>OX352774.1:236210903-237501262 GCA_947095535.1 Poecilobothrus nobilitatus | reverse complement strand
AATATAAGTTGATGTTCTAAAAATCTTAAACTCTAGAGTGTTTTTAATAGATTAAATCAATTTTGCGTGATCAACGATTTTGTTTGACCTTATAGGAAGAATTAATAATCTGTTAGTGTCATATACATTCGTAACATTTTTATGTTAAACGTAAATTGTAAAAACATAACTTTATAAATTTTGTAAACTTTAAAACAAGAAAAATCTAAATTTAAAGAATAATTTAAAACACCTCAATTGTTAAGCGGTATTGTCCCACCAACCTTAAAATTAAACGTTTCAAAATGCGAGAAAAATGATTCAGTGAGCCGTTCAGAAAAGCCCCTTTTTTAAAATCGAATATAGAAATGAAATTCAAAAATATTTTATAGAATTGAAGAACAAATGAATAAAAAAGAATGCAGTCTACAAAAAGAAAGGTTTTTGAAGGCGCACGCACGTTTTTACTAAATATAATTAAAAAAATCCTGTATAATTGAGAAAAGCTATTAATACAGATAAAATATAATATTGGAGCTTTAATTTTTACAGGTTATCGAATTTTTAATTTTTGAATCGTAATAGCTCTTAAACAGAGGCAAGTTCTAAGGAAAGTTATGCTTTTCAATATTGACTTCCTGTAAGAATTTCAAGATTTCGACTAACAGTATTTCGAAGTAACGGAAGAATTAAAAAAATTGTTTCTTCTTTTAACGTTCTTACAGATTAAAAAAATATTTAGCAGAACTTAATATTTAGATAAATATTTGAAAATTAAACGGCTATAAATTTGTAACGGCTATACCTAAAATAGTTCCCCTAAAAAATAAATTTTTTAATGATAGTATTACTGCCATTTAAGGTGACGAAGTTTTTTTTAGAACAAACTGATGTGAAACTAATATTTTTTTTGAAAAATATGCTAAAAATATTAAAATAAAATTATGAAAATTTATTTATTTTTTTTTTCAGTTCTCTACACTTTGTAAAAGTCCTTGCCATTTCATTTTCTTTACCATTGTCTTGAATTTCTTCTTTAAATACCTTTCTATATCTTTGAAAAAAAAATTGTAGAAAAGGATTCTTCTTTCTCTTAATTTTCTTGAACTTCCCATAATTTTCTTTAACTTCGTTTTTAAAAAGTATTTTCGAATTTTTTTTTTTTTTTATGAAAATGTTAATTAAGTTTTCATAAAACAAAAAAGTAAATAAAAATATGATTTTCCATTTTTTATTGTTTTACAATTGAATGAAATTTTTTTTGAATCTAATTTTTTTCTTTTTGTCTTATTTTAAATTTTGAATATTTAATAAGTATTGATTGATGTGAAGCATATTCGTAGAAGTATTGCCAACATTATTTTGATTTTCGTTATTTATTTTCACGATTTAAATAATATTTTATGTTATGGTTTAATTCTTGTAAGCTAACAGTAGATTTTTAAAAATCAAAATTGAAAAAAAATTAATTTTTAACATATTTGATTTGTTTTAGAGCAGAAATTTGCATATGAGTTAAAAAAATATATATAACTTTTATATTGAGTTATTATACTAAACTTCAATGTTCTACAATATAATTTACAATCTGTTATTTGTTTTAGATGTGTATTTGGCCAATCACCTCGTTCAGTTAGTTAGAAGTAGTCGAGGTAATGTGTTTAAATATATCGTGATGAATTAAGACCAAATTATAATGACGCGTCAATTCTAGCCTTGTTTGATTGCTACGCGTGAGACGCTACATAAAGTTTTCTTCAAGTTATAACCATGCGACACTACACCCTTGACATTTAATAAAAACATAAATAATTCGTGCCTCGAAAAATTTGAATTTTGTAAAGTTTTATAAAATTCTAAAACTTTGAAAAAATTCATATTTTTTTTCATCAGATAGGAAGAACTAATAATCTGTTAGTGTCATATACATTTGTAACTTTTTTATGATAGAAAATTCAATCAAAATGATTAATTTTTGCTCGAAATTATTCATTTTATTTTAATTAATTTTTTTTTCAATAATTTTTATATTGTGTTGACTCTCGGCTTTTGTTTTGATTTTGAAATTTTATTGTTGGTTTTGTTTCTCATTCACAACGCGCACAAATTTCTATTCTAACAACGTTCTATTTTATAAAAGCGTTGCGCGTTACTACATCATTATAAATTGAGCCATTTAAACTTGTGTATTCTACTTAAACGTCATGGCGCCGCATGTGTGTAGCTTTAACAACTCGTCATTATAATTTGGCCTTTATACTATTATACTCCAATTTTTCCTTTCGTTTTTTGTTTTGTTTTAGTATATTCCCCAGCCATTTAAATGTGACAAGGGAATTAATTACACAACCTTTCCTTTTCAGGCGTGGTCTTATGTCATAAGGGGGAATTATTCTTACAACATGTATGGGATTCGAACCCACACTCTCTCGGTGTTCACAACGTATTTCATACGCTGTTACACACTAGGCCACCGAGGACCCCCTGTCGTTTTGATTTTAAGTTTTAAGTATTTTATGTTGTTAATATAAGTTTAAAAAATATATTCTTAGTGAACCTGTTATGAAAATTGGTCTTTATTTAATTTAATATATTTCAGAGCACCTAGTCAAACCTAAAGGGAAAGGCTGCACCTATTCCCATGTACATTGTATGTGCATATTTCAGAGCACTCTTCTTAAAGTTTATGACGTTTATACTTTCTTGAAAGTTTTGCGGTAAAATGTTGAAAATTCGTGTAAAGAATGTTAACTTGTCAACACCTTCTTTTGACTCGGTTGCTAATAGAAACTCTAGATATTATTCATATTTTACCTTATTTTGTTCTTTTTTCTTAAGGAAGGTAGTAAATTTTCAAAAAACACCAAAAATTACGTCTTGGTAGTGTCAGATTTTTACTGACTAAATTCAACTCCCCCTTTAGTCAATATAATGGGATGAAACCTCGACCTGCTAAAGCAGTATATTGGCAAGAGAGAAGAGTAGAACAAGGATGCTGAAACATTGAATGCATAGTGAAACTGTAAGGAAACAATGAATCTGGCTATTATTATTACTATTTTTATAATAGTGACTATAACCATTACATAATTACAACATGCATTATATAAGAGCTTCCATTTTTTTATTTTGTAAACAAAAACTACCTTACACAAAAATTATTATTTTCATCAGTTTGATTATTTTGATTTCTTCAAACATTTTGGTGGCACTATAACCTTCTTTATATTCAAAGATAGTCTTAACAGTCTTTGCATGAACTTACGGTCAGGTCATTTATCAATAATATGATTTGAACACGATAACTTAAAACGATTTCATAACTTCAACATTAAAATTTTCTGGCGGAAAATTTTACAGAAAAGAGAACTTGTTTAGAAAAATGAAATGATTCAACTCAAAAAAAAAAAAGCTAGAAGATTTTGTTAAAATGACAGTCGTTTTCTTATCATCGCCCACAAATTAATGGAACCTAATGAAATGAAAGAACAAATTATTATATTAATATTTAAAATATTATTTTTTTTTATCATGCATTTTAATTTTAACTGTTGTTTCCCGCTTCTGTTATATTTGTACTAAAAACAATGAATTTTCCATGAATTCGTTATTTTTTGTTTTTATTTTTTGGCATAAATTTCCAATTTGATAATAAAAATATTTTTTGAAAAATTTGCTTTTTTCCTCAATCAAAAAAAAAAAAAAAAAAAACAATTTTAAATAAATAATATTATGTGTATATGTATGCAAATAGTGTTTATCATTTGATAACATTTGGTTCGTGTCTTCAACTGAAACAAAAGAAAAATTCAGGTGTTTTCTGATTTATTTCGTATTTTGTTTGTTTTTGTTTGATGTGATGTTGATCCCGTATTTAAAATAAAATTTCAATGAACTCAAATTTCATTGAATTTAATACTTATATTTATTTTATTATAAAAAGAACAAATAAAAAACAATATAAAATAATAAAAGAAATTTTATATTTTTAAATAATAATGTCATCTTCATTAATATTAATATTTTTTAATTTTTCTTTTCTTTTTTTTTCGAATCAATTTTTTCAGTGAAAAATGCAAAAAAGAAAAAAAAACTTTAGAAAACAAAATGAGAAAAAATAAACGTGAAAACAAGTTAAATTTTATTAAAAAATACAAAATAAAAACAAATTAATAAATGATTTCATTTTGTTTTTTTTTTTTGAAGAAAATTTTTTTTTTTTTTTTTATTTTTTGCGGAAAAATTCAAAATTCATCATTTTTTTTAGTCTAGAACTAAATTAAAGAAAAGAAAATAGAGAAAATTTGTAACAAATAAAAAATTCATGCAAAAAAGAAAAAAAAAAAAAAGAAAACGTCATGTCATTATAACAACAAAAAAAAAAAAAAATCACAGTATCAAAACATAACAAAAAAATGAAAAATTTTACTTTTATGACAAGTTTGAATATGATATTCCGCGTAAATATCTCTTTTTAGACGTACATTAACTACGTGTGTACCAATAATATCAAATTTTTTTTTTTTTTTTTTTTATATAAAATAAAATAAACTCTAAGACAACAAAGTTAAATTGATGATATAAGTATTGTTGTTGTTTTTTTGTTTTTCTTTTTAAATAAATCTCATGTGATGGTGAAAAGTGATCTATTGTTTTCTCAATATGTTGTCTTCAAAGAAAACAAAAAATTTAAATTTTCTAAAATTTTATAAAAATGATTGGCATTCTAATTAAAAAATTTTATTTTATTTTATTTTTTTTTTTTTTTGGATTGTTATTTATTAAAAAGTTTTAAATAGGTATTTTACCTACTGTACTAACATCGTCATATATTTTTTTTGCTTTTAATAAAAAATCAATTTAAATATTTATAATACGTATATCGGTGAAAATAGAAAATATTTAATATAAATATTAAAGATTAAAACTAAATGCTTTACAATAAATAGAATAAAAACTAAAATCGTTTTATAACTTCTGAAATACTGAATTAAAAATAACTTATAATTTTCTAAAAACAAATCTTAAAATACCATAGAGTGAAAGTTAGGCGAACTATGCTTCTCATTAACTTACTCAGATAAAGTTATAGAACTAGATAGTCCTAGAATTAGTTTACCAATAACTTTAAGTAGCTCAATGGTTCAATGTTATGAATTTATTGACTTATGTTTTTGGTCTTCTCGAACAACGTATACCATCTTAAGAATGGAACACGAATATTTTCTTTGTTGAAGGATTCACTTAATATGTCCTAGGTGACCTATGTAGTATGTATTAAATAGACCGTAGATAGATTTAAACGAATGTTAAACAATAGCAAATGATAAGCATTAATAAATTCTGTTGACTTTTTGTAATAGCTGCTAGTACTCGTAGCTACATTATTAGTAATATTTAAAATTAAGATCTTTCTGCAATGGTCTGTTTAATAACTATGAAGATGTATATTTTTAGTTTGTCAGACTTTTGTTGAATTATTTAGTAATTTTAAAAATTTTATTAAGAATTACATCTTTAAATTTATTCAGATTTTTGTGATATTTAAATTGTAATTCTAAGATTCTGTAATAGTAATATCATTATCTCTTATCAAAGATCTATATACTGACTTTCCCTTTTAAAGATTATGAGTTAAAACGTTCAGTTTCAGTTGGGTCATATAGATTAATAAAAAATAATATAGATTTTTCTTATAATATATGTATAAATATAATTAAAAAAAAAAAATACTAAGTATATATTATATCCTTAACTTAATATCAAATCGCAACATAATAAATGGGGACAAATAAAAAAAGGAATATTTGTACTTTATATTCTTAAAAAATAGCTAAAGTCGAGTAACAACTTAGTGAAGATAATAATTTGAGAAACTGAAGTTTGGTCAAATATGAATAATAAATGACTTATTGGATGTTTTTCACTCCTTATAGAAGTGTAAAGGAAAGAAAACAAAAATTACATTACAAATCAAATACTAAAGTTTTTTTTTAGTATTTGATTTGAATACTAAAGATTGCTGTTTAAAGGAACGTATTGGTTTCTGAATGAAGGTTTTTATTTAATATTTTTAAAATGAAATATCTTGATTATTTTCTAGAATTATCAATTCTTTATACCTTTTATTACTTAAACATTTTTTTTTCTAATATATGTAATTACAAAATTCAATGAAAATGTAAAAAACATAAATTTCTTATCAACATAAACTCATAAATTGTATCAGTATTAAAAACTCATACATGTATTTATACGCATAAGTATATATTATATTATATAAAAAATACATTTTTATGATCATTTTTAATTTTTATTTAAATACACCTTTACACTTTAAAAACAAAAGAAAAATTTTCTACCATTATAAGATTTATTTTTAGGAAAAAAATTAATAGAAAAAGTTGTTTTTTTTTTTCTCCTAATTGCTTTTAATAAATTATTCATTATTTTCTTTAAAGTTTTTACTTGTCAATGTAACTATAAATTTTATTTTAAAATTGAAGCGATATAAGTAAAAAATTCATTTGAATTTTTATTACATAAATATAAAAAAGGGGCAAAAAGAAAAAAAATCAATTTTCAAAGAAAACCTACATTTTCCACATTGTATTTTGTTTATAAAACCTCAAAACTTTTAACTATAATGATTTTTATATTAATGAATTAAATTATTTTTCCATTTTGAAATTACATAATATTAAAAAGAAATTTTAATTTGATTGAAAATTTGTCCGACCAATTATTAAATTACTTAAAGTATTTTTAGTATTACGTATAACAGATATTGGTCAGTTGTTAAAATAAAATACTTCAAAATATTTTCATTAAAACAATCCTTAAGAACGTCAAAAATTTAAGAGACATTTTAAAATGAATTACCGGCTAGCAATTTTTGGATGTAGAGGACGGACGTATTGTTAACCAGATAACAAATACATATATAGCATTTCTATATTGTAATATCCGATGATAATCAATTAATGAATTTTAATTTTCCACATTTATTCGAAATTCGATCGAATTTAGATTAAGATATAGCTTCATAATATACATCTTGTCCGTTTTTGAGAGCTAAATGTTGTTACCGGACTTCCTGAATTTTAACATATATGCGAGGATTCTTTCATGGTTTCATGGGTAGATTTTGTTTTAAGGACGAACTAACAATGCAGCGCAATGCAAATTATTATTAACAAAACGTTATAGATACTTAAAAGAAAACTATGAAAAAAAAAAACTTTCTAAAGTAAAGATCTCTTAAATTATTAAAAACAAATCATTAAAATTTTGAATGCAAGATTAAAACAGATACCTAAGAATCGATTAAACTTTAAAGCCAAATTAAAACCAATCAAAAATAACACTAGATTATGCGTAAAAGTATAGCATTATATCAGCGACATAAATTTTAAAAACTATATTACCATTATGTTAAGAATCATGAATAATTTGAAATCATATTTTAATATTTTAAGTTATTTTTAGTTTTTTTTTAATTCAACTATTGTTCACTTTTTAACTATTGTTTTTTCCATTTTTTATTACGTATTTTTTTTTTTTTAGTAAAATAAGTTTTCCAATTGTTAAATGTACAAAAAAAAAAAAAAAAAAAAACCCAGAACCAAAAAAATCCATCAAAAATGTTAAAAAGTTTACAAAATTAAAAACTAAGTCTCTGCTATATAAATTTTAATAATGTTTGTTATAAAAATTGATATAACACAGACTTAGTTTTTGAATTAAATAAAAATTCTGATAACAGGATGGTGTAATGAAATTTTTTACTTATTTTTCTCTTCAATTTTCTCATAATTTTAATGCTTTTAGTAATGATGAATAGTGTTGATTATATCTAATTCTATATTGATAATATTCATGATGATTACATTATTTATAAAAGTTAGTTAACAATAAAAGTATTGTTACAAGTAGGTACGATGTAGTTATTTTCCATGCTTTTTTTGTTTTTCCCCATTGTATTCAAATCCATTAAACCAGAAAAAGGGTATTAAAAAATGTATATACCAGTATAACAGATGCTGTTACTAGAACAACTATAACTGACATGTGTAAAAGAAAAATAACACTGATTAAAAGACGAGAAAAAAAAAAACAAAATTGATTTTTATGCAAACATTTCAAGTTTAAAGTCAAGTTAATATAATCCAATTAAAAAGTTATGATAAAAATGTTAGTTTTATGGTAACAAAAGAAGATTGCATAAAAACAAAAAAAAAAGGAAAAATTTTTATCAGAAGTTAAAATTTTGTTCTTTTGATTTTTATAGTGAAATTTCTATTAAATTTGTAAGAGATCCTAAGGTTAACCCTTCGTTTAGTGAAACAGAAAAAAATTTTAATATAGAAAAAAAAATTTACTAGTTCTAATAATATAAAAATGAAAAAATCTATTGTTATAAAATACAAAGCTTTAATAAAAAAAAAAATATTTTTTTTATGATTTGTTTTAACACTTGAATTAATATAATGTGACTGGAGTGACGTATTATCCTACAGATATTCAAAAATTCAAAAAAAAAACAAAAACCAGACTATAAGATTCAGACCATTTAAATGTATCTATCGATCTTTATTTTCTTTAATCTTAAATTTTGCGTTGTATAATTTTAAGATTATCAAAGTTATTTCTACAGTTTTCATCCACTTCAGATTCAATTTATGTATCAATTTTATATATTCTGTAATAAAATAAAAAATGTTGTATTTATCAAATACTTTTAACCAATAATTTTTTAATAATAGAGTTAATTATTCAGATATATATATATTTTTTTCTATATTAATTATACATAGCAAAAATTTTAATTAAATTTAAGTAAAATGCTAATTTTAAGACAAATTGTAACTATGTAAAAATTAATATACTTTATTTATTTATTTTATTTATTTCATCTGATACTGTATAATAAATTATACAGCGTCAGAAGTTACCCTCGGCTACTAGGACCATTTTGGGCCATTAAATATACTTTCATCTTAAAAAAATTTAACTCATTATGACTGTCACTAAAAATTGCATAATTTCGGGCTGACAAAAAATAATCAAATTTACTTTTTTTTTACAATTTTAAATGATATTAAAAATAATAAAGTTCTTTTTTAATTTTAATATTAATATAAATTTAACTTTTATTTCTAATATATTTCATCAATATAAACTGCACAATTCTAATATATAAAATAAACTGCACAATTTCTGGTTTATTTAAATATTTTGTACATTTGTTAATTGCGTACATTTAAAATTCTAATAAAATTTAATGTTACTCAAATTTACATTTTTAATATTTAAATGAAGGGGGCAAAAAAAAGAGGAAAATTATAACCATCAACTTTGCAAAAGGTTTTACAATAACAAATAAGAATATTTATAATATGCAAATAATAAATGTAGAAAAAAAAAACTAAACAAATTAAATAACTGTTAAGGCTTTGGTTCTAAGTAAATTAAGAAATAATATTAACTTTTTTTCTAATTGTAAAAAAAATGAAACAAGAAAATAAAATAAAGGTTAACATAAAAAAGTCAAAATAACAACTGTTTTTTTTTTTGGAGTTAAAAAAAATACTAATGGTTTTAAATGAAAGCTTAATTTATTTAAAAGTTTATGATTATTTGAGAAAAAAGAAAAAAAATTAAATAAAAGAAGAAAAGTGTATGAAAAAATTCAGCAAATTTTGGTATCATTTTAATATTACCACTGAACAACCAAAAACTGTTTTCAAATTGTGTTTTTTTTTTTTTTTGCAATATTTTGTTTAGTTTAGATCTGTTGCATATTGTTAAAATTTATGAAATTGAATATTTCATATGGAGTTTTTAAAACCAGAAGTAGCGAGATTGAAAAGATATAAGATAAGGATCAAAAAATTAATTTTTGTGGTTTATCAACTTCTGACATTAGAATAAAAATGATCTGCCTTCTTCTAATTTTAAAATTGTAAAGCAGTGCTTACTCCTTCAAAGTTGTATGTTATATTATATTTTCAGTTAAAAAATTTCCAGCTAAGATGTTAAAAAAATGTTAAAAAGGGACATTTTTTATTTAAGAGCTTAACTACATTAAATTTTAATTTAATTGATTATAATAAAAATTAAAATATAAATTTTAAAATTTAAAGTCTAAATAACTTCAAAAAAAAAAATAATTTCTTATGTAACTTAAAAGTTTAACACTCATAATCTCCTACCATCAAAATTAATTCTGTATTTTCTAATTTCAAAATCTATAAAGTAACAATTTAAGTATCCCTTCTTACCAATTTAAATATCCTAATTCAATAATCGTATTATTTTGAAAAAAAAAAATTGTTAAATATGGAAAATAAAATATTACTTTTAACATTCTTTTAAATAAGGTTCCAAATAATATTCAATTTTTCGAAAACTTCCCTTTCTATTTCAAAAACTTTTTAAGGTCATTAAACCAATAATTACCATGGAATTCAATTGAATTTTATGAAAAGGACGTCCTTAAATGAATCGATAATAAAAATTTTGTAATATTTTAAGAAACCAAATTATCATTGATTAAAATTGATGAAAACCTTTCAACACAATTACAGTTTTGGTTTGTGTGTTCTAACAAATATCCTAATGGTATTTAATAGTTATTATAATTTTATAATAAGAAACAAATAAAAAATAAAGTTTTCTATTTTGAAATTTTTCCATTTTCTTTCTTATGAATTTTTGTTTTGAGCTATTTTAGGATATTTTAGGCTAATTGTTTTTATTTTTTCTTAGAATTGTAATTATCCAGTTAATTAAAATGTTATTTTATGGGGGGGAAAAAAAAAATCTTTTCAGAAAAAAAATATATTAAATTATTCAGGTTCATGTAATTATTTGTATTATTCTAGTCTATTTTTAAATATGGCCAAGGACTGAAAATTTCCATTTATATGAAATAAAGTAAAGTATGATATATATGTATATATTACATTTTAATTTTTTTTTTTTGTGTTTTGTTTTTTATTTGTATTTATGTCTGTATTTAAGTACACATCTTTTACATTAGATAAAGATGTGTTTTGGTTATTTTATATTTTATTAAGGTTCCTTTTTTTTTGTTTTTCTGTAAAAAAGTGAAAAAACCTATTTACAGAATATTTATACAATAATTAATTGAACAAAAAAAAAAAAATATAAAGATAATTGAAAAATAACAATTGAATAGAATAAAATAATAAAATGTAGAACAATAACGATAATTATAATGATGAAATGCAAATTATATTTAGAATGATTTAATCATTATTTGTTACTATTTAAAATAATAATTAAAGTTAGAATTTTATCAGTTAAATTAAAATCATCCTTTGTATAATGTATACTTTATTGAATACTTTATTGAAAGAAAATACATTAATTTAAGTTTTCTAATATAATCTAACAAAATCAACAAAGTCTTTGTGTACCACCATATCTGCCATTCTCCTCCTATCGACTGTCCCCTTTTCCGGTATAGATAATCTGTATAAGATATTTTAACTGACAAAAACAATAAGTATGCGAGAAAAATTTAAAACATACACAATAAAGAAAGTAAAACAGAAAGAAACAGTATACATGCATAAAGGACCGTATGGAAATAAATAAGGATATTCTATTAAACGATTATTCTAATAGGGAGTAATTATTGCTGGAAAAGTATATGTACACAGAAACTCTAAATGACGTTAAATTGTAAATAAATATTCAAATTTATCTAAATTTAGATTAAAAATTGCCGAGAAATTGAAGAGAAATATTCTTTAAAAATAAAAAAAGGTTAATTTTAATCAGCCTAAAGTTATGCAAAACAACATGCCAGTCTCATACTTTCGTTTGTTTACGACATTTTAATTTAAAAAACAAAATTGAAAAATAGCAAAAAAGTTGTTTTAGTTTTATAAACAAACAAAAAAAAAAAAACAAAGAATTTCTTTACTTTAGCTTGCATCAAGAGAAATATAAATAGCAACAAAACTTTAAACATCAAAAGGAAACAAAAAACATCTTTTTTGCAAACTAAAATTATATAAAAATAAAAATAACACTGTGTCAAAACAAGTGTAAAACTTGGTTTGTTAAGAGTAGTTAACTACTTCAAAATTAAAAATAGCGGATGTATTATTATTTTATTTTATTTTTTGTTGTGTTTGTTTTTTTCTTTATTTCTTTTTTATTTTAATGAAGCCGGTTGCATAAGCATTCATTTACTATTACTATAAATGTTAGTTTAGTAAATTAAATGTAAATATGTCTTTTTTTGTTTTTGAAAAAAATGTTAGTAACTTGTTGAATAATAAAGATTCCTAAAACTATTTTTAAATATTTGAAGAATTCTATTTCAAAACGGATATATACGGAAATTTTTTTACAAAATAGAATTTTTGTTTTATTAGAATAAATTTATTTTATTTTTTTTTATTTTATTTCTTTATATCAAAATTTAACTCTTAAAATTTATTTAAAAATGTGTTTCCAGTAATCTTGAATTTAATTTAATAAAAAAATTTTAATATCTTTCATAAAAATACCATTAACAGTTTTTTTTTTTCTACAACAGAAAAGTAAAACAATAAGCTTTTATTTTATTTATTTATTTATATAAATACTGCAAACCACATAGGATATTACAATATTACAAAACTATCGGCAACTAAAGGCCATTATAAGTCGAATACTATTATTAAATTATACACTAATATTATTTATTTTGTTTACGTTATATATTTTATATTTACGCTACATTTGGTAACAAGGGGGATTTGTTTTCAATTAATAAAAATTACTACCTGTGCAGGATTTGAACCCGAACTCCCTCGGTTAATAAGCCAGCTTCACTACTAGGCTACCGAAGCCCCCAATAAGCTTTTATTTTATCGGATTTCGTTACATACTTTTAGGCTCAAAATAAATAAAAGATGAAAATATTCTTTTTTAGAATAGAAATGAATTCAAATATTTACCTAAAGTTGAAACAATATAATATTAGATTACAGATATTACAGATAAAACTAAATTTAGTTCGTTAACACCGATTAATGCATTTAAATAAACCCATATCTATTTTTAAAATTTTATTAAAAATTTTTAATAGAGATTTCTGCTATTCTAAAAATAAAATTTTAATTAAGTTTTCATTGAGTATTATGGAAATTTTTTCTCTTTTTTTTCAACTAAAATATTTTCTTTCATTATCACCATTCATCACAATTTGCTTTTTTTTTTTGTTAAAGTGTAAATAAAAATGTTGCATATATATAGGCGTGTTCTATATTTAATTTTTATTTAAATATTAAAGTATGTTTATTTAAAATTTAATTAAATCATTTTATAATAAAATACTAATTACAGAGGATAAAAATACCTTTTGAATTTTATCAAAGATATATGGGTTTATCAATTAGACAAATCATCTTTCTTTGAAACTAAATAAGAAACTGAAAATTATTACAAAAATAGGGAGAATTGAACACTTCAAGCTTGTGTTTTCTGTCTTAAAAAATACGAGTAAAAACTTTTATGTTAAAGCTAAACTTAAACTTGCTTTATATTTCAGAAGGTATCTATTAAACTGATGCAGTATATTCGATTTGAAAGAATATAAATAATGTTTAAGCAATTTAAAAACAAACATTAAATTCATTTTGTCTACTGAATTTATTTTTTTAAATTTTCATTTTTTAATTATTGTTTCATCTAAAAAATAAAAATTTTTGAGATACATTTTTCCAGATAACATTTGAAAATACACTTTGCAAAAGTATTCAAGTATAAAACGTTTTGTTGGTTTTTTTAATTTGATGTTATTTTTAGCACAAAAAAAAAAAAAAATATCCTAAAAATAAGTGAATTAAATTAGTATTTTTTGCAAAACAAAAAGTCAAAATTAATTTTTTATTTCATAATATATCATTTATATTTATGAAAATATATAATAACTTAGACAGATAATTTAAAAACATATTGCTATTATTTATACAATATTTATATACATACAGGGTGATTCGTAACAGAAGTTTTACATGGGGGTTAGATTGTGGGCCCAATAGTTTTGAAACTGTGGGGCCTTAAAAGACAATTGGTACAATTTTCTTTGTTTTGATTAAAATGACGATAATTTCTGTTACAAGTAAATTAAAGCATTCTGAAAAATATTTTTAAAAGTATGAGCAAAACTATGCTTTTCTAAATAAATTTATTTAAATCTCTATCTTTTTTAGTTTTATTTTTTTTGCATTTTTGATAGAAGAAAATGTCATTTTACTAGTAACTATTTATGAAATATTTTGTAGGTGTTTAAAGCTTCAAATAGCATTCTGCCCAAGCTTTAATTTGGTATATCACCATTTGAGAGATATTTTGTTTGTAACAGAAATTTTGGTCATTTTAATCAAAAGAAAAAAAATTGTACCAAATATCCTTTAAGGCCCCACAGCTCCAAAACTATTGGCCGTACAATCTAACCCCCATACAAAACTTTTGTTTACATATTATTTCCTACACGATGGTTTATGTCAATAGACTTACTTACGAATCACCCTGTATGCATATATATATATTTTAATTCATAGGTAAAGTCAAAATATCCTCAAACAAAAAAAAAACAAGGCAAAAAAATGGGAAAACATTTAGAAATCATAAATTAATATTAAAAAATATATATATCTATATATGTATGTATATCTTTTTTAATTTCGCATACAAATTTTTTTTTTTATTAAAAACACGCGCATAATAAAAACAAAAACACACAAAATATGAAAAACCAAGGAGGGAAATAAACTTTTTATTTTTTTTGATTTTGTTTTATGAAAAATTGAATCTTGTTAAAATAACTTTTTATGATGGTGCAAAAAAAATTAAAACAATAATAACAATAAAAAAATATAAATGTAAAAAATATGTTTTTTAACTTTTAACAAAGAAAAAATGTTAAAAATATAAAAATTAAATTGAATGATATAAACTTCAAAAATAACTAATGAACTATAAGTAAAATTAAAAAAAGAAAATCAAAATTTTACCCATTTGCAACACCCCTACAAGAAATGTTCGATCACAAATATTCGATAGAATGTATATTGCATTAGAAATTTCTTTTAATTTTTTAACAAAGAAGAAAATTATCATTTTGTTGATATCCTTCCACTTCAGGAAAATTCAACTACAATTGAGAATATTCACTGAAGTGGAGTAAGATAAGAAATTCATTCAGAAGTAAGACTCGAAATTTTTTGTGAAGAAATGGGATCGGAAAGAAGGGGGTGAATTAGTGAGCTTAATCTGTTTGTAGCAAACAGATTTAAAATCTTTCTTCTATAGCCCAAAAAAATGTAGGAACCCGGAAAGGAGTATAATATACATCCAATCTTTAATGAGTTAACTACATTAATCGGTTTTAACTTATGATGAAAAACATGAAGTTGTTCACAGAAGCTACAGAAACTTCCTCTTCGAACACTATGTAGTTGGATTTTAACCAATCAAAGCCACTCTTTCTGCAAATAAATATAACTTAGTTTGTAATATTCAAATGTACAGTATAGTTTTCAAGATAAAAAATGTGTTACAAGGATATATGGAAATTGACGTTTGAAAAAATTTAAAAATTATGGGTGATGAAGGTGATATATTGAAGAAATATGTTAATGTTGTAAGAAACAATCTTAGTGATGAAATGGTAGAAGATACACTTAACCATCAAATGAAAAACATACATCTATAAGCTATGTTATGTCATATTAAAAACTGTACAGTGTAAAGATGACCAACGCAAAGATTTTTGTATTTAATACGCAAAGATTTTGTAATTAAATTACCATTAAAAGAACAACGAAATAATTGAAAATATGAACTTTAAAAACTGTTTCGCAGGCCAAATTACTTTAATGTTACCGCTTTGGTAGAAATTCATCGATAAGTTTTTATATTCTTTATATTTAATATTTTATATTAAAGATAATATTGATAACAAATGATAATATCAGAGTTCCTTTTGATCAATATTTTATTGAAATATATAATTGCAATAAATTTTCATAATATTAAATATTGTTTAAAAAATAAAATAAATAATGTAACAACAATAAATGTTTATTGTAAATACTTAAAGTTTCGAACATGTTTTATAGTTAAATAAAAAAATGTTCAAACATGATATTCATTATCCATATTATTTATTTTAATCGATTTTTATTGTTTGTACAATTTGTTACAATTTTATTTCATTTAACTTTGTGTTAACTCAAAATATATAAACAGAAAAAATCATTAAAATAAAATAATCTATCAATTTAATTAAAAATTTTATTTAATACAATACATAATATATTTAATAATGTTTCATTCTTTTTCAAACACATCACTGCTGTTCTCATATATGCGTATTACTATAGAATTACTGTTCAAGCACAAATTGCCTTAATTGTTTGATTTCACTTTATTCACTTTAAAATTGAACTTTGTAAATTTCATAACTTTAATTGAAAGAAGGACGGACGGAAAAAAAGGATAAATATCAATATAATATTTACAATTTAATAACATCCATTAAAAAAAAAAGAAAACATTCAAATTTTTTCAATTAAAATAGATATTTTCCATTGAAATAGACATTTTAATTTTTCGGAGTCCTGAATATTTATCCAATATTTGTTTGATATACGTATTATTCCAGGAAAATTAATTTTAAAAAAAGAAAAAAGTTGTTTTTCATCAAATTTGGTTGGACCTTACCATATCCTTTAACATGATTTTCAATTTATATTAAAATTTTTACTTTACATATTTGGCTTTCAATCTTTTCATGACAAAATTCATGATTATTTACAAGGTTATTAATACAGCATAGATACTATATAAGTATATTAATATAAAAAGGACATAAATTATTCAAACACAATATATGATTGAAAAAAAATTTTACAGGAAAAAGGATTAATTTTAATATAAAAATAAAAACAAAAAAAGAGTAAACTATTAAAAGTTTTTTTTTATATATTTATATGAGTTAAATATTTCCTGTTTTTTAATACTATCATATCATATTATTGTAATAATGATAATTTAAATTTTTTTTTTTTTTTTCTTATATCTTTATATTATTTTTTTTTTTTAATGCATTTCTCTGCTACATAAATTACACAGCTTTTCCTGTTCAGTCGTGGCTGTAAATGTCGTAAGGGGGAATAACTCTTACGACGTGTGTGGATTTCGAACCCACACTCCCTCGGTGTATACGTTATATATACGCGTATACGGTGTATACGCGTATTGTATACGTTCTTACTCACTAGGCACCGAGGCCCCATTTTTATATTATTTTGTCTCTTTTAAGTTGATAAAAAAAAAATTTAAAGTTAATCACATTTTTTACATTTTATTTTGTGGAATTATTAATGAAAAGTTCCATTTTGGTGGAATAGTAAAGATGTCACGAAAAATATAGAAAAAGAAAATTTTGAAAAAGTCAAAACATAAATTGAATATCATTAGAATTAGAATTTTTTATGTATTTAACTTGTCTTCACAATATTACAAAGTAGAAAATAAAAAGAAAAACAAAAAAATATATATCCTTATATACCTAAGTGCCAATTGCCGACCAATAAATATCGATTGGTGATGATATTTCAATATGACAATATATTTTGGAGAAAGCGTATGACATTTATTTTGTAACGAACTATAAAACATTTGCCAATTATTTTTTTCTCCCATAATATGTATTTGAAAACAAAAGCATTTAAAATGGAATGTAATGACCGGCCCTAAAAACCACTAAATAAAATTTTTAAATTCTGATTCTTTATAACCAACTACATAAAGCACAGCATCAATTTTTGAAAAATTTTGAACGAAATATTTATTTTCAATATAAAATTTTAGATTTTTTTATTCAAGATTCGGTTTTTTTTTTCGAAACTTTTGGTACTAAAATATTTTAAAAATAAAATTTCAAGAATTTCTCTATTCATTTTCTCCTTTTTCTTCTAGATAATGTCATGATCCTATAGTAACATCATATGACGTCATATCGTACTTAGTATTAAAGATTTTATTATTTAAATATAAACAAATATCCGGATAAAAAAAATATTCATTTTAATTAAATGTATGCAAAATTGAAAACTTTTGAACTTTTTCAAATCTTTTTCCATCATTATTTCTAGGAATATTAACATAATTATTATTTTATATTGATTCTTAATACATTTTTCATAATACCCACATCTTTTGTTATTCAAATTTGACATTAATTTTGACCTATGATTTTTCAAAAACCATAGGGTGTTATTTTTATAAAATGAAATTTTCAGAAATTGTAATATAAAAATTTCAAAAAAAAAAAAAATTAATATCCTGTCAATATGAACATTTTACTTTTAAAGTTAATTTTAGTTTAGTTTATTTCTCGATTATATACAAGTTCTAGACATTTTTTACCTAATTAAAACTTAGATTTCCTATTTATTCGAAATATTCGTTTTTTAAAAGTTAAGTTATTTGTTTTAAGGATAGTGCAAAAGATTTTCAGTAAAGGTCATAAAACTGTAGATAGAAAAGTAAAATTAATATATATATATATTTATTGCGTTGGGCAATTTTTTGACAGGACATCAAATTTCGTTTATGCAAATACAGATTGAAAATTTGAATAAAAACTTCCACTATGAGAAGGAAAATTGTCTGACGACTTCTTCTGTATAACTAATTTAATAATTTATCAAAAAATAAACTTCTTTAAATTTAATAAAAACTTATATTATTTTTAGCCATTACTGTATTTTTATAACCTTTAATCTAAAATTTATCTAGTATTCTTTTTAGTTCAAATTTAAAATGACCTCCCTGACATTTACATGGATAAAAAATAATGAACTATTTTTATTTTTCTTTATATATTATGGATTTTTCTTTTTATACTTTAATTTGTAACGCATTCATTTAGAAAGTTTACTGATTTTTGCACATGCACTCTATTTTTATCTTACTTTGAAATTATTACTTTATTTTTTTGTAGTGATGCAAAAAGGATTTGCTATTTATATATTAATATATCCTTGTTTTAAAAATATGTAGGATTTAATCATTAGAAAAAGAAAAAAAAAAAAAAACAATATAAATTTGTGCAAACGCAAGAGATAACAAAACAATATGTAGAGCAAAAGGTTTTTAAAGGCGCACATTTTGTAAAATAAGTTTATAGATTTTATAATGGCACCAAAATTTTGTAATTTTGATATTATTAAAAAACACATAGTAAAAATTGAGAAAAATCAAAAGTAATTTTTCGTAATTTTAGGAAAATCCTGTATAATTCAGGAAAACTGTTAAAACATGTAAAAATTATTGAACTTTTATGTAATATTAAATATTGGACTTTTATCATTTTTGTGTATTATTTTGAAAAAAAATTGTGCAGATGTTTAAGTTTATAGACCCATAAATAGAAAATTATCAATTTTTGACTTAAAATAATTTTTAAAAAGAAGGAGAAAAAAACGTTTTTAATATAAGAATTTTTAAGATTTTAAATAAAAGCGTGCTGGCTAGATTTATAGCGTGAAGGCTAAATTTAAATACTAAATGCTAAAAATTGTATAGTATTGATTTATAAGCCTTAAAAAATTCGTTTGTCATCCTGTCTTTTTGCGTTTTTATAGAGTGAAAAAAATGTAATGAAGAATCTGAGATATATAGGGTTTTTTCACCTTGAGGACAGACAAACAAAGAGACAAAATGAAACTTTCAAAATATGAATTTTTCAAAAGTTTTTTGTGCTCACAATGATATTGTATTATTAAAGTCCTATAAATTTGTTTTCTTAGAATACATCGTATCGTAAATATACTTTATATGATAATATATTTTTTTAAGTAAGGGTGGGATTTCGCTATATAAAAACTAACCTGGAAAAATTGTTAATAATTTATGAAATAAGAGTCGATAATTGTCTCATAAAATGAATTGAGGTACAAAGAAAATCACGAAATATTGGGCATTTTAGAAAAAAGAACTAGGCATTTGTTTTAGTAATTATCTAACATAATTTAAATCTTAAATTTTTAATTTCTTTTTTTAATTTCTTAAATTTTTTTTTTTGAATTTTTTTTACTATTTTTAAAGTTTTAAGTAAATTAAAATTTCAAATTTGAAATGTTTAAACTTTAGCTAACTAATAACCGTTTGAATGTATGAAATCATAGAAAAAAAGTATATAAACTTTTCTCGAAATAAAGAAAATCTTATTCAGAGGTCTAAGTTTAATTCTAAATAAAATAAAGTAATTAATATAAAAGAAATAAAAGTTTTAAAAATTATTCCTAATCCATGTTATACGAAATCAAATTGTTATATTAAACATCTGATACCTATCAACTCATAATTTATAAGACATTAAAATAAAGAAAAAATGTAAAAGCAAATTTAATCCTAATTTTAAATTCTTAAAAATTTTCCTTAAAAATAAATTTCTAAAGTCCCTTAATCTTACATAATTTTAATTTTTAATATTTTAATATTTAATACAGAAATAATTATATAATCAAAATCTTTCCACAATCATTTCCACATTCTGAAAAAAACTTATTGAAAATCTAGGATATTATAAATGAAGGATTTCCTTTTATATAATATGTACATGTATATGTATTATGTATATTCAGAATCATTTTTAATGCAAGAAATCAGAAAAAAAAAAACTTTTTTTTGTAGGATTTCCTACTTTAAAAGTTATTAAGAGTGGTTTGTATATAGTTACATATAAAGTTATAATAATAATTATAAGACTATAAGCTGAACATTTTTTAATCGGATATAATGTTATGTAAAAATTGATTAAATTTTCTACTTGTAATAATTAAAAATTGTAATATACTTAGTTGTATATAATATTTATGAATATGTAATAGCATAATAATAAAAAAAAATTATAAGGCGGTATATAAAACTAAAGGTTTAAGACAATAAAAAAATTTTCGAAATTGTGGCTATTTTTACATCAAAATTTGTAATTTATCATAGTATTTTATTTGTAAGAAAAAATTATGAGGATACTAACAGAAAATTTGTTATAACAGATGTAAAAAACATAATACTGGAATTTTAATTTTTATGTCCGAATTACAATAAATTTACAAGTGGCTTAGAAATAGTAAATTTTCAGCTCTTAGGGCATACAATAATTTAAACTTATTGTAATTCTCAAAAATTTTATTTCTCTTAAAACTAAAAGTTCCGATTAAAAACGTTCAAAAGGCACATGGGATTTAAAATTAAAAAAAAATTATGATTTTAAATAAGGATAAATTTAAATACCAAATTGCATTGATTTATAAAGCTTAAAAAATTTTATTTCGTTTCACGTGTTTTTAGATCAAATATTAAGGGAAATTTATAATATAAACATGTGAAAATATCACTTTTTCTTCAGTTTTGAAGGGCTGTAGATCCATAATGAGTAGGGCTACATAAAAAATTCCTTCCACAACATTATTTTTTAATGAAACTTATGCATAATTAAAATTACCTTGCTGCATCTTACACAATGTAGGAAATTAGGTTAACAGATAAACGGATGGACGAACAAAGTTCAATTAAAAACTTGTAAAATGTACTAAATTGGTAATAATATCGTTAAGTTACTAAAGAAATTTTTTTTTTTTTATATTTTATTCATAAGACAATATAATCCTAAATAATCCTTCAAACTAAAATAAAATAGATATTTTTCAAAGGATTTTTAAAAAAAATTTATAATTTTGATTAAACTGTTAATGTAGATTCTAAAATTTGTTTTATTTTTTTTTTTTTTTTTGAACATATTTTAAATATGTACATACTCAGTTCACTAGTTAATGATTAAAGTAAGTAAGTAGCAAGAATCATATAGAATTTAAAAACATTAAGCAATTATATATTTTTGTAAATACTAACAAATAACTTTTAATATTATTTAAAAAATTTTTTCTCCCAAAGAAAAATTCAATTATGAAAAGATAATATTTTCAAACATCTTAATTTCCTTTATTATAAAATGTATTTAAAATATAATTTTCAATGAACGGAAAATTTTATTAAATAAAAATACCCTACTAATTTATTCTATAATAATGAAATAAGAAAAGAAAAGACATTGAATACATCATTAGAAGTGAATGTTCTATTAGCCTTTTTTTTTCCTTCTTGTAAACTATATAAAAGGATCCTAAGTAAATCTTAAAATTTTTTTTCTCATTTAAAATGCAATTGTTTAACAACTTAAATTTAGTTATAACCCTTTTCTTTTATTCTTATTCTTTGATAACCCCTTTTAGTATTTGCGTACAAAATAAATACAAATAAAATGCTCTAAAAATAAATAACATATATATATATATAATATTGTATATCATTATTATCATTATTATTATATTGTATATCATATACAATATTATATAGGTACAATATATAATTTAAAATGTCAATTTCAAGGTTAATCTTTAAAAAATATAAATCTTAAAGATATAATATAAAATATTTAGAAAAGTGTCAAGGTTTATTTATCTTTTTCGTTTTCAATAGTAGGTAAATATTCATATTTACATAATTACTTAGTTTTTTACTACGATCCTTTTTTTTTGAATAGAAATAGTTAGAAACATGAATAGAAATATAACGGTTACATCGTAAAATCTTTAATAACGACTAGTAATAAAAAAGTAGTAAGAATAGATATCCCCTAGTAATATAACCTTCACAATAAAGTTTAAATTGTCAAACAATGGAGATTTTTTTATTTTTGTTTTTCAAATACCTAAAGTGAAAGATAAGTTCAAAATCATCTTTTTTAGCTACCATAAAAGGGTATAATATACATGTATATATTTCTTAAATGTCAAATTTTTTTTTTTTTTTTTTTTTTTTTTTTTCCTGTTACTCCACTAGGGAGCATAGGGCTTCCACTTGAAGTCTCCAGTCTTCTCTGCTTAACGCTTTTTCTTCAATCATGCTCCAGGACAAATTGCATCTGCTTATTTCACTTAGGACAGTACGCTTCCACGTCATTCTGGGTCTACCTCTAGCTCTAGAACCTCCTTGTGGATTCCAACATAGCGAAACTCTGTTTATATCATTTTCATTTTTCCTTAATGTGTGCCCGATCCATTTCCACCTTCTCCTGGTTATTTGTTTTATTAGGGGTTCCTCATTTGTTAAGTTCCATAGATCTTTATTGCTGATTCTGTTCGGCCAGAAAATTCTGCATATGATTCTTAGGTGCTTGTTTATGAAGACTTGCAGCTTATTCTTGATGGTGTTCGTTAGCAGCCATGACTCACTACCATATATTAGAGTGGTTTTAACACAGGAGTTGAATATGCTAATTTTTGTTCTTCTAGATATTTGGTTGCTGTTCCATATAGGCCGAAGTCTGCCGAATGCCGAATGTCAAATTTAAAGACAAAAAAAAAAGAAATTATTATGAGTATCTTGACATCGAATTCTAGTAAAAGGAAATCAAAAAAGTAATTTTTTTTCTATTTCTTTTTGTTCTTAAATAAAATAAGTAACTAATTTTTAATTTTTCTTTCACATCTCCCACTTATTAGATTATTTTATATTATTTATTGAATATAATTTAAAATCACGAAATATAACAAATCAAATATAATTTTTAAGTAAAGTTCAAAATAATATAAAGGTTTAGCCTTAAAATATGCAATTACATAATTGATTTTATTTTAAATGAGTAATTTTTATTTAATAAGACGAATCTCGCTGAACTTGAAAATCTTATACTGATCGCAAACTATTTTAGGAAAGAAAAATTACTGATAACGCACATTTCCTTTGCAATTAAATAGAAAATTTAAAGATATAATTCACAAAATAAATAGTTGGTCTTGATTTTAGTAAAATTTCATAATCATACTGTAATTTGCAACATTAAAATAAATAAATAAAAACATTTTATTAATCTTAGCTTGGTATGAATACAAAAAAAATGGTTGTTAGATATATATTTTATAAGTTTTAGATTGTTAAATTAATAATTAAAATTAAAAAAAACTCTAGTTTTACTATTAAATTTGTTTTTCTTTTTTTCTTTTTTTTAGAGAAACGTTTGTCGTTTCGTGTTATGAAAGAAACGGATGATAACAAAAAAACTAGTGGAACAGGTAAAACAAGTGATAAAGAAACATCAGTTAAAGGACCAAATATGCAACACAGAAATAGTATATATAAAAAACCATCAGATGCAAATAAAGATGGTGGTGTTATACATACAATACCAGTTGATATGCAAATACCATGTATAAAATTTTCTGATGAATATGATATTGATAAAACATTAGCTGAAGGTTGTTTTGCAAAAATACTTTTAGCAACACATCGACAAACTAATACAAAAATTGTATTAAAAGCTGTACATACTGAATTAACAAATCAAAAAGAATTTATTAAAGAATTTCATTATAGTTATCATTTATCACATCATCCAAATATATTAAGTGCATATAATGTTTGTTTTCAAACAAATGAATATTATGTATTTGCTCAAGAATTAGCACAATATGGTGATTTAGCATCACATGTTGGTTCAAATGGTTTACATGAATCAGCATGTAAAATGATTGCACAACAATTAAGTGAAGCATTAGGTTTTATGCATACTAAAAATTTAGTACATCGTGATTTAAAATTAGAAAATGTATTAATATTTACACCAGATTTTAGTCGAATAAAATTATGTGATTTTGGTACAACAACAAAAAAAGGTTTATTAGTAAATAAAGTACGACATACATGGACATCATTTATACCACCAGAAATTTTAGAAATTGTTAAAAATGAAAGATTTACATGTAGACCAGCTGCTGATTCATGGCAATTTGGTATTATATTATATACAATATTAACTGGTACATTACCATGGAAATTAGCTGATTGGGTTAAAGATCCAAATTATTCAGCATTTATGAAATATCAACAAAAGAAAACACAAAAATTACCAGATAATTTTAAAAAATTTTCACAACGTTTAATTAGATGTTTAAGAAAATATTTTGATCATAATTCTGAAGATCGTTGTAAAGTAACTGAAATACAAAAATATATGAAAGATCGTTGGATTGAATGTAAAATACAATCATCAAAATCAGCAACAATTGTATCAGGTGGTGCAAATGGTTGTGGTGGTAATGATGAAAATTGTGGTGATATGGATTCATTATGTGTTTATTTAAATCAAAAGGGTAGTAAAAATTCAAATGAAGAAAATAAAACAAAATTAAAAAGACTGATGAGCAGTTATGGTTTAGAAACAACATGGGATCAAAATACAATTAAAAAACGTGTATGGGATTGGTTACAAACATGTGAAGAAACATTTGATAATGAATTAGAAGAAGTTTTAATTGAAAATTTAACAGCACAAGCAATATTATAAAACGTTTATACAATTTTATTTTGTATGTTTTGGTTTAATTTTGGATTTGGATATAGTAAAAGAAAAAAGAATTATGTAAAATTTCGTTTAAAAGGTATGTGTTTTTTTTTTTTTTTTTTTAAATTTTGATAAAATAAAAATATATAGGAAAAATAATTAGTAAAATGGAAAATTTATAATATTTGTGTAAACAATTAATAAAAATATTCTAAAATTGATATTTTAGTTATAAGTTATTAATATTACCAGTGGGTATCAAACCATTAATTATAGAAAGTACAATAAAATTATTTTCTTCGATTTTATAAAAATATCGCAGAAACTCTTTACAAATTATAATTATTATGTTTCATTGTCAAGCAGTTTTTACTAATACCACTTTAAAAATGTTTTGACCATTTTCCTTTAGGACATGGGCCATTCTATTTAAAAAATTTTATCATACATAATTTATTTAAATTTTGAGCGGGGGAAAAAAAAGCAATATCAAAACAATAAGTTTTCTTCTTTTTAAATGTAATTTTCTTATTCTTATTCTTTTTCGATTTTTATTTTTTATTTTAATAAAATAATTTAAGAATCATTTATACTTAACTAGCCCTATTCCAGTCAAGCGGAATATTATATACGAATCATTATTAATTAGATAAAGTTACTATTTTACTTCTTTTCTCAAATTTTCTTTTATAATACCTTGTTCATGTTATTTTAATTGAAAAATATAACTGAATAAAATTAAAATTCATGCAGATCATTAATTCTTCGGTATTTTAAGATTTTTCATTAAGAAAGAGATAGATATACAATTTTTTTCTTTTTTTTTTCATTAGTGTACCTACTTTTAATTTTTATACCAAAATCATGCATATTTTATTTCAAGTCATCAATTTAAATCAAAAAGAAAATGGAAAATTTTTGTTTTTTTTTTTTTTTGTTCCTTAAACACCTGTAATCTGAATATTTATAATTTTTATCTGTATCTATATAATATACGAGTAGGTATTATTTATAAAAGAATTTAACACAAAACAAAGAAGAAAATTTTCATTCAATTACATTTTGTTTTTCGTATTTTTAATGTTAATATTTTAAATGTACCTTTGGTTTACTCTTATTATAACAAAAATAAAAAAAAAATAAAAATAAGAAAATAATTCAAGTTATTTATTTTCATTAAAACAGGACATTAATATAATTTTATTTTCAATTTATTTCAAGTTCAAGTTTTTTTAATTTAAGAATTTTATTTTTCTTTTTTCTACTCAATTTACTCTTCTTCTTAAAATTTTAAGTATTATAATAGGGTCGAGCAAAAAAATCCACAAAAAACAAAATATATAATGATTTTTGCCACAAAAAAAAATATTTCCATAAAAAAAAATCTACAGAAAAATATTCCAAAAAAATCATAAAAAAATAAAAATAAAATGTGGAGATTTGGGGCGGAAGGCCAAATTGTTACTTTATTGTTGAACTGTGTACATAACAAAAATAATGAAGAGGGATTTTTATGTGGGATATAAAATTAGGAATTTAATAATATATCCATCGAGGATTTAGGAGACCGATCAATGACACTTTTTAAAATGCTTTATTGTGGAAATATGTATGTAACGACAATGATTAAGAGGGGTTTAAAAGTTGAATAAAAATCAGAAAACCAGTAATATGTTTAGTGGGGGTTTTAAGTGGCCACTGTTTTAAGTGCTTTGTTGTTGAAATGTGTATGTAACAAAAATAATTAAAGTTTATGAAGGTTTCAGAGTCGGTTACAAAATCAGGGTTATTTACTTTTTCCAGAATATGCATATAATAAATATATATATTCCAGATTCTAAACTGGAGGAAATTTTATAGGTAAATTTTGGATTTTATAGGTAAATTATGGATTTCTGTCTGTGAATTTTATCATCAACCCATTATATATATATATGTATTTGTCTCGTTTTATCTTTTTTCATTTAGTTTTATTTGAAAAGAAAGGAAAGAGAGGAAAGAGAAGGAAATTATATTTTCTTTAAATTAAATTAAAAGTAGATTTTTATTTAATTTTCAATTTTTATATTGATAGATTGTTAGATATTAAATACATTATCCATCTATAATATATACATTATTTACTTTTTATTACTATCTATTTTCTTTACTTTCTTTTTAGAATTATTTGTTAAGTTGATTGTAGGTGTAGAAAAAAATACAGTAGATTACAAATTACTTGAATTTATTTTGAAAATAAAAAATTTAAAATGGAATATTAGTGCATAAATATACATATTCCATTTTCTTTGACAATGCCAGGCATAGTGGGAGTTTATACTTAGTTTTAACAGAAGTATAAGCAACATTTTAATAGATATAACAGAAACGTAAATTAAAATTAAAATAGTATTCGTATTTTGTAATTCTTTTATTTTCAACAACCCAGCGATTTACGCTTGTGTGGACAAATGTGTACTATTATATTATTGCATATATTAGTTTTATAACACATATGGATCAGAAATCAGGACATGTAGTATATAAACCAATATAAATCAAGTTGGTATTGATACTTTGTTTTTGTTTATAATATTAGCCTAGAATTTAATAGCAAAGCACTCTATTTAATTTTTTTTTGGGGCATTTCCCTGCCACATAAATATGACAAGGCGAAATTACACAGCTTTTATTTTTCAGGCGTGGCTGTAAATGTCGTAAGGAGGAATTATTCGTACGACGTGTGTTGTATTCGAACCAAAACCCCCTCGGTGTTTAGAACGTATTTTATACGCTCTTACTTACTGAACCACCGAGGCCCTTTTTTTAGAATATATGTTTATATGTAACAATACGTCAGAATTTCAGCGTCATTGTCTTTTACTTCAAAATTTGAAAATTCTCTATTTTTGAAATCTGACATTTTGTGACAATTTATTTTTTCTTATTTCCCTCGTTATTTGACCTTTCAAATTAAAATGCTCAAAATATTATTCAAACAAATGTCTTAAAGTAAAGACATAGTTTTAAAAATAAAAAATACATAAACAATATAATCCTTTTCCATCAATATTCGCTCATGAGATTGAAGATATTCCACAAAATCTTAAAAAAAAATCATCCTTTTTCATCGTTAAAAATTCATAAAGCCACTGAAAAATTTCACAAAGCCACTGAAAAATTGTTAGATCCATTGAGTTCGGAAATTAAAATTAAAACCTGAAAGGTAATATATTATAAAATTTTAAAAATTAACTAAATTCAAGTTCATTTTAAAATGATTTTACCGTATCATTTTTTTGCTTTTACCTTAACTAATCTAAAATATTTTACCTTTATTTTACTTATTATAAGCCTAAGAAATATTACGGAAATTAAAATTAAAACCTGAAAGCATTATTTTTGATATTTTTGTTTCTTTTTTTTTGCGAATCAATTTATAAGGCCTAGTAACTTTCTAAATATTATTGTAAGAGTATGAATTAAATCAATACAAGGTAATAATGAAAATAAAAATAGAAAATCACATGGTGTGGAATAATAAAAAAAAAAGGATGAAAAATTGAATTGAATGAAAAAATAATGAGGTAATTTCTTTATTTTTAGGCTTTTTTTTTCCCTCCAAATGGTGTGAACCTAATGTATGTCCATTAAAAATGATAAATAATCTTAGATTAAATTTTCACTTTCCAACCATCATTTTCTTTCTCACTCGCATTTTAATAATTTACTTGTTTAATTTAAAATAAAATAAAATAAAAAAATTTACAACCACGTGGATTATTAATGAATTCTTTAGTTTAATTTTTTGTCATCATTTTATTCCAATTTTATGGAAACTTTAATGTTTATCTTTAAATAAAAAAAGAGAATTAAATAAAGTATCTAACTACATTGGAATGGGACTTATATTTATTAAGTAAAATATAAATTTATTCCATGTTATAATTCTTATTAAATACATTGTTAAAAGAAAGATGTAGGCAACATTTAAAATAAATTTTTGAACGGTTTGATTTTAAAAATAGTGTCCTATAAAATTGATGAAGTATTTGAAGATTTGTAGATATTAAAGATAATTTAAGATTACTTCATTGAGTTAAATAAAAAATTTTTTCATTGGTAGTACTTTGCAAAATGTCATTTTGTTATAAAAGCAGATGGCTTGCAAAACGAATCTTGAAACCATTACAAAATCAATCTCAGTTGATGGATTTTCAAGGGTGACTAAATATCGGAAATGATTTTGTTCTTTCCACCTTTGACAATCTCACATAAGAATAGACTACGATAATTACCGAAATTTAATAAATTCAAAACCCAGCGATTTACGCTTGTGTGGACAAATGTGTACTATTATATTATTGCATATATTAGTTTTATAACACTTATGGATCAGGAATCAGGGTGAATGTATCAATATGACATGTAGTATATAAACCAATATAAATCAAGTTGGTATTTGGTACTTTGTTTTTGTTTATAATATTAGCCCAGAATTTAATAGCAAAGCACTCTATTTCATTTTTTTTTTTGGGGCATTTCACTGCCACATAAATGTGACAAGGAAATTACACAGCTTATCTTTTTCAGGCGTGACTGTAAATGTCGTAAAGGGGAATTATTCGTACAACGTGTGTGGGATTCGAACCAAAACTCTCTTGGTGTTTAGAGCGTATTTTATACGCTCTTACTTACTGGACCACCGAGGCCTTTTTTTTAGAATACATGTTTATATGTGAAATTGAATAAATTCAAAATTTTTTGATTTAGTTCATAAAATCAGACATTATACCATAACATGGTTTAAATTAAGTACTAAATTGACATATTTTGACAATGACGTAATTGACATTTTTTTGAAAACAAACATATCAGAAAAACATTATTAGAAGGTTTAGAAATTTTAAAGAAACAAAAAGGATTCAACAAAAAAAAAAAATTTAAAATAAGTTCAAAGGATATATGCGTAGAAGAGAGGTTCAACTAACTAAATTAATAATAAAAAATGTTACCTACTACCTCATATTATGTTAACAGACTGATTTTTACCTTTCAAATTCAAATGAAAAAAAAAAATATTTATTTTTTTATTTTATTTTGTTTTTTTTACCTTATTTATATGCAAATTTCTTAAATCTCAATAATATGCTAATCAAGTTTAGATTTTCTTTATTTGAATTTTGTAAATATGGCAAGGATAATATTCTTTAATTCAAGACTTTCTATATTGTATAATACACCTACATATGCAATATATTCAAAATATATATAACAAATAAAAAAAAAGAAACATGAATAATGGAACTAGAATATTTTAAACAACAAATGTTATTTTAAATAATATTAAGCAATTTCATTTAATATTATAATATTTTTGTATAATATTAATATATAAAGTAAGCACTCAAGTATATTTTTTTGTAAATTATCAATTTAATATTAAAAAAAAGCATAATATAAGCATAAACTGAATTAAAATTCAAATATATGCTTGTATGCTCAAAATAATAATTTGATTAGGCATTCATTTGTGCAGACACTGCAATAAGGAAGAAAATAAAAATTCAAACTTGGTAACCTTTTAAAATTTAAATGAGTTTCAAAACTTAATACAAGCGTACTTTTTCAAATTTACGCAAAATTCGCAAGGATTTTTTAAGAAATTTTTGTACTTGCAACTGAACAAATCTAATTGATCAGACTCTTTAAACGAACCTAATTGATTCAGACTCTTGTGTACACCTCGAGAATATATTTTGAAAAATTATTTCAAAAAACGAGGAAGAGAGTAGAGTAGGTTGTGTCAAGTCTTGGATACATAATATATACTGTTAAACTTTTTTTATCTTTTAACTTTTCCATTATCTTTTACAAAATTTCAGATGTCTAACTTACTTAAGTTTTAATGCATGTCATATGTAAGTTAGCTAAGCCTGTTGGACTAGAGCACCTTAAATTCATAGAAATTAAAACGACAAAACTTGATCATTTATTTTTCTTTTTTGAAAATTTCAGATGTCTCGCTTTATTAAGTACACAAAATATGAGGATATAAATTCTCCTTATATGAAAAATGAAGTTATGATGGCAGTTACGCAAATTTGCTGCTTTAGACCAATTAAATTTTACAGATGTTATTTGCATAAAACTTGACATCTTTTCACAAAATTTGAGATACCTAATAGGCACTGTGTTATTTTTATAAAAATGAAGAAGTTGTATGGCAGCCATGCGAACCTGTTACACTATTACGACCAAACTTAATACAATTGTTGTCCGTTAACTTTGTATATTGTTTTAATAGACACTGTGTAATATTCATTTATAGTTATAAAGAAATTGTGGATGCAAGGTTTGATTAGCACAACTGCATTTTATAGAAGTTTTTAGCGTGCATCTTGGCAATTTCAGATACTTAGTTGCTTTATTTTTTGAATTATCGTGCAGACGGACTAACGTAAATGATTAAATCGATTCAGAATTCTATTCTGAACAAGAATATAATATATACTTTGACATATCTAGCTTTAGAGCTATGTTCATACAGATATAAAAAATAAATAAGTTCTGTATTATTAAAAACATTAAAAATTTCATATTAAGTACATACATATAGACTTATAAAATATAAATCTATTTACTTACCCTTTTCTATCAAATTTAATATTTAAAAAGCACTTTAATTTTAAATTAATAAATTAAAATATTTGATTGGCTGATAACAGTTTTTAATTTTAATTTTTAATTTGATAGTGTTACCATATGCAATTATATAGTGCTAAAGAAAAATATTAATAAATAAATGTAAAATGTTGTTCTATGATTTTGGTTTTCTTTTGAATTAGGAATACCAACATTTTTATCCAAAAATATACTTTAAATAACTTTTAAGATATCAAAAAATGTCAAATTTAATTTTCTATTATGAAGTGGGTTGTAAAAAAAATGTTGTGGTTTTTAAACAAAACTAAAAAGATAAAAAAAAAATTAATTTTTTTAGAAATAAATAAATAAGTTAAAGTTATTTTAAATTTTTTAGCTTCTTTATGATTTACTTATACTGAACCTTGATAAAAATTATTTACATTTCTAAGTACATTAAGTACAAGTCAACCAATATAAAAATTTTTACTTATTTTATATTTTTTTTTCTAATATTTAGATTGACTTTTTTATATCATTTTTAATTTTCTTAACATAAATTTTATTAACATATATTTTATTCTCAGGTGTAGAAAAAATAATTTGTTAATATTTTTTTTACTTTTATTTAATGTATTTTGGTTTGATTTATTTTAATGTATTACTGTGGTTTTTAGAAAGACAGGATAATTTTAAAATATAAATAAATTAATGCTATATATTAGATTTTAATAAAAAAATTTAGATGACAATTTGATTTTAACAAAGAATATGCAGATATTTGACATTTTGATTAAAGAAAACAAGCAACTCTTTTATAGAAGAGAAAAATTTTCATTCAGAAAAAAAATTAGTTCTTTGTATGTATTGCGTGAAATTAAAAAATTAGTTCTTTGTAATAAACCTTTTTTTTTACTTTAAGAAAAAGTATTTCCAATATAAGTGAAAGCATTTTCTTTTTAAATACAATGTTTTCTTTTTCATTGCTAGCATTTTTTTTTTTCATAGAGCAAGCTTTCCTTTAAAAGTGTAAAATTTAAGTGTTAACCGCATTTTATTTTAATAAAAGTTTCGTTTAACTTTTATTGTTTATTATTTAAAATTTTATAAAAAAGAAATAAATGTATATCTTCTGTTAGCCGACTGAAGAATTTTTAAAGAATAATGTACATATAATTAACATATAATGTACCAATAATTATTTATAACAAATTATACATAAATACAAAAAAAAAATGAATTTGAGAAGGAAATACTGGCGGAAAGGAAAACTTACACTTAAAATTAAAAAAAAAAACGTGCATTTAAATAAAAAAAAAATTACGCTTGAAGTGGAAAGGCTTTTTCTTAAAATAAAAAAAGGTATATATATATAAAAAGGTATTCATTCTCAATTAAACGGGAATCTCTTTTTAAAATATTACTTATTAATTAAGAAAAAATTTTAATTTTTACTTTAGTTCAAAATATTAATAGTAAAAATTTTTAATATCCACTAAAATTTTTATACCCAATTTATAGTTTTTAAAAAGTTTATTTCACTTTTTATTAAGATTTTAGACAATTTTGAATTTAGATTTTTAAAACCTAAACCTAAATTAAATCTTTGATTTAATAGGTTTCACACAGCAATTTTACTATTTAGTCAATTTAACACTCAAACAACATCGATTATATATTTCTTAAAGTTATAATCATTTAATATAATCAAATTTAAATAGATATATTGTATATATACCATTTAAACTTTTATCTATATTTTATCAGTTTTATACATAAAATTATTAAGTACTTTTATATATCTTATTATATTTATTAACTTTATCTTCTCTTAATTTCTCTTCAGATTTTCACCTGGTACAGGTATCTAATAGACAAAAACAAAACAAAAAAGCCACTTTAAAAATTTGAAATGTTGACTTTGAAATATTATCCTAAAAATCAAAAAAAAAAAAAAACATAAAATCAAAAATAAGGATCTTTTTCAGATACACCTATATTACAGAGCTATATTATATATGTTTGAGTTAAAAAAAAAAAAAAAAAAAGTGTGAACATTTTGAGAGTGTATTCGTGTGTGTAAATTTATTTATTTTATATCTAAAAATAAAAATAAAAAAAAACTTTTTTTTTTTCTCCACTGCCTAAATGAATTTTTAATAATTTAATTTTCGATAAAACATCACCAGACTTTGTTTATATAATATATATGCTTCTTTCAACTTTCTATCAGTCCCATGTTTTCTCTCTCTTATCCTTTTTTTGTAAATTTAATTTTCTTGTTCTTTGATTTTTTTTTTTATTAAAAATGAAAATTCAAAAAAAAAAACAACAAAATTTTACTAAGGTTCCCATGTAATGAGGTGAAATACGATAATCAAAATGAAGAATTTGACGTGTTTTTTGTTTTATTTTTTTTTTTTTTTTTTGGTTGGCTGATTGGTTGGTTACGTCTAGTAAACAGAAAAGAAAAAAAAAATATTTTTTTTAGGTAAAAAAAGTGAAGGATATTTTGTAAGCTTAAAAAATAATAATTGTGAAGAATTTATAAAGCAAAATTATTTGTATATGAATTCTTATTTTTAAAAAAAAATCAAAAACGAAAAGAAAATCAAAAATTATGATAAACAAAAAAATGTGAAAGAGATGAACAAAAATTATATTATAATAAACAAAAAATTCTCCACAATCATCATCTTTAAAAAAAAAAAAACAAAAGAAAAGTTGACTTTGAAAGTGTAACATTGATTTTTTTTTTTATTAATTTTCACAGGAAAAAAACAAATTATATTAAACTTTTTGCTGTGCTGAATTTTTAATTTATGATAATAATAATAAAACAAAAAAAAAATGCTTTTTAAAGTTATAAAATGAAAATTTTTCTTTTGTATAAAAGAAAATTAAAAGACTGTTTAAAAAAAAAACATTATTTAGTGATGTCCAAAACTTCTTTTTTTCTCTTGTTCTAAAGTGTTTTCCTAAAATAACTTTGCAATTTAAATTTTCTCTTTTTTTCATGGCTTCGTTTGACATATCATTGAAAGACTAGATTTTATCTATATACAGTATATTAAGAGAGTATAAGTTTCGCTTTAATTATCTTAAGTTTCACTTAACCGAACAAACGTAAACGAAGTAACGAGCATTGTTTAATAATAAAAATTTCGGACTATCGGAGATTCTGAGAGAAAATGAATGCATATATTTGTTTTATTTTATACATACCTATCGAGTTAAAGAGTTTTGGAAGACAATATTATGATTTTAAATCTATATTTTATTATACAAGCCAAGCGTAATTTTTAATAAAGTTTGATCCCTTGCAATTCTTTTAAAAATCACATTACATAGATTTCTAAATCATTAGAATTTAAATAAGTCTCAAAAGAGTAGAATTTTTAAAATTATCAAAGATTCCGTTTATGAACCAAAAGCAGCTATATCCTCAATTTATCTCAATAAATCATTAATGAATGTTTGGTTTAAACTGTCAAAAGGGCAAATACAAAACAAAACAAGAGTTTTTAAACTATTTAGTGAAAAAAAGTTAAAGGCAGTTAAACTGTTATGACTGTTAACAATATTTATCACATGTTTAAATTTTTTGTTTTATAATGTAAATGATCCTCTATTATTATCAAGTTATTTTTTTTAATGTTAAAATAAGTTTCAATTAAAAATAACATCTTAAATTATCAAAAGACTAGTCTCTGAAAGGAATAATTAAAGTTAATTTTTTTCATTTAACACATAAAGTCACTTTGAAATATTAAACTTAATGAAAACTTAATGAAAATTTGTAAAAAGAAATTTAAAAAAAAAAAAAAAAACACAAAAACTAAAGCACAAAACATTTATCTAAATTTTCTTTTTATCACTGTTATTTTTAACGTTAATATACCGTTAATAATAGAATAAAATGTATACACATAATACATATATAAATATATTATGTATAACTTTGTATAACAATTATTCAATAAAATTTGAACGATGCTAAAAGAAAAACTTCAGATTCAAAATAATTCTTTAACTATAGTTCAAATAAAATTTAAGTTGACATTCAAAGTTTGTTTATTTTTGTTAAGTGTTTTCTTATATACATATATATAAAATTTCCTCATACATTTCTTTCTATTCTTTTTAATTTTTCTCAAACAAAAAAAAAAAAGCTAAACTTCTCTTTTGTAGCTGTAAATTTTGCTTATAAAAACATATCTTTTTTCATTATTTACGAATTTCCAAAAAAGAAAGCAAAAAGAATTAGGAGAAAAAGAGATAGCTAATTTATAAACGAGTCCTTAGGATTCAAAAATAAAACAAAATAAAAGTTCATAACAAATTTCACAATATATTTTTTTAAATATACATATATACTAACATTGACATTCAGAAATCATTTCAAAATAAATATCGTGCACAAAATTTTGTACACTAAATTTCATAAAGTTTATCATGTTACATTAAATTAAAAAACAAAAAAAAAAAAAATAATAATAATAAATTCTAAAAACAAAAAACAACACATACAAAAAAGTATACTAATATGTATATGTATATATGAAAAAAAAAATAAAAGATAAAATCTAAGATATGATCAGACACAAAAATGCATGTTTACTATGAGATTTTTAAAAAAAAATTATATTTTGATTTAAAAATAAAGAATTTAGCAAATGTTTTAAACATTTTCTTTATAAGTAATTCTTTCTTCTATGTTTAATTTTGTAAGATATTTCATTTATTTATTTACATTAATATTACATACATAAATGTAATGCAATATTATTGAACCATCGGCTACCAAGGCCATTATAGGTTTTTATACTATTATTAAATTATATACTAATATTATTTATTTTGTTTATATTATATACTATATATTTACATTATATTTGGTCGTAAGGGGGTATGTAAAGCAAAAACCACTTACGACCTGTGCAGGGATCGAAACCACATTCCTTTGGTTAATACGCCACACGCCTACCCACTAGGCTACCGAAGCCTATGTTCGTAAGATATGAAAAAAAATTTTAACATTTTATTCGAGCAATATATTGCATACTTTTAGGTAAATATTTTGTAGTTAGTATAAGATTACATATTTAAAAAAGAGATAAGTGAGAACAACTTTCACAATTTAATTATTTATTTATTTATTTATGTTAATATTACAAATCGCATAGGATATTGCAATATTATAAAACCATCGGCTACTAAAGCCATTATAATATGTCGAATATTATTATTAAATTATACACTAATATTATTTATTTTGCTTATATTATATATTTTACATATTTTATATTTACACTATATTTGGTAGCAAGGGGGATTTGTTTTTAAATAATAAAACTTGCTACCTGTGCAGGATTTGAACCCGCACTCCCTCAGTTAATAAGTTACACGCTTAACCACTAAACCACCGAGGCACCTAAAATAATTTTTATTAAATGATTTAGTTATTTCAACTTTTAAATTTTTTTTTTCAAAGATTTAATGCTTTATCTTTCTTTTGAACTTGTTTCCAATATAGATTTTCAATAAATTGTTCTAACCTTATTTTATATAGAAAATATGTATATATTATTACTTATTAGCTTCTATATTCAAAAATTCTTTTAAAAATCATAATACATTATTAAGTAACACTATATTCCAAAAACAAAAGAAAAAATTCCAAAGTTCAACATAAAATCAGGAAAAACAACAAAACCAAAATATTCGTCCGTTCTTAATTTTTTTTCTCTACAATACGCCTGTTGTTCTCAACCTCTGAATACAGAACACAAAAATATAAATAATAACAAAAAAAAAAAGAAAAAAAAATACGCAAAAAATAACAAAAACAATAATAACAATAACAACAAGAGAAAAAATAAAACTTTGTATAATTCTATTTTTAGAATATCCTTATATCCTTGAAAGCATAAGGACAACACAACTGTAACAGCAAAACCGTATATACAACATACATAAATGAATATTGTGATTTATTTTTTGTTTTTCTTTTTATCATTTTCATTATTATCATTGTTGTTGTTGTTATTGTGGTTATCGTGCTGTGTTGTTGTTTTGTTCTGTTTTGGTTTCGGTTTAATTTTTTTTTTTTTTATGAATGTTTTCTCGTTACTTTAAATTTCCTTTCTCACAAGTTCAATTTTTTTCTTTCTAATCATGTTACCCAATGGTCTTTCATAATATGCCTTGTGTTTAGAAAATTTAATTTTAAGGATCACGAAAAAAAAAACAATGAAAATATTAATATAACAAAAAAAAAAGGTTTGACTATAAAGAACTTATTTAACTCATCAATAAAAGAAGAGTAAGACGATTTGGTTAATAACTACAAAAAAAATAGATATTCATACACATATAATGTACATTTATGTATTAAAAAAATATATAATGCATTAGGGTTACCAAATTGTAAATGTTTAAATTTATTATCCTACTTTCATAGTTTATTAAATTGTTTCTGACTAAAAATATAAATTCGAATTATGCAATAAATTAAATGAAATCTTAGTTAAACATTTGGTATTAGATCTTTTGAAAGGAAAACCTTTGATCCATCTAATATATATCAAATATTGAGATTTGGTAACACTACAAAATACATATTTACATATATACATTTAAGAAAAGTATATTATAATAATATTAACGCATAAGGATCTTAATCTTTTTCACTTGATACACTTATTAAGTTATGAAAAATTAAATACTGAGGAAAAAAAAATATAAAGGAAAGCGGGAAAAAAATGGGAAAAAATCTTTTTTAACATTAAAATTCAAACAATAAATTGATTTTCATCAGAAGCAATTACCGCCTTCAATCAAGGACTTTCTATTTTTCCTTATTTTGTTCATTATTTTGTCCTTTATAGTGAATTTTCAACAAAAAAACAAAATGTATTTAAAGGAAAAAAAGATTTTTCTTGTCTTTTTAAAATTTTTCATTTTTCTTATGTTATCTTTTTCTTTGGTAAAAATAATATTTTTTTTCAATTTACCAATTTTATTTTAGGTTTTTTTTTTTTTTTTATAGTATAAGTGTAGTGAGAAATAGATTGACAGGAAATTTAATGCTATAAAATATATGTGTAATGGTTTATAGTGACGCTGAAGATTACCATAAAATAGATAAAAATAAACTTTTTTTCTCTTATATATCAGTAATAATTTTTTGTTATATATATTTCGTAAGACAAAAAAAAAAGAATATTGAAGGACTCAAAAGGATATTCTATTTTTAATAAAATCATATATTTGACGGATGTTACATTTTTCATATTCAATTTTTTATATTCAATAAATATAATATAGAAATCTTGTATTTATTTATTTATATCACATAGAATTATATACAATATTTATAAAACCATCGGCTAGTAAGTCAATTATAGATAAAATAGTGTTATTAATTTACATAGTGATAAATAATAGCTTTTATTTCAGTTTAAAATATTTGTAGGGATATAAAATTCTATAATTAATAAGGCATGTGCATACTTTTAATATCAGTCTCGGCCCCAAAAAAAAAAACATGTAAATTATATGGTAATAATAAAAAAAACTTCTAAACAAAAATTTCTTTTTTTTAAGACCGTTTTTTTATACATTTAATATTTTATACATTTTATTTTTCTGATTCTTACAATAAAAACAACTTAACCTATGCCTAATTCTACTTAACCTATTAATATTGAATTATGCAACTTAAATTAAGGTGATGTGATCAGATTAGTATGTGTTATCCAACCACCAATAATCTATTTTTATTGTCATACCTTTATCAGGTATAGACATATTATAGTTAAAAACTTTTTCCGTCAATATTGGCCGGGTTAATTTGCAAGAAGTCCATCTAATATAATAAAAATACATAAGGACATGATTTTGGTTTTAAATATACCCACTTTTATCAAAAAATATAAAATGCTCAGGCGCAATAAATCCCGTGAGTAAAGTTTTTCTTATGGACTCCTCATTGTGGTAATATATATGTGATATAAAACTATTTTTTTTTTTAGTGTTTTTTGTTTTCTCTGTATGATGTTTCCAACTAAGTTTTATTATAAAACTGTCTATTCCATTTATGTTTCATTCCTTGCGTAAATATTTATTTAAAAAGAAATGTTTAAGTATAGTTTGAGTCGAACTTTCGGTTTTTATTGATACAAACTTTTATCAACTTTCTCTAAATCAAATCCTAGGTAATCGTAATACTGTTGATTTTTCTTGGAAAAAATATTTCCTATATCCAGGTTTTTTTTTTTATTTAAGAAATAATTAAGTTTTTTATTGTAAAAGATACATTTTTTTTCAGTTTTAATTAATAACAATAATATTGGTACATTGTAATATTGGTTATACATAAATACATAAAAGAAATATTGGTACATAACTTATATATAAAAAAAAAACATTTATAAACATTGTCTGCGGAATATGTTTAATACTTTAAAATTACAAAGAAACTTATATAGTATTAGAATAAAAATAAAAATGTATAGCTGAAGATGAATTTATTATAGAAGAAATTTATTTTTAAATTAAATTTAAATTCCCATTGGAAAAATTTCCAAAATGATATTATCTTTATATATAAAAAAAAAAAAACAATGATCATCACAATTTCTTTTGTATCCTATAAATTTATAATATTCATTTATTATTTAAACTGTTTCTAAAGAAAAATAAATTTAAAAAATATTATTAAAGATTTTCAAATTTCATCTTTAAATAGAAAAAAAACATATTTTTATTTGTTTTATTATTTTTTTTTTTTTATTTTGCTAAAATTCTTTTTTAATATTTTATTTAAGAATGAATTTTTTTTTTTTTTATATATATATTTTTTACACATTTTTCGAATTATCATTTTTTCACATGAATTCATATAAAAATAAAACAAAAAAAAAAAAAAAAGAATTCCAAATAAAACACAATAAAGATATTTAAAATTAAAAATTCTAAAATAGGATATTCTAAGTTTTTCTACAATATAAAAATAAACTTAATTTTATATTCAAAAATTCAATTTAGAAGAAAAGAAAGTTTGTTTTGTTTTTTTTTTTTGTTTTGTTTTGTAGAGCTTCAAGCCTAAAAAAAACATTTTAATAAAAAAATAACCTTTCAGTTTTAGAGAGAGAGAGAAAAAAAAAAAGGAAAGGCCATAATAGAGTAAAAGAATTGTATCCTTCCAAACAAAAACAAAAAAATTATTATAGCTTTATTGATCTTTATTTATTTTTGTTTGTTTAAATTAAATTGAAATTGATTTACCATTGGAAGAAATTGGGCAGAAAAGTTTGGGTCAATAAAGACCTAAATACATTTCTTCCATCTAACCAAAAAAAAAAATTCTATATATTTCTAATTTTATTTTTGTTATTTCTTGTTATTTTTTTTTTTTTTTTTTGAGTCGCTTACCTTGATGATAAGTTACAATCACCCTTATGTTAAATTACTTTAAGAAAAAGAAAACATTGTGAATATTTTAATTAATTTATTTCTGAAGAAAAGAAAATTGAAAATAAAATATAAAAATAAATGGTTATTTATGTTATTTTTTTTTTGAAAAAAAAAAAAAAAATTAAAATAAATTTCAAAACACATTCAAAAAATTTTTTAACTATAGAAAAAGAAATTTAATAGAAGCATAATCATGACAAACAGTCAAATTTCGTTTAAGGGATATATTTGTACTTGTATAGCTCTTAAACGAATTTTGATTCTTTTCTTATACTCTTATACTCTTTACTCTCTTCTTATAATATTATTTCCTAGTTGAGATTTTGAGAGTGTCTTCCTAATTGGAGATCGTTTAAAATTTCTTTTGTTGAAATGAGACATCTGTATTTTTTTTTTTTTTTTTTAAATTACTTTTAAATAGTGATCAGCCATATACAGTTACAAATATGCCTCAACATTTTTGTTCTACTTCATTGTTGTTATTTATTTATAATGTGTTTTTGTATAATAAAATGATTTTTAAATATTCATAAAATACTATCATATTGACAATTTAAATTTTTCCATTCCTATAAGAATGGGTTCAAATCAAAACAAAACTTTTTTCTTAAATCTCAGAATTATCAGTTCATTTAAATGAAATCATTTAAAGGTTAATATTATGTAAGAATGGAAACAGTAACTAAAGATATTAAAATTTTAATAGTATAAAATACCATAAAGTTCTATTTGGATTTTAAACTTTAACTATATTAATAAAGAGGATACGAACTAACGTGTTCAAAAGCTTATTTGCTTCATATAATTCTGTCAACTGAATAACTATTGAAAAAAATACAGTAAATTCTCAGTAAAACAAAAAAAAAAAAACTAAATAAAAATTCTGATAATAGTTAAGATAAATTTACCTTGATATATATATATATACCATTTTTTTTTTTGTGAATTGTTTATCTGCAAAAAAATATGTCACATATATCGCTTTTTTTTAAAAACAACAACAACAACAACAAGTAATAAACATTAATATTTATGGATTCCTTTTATAGGATTTTCAATACCCAATATAAAAAACAATCTATTAGATACATAAATTAATTTAATTTTGTAAAACAAAATAGAAAATATACAAGTATCTATATCTATGTACCTACAGCTGAAAATAAAACGAAAAAATAAAATTTATTTAATTGATTTTTCTTGAAAATTTATTGTTTTCATGATTATGAAGTTAATTCAAATCGATCCCAAAATTAAATTGTATATTGAAATTCAGTTAATCAATTATTATATTTTCTTTTTTGCTTTAAGAGATTTTAATTTAATCATTCAGAAAATTAATTTTCTAGATTTTCAAGTGTTTTTCAAATGTTATTAATACAAATTAAGAAATATATGGTTTAAATTAACAAAATATAAAACAGAAAAATAAAAACAAAAATCTTTTATTCTTAAATCTAATTAATTTTCTAAATATCATCTGAGTTCGTTTTTTTTTCAAATCAAATTCACATACATTAAAAGATTTTTCTGCTTTAATAATTATTTGTAATCTAATCCAAATTATATTATTTATTCGATTAAAAGATTTCAATTAACATTTTCTTTATATGTAAAATGATTTTTATTTAAATTATCATCATTTATAGTTCTATACTTTTAATTGTTGAGTTCATTTCAGTTTTTTGTAATAAATTTATTAATAATATTGAAATCGCTGTCAAAAAAATATTAATTTTGGTTAAGAGAATTATTGTAGACAGATTATCATTTGAATCATACTTCATCGATCTTTAAATTTAATTTCTTTTTGTAGAAATGATGTCTATATATCATCAAATGTACTGAAAATTGGTTCATCATCCGCTGTACTTAAAATCAAAAAAAAAGTTTCATTTAATACTCCATTACGTTTTTTTTTGTTAGTTAATTTCCGCAGGTGTGGCTGTAAATGTTGTAAGAGGAAATTATCCTTGCGATTTTTGTCGGATTCGAACAGACATTCCATCAATGTTTACACCGTATTTTATACGGTCTTATCCACTAGGCTACCGAGGCCCCCTGCTTAAAATTTTTCGTAAAATAAAGATGTTTTTTTTATATACTTTGTTTAACGAGGCTGTAAATGTTATAAGGGGGAATTATCTTTGCGACGTGTACGATTCGAACATACACTCTCTCACTGTTTACAGAATATTTTATACGTTCGTATCTACTTGGTTTAATCTAAATACCCACTAATTATCACACTTTTATCCACTAGGTTTAATCCTTAAAAAAGAACTTATAAAAATAGCTATTATATTAATTAATCAGAAGTATTTTTGATTAAATGATAATCACCTGTGTTATCCTAAATTATAATACATTTTATTAAATTAATTCTATTTCAATTTTCATTAACAAAAGAAAAAAAAAAACCTGATTATAAAATTGAAAATGTCAAAATATAAGTCTTGCATTTTATATTCAAGACACAAACGAATATTTTTAATTACTTTAAAAATTAACTTTTAATAAAAATTTTTATACACTTTTTTTAAAAAAGGTAAAAATGGCAATAAAACTTTTCTTAAAATTTTTTTCAATGTTTTTACACAATTCAAATAAAATAGAAGAAATGGCGATTTAATTAACATTTAAATAAAATAATTGTAAAAAAAAGGACAATACTGAAATGTTGGTGTTATTATTGTATTATTTACATCTTTTTCTAAAATCATCTTTCAAAAAAAAAGAAACTTTTAATTAAAATTGTCTCATTCTATATCGAAAAAAAAAAAAAATTGCAAAAAACAACAAAACATATAAATAATAAAAGGGTCTATTACTAAAAATGGGAACCTAAGATTTTTAATCCAAACAAAATAAAACTTAAAAAAAAAAAAAACATATCTTGTAAATAATGAAGAAAACTTATTTTTACTTATTTCATATTTACGTAATATTTATTACGGTCAATATGAATGTACGCCAAATTTCATAACATGAGGACAATTTTTCTTTTACTTAGCAAAAAAAGAAAAAAACAATTTTACTATCTAAGTCAAATGATTGGACTAGTTAAGCTAGAGATTTCCGAACTAAAGATTTTATTATGTTTAATTGGATGGAAGTGTTTTTAGGGTATAAAGTAGTCTATAAAGTGTTTTATATAAATTAATTAAACAAAGAAAAGTCATATAAATTTTCTTATCATACAAATTAATTTTCTTTCATTTAAAATGAATTTTAATGATTATAGGGTATAAATTACGATAAAATAATGATTACAGCGTAATAAACTACTGTATACAATATGGTCCATTTATCATTTTTCTATTTTTCTCAAATGGAAAATGGAAAATGTCCCAAACAATTGAACTACTATTATTTTTTCTTCTATAACCAATTTTTTTATACTATGTACAGTTTTCACACTTTTCACGACAAATTTCGAAACCAAAATAAAATAACTCTAGACTTAACCGATCTCATAAAAAAGTAATTTTTTTATATATAAAAAATTATTTTTTTAACTTATTACAATCTACCTACAAAATTTTTTGCCGAGTGGTATGAGCTTACTAATGAATCATTCTATTCATTTTAATAACAACTTTTTTATTATTATACATATTATATCATTTTTTTTTCATCATTTTTTCTCCAACGATAAAATTTTGTATTTAAAACCATTTTAATACAAAACTTTTTAAAAAAATTTTCAAAATAAGTACTTCGAAGATATTATTTTATTATAAAAAAAAAAAAATAAAAAATTATTTTCATAAAAAAAAAAAAGGAATTATATAAAAACGTTTGTCTAAAATGTGTTTCATTTTTAATGTGCCCCCGAAGAAAACAATTTTATGAATAATTTTTATTGCATAAGGAAAATGGGATAAATTTTTTTTTTTTTTTTGAAAATCCTACGTATTCTTCTATTTATTAATATTAATTCTATTTTTAATTAAAGTATTTCTTCTTTTTTTATTTTTAAAAATATCTCCATTACAAAAAATTCCATTTAAAAATACGAATAATTTTGAGGGTTGTATTGAAATTTATATTTTTTTTTTTTTTTGTTTTGTTTATTTTATTTCAATTTAATTGATCTTAGAAAATATATTAAAATATTAATTAATTATATTTGAAGTAATTGTTAAAAAAATTTTCCATTAAAATATCAAAAATATTCATTAAATTACAAAATAAATGTGTTATTTAATAAAAATCATTTCTTGTAGGTCGAGGACTATTGAAATTTGAATGGAGTAGGAAAAAACTGGTTCACCTTGACATAAACAAAAAACCACAAAAAAAAAAAATTTACTAAGGATCTAAACCAAGAAAATTATTTGCGGTTATATTTTTTCTTTTATTTTTAATAATTTTCAACTCCTACATATTGAGTTACTCCAAAAAAAAAAAAAACAAAAAAAAGAAAAAGAAAAAGTCAACCTATCAACCAACTGATGAAAATTTGCAAAGCTGAGTTGTATTATATATATATAGAAAATTTGATAAAAAAAAAAAGGAAAGAATTAATTTTTTTGTAAGTCATAATCGAATATAACATGAATATATATAAAAATATTATAAATTTTTAAATATATATATATATATATATATATATATATCTATATCAAAAAATTAAATTTCAATTAATTAATATTAATATATAATAATTGAATATATAAAAAAAAAATGATAATAAAAATGTAGAGAAAAAGGATTTTGACAATAATTAATATTTAATTAATAATTATATATTTATAAATATAAATAATGATAAATGATAATGAAAAAGTAAATTTATACCGTGCAAAAATTACAAATCAATTAAATGTAAATAATTAAAAAAAACCAAATAAAAAATTAAAAAAAAAAGTCTGTATGTAGTACCTTGTATGTAATGCTACTGATGAAGTACTTTCAAAAACAATTTGCATGCTTTTTAAGATGTAATCATTTTGTTATAAAAAAAAAAAAATCATACATATATTCATAATTTCATTATGACTATATTAAAAAAACAAACAACGTTTTAAAAAACAAAAAAAAACTCAAAACTGTATAAAATATCGATAAATAGATAAAAACTATTGGAGCTACAGTTTTAAAATTATTTTTATAAAATCAAAAGAATAAAATATGAAAATTATCAATAAATAAATTATAATTAAACCAGATTACAACAGATTACTAATTATCTACAAAATAAAAGAAATAATACATATCTATTGAAAAATTACTATTAGAATTACAATAATTATATATATATAAATTATCAATAATTAATATTAAGAAAATAAAACAAAAAAAACTTAAAAAAAAAAAATGAAAAATGAACCAAATATTTACATACATATATAACTTTTATTATTTATATATAATTAATATTTATAGAATATAGAAAAAAAAAATAAAAATATATTTATAATAAACATAAAGTTACTTAATAAAAAAAAAAAATAAAAAAACAAAAAAACAATTAATAAAAATAAAAAGAAAATATATCATAATTTAAATATTAATATGTAAATAAAAAAAAATCTATAACTTATTTAATTCTAATTTATTTTTAATATAATTATATATTTATATATAATCTATGTTGTAATCGTATTAATAATATTTTAAAATTCAATAAAAATTTAAAATAAATTTCTGATTTTGCAAGATAAAAATATTAATTAATATTTTTAAAAAAAATAAAGTTTACGCCACACAATTCATATTTTGTATTTAAAGTATGCTATTATTATTATTATCAAATTGCTAAAAAAATTTATTGTTATTTGTTTCATACTTTAATAAAAAATTTAAAATTAATTTTATACATAATCAAATTTTTTATTTAAAAAAGTATAATTTGAATGAAATTAGATTCCACATACTTAAAAATTATGTTCGCCTTAAAGTATGCAATACGTGTTCTAATTTTTTCTGGAAGGATCAAAAGTTACAAAAAAAATTTTTATATTTTTATAATATGATTTATTATATTTATTTTTGATTTAAAAACTGTTATACATACGATTACACATAACAATAGTTGTATTTATATAACAAAAAAAAAAGCATTTACTTTTAAAAACTAATCTATATAAAAAATAAATGTATTTATGATATATCAATTTTACAATAATAATAAATTACAAATTATATACATTTCTTACCATTTTTTTTTTTTTTTTTTTGTTTTTATTAAATGTAATTTCATATATATGTGCACGTAAAACAAAAAAAAAAAATTATTTTGTCTTTAGGAAATAATTAATTAATATAGAATTTAATTAGAAAATTGAGAGCTGTTTTTTCAATGTGATGTATAAGAAAAAGAAATTATAGAAAATAAAAATTGGATTGCTTGGATTGCTTGAATTGCTTATTATATAAAATTTATATAGATAATACATACAATACATATTTATTCATATTTAATATGAGAATTATAAAAATTATTTTTAATATATTTATATAATAAATGTTCTATATTAACTAATAAAAGAAAAAAAAAAAAAAAAAACGAAATAAAAATTTAGAACAACTAAAATAATCACAAATCCCAAAAAATATCAAAAACAAGAAACACAAACAATACATCCTTCCTTAATTTAAAAAAAAAATAAAAGTCAAAAAACATATGTTATTAATAAATGTTATTTATACATACACATATGCAAAACAAAACAATAGATTTCCTGTTGAAAAATATAAAAAGCAAAAAAACAAAAACCTCTATAACAATAAATGTAATATTATAACAAAATGCTCAGAATTTATTTATGTTTTTTAATTATACATATATCTAATATAGAAAAAATTCTATTTTTCTAAGAAATTTAATTTAAATATAAATGTGAATTTTTTGCAATAGTTGTATTTAGTAATAAAAATCATAATAATATAAAACAAAAACCAAAAAAAAAATTATAAAAAAACATAAAAAAAACCAAAAAAAAAAATCATAAAAATAGAAAAAAAAAATTAAAAATCATAAAAACATAAAAAAAAAATATATATAAAAAAAAATCCAAAAAATTAAACCCTAAAACTAGTTAATTAAATAAACAAAAAAATTATACTTTAATTTAAAACAATAAAATAAGATACTCGAAAAAAAAGGATACTTTTGAAATATTGCAGATCGCAACCTATACACATTTTGTATAACCGAAATAACAAAAATTTTATCAAATGTTAAAAAATCAAAAAGAAATATTGAAATACAGTTTAATAAATTATATAAACAAAAAAAAAAAGCAAAAGCTAAACAATAGTTTACCTTGTGTTTCAGTCTGCAATCAATAATAAAAGAAAAATTTACTAAAATTCGGAAAAAAAATTGACTATGAAAAAAAACAACCTAAAAGTATGCAATATACATTCATAACTATATACACTTCACTTGTATACAGGACATGGTCATATTATATACATAAAACATTAAATTAAAAAAAACAGGTGAATACTATTATTGGTTATTTCAAAAAAAAAAAAAAAAAACAACAATAATTATACGAAAAAAAAAAAAAACAAAAGAATTTACATCAAAAGAATATCGAAGAAAAGATTATATTAAATATTAATTAAATCACAGATAAAATATATCAGATTTTGAATTAAACATTAATATTATTTTTATTTGTTATTATTTTAATTAATAATAAATATTTAAAATATTTAGAATATTGTATATTTTATATTATTCATAATATTTTTTTTTATATATAATTTAAAAATAATTTACTTTTTTTTATTCTGTATGATTTATCTGTGATAGTTTTAAAATTAAATTATATAAAACGAAAAATAAATTTTATATTATTGTTTTTGTTATAAAATTTATTTATTTAAGAATTATTAGAATACATAAAATTAAATAAAAATTTAAACGATATATATATATTATATTAAATTGTTAAATATTTAATTAAAAGTTGAATTATTTCTTAAATTTGTTATTAGCCCTAATGTTTGATTTATAATTGTCTTAGTATATGGCAATATGGCATATTGCATTAATATGGCATATGCTCTCAATTAAACATTATATTTTGATTTTTTGATTAAAAAAATGATTGATTTTTGAAGAAATGCCATTTTTTTTTAATATTTAGAATATGATTAAAGCATCTGTTTTTTTTTTTAAATAATACTTTAAAGATAGCATTTTCAAAAAAGAAGGACAGCAGTTTGATTATAAGTAAGAATGCATTATTTGAAATAATTCAGTTTTGTTTTAGCTTTAAAAAAAAATTTATGTAAACTTATGTTAATGAAATTAAAAAAAAAAAAAAAATTTATTAAGTATGTAAATTATTTAAAAAGAAAATGATAAAAAAAAGATTGCACCAAAAACCAAAAAACAAAAATTGAACTTATGATATACATAATATACTTGATTTAAAAACAAAATATGGTATTTATATAAAAAATTTATATTTGAAAACAAAGAAAAAAAACCAAAACTAGAATAAATTATTATATTAATTATAATAAAATCCCAAAAAGAAAAACCAAAAAGAAAACAAGAAATAAAATTTATATTTAAAAAAAAAAAAAAATTTTTTTTTTCTTTATCAATAATTTTAAGAAAGTACATTTTCAGATATTTTTCACTTTAATTGATAATTATCACTAAAAACTAAATAAAACTGATACATTCTCTATCATATTGTTGATTTTTTGAAATTTTAAAAAAATATAATTTTGAAATTCAAAATATCCTGCATGTTTGAAATTCAAAATATCCTGAATGACCATAATAAAAATTTCAAGATAGCTGAGAATAAAAATATTTTGAGGCAAAACTCAAAAAATAAAATACATATGTTATATAAAATTTTCAAAAAAAAAAACGAAAAACAAATACTTGAAGAGAAATCAAAAAATTTATTTCTTTAATATTTAAAATTTAGAAGTCCTTAAAATTTTGAACTCAAAATTCACCTACATATTTTTTTTTTTTTTGTTTTTGCTCAAGTATTTTTATCGCCCCCATAAAAACCTACACATTATTTCATTAATACTTGTTTTGACTTAATTTTAAATAATTAAAAGTTATTAAAAATTCTATTTTTAACATGATTGATCGAAAAGAAAACAAAAACAAAATTAAAGTATCCTATGGTTAAGTAATTGTTATATGAATCTAATCAACTCTTTATAATGTCCTTAATCTGACCTAATCAAATGTATTTTTTGTTTACTTATATAAAATATCTACGTCATTATCAAAATATTCTGTTATTTAAAAAACAAATGAATCATATAAAGTATCAGATATCATATCTATTTGAAATAGAAATGAAGATATTATTTTCTTTATATGAAAATTCACATTCAGAATAAAAGGATTTGAAAAACAAAATAAATAAAGACTGTATGTAAAACAAAGGATTTTTAAAGGCATACATTTTCGAAAAGACAGTGAAAAGTATTCTTGAATTGTCACTACTTTTGTATGAAAAATCTACTACTTTTGTATGAAATTTTTCTTAGACTATTTTCTGTTAACAAATACTTATATGTAAATATAAAATGTTCAGGTTCAAGGTGCCTAAAATTAATAAATTTGCAATTTTCGAGACTAAATGAGTTTCAAACCAATGGGTATAAAACTATTTGGAACCAGAGAATTAAAAATTTTAATTTGACTTTTAAATATCACGTTTAAATATTAAATTGCAACAAATTGAATTACTTTTATTTATAACCTATTAGAGCTGAAGAAAATTTTTTTTTTTGTTGGCATTATTACATTGCAAAACAGTAGAACTTCACTATTCACATACCTATTACAACTTCAGTTATATCTATTTGAATAAACGATTTCTGAAAACTTTAGAGAAACCATTGCTTCATTGCGGGTACAGGTACGTCAACAACTGATACATTTTTTATGAAACCTATATATGTCTAAAATTTCATTTCTTTATATTAAAATTGTATAGAAATCTAGTAAAGAAACGAACGGACGGACAAAGTGAAACTAAAAAACTAACTCTTCAAGATTTTTTGGAAAATGTACTTAATAATTAAAAACACAATAGACAGAACAGACTTTGTATATATTTCTATTATGAGTCAACCTACACATGTTATTATGTATACATTTAATTTCCCCTTTTTTTAATTTTTTTTTTTTTTTCACTTTCTTTAATAAATTTTTCGGTTTGCTACGAATGTTCGTTTTTCATAATTTCGTTTTTCAAAAATTTAAAATCTTCTTTTATAAGATCTCGTGTCTTATTGTTTTATTATATTATATTTTCAATTTATATTATTTTTTCCAAAACTCAGATTTCCACACAGTCGAGACTACTGCCTACCACGCTGGAGACTATACCTAAACTGATTTGATAATTTTTTGAAAAAAAAAAAATTATTTGATAAAACTCAAAAGTTATAATTTAATTTTATTTTTTTTATATTTTCTGAATAAATTTAAAAATCGAAATTTAAAAATTGAAACCGAAATTTTAAGAAATAGACGAGATTTTGAAAAAACGAGCTTTGGTAGTGCCTCTTAAATGTTTACCATTTTTTGTTAATATTCGAAAATTAGAACTATTTGTTTTTGAGTAGTGCTTTTCTCTCTATAACATAAACGATTTGGTTAATGCCTCTTTTGAACCTATAATTTAAATTAAAATTATAATCATATAAACAAATAATTCCATAGCTATACCTTATCTTTGCAAACTTCACATATAGATGGAGCTACAAACACAATGCAGTATAACTAAGGCAAGCATCTTGTAACTAAATGTAAATCTCATTTAAGAAATCGAAAAACAGAATAATGCCTAAAAGAAACTAATTAAAACTTACTATAATTATTAATCTAATAAGTAATAACTATATATATAACCTTACCATATTGTAGGGTTCTAATATACAGTAAACTAAACAAATCCTAATTTTTCAGATAATAAGAAAAATAAGGTATTCAATCATTTTTCTTATTTCAACTCATAATTTTTTGTATTTAAAATCAATAAACACTTAACATTATTTAACTCTTTTAAAAAAACACCTAAGAATCATATACAGAATTTTCTGACCGAACAGAATCAGCAATAAAGATCTATGGGACTTAGCAAATTAAGAACGCCTAGTAAAACAAATAACTAGGAGAAGGCGGAAATGGATTGGGCACACATTGAGGAAAAATAAAAATGACATAACCAGAGTGTCGCTATGTTGGAATCCACAAGGAGGTTCTAGAGCTAGTGGTAGACCCAAAATGACGTGGAAGCGCACTGTCCTAGGTGAAATAAGCAGATGCAATTTGTCCTGGAGCTTGCTTGATTGAAGAAAAAGCGTTAAGCAGGGAAGATTGGAGACTTCAAGTGGAAGCCCATCCTCCCTAGGGGAGTAACAGGAAAAACAAAAAAAAAAAAAAACCCCTGAAAATATCAATAATAGATTATGGAAGATTATGAAAAATATGATTATGGAAGATGTAAAAGAAGATTCATTAAAATTTAGTCAAATTATAAGATAGTATGTCAAAATTGCAAATACAAAAAGTGTAATAGTTCAAAAAACGTTAAAAAAAAACATTTTTAACAAACAAATAAATTATCCATTAAAAAAAATAAATAAAACGCCCATACAATTTAATTGATTCTAAGTTCACATCTATTTTATTTTTTTTTTTTTTTTTTTGGTAATAAAATCCTTTAATAGATTATTTAATATTTATTTATATTATAATATATATATATATTTATTATCCGGAATTTATATTAAATATACACAACAGACAAACATTTTTATGCAATCTAAAGGATATTAAATCAACAAGTTCAAATATCCAAATAGATTATCTGATGAAGGGAAATAAAATTATTTACTCAAATAATATAATACTTTAGCAAAACAAAAAAAAACAAGGTTAGGGTATATTTTAGATAAAACGAGGTAAACGACTGTTAAATTAAAAACTATCCAGAAAAAAGTATTTTAATTTCACATAACCTTTACATCTAGAAATTTTATAGAAAAGTGATTTTTACTCTTTAGTTTATTTTGAAAGGAAATTTAGTTACGATTTAAAGTTTAACATTAATAAACAGAATTTACTTGCGAATAAAATGAATATTTTTTTAGACCCACACCAACTCAATGCAGTTTGATATTTTTTTTTTTAGGATACAAACCCAAAAAAAAAAACATTCAGTAAAAGATACCAAAATTTATAAGTTTCTAATGGATCAAGAAAATAAAATTTAAATTAATTGAAAATTTAATTAACATAACTTAAACCTGTCACATTTAATTTCCGTTTTGTTAATAGATGCTTTAATTAAAAATAATTTATAGTGTACCCTAAAAACAAATTAATTTAAATCCTTTATTAAAGTTTTTCTTTTTTGTTTTTTGTTGCTTTCATTAATCTTTCAATAAAAAAAACAAAAACAAAACCTCCTCTCTAATTTAAAGGTAACCAGGTTCTCAAATTCATAACTTCCCACATTAAAGTATAAAAACTAAAAATATTTCACTTCCAATTAAATGTTCATGTTGCTCATTAACAAAACAAATTTATGTGGATAAAAGAAAAAACACAATAAAAATTAGATACGGCAAAGAAGAAAAAAAGTCTCTATAAGGAATAAAAAAAAAAAAAAAGATTTGTCACATTTTTGTTATAAATTTTTTTCACTTTTTATTTCTAACAAAGAGTTTTTAAAAAAAAAAAAAACTCAGGGTGTTATTAATACACTTTTTTTATTTATAATACATTTAAAAACGAGAAAAACAGTAGAGTAGACCTGTGACAATACTGGGATCCCGGCAAAAAGATATATGCTATTTCCATAAAACTGAATTATCTTTTACAAAATTTCAGATAATATTTGACTTACTTAAGTGCCGAAATATATTTATGTAAATTTTGGAGTTGTTTGAAAGCTACTCGAACCTCCTACTCTAGGCCCTACCAAACTTTATCGAAGTTGACATAAAACTTGCTTTTCATAAAATTTCAGATACTAAGGTTCAAAAAACACTGAGTTATTTCCATATAAATAAAGAAGTTTTATGGCAGTTATTCGAATACACTTACACTTAGGCTTGCTTAATTTAAATAGCGAAAATAACAATTCTACAATGATAAAAATTTCAGAATTCTAGCTCCTTTATGCTTAGATTTTCTTTTATTTTTTAAATTGACTTTATATTCAGTTCCCAGATAACCTATCTAACTTAGTCCTAAACTTTACTAAAGTTTTCCTATAAATTGCAATGAACAGATTGCATGTAGAATCATTTCTATGCTATAAAGCCAATACAAGTTTACGTCAGCTCTGCTCATTTTGGCAGCTTCAGATGTACATAAATAATTTCATTTCATAAAATAATTAAATATATATTCAATATTATGAAAAAGGTTATATTCAACACTTTTTAAGATTTAATGGTATATATATAAATATATCTTTAAATTCGATTTTTCATATAACCAACTAAGTTTAACGATATGAACATTTTTGAACATTATTGAAAAATACTGCTTTATCAAAGTGCGAATTACATTAAACAATTTAAAGCACACGCAGAACAATCATTTACAAACCATTAGAATGGAAGCAGCAGGGAACACAAAGAATTGGAAGACAACAGGCAACGAATGAAATGGAGAAAATCGGTATACAAAGAAAATAAAGAATGTTGCTATATTAAATGACTCAAAGACAGAAGTTAAAACAAATGGATCAACAGTACTATGGAGCAAGTATGTAGAAGCTAAATAAAGAAAAAAAAATTAATAAAAAATGTATTTTTGAAATATAGGTTATAAATACAGTTATTTAACAAGCTTATATGTATCTGTATCCACAGAAATTTTGGATACAGATGCATATAAATATAAAACAATGTAAAATTGAAATGATAGCTTTAAGAAAAAATTTTACAAATTTTAAATAAAAAAAAAACATGAATCATCTTATAGTTAGCAAGACATATAACACATTTTTTAATCATTCTTTAATTTTTTCTTTTTTGGTTTTTTAGATTATACTTTAAGCGTATGTCGTAAGCAGTTTAAAAAAGGAATCCAAAAGGTATATTTAGGAAAATCCTCAAAAAAAAAAACAAAATCGTTGTGCTTTAGCATAATAAAAAATTCTTATATAAAATTTAATTGCAAATTTAAGGTATAATAACTTCTCTTTCTTTTCCTTTTCCTTTTATGTCAACTTTTCACAATTTTCATAAATTTGTTTTCTTCCATTTTTTTTATTTTGCGGCAAAATATTGTTGAAAAATTATATATTTTTTTTTTAATTTTTAAAATTCTTAATTTTACTTTCGACATCTAAAAATTTTTATAAACAAATATGTAAATGTATACACATCATAAGTATAGAAATAAGAATATTCATATATCTACATAAAAATGGAACTATTAGAGACACTAACTAAAAATTTATTAATGCGTCTTATATAACACAATAAAATATATGTATACGTATATGTATACATATACTTTAGTGCAGATCTTTACCACATTTGAGATCGAACTTTTGAGGCCCGTATATTATTTTATACACATATTGAATACCAGTGTTATGAGCACACAAATGTAAAAAACTCCTCCGCTAAAGTAATTTTCAGTAAAGAAAATCGAGTTAGGCACAATGATAAAAGCTAAATACACAAGGTACGAGATATTATGCAGAAAGTCAAAAATTGGAACTAATTGAACTAACTGGAAAAATTACTTTTTACTTGACCGTAGTTGAACTCGAAACATTAATCTTTCGAGTTCATCATCAATCAAGCCTAATAATCCAGATTAGAATATGATTTGTTTAGTTCTATGTAATACAATAAGGCCATGAATAAAACGATTATATTATTAACAGAAATTTTCAAGTGGAGATAATTTCGATCACAAACTATACCACATTGGGGATTAAAGAATAACAGGAAAAAACCAGTTAAACAAAGTATCTAAATAAAAAAGAATCCCTAAAACTACTTTTATTCTTACGAAAGTTTTTAACCAGGGGGACTCGGTGATCTAGTGGATAAAAATGTATAATATATGCTGTGAGCACCGAGGGAGTATGGGTTCGAATCCCACACACGTCATAAAAATAATTTTTCTTTATAACACTTACAGCCACGTCTTAAAAGGAAAGGCTGCGTAACTTCCTAGTCACATTTATGTGACAGGGGAATAAACTAAAAAAAAAAAAGTTTTTAACCACTGGGTAATAGTGGAAAATATTATGATGGTTTTCTAGAATTTCATAAATTTAATAGGTGGAAAACAAATAAAAACAAAATATATATAATATATTTATATAACAATAATATTCAGATTAACATTTATATAGAAGTATGTATAGGTAGTATTTCCTTATTTATATCAAGAACATTTTATTTATATTAATACATAATATACTATTATGTATTGTTAATAAATATTTTGTAGTCTTCCTTATACAGTGACTCATCAAAATATTTTTTTCTATTTGTTTGTTTCTTTATTTTTATAATATATAGGAAATGTTAAGAACGATAGGAAATCTTTTAAAATTTTATTTTAACCGAAAACTTCTTATTAAAATTTAAAAAAAAAAACCTTATATAGCTTTGATATAAAATTCACTATTGCCACTTTTAAAAAAGGATATAATTTAATAAATATTGTAGAATTGAGATCATCCCAAGTATAGTATTTGTCGTTTTTTTTGATACTGTTATACATAATAGTATCAAATTTTTACGAAATTTCTTGGATGGCTGCTATTAGTCAATTTTGTGAAGAGAAAAAAATACTATACTGGCTCCAATACTATTAACATTTGATAGCCACTGTAGCTATTCAACCACAATTTTTCATGATACATATTAATTTAATAAAACATTTAAACAAGCATTGTTTGCAGGTATATAAAGGTAGAAAATTTCAATAAAGATTATTATGTTATATCATACATTTAATATGTTATATTCATACATATTATATAAGTATGTATATGTATTATGTATTATGTATTTAAAAGGTAATGTTGTTATTCTAGAAATATTCATTTTATTCTCTTCATGAATCTTATTATTATTATTATTCAAACAAATAGTATTTCCTTTTTTTTATTATATAATTGTTATTAGGAATTTATTATGTATAATATCTGATTAAATAAAACATAAGTCTAATACTTTTATATAAAAAGTAGACAACAAAAAAAAAACAAATTGCAAGGTCGTTAAATATAAAATATCCAATAATCACGTAATACTGATGACGTATTAAATACGATATCTTTATGACGTATTAAGAAAACATGGTGTTGTAAGATAATATACCATTATATAAATATTTATATTAAATATTGGTTTTAAAACATATAAAAGGGGCCTCGATGGCCTAGTGGGTATAAGAGCATATAAAATACGCTATAAAACACCGAGGGAGTGTGGGTTCGATTCCCACATACGTCGTAAAAGTTATACCCCCTTACGACATTTACAGCCTCTGCTGAACAGCAAAGGCATAATTTTCTGTCCACATTTATGTGGCAGAGAAATGCAAAAAAAAAAAAAATTTCCATTATTTACATTTTAATTTTTATAGCATTTTTTTCCTTCTTTTCTCTGGTTTCATTTTAAAAAACCAGAATATTTTATAACTATAGTTCTTAGGCATTTGTACACGAATGTTTGCAGCTTGTAGGTAGTTGACTGCTTTAATCAAGTTTAATCAAGTTTCGCTTTTATATAGTCGGACTAATTTCACAATTGAATATTCTTAGTGCATCTAGTCAGATGTGAATTAGACCATATTCTGTCAAATGCCATTCTTGATTGTTTCAATCTATTTTCTACATCTTCATCTACTCTTCCAAGAATAATTATTCTACCAAGATAATTGAAACACAAATCAACATAAAAGGGCAACAAAGTTTCTTTTGTTGCATAAGTTGTAATATAAGTTTAATTATTTTCAATAAAAACTTCATGCAGTCCCATTTCACCATACCCTTATTTCCTTTATTTTGTTGTGTAATTTTCCAATAGAGCACTCGCAGTACTATTTTCCTTTTGTTGAAGTATACAAAATTTAATTATTCGAAAACCAAACCTGGCAGGAAAAATGTTAATATGTGCTTGTTGACTGACTTTTTTTGCGATCTATTAGCCCGTTTCGGAACAACAGATTTTTAATTTTTCCATTATGCTGATTACTTCTTTGGAATATTTTGAAACTTTGTACATACGTCGCTCCATACAAAGTTAAAAGTAAAAACAGCTTAACTGATTGACGTTAAATTTTGTATATGTGTTGCTCTTTGGCAATGAGGTGAATTTTAACAACAAACTTAAACGTAGTTATCTCGTTTTGGATTTGTCAAAAAAATTTGTAAGCAAATTATAACTAATTTTATATTTGTCCAAAAGTCTCAAAAAAAATTTAAGATTCCGCTTTTAATTTCATTAATCCGTTTCGGAACAAGAAAAAAAAGTTTGTACTTATCAATTCTCAGTTGTAAATAAGTTGACCCATTGATTTCAAACGCTTTAGATGTTTTCTGGCTTGAAAACGGAGACACAAACATATATGAAAAATTAAAATCTCTTAACCAATTTTTTAATAGCAATTATTCCACTTTAAACCACTAGTAGTTTTTTAGCAGAATGAAGTATAAATTTATTTTTTGAGGCAGCTAATATTTATTATCAAAAATTCAAGACTCAAGATTCTTCACTCACTTCTTTCACTCAAGATTCTGACTAAAAAACTTTCCAGAAATACAAAGGAACCAAAATGCTGAAGAATGTCTTTTCATATAACGGTAAATTTACATACAAAATAGAAAAAAATATATAATTCAATCATTGATCTACAAAGATTGTCATCTATATCTATTTTTAAAACATTGAAAATTATTTTATTTTAATATAAAATCTATACTTATAAAACCTTTTTTTTTTATAATCTTTTAACCTCTTATTTAAGGTTGGCTAAATTCACATTTCAAATTTACAATAAAAAAAGAAAAGGGAAAAATAAATCTAGTTTCAGAGAAAAGTAGAGAAAATTTCAAGTTAATACATTTTCTATTTCTACTTTTCTTTCGGTTTTTGTTTTTTAAATTCTTATATGTATAAAAAACTAAACATTAAGATATAGATATTAGCAGCAAGAAATAAAGTATCGTCATTCTTTTTTATTTTAAATTGTCTTGAAAAATTCATCATCATCATCACTCCTGAAGGAATCTTCTTATAAAACACAGCAGTAAATTCTTTGTATCCTTTATATTATAATTGTACGTATATGTATGTACCTTAATATAGGAATGTCCTTTCGAAACATTAGAATACTTTAACAAATGCAAAGTTTTGTTATAAAATGGGGATCAATATTTCTTCGTCACTCGTATAACAAACAAAAGAGAATCGTAAGAAAATCTATTTTTAGATTTTAAAATACACCACCATCATTTCCATTGCTATAAAAACATTTAATATTAAACGATAATCCTTTTTAGGGTTTTTTTTTCTTTAATATACTTTTAACTTTTTTTTAGTTGTGCTTTTTTTCTTATTTTTTTTATTTTTACTTTTTTTATTCTCTATTTCCATTTTAATCCTTGTTATGTTGTTTTTAGATATAAAACTTCAGTAAAGAAAGTGTTGAGTAATATAAAAGTGACCATTTACACACATATTTTTTTTTATAGAAAAAAAAACAAAAATTGAATTAAAATCTGTCTTTGAAACTTTGGAGATACAAGTCAAAAGTTTGTTTTTATTTTAATTTGACTGCGACAGAATATGTCCATCTCTACACTGGAGATGTTCTTAGATGGCGTAACACAGGTTATGGAAATTCTTTTACCATGTGCCATTCGTAAAATTAAAAAATACCATCGTAAATGTTCTCCTAAGTTGATAACTCATATGTGTACGATTTAGTAAAGTTTAAGAAGAACATTAACATCTTTCTTCATAATATCCTTCCACATTTTCTTACTGATCTTACATAATCCTAAATTTTCCTTCCTAAGAATCCTTCACACATCCTTATCTCATAAACTTATGTGTACATTTGTATTAAAGAACGTAACCTAAAGATAGTTTAAAAGTGGCGGTTTTGGTTGGTTAAATTCGAACACTATCTGGAAAAATCACTCAGAATTTTTCTTTCAAAGTTTACCACCGATCCCCATAAAACAAAAAATTGAAATTATAAACAAAATTTAAGTTTAGTTCAGTAGTTTAAATATTTCGCTATAAGCAAAGCACAATTATTATTGACGTGAGTTTTAAATTATTATTGTATTTGTTAAGGAATAAATAAATTTTTAATGTAGGCACCATAAACACCATAAAAATTCAAACTTTATTATCTACATTTTATATATACAAATTTTGTGAATAACAAATATTTTTTTTTTTTCAATTTACAAACTCAATTGACTATAGAAAATGATGCAGCAAAATTGTCTAATCCTCGAAACATTCAAAACTCATTTTTACAGCAAAAAAGATTCTCATTAAAGACAAGAGTGAATCTTTTTAGTTGAGAGATAAATTTGGTAGATCTTAAAAAGAATTCCGAATAGATTTCTGACTTGACCGAAGCAGTGTAGAACTAGAACTTTAATACATAAAAAAAAACTGTTTCAATTCTACCAACGACTTTAGTTGAAGAAGAGTACATGAAAGAAGCGACGAGTTAATTATATTAAAAAAATATTGAAAGATGTAAGAAGATGAAATTATAAAATTATGGCCTCCCAACACAAGTGGTGGCTATTTATAAAAAATATGAAATGTTGATTTAGCACAAAAACAGAGTCAGTAGCACTGTGAGTTGCTTATCATACAATTAATCTTCCTAAAATTTGTTTTGTTATAGCTTTAGATTTTAATTACAGTTTCCGCACTTACATCCGCCTTTTTAGTAATGATTTTGATATCTCGGTGCCGGAGTAGTTAAGCACTTTGCTTATTAAGTGCATTCAAATTCCACACAGGTAGAAAATTTTAAAACAAGTATATAAAAACAATTTTTCAAAATTGCATATATTTAGGTTTGTATAAAACGCTGAGGCTTTTGAAAACGTCATATATAAATAGATGAAAATATAAATTTTTTACATGGGGTCTTTAGATATTCTGTAAATCATGATATACCCAGTTAACGACATTGAACGAAAATATAATGATAACGGGTGTGTATTGTAGGAATAAAGTGTAGGAAAAACAATAGAACCATTTGGAAATAAGTATTAAGTAGAAGTTTTGTGTTTAAAAATATTTTAAATATATCATATCTGTACGACATTTTTATAAATATAAGCCGGCCACTTTAAATTTAAAGAAAAGAAAATGCAAAAACAATTCTATTTTTAGAAGGTTTTTAAAAGTCTTTATCAGCTCAAAATATTTGTATCTTTTTTTATATTATTATTACTACCAGTAAATATAAATGAGTATGAGTTATGATATTTTGTCCCGACATTTCCCAAAACGTATAATTTTTTTTTTTTTTAAACCATATATAGATATATAATATTCATATATTGAATTGGTTACCGTAATTATTATATATACATTTATGTTCATATTTAGAAAAGTTTAAAAGCGAATAAATGAATTTTGAATGAAAGGTACAGAATTTAAATGCAAAGAAGAATTTTCAGATTAAAGAATAAGCAAAATAAAAGGAAAATGAAATTAAAACAAATATAAAACAAAATAAAAAAAAATAAAATTTGCTAAACAATTGAAAAATCCCGAAAAAGATTTACATTGTTGCTTATGAAAATTTATCTTTTATGAAATTCAAGAGTAAAAATAAAGTAACTTTTAAAGTAAAAAATAATGTTAAAAAAAAAATTTTTGGAAGCAAAATGTACTCATGTGTACATTTACTTAAACTTACACATGTAAAAAAAAATTATATGCTACTTTCACATTTACATAATACTAACAATATGTATTTAGAGTTATTTAACAAAGTTTCGTATGCATATTTACTTTATTAAAATAATAACAAAAACATTAAGAGCAATAAATGTGCTAATTTCGATTAAGGTTCAAACAAAGTGTAGGTTGTTAAAACCTAAAGGCACTACATTCAATGTTTTGATTTTTAGTACATTTTTCAAAAAATAAAATTTGAAAAATTCGCTTATTTGTTTCACTATATGTCTATCCGTCCTTCTGTATACAAAGCTTCTACTCTCTTTTATATATGGGACAAATATTTCATGTATTTCAAGTAATTTCCACTCGAGAGGAGGATCAAATGTTTATATCCCAAGTACTATTGAATATTTTTTCAATCTATACAAACATCAAACGATAGGACATATTTTTTTTTTAGTAAATTTTGCAATTTAATATTTACAATTACCGTTATCGGTTAATGGCTTTTCATAATTGCATAATATGTATTTTGAAAATTTTTTACTAAAAGAAAATTACAAATTTTGATGCAAAAGTAGTAACAATTTTTGGTTAGTTTTTTAGAATGTGTACCTTTAAAAACCTTTGCTTTTACATTTTATTATCCTGTTAGATATGTATATATTTTTTATGAAAGATTTACATATTTAATATTTTGTATATATCATTACATATTATGTATGCATGTTAGTATACTATCAAATTATCGAATCATTATTAAATAATGGATTATAGAAATTCTTAAATGAATTGAAATTAAAGTTTCACAAAATATCTAATATATTTTTACTTGAAATTAAACATGTGAACTATTTAAAAACAAAAATCGAATCTTTTATAGTACCTGAAATAGTTTACAGTAGTTTCAAAACGAGATTCGATACCTATAACAATAATCTGCCAGTAATGCAATGAATACCTATAATATTTTTATATTCTCTAGAATCAGATTTTAATAAAACCTTAAATTTTTTTTTTTTTGTGATGGACAAACACTTAAAATTTAAAGAATCTATAGTTTAAGTTAACTACATCGTTTTATTTTGTAAAATAAAAAAAATCACAGATTTTGTTGAGATTTCTTTTAATTTTTTTTTTAATTTTATCTGAACCTTTTTATTTTCCCTTTTTATTTTTAATAAAAAACACTGTTATTACTTATTATGCATTGTATCTAGACATATAAACTGTTTTATACTGTTTTAATCCTTTAATATTTTTCTTACGTAACAGAAGGATTTTATTTTTTTTTTGTGAATAAAAAAAATTGACTGAAATTCAAATTTTAAATTACGGATGTGTTACTGTTCTATATACAAAATTAAATATTTTGCACATATATTTTTGTTATTTAACAATGTTTCTTAATAGAATACAGATTAGTCATATTTAAGTGAAGAATCCTAGAATTCGTAAGAGAAAGGAAGACAAGCTGCTTATACAAACATAAAGCATATTCAAAGATATGCCTCACATACTATAGAAAAAAAAAAGTACTACTACAGCTAATTAAAAAAAAAACTTCTCTAATTAAATATATGCACCTAAATAATTTGAGGTGCATCTTATAAAAAATAAACACATTTCCTCCTTGAAATACTTAAGGTTTTATAATCTTACAGCGTATATCTGACTCATGTCATGAGTAATTATTAACTTCCAGGCCTTTTAATTGAAAGCTCTTCAGTTTAAGCTCCGGTGAGTTTGTATCAAATATTAGTAATTTATAATACTAATTGCTTATATCGTAATAATTTATACCGTAATACTTAATATCGAAATATAAAATAAATAAATAATATAAAATAATATACATCTCTCACAATTTAACTTAGTGATTGCCTCATGTTTCTTATATAGTAGTGGAATGGAAAAAACATCGTACAATAAATGGAAATGAATAATAAATAGATGGTATGAGAGCCCATAATGTGCCACACATTATAATACTCAAAAGACTCCAGCATAAAGCAACATCAACATGGCTATTAGTTTTTTTTTAAACGTTAGGTAACTTCCCGAATTTTTCAATTCAAACTATAATTTTAGATATTATGAAGTTCTAAAGGAAAAAATTAAAGATGAAAATTTTTTATTAAGAAGTTTTTATAACATAAACTCTTTAAAAAAATTCTTAAAAAAGAAAATCATCTGTAAGGATTCTTTACTTATCCCTTAAAATAGAAAACAATCATAATTAAATCTTAAAAACATTTGAACGTTAAAAATATAAGATTTTAAAAATATAAAAATTAAACATTTGTATGTAAATAAGATTTTAAACACAAAATCATTCAAATATATTTGAATTTTAGTAAAGAACCAATGAATGCAACATGCAAACAAATCATCAACATTATGTATAGGATAATAAAATATATGTTAGTATTTTGGCTATATGAAAACATTGAACAGCATTTAACCGCATTTGATAGCTCCGCATTTTTATATTATAATTTATATTATTATAAATTAATAAATAGATATGTAAATAAATAATTTAATATTATATAATTATAATTTTGTTATAGAATTTTATTTATTTAACATGAGTTCAGCTGTAAAAGAAAAAACAAAATATTTTATTTTTTTTAATTTTATAACATGGTATCTCAAAAACTAACAAAACTAAATCAAAAGGTGTACATATGTACATATTTATATTTATTAAACACCAACGTGTGCGGGATTTAACCGACACTCCCCCGATGTTTACAGCGCATTTTAAACGCTCTTACCCACTAGGCCACGGAGGCTCCCATATGTATATGTAATCGAAACATTGTTTTTCAATACTTTAAACTTATAAATGAACTTTTTTTAATTTATCTCTTTACAATCCGTTCCCAAACTACATTATTTTTTTTATTATCTATTTTTTATATTAAATGTTAGAAGACAATGAATGTTAAAGGGGATAACAATAATATCATCTCCAATATCATCTCGACGCTCTTTCCATTTGTATAACTACTTTATTTTTTGAGTTATTGTACGGACGGACAGGTGTACATGGCTCAATCGACTTAGAATTCGATCCTAAGTAAGAATATACTATATACTTTCTGATATAATCTATCTCTCCTTTAAGGTATCAAAAACGTAATGGTAAATTTATTATATCCTGAGAAATATGTTCATATGAGTATACATAAGCATGTATAGGTATAAAAAATATTAGTAATAATTGCATACATCTAATACGATAAAATTTAACTATCAGTTTCGGATTTCGGTTTTATATTTAGAACATTTATTTGGTCCTCCACACAATAATTCTTTTTCCAGGTTAAAATTCCAATTTTTAAAGGAAATATTCAGGTTTTACTAAAACAGCAAAATTGATATGAAAATATTCTTAACATCTTTAAAAAGCTACTGAAAATGGTAGAAAAATCGATTTAAAGATTTGGTAATTTCAAAATTCATTTATTCATTCATTTATTATGTAGATCTAAAATTATAATAAGAAAAAAATACTAAGGGTAGATGTTGTAGTTTGGGGTCACTTAAAATATTTTTTATATATTTTAAAAGATGAAAAAATACTTTAAAATATTTTATAACGGATAATTGCGCTAAAATAAAACCCTCATTAATAAAATTAAATTTTTTCAAAAGTTAACGAATTTCTTAGTTAACGGCCAGTAAAAATATTAGTTTGCGGCCATAAACGATTTAGTAAACGGCCACATAAAATCGAATGGAAAAATAAAAAATTTAAAATAAAAATCAATTAACTTTTGGTTTGAATTTATATATTTTGAAAATTCAAATTTTCGTTTTCTGATTAATAATAAATATTAATAAAATGATTCGCTACATATAGCTTTAAAAAAGGGATAATTTAACATAAATAAAATGCAACACTTAAAATGAATCGCAGACTTTCTCAAAGAAAGTTTCGGACCAGAAACCATCCATTTGGCATATCATCTTGAACTGCTTTCGATACTCTGATATATGGAAATACAATCACTGGGCTATCCATTTGACCGTTTGCAGAAATTGTAACCATAAAGCTAGTTTCATCCGCATTGAAAATGCGAAATCAATCAAGCTCCCCCTTGCTAATACTTTCTGCTTCTGTTATGCAAAGTAAAATGTTTCTTCGTAAAAATGACCTTAGCCACGTACGTCCGGGTCTTCCATTTTTAAATGGTGTTTTCTTTGATGTGCATTTATTATTTTTTGAACCGTATTGAGTAAATCTGAATTTTCAGAGAAAATCTGCATTTGCTAAGATTTTTACACCACTCTACTATACTTTCCTCTTCAACTGATAGAAATGGGATACATTATATTGTATTAAATTAAAAATTAAAAAAAAGGCTTTTAGTTTCCGGCCAAAAAAAATGCTTTTACTTAAGGCCACATTGTTTTCTAATAATTATAAAAAAAATTTAACAAAATTTTTTCTTTAATTAAATATTTTTACAATTAGTTTAAAATAATTTTAAATTCCGCATTTAATAATAATATTAACCATACTTACTAATTTTCGTGAGCTTTATTTAAAGTAACACTTTATTTAACACACACCGATTGATTGAACAAAACTTAAATGCAATTTAAACTCTATATTATGATCTGTTTAAAATCCACAAATTTGTATGAATATTATGTGGAATACTTCAATAAATAAACAAGGTAGAATGTAAACCAACGGTTTTTAAAAGCGCACATTTCCAAAACATAATACAAACTGTTCAGAATTGTGACTTGCACACAAAAATTTGAAAATTTAAAAAATAAAATTTAAGAAAAATTTTTGTAAAAAGTGAAAATAACACTTTTCTGGAATTTTGAGGGGCTGTAAGTCCGGAACCCTTTATAACTAAAACAAACCGTTAACACACGTAAAAATATATTACTGGAGCTTTAATTTTTATGTTTTGCCGAAGAAAAATTTGTACAGGTGCTTAAGTTACAGGTGCCTAAAAATAGCATATTTTCAATTTTTCAGCCCTAATACCTCCTAAACAGGGGGTGGTGCAAAAAAAATGTTCTAAGGAAACTTATACTAATTCTAAAAGTTCTTTCTTGCCTCAAAATTTCAAGCCTCTATCTAAAAGTGTGCCGGAGTTATGAAAGTACAAAAATCATGCAAAATTTGGTTTTCACATAACGGTAAATTTAAATACTAAATTTAAAAAAAATTGTATAATTTTGATATTAATTTACAAATTTAAAAAAAATACCTGTCGAATGACGTTTTCATATTGAAAAAATCTTAAGCAGAACATAAGATATATGCATTTAAAAATAGGGCTTTTTCAAAGTTTGAGGGGCTGCAGCTCCGTAATGGATGGGGATACATGAAAAAGTTGTTCCACAAAATTATTTTTTTTATGAGACCTACCCATGGTTAAAATTTTTTTTCTCTATCTTTAACGGTGTAGAAGTTTTGTAAACAGACGAACGGATGGGCAGAGTGAAACTAATAAGCACATTTTTTCAAAATTTTTTTGGAAATGTGCTAAAAACAACTTAAAATACATATTTTTACTAAGGATTTTCTAAATATTTAAAAATGAAATCAATATTGGCCGTTAACTAACGCTGGCGGCAAAGTGGTGCTTCTACCCTAAACCTGTCATAATATATATGTACATAGGTATATACATACATATATGTAGGTACCTATAAATATTTAATATTTTAAGTAAAATTAGTCTTAAAAACTTCATAAAAATGCTTGTGCACCCAGATATTATACATATGTATGTTCATAATTTATATGTTACACAACACATTATGTACATACATATGTATGTATGTATGTATGTATGTACTTATGTACAATTGTATCTCTATTTTTGAATTAGTTTTTAAAATAAAACTGAGTAAACTATTTACTTTTTTTAACTATAGGTACAACTGATAATAAATTTTCAATTATTATTAATTAGCTGTAATTTAGCTATGATTCACACCAGTGTAGTACCTACTCATATATGTATGTACATATGTAAATATTTTTATCAGTTAACGTCGATTTTTTTTTATCTGCCAATTTCTATGACTCTTTACTTTGGTTTCATAGGTATTTACAAAAAAAATCCGTAAAAATAACGTGTATCTTTGATTGTGATTTTATTATACCATTACTGATTACATTAAAAAAAAACATTTTAATTTATATTTAGGTACCTACCTATTTTATTTTTTCATGTTAAAAGTGACATTTTTAATACTAAATATTTATACATATGCATATATGTAGGTACATATTATGGTACATACATACATAATGTATGTACATATTTTTAAAAAAAGGTGATCTACAATTATGATAATTGATAACCATAAAATATCTTAAGATTAATAATATTATAATTTAAGTGGTGCATACAACCATACCTCAAAAACTCCACAATTAAATCTTATTTTTTCATGTTCAAAACACAGCTGATAATATTGTTAGTTAGTTAATTTATAGTTAGTAGCTGTAGCTGTGGTTCAAAATTAAATGCACATTGTTTAAGTATTGGACTATTGGAGTTTTTCAAAGTGGGTTGAGTATTAATATATTACGGCAATAAATAGAATATTTGTTAGTACAACAAATTACGAAAGTTTTTTTCTATATTAAGTTATTTTAGACATAATGCTAGAAAATATTGTAACTTATAAATTTTAAATTATGTACATACATATATTATATAAGCAAAACAAAATTTACAGGTATGTGTATAATATTCTTTATCTTATAAGATATAACCATCTGAGATTTAGATCTTATGCATAATGCATATGTATATTTAAGTACTGAGTGTTACGATATTGGCATTTTTAATGCTAAATCTGGCATAATAGATCTTGATTTTGCACTTTTTTTTAAATATTATGCCAGATGCATTTCTGGCATAATAGCGTCAGAAAAAGCATTTAAAACATTTCTAAAAAATATTTTAAAAATTTATATTCCTAAAATATTTAATAAAAGAGAAAGAACTTAATGTCAGAATTTTGTGTGAAAAGTATATGAGCGAATTTTGTGTTTAATTTTAGTACCAAATATTTCGCTTTAAAAAAACTCAGCAGTCGCCTCGCCAGTCAGTTGCATTAATTGAAAGGATCTTCTAAAAAATGTGAAAATAAGAATTTATTTTCAAATGTAAATGAGGAAGATTTCCAAGATCTTTATATTTTAGATTCGAATTCTAACTAAAACTCTTTAATAATTAAATCTTTAAATTACTAAAAATCTTTAATTTATAATTTCTGTTAAGTTTATTTATTGTTTTTAACATTTTTTTTATTTTGTTAATTTATTTTATGTAAAGTACTTAATAATATTGAATTTGTTTTGTTAATTTATTATTAATTTTTGTGTAATATTTTGTGCTTTATTATAATTGAATTCAAAAAGATATGTGAATTTTAATATGGTTTTAATTCAATCATATGTACATATATGATATGATAAATGTATTAAAAATTCTTTCTCCTACTACTTCTTAAACTACGAATCTTTTCATATCTGGCATAAAATAGCATTTTGTTTTGCTTAATCTAGCATAATTTATTCGAGCAAATATCGCAACACATGTTAATTAAAGAGCCTTAGAGCGAAAATGTGAAAAATTTCAAATTTCTTAACCGAACAATATTTTAAAACTATGTTTATAGTAGAGATAGCAGACATAGGCAAGTAAAAAGCCATAAATAATATAAATTTTTTAATAAATTATTTGTACACATATGTATTTTAATTTTTAAAGTATTTTCGAAAATTTTGAAAATAAGTTCAAATAAAGTAAATTTAAAGCTCAAATAAAATTTAAAACGGCAACATTGTTCTTTTGAATGACGTAATTAAAAAACAAACAAATTGTCATTTCTGAATTTCCACTTCCTTAGCATTAGCACAATGAGCGTAGTTATGGCGCAGAAATATTACTTCATAAGTTAAACATATGGAAAACTCCTAATGAAAGTAACTAGAAGGTTTTCATCGTAGCCATCGCGCAAAAGTAGATCAACTAATTGTTGTTATTGTGCATTATTATTTGCTTAAATTTCAATAAGCTATTCATTAATTAAATAAATATAAATAAACTAAATCAAAAATAGGAAATAAATTTAGTTAGATAATGACTATGATTCTAGAAATCATTCTTCAATGCCGGCGTGTAACTTCACCACCAAACTAATTTCAACATATGAAAATTAATGTAACGTGCTGGCGTGGTCATTTTTTCAACTTTAAAAAACGGCTGGTGTGTTGTTTTTGTTAAACAATAAAAAAAAGATTTAAAGTGATTGTGGAAAACAATATTTTCTTTTCTTTTTAATTCTTCAATATCTATTTTTAAATTTAATATTTATACAATGACAGCTGACAAATAACAATTGAAGCTACGCAACATTGGAGACTGAAATAAAAAAATTAAAAAATTTAAAGTTAAAGTTACACGCCAACTCCAGTATTAAAGAATCGTCTTAACGCCTCCAACTTTTTGTATTGTACATTTGTACTGGCAAAATTTGATTGCTACGTTTTTTGACATTTTAAAACTTCATAACTGCGTAGTGGCTACGTTAATTGTGTTCAAGGCATCAAATGTCATAATTCTCAAAAACAAATTTTGACATTTTTTTCATACATATTTTTTTTTTTTTAGTTTACCGACGACAATTGAAAGATTTGGTTTAATTTCGTAGTGTTGTTTTTATTTTTCATTTTTCATAAAAATTTTTGTTTTGTCAAAAAGAAAAAAAAAAGTTAATTCATAGAAAAACACTCATACAAATCTCAATTCACCGGTAGGCACTAATTTACTTTCGTTTAAATCACTTAAATTTACTAATCGTGCACAAAACGAAAGATAAAATGAAAAATTCTGGAAATTGGTTGTGAAAATATTGAGTGGGTACTTAAAACTAGAATTGATTAGCTCATCACGAGAAATAGATTAACATACGGAAAACATTACAATATTAAAAATATCAAATAACTAACATCACAGCTAAGCTTTTTTTTTTTTTTCTTCCATATTTTTGTTTTTGTAATCAAATTTAAAACTCGTCAAAATTGAATAGAATTTTTAATTAATTTTGTTTCTTTTTTGTTTTATACAAAAAATTTGTAAATTTTAAATAAAAATAAGGATAGAAAAAAATCTAAAAAGAAAAAAATGGGACAGAAAGTTTCTAGAACGGATTTTGAATGGACATATACAGAAGAACCTCATGCTAGTAGAAGAAAAATAATATTAGAAAAATATCCACAAATAAAAAAGTTATTTGGTTATGATCCATGGTTTAAATATGTAGCTGCTTCAATGGTGTGTGTGCAACTTTTGATGTTATTTGTTATGAAGGATCAATCATGGCCAATAATATTTTTAGTAGCATATTTCTTTGGTGGCATTATAAATCATTCATTAATGTTGGCTTGTCACGAAATAGCCCATAATTTAGCATTTGGTCATGGTAGACCAATGCATAATCGTTTATTTGGTTTCTTTTGTAATTTACCAATTGGCGTACCAATGTCAGTGTCATTTCGAAAATATCATTTAGAACATCATAGGTAAGTTAAAACAAAATGTTATATATAATATATCTATTTTAGTACAATACCTAATACTTAAACCTAATTAAAATTTCTTGTAAATTTTTAATTAACGTTCATACTATTAATAATTTTAAATTATTATAGTCACGTAATTTCTAATGTTCAATACATAAGATACAAACATAATAAATATAATATATATTATATATAAAAAATATATGTATTTTTTACATTATATTAGTCATTATTATTAATTTGAAAGAAAAAAGAAATTTTTAAATCAGTTTTTTTTATATCTCGATAATACTTTTATTTTTTATCTTATCTAAAATAATGAAAGTAGTAATTTTTTTTTGGTTTTTGTTTTTTTTAAGTGAAATAACAATTTTACAATATTATTTATTTCTTATCAATTTTAGATATCAGGGAGACGATGTTATTGATACAGATATACCAACATATTTGGAAGCAAAATTATTTTCTACAAGTTTTGGTAAATTTATATGGGTTATATTACAACCTATATTTTATATATTTAGACCATTGGTTATTAATCCAAAGCCACCAACACAATTAGAAATAATAAATGGAATTATACAAATTATTTTCGATGCTATTGTTATATATTTCTTTGGATGGAAAGTTTTAGCATATTTAGTATTGGGTTCATTATTAGCAATGGGTTTACATCCAGTTGCTGGACATTTTGTATCAGAACATTATATGTTTGCAAAAGGTTTCGAAACATATTCATATTATGGTCCTTTGAATTGGATTACATTTAATGTTGGTTATCATAATGAACATCATGATTTTCCAGCTGTACCAGGTAGTCGTTTACCGGAAGTTAAAAAAATTGCACCAGAATTTTATGATACAATGCCACAACATACAAGGTATTTTTTGGTATTAATATAGTTGATTTTTTTTTCAAATACTGTAAATAATATGTTCTAGAAGTTAGCTTAAAATTTTTTTCTTAAGTTTATCTTATCAATAAAAGATATCTTATTTATTGCCTTTATTTCTTATAGACAATAAGTATGTCTGATAAGAATTTTTGGTATATAATTAAATAATCTTTAAATTACTTAATAGACAAATAGACACGTGAATAGATTACTCTTATTATAAATGAATTTTAAAATTTTAAGAACTTTTATGTCCACAAAACGTGATTAGATAGAATAATCTTTATTTCTAAAATTTTAAAAGAAATTTCTGATATAATTTTTGGGATAATATCCATGATAATACATAATATGTATATAAGTTATGATAATACATAATATGTATATAATATGATAATACATAATATGTATATAAGTTACTATCATACATTTTATATTCAATTTAAGGTACAATTTTAAGTTTTATATGTATAAGTAGTAGAGTTTTTATTAATTCGGTATAAAAACAAAATGATTTTCATGTTTTGTTATCTTCCATTTCAAAAAATTGTTTTTATTGAATTAATAAAGTAGATTTTAACTTATATTTTGTTATCATTTTAAATTGATATGCGTAAATAAAATAAAATAAATTTTAAACGCTTTCGTTAAATAATATAAAGTTCGATGAATATAGTTTTTTTTTTTATATTACTTAAATTGTATTGACAATTTACATAATTGACATTTTTATAATATTTTAAATTTGTACTAATTTTTTTAATTTAAAAATTAAATATGTATTTTTATATTTTTAGTTGGACTCGAGTATTGTACGATTTTATAATGGATCCAGCTGTTGGGCCATATGCAAGAGTTAAAAGGAAACAACGTGGCCTCGCTTCATAAATTTCAACATTTAATCCACATATACATACTTATTTTATTTTTTTTTTCATTTTTATTTTTTTTTTCATTTTTATTTTTAATTATGCAAATAAATAAAAATAATTGATATTATATAAAAAATAAAAAAAAAATATATATAATATATAAACCTAACGGCGGAACCAAACTATTATAAATAAATAAATAATTAAAAAAAAAACAAAAAATTTAAATAGACTGTTAAAAAAAATTGAATGTACAACATGAATAAGAAAAAAAAACAAAAACCAAGTCATTAATTTCAAAAAAGGAGTTTCATTTAGAAGTTTATTAATTACAAATACAACATTATTTCATATGTATAAAAAGCAGTAAAACTTGCATTAGTTAGTCATGATATTTAAAATAAGATTATAAAAAACAAAAAAAAAAGAGAACTTCTTTTTTGAAAGCCCACTGATTAAAAATAATTAAAATTTTAGTATAATATACATGTTCAATAGTAGATGATAAAAAGAAAAAATAATAGTTTAAATATGGTACAGTTCCAATATTAGAATTTTTTTGTAATGTAGAAAATTTTAACAATAAAAATGTGAAACTATTTTCAAATACAAAAAAAAAAAACAAAATAATAATTAAAAAAAAAATAATATGAAAAGCCAACAAATCTACAATTAAATGTATTAAATTTTTTAAATGTAAAATTAATTTGGATCCGTTAAAATAACATAACAATTAAAAAAAAAAAATATATATATATATATTTCTAAAAAAAAACTTTTGCTTTAAAATTTTTTTTTGTAAAATACAAAACTTATTTAATCCCAGTGTGTGTGTGGTATACGTAAATAGAAAAATCTTATATGAAAATAAAAAAATTAACATTAAAATGAAAACTAATTGTAAATCAATTAATATTTCGTAATTCACTTTATCATCGTAATGGATCGGTTTAAAATATAAAAGCCGCCTGACATAAAAAAGACATAAATTTCAAATTGTAAAATCAAAAATAAATGATTCAAAATTCAATTTTAGAACATAAATTGCAATTCCTGAGCAATAATCTAAAAAATTGAATTTAATTTGATTTACATAAAAATAGTGATTTACTGTATAACATCTTGGTGAAAATTATTTAAACTAAAACAAAAAAAATATTTATACTTTTAAATACACATTATATTGTATAATATTATAAATATATTTATTTTGTTTTATTTTAAATAAGAATTTATTTAATTAGTTAAAAAAAAAAAATTATTTTGTTTTTATTAATCTATCAAAATTTTTATCTTTCAATTTTTAGTATTCTTAAAATATTTTATTTAATTTTGCCTGTTAATTTTGTAATGTTTTATCTTTATATACATGTTAAATAACAGTAACGATCAGATTTTTAAATTATTTTCTAAAGATATTTGGAAAAGAAAAAAATATATATAAATTGTATTTATTGCAGAAACCATATACATAATTAAAAATGTAAAATTACACAAAATAATTTTGAAAAGTATCTAAAACAAAAAAAAAATGTTATTTAAAAAAAGCAAAATTAAAAACAAAAACAATAAAAAATATTTAAAAAGCAAAATTAAAAACAAAAACAATAAAAAAATATTTTGGATTTATTAAAAAAAAAAAATAAAAAAGAAAAATTATGCCTTAATAAATTAAAATAAAATATTGAAATTTTTTTATACGAATTTCTATTTTATGTCTTAAATTAAAATCATTTGATAATTTTTTATTGTTATTTTTTTTCCATTTCTGGTTTTTATAATAAAATTCAAAAATGCATTTATATTAGAATTTGTATATAATAATAATAATAATAATAATAATTGAAAATTAAGTAATTTATAAAAAATTTTGTTAATTATTTTATATACATACATATATTTTTTATTTTTTTTTAATTGTAAATAAGAAAAAAAAAAAGAAGCTAATTATATTTTTAAATAATTTTTATTAAGAATCATTAAAAAAAAGTATTAACAATTGATTTTAATTTAGACATAAATTCATTTAGAACAAGAAAAAAAAAACAAAGATCTAAATTAAAAAAAAACTATTTACTTAACTTTTACAAACCAAAAAAAAAAGAAAAATCAAATTTTTTTTATTATATGTATTAAATTATTTTTAATAAATAATTAAAAAAAAAATAAATATTGAAAGAAAAGTATAAGAAGAATTAATGAGGAATTTTTAATACTCTTGTATTTTATTATTTTTTTTTTTTTAAAGTTAAAAATTTATTTTGAAATTTATTGACAAATATATTTTAAACTTTGTTTTAATTATAAATAAATAAACATATGTATAATATACAAGTGTAATAGACACTTGTATATCTTATATAAATATCAATATTACTTGTATAATTTAAATATATAAACTATTATTTGAAGTATTAAAAAAAAGAAACATATTAAAGGGTTCTGATTTTCCCAAAAAAAAAAAAAAAAAATAGAAAATAAATAGATTTGTTTCATTATTTTCGGATATACTATATCGAAAAATATATTAGAAACATATAATGAAATTGTTTTTTTTTTTTTTTTTTTTTTGGAAAATTTTGATTGCCTATAAACTTTATTTTTTATTTTATCAATAATTTAATTAACACTCCTTTCATATTAGGCTTGTGATACGTAATCCCAAAATTTTCCAGCAAATTAAAGCTTGCACTGTAATAAGAACTTTTAATTGTATGACACTGTATGTCATTCAGCATGGTTATTCATCTTTTTGTATCTCAACAAAATTATAGGCTCCGTGATTCGAATCCTAATTAAATAATAAATTTTGGTGATACGTATCAAAAGTGTAACATGATATTGAGTATAAAAGTATAAGAAAAGAGGGAGGCTGTAATACTTGTTACAATCCAAAAATAAAAAATTTTATATATTATATATTAGGTGCTAAAAATCATTATACCTATATTCTAAATTAAAATAAAAGGCTATAAATGATTTTTAATTCAAATTAGCATTTCATACAAAGATTTATCTTAAATAAACAGTATACTGCTTTTGCTATAAATACATAAAAGTTTTATACTGATTTTAGCGTTAAAAAGCAAAAAAAAAAAAAATCTAATACATCAAATAAAATTACTTACAGGTTTCACAAATAACAAATTACTATTGTGAGTTATGTTTTCCAGGAAGAAAAAATAATTAATATTTTTTTTATTAATCAATTATCACATTCTTCTTCTTTTCTATAATTTAAATAAAAAAGAATTTAAATCAACAATAAAAAAAATATACATAATAAATTTAATGGAAATAATACAGAAAATAACCACTATGCCTAGTATTCAGTATGAATTTAATATATATTAACAAGTTATGAATTTTATTAGCTGAAAAATATTTTAGCAGTTTTTCCACAACTATGCTTTGCTTTTCCTATAAAAAAAAAAAATCTAATAATTTTCATTCCTTATGTGTGTATAATGTATAATTCATTTTTTTTTTTTTTTGAAAAAAAGCAACTAAAGTTAAAGTTCCCTTTAATTATAAATGTAATAATTGTAAAATGCGTTGAACAAAAAATGAAAAATTATAAAAAAAAAAAGAAAACTTCAAAAATAAAATTTTAATTAAAAAAAGAATAATAGTGTTTTTTTTTTCATATGTATATAGAAACAAAAGGCAAAACCGAATTTGAAAAGTTTTATGCCAAATGCCCAACCATAGTCCTCAAAAAAACAAAACATTTTCTTGGAGGAACAGAAAAAATTATGTAACACTTAAAGTTATTAGTTAACAAGGTAGAATGTAAACCAACGGTTTTTAAAAGCGTACATTTCCAAAAGACAAATACCAACTGTGAATACCAAGAATTATGACTTGCACAAAAATTTTAAAATTTCATGTAATAAGAAAAAACGTGAAAATATGACTTTTCTGAAATTTTGAGGGGCTATAACTCCGAAACCCTATATAACTAAGAAAAACCGTTAAAATATTATTGAACGTTTAATTTTCATGTCTTACTAAAGAAAAATCTTTACAGGTGCCTAAGTTACAGGTATCTAAAACTAGCAAATTTTCAATTTTTGGGGCGTAATAACTCTTAAAGAGGGGGTGCTACCAAAAAATTTTCGGTAAATTTAAATACAAAATTTAACAAATATATATAATTTTGATATTGATTTATAAACGTAAAAAAAATTTCTGTCGGATGGCGTTTTCAGATTGAAAAAATGTTAAGCGGAACATGAAATATACGTGTTTAAAAAATATACGTTGTCATTTACTAGTCCTATCAATCATTAACAAATTTTGTATATACTATATACTAAAAAATATATGAAATGTCATATCTGCCTCCTTGCAAAATTTGAGCTGTCTATTATTTTATTCCTATGTACGGACATACCTATGCGGCTTTGAACAGTAAAAGTCAATTTTCTTATAAAGCAAAGTATATTATACATTACACAATAAAAATGATGTCCTTTGGCTATATTACTCTATTTTTTTTTTCATTGCAAAGTGACATTTTTAAAAGCTTTTTCTTTTAAGGACTAAAAAAAGGTACGAACTGGAAATGAAAAATAATATGAAAATAATATGTGATAAGATAATAAATATTCAAATTATACAAAATAATCACTCTTAGGGTATTGAGTCTATAATTGAGTCTATCTGTAAATCCTATTATCGAAAAAAGAAATTAAAATAATTCTGATTTGTTGGTTTTTGAATTGGATAAATTTCTAAAATGTTAAAAAAAAAAAAGAATGATTTGTTTTAATTTTTGACCACTAGCTGGCACTAGTAATAATTATTATTATACGGGTCTAAAATGTAAGATGTTGTATTTGGTATAAAATACTTCAAATAAAAATATTTGATAAATCCGTTTTTAACAGACTTTAAAAGAACAGCAAATGAAAAGAGGTATAAAATAAAAGGAAAATACAATTTAGAGAAAATTCATATAAGTATTGTTTGTCCGGAAATGCAAATTTGTTGCTTTATAATAAAATTTGTTAGAATTATCATTAATTCCATTTTTAGCAATTTGGTAAAATTAGATAAGATCCACCAACATATTTTTATTCACCTTAAATAATGCACATAATGTACATTATTAGCATACATACTTTGATTACAGTCTCTATTGAAAAGTGCAGAACAAAAATAGTACAAGTTGATGTCTTTGTCATTGACAGCAAAATGGTAATAATAGTAAATAATAGATGGGTTCATTGTTCTCTTACATTTCCCATTTCTCAATTCAAAGTTTTCACATCCCTGTCCTATTTTTTTTTTCTCTACTCCCTCTAGCGAATATACTGTGTTATTAGGTTATTGTTTCATCTCATTATATTGGCTAAAGTGGAAGGTGGGTTTAGTTACTGAAAATATAATACTATTGAAAGGGGGAAGGAGACATTCTTGGTCTTTGGAAGATTCTTACCTCCCTTAAAAAAAGTAGAACCGTTGAAAGCAATTATTTTTTCTTTACCCATTTACCCATTCCGTAAAGTTTTCAACAATAAAATCTTGAATAGCGCGATAGAAAAATTAAAAGTTTGGTTGGTTGCATTTGCATCTTTAGAATTATGTAATAAATACAAATTTCTACAATTTTTATTTTTACAACTTATAAAATCAAAGCGTAAATTGTGAAATTTCAAAAATGTAAAAATTATTTCAGATAGTTAAGGTGCATACATAAAAATCATTAAAAATCTATTACTTTCACCTTATAAAAACTCAAATGATATACTCATGAAATTTGTTTTTACTGCTTAATTTAACAGTATATTTTGGTCCTAAAGTACGAGAAAAAATAAAATATGTATGTATGCAAAGGATAATTAATTTCTTTTAAACTTTGACATGTCGCACATGACATCAAAAATGCTTTCAAACATAATAATTTTGCTTATAGCACTATTTAACTTAAATATTCAAATATATCATTGAGAAACTATTTATTTACATAACAAATATGTATTATATAAAAAAAAAATTAAAATAATATCTATTCCAACAACATAAACATTAAACATAATATGTATAATTAACCGCCATCTTTAATCACTCTTTTAAGATCAAAGAGAAAATCATAGCATTTTTTTAATAATTTCTTTAAAATTTAAAAAAATTTTTTGATTTATTTCCAACAGCGATATTGTCCACTTTTTTATTTTATTTTATTTTTCTAATATATCGTACCTACATTAACGTATATATTAGTAATAATAATAAAATTAATTCATGTTTTTTTTTCTCTCTCATTTTTAATAATCTTTAACATAAAATCTACAATTTAATTATCAATTTCCTATACAGAAAATTAAAACAAAAAGAAAAAAAAATTAATAAATTAAGAAAAAAAAAAAAAATATTAAAACATTGTTTTCCTCTTATTTATTTTTTATTTTCCAATTTATTTTTATGTTATAGTTATCTTAAAAAAAATTAAAAATGGCGGTGCGAATTCAAACTAAATTCATATAATTAATTTGAATGAAAACATCATAAAAATAAAAGTTTTTTTTTTTTGTTATCAAAATATTAATAATTTTAAACAAAATCAATTTGCTTTGTTTTTAATAGGTATTATAAAAATCAAAAGATATTTAGAATGAGAAATCAGAAGAGGAACTTCGGTGGCCTAGTGGGTAAGAGCGTATAAAATATGCTGTAAGCACCGAAGGAGTGTGGGTTCGAATACCACACACGTTGAAAGAATAATCACACCTTACGACATTTACAGCCACGCCTGAAAAGAAAAGGCTATGTAATTTCCTTGACACATTTATGTGGCAGGGGAATAAACACAAAAAAAAAATATCAGTTATAATAGGATATATATAGTATAATAACTTAATCGGGAAGATAGTATAGTATGTATATACATATATAAATAAAACAGAATATCAATTGAAAATTTATACTGCAATAATATATACATAATTATTTTCTTTTTAGGTGGTACATTAGGTGGTACAAAACACTTTAAAATGGTTTGTGTACAGTCCGAATTCTAAGTTACAAAACGGCATTTTGCCTAATATCTTTTGACAAAAATGACATTTAGCAACTTCTGAACTTCCCATTTCGCAAAAAAGACATTTCGCTATTTCCCATTTGACATAATGAAACATTTCACAAAAAAAATATTTTACATCTTTGGAAAAAGTGTATAGCCAAAGATTATATAAGTTTTTTTTTGTTTTGTTTTTAAAAGCATTTCTCTGCCACATAAATGTGGACAGGAAATTACACAGCCCTTCCTGTTCAGATGTGGCTGTAAATGTCGTAAGGCGGAATAACTCTTACGACGTGTGTGGGATTCGAACCCACACCCCGTCGGTGTTTGCAACGTATTGTATACGCTCTTACCCACTAGGCCACCGAGACCCATTATATAAGTAGTAGTATAAGTAGTTATATAATCTACTTATATAATCTTTGGTATAACTCTGATTTTGTAATTAATTCGAAAATCCCTCCTAATGAAAAATATTAGTTGCAAAGTGTCTTATTTGATAAATAAATTATGTGCAATATGGACATTAAGCTAAACTGAAATTTGTGAAATAAGAAATTATAAGCTAAATTGCATTAGACATATGTAATTATAGACATATTAGCATGTGCCAAAATAATTTTTCTTATTTTTTCAACCTTCTCCAAACGAGAATTGAAATTCTTTTCCAATTTACGTTTTTTAAATACTGTGCGAAGCTGCTTTTAGAGGATGATTGGGCATTTCACTGTTTGAAATATCTTCGCTTACTTCGCTTAAATATATATCGCGAACCGAAAATTGACGGTAATTCTTAATTTTTTGTAAGCATTTGCAAGTTTCGTACAATAAAAATATGCTACACAAAATATCACAAATATCTTGCAAATCTTTCATTGAATAAATAATAAAAAAATGAAAATGTCAAAGATAAAGAAATCAAAAGCGTAGAACAAAAAAAACTTTGCTTGGTTTATTTCCTTTTCAAAGCAAAGTAAATGAAGCAAGCAAAGCGTACATTGGGCGCACTCCTTAAGTTCTTTAAAATTTTCCTTTTTTAAAACCTTGCTCTTAAAATTTAGTTTTAATTTTTGTTTTAATTTTTTAATTTATCTGAACACCCCGCTAACTATTATTTTTACAAACATATTTTAATAATAAAGCTTATAAGTAGTAGAGGCTCTCGACTCCAAAAGCCTTTAATTATTAAAATTCTGATTTAGTAATCAAATTTAAAATCCTCCTGAGTTATTTTTTTTATTTACTTTTTTTACTTTTTTTTTGACTTAAAATGGTAAAAAGTACCTCCACCAAATCCCAGCTCAAATAAAAATAGAAATACAGTTTGAAGAAACCAAATATGATATCTGAGAAATACAAAAGTATATTTAATGTATAAAATATGACAAAAATTTGGATTTTCGAGTTTTTTTTTAACAAAGGCGGGGATTTCAAATAATGGAATTTTGAAAGTTATCCTTGTATTTTTCATTTCAGTTATAAAATATAAAAAAAAATAATAAACATATAATAGAGAAAAAAAATCTTTAAAAAAGAAAAAGGATTGATTTTTGAAATTGAGGAACGAACTGAGAAGATTGAGCAAAATTTTCAAGAAAAAGTTAAAAAAAAATAAACCAAAATTTCGTACCGCACTGCTCTTTTTTTTTAGTATGATAAGAATATGGCAGCTTGTCAAGAGTGATTAATTAATTTAGCGCAATGCGATCGATATCCCAAATAAAATACACCAAATAAAGCTTCTAAATAAATCAAGTGCGATTGGCTAGTATTTGATATGGGGGTCTTTCCGAACCTAGGTTAGTCTATTATTTTTTATTTTATAGCTTTAGAAATTTTTATGCTGTTTTCTGTTTTTTAAATTTATGCCATAAGTTAAGTTAGGTGCACTCATCACATAAAAGGCTCTTGATTTTTCTCTAAGTTTTAAAATACGCAATGCCAATGTTTGAGGAATTGGGAGAGAAATGGCTTATTACATGAATATAGATAGGAAATACCCTAAGGTTTACCAGACCAAACATATTTTTTTTGTTGTTATTATTATAAAAATTAAATTGATTTTAGGTTTTAGATTTTAAATTGTTTGTTTTTTGGATAGGATAAAAAAAAAAACGCTTTTGATTAATCGAAAGACAATACTAAATCAAAATCAACTGACAATAATTTTTTGACGAATATTTAATTCATTTTTATTTTTTATTTTTTAATATTGATTGTTTGTCTATTTTTTAAATCATTTTTAAGGCTATAATTAATTAGAAATGCTAATTTTTGTCTAAGTTTTTTTTTTTTTTTTTTAAAGAGGATTTTGCTTTGTTTTTAAAGGTATTTTGTTTTTTGTTTTTAATAAATTATTTTAGAAATTTTCTAATAATAGATTATGATCATGTTAACAATGTGATATATTGGATAGTGGTGTGGAAAATGAAATGGATGTAACAAAAGAAGAAAGATAATATTTGGGATTAAAATTAGACTTGAATAAAGATTTATTTGATCGGATCTTTTTTTTTCTACTTTTTCAATCAAAACCTTTTAAAACCTTTAACTAATTAATAATGGCCTAAATATAACTTAAACCTTAAATTATATATATATAGTAATAGTTTATGAAAGGAAGGAGTTTGATTAATTTTGAACTTGTTGAAAGTATATGGTTTTTTTTTTTTTTAAATCTAAAAAGAAATTAAATTAGAATTTAAAGTGTTTGACAAATTTAACTATAGAATAATTACTGGGGCTGGGGTCCCAAACTTCGATATCCAAAATTACGCCTATACCAAAACCAATTAAAGATTTTCCTGTTTTTTGCAATTTTGCATAAGTATATCTAAAATCAGTAAATCGAAAATTTTTAAACGCATTATAACGCGCCGGATTTTTTCTAATCTTAACAAGTTTGATATTTTCCAAAATCAGTGTGGCTTTTTTAATGGACTGTCAACTCAGCATGTATTGGCAAACTTCAACTGAAAATTTAACGCGGATTAAATTGTTGGGAGACAATTACTTCTTTTGTTTCGTTTGATTTTAGTTAGGAAAGTTTTCGCGGCTGTCTGACATGATGACTTTATTTTTAAACTTGGCAAGCTTGCTTTCTCCATTTTTGAATAAAACTGTTAATTTTTTATAAATCGTTAATTGGGTGATCATTACATTATTATGTCATTCATTACTCAGCAAGAGTTCTATTGCTCATTATCAGTCAGATTGGGTAATCATTACATTATTATGTCATTCAGGACTCAGCAAGAGTTTTATTGCTCATTATCAGTCAGATTGGGTAATCATTACATTATTATGTCATTCAGGACTCAGTAAGAGTTTTATTGCTCATTATTCAATTTATACTTATAAAAATTTAACAACAGATTTAAATGTTAGAACTATATGCATTTTCGAAATGGAATTAAAGACCAACGAACTAATGGAAATAATATGATTGCGAGTTAATTCGTATAGCATCGTCTACTCAATGTTAATAATAATAAATTGTACAATAACATAAATAACTTTTAGACCCAACAACTTAAATTTTTTTTATTCAAGTAAATGTTATTTGTATCGATCAGAGATATTTTGTAGAAATTTTGAAAAAAAATAATAACCCCTCTTATCTAGCTAAATTTGGGCTACGCACTGGACATTTAGTTATTAAATACAAAAGGTAAAATAAAACTTAATTGCTGTGGATATTAAAGTTTGTCTCAATTTTCGAAGAAAACATTATGGTTTTGTAAAAAAGTCTAAAATCCTTAATATTTTTTTCCATATATATAAAAGTATAGAGTATTAAAAATAATTAGGACTGGGGTCCCAAACGTCGATAAACTATGGATTTTGAAGCTCTGACCAGTTTTTGTGATCAATTTAAAAGCCCTCATCATAATGGTTTTAGATGGGATAATAAAAAAGTAAAGTATTAAAAGTAAATAAGGTTTCGGGTGGTAACCGAACCACTGTTCTTAATACTTTATTTTTATTACATATACATTTATTACATGTTCATTTATTTATATATAACTATTGTTATTAATTATTATCCGGTATATCTATAAGAAATATAAATGCAAATTTATGTTTCAGTTTCTAGATGTACCGTCATTCTCTATTCAAATTTTCCTAAAGAAATGGTTTGGTTAGGTTTATTTGGTAATCATTGGTGCCATTGATGAACATTCATTTCAATTAATATGTTACGGAGATAAATAATTTTTTAACAAATTTAAAATTTTGTGATCAAATTACACATTCAATTTTTATTTATGCAACTATACACATTTGATATTTTAAAACAAAAAATGAAAAGTGTAACTTATCGTCATTTTATTTGAGACATAACTTCCAAGAGAAAGTGTGGCGAAAATTTCCATTAAACGTTCATGAGCCAAGTGGCTATAATTTCCATTAAATATTAGATTAGCTATGTGAATATTATATCAGACCTTCTAAAATTTTACTATTTTAACAATAAGTTCCAGACTTTTAACAAGCTCAAATACAAAAAAAAAAAAAAACAATTAAAAATCTCTCTTATACTTAGTGTCGTATAGCTGTAATTGCCCGTAATATTTTGACTCTTTATATGAAAATTCTTAACGTTAAATTGAAATCTAAGCATTAAAATCTTAAAAAAAAAGATTCAAATAAAAGCATAAAAGTTTAATAAAGGTTCTGTTTTGTTTTAAAAATTCATTATTGAACAAAACCAAAACCAAATCACAGTCACAAACAAAAATCATAGAACAAAAAACTATACAATATATTAATGATGCATATTACATATTATATACAACATATACATACATATATATATATATGTTTAAATTTTTTCTTTCTGTTTATTTTTTCTTTTACTCTTTTAAAGAAGTTCATTTATGTTAAAAGATAACAAAATTATAGTTCGGCTACTGGCATCAAACTATTGTAATAAAAAAAAATCATTTTCTATTATTATTATAATTATTTCTCATAAACAATTTACCTTGACATGCCGAATATGTATTTAGATAAGAAACCAAAAAAAAAAAAACAAAAAAAATACCTGCTCTATGTGTAAATTGAAAATATTTCAGAAAAAAAAAAAAAAAAAAATTTGAGAGATTTTTAAAGATGAAAATAAAATTTCATTCCTTATATTTGCATAATTAATGGTTTTTTGGTTGTATTTCAGTTCAGTCATATTTTAGTTTAAAAAACCCCAAAAAAAAAAAAAATAAACACTATAATTTAAGTTTTTTTTTTTTTTGTCTTATATTTTCATTTTATATTCTAAAGATGCAGAAACAATTTTTGTAAATCTATCAAAAATGACTGACCGGCCCCATTTTATATATAATATGGAATATTTTATTTTTGTTGCATGTGTACGTTGTACATGACTATTATAATGTCATGTTGTGGTTCAAGAAAACCAAAAAAAAAAAAAATAAAAAAAAAAACATCAAAAGTCATTTGCATAAAATTATATCAAATTAGTACCCATTTATTAGCATATTTTCTTTTACTTTTTTTTTTTTGGTTTTTTTTTTTTTATTATTTTCTATATTTTATTATTATGGAGTGATGATAAATTTATGGGACAAGAAATTTTTTTTTTTTTTCTAATTAAAAATAAAAAAGATTAAAAAAAAAAGTTAAAAGAGTTCGTCATTATTAAAACCAATGACAATAAATTCTGGATTAATATCTGTCAAATATCTGATAATAAATAGTTTTGTTTTTCTGTTTTTTGTTTTTTTGTTTTTTGGGGTACATAAAAAATATTTATATTTTTTGATATGACCGATAAATTTTGAGTATAGAAATAAAAAAGGAGAGAGTAATAAGATCTGATGATTTTATATTGAATTAAATTACCTGGGAACTGAATTGTGCTGCGTGAATTGGTATTACATATGAATATATGTATCATACATATTAATATGCCAGTGCATATAAATAAATCGAAGGATATAATTTTAAGGATTAATTTCTATCTTCTTGTTAAACAACCACAAATACAATATGATTGTATATGACGGATATAGAATACAAGAGTTTTGAGTTGTTGTTTTTTATAAAAAAAATTACATCTAATGAGATAATTTAATTAGAATATAAAGGATGTTTCCTAATTAACTTAGACTGTTATGTATCGCTGCATAGATCCTTAAAAAAAATTTGTATATTTCGCATTTAAGTTCCCATCTCTTGAAAACTAGAAGAGCCTCAGCTTACGTTCCACAACAAAATAAATTACCTCATAAGAAATATATGCAGCGGTACATATACTACAGTATTCTGGACCAAAAAAATTAGAAACACAGAGGTCTAGGAAATAGCAACACAGGAACCCGTCAACATCCGAATAAACAAAAGAAATTGGGTGGGACACATCCTTAGAAGGCCAGCAAATAATTTCGCGTGGTGAGGTCTGGAGTGAAATCAACAGTGTAAAAGAAAAATAGACATATCACGTGAAATGTAGCATAGATCAGTCCAGAAAGATTTAGAAAACAGTGAGAAAACATTGTCTGAAATAAAACAACAGGTCCAAACAGAATCAGGTTCAGAAGCTTTGTGAAATCCTTTATGCTTCGAAGCGGAGTAGAATAAGGAAAAAAGAAAACATGTAGAAGTGTAGTTAATTATAGGAAACACCCTATATATATAACGTAAATCAAAATTCTGTTATATCTATTATAGTTCTGTCCACAAAAATGGTATGTAAGCTAATGGAGAGATATAAATGTTGGCAAATATTTAACAATTGAAAGGAAATAAATGAACAGAATTTAATATAATATTACTAGCAGAGTACCCGGTGTTTCCCGGAGTACTTTATTGGCTTTATGAAATAAAAATTATTAACTTTTGTTTCTGCGTTAATATAATTTAATTAATATAGTTAACTTATTACTATATGCATTTACAGATGCTGGTAGTTTATATTCTATTTTTTATTAGATTTAGTTAAATTGAATAAACAGAGCCAAGAATTAGAGACAATTCTTCTACAAAAAATTTTTAAAGGAATCAATAATCTTTTGAGTACACAATGACGGCGAAGTGAATTTCCGGAATATATTCGTTAATATCGAAACATAAAATTGCATTTCAATTATAAAAGACCATAATGTAATACATTTTTTTTCGTAAATAATGTCACTTCATGTTTTGTTGGATAATTCACACCAAATTCACATAATTTTGGTGGATATTCATAATAAGCACATTTTGAAAAATTGTATTTATTAAAGCAATATTAAGTTCGCTTTGTCGCTCCGTCTGTTAAAACTTATATACTGTTTAATAAAGAGCGATGAAATATTAACTATGCATAGGTCTCTTAAAAGATTAATGTTGTAGAACAACTTTTTTATGTACCCTCACCGTTGGAGATCCTACAACACCGACAGCTCTTCAAATTTTGAAAAAACTTCTTTTTAAATTCGTACATTTCAGGTTCTGTTTAACATATTTTCAATATAAAAAATACATGATTGCTTTTTACCTTTATAAATCAACCAGAATTTTTTTACGTTTAGTTTTTCTAATTATGTTTCCCAAATTGATTGGCTAAAAACATGTGTAAAAATTTTATATGGATAAGAATGTAAGGTTTTCTGTTCTTTAAATATGTATGTACTCATTTTTGTACAGAAATGTGAATATGTTTTCTAATTTAATTGATTAAGTTTATAGTATTTTTAAATATACGGATATTATACAAACTATATGTACATATTTCAATGATATTTTATGGGAAACATGTTATACACATGCATCTTACATATGCAGACCACATGTCACATATAAGTAATGCATTTCTGAATGATGACATGATGATTGTCTAATGTAGGAGATTGTTTCTGTTTTTTAACAACGGCCGAAAATGTTATGTTGTTAAGACTTAAACACAGTATTCTTAAGATACTTAATAATATTACTTTAATTACTGTTGTATATTAGAAATTTGCATTGAAAGGTTTTTATGAAATATTAGAAACAGTATAGATAAAAGTAAAGAGTGTTGGAAATATCTTTTTAATAATAATAACAATACACAAAATTAGGCAAAATATTATTAATAAGTGCTCGTGCGGAAATGAGTTAACAAACGTTAACAAACATTTTGTCACAGGCTTAATTTAGAATCATAAATTCATCCTGCCAAATTAGACAGAAATTAGAAACAAAATTTTTTAATTTTTTAATTTTAATTAATCTATCGTGTCGAATTGTGTTAACGTATCACAATAAAATTTATTGAATAAGTTTGTGTGCCAAAGTGCAATACTTGTGCAAATTTTCAATGGGTCAAATCGTTTAAGCACAACAACAAAAAATGAGAATTTCATGGCCTGAAGCCTGATAGGTTAATGTATCGTAACCAAATCAACTCAGAAAGCTTTTGTTATAAAGATCTACACTTTTGTAAATTTTCAACTCAATTGATAAAACCGTTTAAGTGCGACAACAAAGAAATTGTAACATTTTTATTGAGCCCTGGTGCCGAAACGGGTTAATGGATCGTAACCAAATCAACTCAGTGAGCTTCTGTGGTAAAGATATACAATTTTGTAAACTTTCAATTCAATTGGCAAAACCGTTTAGGCAGGACAACGAAAAAACGAAAAAGCTTTAAATGGCTCTCGAGCTGCAATGGGTTAATGAACCAAAATATCATATAGCCTATAACACTTTCGGGGATCGTAGAAATGTTCCTGCAAAATTTGGTTGCAACTGGTGGTTTTTACGTGAAAAGGGCACAAACAAACAAACAAACAAACAGAATTTCTGCTTTATATATATTAGATGTAATAATGTTAAATATATTTAAGTATTGTTTCTTATATCAGACTTTTACTATACATGTAAACTTTTATTACTTATTATGTAGGTTCATTAACTTATTGTTTTAATTTTCAATTGCGTTAGATTTCAATTTTAGATTTTATGAATTCATTCAATAATTTTTATATATTCTAAAAAGTTGCAATGTGAAACTGAAAAACTATTGAGGGCAATTCATCTTCGGTAAAGCAATATGGTCCTAATTGCACATATATTTTGCTCAGAGTAAAGCTTCGCAACTTTTGAGTCCTGAATAGATTATTTTAGAATAATTCGAAGGATAAAGAAAAGAGAACAAAGAAAAAAAATTTAGCTAAATTAGATTGCTGTTCAAGTAAAAATTTAATTGAAATCTGCTATTTGCCTTCATTAAAACCAATTTTGCAAATAAAAAGTCTGTAAGCTTTTTTCTTCGTGGGTTATTTATTGATTATGCCGGCGAAGGAAAATAATCTTTGTACTGATCCACAAACACTTTTTAGAAGAAGATATTTGTGTCAAATTTCGAATGTAGAATGTGAATTGTTTAAAAAATTGTAGGCGACTTTCTTCGAAGGACCAACAATAGTCGAAAGTTTTATTGAGGAAGTGCTGAAAATATTATATTTTTATGTTCTTCAGATAGATTATCTATATAAAAAATAAAAATATTTAATAAGAGATATTTCAAAATAATGAGTATAAAATTGTAATTTAAATCTTTTTTAAAGTACCAATATCATCAAAGTCGTAAAAATCTTCCTGCGGTAACCTGATATTTAATATTTTCATCTTCAGCTTCTGCCATTTTTTTTTGCAATTTTTATAATAAAATTATAAATATCTCGGTAACTAATGTTAGTTCTATTGTGCCACTGCATTTCAATTCATGGAGTTATTACAGATGCTGTAATTGCCTCATTTGCCTATTCAGATATAATAAAATATATGTATAAGTACGGGGAAAATCTTATGTCTCTCAATTTATTATTCATTTCAATTGTTACTGTTTTTAAATATTTTGTTGTACTTTCCGGTTCTTCCTTCTTTATTTTCACACTTAATGTAATTAAGGATGTCATGAAATAATCAAATATTAAGTTTTGCTCACCTTGGAGGTAATCCAGAACTGAAGTAATTAGAGGGATTAACTTGCAATAATCGACTAAGCACTCCAAGTAGCTGAAAGATAAATTCGAAATAAGCAACTTATTACACAAATCTGCTAATTTTTTTTTGTGGTATTAATAATTGAGAAACTACAACAAACAACAAGATGCATCCTGTTATTACTGTCATAACTAAAGATGCACCCTATGTTTCAACAATCATCTCTGAAGTTTTAGATCAACTATATTTCTAAAATGTTATAAGATGTTTACATATTTCACTTTCAAGTCATATTCAGATATTTGTTAAATAAATTCAGATATTTGTAGAATAAAAAAGATACATATATGTAAATATTTAGAATAATAAAATTTTGAATTACAGATTTCAATTGAACTTTTATTTTGAACTTATATAGTAATCTGATTTAGCTTCCAATTACTTTTTCCTTTTTTCCATTTTTTTCCCGAAATTATATTGAAATAATATTAAAATAATAATCAATTATTAAAAAATAATGCAGATTATTCTTAGATTATTTTCTATAGTAATCAAAAATAATTGAAAAGTAATCTGGATTACTTTTAGATTATTTTTAAGTAATCGAAAATGATCTAGGAAGTATAGATTACTTTTTGATTTCTAATAATTTAAGTTTCTAAATATTTGAGTTCAATATTATAGTAATGGTAATTGGTAATCAAAATTTTTAATTACGATTACCAAGTAATTAAAATAGTAAAATAGTAAAAATATTTTAGAAATGTGAAATTTTATTTAAATGTAAAATTCATATGTATTACCGTAAATACATATATTTTTCCTGGTCGTCACTACCTTATCATCAAAACTAATTTTTAATAAATTCAAATTTTAAGTAAATTTATTTTAGAATTTTTTATCTTTAGAAAAACTACAAAAGTTTTTTAGCTACAGTAGAGTTACCATTGGTTATCTCATTCAGCAAGTTGCTATATACTACTGCATGTTGTTTGTAATCCACTTCACATTTTCGTTTGCTGACTTTTTTAAAAATTTTGAATTGGAACCGGAACTGGAACCCGAATCGAATCCAGAATCCATTATAATTTTGTAGGTTGAACCCGAACCCTAACCAGACTTTTCATGAGTTTTATGCCTTTCTTTGGTGTTTAAATAATTAAAATTTAATAAATATCGCTTGAAAAAACGATAAAACTATTCATCTATCCTAAATAATAAAATATTTGAATTCTTTAACAACAATAAAAAATTCTTGCATTTTAATTTTTATCAAGTTCAAAACTATCATCCAAAAAAATTTTATCTCAAAAAAATATATCACCATATATTGTACACTAACATAACAACTTACAGTTAAGTTACATTACATGTGGCCACACCACACTCCACAGTAACAGACACAGCTATAGGATACTTTTATTAACAGAGAAGAAAAGATATCAACTTGTTCATTTGTTGTTAAAAAAAAAAAAAAATTTAATTTTTTCTTCAACGAAATCTGAATATAAAATAATTATAAAGTGAATCAAAGATGTGAATCGCTTAATTCGTTTTTATCGTATAAGTAAATGAACCAATGAATTTTTGTTCATTTATTCATTCTCTTAGTTTTGTAATTCATCCAGTTTATTCAATTTCTTTTACAAATTACAATTTACAGTTTACACTACATAGTACATATAAGTCTACATCATCGATTATCGAATCAACTTTTACTCAAAACTTACCTTAACTCAACAACAAGAACAACAACAAATATAAGCTTAATGGTGAACATAAAGATGAAATTATTAATGGTGAATTTCTCTCTCTCATATTAATGGTGAAAATTAAATGAATAAAATAATGAAAATGAACTTCTTTATGAGAATGATGAATTTTGATGTTTGTTTTTGTAGGTATTAAAGAATTTTATAAATTGTTAATATGTATGTTTTTATAAACATACATATGTAGATAAATTTGTTATATGTTTATTTCAATATTGATATGTAGGTATACATGCCTACATAAATATGAAATATGTACGTATGGTTGAGTATTGTTGATAGAAAATTTATTGAAAATCAATAAGGATAAAAAAAAAATAAAAATTTATTTGGTATCAGAAAAAAAAAAGTTTTCAATCGTTTTAAAGACTTTATTCAATCATTTTTTTTGCTCTCACGCTTTAAGAAGTTTTTGGAAGGTAAAATTGTTAATTAAAGAATTATAGGTAAAAGATGAATTGTTTTTGGGCAGGTTGAATAAAAATATTTATGTACTTTCATTTTTATTTTGGAAGCGAAAAAAACAAAATAATTTTTAGAAAATTTAAAATAATTTCGAAAGTAGGAAAAAGCGTTTTAATAAAAAATTATGATATTTTAAGTAAATAAATAACCCAATACCCTGGTTTCAAAAAATTATACATATTTTAAATTTAATAATTTTCTACTTATAATTTATAAATTAGTGTTCTGTCATCTAAAGATCACTGATCATATAACATAATTAATTTCTGGTTTGAAATATTTATATTTTGTTTCCTAAAGAAATAAATTTGTTTTACGGTTCCTTGCAGATGTTATTGAAAAGATTTTGTTAACGAACATATGTTTTTAAAGTCATTTTATATACGTTATGTATATATTATTATGTATATTATACATATATAGAAGGTTTTCAAATTAATAAAAAATAAAAGAAAATGTTTTGTTTTTTTTCTAAACGCATAGATTAAAAGTCCTAACATATGAATGGAAGAAGAAAAGGAAAAATTTATTTTATATTATAATTTTATTTATTTATTTATTTATATTATTTATATTAATATTACATACATTAATGTAGTGCAATATTATTGAACCATCGGCTACTAAGGTCATTATAAATTTTCATAATATTATTAAATTATATACTAATATTATTTATTTTGTTTATATTATATACTATATATTTACATTATATTAGATCGTAAGGAGGGTATGTAAAGAAAAAAACTTACGACCTATGCAGGGATCGAACCCACACTCCTTCGGTTAATACGCCACACGCCTACCCACTAGGCTACCGAAGCCCCTATAATTTTATATTGGGGTATAGATGAAAATAGGTTAATTAAACAATAAATATAATGCTTAAAAAGTTAGTTTGCTTTTTATTGAATTAAATATAGTAATTTATGTAATTTATGTATATAAATGTTTGAATTATTTTTTTTGCCATATGTATAGTAAACAAAGTTTTTAAGAACAGTTGATCTTTTTCTACTGTTAGTTAGCGTATGTAGAACTTTATCATAGGTTGATGAATAATAATTTTTTGTCACTGCTCTGTACTTGAATCTGTATTTGAAATCTAAATTATGTGGTTAAATAACTATTTAAGAACCTTAATATATAGTTAAAATGTTTTAATTTCAATGAATTTTTGTTATTCTATTTTTATTTTCGGTAATAAAATGTTTAAAACGTTCAAATGATTTTTATTGAATTTTTTATAAAATAAAAAGAACAAATAAAATTAACCACATGTTACGCATTTTTCTTTATTTTAGACAAGAATTTAATTGAAAATCAATAATATTTTCTTGGAGGACAAAAAAAAAAAAAAGAAAAAAAATAAGACCATCCGACATAATTTTCATTCATTTTTATTTCATTCTTGAATGTCCTTATGAGTTTTGTATATTGTGTACAAAATCTTTTTCAAATATTCTGTATAGATACTATTGAAATACTCCATGTAGGTAGGACTGTATATTTGATATTATTATGTACTTATTTTTATTTTTTCACTGTTTGATTTGAGGACAATTTCTTTTGTCGAATTGAGACAAATCCACCATAGATTTGTTTTGTTTTTGATACTTTCATTTTGGTGAATATTAAATTTGTTTTTTTTGTTTGGAAAAAATATGTACATATTTGTCAAAAAAAAAATATTTAAAATTTAATTAAAATAAAGTTATTATGCAACTAGAATTTTTTATAATCAAAATTAAACATATAGCTGCTGTGTATTATATTTCTGTATTAATATAATACTGACTTTTACTTTAAGAGTTAAAAAATATAATTAATTAAAAATTATATCAATTATTAAAAAAAATTTTCAAATTAGAAAAAAAACTTTTCAAAAATATTAAAAAATTAAATACAATTTTTCTTTTTATCTTTTTGCAACTAAAATAATTTTCACCATCAGTAATTCACCACGAAATACTAAATATAAAAATAAAATAATAAAAAATCCTTTTAAAAAATTAAAAAAAGTAGAAAATTAAAATAAAAAGAAAAAACATATCATCTGCCCATCAAAAAATTCCTTTTTTAACATTATATGTATCGCCTCGCCATCCTGATTTCTCTGTCATGTCATCTATCCATCAGTAAAAGAAAATTTAATCAACCCAAAATACTCAATCAGAAGAACAACAACACTATATACTTTAATTTACTATAATCAAATATTATTTACCAATACAAATGAATTTTGTATGTAATTTTTTAAAGTACACAACGGAGCAGTCGCCACAATGATGATAATAAAGAAGAAAAAAAAATACTGTTATATTTTAAAACTTTCACAGCACATCACAAAAAGAAAAACAAAATTTTCTAAGTTTTTTTTTTTTTTGTTGTTTGATTGAAAAAACATCATTTTCGTTCAAAGAAAGAAAATTAAAATTATTTTTTCCACTGAAATTTCTTTTTAAAAACAACAATAATTGTTACATACTCTTCACAATTGTTCAGCAGTGTATACTGTTACAACAATTATTTAAATATGTATTTCAAGTACAGTACAGAATGAAATGTATTGTAAATCCTATGATGTTGTTTTTTGTCTTTCCATATTGTTATAATTTTTTCTGTATTATTGTTGTTTTTGTTGCTTTTCATTTCTCACCATGACATTTGATACAGTCATCATCATATCATATAAAAAAAAAAAAAAAATTAAATAAAAATGTAAAATGTATTTGAAGAGAATGATGAAAATGTATGATGAAAAATAAAATTTAAACAACAACAATACAATATACACAATTTAATAATAACAGAAAAAAAAAAGCAAAAAATTATATTAAAAAATAAATGATATAAAGATAGACAGCTGCGCTACAGTAGCGCCGCCCTCTACAAAGGTGGGATTTTTTTTGTTTTTATTTTTTAAATTTGTGTTGTACTGTAAGCTTTTTTTTTTTTGTTTAAGGTACTTCAGTCGACTGAAATGTCATATTATTTTTGTTTTTGTTATGTTTATTACTGCTTTTATTAGATACAAAAATAATGATTTTTGTTTGAATTTATAAAAAAAGAAAAAATGAGAATAATGAGATGAATGAAAATTTAAAAGAGAAAAAAAAAAAATAATAAAAACAAAATAAAAAAAAGCATAACCAAAAAGAAAAAAGAGAAAAACAAAATTATAGTGAATAAAATTTTATGATTGAAAGTTTTCTTTTTTTTTTTGTATTTCGCTTTTAGAATATAAAATATGCGAATACAATAAGAAAAAAAAAATCTACAAGTCAATTATGAAAGAAGGAATACGAAAAAAAATTTTTTTTTTTTTTTATATAATATGTATATGCATATGTACATATGTAAGTATGTAAGTTGGTATAAGTATGTATATACAAAATATACTAAGTACACTGTACAATATGAAAGTTTAAATTTAAAGTTGTCAATAAAAATTGATTGATTTTTGCAATGGAATTTTAAATTGTTATAAAATTTCAAAGTTTATAATATTATGTGTATATACATGTATGTATGTACATTGTAAATTAATAAGTACATTAAATACGTACATACATAATATGGTTTTTATTATACTTTATATGGTGGATACATTTTAAATGTTATAAAGAGTTCAGATGTACTTAAAATAAAAGAAGAACAAAATAATAATTGTATGTAAAATTGAGCAAAATTGTCGGTTTTAGCTATTTCATTAATTTGTTATGTTCTTTTTTTTTATTTTAACATAAAGAAAACCATTTGAGTTATATATTAGCATATATTAAGGGAAATTAGGATATATAAGGAAACTGTTGTACCTATGTAGGTAGTACCGATAATTTTTTTTTTTTAAATATATGGACATATAATGTATAGATATGTTATTGGTATATATATGTATTACAAAGGATAATAAATACTTATGTGTACCTATCTGTATTCTGTTCCTATAAATAGTTGATTTCAGAGAATCGAGCTCTAAGTTCCGTTTGATAAAAATAATGATTTGTAATGATACCTCTTTTGAAATGGCAATAAGTTGGTACATATGTATGAACATATTACATACTAAACTTGATTGGTTTTAAACATTTAAAACGCTATTTTTTTTTATTAAAATCATAATACTTAAGTATTTTTGTACGTATTTTATTTAAGATCGATTAAGTGTCTGTAAAAAAAATTATGCTGTTCAAAAAATAAAGAATGGTGGATTTTAAGAACATTTTAACAACATTTTTGTATTGCTAATGTACCTACCTACATTTTCTTTTGCCTTTTTGCAGCACAGTTGAAGTTTATTTATTTCATTAGTATATAAAGTCTAAAAATAAATTTTATTATACGAAAATTAAAGGCAATCATTGATAGAATTTCAACATCTCTTGGCCAGAGTAAGTGTGAGGTTCAATTCGGCTGCGTTAAAGTTTTAGCATTGATAATGATTTACCAATTTTTAACTTATTTGAAATTTTTTAGAGGATTTTCATTTATGGGCATTTAAATTAATAATATATTCTAAAACAGATCTTATATCTGTTCTAGCTACCTGGATAAACTTGAGTGTTACACCGAACTTTCAGCATTTATTATTGTAATTCCCACATTGTAATGCATGATTTTTTCATATTTTTTCTGGTTATAACTTTCTAGAAGCTCCTTAAAGCAGGCTTGAGTTGCCAAGGAACAATATCTGATACCCATCGTAGATTATTTCCAATTTCTCCAACTTCTTAAATTGCGATTTCTTCCAAGATCAATTTTAATTAGACAATTTTAATTCCTCAATCATCAAGTTTGGACATAATGGTGTCATAATTGCTCCTTTCTCTTAAAGATAATAATTCACTTAGTCCTGAAGGAAATTTACCAATTGCTCTAAAATACTGTGCTCATCAACATTGCAAAATATTTAATTTACAAATACAAAGAGATCTCCTTTCAGAACTCATAACCAATCTAACCGAGTTCGTATTTGATGTTATTAATTACAATGGAATCCAAAAAACAGGCAAATACTTTAATAATATAGTTAAAATGTATCTACACCATTTTAAAGATATGAGTAAGGAATTGTTTTAAATAAATATATTTTGAATTGGTTATCATATTATTTTGTTAAATTAAAGTCTTATTATATACATTATTGTCCATGGACTGATCTAGTTCGCTTTTGTCTTTATTAAACTATAGACATTTTCTTATTAATCTCGGTTTCGTCCAGTCACGTCCAATTATAGATTTTTCCAATTAGATATTTTTTATATTTAACAATACGCATATTATTTCCCGTGCGTTATATTATATTCAATTTGTACAAATTATATTTAAAACAAATCCAAACAATTTAAGATCGGCCGAACGGTTTTAATATTTCAAATCATTAGACAGATTACGGGAGGTTTTAACAATAATTTTGCGAATGATAAGAGATACCAACTCAATGTATAAAGCTTTATCATATGAATGTTAATAATTTAACATAACAAGTCAGATATTTTAAAGTTTTAGGCAAACCTGAACACTACAATGGCCCGAGAATAAATAGTGTTAATAAATAAAACTATTCATGCTCGGTCATGACTAATCTTACATGAAATGTGAAAGAATCTTAATAGTTCCGGCCAAAGAATAATAAAAATTGTATGAGAGATGGAAAAAATTTTAGAATGTTCGACTTGTCGAAATAATTATATTAAAAGATGAAAAAACAATCAACTTCTTCTTTACCATCTTCGATAACAGCATACGCTGTATTTTAAGTATAACTTTTCATATAAAAAAAAAAATAAAACCCTTTTAATTGTAGACTTATTAATATTTATTCAAAACACCTGTTTTTTAATGATTCTAGTTTTTTTTTTATATTGAACAACGTTATTGTGTAAGATTATTATAGTACAAAATTCTAGAATTCTATTCCTTTTTCATGGTCATATTTTTTCTAAATATTTCATTAATATAAATATTAGAAAAAAATTCAATCATAAATTTCAAAAGTTTTTTTTGACAGCCGAAAAAGCATTGATTTTTTTTTCTCTTAAAAAAATAAAAAAAAAAAAACAACAAAAGAAAGAAAGAAAATTAAGAACCACTTTGATTATATGTATATAAAAATATATTTAAATAAATCAAATTAAAATGTCATACTAAAGGAATAAATATTCTTTATGAATATTATTTATAAAAATTAAATAATTTCAGAATTTTAAATATTTTAAGAGTTTATTTATATATGTAATATAAGGTTTAACGTTTTGAATACATAAACTTTAAAAGTTTATTATTTATACTTTATGTACCTATAGAATAAAACTTTGAACATTGAACGTGAATTTAGTTTCATTAATGATTTATGAATCTATGACAGTTAATAAAATACAATTTGTACTAATGGGACATTTCTCATAAAATCTTGTTGACAAATGAGATATTTGGCATAAATCTTTTTAGCAAATGGAACATTTGGCATAAACTTTTTGTAAATGATATTTATGTTGTTGTTTATGTAGTAAGGTTAGTTGTGTTGGTGATGATGATGATGATGATGGTGATCATAATGATGATGTTCATAATCATGATAATAATGGTTATAATTCTGTATTTATATTTAAATCTAAGAAAGCTGAAATTAAAATTCGTAGATTTAGTAGATCATTCGTAGATGAAAATTTAGATTTTTATAATAAATTTCAATCACAACTCACAACATAATCCAAATTGCAAGAGTTACTATTGTAAGATTGTATTTCATTTTGCTTTATGTCTTTTAATTGTATTTCACTTATACACATTCATTAGAAGGCATATAAGTCTGATTTTGAAACCAACTTTAGGTACCTATAAAAAACTAGTTTTTATACATACATATTTCAAATATTGGAAGCTGTCGCCCCCAAACATTCTCGGAACACCAATTATTGAAACACTGATTTTGAAATCAACTCTAAAATTCGTCCTAATTTTATTTTCTTCATACATATTTTGACATTTGTGCAATTTAAATATTTTAATTCCTCCCTGATTTGTTCATGTCTTTTGTTCTCCTGATCTCTAATTGTTATGATGTTACTAAAAAAAAATCCTCAGATGTATTTTAACTCTTTATATAATTTTTTTTTTTTCCTTGCCATTCCTATGAGGAGTATTGGGCATCCACTAAGCCATTTATTATTCATATTTGACTAAGTTACAGTTTCGTGAATCATTAATTTCACTAAGCCGTTGATTACTCGGCTGCAGCTACTTTACAAGAAAGACGTTTTTTTTTATTTCTACGCCATCTATTATCTTATACAAGAATTATGATTTATTATTATTTTATTATATACCTATTACAATATGATATTAATTATAATTTATAGGACATCTATACTTATTTTTAATTTAATTATATTCTATTAATAATATATTATAAGAAAAATCTATATTATTTTTTATTAATCTATATGACCTGAACCCGAGACCTTTTACATGAAAGGCCGGTGTTTTAACCACTACTCCATGGTTGGTTTTATATAAATAATGTAATGAAATTAATGTGGAGTTTTATCCAAAGACAATTTAGAAATTGGGTAATACATAAAAAAGTGTACATTTGAAGTCATGCAGTCAGTAGCTGCACCCATATTTTTCTATATTTTTTTTAAAAATGTATAATATATTTAATGAAAATAGCATTGAAATAAACTTTTAACCGATAAAATTAACTTTTCCTTATTTAAATCTATAAAAGATTATTTCTCCTATGACCTATAAGATTTTTTTTCATCAATATAGGTGCGAAAAGACTTTTTAACAATGCTAAGCGCTTAAAAGTATTTAAAAAAGGTAAAACATGCTAGAAAAAGAACGAGGGAATTATAAAGGTAAACCCTAATAAAAGAAAGTGATAACAAATAAAAGAACTGTTCATATAAAGGACTGTTCACACTAAATTGTTATACGAGCTGTAAACTTCAAAAATTACAGTCCGTTGGAATGTTAAAACGATAAAGATTAAAAAAACAGTTTGACAAAGATAAAAAAAATATCTTCCATATTCCTTTAGTTGTCATTTAAATCAATATTTAAAAAAAAAAATTAAGGATTAGAAAAAAAAAAAACTGAACAAAAATGAACAAAACAATCCTTATAAAATGTGAATAAATTAATTTTATTATAATAATAAAAAAAAAAAATCATATCACTATTTACCATGCCACTTACACCACTATAAAAAATTGTGTTTAATAATGTGGGCTACTATCTTTAATACGTCAATGTAGAACGTGAATGTTCTTAAAAAAAAAAAAAAAAAACAAAAAATAAAAACAAAACGAAAAAAATAAAATTAGTTAAGATGAATCGGATGGCGTAAATAAATTTCAAATTCCAAATAAATCTAAAGATATTATATGTGTACATTTTTTTTTCGTATCGTTTCCATTTTTGAAGATATACCTCAACCTCAATCTTAATTTATCAACCGTTTTTGTTTTTTTTTTCTTTTTTTTGTGTTCAATTCGAAATTGGAAATTTCAAAATCGGTTTTTTGATTTCATTTTTGTGTCAATTTAGAATTGATGGCCCTGTTTTTTTTTTTTTGTTAACTAAAATTTTGTGTGCTTTGATTTATTTTAATTAAAGGTTTTCAAATATTAATCATCAGGGTGGTTTTGATTTTGTTTTTTCTGTTTGAAGTTTAATTTATTCAGTTTTTAGTTTTCTTCAATCATCATTCGGACAAAAAAAAAAAAAACCAAAAGACAAAAAAAAAAAAACAAATTTAAAATTAAGAATTTAAGATGAAATAAAATAAATAAATCAGAGGTTAAAAAAAATGAACATTTAATTTAAATAATTTAAGATGAAACAAAAACCAAAAAAAAAAAAACAAAAAAATATCAGTCTATTTACAAAGTTGTTGGTGTACCTGTGTTTGTTTGACTGATTGTAACAGCGTTTAAGAGCTAAAGTTAAGGTTAATTCAAAATGTTCAAATGTTTTATTGAGTCATATTACTATTTTGTTTTTTTTTTGTTTTTTTTGGTTTTGTTTGAGATGTAGAAAATAAATTTTAAATTAAAAATTTTTAATTAAAAAGAAGAAAAAAATCTAGGATTAAAAGACCACACAAATAAATCTGTTAGTTTTTATTCTGAGTTTTTTTTTTTTTTGAATCAAAGTTGCATCGATCAAAAATTTTATTTGATTAAATTTTTTTGTCTTTTTTTAAGATAAAAATATTTTGAAGTTGTTTTTTTTTTTTGGTTTTTTATTTTTGAAAAAAACCTTTAAATTATTGTTATCGTTTTCAAAAGATCTATAAAAACCAAAACAAAAAAAATCAAACAAGTTTTTAAACACAAATTAAAATTTTATTAATTATTTAATCATTTATTAAATTTAATAATTTAAGTTTATACCTGATTCGATCAAATTAAATTTTATATGTATATATATATATATACATTTTATGTATATGTACATATTAAATATTGTTTTAAATCAAATTATGACCTAATCAAAGATTTTAGTCATTTAGATTTAACTTAACTTTTTTAACTATACATATATATAACTATATACATGTATACACAAAATTATTTTCTAGTATTAATTTAGTATATAAATAGTTTACATAAGGTATTTGATACAACTAATATATTCGAATGTGTATTGCATAAACCATTTAATAATTGTGGTTTAATATCACATATATTTTACCACAATGAGGAGAACATTAAAAATACTCTATATGCTCACAGGATTTATTGCCTTTGGACTCTGAGCATTTCATCGTTTTAGATAAAAACGGTTATATTTAAAATCTAAATCATGTTCCTATATACTATACCACTATAAATAAGTAGACAGACCACATACAAAACCATCGAATATAATCCGAGAAATAATAACGGTAATTACTTAAAATACGATATGTATTCTTGTATTCCTTACAAGCATACACTATAATTAAACATATTATAATTATATGTTAGTTTAGATTTAGGTTAAGTATAGATTAATTTAGGGTAAATTTTATTTAAATAAATTGGAAATAATATTGATTTTATTAAATTTTTTATAAATGAAAAAAAAAAATTTAATTTTATATATTACTAGACTTACAATGAGAAAATTCATTACTATATAATGGAACTTAAAGAAAACTTTCATATTTTTAAATGTTAAAAGCAAAAGAATTAAAAACTATTTTTTCTAATTTTTTTTTCTTTAGGTAAAATAAAATAAAATCATGTAAAAAATTAAATAAAAATTTAATAAAAACATGTAAATGAAACAGTAAGTCAATGCAACCGACTTACAAAATCTGAACCAATGGACCGATTTTTTTCAGTTGCAATCTCGGCTTTTCTTTATCTTTTTTTTTACGAGGGTTGGTGGAAAACTCGAAAGTCACCAAGAAGAACTGCACGTGCTTCCTCAGGGTAGTGTTGGACTTTAACCAACCAAAACCACCCCCCTTTTAAAACCAAACTTTAGGATGGAACCTTTAATACAAATGTACAGTTTGGCTTTGGGGATAGGGATGTGGGAAGGATAATTGGGGAAATTGGGAAATTTGGATTATGGGGGATAGGTAGGAAAATTTGGAGGGACATTTTGAAAAAGGATGTTAATATTCTTCTTAAACTTAAGTAAATCGTACACATATGAATTACCAACTTTAGGGAACAAATGTTATGGTATATGGTTCCACAAACGGGACGTACGCATGACAAACGAATTTCCATAGGCTGTATTTCGCCATCTTGATAACTCAACATGGTAGGGATGAGCATCTGTTGCCCTCCTTGTTTCTCGTTGGAAAACTTTGAATGGAGGCATTAATTGTTTTATTTCTTTGGAACAAGTGTAAATCCCTACGAGATACCTATAAAACAAGGCCAGTGACCCAACTATGCGACGGTGGCGGAGTGGAGTGAGCATTGAAATTACACTGGGGTCGTTGATCAAACGAATAGCTCTGTTTTGCACATTATTTAAATAACCCAGTGCTGTTTGAGGCCCTGCAGCCTAAATGTGTGCATTATACTCCATTTTCGGCCTATAAAAATTTTATTCAAATTTTATTCGGACGCACATCGTTAAATCAACTTAGGAGATGACACTGTTTAACTATATAATATACATGTCCATATCGAACTTGTTTCCATTTGGTGGTTACAAACACCATCTACCTAAGTTAATATATCCTATAATTTAGTTGGAGGGTATAAAAAAAAAACAAAAAAAAAATTAAATGAGTTATTTGATACAACTCTTATATTCGAATACGTATTACATATGTGCACAATTTTGAATGCTGATTCGGATGCATATTTAAATCTCTAATATACCGTTTCCAAAAAGTAAATTTTGCACATTTTTAAAAATGAATTTTAAATAAAACTATCAAAAATATACATATTATATGATATAATAATATGTAAAAATAAAATATTATTAAAATAATAATTTTCACTGTCAAAATTGATTTATAATTTTTATCAAATCTATGTCAAGAGAGAAGAAGCTATAATTGATTTAATCTCTACAGATTATTCAAACATAAAACATATGACATATTCAGTCCCATTCCCAATTCTCATAGTACAGTAAATTATTATATGAATTCTAAAAAGAATGCATTCTAATTTTAAATACACAACACAAAAAATTCTATTGCATTTTTGAATTAATCATTATTGTAAAAAGACCACTTCAAAATGTACTAAATTTTGAATTTTTTTTTCTGGACAAGAAAGTGTTTTTTTTTTTTGTGTTTTTTCACTTTTCTTCTTTCCAATCTCTACTAATGATCTCATTTTGATTTACGTGACATTTTAAGTGGCATAAATATCTTATTTTTAAAAATGCAGCTGGACAATTTCAATTTTAGTAAACGAACCACAATCTATAATTCTAATATATGTATGTATGTATATGTTTTTCATATAAAGTATACTTATATATAGTAAAATTTTACAAATAATAAGTGTGTTATATTATAATGTGTATATGTGTGTGTGTGTTGAACTTAAATTACTACAATGAAATTTTTATAAAAAATAACAAATTTCGATTTAAATCAAATCTTTATTATAGCCAAGAAAATAAATATATATCTATATATATGTAATATATACCCGTACCCGTATGTATATATACCAAAGTAAAAGTAAATTTGTATAATTTTTATTTTTTTTTTTTTTTCTAAATTTCCAATTAATTATCTTGTAAATGATTTCTTACTTATTTTTTTCCTGAAAAACAATACGAAAAAAAAAAAAAATTAAAAAGAAAAAGAAATACTTCATCATCTCCATATGGAAAATTTCATTATTGTGAAAACATTTTGAAAATTTCCAATACGGTGATCAATTTTAGAGTAGGTATAAAATAAAAAAAGAAAATTAAAAAATTTGAAATTCTTTTATAATTTTATTGTTTAAATATAGAATTTAATTTAAATGTGTTTTCGTTTATAATGCTTTTGCATTATTTAAATATATATGCATTTTTTTTTTATTTTAAAAAGATCCATTCTTTTTGTTTAAAAAAAAAAAAAAACCGTTGAATGGAAAAAATATTGAATAAAAATAATGTCGAATTTTTATTTTAAAACACGACATTTACACGAGATACGATTTTACGACATTTTTTTTTTAAAGTATAGGTAGATAGTTAAAATACGCGGATGTATACATATTGCATACAGCTAAAATATGGATGTATGTAGGTAGATACTATAAGTAATTAGGAGAAATTTTAGAGATAGTCACAAAATCAGGGTTTCAATAATTTGTTTATTGCGATTTGTTAACGGTACCCCACACTCTTTTAAATGCTTTAGTGATGAAATTTATATGTATATATACAAAATAAATACGAGGAATTTTAGAGATTGTTACAAAATCAGGATTTCATTAATTTGTTTAGCAAAGTGTTGTTTTTTACTATTTTGTATTTTGTATTTTGTATTTTGTATTTTTATTTTTAATTATTTCGAATATATATATATTTTATTTTAATTATATTAAAAAATCTTGTGTTTATAACATAACAGTAGATTTAAAAGAATCAACTGTTTCTTTTCCAAAATAATTAGAATAAATAAATTCGAATAGAAATCATAATTATTATTGTCATAAAATATAAATCTCAGGTAGGTAGGTAGGAGTCTCTGCGGCCTAGTACGCAAGAACGTATATAAAATATACAATGTAAACACCGTGAAGTGTGGTTTTCCACTTGCATAATTTCCTGTCACATTTATGTGACTAAATATAGGTAAAGTAAAAAAATTTTTTTTTTAATTTTTCAACATACTGACCCCACACTCATATATATTATGTTTAATGTGTTTATATAGTTCTTAGAATCGTAAGATTATTGAATAATGAATGAAAATTATTGATGATTTCCGCTTAACGAATTATGGAAAAAAAGATTTACAAAAAAAAAAATGGTATTAGAACCAAAGATACATTTTCGTCCCCTTATAAATTAATTAAAATAAATGTTTTGTTTTTTTTGAAACTCTTTATTCCTTATTCATCCTTTAGCAAAGGATGAGTCAAATTTAATACGAGTAAATTAAATTTTTCCAATTTTTAATTTGAATATATAAAGTTCTTAATGACACCATCTTTACATTTTAAAATTAATTTGATAATTATTACCTTTAAAACATAATCAGCATATATCCAAAATTTTAAAATACTGAAACGCGCAAAATATAAATTGCCTCAATAAAAGTAGGCTTGAAATAACACGTAACTATATATAATAGTTATTAGCTATCATATGATATCATATAATTTTATAAGTTTGCATGAAATTTCATATATAACTAATTATATACATAGTATATAATCATATCAAGGATCCATTTGTCATATAAAAATATTCAACTACATAGTTATTAGTGCAGTAGAGTGAAAGCGTACAAATCGTAATGTATGCAATGTTTACCTAAATATCATTTTTCAAACTATACATTTTTGAACCATATACAAGAAAACTTTTTTTTTATATTATATTCTATAATAATCAATATAATATCTTAGCATCTCAAAGTAACAAATTTATTTTAATCCTATACAATATATTCTCCTTAATGTATAAATTTTTAATCGTTGCTCATTATGTTTATATAACAAATTCATCTATAGGGTATGTTCAGTATAAAAAAAAACACAATGTAGTTTTATACAATATTTTTAATGTCAGTATTTAAAAGTAATTTTTTCAATGGATCTAATTATTTTCATATAAAATTATATTAAAAAAAAAAAAACAAAACAAAAAAAAAAAGGAAAATTGAAAATTCATCACTAATTGATTATAATTTAGGAAACTGTAAATTATTTAATTTTTGTAATTATAAATTAACAATTTACGCAAAATGTTATTGTATTAAATGACAAGTATTTTGGTAAAATTTTTTAAGTATAATTTATAATTAATGTGTAAATATACCTATAAATAATACATATATGTATATATATATTAAAATAAATCTTAAACAGTATATAATATGGAAAATTTCAATTAAAAATTTCAAATAAAAAAGAAAAACAAATATTTAAAATTTAAGTGTAAAAATTAGTTTTTTAGTGGTTTAATATATAGTAATATATAGTATATATAGTAATTGTATTAGTGTATTATGGATAATATACTATAGAGTCTTACTTTTTTTTAACACTATATAGTCAAAAATTAAAAATAGATCCCTTTGTAGTATTATTAGTTACGACAGTTAGAGAGTAATACACCATAATCATATCCTAAATTTTGAATTTTTATGTTTATCCTATATATACTAAATCTTAATCTTAACGCTTTTTTAAATCTTTCAGCAATTTGATTTTCTTTTACTTTGTTTTACCCATCTTACTTTTTGATCTAAGATGGAGAAGTACAATTAGTTAGAGGAATCAAACCAAAACATCTAGTTCGTAGTTCTTCTTTATATACTCAATTTAAAAAAAATTTATTTACTTACATTTCTTTTTATATTTAAATAACAAACAATTATTGTATTGTATAAGAAAACGAATGACATATTCGGTTCTATAACAATCCATGCCATTTTTCATACATAGAAAAGGTTACTTGCAAGAATTTATTTCTTAAGGAATTCTTTCTAAAAACGAAGAGTTGAGCCTACAAATTAAAGAAAAAATTATTCCATACAAAATATTGTTTTTCCTCAAAAAACAAAAAAAAATTTAGAAAATATGTATTCGAAAAAAAAATTTTTTTTTTTGTTTAAATTTTAACAGATATTTTGGTTCAATTCAAAGGTAGATTATCAGAAACCATAAATGTATCCAATAAATCGACCTTTTTATGTTCTTAAATTTATTAGTAAAATATGACTAACCTTTAAATTTTAAATGTGTATCAGTGTGTGTTGCAATCATTTTCCATAATTGTAAGCGATTATGTACATATAATTCAAAATTATATTTGATTTGCTTCTTTGTAGGTCCTGCAAGTTAAAAAATCTTCCTATTTTCGTCAGGTTGTTTTCAAATGTATTTTGCATTATTTTAATATTAGTAAATTTGTTGATGTTTATTTATTTTTTTTTTTTAATGATTTTTACCAATATTCGTAAAGAGTGTATATATAACAAATTTAAAATTTTAAAAATATAAAATAAAATTATTTTAAATTCAGTGTATAGTGGCAATTCAGTGGGGTAATTTATGCAAAGAAAAAAAAATATTAAAATAATAATGAATCCGAATTGGACAAAAAATTATAGAGATTATAATTTATTTAAGGTTAAAATATGTGTATATACAAGTATTTTTTTGTTTGTAAGTATATGTATTTAATTTCCTCAGATCCCTATATATACAAGTAACGGTATTGTAAAATTGACCAAGAAGAGAAGATTAGAAGTTTCATTGACTATTATTTATTGAATTTATTTTTTAGAATATATTTCATAAACACTTTTCTTCTATCCGTCCGTGTCTCCTTCTGTTTAAGAAACTTTTAGACCGTTTAAGATAGAATAATAAAATTTAAACTATGCATATAGATCTTTTAAAAAAAAATAATGTTATAGAACAACATTTTTATGTAGCCCCACTACTGGTTACGGATCTGCAATCCTTCAAATTTTGAAAAAAGTCCTATTGTCAAAAATGCATATTTCAGCTACTCTTTCATATTTCTTCGTTTTAAAACTGCCAAACAACAGTAGATTAGTTTATTTTTATAAAGCAAAATATTTAAAAATTATACAAGATAAATTTAGTATTTAAATTTACCGTTATGTGAAAGCAAAATTTTACAAGATTTTAATTCCTTTATGTTTTCCTAACGTTTTTAGATAGAATCTTGATCCTACAGGACAAAGAACTTATATAAGTTTAAAGTTGCATTAGAAAGTCTTTTTTGTAGTTCAGTCTGTTTAACAGATATTAGGGGAGGATCAAAATTTTGTTATTTTTTAACACCTTGTACATATTTTTTCAAAATTATGCATAAAATTTAAAACTTAAACATGTTGCTGTTTTATATCTGTTAATGGTTTTTCTTAATTGTATAGAATAGGAATTTTAATTTCTTAAAATTTGAAAGTTTCTCCCGATTTTCTACAAATTTTCTTATAAATTTTTATTATTAAAAATTTTGATGCAAGTCACAATATTCTAAACTATATTTGTATTGCCTTTTAGGAAAATGCGCGCTTTTAAAAATTGTCGGTTTTTTTTTTTACTTTGTTTTATATTTAGCTTTTTAATGATGAGCCGCATTTAGATCTAAATTATTATAGTTCTAATAATTAATTCTTTTCTCATTTTAAATATAATAAATTTATTCAATTTATATGATACTTTTTTTTGATAAATGAAAAATTTTTTTTTTATTGTTTTACTTTGATTTTTCATCATTGGATTAGAAATTTATTGAAATTTTTCCAAAATAAAAGTTAATATATATATATAATTTATATGACTTTCTTTTTCTTTATTATCCTTTTGAATTTCTTATATTCATAAACATAATTTATTAATACACATGTTTGTATATATATATCTATATATCTTTTTTAACGATTATCATATGCATATATAGATTTTATATAATTTAATTGATTATATATCATAATTTCTATTCAATGGTAAATAAATAATGGTGCCATACACAAAACAAAAAAAAAAAAAAAAATTAGAAATAAATCCTGTATGATTGTATATATATGTTTTGTTATAACGATGCTATAATTATTTTACTATATATTAAGTATATTATTATAATATGGTTTGTCTGACAATGATGATGTCTGGATAATCAAATCATTTCAATATACTAATATTTTATAATAATAGAAAACCATTAATAGAAAACAAGAAGTATAAAATCGTAATACCAAAAAAAAAAAAAAAACAAAAACACAAAAACCAGAACGACAAAATTTCAAATCAAGGATGAATATTATTTTTTGTTTGTTGTTTTTCACTTTTTTTTTTTTTTATTGTAAATTATCTTCGTAGTTAATTCCTGTCGTCGTCGTTCTGCAATTTTTCACTTTTCGAGAAAAAAAAAACCCACCAACTTATAAGCAGAGAAAAAGTAACAAATTCAATTCTTTTGAATAAAATTATGAGTTATGCCGCCATTTTTAATATCTTTTTTGTTTGATTTTTACTTTTTATTTTGTTGTTGTTATACTTATTACATTGTTTCTATTTTTTTTTTCTTGAAAAGTAATTTTAAACACTTTATTTCATTACTTTACATACTCCTTGTATTTCCTTACAAATCTGCGTTCGCACCATGATATTTATTCTATCTAATAGTCAATCAAATTCCTGGCGGCTAAATAAACACTTAAAGAAAATTGGAATATATAATCACGGTACATGCAGATTCTGTCAAGAAGAAGAGGAATCTCCAGGTCACACACTCAAAAACTGGTGGAGATTTACTTCGAGCTATATATATGTGCACCTGGGAGCATATGACTTTGACGAAGATGAACTACCAGCAATAAACACTATACAAATCTTGACTTTCTTAGAGGCAGTAGGGTTGACACAAGTATTATAAGTGGAGGCAGGATCGACAACACATTGTAAAGGGGGAGTGCTATATCTATATCAAAAGGTCGCAGTGTAATTTATACTTTTTAATAAATTTAATCAGTCTATCAAACTTCGTCTATCAGTCGCGATTTAATTCTAATAATTTTACCTATAACCTTATTATCTTGAGGTAAAAAATGGAAAAGGTCTATTTTTAAATTAGTAAAGTCGAACATACAAAAACAGATATTTCTTTTTTGAAAGTTTTCGAGACGTCATCCTTCCTTCGATCCAAAACAAAAAAAAAAAAATTTATTTGTATAACAAAAAATTGTAGACTTACAGATTTAAACGTCAACAAATTTTATAGTGTTTTCTGTAATTTAAAAATAAAATGAAAAATTTTAAATAATTATACATATACTGGAAAATGATAAATGGAATTCTTAGATTAAGTCGTAAAGAAAGCTAAGATTAAGTCGCAGTGCTAACAATGATAAACTGATATACATTCTATAATAATATACAGTTAAGTGTTTATTAAACTGACTTTTGTTTTATAATTACCTTCAAAGATTACCTTAAATGCCCACTGTCCGTAAATAAAAGATGATAATTGTATAATTAAATGTATATATGTATATATATAGTTATAAATCGAAACGAATTGAGAAATGAAATAAATTATTCACAACTAAACAAAAAAAAAAAGAAGAAAATATCACATTATGAATAAATGATCCTTCTCGCCATTGGTTTTCTTTTTCAGCTTTTTAGAATCCTTCAAACAAACAAAAACAAAAAAAAAAGAAAAGTAACATAAAAAAAAACAACAAAAAAATAAAAAAAAAAACGGATGACAAAAACGAAGTTAAAGTAAAGTTGTTTTGTTAATTTTTTTAAATCATTTTTTTATTATTTATTCCTTCCATCTCAATGACAATTGACTCATATTATTTAATTCTTTATGAATTGTGTTCTTCTTATACCAACGGGTATAGCATCATGGCATGGCACACACAATGTTGTAAACAAAATAATGTAAGTAAATGTGTGCGTGTTTTTCAGATGATTTTAAGTTACAAACAAACAACTAAAAAAAAAACATGTAAATTTCTGTTTTAGCAATGAATTATGTAGCAAAAAAATAAAAAAAAAACAAAAAATGTCCTTTTTTATAGTTTGTATGTATGTATGAATATATATTAGATGTAACAAAATAACAAACACTAAAACTGACAAAAGCGTGATTAATGATTTCATTTCTTAAGTTGTGTAAGATTTTAAAATACGACTCATAACTTGATTAGTTTTTGAACCTTTTTTTTTGTTTTTTGGTTAGTTTTTATTTTTGTTTAATGAGATTCACTTTTGCCTGTTGTTATACTCATAATGTCGTGAGTTTCAGGAGACATTTTATTTTTTTTTTTGGTAAACATTTTTCTAACTTGTTTTTTTTTTTTGGTTTTTAAATTTAGTTGTCTTGCTGTTACGTAATGTGAGGTAATTTATACTTTTAAATTAAAAAACAGAAAAAACAAAAAAGTATTTTTAAAGATACCTGACCTTTTTTAATAATTAAGAATTTACAATAAAGTTAAATTTTCATAGAGTAAAAAAATTAATAATATTATTGTCATTTCAATTGTTTTAGAATTTTGGTAATTTTCCTACTTAGTCTGTTATTAGGTATCTATACCCATACTTTAGAGATTATTTACAAATGAATTAAATATTTTATAAAGAGAAAATCGATAAACTTTATCTTTTGCAATTCTTCATTATAGGCGCTATTTCCGGTAACTTCACTACATTCTAGAATAATAATGGATCCATTTAGAATTATATGCAATAGATATAAAATGTGGAATAAAGGTGGATCCATTTAAAATCTTATGCAATACTCAATAGATATAAAATCTTATATATTTCAGCAGATCTTAATTTGTCGATTTAATAGTTACAAAGTGACAGTTTTTAGATATAAAGATAGGATTGAATAAATTTTTAATTAAAGTAAATCTTTATGTGAGTTTTTTTTTAAGTGCTTAAAATTTCTTTAAATTTATTATGAGTACACAAAATGGAATTGCAAAATATATCTATTTTAAAATTTGAACACAATTTTCGTCTTTGAAAGTTTTAATTAATTGAAAATTAATTTAATATGAATAATAGTTTAGAGTCACTTTTACCTTTATATTTCTTTAAATTTTTGTTGAAAATTTTCAAGAGTTATAATTATAATAAGATTTAAAGCTTCTGCGTAATGCGTTGAACCTATTATTTGATGAATATAAAATCTGAAAGAAATTAATTATGTCGGCCTTAATGATTGCATTAAACGTTCAATTTTATTTGAACGGTTCAATTTCATTACTACTTCATATTCTGAACTTAGGTTATTTTTAATGAAACATAAATTCATATTAGCCATTTTAAGTGTAAAAATATAATCATAAAGAAATGCAAAACATTTTTAAAATCTAATTTAAAACTATTTCTGTCATAATCTATTACAAAAATTTACCTCACCTTCAATATTTAAATTTTTATATATTAAAAAAAGCAAAAATCCTTAAATTTAATTAATTCATCAACAAAGACAATATTATCAAAAAAAAAAAAGAAATTATTTATTTTGAGTTTTTTTTTTTTTATCAATTTTCATTGTTATTTTGTTGTTGTTTTTTTTTTCTTTTTAGCTACGCAATCTTATCATCTAATAAAAAAAATAAATCAAACAAAAGGTATAAAAAATGAGTTTCATTTTATAAGCAAAAAAAAATTTGTGGGACTTTGAAAAAAAAAGAAGAAAATACAAGCAAACTTAAATCATCAACAGCAGCGTCCTGTCATGGCAGCTATATTTAAAAAAAAAAAAAAATCATACCGACAACGATATAATAATAAAGTTAGTTAACTTAGAATGAAAGAAATTATTTTAACGAATCATCATCATATTTGAATTTTTGTCTTTTCGTGCATTAACCACCAACCTTTCGTCTTCTTTTTCGATTCTTTTATTTGTTCTTCCATTCTATATATATAAAAAGAAAAAAAATAAATAAAAAATTCTAAAATCTCATTGATGCCTTTTGTCATTTTCATCTTGCCAGTTTCCATTTTTCTTCTCTTTTTATATTGTTATTTATTTATTTAGTTTTTTTTTTTCTACTGATTTAATACTTTGATTAAAACCATTTGGCTGTTAACTGCCTTTTTTTTTTCTTTTTTTTTTTCTTTTTTTTTTTAATTTTACTTTCTTATTTATAATTCTCATAACAAATCCATCTTAAGTCAGGGCGCGTAATTTATAACATCATCAGCCATTCTAAATCTTAACAATACCTATATATACATATAAATATGTATATAGATATGTACATATATATATATATATATATATATTCATTAAATGTATATTAAATTGTACATATCTGTAGATATATAATTGTTAATATAAAACTGCCATCATCTTAATTTAAAAATTAAAGTAAAGAAAAAAAATAAAATAAAACATAACCACACCATTCTTACAATTTTTAATATAACAATCGTCCAACCAACCAAGGAACATTAATAAACCATTTTTATATACAGATATTCACAATTTGATATATAAACGAATAATAGTAACAACAACAACAAATACATACATAACTACTAAACATTAAAAACAGCGGGGTACATTTTCATTAAGAATGAAAAATGATATGTAATCAATCACTTTTAAGATTCCTTATAAATAACGTCAACCCTCTAGATTTTCTTCTTTTTTTGAAATTCTTCTCAATTTAAAAAAACAAAAAACGAAAAAAAGTGCCATTCTATTCAGCATCATCATGATTCTATAAAATATTTTGACACTAGCAAACAAAATAATAAATTCAATTACAAATTTTTTACTATTTTATTATTTTTATTATATGGGGAATGTTATACTGAAGCCTAAAGAAAAAGATTTTATACAATTTTTAACCAAATAACGTATCGGTTTTTAAACAAATGGTCAAAAGATAGATCGGACTTGCATACCTGTTTTTTTCAACATTTAAAAGTGATTTATTCTCCAAACTCAAAAAGAAGGTTGAAGGCTTCTTGATGAGTGGAATGTTTCCTCACCAAACCAAGAGCCAAAATCTGGGATTTCAGTATAACATCTAAGAAATGAAGAGGAAGAGAAGGTTTAAAGAAAAATGATTGAGATTAAATGCAAAGTTAGAATGAAAATTTTCTGCAGTTTAAAAGAAAAAGAATCTTTTAATCTGTTAAAACGAATCTTTTGAATGTTCTCTACCATATTATTATTATATATAACATATATATATTGCCCGTTCTCTTTAAAGCCCTAGAGAGCTTAAGAAATTTTCGGTTTCAGCTGAAACAAAAGAAAATCCCAATGGCGACTAACGTATATGAAGATGGAGCGATTGTAGGAAAATGTTATCAAATCAGCAACATTGGAAGAAGCATCTTCCGGGTGCGAAAAATTTCTAAAAAAGGCGGATAAACTACACAGCAGCATACGATCACACAGACAAAGAAAACTATCTGATTAAATTTCCCAAAAGTATATTATGAAAATGAATATATAACAACAGCAACAGATAGAGGTTCAATATCATTATGCCCTGAATAGGGTATTGAAAGGAGATGAAGATCAATATATAACTATAGGCACTATCTACGACTACTATTTAAACCGTTCCTCTACAAAATAAAAGAAAAATATAAAATACATTTTTATATTGCTTTTCTTTTATTATTTTTTATTACAATGATTCGCACTCACCTATACGAAGTTAGATTTTTTTATATATAAGTTAATAATATATACATATATTCTGGATATCACTACATACATACATATGTAGCAGTTTTTGTCCTTTTTAATGCTTTCTTAACATTAACTAAAATTGTAAATTCCTTTAAAAAAGTATTAAAAAAATAATGTGTGTTTTTTTTTCCAAAAAAAAATTTATGCGCACAAGTGTATATAAATAGTATTGTAGAAAATTGTTTGGTTATCCTTCTTTTTTGATTATTATTATTTTATTTTTAAGGATTGACTCATTTCATTTTGAAATATTCGTTAATTTAAAAATAAAAAAAAAAAAGTTTTTTTTTTTCCATAAAAAGAAGAAAGACATAAAAAATTGTTACATTAAATCAAGATTTTTTTTTTTTTTTTGGTTTAATTCCTGCCTATTTCATAAAAAAAAAAAAACACTTTCATCTTATATGATGCGTTTTTTTTTTAAGGATAATATATTTGGCGGCTGTCCATAGTAATATTTCTTAATTTCTTTATATAGTTTTTTTCTTTATGTTGTATAGTTTGTAATTTTGTACTTTTTTTTTTTTGCTATGTATCTATTTATAAAATGGTTATATTTTCAATTTGAAATCCTTATGATGGACCACAGATGACGACGTATTATGTGATAGGAACGATAAGGATTTTTATTTTTTTTTTCCTTTTTCAATATTTTATGCTTGGATTGCAAAAAAAAAAAAAAGTTACTATTAAAGGGTGGGAATTAAGAATAATATTCTTTTTTTAGTTTTGTGTGTTTTAGCAGCATTAAATCAAAATATTTCGTCTGTTCTAATTTGATTTGGACGATTAAATTTTTTAAAAGTTTACTGATTAAAGAGAGAGATATTATTAAGTTTGGATTTCAAAAGCCTTAAATTCGGTAGAATGCGATTATATTTAGTATTTAGTAGATAGTCAATCAGTTTTGTTTACGCAAAATTTATAATAATAATTTTAAAACATTTTCAAGCTGGGAAAAATTATATTGGTCAACTCAATAGAAGATGAACATTGACGATGTATTGGAATTTCTCTTGTAATCCTATATTAGCGGAAATAAATTTATTAAAACATTTTTTTATTAGGGTTAATTTAAGCTTCGAAAGAAGTTTACGAAAAGTAATCTCTTCCTTAAAGTCTATTCAATAGACTTATTAAGATAAATCTAGTTTTTTTCATTATAATGATATCTAATAAGTTTTCCTTCTATAACTTTTATGATCGAATCGAGTATTGTTGATTGGTTTTATACTAAAACTTTCACTCTAACAATGTAAGTAAGTGTTACATAATTAATTTTATTAAAAAAAAACTTTTATAGTAATATTCTAAAAGTCAATTAAATTATAGTGGACAAAATGTTATTTCAAAAATGATTAGTTTAACTGTTCGGATCCTGAAAGAACAATATATCCCGCAGCTAAAGTTTGAAGACTTCCAAACATTACTTTTATATTATTATTCAATTCTTTTTTTTTTTAATTTATCCCATTTTTGGTATTATATATATAAGGTTTTTTTTTAATGTAACTGTAACATACTAAGGAAATTGTTTCTACATAAAAAAAAAAACTGAAAAAATGGAAGTAGAAAATAATTTCCTTATCAAAAAATGATAACACAACATTTCAAATGTACATTTAGCAGAACAAGTGTACATGTTTAGCAGAAGAAACTATGGCCACATATGATTTTAACCGTAGATCTAAATGGAAAAGAGTGCTCTATAAAGTATAAAGTACTGTGGTGAACTTTTGGATAATATCAGTAAATTAATCATAAAAAAATTTCAGAGATTTTTAGCTTACATTTTCTCTTTTTTTTTTAAGTCTATACAAATAGTTATTCATTGTCAAGTCTATACAAATAGTTATTCATTAAGTCTATACAAATAGTTATGAGTTCATTTGCGTAAATTCTAAGTGCAAATGAGTTTTTTTTTAAACCCAGTTTTAATATTATATGGCAACATTGAAAATATTACTTATATTTAACCACATGTTTCTTCAATTTTATCTTCTACTTTTTTTTACTTTTTAATAACCTGCAATTGTTAACTCATAAATTAAATTACTAAAAGCAAAAACAAAATATTGTAATTTTTTTCGATTTCCTCCTTCAACAATTTTTTATTTTGTGCTTTTGTACTTACTATTAAAGTGTGTTTCCATTACTCCCTTTTATTTTATTTCTTTCCTTGGTGTCTCATTTTTTAATCAGAATTACAAAAAAAAAAAAAAAAAAAACAAACAACCACAAAAGTAAATAGGCATTCTTATATTATTTTCTTATCTTATCCTATCCTATATACATATATAACTTTAAAGATACCATCCAATCTATATATATAAAGTTCATAAAAAAAAAACAAAAATTCTTATTTATATAAAATTGAGAACTCTTCAAAAGAAATTTGTCAATTTGTAACTCCTTGCAAATCTAAACGAGTGAACATTCAATAAAAAGAAAAACAAAAACAGTGAACAACAATTGCAACAAAATAATTTTTTTACGCTTAATGTAATTATTTTTACAGTATTAAATGTTTACTATTATAAACCATTAAAATTCTGACTATTTTAAGGTAAAAAAAAAAAAAAACAAACATTTTTTTTGGGAAGGGTTCGAAAAAACGTTTCGAATTATGTTGGAAGATTTAAAACTGAAAATAAAAATGATTAAATATTGTTTTTATTTTATTTATATTTTTGTTTTTGTTGCAAATGTTTCTAAATGCGTATTTGGTTTGGTTTTGTTTTTTTTTTTTTTTTTTGTTATACAAAATTTGCCATCAATTTTTAAAATACAACACACAATAATATTATAAAACAGACAAATGATTGTTTAGTTGAAGGGAAGCCATTTTTTTTTGTATGTATATGTGTTGCTTTTATAATTCTTTTGTTAGGTACATGTATCTGATGTATCTGAATTTTTTTTTGTTTTGTACTTCACTTTAGATTGATTGATTGATTTTGGGTTTGGCTACAGAAAACATAATAAAATAGAAATTTTTATTATTATATCCACCATAAATGTTGTAATAGCAAGAAAGAGTAAAAGAGAAATAAAAAAAAAATAAGAAGAAGAAGAAAATAATAATAAATGAAATGTTGCCATTATTATTGTTTATTTGTTTAAATCTAGTATGAAAGAATTAAAATAAAAAATTGCAGTATCTTGTTTTTTTTTTTTTTTTTTGTAGTTTAGTTATTCTTGAATTTTCAAGGATTTTTTTTCTTTTTTCAAAGATATATATACGTGTGTTTAAGGATATGTGTATACATTAAAATTTATTCTATACGTTTTAGGTTATTATTTTTATTTTTATTTCAAGTAAAGATACAAAAATGATTGGGCATAAAAATTGAGTAAATATGATGATGAGGATTAAATGCCATGCATTTGCAATAAAAATAAATTTATGATGTTTATTCAAAAACAGTACAGTGTACTTAACTATACATACTTTAAATATATACACATATTATAATGTATATAATGTATATGTGTATATGTACATACATTATTATTATTACAGTGATGTGGCGTGCTTATTAAAAAAAAAAAATAAAACGAATAAAAATGTCAGTGAGAAGAATGAAAGATAAAATGAGGGGCTAAAAAAAAAAAATAACACGAATATCGGATTAAAAAATTTGATTTGTTTGAATTTTAGTTTTTAGATATTTTATTGTTAAAAAAAAATATATATTATATAGCTATTAAAGAAATATGATATTTATGCATAATTGTATATACAAAAAATGTGAAATGGGCTCAATGAAATTAAATCTAATGAATTATTAATTTAAAAAACACAATTTTATGTGTACAATTTTTCTTAAACTTGGAATGTTGGAAGAAAGAACTTTTGTCTGCTGAATACATACTTGATTTGATTAAATTAATTATGTTTTATTGAGCTGCACATAACTTGTTGCAGTATCAACACAAAAATTGACTCAAAAATTATTTTGTACCTGAAATTTCTATATCAAATTATCTAAGATTATTTTTAAAGTTTTACAAAATTTTAAAATAATTAGCGAAAAATTGATTTAACAATTAACTATATTTTACATTCTTAAGGAATTTAATTTAGCTGTTCCGAAAATTTTTTTTTTTTTTGTAAATCTAAAATATGCATTATATAAGAAATAAAAATTATCTTAAGATATCAGTATTAAAAATGATTTGAGTTAAAAAAAAAAATTTAAAAATTCGAATTGTAATACAAAATGAGGTAGAACTGAAAAAAATTAGGCAGTTGCTATTTCCAAGTCAAATCAAAATTGATTGTACAAAAAAAATAGGTGTAAAATGAGAATTCTATAAAAATCTTTAATTAATAATTATAATTAATAGTTCGATTAATAATTATAATTTTATAGGTATGTCCAATTATTTTTATTAATTTTCTTTTGGTTTTGGTTACTGGAATTGTACTGTAACGTTTCTGAGCTATAAAAGGAAAAGGTATTGAATATGTAATTCATATATATATATGAAAACTTTCAATCTATAGTGGTAAAAGTAATTAAGAACAGTAGTATCCTTAAACTTAGATAAAAAAAAAAGGTTTGTTCACATAATAAAAGTTCAATTCATTTTCATCCCAATTTTTTGGTTATATTTCAATGATGGGTCCATATTTCTTTTAAATTAACACTAATTTTTTCTAAAAATAAGGACTTTACTGATATCATTATATCTATGTGTGTGAGACCTAAAATAGAAAAAAAAAATCAAAAATTAATTTCATTTCATTATTTTCAGTTTTGTTTACATAAGTTTTTTTTTTTATGAGTTATTGTGGGTTAATGTGATGCATGCTCTGTTAAAACATTAAAAAAAAAAAAAAAAAACAATAGACGAAAAACAAAAAAAAATTACTTCTATAAATACTGTTTATAAATATGATAGTAGAAATATAATCAAATAAAGTTGAAGAGGGATCGTTGTCGTCCTTTTGAGTGAAATCCTGCAAAAAGAAATGATATCATGATAGATTTGTTGGTTTTTTATATCATGGGTAATAAATTATACATTTTTTTTGTTTTTTTTTTTTTCTTTTTTGTTTTTTCGGGTGAAAGTAATTTTCTTATATTTTCTATTTTTATATCTTAAAAATGTGTATATTCATTTTATTTTTATTATTAACTAATACGTAGACACATTATTTATTTATATATTTTGGTATTTTGTTTTTGTTTTTTTTTTTTTTGCTTTTTGAGAATTATTCTTTTTAAGAAGGATGGATTTTTGAATATTTATAAAATGTTAAATGGTGATCCTGTTAACGATTTATATTATACATAATATATAGTATATGTTAAATTTTTCAGGGTGATTTAATAAAATTTATTACTTTCTAAATCATTATAATATATATCTATACTATCTACATATATATATATATTTAAGAAAAAAAAAAAAAAGAAAAAGGATAATAATTGACAGCTGTGATGCTTTCACTTTACATAATATCTATACAAATATAAAATATATATATAACAATAAAGATAATATATGTTTATATATAGATATATTTTATTAGTTTTATTCTTAAAGATATATATATATATTCATATATATATACGTAGACATTAATATAACCCATCATAGATATCATTATAATAAAAGAAAGTTGTGTATTTTTTGTTAAAGACATAAAATTTAATTACCTTCCAGCTATGTGTAGGGTGTACGTACGTATAATACGTATTAATATTTAAGAATAAATGTATATAAATAAGTAAAAACAAAAAAAAAAAATAAAACAAAAACTGTGACAAAATTTATCTAAATTGGAATAAATATAATATATTTAGATACAATAATATTTCATATATAGTTAGGTATCAATGAGTACCATAAGATTTTAATTTTTGCGCATCAGAAATAAATGAAATTAATGGTGATTGTGACTGACTATATACGAAATGTTTTAATGTGAAGATTAAAAATTTTTTTTTTTTTTTATCTAACAATTATTGTAATTATATTTCTCTCCTTTTTTTGATTTAGTTTACTTTCTTTTTTTTCTTTTTTTTTTGTAGATCATATACCCTTAGTTTGGCATTAGTGATGTTAAGTCATCTAAAGATTATTTTTTGATGGAAAAATTTTTGGAAAAATAAAATTTAACTTTTAAAATAATTAATTTAATTGAGAAAGTTTAAAAAGAAGAATTTTTATGTAAATTTTATTTTATTCAGAAAGTTTTTTTTTTTTTTTAAAAAAAAAGGATGTAGGTAGGTAGCTATATATTATCTAAAATGTAGAATGCAAAATGCAAATTATACTAAAGTAATTATTTTGATTTTTATTAGTTCTTTAGAATTAGTTTAATATATTAATACATATATATGCTTCTGTAAACGGTTGTAAGTTAATTAATTTTATGATAAAATAGATCTTTAATTTATCAATTAGAAAACACTATTATTTTCATTATTTTCAGTTAATATAATTATATTTATTATTTTTGAAATTACAGCTATCGATTTCTTGTATTACAAATATATTATACTTTAAAGAATCGAGTATATTTTAACTTAGAGTTTATCAAAATATATATGTAACTAGATGAAAAGTACGATCAATTATAGTGTGTCAAACTTTAATCCATATATTAGTATATATATAGTGTGATTCGGTCTTGAATATTTATAGAATGTTTTTGGGCGACCACAACAAACAAAAAATTGATTTGTAGGAGATGACAAAGGTCTATTTCTCTCCGTACTTACTTAGATATATGTCAAACATTACGCAACTAATTAGGTGATCAGTTTTATATAACGTCAGGAAGCTCCGTACAAAGCTCAACTTTCCATATTTCTGATACTTTTCGTTCGAAAGAAGCATTTAAACGAAAAAATATTAAAAAAATATCCAATTTCTAAGATTTCTTTACATTTGTTTCGAATTTTCTACCTATATATATTTTTAAGACATATCATTATATTTTTGCATTTTTCGATTATTTGAAAAAAAGCTAGGTTAATATTGTGTAAAATCGTTTTATTCTATGTCTTATAGGCTTATTCTATTTGAAAAAAAAACACAGAAAAAAATATAAGGGGCAAAATTTGAAAAAATTTAAAAATTGGTTATTTTTAAAATTTTTTTTTGGGTCGCTTAAAAACGATCGGTATCTAAAATATGAAAGAGCAAAATGTAAAGGTTTGAACCAAAAAAGTTTTAAAGGTATAAAGGTACTAAAAAAAAACTTTAGGCGACATTTAGAACAATTTTTGGTTTGGTTTGTCCCCAAATATACCCGATAAATATTCAAGACCGAAAGAAAGTCATCTTTTATAAATTTAAACTAATATTTGGTGTCGTAGTAATTTCAATCCTGTGTTACTAGTCAAATGACTTTTTGTTTTTAAATTATTTTTAACATTTGAACTAAGAAATTTATACGTATATGTAATTTAAAGTTAAGTTGTATGAGATTTTTTTTCTTAAATTTAGCATATTCTAATTTTACTTCTCTAAAAAAATATATACCTACCGTTCTAAAGGGTTATTAATAGTCTTTTAAATCGTATTAAATGAATAATATTATGTAATAAGTGAAATATTTCAAAGTTTTAATGAAAAGATAAAAAAAAAAATGAAAAAGTCTTATCTCAAAAACAGGATATAAATCAATTTAAAACTGTTTTTCTATTTTAAAGGTAGCAATAAATTTTAAATGTTTGCTAATATTTTTTTCAAATTAAAAAGAAAAACAAAAAAAAAACATTAATTTTTTTTTTCATTTTTTTTCTTTTTTTCTTTATATATACTTTTAAATCCTTCTAATCAAAGATTAATCTAAAATATTTAAACAATAAAAACTTCATCATCATTTAACAACAAAAATCCTGATTCAATCCATTAATTTTAATCAACGAACCAATAAAATAAAATTTATTCACAAAAAATCCAAAAAACAAAAATGAAAAAAAAAAAAACAATAAATAAAACGCAAAAATTTATTTAATTTCAAAATCAACTTAAATCCAAAAAAAAAAAAACAAAAAAAATTCTGAATTCTTATTTTAGTGTGACGAAAAATTAACTCTTGCCCATTATCATTTTGCACCTTTTTTTTTCCCAATTTTTATTTTTGATTTCATAAAAATTTCAATTCTATTTACCAGTTTTCTTTTTACTATAGTATTAACCCTTTTGAACTTTATTCCTAATTTTTAATTTTCAAAATAAATTTTTCATATCGGATTATTATTAGCAAGCGAATTATGGAGGAAAAGTGAGATATTGTTGTTCTAGCCCTGTTCTGTTCTGTTTTTTATGTTTTTGTTTAATATGAGTATAAGTACATAGGTGAGTTAATTAAAATTAACTAAATTTGACAGAAGATCAAATTTTTTAAATCAAATTCTTGACAGATAGTTTTCGTATAGCCGTTTTATTATTTTCATATATACATAGTTCAAATTTTTGTCGTTATTATTATCGTTACAATGTTTGAGAATAACTGTATCAAATCTCATTGTAGTCCTTTAGTTTAAGAGTGACGATCTAAAAAAAAAAAAAAAACTATTGTACTTTAAAGAGTTAATATTAAAATTTAATTCATTTTCATGTTTTTTTTTTTTGATTCGGCTTTGATCAAAGCTTAACATATCATCAATTTCAATTCAGTACAAAAAAAAAAAAAAAACAGAATGAGAAAAACTACGAAATTATAAAGTAAAGAATCTCAAAATCCCTGATTTATTGATTTCAGAAGTTTTTGAATATAGCAATTTTTTATATTAAAAAAATTAAAAAAAAAAAAAAAATTAGTATTTATTTCTTTTTTTTCATCCAATTTCAATTTAATTAAAAGACATATGAAACGTTTTTGATTAATAAAAAATAAAAAAAAAAATAAAAAAATAAAAAATAACTAAACAGTAATAACAATAAAAAATAAATTATTTAATTTAAAAAAAAAAAAAAACAAGTTAAAACTGTTCATATTAAAAAAAAAAAAACAAAAAAAAAGGAAATTATTAATGTTTATATTTGGTACAAATTCAAATTAACTTAATTCAAAAAAATTTTAAACTCTAAATCCACGAATTTGGATCCCATTAAAAAAAGAAAAAAAAAATGACAAAAGGAGACAAAAACAAATAACTACCTATGGAAATAAGAAAACATAATTAACCGATCAAAAATGATATCGTATATGTATATGTAATGCACATATACTTATATATAACCGATATTATTAAAGATGGAATCCAGAAAAATGACAAATCAACTAAAACTAAAATTCCACTTCTCATATTACATATAAATATTGATTTTTTTTTAATTTGAACTGCTCTTTTAATTCCCTTGCGTGCCTGTCTGATCTGTCTTATCATCGCTTATGCTTGCCGTGTCATGCCATTTAATAAAAAAAAAATCGAAAAAAAAAAAACTCTAAAATGACAACCGAACCGGCATGATGATGAATTTTATGATATTAAAAAATGAAAAAAAACGAAAAAAAAAGAACAAAAAATTAAAACAATTTTTTTTTTGTTTTTAAATTATGTCCCAGGGTTAATGGAATTCTGTGTTTTTAATGAACCGAAATTTATATTTTATTTTAAAAATATTTTTTTTTTCTTTTTTTTTTTTAATTATTAATATTTATAATATTAATAATCATAAAAATAAATTTAATAATCAATATTTCTTTTTTAATTTTAAGAATTTAAAAAAAAAAATTTTTTTTTCTCACAGAATTTTTTTTGTTTTTTTTTTTTTTTGCTTTTGATGGACATTAAATATTATTTTATTGATTTTAAGTCAATTTTTCTCCATAATTTTTGAATGTTTTGTAAAAAAAACAAAAGTAGATATTTTTTAAATTCTTGGAAAGTTTTTCGTTTGTATAATAATTTAACTATATAAGAAAGATTATAATATTATAAATTCTCTTGTTTTAAATATCATGATATTTTTTTTGCTCTCCCCACCTTGCTCCTCTCTAAATTAAATATTAAGGTATACTCTTTAACCCTTTTAATATGGTTGACACAATTTATTGACAAATTAATTTTTATTGTAAAAAGAATCAATTGATTAAATCAAAATGAAAAAAAAAATTAAAAAATTAAAAAATAAAAACTGTAATTTTAATTTTCTGATCTTTTCCGAATATTTTTATTAGTTTATATAATTTTTTATAATATAATGACTGTTTTTTTAAAGGGTTAAAACAAAATACATAATATAAAAATATTTGAATTAATTATAATGAGAGATGAGAGAAGATTTTTGGCGCCATTTTAAAATAATAATAATAATTTTTGTGTTAAAGTGAAAAAAAGTGGCGTAATCAAGAGTAGGTGTTATTCTTATGCTCCTGATTGAATATGTTTATTATATACAAGTTTAACTTTTTCTGTGACATTTGATTGAATTTAAGTAATTGTAATATTACGTATTGTAATTGTCTGTCACAAAATGACTCAAAAATTGAAGTGACAGTTATTTCCATTTTTTGTTTGTGATTCAATAAATTTTTTTTTTTCTTAATGCATTTCTCTGCCACATAAAGAGGACAGTAAATTACAGAGCCCTTCCTGTTAAGGCGTACCAGTAAATGTCGTAAGGGGAAATAACTCTTACGTCATGTGTGGGATTCGAACCCACAATCCCTCGATGTTTTCAGCGTATTTTATACGCTCTTACCCACTTGGTCACCGAGGCCCCATTCAATAAATTTTGTGTTCTAAATTATGATGTTAAAAATTAGATTTTGTTTTTTTGCATAATATGTAATTGGTGTAAAAATGGCTAGACGTATAGAGAACTGTATAAATAAATAAATATTGAGATTTATATAAAATAAAAAAAAAAAGCAGAAAGCCAAAGCGGACATTTTCCAAAATGCAATAAAAACCATTCAGAATTTAATGCGTCGGAAGTTTATTTTTGGACTTGTACGAGTATATGTTAGATATATAATAATAAATTATATTTGAATATAATATTCAAACTATAATTTTTCCGTATTAATTTGCAAAAATTGGTACAGGTGCCTAAGTCACAGGTGTATGAAAATACCACATTTTTAATTTTTGATCCCTAATAGTTCTTACTTTTCTAATCACCCCTCGTAATTCAAAAAAATTGTTCTGGGGTAACTTATATGCTAATTCTAAAAGATTTTTCTTTTATGAAAATTTCAAAGTTCTAACTAAAAGTGGTAGATATGAAGGATGAAAAATCTTGTAATAAAATAATAATGGTAAATTAAAGTACTAAATTGGAAAAACTTGTATAATTTTGATATTGATTTGTGTTTTTAGATTGAAAAAATATTAAGTAGAACCTACGAGAACTCCTTTATGAGTGGAGCTAAAAAATTTTGTAAACAAACAGATGGACGGCTAACAAGGCAAAACTAATTACAGACTTTCGAAGATTTTTAATTTGGGTTGTTAACTTGGGGTGTTCATGTTAACTCGGCTCGAATTAAAAACATTGTTAAAACTGGTTATTTATTAGTTATAAGACTGAAAAAAAAAAATTTTTGAAATGGGTGATTGAAAAAAATGACAGCAAAAAGTGAGAGACTCTTGTAATAAACACTTTAAATTCAATGTAAATTTTTGATTAATGCGAATAATTTATAGAAATAAGATTTTGAATGATTCTTTTTACCAATTATAGTTCTTAGTCTGATGAATTTTTAAGTAGAAAATGAAAATTAAAATGCAAATTAATTAATTTCTAAATGTGAACCATTGTTTTTATTTAAGCTCTAAATAATTCAATTAAAATTAAATCATCAAAAGATGTTTTTTTTTCCTTTTCAAATTTGGAATATTTCATTTTAATACAATTTATGTTTTGTCCTTGAGTTCATTCAGTTCGATTTTGATTCGTTTTATTGGATATACATAAACATATAAGACTTAGCATTGTGAAATACCGTCTAAAAGTAAAAAATGAAATAAAATATAAAAATAAATTTTAGATCTTATTTCATTTCTCTTAAAATGTAAAAAATTAACAAAAGAATATTTTTTTATAATTACTGTTAATTGAAAAATTTAATATTAACATAATATATATATTACTGATGGGGAGCCAGTATTTTTCCCGAAAAAAACATTTTGAAAACTAAAATATTGAATGCTTAATTCTTAAAATATGCATGTAGAAAAATAATTAGGGACGATTTTGATTTTTTGTGATTGTAATAGAGATTTTAAGAAAAGAAAATTTAGCCCACCAACTTTGCGGGCAGACTTCAACAACCTTTTCATATCTCTGCTACCAAATTACTGTACAAGGTTATTTGCAAATTTTTGTATAAAATTATCATATGAAACTTTAGTTTTGTTTTGATTTTTGAAAAATAAATTTTATTGCAGTGCAAAACTCACCGGTCTTTCGGACGAAAGGTTTCGGCTTCAAATCCCGGCCAGGTCAAAAATGATATATAAAATGTAATAAAATAATGTAAACAAAATATTAAATATTATTATAATTGAATACTTGTACTAGATGGCCCACATTAAGGCAAAAGGGCCCTAAAAATATCGGCAGATATTTATATCTGGACGATATAATATAAAAAAAAAACAATTTAATTTAAATTCAATAGGCATTATTATAATGTTATTTCGTTCATACTTTTATTTTATTTCAGCAGAAATTTTAAATGTTTTCCCATTGCGAAATATGACCTAAAATGCAGCAAAATTTTAGGTGTTATTTCATTTGTTGTATTTAAGCGGTATACTTATTTATATACCATTTCTTTAGACGATATTTCGCAGTGCTATAATTTTCATTTATAAAATGTAGTAAATTAAACTAATATTAAATTTATTTATTGGCTAACGATAGTATTATCGATATATCTGAATCTGTGCGTTGTGTTAGAAGAAATTTTGAAAATTTCCTAACAGGTTTCCAATGATAATCAACTTAATATACTTTGTATACTTTATATAAAATTACACAGCCATCTAAACTCAAAATTGCATTTCCCAATATTAATATTTTTTTTTTATTGTCAATTATGTATTGTTAAAATTCTTATTTAAATTAAAAATTGATCCAAAGTTTTGTTGTTGCATATGAACTTTTTACTACAAAACAATAAGGGTACTTTTTACTACAAAACAATAAGGGTAATTTCAACATTTTTTATACCATATTCCCAATTATATCGTATTGCTTCATTCAAACCAAAAGCTCTTAAAAATGTACATAAGGTTAATAAATTTCAATATGTATTTATAAATAAAGAATGCATTTTACAAATAGCACATGATATCCGGGACAACAACACAAAAATCAAAAACAACCAAAACAAAAAATTAAACTGTTACATATTACGCATCACTTAAACTCACTCATTTAACTCGATTTAATTTAACTGTATTTACATCGATTTCAGTACAGGTAAATTAAATGAAACCGGAAAATAAAATATCAGGCAGGTATAAATAATTAAAAAAAACAGAAAATATAATATAAAAAAAATACATAAAACAATTCTGAATTAATAAGAGAATTCAATTTAATATTCAAGAATTTTGCCATTAGCTTCATATTTTGTCTTTCATTTCTTTTGAGTTAAAAAAAAAACTCTTAATAAAAAAACAATCAACAAAAATGGCTACGGTAATTATGACAATTTAATTTATTTCTTCTTTAAAAACTGAAAATAAACGATAAAAAAAAAACCAAATAAAAACAATTTTTCAGATAAGAAACTAAAAAAAAAAATAACAGTTTTACCTCCAGCCTCCAGTCAATCTTTAGAACCAAACTAAAAAAAAAACAAATGATAAAAATCTGTGTTTAAAAAATGATTTTATAAAATACTATAAAAAAAAATCTCAAAATATAGTTGATCCAATCATTAATAGGGTATTCTACAACCAATACAATACAATACCAATACATTATGCATTTTATTAATTTTTTAAAGGATTTTAAAGAACTTTTTTGGAAGTTTTGAATAAAAATCACATGGTTAATAAAGTGTACACACAAATTGTATACAAAGCGACCATTTCGAATTTTTTCGAGGAAACTTTAAATAATTATCACCTTCAAAATATAATTAAAACTCGGGCAGGGAATGTTCAAAATTCTACATACTTTGAATTTCACGACGACGATTATTTTACTTTTTATACCCGTATATGAATATACATTTGTGACACCCGTATGTGTTATAGCCGTATGTGACATTACATTTGTGACAACTTAAAGGAACCGAACTAGATATAGACTCAAGTGCATGCATCGGATCAAAATCGAATTCTGCGATTAAGCTATATACACTGTCCGTCCGTTCGCAAGATGACTCAAAAAATAAAGAATTTAGAATTCTGAAATTTTTATTGTGTAGCAGCAAGTTCGACCGGCGGGTGTCTATTGAAGTTAGGTATATGAAAGTTTGTAAAAAGATGTAGAGTTGCATCTTTTAAAATTTCTACCAACAATTTTGGTTGGCCTAGAGGCAGTTCTTATACAAATCATTTTTTTATATAAGCATAATGTATATCTCCATAACTTGGTACTTAATAAAACTAGAAATCTGAAATTTTCTAAATAATGATCAAGTTAAAGTTTGGTTGCATTAGTCGAACAGATTCAAGCATTTTGCATATTTTGAAACTAGGCATCTGAATCATTACAAAAGATGACCAAGTTTGATGGCAATAACTTCTATAAAATATGGTTGGTGGGGGCAATAGATTCGAAGAGGTATTATACAACTCCAAACTTTGCATAAATATATCTCTGTATACTTAATTAGGAAAAACGTCTGAAATTTTGTAAAAGATGATCAAGTTTTATGGTAACAGCATTCTTATTAAGACAATTATTTTAATTACAGTTCAAAGTTTTAATTAAATCAAATCAAAGTGTTTAGGACTAATTTTTTTCACTGAAAGTAATAAAAACTTTCTAAAGAAATTACATCCGGTGAAGTATAGGCTTATGCTTAGGACTAAGCATTTAGAACCAAATAAAAAAACACTTGTCTTATTAAAGTTTTGAAATTATGATTTGTAATTTACAGTTCTTATTTTCCTTATCTATAATAAACTTCTAAAATTCTTGCGCAGGTAGTATTTTCTTTTGTTTTCACCTAAGTAAAGGTGGTGGTAACCTTCTAAAGATAACCAGAGTACCACCTACTGACTAACTGACTAACCCAACTTCTTAGCATTAAACCCTTAACACCCTTACTTAGCATTAAAAATACGGCTTAATTATTTTTTAACTATAGTATAACTCGGTAATCATGGTATTACATATAAACTCCGTCTTTAGTTCCTTTAAAAAGTGTTAATGACTTTTTCTAGAAGAAGTAATCAATGATACGAAAAACGCGTGGGAGCGTTTAGACACGGAAAAAACGACTTTTTTCCCAAAAAAAGTAGTTAAATCCGTAAAAACTCCTTGAATCGAACAAAAAGTGATTGTGTACTTCTTTTTCTTTTCATTACGACTACAAAAAAGTCATTAGCACTAGTGGGGTAGCGCATTTAATTAGACAATATATTGTGGGCGCTGTATTCTTTGCATTTGTTTTTTAATTTCTGACTATTTTAATCAAAAAACTTTTCAAAATTCAATTTTTTATTTTTTTAGTTTTCTTCTCTTCTTTATTTAAATCATATTTATTTATTTTTATTTTTTTTATTTTGTTTAATATTCACAAAAGTATTTCATGTCATTTTTAATTGAATTATTAATTAATTAAAATAAAAATTCAAACAAATCATTTTGAAGGATGACAGTTGGCTTTTTATTTTTTTTTATACATTCGTGTATGTATGAATGTATAATGTATATATTTATATAAATATTTTGAGAGCGTCATATGGCATTAAAATGTCTTCAATGCTCGAAAATGGTATACAAAAGAAAACAAAATTAAAATCTCTTAAAAAATTGTATAAGAGACGCCATGACAGTAATAAACATATTAATTAATTAATTAATTAGTTAATTAATTATTTATATAATTTTTTTTGTTTTAGATTTTTCAAAATATAAAAATTGTTTTTTTTGTTTTTGTTTTTTAAATACCTACCATTTAAACCATTAAAACAAAATGTATCTATAGATTTGTTTTATATGTTTACAAAATTCAAAAATAAAATTTCAAATAAATTCATAATACAGGGACAAATAAAAGAAAGAAACAAAACGAGAAGAATGTGAGAAAGAGAAAGAAGAGAGAAGAAATAAAAAATGAAAAATTAGTCATTTCTTTTTATAATTAATCATTATGAATAACTCAAGTATCCCATAGTTTTTGTTTTTTTTTTTTGTTTAATACAAATTTAGGTCCTTCGAAATTCAAATCAGAAATGATTATTTTTTGGTTGTATATGTGTGCGTTTGAATGTAATTTAGAGGGTATTCTATTGATCCATTAATGAAGTAGTTATGATAATTATGGAGGCTGTCACCATCATTATACCAGTTTTTACTTAAAAAATATTACTTCTCAGCCAGATCAGATTATTATTTTATTTTATTCCAAAGTTATAATTTTAAGAGAGTCATAGACTTCAGTTTGGATACTATAGATTTTGATTAATTATATTTGATTCGGTATAATTTAGAATTTATTTTTTCGTTTGGGAGAATTTTTTTTTGGATTCGTTTTTTGAAGGAAAAGAAATTGAGAAGTATATGGAATAAATTATAGACATAATGATTATAATAATAAGAAGAAAGTGATTGAGATTATTATAAAGGCGGTATTTTTTTTAGATCTGCATTTAAAGGTTTACTAATTTGTTATTTTTTTCATTTTTAACAATTAGAACAGTTGTAACAAAGATTTTTGTTTAACAAATATATTATATAATTTTTCATTTCCTCCTTTACAATTTTACAAGAAAACCAAAAAAAAAAAATTATCTGGGAAAAAAGAAATAATAATTTTGATTAAGTTGTTCAGGAAATTTTTGTTTTTCAGATTTTTTTTTTCGTTTTTTAACGAAAAAGTAGTTTTCATTCTGGAAATTGTAAAGGATAAATTCTATGACTAATATGTTAGGGACGTTTTCCAATTTATTATTTATTTTTAAGTTTCAGTATTGATTAGAATGAAAATATAAATGGATAAGAAAATAATTGAGATAGTAAAAGAAGGCAATCAAGATTTTACTTATACAAGATTTTAATCTAGAAAGCGTTAAAAATCATTAAAACAAATTAAATCCAGTCAAACAAACAAAGTCAAACATACAATTCAGTCAACATACAAAAGCATTAAATTTTGGGTATTTCTCTCTATTGGGAAAGCTGCCGCCTCCAAATCCCTCTAATAAAATTCGTTAAAATCTTGATTTAATATATCCATATGCGTATGCCTATTTCATGACTACAAATTGAATTTTAGCAGTTTCATATGAAAAATCCTTTTTTTTACATAAATATTTCGAAAACAAAGGATTTACATTGATTTCTAAAAAAAAACTTAAAAATTGTAAAAATCGATATTTTTGTCAATATTCTAAAAGTCGATATTTTCTCAGTCAATATGGAAGGTCAACATTTAGTACAATCGAAGAACGGAGAAAAAAAATGGACATTTTGTCAGTTGAGAAAATGTGAGCTTTATAAGTAAGGATCTCCTTGTGACAATATAAAAGTAACCACGCTTACACGATGGTACGATGCTCAGAAAAGTTTAATAAATTGCATGAATCAAATCATGAACCAAAGTTAAATGCACAAAATAATCGTTGAAAATTATAATGGAGCTTAAGTGCTTGAATTCAGATTTGTTTACATTATATTATTAGGAAGCTTCTAAAGGTAAAATATAAATATCTCGGGAGACTTGTAGTAGAAGAGACGTTAATTTTTTTTTTTTTTTAACTTTAAAACATCAATGATGATACGTAATTGTATTTTGATAATACTTTAATATCAGAGAGAAAACATTTTAATAAGTTACATAATTTACTTTTGATCGTTATTTTTATTTTATTTAAAAAACTTGATTAATTAAAGAATCTAATAAAAAACATTTTTCAAATCGAATCAATAGAAATCATGACTAGAATTTTAAATGTCCTTTAATTAAATTAAATATTTTCAAATTAACTGGCAAAATTTATTAAAATTTTCTTTTAACAAATTTTAAAATATACTTTTTTTTTTTTTAAATTCAATAGGTGAAAACTAGAAAATTCTTCCGTTTATAGAAATTCTAAAAAAGTAAATCTGAATATATAATTATAGAATATTAAAAATTGATGTACCCTATATAAAAAATGTTTAGTTCAAATTTCAATAGAAAAAGTTGTGCTGAATTTTTACTAAAATGGTGTAGAGAATTTTTTCATTTTAAATTGAACACAACAAAAATATTTTTGTTGATCCTTATAGGTATATATTTGTTAGTGCGTTATATCCTTCAAGATATTCAAAAAACGACACGCTACATGCAGTGCTAAAAAAAGCAAAACAAACAAAAAATTCAAAAATATAGAAATAAGAATCGCTTATATTTTGTTTCCTTTTTGTTTTATTCATTTTTGTTATGAATTGCATCAGCATTAATTCCATCAGCGTAACTTGATGAGAAAATAAGAAAAATATCAAACAGAAAAAAAAATCAAACTGAACAATTGGCAATTGAAACTTTTCGATTATATTTTTCTGATGTTTAACTGATATTTCTGGTATTCCAGACAAAACAATTTTTTTTGTTTTTGATTCTTTGTGTTTTGTTAAAAGTTAAACCAAAGTTAAAAACAGAATCCTTGCATTTTTTTTTTTGTTATTGTATTTATTTTTTTTTGTATTTTTTTGTTTTTTCGTTCACTTTTGTTGCATTTACATTGATTCATATATATACTTTTGTCCAGTTTTATATATATATATATACAATATACATAATATATATATCAAAATCTAAATTCAAATCATAATAATAAAGAACTCATATGAATTGAACTAGAAAAGGATTCATATTCATTTTAAACAAAACTTTTTGTTTTTATTTTTTTTTGTTTTTAATTCAGTTGCTGCCAAAGTTTTTGTTATTGTTGTTTTTTGAAAAATTTAACTCATCAAATGCAATTATATTAGAATGTTGAATGATAGAATAAATTCTATACATACGCACACATATTTCTTTATATATGAAAATTCAAAAGGAATGAACAAAGAGAATTGCACAATTTCACATCAAATCAAATAAATTGAACTGTTTGTTAGCCAAATCCTTATATTTTATCTATAACTGGATGAATGTAACTGTATATAATAAGGAATATGTATGTATGTATGTATATAATTTTAATTCTTTTGGGTGTATATTAAAGAAAAATTAGCTTTTATTTTTTTTTATGTTTTAAGTATTAGTATTGGTAATCTATGAATGATCATAAAGTCTATTCTTTATTATCATCATAGATATATCAAGGAAAAAAAAAAAAATTAAAAAAGGATTTTTTTTTTTAAAATCGATGGAGACTCAATGTCGATGAATTTTCATTTATTTTTTACATTTTTCTATTTTTATTTTTTTTTTCTGAACAGGACATTCAGTTTAGTTTAATATATCTACATATCTGAAATGAAAATCATACAAGAGGCATCATTTTTTAATACTCATTCTTTAAAAAAAAAAAAAGGAAAAACTAAAAACAATAAAAAAAAGAAATTATTCCGAAATGCAATGAAATAATGTTAATCTGTATTAAAGTATAAATTTAACTGACTGGATACAATTTCTAAACAGGGCTGGTTTATGTTTGTTAAATTATTGATGAAATGTATGTATTTAATATGACAATAAGGCTGTAAATTCAATTTTTCTTGAATGCACAGCAATTTAAAATATCAATCTTTATCATGTAACTTTAAAACGGATTTTTTTTTTTACAGGAGTAAGCGGGAATCATTGAAAGACGGTAATGAGAAGCGGTACAAGCACGAATACTTGGGGGATGACGACTAACAAAGTGGGATTTTAACCCAACCCTACGTTTTTTGACTAAAAAATAGGTTAAGGGACCTTTTTAGTACTATTGTACTGTTTCGAAAAGAGAGTATTGCCTGCGATACCTTAAAACTGCTATGTTTATGTCACAATCAAGTGAGTTAACAATAATATTAACCTTTAAGGAAAATCATGAATAAGTATTGCAAATTAAAACTTAAAATTTGGAGAACGAGTTAGAATCAGTAGGATTACAGGAGTGTTGAAACATATAGAAACCGAGTTAAGTCATAATTGTTACTCTAAGATTTTAATTCGTAATGAAATTATTAATGCTACTTAACAATATATTGAACGCTTTAAACTAAATTAAGATGTAAGTATAAAAGCTTTTGAAGTTATAGAATCGGAAAAAATCAATTTTATATTCATAAAAAGCTCTTCTTAATCCATTTGCATAGATTCAACAAGTTTTATAAAAATTTATTTTAAAATTTAAAATAAAATTAAATTGTCTACTATTCAAAGAAATCCTTCACTGTTGCTTCAAATCTGGACACAACATTGAAGTTATTACAAATAAAAAAAAAAAAAACTAACCAGTAGAACAACAAAAAAAAAAAAAATAGGAAATCATTTCAAATCATAATATTATAACAAAGAATTAAAGAATTCTGGCATATCCTCATGCATAACTAGCACATAAAAAAGAATTTAAGATTTTTTTTTTCTTTTGTTGCTTCTCTTTTAATGTATTTATTGTGCTTCTTTAGATTAAAAAACCAATATATACATATAGCTGAATCAAAGAATTAACTCAAAATAAAAAAAAAAAAAAAGGATATTCTCATATTGTATGAATTGCAATGATATGCGACCATCAGATTATTACTTTTCTATATATAGTAGTCAATATTGTCTAATCCAGTCTGATCCAATAGAAAATTGGAATAAAATATAATAAATGTAATGGATTCGATATTAATGCATCTTTTTTTTCTATCTATCTTTATTTTCATTTTCTTTTAAATTAACTATTTGTAGACTATTTTCTATCAAAATTTATTGTATGAATTGCCATATATAGTATGAATGGATGAATGAATGAAATGAATGAATGAATAAATTGTGATTGAATGTATTTTTGTTTTGGTTTTGTGTTTTATGTTTTAGAGTAATAAAGAAACTTTGAAACGCACAACAATTTTTATTGTTATCATTGTTGTTTTTATTGATGTTAAAAAAAAAAAAAAAAAACAAATTTATTGGAAATTGAAAAGTTTTGAATCATAAAATCATACGCATATCCTGAATTTTTTTTTTCCTGTTTTTTTTTTTTTTTTGTTCTTGTTCTTGTACATTCACTCAACTCTATTATTTTATGAAAATATCCTTGTTAAATATATACTTCTGAAAAAAAAAAGAAAAAATGAAATGAAGTAGATGGAAGCAATTCCAACAACAATACTTTTAAAATATATAGAAATGAAGGGTAAAACATAGTACGGTGTGCGTATATATGTGCATAGAATATAGGTGTCTATCCTTAGGGTTGATTGGATAAAAATTATGTTCTCTGTTGAAAATCGGTAAAAAAAAAAAAAAACAAAGGATATTAAAGAACAAGTAATTTAGAGTTGAATTGAATTGAGTCAAGTTATATATTAGTACAGTTCTTTAGATATTGCTCTTATTATATATAATATATTTTTATTTTTTATTTTTGTTTCAGATGTGCATAAAAACACTCAGATCATCATTTATTTTTATTTTATTTAATTTTTTTTTTTTTGGTTTTGAATTAAAAATGTTGCATTTTACAGCATATATCCTTAAATATATGAAGGTATATTTATATAGGATTCAGATAATAACAGTAAATCTATACTATCATAGATTAAACTAGTTTAATGTGAAGTCATTTATTTTTAAGATATATTTTTGTTTAATGTATATGTATATACCTAAATTTATTTTTGCATTTGTGGGATTGAAGTTGTATAGAAAAGAATTGAGATAATTTGGTTAGAAGGAAGGATGTGCACCTGTATTTTATGAAGGATAAAGATTTTAAATTTGATTTTTTTTTTTTTTTTTGTTTTCAGAATTGAAAAAGAGATTTATATTTTTTTCTATTTTCTAATAGTTTTAAATTAAATTGCATGTTACAATATTTATAGTTTTGTACCATCATTTTTTTTTTGTTGCTGCAGTTAGATTTAAGTTTAAATTTGGGATTTTTGTTTTTTTCATTAACATAATTAAGATTTTTTTTTATATTTTTTTTTTTTCAACTTAAATAAAATGTTTAATTATAAGAAAACAGTTTCTATTTACAAGTAAAAAAGGAAATATAGATAAAGGATTATGTCCTTTCTATTAATTAAAACTGATATGAAATTTGTGGGAAATTTTTATTTATTTTATTTATCTAAAAGTTTTCTTAGATAAATTTTTTAAGTTTTTAAAAATGGGAAAGAATTTTCGTTTTAAAGTCAAGTGAAATTTAGAAATTTCTATACCTCGGTTCTTTGTAATTTTTACAAAAAAACCGAGTTTTATTTTTTCCTCAAATTTGCTCCTTATACAATAAAACCAGTGTATAAAAAGGCTCTGCAAATAAAAATTAATAATGCAAAGCTTTGCTATAAAAATTAAAAGGTTTTTAAATAATAAGGGTATTCACGAGTTGGTGCAAAGTGGCACCGTAGCATATTTCAATTTTTTGACAATTAAAGTGCACAATTTGTTGTTGTAATTTTGCAAGACTATGCACGACCTATAAACCCTATTGCATATTTGTGCAAGACCATTGCAAAGTTTGTTTATATATTTTTTGTAAGGGCTATAGATAAAAGGGCTATATTAGATAAAAATTTAAAAAATGCCTAAAATAAAGTAGAAAAGAAATTATTTCTGATTATTTATTAAGTCAAGCATATGAAGATATACGAATATCTGAAATTTTTGATAAGCATATTAAATTTTTATGTAAACAAAACAAGTACATCAACGATATTTGACAGTTCAATAAAAATTCATGTTAGCGTTGTTCACGAGTTGGTGCAAATATGTGCTAGGGTGCAAAAAAAATTTGCACTTTTGCACCAACTCGTGAATACCCTTAATATTTTTATTTTTCTATTAGACGAAAAGAATTATAACATATTATTCCGAATTCGAAAAAAGTTTAAAGTTGTTATAGTAATTATTCAATTGAATTTTCATGTCATAGCTGAATGGTTACTTTATTTCCTTTACTTCATTCGAAAACTTTGACACCTAAAATGAATTACATTATTTCTTATGATACTTGACCAAATGCATAAAGTATTTAAAATAACCGTACGAACCAAAGTAACGATTTGACGAAATTTTATTTTGATGCTATGCTTTGAATACTTTGACAGTTCCACATTTGAATATTTTGACAATTTAACATAAAAACCTTGTTATTTTAAAGTTTTAAAAATGGTTGAAGAAAAATGAATTGGAGAAATTTTAAACAAAACTGTATTTGGGACAAAAGAAGCTTATTATACAGAAATTTTTACGCGATAAAGATATTCGAGCTTTTTTGTAACTCCATATTTAATATTTCAATAGTAAATTCTTTAAATCAATAAGGCGTTCTGTAATTTTTCTAGATTCTAATATTATTTAGTACTTAAGCAATAAAGCAACTAATTTTTGTTTGTTTTTCCAAACCAAATAAAAATTATTTGTTTACTTTTCACAAAAAATGACACATGAGAAATTTCAAAGCAACTTTAGAAAGTATGAATTGAACGATTACTTACTTTGATTACTTTGTTTCTCTTTAATTTTTTGAAAAAGTAAACGAGGCAAAGGAAGGAAAGGAAGGAAAGTACTTTAACGATGGGCTATCATCGTTACATTTCAGATCTGAACAATATAAAATAAAATAGAAAAAGGCTAAAAAATTTCGAGGCAGGGTTCAAAATTTTACTTTTGAAGTAGTGTAGTTTTCATATAAGTAGTAACAGAACTTCAATTTATCGGTTTTTCATATCATAAAAATATGTATATATGTATATGTGTAATGTACATGTACGCTTTTGAATTAAGAAGGATTTTATAATTAGTTACAATACAAGTTCAAGGTTTCTGTAATTTCTGTTTAGCTTGGGTTCGAGAGTGCCAACGTTCACTATGTTAAATGTTAGATTTTTGAAGTATGTACCTATACGTATAAAAAATAATTAATAAAAATTTTTGAATTGGCTACAAAATTTTTCAGAATAAGTGTAATGTATATATAATATTATTATATGTATATACGTATATATTATATATGTATATACGAAATTTTCATTTTGAACGGAGAATTTTTTTTATTAAAATTCGTTTTTTCGAAATTAAATTTTGGATTTTTGATATTATTTATAAATGATATTTTGGAATGTCGTACTCAGCCCACTTAGTTAATTAACCCTTAATTAACAAATGTTTTGGAACTTCTATTATCTTAAATGTAGTGAAATAGAAAAATAAAACCATAATTTTTGTTTCCAATCATTTGCTTTTTAACAATTCGGAAGAATGTATAAATTAACTAAAATCTCTTGATTTTCTTGTAATGCGGTGAAGTCTTGTTTTAATAAGCTGGATCTGCTAAATTTTCCTTGTGGCAAAACTTTAATTTTCATTTTTGTTTATTATAATTTTAATTTGTTTTAATAAAAATATCGCAAAAAAAAAAAATTATATTGTCAATCAAAAACACAAAAAAAAAACACTTTGAAAAAATAAAAATAAACTGATTTCAGACCACCATCGAATGTCCTGAAATTTTTGACCAACCATAAATGCAGCAATCATAAATGGAAAGAAAAAATCTTTTACATGTCAAATTTATTGGTTGGATGATCGTTTTTGTTTTACTTTTCTTTATTTTTTTTTTAATATAACATCAGAAAAAAAAAAAATTCTTATTTTATATTTTGTTAAATTCATGAGATAATTGGAAAAAAAATTTTTGTTCTTTTGATTCTGAATGAATATTTTTGTTAAAATATTAATATTTTAAAAGAAAATGAACCAAAATTTTTAATGTTTTCAGTTACAGTAGTTGGTTGGCTGGATTCAGATTGGATTGTGTGGCCATATATGAATTACAAAAGATAACATATTATTTTTGTATTATTCATTTTTTATTCCTTTCATTTTATTTTTCTTGTTTTGTTGCTTAATTCAATTTCGAATCAATATTTCAAGCATAAAACATTTAAAAAATGAAAAGTATAAAATAAAAAGGTAATAAGTGCAAAAATTAAAATCAAAAGAATGGCAAATAAAAAATTGAAAATTCGGATAAACATTTTTTTTTTTTTTTTGTTTAATTTTTTGTGTTGCAGTTATTGATGTGGACCAAATAAGTTGCATCTTCTGATTAAAAAAAAAAACAATAAAAAAACATTAAAAAGAGTTATGAAAGATTTGTGAATATTTCTCAAAACAAAAATGAAAATTATTATTTCAAGTGAATTGAAATAATATAGAAATGAATATACAACGCAATGAAATAAGGAATGGTTGAAAAATTTTAAATATTTATGCAATAAATGATTCGTCGTTATTCAATTTCAATTCAAGTTTTATAAATGATGTAATATGTTTTGGAGACTTTTCTTTAGAGTTTTTGTCATGTGGTTTGCTTTTCATGATCATTTTCCTTAGTCTAATTTGTTTATTATCACTACATAGACGTAATCTATTCAGTTAGCTTACCATTGATTTACCAGAGCAGTCAATATATCTTAAATTTTATATAAATTTTTTTGTTAAATCATTCTTATGTTTATCACCTCTGCCCGTTATATTTTATTCTTAAATAATCCTTTTACTATTCAGTTACCGTTATTTGAGTGAGCAGAGCAGTCAGTCACTATATCTTAAAATATTATGTATGTATATATTTTTTTATTAAATCACTCTTTTGTTTATTTACCTCTAAGGATATCTGTCATTCTTAAATAATACTGTCATTAACTCTATTACTTATACCTTTTCGTGCATAATAGGTGCTACACAGTCACAAAGTAATATGTAAAGTCAAGTTAGTTAAAAAAATTAAAAATAAATAATCACTCTGAGGTTCAATAATGGCTGCGTATACAGTTGTGTGAAGCAATGATGAATTGCAGCTAAAAATTGACGCAGCACAAATTTTATTGAACGTTTTGCAGTAAAATTTTAATATTTGTTTAATAATTTTAAATTTTAATAATTTTTTTTTTTAATTTTTTTATTAAATCACTCTTTTGTTTATTTACCTCTAAGGATATCTGTCATTCTTAAATAATACTGTCATTAACTCTATTACTTATACCTTTTCGTGCATAATAGGTGCTACACAGTCACAAAGTAATATGTAAAGTCAAGTTAGTTAAAAAAATTAAAAATAAATAATCACTCTGAGGTTCAATAATGGCTGCGTATACAGTTGTGTGAAGCAATGATGATTTGCAGCTAAAAATTGACGCAGCACAAATTTTATTGAACGTTTTGCAGTAAAATTTTAATATTTGTTTAATAATTTTTTTTAAAAATAACAAATAATCGATTAAGCATAGTTTTTTTTTGCTGCAAAATTTGAAAAGCGATTAATTTAAGCGATAAAAAAAACGTTCAGTTAAAATTGCTTAAAGCAATTTAATAAAGCAATTTAATAATTGCTTAAAGCGCTTTACTCAACTGAACGCGCACCCATTGTTCTTATTGTAACATCTCTTCTCAACGATTCTAAATCTAAGAAAAAAGCATGAAAACTTTGACATTAAACTAATGTGAAAAATATACTATTAAAATTTGTGAAATCAACATTAAAAAGTGTTAGTTTATGCTATTTTGAAAGAAATGTTAGTGTTTGTGTTGTGTGTTGTGTTTGTGTCATGTGTTTTGTAAAATAAAGAGAATATAAAAAACAACACTCTTTTTTTTTAGACCTGCCTGGCCCTGAAAATAAATTTGACAAATGACAACAGTTAATTAACAGCTATGTTTAAAGAAATTTAACTTTAAGCAACATTTACAATTATCGTCTCATTTGAAACTTATGTGGAATGTGGATATTGTTTTCAATTTAAATTAAAGCTTAAAAAAGAAAAAAATTGATTTTAACAGAAAAATTAAATAAAAAACTACAAATAAATTTCAATTCTTACGTTTCATGTTATTTTTATTTAAACCATATTTAAACTATAACCATATGGTTTTTTTTTAATTAGCCCTCGTAATTTATATTTTCATTATTGCATTCATTTGTGAATTTGTAAATTTACTATTGTATATTGCAAAAAAAAAAAAAAGAAAAATAAAAACGATTACGAATGATGTCATTATGAGTTACAGACATCAGAAAATGGTAATCTGAGAACAAAAAAAAAATAAAGTAATAAGAGAAAATATATCGAATCGATAAATTTAATTTTTGGGCTTCTTGTTTTTGATATTTTTCAATTTAAAGTATATAAGAAACAAAAAAAAAATTAACGATAACGAATATTAAATTTTTTAATAAATTATTCATTTTTTTTTCCAAATTTTTTGACATATTGTGAATAGCAAATGTCAAACTACATAATATGTACATATGTAATATTTAAAATGTGAAATTTAATTAAAAAATGTACGTACATACATACATATTTAATATTTAGTATATTTTGAGTGAAATAATTAAAAAATATTTTTATATTATATATATATATAATTCAATTTAAATTGAATGCAATTTATTTAAATTCTGTTATGCATTATATTTTGGTATAATTGCATCATGTTTGTCTGCATATACATATATGCATGCACTAACGTTTTGAATTTCATTGATGGACTGAATTTCATCTACAAAAGAACTTAAGTTACGATTCAATTTCGATTCACACAGGTATTAATAGTTCTCTTGGCTATTTAATCATGACAATAATGATAACAATAAATTTTTAAATTTTAATTGCATTTCACCAAAATCCGCTAAGTCATTCTTCGATAAAAACATGAAATAAACTGTTAAGTGGATGTAAGTACTATGTCATGATCCTAGAAGTTTCTGAATACATTAAATATTATGAACACGTTGAATGCCACGCTAATTGGTGAACATAATAGAAAACTTGTGTTAAATCCCACTTGTATCACCGGTGAACATTACTGAAATGTTTCCAGTGCTCACCGATGTACACAAATATAAACTTGCGTTAAGTTCCAATGTATCACCAGTGAACATTTTTAAAGGTAGAAAAAAGTATATTAAATTGATTCGGGATTTTGAGAACATTCAGCAATGTTCACCGGTGATGCACATGTGGAACTTAACGTACCTAAATTTATTTTCATGTTCGTCGGCGAGCATAATATTTTCTCAGAGTGATATTCACCGGTGATACACGTGGGAATCAACATATAAAAAAAATTTAAAACTTTTGATTTTTGCTTGTTGTTATTACTTTTATAAATATTTGACCCAAAATGATGTAGTATAGGTAAAACTAAAAACGTTCTATTAGCTTTCCACATCTTCAAAAATTAAACAAAAATTAAAATATTTAAATTTAAAGTTCGGAACGTTTAAAACAAAAATTACTTTAAACTAAATTTTTATTAAAGTATTTCAAAAATATTCATTCCAATATTAAATCAAAAATTAACCCTTTCACATTTTTTGAATTAATATGCAACCTATTAAAAAACATATATATATTACATTTATATGTACATTCATAAGTATTTTGCGTGCATTTATGTATATATATAACGATAAATTCTTATTAATATGTGATACGTCTATTTACAATTAAAAAAAAATTTGCCTAGTAGCAATTCAAAAAGTTGATCAAAGGATTCTGATTTGTTTTTGTTTTTTTGTTTTTTTTGTAGATTTTCAATTTAAAATAGTGATTGATTTTCCCTTTAAATTAAAAAAAATACCAAAAAAAAAAAACAAAAATATAGATGGATGAATCATGAGAAACCTAGCAATGTTCATGCATCATGAACAGAGATGGCGCATTTATTTTACCTGAAGAAAAATATTTTTTTAATTAAAATAAAGTTTTTTTGTGATTTTTTTTTTTTTTTGTTGCTGGATGTTTGGCAAAAAAATTCTTTTGATCTTCATCATGTTTTTTTTTGTTTTGTACTGTTAATGTCGGGATTTGATTAAAAAAATTGTAAATTAAATTATATAATAAAACGCGAAAAAAAAAAAAACATTGTCTATGATTTGTCTGTTTGTATTAATTGAAAAAATATTTTAAATAAATTAAATTAAAAGGATTATAAATAGATTAAAAAGGATTTAAAAGAAAAGTTTGTAAATATATAAAATAAAAGAAATATTAATTGAGGGGATATAAATTGAAAATTATTCTTTACTTTATTTGATGTCAAAATATTATCATTACGTAGCATTGAAAACTTTTTAAATAAATCTTATTACTATAAGATTAAAAAGCTGGAAGAAGTACCTTATCATAGAGTAAAGCAATAAACTGGTGACTCATTGCTTAGTTTGCTTTCTCTACTTCCTTTGAAAATTTTGACAGCTGAAATGAATTTCATTATTTCATTATTCTTATGATACTCGAGTATCCACCAAATGCACAAAGTATTCAAAGTAACCGAACGAAACAAAGTAATGATTTGATGAATTTTTATACCGATGTTTATTTTTTATACAGAAATAGAATTTTACTCGATAAAGTTACGCGGGTTTTTTTGTAACTCCATTGTAAATATTTCAATAATAAATTTTTTAAATCAATTAGGTTTTCCCGAAATTTTTTAGATCGTAATATTATTTAATATGTTAAAATAATTAATTTTTTTTTATTTTTCCAAACGCAATAAAAAATATTTGATTACTTTTCACAAAAAATGACGCGTGAAAAATTTCAAAGCAACTTTTCAAAGTATGCATTGAGCCGGTACTTACTTTGATTACATAGCTTCTCTTGAATACTTTCAAAAAGCAAACGAGACAAAGTAAGCAAAGTATGCATTGAGCGGAACCATCACCTTAAAAATTGATTTAAGTAAAATAATAGAAAACAAAATTGTAGAAAAACTTAATTAGTGATGAGTGGATGATATACCATCAGTGTGAAAAATAAGGATACAATTCAAGGCGGATGATTTTGACGGCTAAGCAGATAAAGAGCCGGTATTAGTTTTAATCAATTGAAATAATAAATTTATTTAAGAAAACAAAATTTTTTTATTATAAAGACTCGACGCACGCACGATGCACAGAATCAGATAGATTAATGATTCCTACCTAAGCTGATTTTAGTATTAAAGAAAACAGTTAATTCAAAACCTCCATAATGTTATTTTTAAGTAAAAAAAATTGTTCGACTATTTTAGTTTTTTTCTGATTGGAGAAAAAAAAACTTTTCTAATATGTATTTAAAAATTTTTTTTTAAATATATTTTTTTTTTTTTTTACATATTTTTATTAGCTCAGAATTTTATAAGTTATCACTTCATAATAATTTTAATCGATTCGAATTGGGTTACTAAGAGTCCTTTCAATCAAATAATGATTAATCCGATCTTAATTCCCTTTTTCGGGGGGAAGTTATTTTATATCATTTAATTATATATTTTTATATTAACACGTCGGTGTCCATTTTTCTGTCTGTTACACACTATATTACCATCTCGTGTAGTATAAAAAAGTGAGCATTCTTTTATATTAAATTGTCGGTGTCTATTTGTTTATATATTCGTTTGGCTACCTTTTTCTTATACAAATAAAATAACTTTTAATATTTTAATTATGTAGACTTTTTTATGTATTATAAAAGTGAAAATAAGCATAACTATTTGCGCATTAAATATTACAAACTTTCTCTACTTTCAAAAAATAGTAAGAAAAAACAAATTTAGGAGAGCATTAGCAAATCTTTTCTTTTTAATAAAAAAAAATTAAATTTTGAGTTTGTCCTTAAAGACAAACGACAAATCCTTAATGATAAACGTCAAAAGTTAAAAAATAATATTTGAGGTTATTTTAAGTTGAAAAATTATATTTGAGGTTATTTTAATGGTAAATTCTAAAACCTCAAATCATTTGGAAGGTTCTTTTATTATCTTATAATACAAACAACCTTTTTTTTTACATTATTTCATTTTTATATTTTTCATTTAATAAACATAATATAAGATATTCCTTTATTACGAAGTTATTACAAAAAAATCAAAATCATGGCATTTTCTCTGACACTAAATCCGGTGTGTTTAAACTATGTATAATGATTGATTAGAAATTTTCATTTTTTTATTCTAAAAGAAATATATTATTAAAAATTATTGAAATATAAAAAATTTTTTGCTATACCCATAGTAATTTTTATTTTTTTAAAGTTCTTATTTAATGTAAAAAAAAACTTTAAGTATTAAGAAACTTGCTGGTATAATAAAAAGAAAAGACAAAAGAATAACTTCCGGCGCCTCCACAAAGTAAAATAATTCTATTTTTTTTAAGTATTAGTTTTATTTTCTTTTGTTTTTTCTTTTTTTGTTTGTTAAATTTTATTAAAACCCGCACAAAACAATAATAAAAAATAAAATAATTAAATCAACAAAAAACAAAATTAACAACTAATTAAATTAATAATTTATTTCTGCTTTGTTTTAAAAAAAAAAAAAAAATTATTTATTTTCATCAAAAATGCTTAAGATCATAAAGAAATCATGACAAAAATCTAAATAATAATTACAGAAGATGATGATAAATTTGTTTTTATTCTTTTTAAAATTAAATGGATATCTATCTATAAATCCAAAGTTGGATGACAAGTTTTTGCAGTATTCCTTTAAATCAGATATCAAATTATTGAAATAAAAATTAATTAATTCGTTTTTTATTGTTTAATTATTATATAAAAATATAAAATGTCACCATCATTATTAAATTAATATTTTATATATAGTTTGGTGAATTAATGAATTCATAATATAGAATCGTAATATTAGTTGTCATTACTGATCTTTGTTGTTTAATAAATAATTTTTAGAACACATGTTTGAATGTTTTAATTGATTCTATAATATTGTTCAGAACAAAAACCAAAATTTTTCTTTTACTCCTTTCTACTTCTATAAGGAGTATAGGACATCCACTAAGTCATTCTATTGTTGATGTTTGACTATAAGCTTCAGTTTCTGGAATCATTAGTTTCACTAATCTGTTAATTATTCGAGTGTAGCTATTGCACAAACATAAAAAATGCTTTTAAATATTATTAGTCTATATGACCCAGCCGGAGTTTGAAATTGACAGCTTAAAAAGACAGTATCTTTAACCACCATACCATTGTCTGAAAGAAAGTCTTATTTACTTAACAAACGGAGGTTTAAAAAGTACGAGAATTTATGTTTGCATGAGATTTTAGGCTTTTAGAGGTTGTATAGGAAGTAAGATTGAATAATGCGTTTTGAATCATAAAAAGATGTTAAAATCTATTTTATCATAGCTAGAAACATCAGAAGTCATACAAAATAAATATGATTGAAACCACGAAATGGTTTTTTTGAGAAATTCTTAAATTAAAGGAGACTCTATTTTTATTTTTTTTTTAAACTTAGTTGTTCTCCAATTTATTATATGGTTACCTATAATAAATTGGAGAAAAACTTTAATTCAAAAAATTATAACAATAATTATAATGACAATTATGTAGTAATCCTTTTTAGCAGTTTTTCATAAAAGCCCATTAATTCACAAATCTTGCAAAACCAGTTGTTGACTCTGAATAAAGTAAAAAATTGAGATTATGAAAACAGTTTCTTCTAATAGCATAATCTGTTGATCAAAACAGACTGAAGTGATAAATCAGTAGTTGATGCTGATTTGGAAAAAACAAATTTTGTAATTCAAAGCTTAAAGATTAAGTTTATTAAAGAATAGAAATGATTGTAAGTTGTTGCATTTTTTATTATTATTTTAAACTTTTATTTTAATGTTTTGACTCATCTTTTTTAAAATAGTACTTTTTCTAGTTTTCATCCCATTAATCATCTGACGAATATCATCTTATCATCTAGAAATTGGGTTAGATTTAATTCACCATATGAATCTTAACTATAAATTTTGCAGAGGAATTGACGCGATAGACAGTGTATATCACTTTTTTTGCACCTTTCCTATAGTTTGTCAATGAAAAGGCGAAAATATTTTGGTAATTTTTTTTGCAAGATTCAAGTGAATTCTCTTGAGCTTTCAAAGCTAAGCTTCTCAGATTCACATCAGAGAAAGGCAATTTAGCCCAATAGATTCTCCTACGTTTTGAGGTTACACTACGATCTAGAATTTAGTGATTACTGAATTCTTGGTGGTATTGTACCCTCTGATGCGTTAGCTCAGCTTTCATCAATAAAAAAAATCCACATTAACATGACTAAGATTTTCTTCGTGTTAATGCTGTATTACCACCTATTTCATCTCTTTAAAGAAAAGAACATAATAAAATAAATGGTTTTTATAGTTAGCTGAAATTAAACCAAATGAAAATAGTCAATTAGCTTTATTTCACTTTCAAAGTTAAAATAAAGCTGAAATTCCGAAATTTTATTTTTTGGTCTTAATTCCAATATTTGAAATTAAAATAAAACGACAAATAATTTTAATGCTTTTTTTACAGAAATTTTGTGAAAAGTAAATGTTTTATACAAACATTTTTAGGTATATTTATGTATATTCCGGAAAAGGGGCAACGCTTATTTTGTAACCAACTATAAAATCCCTCCTAATTATATTTTATTACGTATAAATATTTGAACTAGAAAGCATTTTCTTTTTAAAAATAAAGACAAAAACAAAAAGTTCAATATATTTCTAATGTAAAATTGAAATAAGGCCAAAAAACTCCATTTCGTCTTTATTTCATTCAGCTTCTTTTAAGGTAACAGTTTTTGTTTATGGGACTGTAAATAAACCTAAAATTTTATATTTTCTTTTTTAATAGTAAGGTGTTATATACTGCTGCACGTTGTAATCCACTGATGGCGCGAAGTCTGTGGTAAAATAATAATAATAATAATAATAGTAATAATAATAGTAATAATAATAATAATTAATAATAATAATAATAGTACAATAATTAAAATAGTATAATAAATAGTACAACAAAATAATAATAATATTAATAAGAATATTAATACCAATAATAACAGCCGCTACAGTGACAGTGGGGGTTGCCTTCCATAATTACCTCATGTAGTAATATATATACTACTATACTACATGTTGTAACTGTTGTGACGGCTTTAGTCACTGTTAGCAAAATAATAATATTAGGCGGATTCATTGTTTCCTTACAGTCCCACTCCCAATTCAATGTTTCCGTATCCATTTTCCTATCCTTTCCTATTCCTACTCCCTAGCCAATACACTGTGTTCGCAAGTAAGGGTTTCATCCCACTATATTGGCTAAAGGGGGAGGTGGGTTTAGTTAGTAAGAATCTGACACTACTAAGGGGTGATTCTTGGTGTCTTTGGAAGATTTCCACCTCCCTTAGGAAAAAAAAAAATCGGAAAATTGGTCTGCAAATTTAATTATTCAAATCGTACTGGTATAATTAACTTATAACATGTAAAACGGACAATCATTTTTTACTAGATCAATTTCAAAGTGGTTAAATTAAAAAACTTTTAATAGATTATATGATGGATTTTATTATTATATTTACTGGACAACTAGTTAGGAAGAATTAAAAAAAGAAGAAAACAATGAACGGATATGTTGTCTTTTAGAACAACAATCAACTTGACAATAGAATAGTTATGTTTCTTTTCAAATACTTGTCAGCGTATGTACATAATTCATTTTTATTTTTATCATTTTAATTTTACTGAATTTGATTTTTGTTTAAAATGAAATAGAATGAAAAAGTAAAGGAAAAAAAATAAAAGATCATCTCATCATCATCTTAATTTAAGAATAAAAAAAAAGAATATTTCCATATCATCATAATAATAAATCTCCATATTAAATGTATCCGTTTCTAATAAATTTTTTGTTCTTTAAGTTTTTTTGTTTTTTAAATTTTTATTTGATTCAGACCCATTTACTGATAGAATCTAATATCAATTAAAAAAGATCTTCAAAACAATCATCATTATGATCATATTATTTTAGTATCCGCGTATCAGCATTTCTACCACTCTAATGAAACTTAGATTAATATAAGATTGTAAATGTTAGATGTATATGATATTCAGTAATAATAATAATTTAAAACAAAAATGATCATGACATTTATTATGATGATCAGAGATCAGCACTTATATTTTTTAATGAATTATTACCATAAGAAAATTGTTGGAACTTTAATAAAAATGAAATGTAAAATGATACAAGGCACAATGCAAAATCAAAGGTTTTTAAAGTGGCACATCAAAAGACATTAAAAACAGATTAGAATATTCTGTCTCGCACAAAAATTTGAAATTTATATAAAAGGGAAAATTATGAAAAATAAGAGATACTTGAGAGAGGAAACCTTAAATATTTATAGAAAAAGCTGTTATGTGTTTTACTTTGAAAAATTTTGCCTAAGTCGCAGGTGTCTAAAAATATCAAATTTTCTATTTATAAAAATTTTCTGAGATAACTTATATTTATCTTATCTTTTTTCTTTTGAAAATTTCAAGGTTCTAACTAAAAGTGTGCCGGAGTTATGAAAGAAGCAAAATTTTGCAAAATTTTACCTTTATCTAAATGTAAATACTAAATTACAAAAATTAGTAATATTTTGCTATTTACTTATAAAACTAAAAAAAATGTACAGTCGTTTGGCGTTTTCAAATTGCAAAAATATTAAGCAGAGCTTGACTACACACATTTAAAATAAGGCTTTTTCAAAGTAACGGGGAGAGGCTTCATATAAAAGTTGTTCTACAACATTAATTTTTTTTAACAGATCCATTTATGACTAAAATTTCATTGCTAAAATTTGAACAATGTAAAAGTTTTGTAAACAGACAGAAGGACGGTGAGACGGAGGAACGGACAGACTAAATGAAACTAATAAGCAAGTTTTTTTTGTAAAATATAGTAAAAAAAGACCTGACAATATTTATGAGAATCTCTTTTAAAAGAACATAAATTTTAAAATTAAAATGAAATAATAACATGATAATAAAACAATTTTTTTTTTTAAAGATAAATATCAAGAAAATCTTTAGATATTTGTTAAGTTTAATTTGGTTTAACAACAATATTTTTACCTATTTTTATACTTTTTTCATATTTATGGAGTTTTGTGTGCTGAAATGTAGAAATTTTTCGATTTTATAATTTAAATTAAAAACTAAAAGGCTTGAAGAAGGCGAAACATATATACATATATGCGGAGATTAAAATAGGCTAAAGAATTGACGTTTTTGACTAATTTTAGGGTCCAATAATTTTTATATAACAGTTTAATAACAGTTTAATGAATGCTATACGATATTTCATAACCCTTTTGATACGAAATATAAAATATTAATAACTTAAGATTAAATAACATACTAATTTATTTATTTAACTACAGATGAAGTAACATACACAAAAAAAAAACAATCTTCAAATTTTTGATTTAGAACTCTAAAAACTTTAGAGGCATATCATTTATTTTTCGAAGACAGTGACAGACATTTAGAAGTTGATATTTAATGAAAATAATTGTGTCAAAAGGGGCCTTGGTGGCCTAGTGGGTAAGAGCGTATAAAATACGTAATTTCCTGTTCACATTTCTGTGACAGAAAAAGGCACTAAAAAAAAAAAAAATATGTCAAAATAAAAAACAAAAAACTATACCGAACAAGTTGTTCCAAAATTTTCGAATAAAACTTTTAAAAACAATTTTTGCATAAACTTCAAAATAACTCCTTTTCCTAAATATTTTTTAGTCAAATGCATCATATTTTTATATGCTTTTATATTAACTCGTCGCTGTCGGTTTATTTATTTATTTATTTATTTATTTGTCATTCTGTCATGCTTTTTATTATCTTCGTAATCTGTTAGCAACATTTGTAAGTGTAGTATGGTGCAGAGGATAGTGTACAGGTTTCAAAAGTGGGGATCATGTTGTTCGAATCCAGTTCACATGCAACATTTTTTTTTTTTAACTATCTATTCATCAACATTTTTTGAATAAAATATGTATACATTTTTGTATATATCAATTTAACACTTACATTTTTATCTCTTATTCATGCATACAAACATACACATTATATTTTTGATCTTTCCTGGTGTTTTGTATTAGCATAATTAGCAAAACACAATCCATACATACAATATTTTTATGTATGTTGCTAAGTTATTTTGTTTACAACATTTGTTTAGTATTTATTTAAATAAAAATATTTGCTGTCAACATTCTTTAATGCATATTGAATATACATGGTTAAAAATTAAGATTTTATATTCGTAATATGTTCATTAAATATTTAAGTGTTGTATAGTGCAGAGGAGAATGTAGAGGTTTTGAAAGTAAGAGTGATTTGGTTTGAATCCAATTCGTGTACGTACATTTTTTTTTTTTTGTTAATTGTATTCATCAACATTTTTTTAATAAAATTTTATGTATAATATACACATATTATTTGATATTTCCTCTTATAATAATTTAGTTCAATCAATCTTGATGTGTACATGTATTTTGTATTAGGATTTAGCAAAACACAAAATATATAGGTACAATATTATTATGTTGCTAAATTATTTTGTTTTAAAACATTTGTTTAGGATTTAAATCAGAATATTTGTTGTCAACATTCTTTATTGCATATTGAATATGCATGTCGTTAAAAATTCATGTTTTATGTGTTTTATTTATTACGTATATTGTGTATATAGATATACAAATAAAATTTTATTCAAAATAATTCCAATTGCGAAATTCAAACTACATACATACATTATATTATTTAAAAAAGCATATAAAAAGTAAAGATCATTACAAAATTATGCTTTTGCGCATTACGCATTATGATTTACAAACAAAATTGTGTGAACACAAAAAATTAAAACTACGTATGTAAATGTGTACGTACGTATGTACATAATATTTATTTATTTATTTATATTTATTAAATTTTTTAAAAAAGTAAATTGCTGGAATAAAAAAGAAACACGAACCTCAAATTTCCTAGATTTTTATTTAACCTTATTCCTTACAGGTTAATAAGTTAATAAGTTAGGTTAACAAACTTATTACATACTATTTCGTTTAAATCATTTTTTTTTCAAATTTTAATTTCATCTGAATTATTGAAGTTCGGTATTGTCAGATCGAAAACATTAGATAATAAAATTTCTAAATTTTAAGTATATTAATTTAATTTTTCCCATTTTTTCAAGTTTTAAACTTTTATATTAATTAAAATTTTATATAGTGCTACTGAATAATAGTTTTAGCTATAAAAACGAACTTTCTTTTTAAACATATTCCATCTTTCATAGATTTCGCTGTGGACTAATTATTTTTTGCAATAAGATTAACAAAAGGTTTATTTCTGTAGAAATGTCAATATAATATAATATAATATGGCAAATGGAGATACCATCCGAAAGATCCGTATTTATACAAACTAAAATAAAATCAAATCCATATTGCAAAGAAAAATTTTTCTACCAAGAAAAAACTTAAAAATTAAACTATGTAGAACAGGAGTAAAATTAAAACACCTTTTAAAGTTTACCTTATAGCGGAATTAGATAATCATTAGCTAAAATATTTTCGTTAAAGAATTGTTTAGTAATTAGAAAAGGAAAGATTTTGACTTTTAAGATATAGATATAAATGGTACTAACCGTTTAACTAAAACAAAACCATATTATTTTTATTTTATCCTAAACTATTTTAGTATAACCGTTTATCTCTTTTTACCTCTTTTTAGCATTAAATTTTATATTTTTTGTATCTAAATTTATTACATAAATTAAAAACAAAACGAAAAAAAAAAAAACAAAAAATAATTAATGAAACAAATTAAAAAATTAAAAACTTTCATATACCTTTCATCTTATTTAATTTTTGTTTTTTTTTTTAATAATATGAAAATTAAAATGAAAATTGATATAATAATAAATAAAAATAAAATGATCAGGCAATGCAGGGAAATGAAATTGGAATGTTTCAAAATATTTTTTTTTTTGTAGTTTTCTTTCTCATTTTTACTCCTAATTTCTTGGGTTGAAAAGAGGCAAAAAATCTAACGACAAGATCAAAAAATAAAAAAAAAATTGATCAACACCATACATCACGCAACATGAAGTCTTCTTTTCACAGTGATGATTTGAGATTATTGTCCAAATCCAAATTAAAAGAAAAAAAAAACAAAAAAACAAAAACAATAACACGATTAAAAAGACGACATCATTTGGTTAGCAGCAGACGAATCATGGAAATGATAATAAATAACGAAATAATAAAGAAGAAGAAAAAGATTTTTCTATCACTTTTTCAACCTCTTAAAGAAAAAATATGCAAATTAATAACAGAAAATGATGAAAAGAAATAAAAGAAAATAAAAGTTGTTCCACATAATATTAAGGTGCTAATTTGATCTTACTTCATAATTTAAAAAAAAAAAAAATTAATACTGTTGATATGCCTTATTTCAGGTTTAGATTTATTGAGGTTGTTTGGATTTATATTAAGATATTGATCCAAAAAAAGAAATTGGGATATCTCACGACTCGATGTTCAAGGCTGCAAAATGGAAGGAACCATTCGGCATACAAAAAAAAAAAAAATCTGATCAGATCTAGTAAAATATGGAAGTTTTATCCAAAGCTATAAACCTAAATTTTATCACTATAGTTAAAAAAACGAAACACCTTTATTTATTTAAACTAAAGCTATTATTTGTAAAGAAGCTTACGATAACCTTACGTGTATATTAAGCATTAAACAAAGTAATTTATCCAAATATTAAGCATTAAACAAAGTAATTTATTTTGTTCGTAATAGGGGTTTGATGCGCATGCGACTAGTTACTAATGAAATCCGAAAGACATTTCATGGTAAGGTAGAATAGAATATGCAATGACTGCATTTTTTCAGGAACAAATTTAGTTATAAATATGTGGTCTTAGAATATTCGGTATTTATAATATTTTAATTAATCTTACCATGAAGCTATTCAAGTTTCATATTCATAAAAAAAATTCACATCGAAGGGACTTGGTAGCCTAGTGGGTAAGAAGAGCGTATAAAATACTCTGCAAATATTGAGGAAGTGTGGGTTTGAATCCCACACACGCAGTAAGAATATTTCTCTTTTACGACATTTACAGTCACACCTGGAATGGAAGGCTGAATAGTTTCTTTGTCATATTTAGAAATAAACTAAAAAAAAAAAAAAATCACATCATAAACGAATAGTTGTTAATTCTATATATGTAAAGTTCTTTAAAAAAAAATGCAGTTATTTTTATTTTTAAATGATTAACTAAAGTATTAAAGAAGAAAAATCGATTTAAATGTTTTATGTGTATGTGTGTGTTTTTTTTTTTTCAATATTTCCAGATATTCAAAGAAATATAAATGAATAGTAATATTTTATTTTTATTATGTCTTCCTTTTTTAGATAATATAAATATAATCCTGAGATTTTTAAATTTTTTTGCTTTTTCTTATTATTTGGGGACAAACAACATTCAAATAAATTATGTGAGAATCCATTTGACAAGAAAAAAAAATTTTTAATAAATTTACTTACTAAATTTTCTTAATAAGGCCCTGGGATAATTATTGTTTAAAGCAATCCAAAAATGATGAAAATCCAATCGATTTTTATATTCACTTTTTTTCTTTCACTCTTTCTCTTTCTCTCTATATTAATTTTAGGTGGGGAAAGAATGAGAGTTTTAATGATCGTTATTATAATTATGTGTAGGATATTAAAATGTTTTGTCCAGTGTTGATAGTAATCTTCGAAAACCGTTGAAGTATTTTAATACAAAGAAAAAAAAAAGTAAAAATCATTTTTGGATTTTGAATTGTTTTTGTTGTTCGGATTAAATGTGATTTTTTTTTGTTTTTTGTTTTACAAATTATGCAATATTTATGCGGCTCTTCTTTTAAAAAAAAGACTTAAATTTCATATTTTTTTTTTATAGTTTATGCGTTATTATATTAATAAAAATAAATTATTTTGAAAAAAATTTATTATCATTTTTAATTTTTGTAAGGAAATTTAAAGTGAAGTTTGAAGTATAAAACCAAACCTTTTAAAGATCATTCCTTTTAATTTGAAGCTCTACATACATAACATACATTTTTAAAAGAAAAAATAAAAAATATTGGTAACACTGAATCATTTTATAATAACTGTAAAAACAAAAAGTTGTATTCCAATTTTCAATTCGCATTTATCATAGATAAGTAAAAATATTTACTTTTTTTTTTACTTTACTAAAATGCCTTTTTATTTTTTTAACTTCAGTTTTAATATTAATAGACTCTACCAAACAATTAAATTTCTTTCAAAAATGAACTGTTTTAACTTTTCTGCAAAGGATAATAAAAGTTACTAATAAAGTCTAGGATAAAAAAATAAAAATTATACCGGTTTACGAATAAAAAAAAAATCTTTAAAAGCATTAGTATCACACGATCGCAGCATTCAAATCGGAAGAACAAATATCATCCAGCTAAAGATGAATTCAGGAAAAGCTTTAAATGTAACATACACTAAACAAACGTATAGCCATAGAGGAACAATAAAAGGCTTTAATTTAATTTTCAACCCTAAAAAATATTGATAAATATTTAAGCGTAATTCAGTTATGTTGGAAATCAATTAAGAAGGTGTGATATTATTTAGAAATTAGGTATTTGATATTTCCGTAATTATAGTTTATTAGGATATTTTTCAGAATTTACATAGAAATTATTAAATATTTCAATTCAAAGTATTTGTTTTAAAAGAGTTATCTAATAGTCCAATCTCGCATTCCTTCTTAAAGTGTCGGTGATCAATCTATGAAAAGGAAAAATCAAAATTAAATAAATATATTTTTATAAAAATCTAAAATTTAAGTTATGAATTAAAAATTTAAATTCTAAATTTAAGTTATGAATTACATTATAGATATATCTTAATTTTGAAAAATTTTGTACCTTTTAGTATCTTTCAAACGGGGATAAGATGGTTGAAAAGGGGGATAAAATGGTTGAAAATAAGTGGGTATATAAGTTACCTCAGAATATGCTTTTAGACATTTGTAATTTGAAAATGTATGTAAATTATTTATTTTTAAGTAAGGCTCAAAGTGGTTGTTGATTTTTCATAATTTTCCTTACAAAAAAAAATCTTACAACCCAAATTTTCATTCAAAAATAGATACACTTTTATATAGTTTTAATTTTAGCATTTTGAAAATGTGCGCCTTTAAGTTGTATAACAGTTGTTAAGTAAAGACTATATTTAGCCATTTAAGGAACAGTTATAAGAAACGAAAAAAGTGAAACAGTTGATTTTTGGTAAAATAGTAATAAAAGAGACAAGATAAGGTTAATACTATAAGTTTTTTCATTGTACAACAATTTCACTCACAATTTACCTCAGTATACTTTGGGACAATGAAATTTTAAGTACACTCATTTAATTTATTCATTTCTAAATAAATTATTTTTTTAATTGTATAAATAAATTAATTTTAAGAACATTTTTTTCTAATAAAAATTTGTTTAGAGCAAAAGTCAAAAAAAAAACAAAAAATACAAATTCGGCATTACTTCAAAACACTTCTAGTTACCGGATGGAATCATTCTTCTATTATTATCAGATTAACAAAAACTTATTTTGTTTTTTTAAATTAACATTCTAAATTATAGATTGTTTTAATAAAAATATATTATAATAAATAATAATAAAAAATTAATAAATCTACTTCATCTGACAAACTAAACATGAAACGAATAGCATAACACAAAAACAAAAATGATTTATGTATTTCTATTTTTCAATTTAATGGCGATTCTCATTATTCAAAATAAAACTAAATATAAAGAAAAATAACAAAGTGAAAAACAAATATGGCCTCCATTATCAATCAAACTTGACTTAAAAATTATTTCATTCTTTTTTTTTTCGTTCCATTCAAACTTAAAAGAAATTCTTTTCAATTCAAAAAAAAAAACGAAAAAACAAAAAAATTAAAATAATAAATGACTACCTATTTTTGGAAGGTTTCCCATTATTATCGTAGCTATAATCCATTTACATCATTCAACTGATTTATAGTTAAAAACAATTTACAATAATTTTGATGATGAATGATTGAAAAAAAAAAAAATAATAATAATACAAAAAATTAAAATTTCCATTTTGAAAACTTAAAAAAAAAAAATAGACAAGTAGAGTGATAGAAAGAGATACAAAATAAAACAAAAACAAAATTAAAATACCAAATAAGGCGGCTTTTTAAAATTAAAGACTTAAAAAAAAAAAAAAAAAAAAACAGTATAAAAAGTAACCAGGCCTGTATCTCATTTATTGTATATTTATTAATATTTTACTTTCAACGTTGATAACGTTTTCTAAAAGGTAATATTTTAAGTGATTGAATATGCTGATACATATACGAGTTCATACTACTTTATAAAGATTAATTCAAATTCCTTTTTGGCCAGTATTTGTGCCTTCCAATTCAATTTTCATTCAATCCTCCCGTATTATACACTGTTACCGTATATCGCCTTCTTGTGCCCACCACCGATTAATATTTATTGGCCAATTAAACTTCCGTAAAATATTAAAATTTTTTTATGCAAGTTTCCGGTCATAAAAGTATCTTTCTTTTTATTGAATTTTTCTGATTCATAAGTAGTGTGCAGTTTCTTTTCAATTAGTTTCTATCTATTTTGTCCCTTTTTTTTATTCTTCCATTAAAAAAGAGAAACACTGTAATAATTATGCTAATATTTTCATATAATAATTTAGAGGCTATATGCAAAGAAATATAAAACTATCATGTTACATGTTAGTTATCTTACATGAAGAAAATAACACAATTAAACAATCGTTCGCTCTTATCTGACGATCACTGTCTTAGTTATATGAAATCTGATATGTGATTATACAAATCATTGTAAATATGTATTGAATACTATAAGTATATACGCACACCCAAAGTCTTTGCTTTCTATGTAAATGAATTGTTTTAATAATCAATTTTTAGATATTAATTTAAAAACTCCCTTTAAAGGTTTTCAATGTCTCTCTATATAAAAAAAAAAAAATTATCTCCATTTAAAAATTGAAAAGAAGACAACATTTAGTTTAAAAAACAAAATTAATTTTTCTTAAATCTTATAATAAACATCATTCAAAATTTTTTTGATAGATTCATTATTATTATTATTGTTGTTGTTGTTGTTGTTTGTTTGTATCAAAAGCCACGACTCAAACGTATCCGGAATGAGATAATTAAAAAAAAAAAAGAAATGCTGAAAACAAGTCAACCACTTGAGACATTTAAATGTCATAAACACTAAGAAATCGAGTGTCGTCATCATCGTCGTCGTCGTCGTCATCATAAGTAGTGTGCAGTTTAATTTTAAACTGCACAATTTTTCATCGTGTGTTTGTTTTTAGCTTTTTTTTTTTTGTATTTATTTTAAAAAGGAATCGAAAATAAAAGATTATCTGTATAAGGCTACGACAAGATTCAACTTAAACATGGCATTCAATAATTCAATCAATAAAATAATGAGAAAATTTTTTTAATTCTCAATATATACATAAGTATTAAAAAAATCAGGCTGAATTTATGCCTGATAAAAAAAAAAGATCTAAAGTGGATTTTTATTAAAAGATTAAAAATACTCAAATTAAATACGCAATTTAATATAACTGAATTTTTTGGTTTTTTTTAACTTTATTTTTGTTTTACGAAAAAACCGGAAATAATTTGAAAATATGAAATCTATCTTTAAGATATTAATTTAAGAAGCACTTTGAAAATTCATATACCTACTTGTTTATTTGGGTATATGAATTTGTTAGGTTCAGTATAAAAAAAGTGATTAAAAATGAATCATGGAAAGAATGATTACAATGAATCAATAAAAATTGAGCACTTAGAAGTTAAATAAGACTAAAATCGATAAAAAATAAAACATGGGCACTTTGAAGTTAATATTGATATTGATTAATTTATTGATTTAGAGATAAATTGGGTAAATCATGTGAGAAAGTTGAAAAGCAAAAGAAAAAAATGATTTCAATTGTTTCAATTCAGCAGATTCTGTCAAGTCAAAAAGAGACTCCAGGTTACATACTGAAAAACTGCAGCGCTCTATTCTGGGCAAAATATCTGCATCTAGGAACATATTGCTTTGCCAAAAATAAACTGCCAGCAATAAACCTGACACAGATCTTTACTTTTTTAAAGGCAGTAGGGCTGACAAAGGTATTATTAGGTATTATAAGTGGAGGCAAAATCCACAAAACGTAATAAGGCGGAAGCACAACAGATCCACATCAAAAGGTCACAGTGTCACTTAGACTTCAATAATATAATGTAATATGATCTAAATTCAGCAAGACAAAAGCTACCGAAATATTAAAAATTGATGAATTCAAAATGGAATTGAAAATTTTCATTCAAATTCATATATGATGACCAAATAACAGCTGCTATAAAAAATTAAATATTCACTCATATCTTTATTTTTTATTCAATCTGTTCCTGTGTTGTGTTCAATTAATGTCAAGAACAATCGCTGTGTTTGTATTCTATGTATTCTGTTCTAAAGACGAAAGTACTTTATATAAAGATTTGTATAATACAATACTGTTATTTTCACCTATTTTATATATTGAAGCTGTTGCTGGAAATCAATGAATTTTAAAGAAGCTGTTATAGTAGTTCCACTTTTCTTGTCATTCAACTTTAAGTTTCTCTACTATACTATTAATATACTGTGTATAAAAAAATTTATAATAAATCATTGGTTTAAATTAATCATTTTTTAACTCAAATTTCTATTGCGATACTGAACTTTATAATTGAAAAGTTCTGTTCATAAATTAGATTTGAACCAACTCGAAGGAAGTGTATCGATAAGTAAAATTAATAAGATCTGTACATTTCGAAAATATTGAATTCAGCTGTATGAGAAATTTTTCAAGAAAAAAAAAAAAAACTGAGAAGGGGGGAATAGTATAATATACTCGTATAATTAACAAAATAAACATAATTTTAAATTTTATTAAGTCGATTATATTATATTTACGGTTGTAAAATAAATAACTTTTAAATATAGTAATATACAAAAAATATCTTATTTAAAACTAATATAATTAAAAAAAAAAATTTCTCTTTAACAAGTAATTTCTTTTTTTTTAAAAGCTTGATGATAACACATTAAAATGACAAAATTTTTGAGTATAATAAATTTTAAATTTTACTGATTAAATTCCAATTATAATCTGATGAATAAAAAATATAAATTTTATTTTAATTAAATTCCAAAAGCAAAAAAAAAAAAAAAAATTTATAATATCCTTAATTTTATTCATCAAAAAAAGATGTCTTTCAACAATAAGAGAAAAAAAAAAAAATTTTTATATTTCATTCTAAAAATAAACTGATCCATCCATTTAAAATGAAATATGGTTAACTTTTAAAAAAAATAAACGTTTAATCTTGCCAAAAAAAAAGATGCAATAAACTTAAGATGTTAAGTCAATTTTTTTTTTTTTGTTTTTATTGTTAAATAACATTTTATGAATATGAAAGTGCTATGAAATTTTACCATATATGAATTTGTAAGAGATTCTATCTATACGCATACATATGAGAATTTTATTTACAATGGTGTTTTTCAAAAAGCAATATATCAAAAATAATAAAATTTACAAAGAATTAATTATTCTGCATAATTTTAGGAACCTATAGTTTAAAAGAAAACTATAATAAGTATACCTATTAAAAGCAAAATATCCTATTAGAGGATAAAAATATTCTTTAGCGGCAAAGTTCAAGAATAAATTTAACATGCATATATTATGTTATTATTCTTTATTATAATTAAAATGTAAATGACTTATCTATTGTACAAAAGTATTGCAGTTATTGTACAAGATTAAGAATACCAATACATATTATATTTGTTGCTCCATCTATTATCTTATGTAAGAAATATATAATATTTCTATTATGAAATATAATTTATATGTTTATATTATGATATAGATTATTACGATCGTGGTATAATGTTATAAATTACTATTATTTAATATGATTTGACCAACATTTGAGCCCGAAACCTTTCAATTGATCGATAATTTAACTATTACGTCATTGATCAGATGCAGATTGCTATCATATTATTAGTTAATTTTCTTGTAAAGTTTAGTTCAGGTATTGAGCTAATGCATCCCCTCGTTTGTAATTGACGTTCTGACGTTTGAATAGAATACATAATTTATTTTCTGTCAAAGTGATGCTAGTAAAGTGATGAGTAGAGTTACTTTCGACTTTTAGTAGCATTGACAATCAACAAAAACAAATTAGTATTTGCTTTTATTATTTTGTATTGGTTGTTGGTTGTCATTGAGAAATTAATTTTCATATTTTTTACATACCCAATTTAAATTTGTTTCATAAAGCGCCACTAACATTTGGTCGATTTTTCATTTAAAAGGCTACGCCAAAAAACAACGTGCGACGCGAAGCAAAGATTGGATTATCACCTTTAGTTTTAAATGTCCTATACTCAAATTTCATGCTCAAATTAATTAGTAGGTAGTGGTCTTGTTAAAGTTTTATTAAAAACAAAAATTCTGTCATTATGTAACATGGAAAGTATATTACAGAACTGAACATATTATTTTTTCTTTAAAAGCATACTAAAAAACCAGAGTATATTAATGCACCTTAAAAATATTTTATAATTTAAGAAAATAAAACAAACATAATTTACATACTCACTTATACATATGTATACATATGAGTAAATAATTTGTTTTAGATAAACATAATATAAATACATATATATATATATACAAACAAACATGCATTTAGCAAAATACAAAATAAAATAAAATAAGTATAATAAAAACAAATAAACAAATAAAAAATCAAAAAAAAATATTAATAATAAATTATGAAAATTATTGGGTCGAACATTTTTATATGAGCATTTGGGGAGTACACATTTATTTAATTTTTTTATTTTTGTGTTTTTTTTTTTTTTTTTAATAAAATCGTTTAAACTTGATTTGCTGTTCCTGATTACTTGTTGTTTTCCGTTTTTTTTTATTATTATTTTATTATAGTTAACTGTTATTTATCAGTTAAAAAATTTTTCTTGAAAATTTTCTACTTAAAGTAAAAATAAATACAGTAACGCATTACATTTTATAATGCACTATAAACAGTATACTTTGTATGGATAGAGAGAGTCACTCAAATACATTTTAACCATACCGTTATTGAGTGATTTTTTATTTATTAAAGCAAAAAATAAAAATATATTTCTTTATTTTTTTTTTTCTTTTTTCGTTTTTTTTTTTTTTTTGAATAAACTTTTTTTAATAAACTTTAAAAAATTACCTATAAATAAATAAAAGAATTTATTATAAAATTTTTTTTAATGAAATCATTTATTTCTCTGAGGTAAAGATAACCTGCGCTATTTTGGTTTTTTATTGTTAAAAATAAAAAAATTTATACAAAATTTTGACTGACGCTTAAATTTTTTTTTTTTGTTGGGATTTTTTTGGACAGTAATTATGATGCCCTAATAAAATTGACCAAATTACGATATTTGCAATAATGACATGTTTAATATAAGTTGCCTGTTGTTTGGGAATGTTTTTAACGAAAAAAAAAATTTGAGTAAAAAAAAATGAGGCGAAAAGTAAAACGAATTTTTTATTTAATGGGTATTGGGATTTTTTAAGTTATGTTTAAGTTTTTTTTTTTTTAAAGTAATTTTAATACTTTTTTTGGATTATAAATTTAAGAATGTAAGAATTCATTTTTTAAATTAAAAAATAAATAAATAAATATTTGAATTAAATAAAAAAGTTAATTTAAATTTGTTTTTATATCGTATGTTTAAATTTAGAGTTAATAAAGCGTTCGATTACTTCGTTTTTGTTTTTGTTGTGTTTTTTTTTTTTAGTGTATTATAAAAATAATATGCATCTTAAAGTTATGTTGTATAGGTACAAAAATAAATATATTTGTTATGTTATTATTTAGCGGGAATTTATCGTAAAATTGATATGATCGGTTGTAATAAAATTAATTTAAAAATATGCCGGTTTTTTTTTTTTCTTTGTTTCTGTCCGATAAAGGGAGATGTAAAAAAATAAAAGTAATTTATAAAAGATACAATGTTACCGTGAAATTCAAATAAATTTATTTGTGTTCAAATTTTACGATTAGTTTTAATTTTTAGTTTAATAATGAATGAAATTTAATTTAATTTAGTTTAATTATTACATGAAAAATTTACTTGATGGTAAAATTTTTAGTTAATTATGGTTAAAAGAAGATTTTGAAGTTACGAATAAAAGTTACGTAATTCAAAAAAAAACTGGACGTTTTAATACAATAGAAAATAAAAAGTTGTAATAAATAGCAAAATACTCAGGAGAAATATAAAAGGTTAGATTAAATTAGTTTGAAACTGTTTCACATGAGGGTTTCAATCATTTGTTTAGTAGAGGTTTTACAGCTCCCATATTTTATTGTTAAAATATGTGAGTAAAATATATTATTTTGGAATATTTTAGAGTTGATTACAAATCAAATTCAGTTAAACGAAGTAGAGTCAGATGAAATATAATCAAATGATAATACAGCTAAGGGAAAATACAAGCAAGTGATATACAGTGAAATGGGAAGCGTAACATTTGGTAAAACGCACATGAACAAACATCTATTTCTCCTAAGTTCACTTATCAATAAACTCACAATGTAAAAAATCAAGTACCAAATTTCTCACTTAACAAATTTGCAATTCGCAAATAATCATTTTATTTATTAAAAAAAAAATTAAAAAAAAATTTCTTTAGCAAAGACTTTGTATACATACATATATAGGTAGTAAAATTAATGTGTTAATACTCTTGAAAATTTGTTTCCCTTTTACGCAATATTTATATATAATAATATATTGTATATATATGCGATATTCTAAATTAGGAGAGATTTTAGAGTTGCTTACAAAATCAGAGTTTTACGCGTTTTCCAGAATATGTGTACTTAATGTCCCCCGTTAACCTATACATACTTATTTTATTTGATGTACATACATACTTATTTTATTTGTAAAGTTGTGAAACGGATGTTTGCAAAGTAAAAATTTGACATTTACCCTTTTTGAGAAATGCGTTTTTGCGAAACGAGTTTTTTGCGAAGTGATTTTTTTGTAATGTGATATTTGCACCGTGAGTTTAGATGAACTACGCTATACCCGTCATACCCGTCATAAATGTCATACGATCAAGTGACATACGGTCAACAAATGAAATACAGTCTTGTGATAGTAACTGAATTTTTATAAGGATCAGGTATTTGGATTATTATAAATTGTAATAATAAAATAAAAAAATTTTTATAAAATCTTTTTATAAAAAAAAAAATTAAAATTTATTTTTAATACCTATTTAAACTTTTCTATTTTAGTTATAATATGCAGCATATATTAATTATTTTTTCTGTTTAATAGTTCTGCACTTCGTACGGCGAGAAATAAGAATAGATATATGTATGTACATATTATAAAACATGACACTTTCCTCATATTATATTGCCTTATTCTTCAAATTTTTGATATTTTATTTTATTTAAATATAACTTTAAGAACAGGCTGTCACGGTATATAAAGATACTTTTATGAAAATACATATATTAAATATTAAGCGCACGATAATTTTTTTTAAAGTTATATTCTTCCGCCGGCTATTAGAATTACTAATATTAAAGTAGGTGGCGTTTTTAAACAAATTAATCTGAATTATTTTCAGCAGTAATTTAATAAATTTTTTTTTGAAACGAATAATGAAACTATAAGGGTTCTCTTTAATTTTTTTATAAACTTTTTTATATATAGATATACTTATTTGAAACCACTTTACTATCTGTTGAAAGATTGACAGTTTATTTAAAAACGTTTTAGACTTAATATAATAGTTTTATAAGTAAATCTTACATGAAAATAATCACCCCCATTAAATTCTATCTAAATTCACAGTATATTTTTTTTTGAATAATTTTTTTTTAAATAGGTATAAATTTTTCAATTAAGAAAATTAAAAATATTTTTAATAAATCATTTTAATAGTGTATTCGTAAAAATTTTATTAAATTTTAATGATAATAAAATTTGAATTTTAAAATGACAGTTTATTTAATTAAAAATTTACCAATAAATTCTTCTATTTTGTTTTTATTTTTTTAAATTTTATTTTTTTTTATGAGACGAAAATTTATGATGTTTAGTCATAACTACTAACTATTATTAAAATAAATCATTTAAACTTATTGGATAAAGTTGAAAAAAAAAAACGATTATAGTATATTATACATACATATATGTATATGAACACATAATATATCTTAAGATAATCTGGCTGACTTAATATATAACATATGTGTTGGTGGTTAATGTTTCTTTTTTTTTTCTCATTTAATTTTTATTTTATTATAACACCAACTTATAGTGACGTTCACTAAGTAAAATAATAATAAACAAATGTTTGTTTGTGTGTTATTTAAGCGTTTAAAAATAACATTAAAAACGACATTATTTATTACCATTATAGTCTTTTATGATGCGATTGAATGATTTATTGCTGTCAAATATAGTCTCCAAAAAACAAAAAAAAAAAAAAAAATAAATGAAATACATATATAAAAAAAAACATATAAAAACATAATATACTTAAATATATATATATGTATGTATATATGCATATATTAAATTCAATATTACTATCAGACGCTTAACAGCTCATAAATTCATAAAAAACGCATTAAATTCTGACTTTTTAAATTTTTATTTTCTTTAAAATAAAAAAAAAAAAGTACAAGAATATACACAACAAAAAAAAAAAATGGTTCTTCACTTATGTTGAGATTTATGTGATGCGCGATATTTTTTTTTTTTTTTTCTCTTTATACACATGATTTTGTTTCGCGCTTTTAATATTTTGTTTGCTTTTGTCAAATGTGTTACAATTGAAGTCGAAGATTGTATATTCTTGTATGCTATATGGTGGTCAATATACAATCCTTAAAAATCATTGAAAAAAGAAACAAATCTATTTTAATTGACTCAAGTTAAAAGGTTTGAGTTTTTCTGATGGAATGATATTTTTTTTTTTTCATCTACAAATTCTTAAACGAAATTTAGGGGTTTTTTCCTTTAGGATATGTTCTATAAAAAGGCATTTTTATTAAGAGATGAAAGATGAATACAACAATAATTTCTTTATTATATAATCCTTTCAATTATAATACCCATTAAAATTTTTTCTTTAACTTACAAAATCCCAAAACCAAACAGTACATCTGGACTAAAAACTCCCAACTTTATGTTTATTTCCAGAAGAAGTTGGCATTAAATTTTAGTTTAACACTCTAACAATATTGAATGAAAATTCAAACAATTCTTTCATCAAAGTTTTTTGAGATTTTGCTCCTACCGCTGTAAAACAGAAAAAAGCTGGAATAAAACTGAAAAACTCAAAGGATATTAGGGAATCAAAGGGTTTTTGAAATCAAAGCAATTAAAGAAACTGTTACAGTTAAGATGTGTGCAACGTATAATTTCAGATTCCACTTAGCAAAGTTTTGATTGTATGTTTGTAATATCAGGCTTTACGATTTATATAATTAACTAATTTTTGATTAATTTCTGTTGACAGCTACAATGACAAATGATTAAATCGCTTTTGAATTTTTCTTTTTTTTAAAATCATTTTTCGGTTTATCTGAGTTTTTCTTAAATACGATCATAGATAAATTGTAAGTTCAATAACATTTTAAAATTATTTATTTCGCACTGTAATCGTAACAGACACCCAATATTTATAGTTTTATCATCATAATAAAAATAAACATTAAAATATTATAAAAATGATCCAGATGAAGGAGTTTTGTTATAAAAAAAAAAAACAACTTAAAATTGAAACGTGTTTAATCGAAGGCGGTATTTAACTGATTTTTAATGTTTTAAATTAAGTGTTTAAAAATATGTACCTAAATGATTTTTAACTAGAATAACATCATTATATACTTTATTTCTTAATAAAATCGTTAACTTCTAATTAATATTTTCTAACAACTTTGCATCACATAAATTTTGTAATAATGAAAAGCTGTAAGTAAATATAAATGACGAGACTTGAATTTGAATTAAGAAAGGAATTTTGTGTAAACGTGATTCTAAAAAAAGAAGTTTAAGAAACGGGATTTAGAGGAACATAATCTTGTGTGACGAACTTTCGTAATAATCCCTTAAAAAATTAAACGAATATTCAAATGAATCACATCAAATTTCTATTAATATATCATTTCATACTTACTTTTCTTTCCTTCCATTTTTCCTTTGATTTAAAACATCACTTTTTTTCTTTTTTATAAAAATTACCTTCAATTGGTTTTTTTTCTTCTTTTGTTTATAACTTTCACTTTTTATAGCCTTAGTTTTTTCATACGAAAAATTAGAAAATAAAAAAAAGATATAAAAAGTAAAAGAACGGACGAATAAGTACAAGTAAAGAATGAATACAAGAAAAATAATAATAAAATATTGTTATTTTGCTTAATGTGAAAACAATTGTTTAATAATATGAATTACGCCATTATCCTGTTTTATTTTTGTCCACAGGATACTTAATAATAATAAACAAATATAACAAAAGTAATAATACCTTTGTAAAATTGTACATCTGCCACGTTTCATTTTTTAAAATACTTAACATTTATAGAAAATTTTCTTATACAGGACAAATACACTTGTGTACAAACAATACGATTTTGAATGTATTTCGTCGTTTATTTCATTTAGTGCTTTTTCTAAGGAAAGATTTCAAATAATTCATTTGGTTTAAAACTAACATGAAGTCGTGTTTGATGGGATTATTTATTATTTGTATATGTTGCCTCTAATTCAGAAGAGTATCACAATTTTTCGTTTGAGGAAATTTCGTTTTTATATAGCTTCTTAGCAATTAAACAATGAAAAGTTTTAGTGGGTCAAACAATCTAAGTTGTTACATGAAAAAAATTTGTCAAATGAAGACAATTTTTAAATAAATAAAAAAAGCAAATTAACTTTTTTTATACGATTATTAAATTTAGATCATTTTTGTTTTAAATATTTTTACATTGTTTTTATCTTTTTGCACATCATTGTAAGTCCTTTTAAGTTGTAAATAAATTTTCTTTTTATTTTTTGTTACTGCCATGACATAAAATGCAATTATATTTAAAAGGATTTGAATGGACTAAATGAAATTTTACTTAAAAAAAAAAATAAAAAAATAAAACTACATAATATAAAAATAAATGGTTTAAAAAAAAAATTCTGATTTAAAAATAGTTGAAAAAAAAAATAGAAATAATCATAATTTTTAACAGTTCCTTTTAAATATAAACTTATAATAAAAAGAAAATTTTAAAAATACATACCTTACATATTATAACAAAATATATATGTATTTCAATTTGTAACGAAATCCTTATACTTTTTATACCAATACGTATAAAATTACATTCCAAATTATATTAAAGGAATTGTTATATATATATATATATTTACACATTTGTATGTATATTTAATATATGTTTTAAATATATATATATTTATATATATATGTATAAATTCAATGGGAAGTGTCACATAAATCATCATTCTATGAAAAACTGTCGCATTGTCGCAAAAAATATGAAAAAAAAAAAAAAAAAATCAACAGAAAAGAACGAAGAAATCCTTTCAACTAAAATCACGGGAAAGAAATTACTTTACTCTTTCTTTGTCTCTCTTACATTTTTCTTCATATTTAAATAATTATAAGTAAAAGCAAAACGACTATATAATTTTCCTTTTTATTTTATTTTTTTTTTTTGCTTTTTGATGAAATAGAAGAGTAGTAACAGTTGAAAAAGAGTGAAGGGTGATTGGAAGAGAAAAGAGAATTTTTTGTAATAGACGTACGTACCGTTATTTAATTTGTATGACATTTGAGCTAGGGACAGGACGAAATGAAATTGAATTAAATTTATATTTTTGATTTTTTACTTACAAAAAAAAAAAAAAGAAAAGATGGTGGAATATGAAAAATATATTATAATTATATTAATATATATAATACCCTAATACATATATAATAGTATATAATAATATTCTAATACAATTACAAATACTTTAATACAATTGATAGTATGAGTAAATAAATGTTAAAAACTAAGGTATAAAAAAAGTTTTAACATATCCGTCATTTCATTGAAATAAAATAAGAAAATAACTGCTATAGAAATTATGATTTCCATTTTTCAACAATTTATATACATATATTATATACATTTATATTTTTATATATTCTATGGTAAGGAAGGGAACAAAAAAAGAATGATTACATTTTCTATTAAAAGTTTTTTTTAATGAAAAAAAAAACAAAATTAAAAATAAAAATTAAATTTTATTGTCATAACAGTTACTGTCAGGTAAAAGCAATTTTTTATTTCTTTCACTTATTTTTTTTTTTTTGTGTAAGGAAATTGTCTCGTGTAGAAATTTGACAGTAATTTATTAATGTTAAAAATTGTTGAATAAATTACAATTATTTATAAGTTTAAAAAAAAACTAAATGATAGATATTTTAATTTAATTATATTTTAAAGTTTAAAAATAATACAAAAACAACATTTTTTTTAAGTTTTTAATCACTTTGAGATTTTTTATTTCACTTCTTTAAGGAAATTTTACTAATTTTGTTGAATGTAAGATAATTTTTTAAGTAATTTTGAATTTAAGTTAAAAATGTAATAATGCTAGACGCAATTTAAAGACAATGTTAAAAAAATAATGAAAAACATCAAGGTGGTATACGATCATGTTTTGTAGCAACATCAACCAATACAATATATAGCATATAAGAAAGTTTAGAAATATCATAAAAGATAGTATAGGATGAGAAAAACGACTACAAACTGTTGGGTTGAATGGTTTTAGAAAAAACACAATACGAAAATATAAAATCAGAAAGGTATGACTCTAAGGAATTACGCCACCTAGTAAATTTAAAAACAGAGCTGCAAACCGTACCCGAACCCGAACCCAAAACCGCTCCAGAACAAGCATTTTGACGAACCAGAACCCGAACCTGAACCCAGTAAAAAATTTGCATTTGGTTCAGGTTCACCATTTCATTCGCAATCAAATTCAACAATGTTTTTTTATTTTAAACTGAGAATAAAAAAAATATAAAACAAAACAGTAAAATACTTACATAGCCACATATTTGCGTACTGTGTAAGCACACGTATTATGGCTTAGCAATTTAAATATGTACGTACCTAGTAATACACCTACTAGAAATATATGTAAGTAAGTAAATACAACTACAAAAATTATTTAGAGAGATAATATTCTACTTGTATATCCAAATGTGTATTGCTTTTGGTATAGCTAGTCATAGTTTACATATTCCATTCCAAATATATAGAAAGAAGTAAACACAATTTGTTTTTGTTTGTTTTCATGTTTCTTCAAGAATTTTTTTCTCTATTTCTAATTTCTATGCCTACTATGCAATTAATAGATTTTGATTTGCAATCAATAATGCTGAACATGTTATGTTGATTAAAAAATTTGAATCCGAACCCGGACCGAACCCACTAAAATTTTCCATTTCGAACCCGAACCCGAACCTGAACCCGATTTTTTGTGGGTTTGCAGCCCTGTTTAAAAATATTATTTTTAAAAGCATTAATCCTTCAAAATTTTCTTTTTTAATATGTGTAATGACAGTGTATTTTTCTCATTTAACAATTATTTTTTAGAAGGAAGTAAGAATTTCTCCAATCTATATAAAACAGATTGTTAAAATATTAAAACAAAAATTCCAATATATATTAGTAAAAATTTTAAAATTACTTGTCAGTTTTAAATTAAATTTTGATTTGGAATGAAATATCAAATAATCTTTCTAATACTTAATACATTTTCAATTTCTGTTTATTGTAAACTACTTGCGTGTTTCCTTGTCTCAATGTTTTGAAAGTTAAAAGTTTGCTACTATAATTCGAAGTTGCTTTTTTTGTTTAAATTAATCAAAAAAAATTTTAAGCATAATAAAAGTTCTTGACAGACAATATTTTAAAAAAATGTTTACTTGTTTATATTTTCAATTAAAACAAAAAAAAAAAAATCATTTTCATTTATAATTATTATTATTATAATTATTTTTTATTTTTTTAATAAATCACACATGAGTCCTTGATATTTCTGATATGTATTGTCTTTTTTTTTGTCTCTTATTTTCTATATTTTCAATTCGAAATTTATATTATTTTTTATTTTATCATATAATAAAAAAAAGAAAAGTGATATCGCGCTTGGTGTCTGAAAAGTTATACGCAACTTTTTACTGTTTTGGCTTTTATTGTTTTTTTTTTTTTGAATTTAAAAACTCAAAAATTAAAATATAAAACAAAAGTAGTAAAAAAAAAAAAAATCCGAAAAAAAAGAAACGTTTATAAAAACTAAAAAAAAAATTGAGTAATTTAAAATATGAACTGAAGTTCCTCGCCTCTAAAAACATAGAAGTGGAGTTAGAGTTAAAATCATTAGAAAATCTATCAAATAAAAAATATGAATACATTTTATAAACTGCTTACAATAGGATATTTTGTCGTTAAAAATTTTAGTTTTTGTTTTCGTTGTTTCAAGTGTTAATGAACATCCTGTTAATTTTCTTTTAAGGTGAGTAAATGATTTCACATATATTTTTTTTTTATATCTTTCTCTTTCGTTCATATTCGATAACTTTACTGTTATAATCGGCGTCTGCAAATTATTTTAAGGATTGTATTTTAGAGGAGATTTTATTGTTAGTTAAATCAATTTTGTATATGCTAGATTGATTTGTTTTTTTTTTATTTGAAGTAGATTTTTGATGGTGCTTAGTTAGAAAATATAATATCTGATTCTACAAAGGTACAGCTGTTTTAATATAAAGCAACCAAAAAATTCAATTTCAAATTCCGAACCAATAAAATAGTTTTTAATCCCGCATCTTTCAAAATGCATTTTTTTTATTTTAAATCTCTAAAGAATGTGTTAAAATGTGTCAACTCAAAAAATGTGTTTAAAGAACAATCATGCATCCTCGAAATTGCATTCTGTCTTTCGAGGCCCTAAAGAATGTGATAAAATGTGTCAACTCAAAGGATATCAGTAAACTTAACCTTTAAAAAAATTTAAAAGTCTAAATTTACAGATATATTAAATAGTTGATTAACTATTAAAAGACATGGAAATTATTTATTGTATAGTCATAGGAACTGGACAATACCTGATTATAAGTCTAAGTATTGAAAGCTTTTTTCTATTGTAAAAAACGTTGAAAAATTGGACTTCTTTTTTAACGCGTTATGGATTATATTCATTGTATTGCATACGATTTTTGGATAAAAATAAAAATATTTACAAGTGTTTTTTAATTTTTTAAGAGTGTGAAAGACAAAACAAAAACATTAAATACAGCTTTCAGTTTTCTGTTAGAATGGTGAGTGTGTAGCGCAGTGAATAAGAAATATTATTCTGTTTTTTTTTTCATTTCATTTTTCAAGTTCGTTTTTTTTTTTTGTTTTTTTTTTTTGGAAAAATTCATCTTTCAGGATAAAAATTGTGCAGATTTCAATCTGTCAGGATATTATTTTGCGGTCGAGAGTTTGTTAACAAAAAAAAAATTAAAAACGTTTCTGACATCGTAAAATAATTTTTGTTTTTACTCTTTTTATTTACAAACCATGCGATTTTATTTTTTTTGTTTTGTTTTTGTATCTAACGATTGTTTTTTACCACTTTAGGTTGTTTTTTTATTTTGTGTTTGTTAAAAAAGTTATTTTTGTTGTTATTTGTTTGACTGATTTATGTTTTAAGAAAAGTTTTACGTATTTTCAATTCAATTTTTTTTTTATGTTTGTTTGCTTATTGTTGTTGTTGTGTTTTTTTTTTTTTAGTAGATGATGGGTTGTGATTGATTAAAAATTAGAAAACATTTTAAAGTGTTAAGGGTTGTTTGTACAATAGAGATTTGAGATAGGATTGAAAAAAGTTACTTTTTTATGAGATTTAAGTTTTGTATTGATTTGAAATCACAGTAACATTTTTTTATTTATAATAAAATGTTTTTTTTTTAATAGTTTATATTGAAACCCCTTGAAAATTACTTGGTTTTTTTTTTTTAAATTGAAATATTTTGAAGATGCAGGATAAACATATTATGAAAAGAATATGAAATCAGATTTTTAATGGAATAGAAAACATTTTTTATAAAGTTTTACTTATTAAAAAATTCAGCCTTTTATAATTGATGGTAGCAAAGTTTAAACAAGGTATAGTAAAATCATATTTAAAGCGGAAATCAAAACTTCTCTGTTTCTTCTTTGTAACTTCTCTGCTCATAGATTTACATATTACATAATTCAACTAAAATTCGATTTACTTTAAGGTGATTTCCGGAGGAAAACTGGTAGCTAAAAGCACAAAATAACTCTACTTCAAAATAACACCCAACTTTTAGCAAATATATAATAATTTCTCAGGTTAAAACGGTCATAAAAAACCATCTACAAAAATTAAATTAATAGCATCATAAAATTAAAAAAATGTTGCAAATATACTGTGCGGTCAACATTGAAGCCCGAGAAACTTATTAATCCTTTTTTCTAATCTTAATAATTTTTAATAAAGGAAATGTCTAGAAAAAAGAGAATTATTTAAAGTGTAAAAAGATTTTAATAAATACAGAATTGAAATAAATATGTTGAAGTAAAAGAAGGTTCTACCAAAGTTTTATTATCATTAGACTAAATTTGATTCAGAAATAAAATTGACCTCTTTTATGTCAAAATAAAACAAAGGTATTCAAACGTATCCAAACATTGATGTTGTTAGCTGTTAAGTTTCATTTATAACTAAGACCATCAATGGTTGCAAAATTATTAATTGGTTGTTTTTGAAATCTAAATTATAGAAGGCAGTATTAAAAACTAAAGGATCACAGTTTGGAAAAGATAATTTTAATTCTTTATGTAAAAAAAAATTAAGATTTTGAAAACTTTTTAGATTTGTGAAAAATATTCCTCAAAAATCAAAAGACATTTCTTTAATTTTAAGGATATATATATTAAGAAAAGCTGTAAAACCTGGAAAAAATAAAATCTTGTAGCTTCAATATTTCTCAAAGATTTTCTATCAGTAAAAATTTCAAAACTATGATTAAAAGCGTTGCGGAGATAGGTACGGATAGAATGAATTGCAAAAAATTATTTAATTTTTATAATCATTTAAAGATTATTAAATTTTTGACGTTTGAGTTGGAAAATATGTATTTAAGTTGAAAAATATTAAACAGGACCTTAAATATAAAACTTTATATAGAAATTTTTGAAAATAGAGATTTTTATAAATTTGAGGAACTTTAACTCTCTAACTCGTTAATGGATGAGGCTTGTGTTGAGACTTTTCGACAAAAAAGTTGTAATATAATTTATTTTTAAATTTAACTACGAGGATTAAGCATGGTTGGAATTTCATTGATTTTAAGCTAATTTTGATTTTAAGTTTTTACACAGACGGGAGGACGTACCTACAAGTGAAACTAATAAGCATATTTTTAAAATTTTTTGAAGAATGTGGTTAAAAATCCCAAGTTTAAATAAGTTCTTTAAAAAAAATTAAATAATTAAATGTTTTGTTTTTGCATTTTGTTAAAGATATAAATGTAAATAACGAAAAATTGTTTATATAATCAAATGAATTACAATAAAATAAAATTTAAAACACAATGATTTATTCATTTACAATTCAATACATCATTTCAACTATTAAATGGTCTGTTAAACATGATATGAAACTTGTCTAATAAAAAACAATCTCGTAAATTTAAAATAAACAAATATACAAAAAAAAAGCTCCTTAATCGCATAATGAAAAACTATTTTATAACGATTAAAAAACATAAAATAAAAAATAAAAAACAAAAAACTACAAAATTGTCACAATCATAACAAGTGCAATAATTTTCATCAGTTTTGTCCTTTTTATGACGCTCAAAAACAAAAACAAAAAAGCAATAGCTCATAATTTATATGTTGGTTTAAAAATCGCAGAATGATCCAGTGAATAGTCATTGTCATCAATCATATTAGTTAGCCTCATAAAACAAAAAAGATGTTTCGATATTTTCATTTTGATTTTTTTTTTTTTTTTTTAGAAATATTCCTATGTTTTTTTCGACAGGAAACCCTTTCCATTGTTTCAAAATTGCAACATCCCATATTGATTTAAAACTAGAAATGAAATACAAAAAAGAAAACTAATCCATAATAACAGTTAACTTTAGCTAACACCAGTCACATGTACACACGTATATTATGATATACGACTTTATAGTGTTATTTCCATTGTATATCCATTATATGTGTCGTGTTGTACTGTCATACCAATGAATTTAAAAGTAGTTAAAACGCTAATAGCATCAGTTATATTCACATTATAACACTGTTACAGAACAGTTATCTCCCGATAGATTTATACATGATGCGGTTTTTTTTTTATTTTGTTGTAGAACGCGAAAATGAATGAATAGAAATTGCACATCCATCACCTTTTGTTTACATATAAATCCCTTGTTTTTTTTTCGCCCAAAAATTACAAAACATTTAAAAAAAAAAAACAAAAAAGAAAAAATTATGGCAAAAATTACCTTAATAAATTTTTTTAAAAATTGGTTGGGTCCATAATTTTCAAAAATCATTTCTAACAGTGAAAACAACACTGATGCAAGTTGATATAATGTGTGTGTGTTTTATAGTGGTTTTGCCTATACCTACATTTAATGTCCCGCTCTTACTATAATTCCTATGTTTATAGTTTTTGGTTTAAGTTTTAGTATATATAGAAACTAGGATGAATTCCTTAGATTTTGAAATTTATGGTATACACTCCTCATAATATATAATATTTTTGGTTTCAGTCAAAAAAAAAAATTCTTTCTCATCATAATCATCATCAAAAGATAAAAAAAATTATGAACTTCATTTAAACCATGTGTTCATAGATAAAGAAATTTATTCATGACATCACATTCATGGCTGATGTTACTGATGCCGTTTTTTATTACTTCTAATACACATTTATACAAACATAATATTAATATGTATATATGTATATCCATTTTGGTTTAGCTTGATTTAGCTTATTTTTTTTGTACTTTTTCTCTACTGCAGCTGTATAGTTGTATTTCGTACCTAATACGTGCTTTGTTTTACATTAGTTATAATAGCCAGGAGGTTTATTATGATAAATTTACAACTCAAAAAACTCATCTCATCATTTTAGATAGCGAGTTAATATTCAACTTATCAAGTGTTTATTATGATTTTCCATCAAATTTGAAAATATGAATTAAGAAAGAGGGACTATTTTTACTGTCATTATTATTTATTGTCATGATACTTATTTTTAGTTGTTAAATTATATGTTATTGCTGTTGCTCCTGGTATTGGTATTTTTTTCTAAATTTATTGTTCATATGATTGTATAACACTGTCAGTAAAATAAGCAGAAAAAAAAAAACACAACAATAAAAAGAATAAAAAAATTGAAAATTCATCATTCAGGATGTGCTCTTCCATCAAATTGTTTTTGTTATTGTCCTGTGTTTTTTTAATGTGATAAGAAAAGAAAATAAAGGATATGCGATTTTAACATCCGTATTGATGATGCCGGACGTAATGTTTCATTATTATTTTTAACTATATTTTATGGTCAAAATATTGTAACAGTTAAATTTTACAATATGCAAAATATGCTTAGGTTGAATTTTTTTTTTTTTTTTTGTATAATGAAAATTTTTTGGATATTTTATAGTAAGGGATCTGGTCTTTATCACATATTATAAAGAAGAGAGAAAAATAAAAACAGATGCAAAACAATATTTTCTTTTTTAAATTTATGAAAATTTTGCATGACTTTGGTTTAGGATCTGATTTAGGTATGTTGTCAGTCTTTGTTATCTTATTCATAATATTTTTATGGCATTTTAAAACCATTATCATTGAACAGCGTTAGTGAATTAATTTTGTTTTTTAGATTTAAAACAGGACGGTATGCAAGAGTAAGAGTATATAAGTATATGATTGCATTTGAAATAGGAAAATGTGCATCAAGAATATAAAGATATAAAGGAAGCTTTAATTGATTGAATATAGATTAAAATGTGTATGTATACAAAGATGTATAAACAGCATTATCCGTTTGATTGGAGTGAAACTTATGAAGCATGTAGCATAAATATTTTCTGTTTTGAAATTTATCTTTAATTACTTATAAAATTCACTTATCTATTATGAAATGCAAAGGTTTCATTTTTTTTATATTAAAATCATAAAATATATTTAAATAATATTTTCGAACAGTTAATTTTTGTTTTTAAATATAAAGTGATTAAGAATTTTATTTGATCCAATTTGATTCCATTCAGTTAGTGTTTTTTGCATCAAAGAAAATATTTTCATGTTTTACCAATTGATGGAAAATTAAAGTTAATAATAGTTGTGACTGTAAATTCATATCTCTTTTAATTTATACATGCTTGATTTTTAAAATCATTTTTTCATTAAAACAGATGGGATTGTCTACGTTAAAAATTGTTTTCTTGTAGAATGTACTATGAGTATATCTTTTAATTATGAATGTATGAAGCAATGTTTAGAAGTTCGGAACATAATTATTCTTTATTCTGCAGTTGTGTTTATCGTAATTTAAAGTAACAAATTGAAGTTTAGAAAAGCGATGAAGGTTTGTGTTCAGTTCATCTGATTTCTCTGACAACTTAAGTAGAGAAAGTATGCTATTTTGTTTATTTATATTTCTTTCTTCTAAAGGCACCAATAATACTTCATTGGTATTGTCAGAAACTTATTGACTAAATCTACCTCCCTCTTTAGCCAAAGAAAATGAAAATGGAATGAACTTCTAACTGTTAATGTAGTATATTAGCTAGGAAATAGATATAGGAGAGGATAGAACAAGGATCCGGAAACATTGAGTTGATAGTGGAACTGTAAGAGAACAATGAATCTGCTAATTATTATTATTTTTTATGTCATCAGTGGTCAAACTAATAACAGTTACAACATGCAGTATATGGTTCGATATTAGCGATCTTCTTCTTCGGTTTATAAGTTCCTTCATTTTCCAAAGAAATATGTTATTTGAATTTGATTTAAATGTGATTTCTGAACAGAAATTTAATTAGCGAAATGTAGAAATGTTTCAACAAAAAAAGTATAAATGTAATTAAAAATTCAACAATTTTTTAATTTCTGTAGTAAATGTTTATAATACTTATCGTGGTAAGATTTTTCAAATTATTTCTCTGATGGTTAATTTATCCATATGTTATTATAAAATTTTCTATTTTTTATTTTTATTAACTTTTCTTTCCTTCCCTTTTTGTGAATGACAAAAGTTCAAGGATTTTTGAGTTGAAAATTATTTCTTCCCTAGCATAAAAAAAAACATTATTTATAAATTGTTTTTTTTTTTTTATTTTCATTAAGGTGTAGTTTTAATTTTAATATTTTTTTTTACCAGAAAATATTTACTAATCACTACCGTTTCCAATAAAATCGAAATAAAAAAAGAAATAACTAAAAAAAAATTTAAATTTTTAAGCTCCCAAAAACGAAACGTAGTGAAATAAAAAAAAAAACAAAAACCATAAAACCATAAAACTATCAAAAGTCAAAACATTATCATCATAAAATCATTATTTTTATAATAGACACTCAAAGTGTCAAACTTTTAAACTAATAAAATTGACAATTTACATATGACAGTTCGAATTTTATTACCTATAGGTTTTTTTTTTATATTGTTTTGTTTGTTCCTGTTGTTTTGTCCAAAAAGCCAAATGACAATTTTTATAAGTATTTTATGATGGTTTATTTCCATTTCATTCTTAAAAGGACATAAAATTTCTTATGGTATTTGACTTTATAAACTAATAACAACAACATTGCCAAGAACAGCTCTTCTGAAAAATAAGAATAAAATGCAATCAATAAAAAAAAAGAAGAGTCCAAAAACATAAAAAGCAATAAAATGAAGTTCCAATCGTTATAAATATGTATATATATATGTATATATTTACATTACATTAAAGTATGTATATATTTACATGTATATAAAAATGACGTGTAATAAAAAAGTTATTAATACATTATCACATAATGTGAGTACCTTAAATAAATACAGTGTCGGGCAATATTAAATTGAGTTTATTCCCTACAATTTTCTAACTTTTATGCTTTTTTTTTTGTAATTGATTTTTCTACTTCTTTTCTTTAGTGCAGAACTTTGAAATTTTTCTCAAATATATTTGGTAAAACTTTTTTTTTTTAAATATCGCCCTGCAAAAGAATGTTAAAAATCAGCTGGGTAGAATGAAAAACAAAATATTGAAGACTTCTGAAAAATAATACAGCAGAAATATGTAATACTATAAAATTTTGGTGAAATATTTTAGTTTTTGTTTAAATACTTTTTTGAAAGTGTATTGTATTTTGTTACATTTGTTTGTCAATAATCGGGATTCGGATTTTGAGAAAACATTTTAATTAGAGAGCTAATAGATAATATTAAATTCGGAAATCACATGAGTCGTTTTTTGTGTTTTTGTAGCTATGATAAACCTTCTTTTTGTATCAGATAATTGCTATAATTTATGTTTTGAAATTAATTATGGTATATTAAAGATAGCACAGCAGCTGCAGTTCTCCCAAAATAAAGTATTAAAAAAAGTATCTATTTAACTCATTTTAAATTACACAAAAAATCAGTAACAACTTATATCAACTAAAAATATTTCAATATAAAATAATTATCTTTTACAGTCCATATGCTACATACAGTATACATATACATACAAGTCAGCAATGTATGGCTTATTAAACAATGGAGTTTGGATTCAAATTACGCATAGATGGCAAGTATTATTGATGAGTTCTCTACGGTGTGATGATCTTTGAAGAAGTAGTACGAATTTAGAGTATGATGATTATTGCTCTTCATCAATAATATATTATCTACACACATACCACTGTCATCATACAAATCATACATTTTATATTCCTTTTTAGAATTCCAAAAATTATGTTTGTGTAGGAAATTTTTGTTCGATGGCTCTGAGCTGTTTCTAATATCCTAATTTGGAATCAATTCATTAATTTTTATTCGATACTGTAGCTACATATATATATATTATATTCTTTATGTTTATTTTTATTGTATATATACCTATCAAAAATACATAAAAAATTTTATATTTGTATTTAAAGTATGCAATAAAAGGAATTAAAAATGGTATAAAAAAGATGAGTCAAACAAACAAACAAACAAAACAATCAAGGAAGGAATTGAATAGTAACCAACAACAACAGTAACAGCGTGAAAAAGAATGTTGAAGATGATGATAAAAAAAAAAAAAAACGCTAAAAAAAGAAATGAAGAGGAAGAAAAAAATATAGGAGACAAAGAATATTTAACTTGATTCAAATCAACTCTTTGCTTTTTTTTCCATTTTATTTTTGTTGTTTTTGTAATATGACAGTAAATCAACGCCATCTGAATTAAATCGTAATAAAATGCTGAAAATTATCTGTGCAATAAGTAAAGCGATCGAAACAGTTTTTTGATGTTTTATTTTGATTTGTTTTTGTTTTTTTTTAAGTTTTTTTTTATTGATATTAAAATATAGGGATGGGAATATTGATTTAAAATTTTCAGAAAACAAAAGGAGGATTAAATATATTTTTAGTTATTTTAATTTTGTCGTTAAGAAAGTTTTTTTTATAAAATAATGCACTGTTTTCAATAGACCTTTTTGTGGGTAACGATTAAAAAATCTATAAAAACTAATTTGTAATAGCCACGAATAATATTTTGAGCATTGAAATTTAAACTAGTAAAATGAAATTCTTTTTAAATTCAAAATATTATAGTAGTGTCATTTTATATATTTTAATAAAAAGATATGGTTTTCATTTGGCCAAATGACCATTGTTTTGACCATTGTTTTGACAAGTTTAAAAAAGCATTATGAAAGTTTGCTACACATTACAAACTCAAAACTTATGAATTTCATATACTAATTATCTACAATATGAAATAGAATCTCGGACAAAAAATTGCTAATAAATTTAATATTTCTTTGGAAACAATGTAACTGCGACGGAAAACGGAAACAATTTCTAACTAACTAATAAAATGAGTGGATGATAAAATGAGTGGAGCGCCCCATTTAAAAGGGTGCAAAGCACGATTTAAGTTTGTTTTCGATTAAAACTATTTCATCAGTCTAGGCCAAACTATTAGCTGACTAAATGACTAAAATGTGTTTATTGATTTAAAGTATTGCCATCCCTAATCAGTAAATTAAAAAAGTTATAAAATGTGGAATTCATCTTTTTAGTAGAGTAGGAGATGGAAATAAGAAAAATGTGCACCAACAGCAACAAACAAAAAAAAAAAAGTAATAAGAAAATTACAGTAACTACAACAACTTTTATATTTTTATTTTTATTACTGTTATTAATACCCCATCAGGTAAATTATTGAATTACGATTTTTTTTTTTTTAAGAGCTGTTCAATCAAAAAATTTAAAAATGGAATTAAATTGAAGCAATTTGTTTATATTTTTTTTCATTTTGACATTTTTAAAATCCAACGTAAATAAATACTCACCACCATTAGTTTTCAAAATTTTGTTGTCTCTTTTTCCTGTTAAAAAAGATTTAAAGGTGGGTTATTTCAGATTTAAAGTGCAGAAGTAAGGAATAATTGAGTGTATGTACTCTTTTAGAAAAAAAAAACAAAAAAAAAATTGAATCAAAATGATATCCCGTGAATTAAATGATCGTAAATTATGCCATGAAAATCGAATAAAAATGAAAACTGGACTTTCATTATTTTTTATATTTAATACATTATTGTTAGTTTATATATTTCAGTTTTAGATCAGTTTAATTTAGTTCAGTTGCAAATAAAATAAGTATTAAAGATATTATTATACTAAAATTTAAAAGTAACTGGCGTCACTAAAATGTTAGTGTTAGTGTTAGTGTTGTTAAATAAGCGGTAAATTATTCAATTTTGATTGGGAAAATTTGTCTTACACAATATTATTAATTTTTTTTATTTTTTTTTACATCTGAAGAAATTATTATTTAATATTTTATTCGATTTTTGAATTGAAGGTGTTTAAAAAGGCAAAAAAAGAATTGAATCATATTGAAAATTGGAATAAGATTTATAATTTAGAAATTTTTTCATAAATTTTTTTAATTTAGTATTTTTTTTTTTCTTTTTCACATCATGTTCCCTTATACAAATAAGTGAAGTTGGTATTCATTTAATATAAGGTTGTCTTTTAGTTATATTTTAATTATAGTCAAACCTCAATTTATCGTCATTCTTTAACTTCGACATTTTATTCTATATATATACATATGAAAAAAGATCAATCAAAACCTTCGATCAAAACCTTTATTTCCAACATCATAATCTTAAAGTGTAGAATGTAGATGACATTTTAAATCAGCAGCGAAAGTAAAATAAAGTTAATAAAAATAAATTAAAATAATCATCTGTTATTAAGTCACGATTCAGAACAATTTTTATATGTATAGGTATATGAATTAAGAAACTGCCCGAAAAATTGATTCATCCTTGATCATAGATTATCGAAAGAATTTCTTAAGAAATATAAATATGTATTGAAGATTTAAAATTTGATTAGTTAATTGATCAAAAATTAACTTTTACTAAAATTTCTTCTGATGGGATATTGACAAACTAAGTAAATATTTTACTTTACTTTTGTTTAAATTTTTGTTCTTTTAACAAAACGCTAATTTTTGTTCATCTAACAAATTTCCAAAGTATCACTGGTTAAATTTTGTCTTGTTATAAAAGATTTTAATTAAAAATATTTTTAATTTTTATTGAATTTTCTTAGAAAATTTTGCATTTAAAATTAAAATAATTAAAATAAAAAGATGTCCTAGATAATTTTTTACTTTCATGCCATTGAAGATTTTTTCCTGATATATTCTTAGAAATCGAATTAATTCTAATTATATTGTATCTGAAACATATTTGTAACAATATACTAATTTGTATTCATTTTTTTTTTTTCATTTATTTCTTGATTCCCTTTAGAAATCAGACATCATTCTGTTAAATTTTGATTTTTTCATAATTTCAATTTATTTTCTTTGATTCTTTTTTTTTTTGTAAATGTGTGGCCATCTGTATATTATTTTATTTTATTTTGCTAGTCTTTTTATATCTGTGCACGAGAAAAGTATTGAAATTATAAAAAAATATTAAAATCTAAAGATCTAATGTTTTTCGCCATTTCGATCCTTTCGAAAAATAAGATCAGTCAAATACTGTTGGGCTTAAGTGACTGAAATTTTATATATCCTTTCGAAATACACATTCAAATTAAAACGAAAATAAGGCAAAAAGTATTATTAAAGGTTTTTTAAGGCTAGCACTTTTCCAAAACTATTAAAAACAATTTAGAACCTTGCGTTTTGTGTTTCTGCAGTAAAATTTATAATTTGTTTAGAACTTTCTATATTTATAAGAAAAATTTGTGAAAAATCAACACATTATTTTTTCAATTTTAAGAAAACCTTATATACATACATATTTACAATTAGCACATCTAAAAATATAATGTTAAAGCTTCAACTTTTACGGTTTTCTTTTAAAAAAATATGTACAGGTGCTTAAGTTACAGGTGTCTAAAGATAACAAATTTTCAGTTTTTCACCCCTTATATCTCTTAAACATGAGAGAAGTTCAAAAATTTTCTTACATAGCGAACTCGTTAAACGGTGTAGAAGTTTTCTAAACAGGCGGACGGGCGAACGGACAGAGTCAAATTTTTTTTGAAAATAAAAAAAATTATCATTTCCAAATTTTTTAATATGATAGTAACACTTATACTTTTTGTGTCAAAACTTTAGTTTATTAATAAACTTTAGTATAAGTTCGGGTTGATTTCAAAAAACATTTTTTTGATCAACAGCAGTGATTTTTTGTATAAAATTGCAAACATTAAAATCAATCAATCAATTATAATCAATTCGAAAATGAAAGAAAATGTTTTTTTGACAACTGTAAACTGTTACGAAACCATACCAATATTAAAATTCATAGGTAATGATATATTAAAAAATTTTAGCACTTGAAATAACATTTACTTATCCATGCATAATTGACATATATACAAAATATAATGTACCTATACCTATAATAAATAATAATCAATGAAAAAAAATGTGAGAAAGTTAAGAGGAGAACATTCTCCGTTATATTTTTTGTTGATATTTTGGCACAATCATCCGCATTCTATTTAAATGATTTATGTTAATCATTTTGACAGTATTTTGACTCGAATTTAAAAAAAAAACTTATTATAAATATTTATAAAACATATGCACATACATACATACCTACATATATATATAAAATATAATTTATTTTCATCAAGAATATAATTAAGTCTATTCAAAATTTTATAGAAATGGTAAAAAGAAATCATATTTTTCTGATATGCTTTATACACATACTTAATTATATTGTATATTAGGAACATACATAATACATTTATATGTATTTTTTAAATAATTTACATAAAATTAAGTGCCAAAAAAATATTATTTAAAATTTTATGAGTTCTTTAATAGATCAAAAAAAAAAAAAAAAAAATAAAATCATATTTTCTTAAGAAAATTATTTTAATTTTGTAACAAATTATTTTGTTGTGACAAACATTTAACACTGTACTTCAATTATAGAAATAGACAAGACAGTGGTGATTGTATTACATAGTATTATATTAAATATTCATACATTATGCATATAACATATTATGTATTCTTTTTAATAAAAATTTTTCTAGATGCAACCATCAAACAAGATCAGCGACAGCAGTGACAACAACAACAACAAACTGAAATAAAAAAAAAACACATTTTATATGATTTTATTGATTCTTTTTAAAAAACATTTGTTTTTTTTGTAAAAAGTGTGAAGCTGATTTTGGCACTTTTTTGCAAATTTTTTTTCTGTGATGTTAATTCAATTATTTGCTATTTCTCTCATTTTCCTAGCACTGTGTTCTGTTGTCATATTTGAATTTTGATTATCTAAAAGTTCTATTTGTAGACATATGATATGTAGCTGTATATTATGCTGACACTATGCTGGTATTTATCATAAAAAATTATTAATAAAACTCATTCGAGTTCATATTATAAACACAACAATTAATCTCTAATTATCCCACAGCAGCTGTCATAACCAATTAAATAAGTATTTTTGTTGTTTTTTTTTTTTTTATTTCCAATGTTGTTAATATTGCCGACATATATTTTTCAAGTTTTTAACTACTTACATATTATAATAAATTTAGTTATCTGATCAATTGTGAATGTATTCCTAAACACTAAAATTAAACAAAATTTTCTGTTCAAATAAAATTATAAGTAACAAGTAACAAAAAGCGAAAGGTATTATAAAAGTCATATAAATTATTTAGTTAATATAGTATATACAGGGTGATTGGGGGGGATAAAATTTCTGATTGTTTATGTTCTGAGGTAATTTATGCTAATTCTGAAAGATATATCTTCTTTCAAATTTTCAAGTTTCTATCTATGTTGCGAAGATATGAAGGAAGTAAAAATTTGCAAAATTTTATTTTCACATAACGGTAAATTTAAATAGGTACTAAATATTTAAAAAAAAATTGTATAATTTTTATATTGATATAATAAAGATAAAAATAATCCTGTCGTTTCGCGTTTTTGAAATGAAATAATGAAAATATGTAAATCAGAACCTGGGATATAAACAATTGAAAATAGGGCTTTCTCAAAATTTGAGGGGCTGTAGATTCGTAACTGGCGGGGGACTACATAAAATAGTTGTTTTACAACATTAATTTTTTTGAAAAAGTTCTATGCCCGGTTAAAGTTTCATTGCTCTGTCTTAAACAGTGTAGAATTTTTTTTTTTAACAGACGGACGGATGGAGGGACAGAGTGAAACTAATATATGCCAATTTTTTTTCTGAAAAATGTACTAAAAATATTAAAAATTACTACACTATTGTTGTAATTCAATTGTAATAATTTTTTTCATCTTTTATATCTTCAAAAGATTCTGATAAATCTGTTTCTGACTAAGTTGAAGTATTTTGAAAAGAAAAAAAATGGACAGACAGAGAATTGTTTTGGAAGCTTTCGTAACGTTAAGAAATCTTGCATTCACTGTAAAAAAAAAATTTTATAATAGAAAAAACTTATATGTATAAATATTAAGACTGTATAAAGGATGGGAAATGGTCAAAAGATGTAATGACATGAGAACCTGTAATGAATATAATCACCAAGTTTACAGTATGATAATAATGATTATAATATGAAATGTACTGAAGAATAGATGTAAATCATTAGAAAAAATCGAGAGGAAGGAAAAATAGAATTCCTGGTTTAATTTTCAATGAAGAAATAACTATAATATTCATAAAATTTGTTGATGCACAAATAGATTTTTCTTACAAGTGTTTCGATACGATTATATCAAACAAAACAAAAATTTTTTTCGATCATGAGATTTATGATGTATAAATTTGGATTTGTAATTAATTTTCTGTTCTTTCATTGGAGAAATTAATTAATTTTTTTTAATTTTTTATTTTTGGTTTTGCTGATGTGTATTTAAAATGTAATGATTCAAGTAATGAAAAAGAAGGAGACTGGACATATTATGAAAACAATGAATGCGAACAAATATGTGAATATATTGATAAAGATTAGTGTATAAAGCTATAGAAATTGTTATTTCATCATTTTCTTTGCATTTTGCCATTTTTCAAAATCAAGAATGCATAAAGACATCTAAAACATCTGTATGTCTTTTAAAAATATATGTGGTGGTTCATTCAAATATTGTAATATTAGCTGCATACATTGCTTTTATAATGATTCTTTTGATAAAATAAATGAGGTATCAAATAGTATGAGCATCAAAAGGCGCTAACAAAAGCTATCGAAACTATAAGGCATTAGAAAAATATAGTATCTTCGCTGGAATCAAAGAAATACATGTTGCATAAAACTTGATTAAATTATTATTATTATTTTATATAAATTAAAATTATTCTGCCTGTGCAGGTGATAGTGCTGGTGGATTTTTATTAGAATAGTTATTTAAATTTTTCAATTCAAAAAAAAAAATTTCTAATTTGTTTCATTCTGTTCCTCCGTATCTCCGGAATGCGGCTAGTCAGACGCTTGAAATTTTGAGGTGGGGGAAGATGTTTGAGAATAAACATAAGATTTTTCAGAAAAAAAAATTTTTATGCCTCTGTTTAAGAGTTTTAGATAAATTAAAAAAATAGTTTTTTTAGACAATTATAACCTCTATCATCAAAGTGTTACAAAGATAAAATGTGACTGTGATGTGACAAGCTTAAAATATTGTGACTTGAGCCAAAATTTGTAATTTTCTTAGAATTTTATATGTAACAAAAAGAGTAAAAAATCAAGAGACACTTTCTTCTATATTAAAGGAACTCTTTGTTATTAAAAAAAGCTGTTAACACATGCAAAATTTTAATCTTGAAGCTTTGTTTTTTTGTTTTACTATATAGACAACTATAATCTAGGTAATAATAGTTTATATCACGTTAGTTTTTCTTTTACTTTATTCACAAAGATTTCTGGGTTTATTTCGGTTGGTTGTTCTTTTCCCGATCTAGTTCTTCTTCCTCAATAATGTACAATTTTCTACCGTACTTTTTGTGATTTTATTAAGATTTAATTTTTTATTTTCGTCTCGAAGAATGCAAATTTCACTTTTTAAATCTTTACATAATTTTTCCAGTTCACTTATTCTCAAATGAAATGTTTTATTATTTTCTTACAAATCATTTGTATTTGAAACCTCTGACAGGTTTTTTTTCATAACTGCCGTTAAATTTATTAGATTTCTTTTTTTCTTTCTGACAACTAGTATTACTAGTGACATTACCCTATGTTTCCTGAACGGCAATGCATTGATCTTCGGCTAGTGATCTTTTTTTAAATAATTAGTTACATTTAAACCGTTATTTTGCTTATTCCTCACTAGAAACTTATCCTACTTTAGAGATTATCCAAACGGCCTTGATCTCTAAAAATTCGAGAACTCGGTGTCGGAACTTTACTCTCAAAGTAAAGACAAACTGTAAAGTCTAAAATTTACCGACAATACATGTATGACAATATATTTTCTCTAACCCGTTGGCTTACGACGACACATCAACTTAATTTTCATTTTATCTTAAAAAATTTTTGAGTTCTCCCTAGATTTGTTAATACATATTACTTTATTGATCTTTTCACTCATAATTTTTGTTTTTGTTTTTGTTTTTTAATTGCTTCCATTCATTTTATCCTATTTAAAAATATTTATTATTGTTAACCTCCCACTATACGAGTATTATATTATTTAGAAGTAAGTGTGTATGTTATTCATTTAATACAATAAAGCTATAAAACTATACAGTCGAATCCGTTTATAAGAAAATTGTATTAAAGAAAAACGTTTATAAGAATAAATATATATAATATGAATCAGATTTCAATATTTTTTCTATAGGTGTTATTCCCACAAGTTTAAAACTTGTTTGTTAAAATTTGTTTGCATATTGAAATAATTATGTTTGCTATAACCGAGTCTGACTGTATATATTCATTTTTCATAGCTACTTATATTGTATACTATTATAATTCTAAATACTTAACTCTATAATATCATTACTAGTTTTTTAAATAAATTTTCATTAGAAGTCCCCAAAAAAAAAAAAAAAAAAAACAAAAACCACAATAACAAAAATTCAAATATGGTGTGATGGGTATGGCATTTTATTTATATTCAATTTTTTTTTGTGTTTGATTAAAGTTGAGTTGGTTGGTTGTTTAGTTGCTGTTTGAAGTTCAATACAAAAAAAAAAAAAAAACAAAATACTCAAATGCCAAGTTGATGGCAACCATAAGCCTTTTTATTTTATTATTAAAATAAAGTAAAGTTGTTGTTGTTGTTGGTGTCTTTATTTTTTCAATTTCATTTTTAACTTGACATGGATGGATTTATGACCGAAGATTTATTATAGGGTGATTTATATCATTCGTTTTTCATTTCATTTTTATTTTTATATAGGATATATTCTTTTACTTATAAGTTTTGAACAATCTCATACTTAAGACTTTTACTTAATTTTATGTTGTTTTTTTTTTTTTTTTTGTTTTGAATATGTATACAAAAAGTAAATTTTATTAAGTATAAAATAGCAATGTTTCAAATTTTACATAAAAAAAAAAGAAAAAAACGGAAAAAACTAAATAAATTAAAATTGGTATATTATATTTATGTATATTTGTATGTTAAGTTAATTCAATCTTTACTTACACATATATATATAAATTTCTAAGAGTTAGTTTATTTTATATTGATGGTTTTTTTCATTTAATGGTTCAAATGCATATATATCATTATCATCATCAGGAAGCAATAGGAAAAAAATCTCCTATTACGATGACAGATTTTAAGAAAAATATTAAAATTTGAAAAAAAAAAAAGAAAGAAAAATCTATTCACTAATTTCATTTATATTAGGTCTACTAAAAAATTGTTATAAAAATTTTCTAGTTAACACTCTAAACATCCTTTGTTATTATTTTTTGAACCAGTCAATTTTTTGTACATTAACCTAAATGTATTTAAACAGAACCAAGGCGTTGCGTTCTGACTTCATAAAAAAATTTATTTAGAATTTATCGCTATGAAAATTTAATCAGAAGACAAAGCCAGCTGTGTATTTATTTCATATAATTAAAATATGATTATTTAATTTTGCGGGTATGTGCCGACGATCGCAAGTTAAACACCAATGAAAATAATGATGATTTGCCACAATTATTTTCACTTTAACTAATATAGCATTAAGCATAAACATGAACTTTTTTATTTAAGCACTTTAGTTTCATATTATTTAGACTAGTTATAAGAAAACAATAGACTCTGTCAGAAGAGTTTTTTATTGCTATTATTTCGAAAATAAAAAAAAACATATAGTAGCTATTATGTGCCTCAAATAAAATAAATTTGTACATGGGAAAATTTAACTATAGATTACTTTGCATAATTCTTAAGGTGATGACCTAATGCTCGCGTCGCTTTGACGTTTAAGTAGAATACATTGGTTTAAATGGAGCTTGACCAAATAGAAAAGCGACGCTAGAAGAGCCATACGAAGCAAAGCTAAAGTAGGACAACTTTCTACTTTTACTCGCGTTCACAATAAATTTTTTTGTTTTTTTATTTTTTTTATTTTATATTGGTTGTTGGTCATGAAGCGACTCTAGATTTGATCTTTATTTTATTTAGAACGCAACGCTAGAAGCAACATTAGAAGCGACGCGAGCATTGGGTCATCACCTTTATTATTAATTTCTTTTGTGATCGTTTATCTTCTATAATTTTTTGTGTTAAATAATCGCTTTTTATATGTCTAGCCATTAAATTACAAGTATGTATATATGACTTAAATATTCATACATGTTTTCCCAAATATGATTAAAAACAAATGAACTGAGATATATAAAAAAAAAACTAATAAAATTTTCAGGTAGACTATAATCTTCTAATAAACAAAAAACAATAAAAAAAAACATTTGAAGCACTTAAAAAATTTATTGAAATATAAGAAAAAAATGAAAATATTTATTTTGAATTCATGGGTACTTAATACTTTTCATGTATCGCGTATCTCATATCGCATGCATGTAGTATCACTCATATGGTTTTCTTTTTTTGTATTACTGTCATTATCGCTGTCATTTTTTTCTTATTTATTTTATTTATTTTTTTACTTTTTATAATTTTATAATTATTTGTATTATATAATTCTCCAATAGCCTACAAAGAAAGATGAAACAGAGTAAAAATAAAATTTTTCTCCCATGCGATTTTTTTTTGATGATGATAATAATATATATTGTATTCTTATGTGTATTCAATTTTCAATTTATAAATTTCAATTAAAAATGGCAATCAATCATAATGATGAGTTAAAGAGGAGGCAACAGTACATATATATGTATGTATATGTATTTATATTTGGTAAATATATACATACATTCATTCTTAAATCACATGTATGAAATTGAATATAATATGTATGTACATATTTATTTATTGGTGTCTGGTTCTTTTTTTTTTGAAGAGGATGAAAGAAAGGTCTAGAAAGTAATTTTATCTCATAATATATTTAAATATGACATATGAGTTGGTTTATTGCATTTTATATTTATTTTATTTTTAAAATTTTTTTCTTATTTTTTTTTAAAGATGGTGGATGAATTATGGATGTTATTATTGTTTCGGATGCATATTGGTATTTTCAATAATATTTATAATGTTCATATATGTATGTTTGGTTGCATTTAATTTTGTTGTTTTATTATTAAAGAAAAAATTTGTTTAAAATAAAATAAATTGTTATTTTATTTTATTTATGTACATGTACATACTTATATATAAAAGTAAATTAAGAATAATGGTTTTTTATTATGATAAAATATAATTAAAAATGTCAATAAATATAAAAATTTTTGTGGTTTGTTAGGGTTTTCCTTTTTTTTTTTGTTTAAGATTAAGATTAATCGGTTATCATTAATTTTATTAAAATATTTTAATATAATAATAATTTTTTCTTGTTCTTATATAAATAACAGTAAGTAGGCATTAAAAAAAATTTTTAAAATACATACATATACACATGCATAAATGTACATTTATACATAAATATAAATGATCATTTATAGTATTAAGAGAAAGTCGTTTTCACAGCTTTTTCTTTACTTATTATATGGTGAATTGGATATTGGAATCTAGAAAAAAATTTTAGATACATTTGAGCTAGAGACTTTAAATTGGGTTCTGGGTTGCTGGTAACACAGAATTAATTATACAAAAAAAAAAACACCAGAAGACGTTAATGAAATTAGATGAAATTTGCAAAATTAACAATTTTTTTTATATATACAGAATTACTTATAACAGAAATTTGTAAAGAAAAGAATAATATTTGAAATTTATATAGAAAAGAATAATAGAAAATGGAAAATATGGAATATGGAAAATATATACCTTTTTTACTTTAAAAGTATTTCCAATAAAAGTGTAAACCAAACCACTTTCTTTTTAAATTTTAGCATTAAAAAATAACTTGCACTTAAAGTGGAAACCCTTTTTCTAAAATAAAACAGGCATAATACAAAATTTGAAGTCAAACGCGCGTTTAACGAAAATAAGAGAAACTATAACTCTATAACTTGAAAAATATCGATTCAATTTAAATGGTTTTAGTATCTTGTTAGATTATAGTCAGTATTTGTATCATATTAAAGTTTGTAAAATCAAATAAAGTATGAAGGCAATATGCGCAATCTAATTAAGCTTAAAGATTTAGAATATCGCCTCTAATTTTATTTGTTTTGATTTTCTTGACTTTACAATATAAATATTGCCTGCATTGAGAAATAAATTTTTTTTTAAAAAAACCCTGATTATAACAAAATAGTTTTGAACATTACGAAAAAATTCTACAAAAATTTATATTCTCTTTTTTAGTTCAGATTTATAAAAAGATATTTTCTTTCAAAATTGTTTTTTTTTTATTTATTTCTTATATGTTAATTTAACACTGGGCATTCAGCTAAAATGGACCCCAAAACTATAATTATTTAAAATACAATTTTTCTTGTGGGTTGGTATACATTTTCAAATGATATACAATGTAGCTTGTAGCACAATGTATGGCAGATTTTTTACATGAACATGTTTATAGACGTAGTAACCTTCACGCGAGTTATGTTTAATTTTTTTAAATAAAACAATTTGCTTCTTTTTCTGTGGTTTTAAGACCAACTTTTTATTTTTCCTAATTTTAACTTATATTAAAAAAAATTACAAAATAACTTAATGTTAAGGTAAGCATTTCTTAATATTACAAAAAACGTTATTTTTATTACTTATTATTACAAATTGCGAAAATTGCTGAATTGCATTTCCTTTATTGATTAATTCATTCATAAAAGTTGAATGAATTAATTTTTGGTTTGATTAATCAAGGTTGAATAATTATCTAACTTGCACCCTCTATTTATAATATTCGAATTAACTAACCATTAATTTTTTGCTATCCTTTTAATGTATCTTATTCGCTTTTTCTAAGGAAATCTGTATTTTGCGCTATATCTAAAGATCTCATTATTTTAAGCCTTCCTGTAGTAAAAGTTCTAGATGAGCTTTAGATTTTATGACATAGCTTTTTATTTCATCTATAACTTTGGCGATTCCTAAATCTGTATGAGAATATCACTATTACACAGATTACGATATTTTAGCAGTTACGATATTTAGGACTTTATTTTGAAAAGTTTGTATTTTTTTAATATGGGCTTGCTTGGCACAACCTGTTATAATTTTTTGATTATAAATTAACAGTTTATTATATATCATTAATTTAGACTTACGACCTGTAGGAGCCAATAATTCTTTTCAATTTGTTTTTCTTTTTAACATGTTCTTTCTACCTTAGCTTGTCATCTATCTTCATTCCGAAGTACTTTGTTATATTTACTCTCATTAAGAATAAAAATACAATTTCGGATGGTTTGCTTAAATAAATCTCTGACCGTTTGTTTAATAACGGCGTACGTAACTTTTTTTGCAATTTTGTATTACCATGGGGCTGAATTTTAATTCAGCGTATTTAAAAAAACAATAATTACAATAAAACAAAAATTTTAATTAGTCTTGTTAAAAATTTTCATATTTTTTACAACTTTAGCATACAAAAAAAAATAGAATAGAGAAATCTCCAAAAAAAAAAAATCCAATTTAATAAAAGAAGTGAATTTTCATTTCAAAATAATAAATAATGATAATTTTAATTGTATTAAAAAAAAAGTTATAAAAAAAATATTACATTTGTATTAGTGTTTGTATTACTATTTGACATGATATAATATAACAGTAAAACATTAATAATTTTCTTTTTACCTGATACTAATACCAATTGAAAATGAGTTTTTAATTCTGACAGATTTTCCTTTTTGTCATTATTATCCTTCAATAAAAAAAATTTTCAATACAATCTGTTTATTGCTTTTTTTGTAGTTGTTTTCAGTTTTTTGTTTTTGTTTTTTGTTTTCATAAATTGTCATATCAGACACCATTTTTTTTAAATTGACCAATTCAAAAAAAAAAAAAAAGAAAACAAAATAACATTTTTACCAACAAACCAATTTCAAGTATACTTTGTAATTCAACCAATAAGTTGAATTAAAAACAAATTTTCATTTTTATATAATCGAATCTTTTAACAAAATTATTTTTTTTTGGAAAATATTTTCAGAAAGTTATATATTCCTTGTCCATTTAGAAGTCCGTCGGCTATTAGTCTGTTCCTTCATTTAAAAAATTTCTACTTAAAATGTACCAATCGGTCTAAAACAAAGCATTTAGGTTTTAATCATGAAAATATTTAAGAATGTTTTTCTATAACCTATCCATTATGGAGATTCGGTCCTATTAACTGCTTTATGTGTATAATTATATTTTGAAATGGTTGTTAGAACTCCAGTTTCAATGGATATTTTTTTTTAATTTAATTTTAAAAACTTTAAACGACATAATATATCGTATAGTTTATAAAAGATATACTGCTGCACGTTGTAAATGCACTGATGGCTCTGACTCTGTAGTAAATAATAATAACATTAATAACTAATACCAAAGGTGACAGTGGGGTTGCCGTTAACTATTACCTCATGCAGCAAGTTGTTATATATTATTGCATGTTGAAAATATTGACGGTTATAGTTACTGTTAGCAAAATATAGTAATAATAATTAGCAAATTCATTGTTCTTTTAAAATATCACTCAATTCAATGTTTACGCGTACTTTTTTATACTTACTCCTTAGCCAATATACTGCGGTAGGGGTTTCATCTCATTATATTGGCTAAAATGGGAAATGGGTTTAGTCATTAAGAATCTGACATTACAAGGGAAAATTCTTGGTGTCTTTAGAAAACTCCCACGTCCCTTAGGTTAAAAAAATTATTAATATTTGCAATATAATATACCGTTATATCGTTTTAGAAAATTTTAAACTTTTCCTTTTTTCTGAAATGCTTAATATTTGAAGCATGTATAATTTTAAGCATGCAAATGGTATTTTGAGATTTTTTGAATGTAAAATACAAAATATTAAGTTAAAAATATTAAATTTTTACATGTCTTTTTTTTTAAATTTAAATAAGAATTTCCTTTAAATTGAAAAAGTGTCATTCTAGAGTGTCATCTAACCATTTTCTTTACAAAAATAAAAAAAAAAAAAAATCTCCCAAGAAAAATTCTTATAAAAAAAAATAATTATAAATTTTAGAATATACTTTATTTTATCATTTTAAAAATGTGAAACTTTAACAACTCTTAAATTTACATTCAACCTTATTTTTATTTTCAACCCTAATTTAATCCTTTATATATACATAATTTTTTTTCTTTTAATGTAATACATAATATTATGTTATATTGTTATGTAAAAATAAAAAAAAAAAGGATGATCTTTTATGCATTATCCTGATTTTTTTTTTTTTTTTGTTTAAATTTAATATGGACAATTTTAAACCTGAATTTTTTTGTTTTTATTATTTTTAATACACCATATAATATTTATGATAGAGATTATGCATGAATATTGTTGAATATAATTGACGGGTGTATTATTACGAATCATAATCTCAACTATTCATTCATTTATACGTTTTTTACTTATGAGTTTTGTTCTCTATACACATATTCATTTTGTATTCTGTATACGTGCATACATACATCTATATTATATATAATATAATTCATTGAGATTTGAAAAGTCATTAAAAATTATGTTCGCTATCAGCACATGAAATGGTTGTTTTTTTTTTTTTTTTTTTTAATTTTATTTTAAAAATGGTATTACCGAGGCCATCACAAAGTACAAAAAGGAAAAAAAAAAGCAGCACAAAATAAAAGTATGTTAAATAAAAAACAATAGGATACCAGGATGTGTCATCATCACCAGGACATTTTTATATACATATAAAAAAAAAAAATTTATTTTTTTTTTAAATAATAATATATAGATTGTGTAATATTGGGAATTATAAAAAAAAAAGAATTGAAAAATATCAAAAACTAAGCAGAGTACAAAAATAAAACAAAAAAAAAAAAAAAAGGAAAAATGCAACAACAATAAAATAAAGTGTATGTATATATATAATACAATCGATCGAATTCTGTCACAGGACTATTTTAATTTGAAATTGTAAATTTTTTTTTTTTTTTTTCAATTGTTAGCATTGAACAGTCATCTCATCTAGGAAGCAGAAAAAAAAAATGCAAGAATGCATGATTTGTTACATACCTACATATTAATTTTTATATATGTATATACCTATACAGTATATACTTATATTGAAGATATGTATTTTAAATATAAATTAGACACGCTTTAAAAATTGCCATGACAATATTGTTGGCAGTTGTAATAATGGTCAGTTCTGACAATTATTATTAGAATTTAAAAAAAAAAAAAAATATAATGGGGTATCAAATATGAAAATAAAATATCAATTGTTTTTTTCATTTTATTTTTACTTTTTTTATTTATTTATTTTTTTTTTTTGGTTTAATATTGTGACAGTTTAATTGTTAAGAAATCTAGATTTAGGTAGGAAAAAAATATATTTTATTTTATACATTGGTATTAAAAAAAGGTTTAAATTAAAAAGATTAAAAAATTGTCATGGTTCATATATAAGTATATGAATGTACATATAGATAATACGTATGTATTAAAACGGAACTGTAAATAGCTAAGCAATTGTCAATAATTATGACAGTTTTATTTTTTTAATTTGGATAATGTGATGAAGATTTTATACAAGTCAATGAAAATCGATTTTAAGTAATTTGAAAATTTGAATATTATGTAATTTAAGATTAGTTAAATTAAAGATTTGTTTTTTTTTTTTGTTGCATTAAATTTTAATTATATGTACCTCACAAAAAGTGAAAATAATCTAATTTAATTGAGTTTGTACTTTTAAGATGATATCACGACTTAAACGAACATTATGGTGTCAGGACTTATGTCATATTTTATACGTAAATATACGTCAAGTAGACAAAAATATTTTACAATTTAAAAACACAAGATATTATATTTTTAATTCTTTGACGCAATGTTAAATTGTAAAAGCTTAATTTTTTTTTTTTAAATTATTTCTTATAAAATTTCCTATAAAATATTTTTTTTTTTAGAAATTTGTGAAAAAATTCATTTAGCTAAATTTTAAAAATATAGTAATACACCAATATTTAAATAATTGTAAGTGTTAAGGAAATTTCGATTTTTTTGTGGTACAGTAGAATTTTTTGAATTGAGAACTCTAGAATTTTTATTTTAATAAAACTTTTCTGGAAAGAGGAGATAAATTTGAAAATTAAAGAAAGTTATTAATTTTTTATTTTAGTGTTTATTAGTGTTTAGTGCTAAGCTAGCTAGCTAGTAGCCCGAAGATGATTTAGACACCAATCGAATCGATGACAATCGAAGCATCGCGAAATTAAAATAAAACCGTTTTTCTACTTTTTTTTTATTGTGATTCTAACTTTAGAAACTGACATGATTGTGGTCCGAAAAGATACATGCACCATGGTAGGCTTTCACATTTCATAGCGTTCTTGTATCTATTGGTAAACAGAATGTAATCAAATTGATTTCTAACCATTGTTATTCTAACGATTTATTAAGGAAATGTAATAAATTTAATTGAAATTAAATTGGTACCTTTTAATTAATAATTAAAAAATAATTTTATAAACCCCTAATAAGGATTAAAGGTTAAAAGTAAGGATTCTTAAAGATTACAATAATTATGTTAAATATATTATAGAGAAAATATTTATATTTTTTGATTTAGTGGTTTAATGGTCTTAAATCAAACCGTACTGTTGTCATTTTATCAACATTTAAATACTTCGTGTTTACTCCAAAATAATTTTTTAATTGAAACCATATGGTTATAATAATCTTTCAATAATCCTCTTAAAAATTCTCTTTATAGAACAATTTCAATTGGATTACAACTCCAAAAGATACTACGAATCATTAATCAAAATGTGTTCCATTTCTAAACTAAAATATAAAACTAAAATAAAATTAATTTAATGATTTTAAAATGTTATTAGTATAGACAAGATACTTATTTTCATTCTTCCACTCCTTGAAAGTTCGATGCTTACACAAGATTACAAAAAATTATTTAAGAAGGACCGTATTTTCACATATTTTCTACTAATTTTTAATTCTATAGCTGAAATATATACAGCATAATTTATAATAATGGAAAAGAAGAGTATAATTTAAATGTAAATTACATCAAATATGGTGTCAATTTATTAAAATGAGTATCCTTTCTCGAATTCAAAAATTGCTAAATTTAAGTTACAAAAAAAAACTCTTCAACATTCAAAAATTTTCAATAATATACGTACATTAAAAATTTATACTTTTGAGCACTTTAATATTATCTTTAATTATTAGACCATTTTTTTTTTTTTGTTTGTAATCGATAACCCATTAAAACAACTATAATAGGTAACACATTACCAGCATATTCAAGGTTAATTAATAAAAAAACAAATTCCCCTATAACTGTCCTTTTTATTTACAAAACAGGATACTATTAAACAAGAAAACAAAGTTTTTTTTACCAATTTTCAGTAAAAGAGAGTATATTTACCAATAACCAGTTTCCAAAAAAACCGGAAAAACAAAAGTTCAATATTCTTTGTTAATGTATTTTTTTTTACAGAAAACACCAACTTTTCTATGAAAATCTATTAAGGAAACCAAAAATAAAAATAAAACTTAAATAATAAAAAAGTGAAAGGGAAAAAAGCCTATTATAATGTTACATATAAAAACAAAAAAAAATAACATACAATGCCAGCCAACAAATAGGCACACATTTTAACTTTCTTTTTTTATTTGTTATCTGTTTTTGGTTTTTCCCCTTCTCCGAAAAATTTTTTTTTTTTTTTTATTCTATGATACTATAGGATTTTTTAACATTTATCGTGTATGTAGAGAAAATACAACTATTCTTTCTCCTTGGCATTGAATATAACCATTAATATAGAGTATTTGAAATTAGAGTAAACAACTTGTTGCTTTCGTCCCAAATAAAAAAAAAAAAAACAAAAAACTAAAAAAAAAAAAAATTCAATAACACCATTATATAGCCAGAACTAACAGCCAAACTATGCCTTTGTTCATACTAACAAACAGACAAGAATATTTTTATTTTGATAAGGGCTAAAATTACGCGAAACAAGATTTTTTTTCAAAAAAAAAAAAAAAAAAAAAGAAAAACTGTTATATTAAAAAATTTCTAAGGATATTTTTTTTTATTTTATTCGTTTCGAAATTTGTTTTTTTTTTTTGCTTTTATTTTTACTACCTTTAACTTTAATATAGGACGAGATAGAAAAAAATAATATTATATATGATAAAATGCCAGCCTATATACACTGGACTACATAATAATAATGTGAGATAAATATTATTAATAGTTATTGTTCGAGTAATGCTGTACAAAAATATCAGGCGGCTTAGTTAAATCAATGCTGTTAAAAATTGAAAGTTGAAATCTTTTTTAAATAAGAGGGACTTTTTTGATGTATGTATTATAATTTGAGCCAACTTGAACATGAAATTATTCATGATTAATACAATTATTGTTAATAATTGTATAAATTTTTCTAATAATGACCATTGGTTGAAGACGTAAAAACTTATTATTTATTGAAAGTAATCTAGGATTGTAAAACTTAAACTTTACAAAATCTGTTACAATTGCCATGAAAATAAAAAAAAATATTCAACTAATATAGCTATTATTTCGAACCTCATTGTATATATACTTTTTTCTTTTATTTTTGTTTTGTGCCTTTACATATACGATTTAAATTAGACAAAACAAAAAAATGTTTTACTATCTTTCCACATGTGTTTTTTTCACATATGTTTTTTTAACCCATCTTGGGTTCGTTGAATCCTTGAAAAAAATTCCACCGATATATTTTTTGAAGTTCTTATTTTTATTTTGTATTTTCTTCAAATATTTTTAATAAAGGCCGTCGGCACAAATACATCTAAGTATATAAACTGTATTATATGTACTGTATAAAGTCTTAAAGTTTTGAAATTTTCGAATTTTGTAAAAAGAAGGAAAAGAGAGGTGAATGTTTTTTGGAATAAACTTAAAAAATTTGAAAATTGGAATGAAAGAAAAACTAAGTCTCAAAACTTTCTTTGCTATTTTTTCCCCCTTTTCAATCTTTTAACATATACATTTGATTAAAAAAAGCTAAAGTTTGATTAAAGATATCGGTAAGTTATTTGTATGCTTTATAAATTGTTTTAGTAAATTGCTAGATAATTTTTATTTAATAATTAATTTAGCCTAACAAAGTTTCAAATAAAATAATTCTATATAGTAAATTATGAAAGTCCTGTCAATAATTAGTTGCCAATTAAAATTTTTTTTTTTTGATTAACCTTGAAGAATTTTGTCTCTGATATTTATAAATTCTATGTTCTCCTCAATGGTCCTATGTAGAGTTAGAAATTTAACAAATTACTTAAAGGTTTGATACTCGATTAAAAAAAAATATTGATGAAAAGGTAGGTAAGAAAGATAGACAACTCCTTGCAGTTGCAGTATTCCCCATGTTATAAGATAACAGTAACTTACTAATAGCATAAAAATCGTGCTGCAGTTTGCATCTGAATTATTAAGTTGGGGCATTATATTTTAAGTCATATTTTAAGTTGGGGCATTTTTTTGCCACGAAGATGATTTTCTTGAAAATTGTGTGAAATTAACTGATGCAAAAACTATAATAACTTTAGTTCCCATTAGGTTCATTAGTGTTCACTATACATTAAATTCATTAGTTCGCTCTCATCTATAATATTTTTGGTAAAAAATTCCGTATAATGTCACCGTATTATGTACTTGGTCACCGTATTATTTAAAATATGAGAATATTATTGAGAAACTTTAAAATAAATTTATTAGATATTCTGTTCGATTTTTTTGAGAAAATGATTGGGTCTGCAATAACTCTCAACAAAACGTAATATTACTGCGATGAGTTCATTCATGGATTTTCTGTGTGGTTCGTCAAATTGTGAATTCGTTCTCTATAACTTGCTTTGGAATTGTTCTACTTATAATATCAGAACATCAAAAACTGTACGTAGTGTCAACTATTGAAAATTCGAGTCAATGAGTAATTTATTATTTATTTTAAATGCCCATTGACGTTTTTATTAAAGTTTCGGCAAATTTTTAATTTTAATTTTTATAATAAATAATTTTAATAAAATGTAATTGTTAGGTTAGTCATAGTCTGCAATAGTTTATAAGACTAGTAAAAGTATGTTAAATTCCATTTCCTCCTTTTTCAAAATAAATAAGTATGTGATCAACGATAGGAAAATCAAGCACATTGTATATAATTTGCTAAAGAGTATTATGTAATAAAAAAAAAATTGTGCGTAAATGTCTTGTGTAGAAGAATTAGTGTTATGTAATGAGTTTGAAAATGCCATAATTATTGTACAATATATAATTATTCAAAATTTGCTTCAAAAAGTTGTGTCAAAATGATACAATTTCCCTCATTCGATATCACTGAAAAATTGTCAATTTTAATGCTTTCCTTTTTATATTTAGTATATGTATTTGTTGTTTATGTACTTATTTGTATTTTTGAGAGGGTTGGTGCGAATTATGGTACGACAATATAGAGGAGTCGTAGGAGCACGAGTCATGTAGGAATTTTAATTCACTGAATACCATTCTCTTTTTAAAAATGTGATGTTTAGTATTCTACAATAGGTAGGGTTCATGTCCTTCACCAAAAAATAGGTTATATAATCTTTAGTACTGATGTACTGTTTGGGCAGAGGATGTTAAGTTTAAGGAATGAAATTTTATTCTAAATTGAAAGGAATAATTAAATTTTTTTGGGAATATCAAAAAAAAGGACAATAGAAGAGAAATTTATTTACAAACATTAAATGCCATTTTAGATAAAGTCTATAAATTCAAAATACCAAAATCCAAATATTATAATATCAAAATGCTTTTCAACATACATACCGACTGAAAATGCAATTCAAGTAACTAAAGTTTAATTTCTCTTAATTAGAAGTTAAGAAAAGTATATTTTTTTTATCAAGTTATGATCTTTTTGTCTAAATAAATTCTTCTCAAATCAGTTTTAAAAAACTTTTAAAAAAAAATTGATCCAGATTAATCAAGAGTACTTGCAGTTAACTTTTTTACTAATCTCTGTTTTACTAATCTCTGTTAACTTTTTTACTAATAAGGATTTCTTTAAAAATAATTATATTTAATATAAAACTATTTACCAAGTACCAGTTTTTAATTTGCTTAATATTTTATAATCTATATAAGTAATCTTCTGTCATTCAGTTTACGTGTCCAACCCAATTATTGAGCCTGATTAACCTAAAAATTTTTTTTTTTTATATAATTTTTTGAATTTAACATGTAGATAACATTTAGATAATGTATAGACTTCATTTTTGTGCTTCAGAAAATACTAAAATTATTTCATTTTCTATTTTTTTTTATTCTGAAAATAAAGGACATCCCAGTAATGTTATAAATTTTGATAATAATCCAAGAGTAACTCAAACTTCTGTTATATTTTTTTCTTTTTTATATTATAATATATAATTTTTTTTTTGTTACATTTAATCTTTTAATTTATTAAGGAATTTCAAATGATGTTAGATATAAATTTTAGATATATTCTCATAAACAAATATACATATTAATATATAATAACATATATTAAAAAAAAAGAAAAAAAATAACAAACATAAAATCATGTATAACTCTTTAATCGCAGCCAAAAAAAAATTATCCTTGATGAAATCACTTCCCTCTCTTCAATTATAATTTTTCTTATCTAAATTATATTAGAGTACATTGTATACATATGTTTTGGGTATACATGCATACATATATTGTATATATTTGGATTTTATTTAAATATACTCACGTACACTAATACAATGACAACAGAAAGATAAATATTATAATATTTTGAACTCATTAAATAATATTTGTTGTTCAGAAAAAAAAAAAACAAAATAAGAAAAAATATTTTACAGATCTTTCATTTTATGCTCGTCTTTCATTTAATCCTTTTTTATTGCTTTTCGTTTTCCCCCTTTTTAATAAAAAAAAAAAGAAACAAAAAACTAAAAATAAAAATTTGTAATAACAAAAAGTAAAAAATTATAATTTTTTTTTTTTTAAGTAAAAGCTTTAAAATAGATACGTAGGGCAGGTTCTCAGAGTTTTAAATTTCAATAGAAAGAAAAAATTAAATTTTTAAAATTATTAGTAAAAACAATAACCGATAACAAAACTTTTTCTTTTGTATAAACGTGTAATATGTTTAAAAAAATATAAATAAAGTTGCGGAAAGATGGAAAAAGTAAATTCTTTAGTTCTCTATACTTAGGCTATTATGACACTTCTTTTTTTTTTACATTTTTAGAGAAAAGAAAGATATATAATATATATTAGCCGCACCGAATAATTTTTTTTTTTGACATTTGCAATTTAATTTTGGAAAATCAGCTGTTGTTTTTGAATAATCAAATAAAAATATGAAAACCAATTTGTTGTTAGCAATAAATTTAAATATAATAATATTTACTTGAAAATTTATTTAGAAGATTAAAAAAAAATATATCGCGATCTTCTTCCGACAATATTTTTCCCGTTTTTTTAATATAATTTAAGATTTCTAAATCGCAATATAGTAATATTTACTTTTTTAAATGACAACATTTAATAGCACATGACAATTAATATACTATATTCATTTCTTTTCAATATATATAGCTACCTCTTTTATACGCAACTGACATCTTAATAGTTTTTAATGCATTAAAAAAGTTAAAAAAAAGGAGTGTCATAATGGCTTAAGTGTACTTACAAAAATTACATTTAAGGAATCATTTTTGTTACAGGATTCGAGATAATGAAATTTAAATTTTTAAAATACTTATGTAATTATTTTTTAAATAATTAAAAAACTTAAATTTTTGATACAAAATTAAATTATTATTTTTATTTTGTTCTTTAGTTTACGTTCAATTGTTAAACAAAATGTTTTGTGCAAACTGCAAAAAAATTCTACTATACTTGACTTAAACTAATTATATGTAATAGGAGAGTGATTAAATCCGCAGCATTTAAATAAATAGTGTTGCGTTCCAACCTGACTGGGGTGATATATAATTATATGTATTATTATATTATATATTATTCATGATATATAATTATATAAAATTATTAATAGTAGCTGGCCTACATATCTAACAGGAAAAGAGTCTATATACATACATACATATTATATTCACTAGTATATTGATATTAGATGGATCCAAAGTAAATACATAAATATTCTTTTACTAAATATCTAATTTTTTATATATAGATAATTGGGTTTAAAGCAAAGTAATAGGCAAAAATATTTACAACCATGTACATACATATATACAAAAAAAAAATATTATGCAGTTTATTATATTTCATAAAATACACAATTCAGACACGGACGAAAAAAAAGAAAAATTATTTTTTCTGTAAAATTAAATAAGTTTTTAGCTTACCTTTATTAACCCTCATAAAACCAAGGGAAATTATGGGAATTTCCATTAAAAAAGTATTGTTCCGTTATTTTATTAAGTTTATATTTCGAAAAGTATTTTAAAATTACGACTATTTTTCCATCAAGAGATATTTTAAGCTCCATAAGCAATCGGATTTCGTAAATAAAAAATGCATCATGCATGGGTTGCATGAGTTCTTAAATAAGATCTATCTATAAGTTGTTTGAACAGAAAAACGAGATAAATTGATAGAATTCTTTAACGTCATATACGAAAACTTAAGTTAATTATGACTGTCTTAAAAATATTTGGCAGATTTATTTTATCAAATAAAAAAAAAAACAAAAAAGTAAAGACTATTCTCCAATGCTGACTCCAATTAATATATATTCAAAGATTTGGAAGAAATCCTTTACAACTTTTAGATCTAGTATCTCGAAAACTGTAAAGGAATTAATAATTCCCTACTTTAAACAATTTTTTACTTATTTTGACCATCTTTATCTTTATTCTTTATTATTTCTTTGGATATCTGTGATTTGTATTAGTGACACCCTGTTTACATAATGCATTCTTCGTTCGTTATTTATACATACATACATACATTATTTTCATTATTTAATATTTTTCAATTTTCTTCATCGATTTAAAAAGAAATTTAAGATAGATGGCAAATGACAATATTAGCTACTTGTCATTTTCTATATTATCATAAAAAAAAAGACTTCTTTCTTTATTTTGAATTAATTTTCTGGTGTTTTTTTGTTTTTGTTATATTTCGTAGATGGCAGCAATAGTTGAAATAACAGAAGCTGAGAAATTTAACTTAAAATGAAATAAAAAAAAAAACACATAATTTATCTACATACATATGTATATATTTAAAAAATATATTCTTATTATATGAATGTATATGCTTATTTAAGCTTTTAATTTTTTTGTTATTGTTGGTGTGATGTTCCTAGCTTCGCTGCAATACAATATACATTAAATATCTACGAAGCGCCACACAATTTAAACAATAACTTTGAAATACAACAAAATTTTATATAGAACATAAAATAATATTGTTAGAAAGAGAAAGACAATAGTATAGAAATAAAATAGAAAAAAAAAATTTTAAAAACTAAATAAAATAAATAATCAGAATACGACAAAAAAGACGGCGATGATGATGAGGAGTAAACAAGAAAAAAGTTTTTTTTTTTATCATATCGATCGCGACTCAAGTAATAATTTTCACTCTAGCGGCGGATGTCGATTCTTCAAAATTATGGAATATCAGTATACAATAATTGATATAAATAATATATTATAGAAGAATATGTATTTATAATGTTCATACATACATATATACATTTATCAATACATAAATACTATGGAAAGAAAATATAACTGAGCACGAAAAAAAAAAAAAAACTGTATAACTGATGGAAAAATTTTAGTCAGAAAAAATTGAAGTGAAAAAAAAAAGTAATCGTTCATAGTTAGACATATATATACGTATATACGTCATATCTACATATGCATATATTATAATTTCAAACCTGTAATCGTATGTATTTGCTTACAGTTTTGTCTATACATAATATTATATTCTAAAGAAAAAAAAAAAAAAATTAAACAATTGCGGAGCAAGACGTAAAACAGAATATTTTCTTGTTTTGTTTTTGTTCTCAAAAGTCATAAATAACTTCAAAAGATTTCCATCTTTTCAGCTCACGGTAATATTTTTTGAAAATATTTTTTTTTGTTCTTTTTCTTATATTTTTTTTTTTTTAATTTTGTATTTATTTCACAGTGTTTAGTTTTTACTTTATTGTTTTGTGTCCCTTTTTGTTTTTTTTTTTTGTTTTCTTATTTACACCTATTAAAAGTAGTGTAAAAAATTTTCTATTGCTACTGTTATATTATTCTTTATTTTTTTTTTATTTTTTGCTTCGAAAGTAGTTAACTAAATGTTATGCTACTGTTATTTTATTATTTAGAATTCAATGTGATTTAATTTTAAGAATTAATTTGTAACTGGTTTGAAAAAAAGAAAAAAACGAAAATGTTAGAAAAATAATGGGAAGGAAGTTGAGGTGAAAGTAAAATCTTTATTTAAAAAATAATATTAAATTTGAAGTTCTACTCTATAATTTTATATTTTTTTATTTATATATTTTGATGAACTTTCAGTATCGATATAAAGAGTGCGCGATATTAGGGGAGCAGTAAATTTAATAAAAGCGAATAAATAAAGTTTATTTGTAGTGGTAGAGATGAAAATGGGTTACCAGATACTTAAAAACAAAATATTACCAGATAAAAAAAAAATTATCATTAAGTATAAAATATATCGGTAAATTGGTATAATTCAAAATATTAATTGTTAGTTTTTAGAATACTTTTTCTAGAATCTAGATTGAATTTCATTTTCATTTAAGATATTTAACTTTTTAAGTGCTATCAGGGAATTAAAATTATTTATTTAATTAATTAATTTTTTTTTTAATTTTTGAATGATATAACTGTTTTGATATAATTTATACCCATCCTTTAAACAATAATCTGGCTGTTTTCGAAGTAGATAGTCTATTATAGCCCTTAATTAATTATTATAGATTTTATTTTATCTCTTACTTAAATTTTGGGAAATATCAAAAGACACTCAAAGAAACTGCACGACGTTGCTTTTAGTAGTATTACAACTTAAACCAACCAAGAATCATCCATTTTAAAACCAAACTTTAGGATGGGCACCTTTAATAATTTTTATAATAATAACTAAATTACCCGTAACTATAATAGCCATTAGTTATCAGATAATATCATATCATTTTCTACACATTTCATATAACTAACTGGAATAGTTATGACAATCATTCGATGCCATTTAAAAAACAATCGTCTATAGTACAACACTCGGTATTAGTATACAAGAGAGAGCGTACACTAAAATTATTAGTAATTTGACGTTTTTCAAATGATTTGTTGCGACTATTACAGTTAGGGTTGTAAATTTGTTATTTTATATTGTGATATATTTATAATCATATCAAAAATTTATCGAATAGTGAATGACTACTATAGTTAGGGATATTAAAATAATTGTATGTTAAGTATATATTACATAATTTTAAACTTTATATCAATAAAACTAGATCTATTTTTTATTTTTTTTGCTTATTTGTTTAGAATTTGTTCAGATTTCGAATTGATTGATTTTGTTCAGTTAATTTAAAATGTATTAAAACACATTTGACAATTAATTTTCATTATTAAAATGAAAGTATTTAAAGCAAAATGAAAATTCAATGACTCAATAATTATGATGAAAATTAAATTGTTCTGAGTTTCTATAAGCATATGGTAACTTTATTTGTTTTTTTTTTAATAGAAATTAAATTTAAAATACATATTTTTATTACATAAAATTCAATAATATTTAACAACAGCTGCTTTTATTTGTGTATAGGACAAACAAGAAATGTATTAAGAATATCAGCAACATAGTATAACAAATACAACAAAAATAACAACAATAATTTAAACAAAGTCTAACAAAAACCAAAAAAAAAAAATGGCAACATTAAGGACATCAAATTGTATTTTTTTTTTTTGTTTAATATTTTTTTTAAATTTTCATTTTCTTCTTACTGTAACTGTATTTGTTGATATTTGTTTTTATTGTTGTTTGTTTTTTCTTCTTTTTCTTTTCACTTGAGTGTATAAAAATGTTGATAATAAAAAGGCGCGTTTTATCGAAAGAATAAGGATTCAAAATATTCAACTAAAAAAAAAAAAATGTCTTTAAATTTCTTCATATTTTTATGATTGTACACCCCTTTTTTTGCGACATTTGAAAAACATTCATCAAAATTTATATTATGTGCATATACATTAATTTATAATATATATACTTATTATGTATGTGTAATTACATATATATACAAACGTAATTGTATAATATATAATATAATAATATGTATATATAGGTACATCATAAAATTATATTAATATTATTATGAAGTAAAATAATTTTTGTTCTTTTGAATACATTTTTTTTATAGGTGTATGAGTGAAAGAAAAACCAGAACAAAAACAAAAAAAAAAAAGGATAAAAGGATAATTTTGTTTGATTTTTGTTGAAAATGTCAGAAATATGAAGGAAACGAGTTTTTGGAGAGATTTTTTGATCCTGATAAATGTTTATAAATATATGATATATACAAATAATGTAAATAAAATGTACATAATTATATACATATTTCCAATACATATAATATATATAATAAATTATATATACATATATAAATATAAAATTTTAGTATATTTCATTTGTTTGTTTTTTTTTTACGGGAGGCTCATGGGGGGCAGGGTTTAAAAAGGCGTCAAGAGGAATTGTTTAAGTTTGAATTTGTTTTTTTTTGTAGAAATTATGTTTATAGGAAAAATTTTTGTTGCCAAGTTGTTTTTTCTAGTATTTGAGTTTTTTTAAGATAAAATTTGATAGAATTCTTTAGGCGCTTTTTTTTTTGTTGAAAAAAAAAATAAAAAAATAAGAAAAACTGGGAAATTATTCACAGAAGGATATTAAAGATGAGATGAGACAGAAAAAAAAATAAATAAATTTCATATATATTTTTTTTTTATTTAAATTTAAATTTAAAGTATTAGTACATGCAATATCTATATATGCTGTATCTATATATACCTACTAAGTATGTATAATATATTATACTGTATACATATATAAATAAAAGAAAAAGGTAAATATAGACATAGAAGACATAACAAGATGAAGGATTTTCGATTTTGCTTTCTTTAGAATTGTTTGAGTAGTGTTTTTTTTTTTTTTTTACAGAGGATTCTTCAATGTTTTTCTAAACTTTGATAAGAGATAGATTATGTACAGGGATGGGACTTAAAAAATATATTTTAAAAGTAATTTATTTAAAATTTATTTCTGTTTTATATAAGTTTTGTTTAAAATTTGTTAAAATGGTTCTATACAAATTGTGTTACGTTTTTTTTATTCAATTTTCATTTACTTAAAAAAAGAACTGGTATTTTGTATGATGCCATTTAGTTTAATAAAAGTGGCGGTACTGATGAGTGATGGCAGAAATAAAATGTTACCGGTTATTAGTATTTATAAAGAATTTAATTTTTTTTCATAATTCTTAAAGCCATTATTTACTTATTTTTACTTAAGTTTTTAATAATTTTTCTTTCATCAGTTCCTCAATTAATTTGGACATCCTCTAATTACTTTACGATTATTGGTCCTATATAAATTAGTGAATATTCAAGAAATGGATTCGTTATATTTAGTAGTTTCAGAATCATATTTCAATTAGGTAATCGAAACAACCAATTTCTTGATATCCTTGAAAATCCCTCATTCATGTACCACTTTAAATTTAAATAAACATTACATCTCTATAAATTAACGATTTTTTTTTATTCAAAACATACATATATCCACAAATAAACTTATTTGGATGGAACAAGTACGCGAATATAATATTGTCTAATTTTTTTTTTTAGAAAGAGATAAAAATTGTTTTTGTTTTTCTCTTTTTTTTTGTTTCTATTTAATTGCTAAACTTTTGACATTTTTCAAAACAATTTTGACAGCTTGGCTGTTTTTAGTTAAAATTGTGTTGGCTTTTTTTTTTTTAAAATTTTTGCAATTATACAGGAAATTTGTGACAGTTGAAATAATTTATTTTAAAATTAATTTTTTTAGTTTTCATTTAGATAAATTTTGTGATGTTAAAAGTTCAATAGAAGGAAAAAAAATATTCATACCCTAACCAAGCAGTAGTGGTAACATTATGAAATTTTGGTACATGAAATTTTTTTTATAGCTTTAAAATGATAGAATATTTAAAATTTATATACGAATTTAAGGATATTTAAGAATATTTAATTGTTTCAAGAATATTGATTTTGGTTAGTTGATATTTAAGGATAAAGAAATAGTATACTTTATTGATGTATATGTAATTAACTAAGGATTTCATAATAGATAGACATTTTAAATTGATTGCGTTGATTTTTTGCGCTATGTGTAAGAAGTGAACAATAATGATAATTTTTTAAAATCTTTTGAATTATCATTGTGTTCATCTATCTAAAAATTTTTAATTTCATTGTGATTTATTTTAATACCACATATTTCTTTGAACTAACAATTTATTTTTTTGCACCTCCTGAGTAAATAAATATATAATATGATAAACCATGAAATAAATCATCATCTTAAGTATGGTAACTTTTAATTAAGCTTAACATAAGTGTGTATGTGTATCGTTAGGTTCCTATACAAATTTTAAACAAAATTTATGTTTTTTAAAAAGATTTTAATATTCATTCCAAGGAATCACTCAAGCATAAAATAAGATTTCCTTTAAAAAAATGCACCGAAAATTCATTTAAGTCAGTTTGTTTTTTTACCACTTGCGTGAAAAATTATCGAACCTTGACCGTAATTTCATTATTATATCATTTTATACCTGTTTAAAAAAAGAATTCTGTAATCCGAAATTTAAGAGATATTGTAAAATTTTTAAATTCATCTTCTAAAAAACAAAAAACATTACTAAAAAGTACAAAAATTTAATTCTTTGCGCCATATTTGACTGACATGTGACACCACTTTGATATAAAATTTCTTACATATCACCTTTTTGTTGCGCATATAACACATTAATTTATGTGTTTTTTTTTGTGGTGTTTGTTGCATTTCAACAAAACTCAAAATTTGCGGCGGTTTTTTTTAAATTGTGTTTTTGCTGGCAAAAAACCATCAGTAAAAATAAAAATATAAGATATTTGCACATAATACGGTACCAGATTATTATTAATTTTTTTTTGTTTTTATACATTTTTTGCATATGCACTTAAATTGTCAATCATATATGATATTTTGACATTTGATAGACAGTAATTTGATTGACGGGTACAAGAATGAAAAAATAAATAAGATAGTTAAATTTTTGGGATTAAATTTATTGCATTTATGCTTATTTTACGTTTTATTTTAATTAAAAGAAGTTTTTTTTTAAAGCATTCTAAAGCATTTTTTAATAGTTGAATACCTTTTAAAATTATACATTAGAAGGAAATTTTAAAAAGTGACATCTCTAACTATAGTAAAGACTTGCTTAGAGTTGTTTAGGTTTCATTTATTAATTTGTTTCTTAGTTATATCGTAGTTATCCAAATTTCCGAAAATTTGGATGAAATTTTAAGATATTTCGGAACCTAAAATTAATTTGTGGTGTGAATTGCTTGTCTATATTTCACTATTTCACTTTTTAAGAGATAATATTACATTACTCTATCATTTCCTTAGAAGAGTATTAAGGCAGCATTTTTGCGTTCTAATGTAATAATAATAAATAACCAGAAAAAAAAAATAAATTTGAACACATGTACAACTTTTGTTTTAACATTTGTATAAAGTTAATCGTGCGTTTAGAATTCATCAATTATTTAAGTTTTAATATCTCATTTTTTACTGGAACAACTAAAAATTTCGATTTGTAAAATATTTTTTTTTTTAAATTATTATGTTCGAACAAAAGTTATTTTTTTTGATTATCTTTTTGTAAAAAAAAATTATTTCAATCAGAATTATTTAGTTAGAAAAATTGTTTAAAAAGTTACTGAAAATAAAATAAAACAAAAAAGTATATAATACCAAAGGTTTTTAAAGGGGCACATTTTGGGGAGGAAACAAACAATTAAAAGTATTTTAGAATAATGACTATACTTTTGCATCACAATTTTTAATTATTTTTTAAATTTTTTATATTAAAGAAAAAATTATGAAAAATTAAGAGACTTTATTCAGTTTTAAGAAAACGCTATATAAATAATAAACGTTCTTAGCTAATTTGTTAGGTCTATTCTTAAGTATTATTTGTGAAAATTTTAAACAGGAGTCCAAGTTACAGATGTCTAGAAATATCAAATTTTAATTTTTTGTTCTCTAATAGATCTTAAGCACGAGGTGATACAAAAAAAATATCTGAGCTAACTTCCTAATTCACAAAAGCATTAGAGATATAGAAGAATCATAATCTTGTAAAATATTGTTTTCACATAACGGTAAACTTAAATACTTTAGATTGAAAACATTAAACATAACTTGAAACATAATATAAACATTTGAAAACATAACTTTTTTAAACTTTGAGGGACTGTTGTGAGGTTACATAAAAAAATAAAAACATTATTTTTTCTTGACACCTATTCATTGATAAAAGTTCGTTTCGTTGCCCCATTTTAACAGTGTAGAGTTTCGTACAGCAGATGGGTGGACAGATTTAAACTAATAAGCAAATTTATCAACATTTTCTTAAAAATGTGCTAAAACCAGAATTTTAATTTACAAAATAAATTTCAATTCAAATAATATATTTATAAAGATTTTTTTTTAAATTCCGACCTGTTATTTTGGCTATAATAAAAATTAAGATATAATAAAGGTTAAGATAAAAATATCGTTTATCATTGTATGCTATTAAAGAAATTTGAATTAAGGTTGATTCTCAAATATCAGTTCAGTTTCAGTCAGTTAAAATGATTTTATATGCAATTTTTAATGTACCTATTGACATATTTCAGTTCAGTCTCAGTCATTTCCGTTTTCTGGGCGTGCGATTTCTTTCATCTAGAATAAAAATTTCTGCACTTTAAGGAAAAAGTTTTCACTTAAAGTAAAAATGTCTTTAGTTAAAGTAAAAATATCTTTAGTTAAAGTAAAAAAGGTATATTAAATACTTTAAGTGTAGCTTTTCCACCTTGCAAAGATAATAAAGTCTAAGTTGAAATGCCGGAACTGTATAATAAGTATTTAAGTGAAAAATTTAAGAGAAGACTTCTATGATAGACTCATTATTTAGTACTAAAATTCTATGATAGGATGATTATTTAGAATAAAAATCGAATAATGCTTTTAAATTAAATTACAAAGTTCAAAATAAAAATAATTGGTTTATAAGCGTTTTAAAGTTTAATCTGAGTTCTTGCACTAAAAAATACAAGCTATATGAATACTTATACATTTATTTTTTGACTTTTTAAAGAATTAGCGATTCATTTTAACACTTATTCCAAATTACACTTGAAATATTACTATACATTTTAAATAATTTGTTCATTACTCAACAGGTTCGAATAAAAAAATTTGAACTATAATTTATTACAAATGAAAACAAAAAAAAATAAAATTTTTAAATTATTTAAATTATGATATTTTCAGCTATTTTGAGATAATTTCTTAATTTAAGCTCTAAAAATACCATAAAATTTAAATTTAATATTCGCAGTTTATAGTAATTATGTCATATTTCCATCAATAATTTTGTTTTTCATTTTATATCATACCAAAATAACAACATTATGTATAAAATTACCTGTAAGTCATTTATAACCTATAATATTTTTTATTACCGATACAAAAAAAATAAAGAAATAAAACATAAAAATTAAATTGAAAAAAAAGAGGAAAATCTAAATAATTTTGACATATGATTTATAACATTAAATAACCAAACAATTTTTTAAAATCATGTAATAATATAAGAAAGTACAAGTCTCCAAATTAATAGAACAGATCTTTCTAAAGATCATTTTTGTTATAATGTAACTTTTTTTCCACTCTAATTGTTGTTGTAAAAAAAAAAAAACAATCTAATCGAAGAGAAGGAATATAGTTGATCTAGTTAAGCCTAAGATATTAATACTATGGAATATTAATACAGGTTATTCCGTTATTTAGTGGGACGTATGATAAGAAGCGGTTGTAGAGGTTAAAACAAGCTAACTTTTAATATTAATAATTTTTTCGTTTTATTATCACTAAAACGATTTATGAGAATATCATCAGTTTCTAAGATATAAGATCGATTACCACCTAGGCAACGTGAAAGCACTTATGAATTTAATATTACTTTGCAAACAATCTTATGAATAAAACAGGTTGACGTCACATCAGAAGCCGGTATATTGTGAATAGTTATAAATACGTTTCAGTCATGGTACGTCATCCTCACAGCATCGTTAGGTTCCGTTGTAAAGAAAACTGATCCTTTGATCATTACAATTTTCGCCTAATCAATCTTATCAATTGCTAAAGCTATTCAAATCTATTTGGAAATGTTACTAAGTTGTATGTTAGTAATTAAATATTAAAAACTGTGGAAATGGTATAGAATGAAAATCAAACGTTATATCATAAGAGGAGATGAAATAAAGTGATCTATGGGCTATAATAATGTTTACAATATATTATGAACTATTGATTTCCTAGCTTTGCATTCAAATAATGGCTACCACAAACTGCGCTCTACTATGTATGCACCTATTGTTAAGGTTTATAAAATACTACCTATTGTTAAATCACAGATTGTAAAAACAGTTATGATTAAAATTTTTTTTTAGAACAGCAATATCTTAAATGTAACAAAAAAAAATTGTGTTAATTTATCGTATTTATTTTAAATAAAAATTTTTTTAAAAAATATTTTGTTAATCAAAAACTTTATTATAAACGAATAACGTATAAAGAAATGTCAAGGAAATTAAAATATTTTATATGAATAAAAAATGCACTTGATTTTGACTTAATAAATATAAAATAAATTTTTTTTACAGCAATAATATTATAGTAAATTGCTATAATGATTGTAATAAAATTGACCGTCACCGACCTAGTTAACAAAAACGATATCGTAACAGACACCACCACTAGCCATCATTCATCATCTGAAAACTGTCATAATCAACGATCGACGGTGTTTTTTTTTGTTTTTATATTTTCTAAAATTGTTGTTTTTTAGTTTCGTCTTGACGTTTTTAATACTGTTTTTGATTTTTGATTTTTTTTTTTTTTTTGCATATAACGACGATAAAATTGAAATGTGGTTTGAAACGTCAATCTATCAATAAATTCGAAATAACAACAACAACAACAAATTGAAAAATTAAATTAAGAATAATTGACTATATATTCTTCGAGTTTGGAGAATTGTGTAATTTAAATATTTTAGTGAACTAAATAATAATATTATGCTATGGTCAAAATTGAAACGTTTTCAATTTCAAATTAATTGACTTTTAAGCGGAGTCACCTATAAACTATTCAAAATAGAAAATATGCAATACAAAAAAAAAAAAAATGATTATTTTATTTTGTTTTTATTTTTATGATCATTAGAATAATGGAAATTAAGCGTATAAAATTAAAATTTTTTATTTTAGTTATCATTAAAGTTAAATTATCGACATTTTGTTGTTGTCTTTGAGGAAAATTGGAACTAATTTGACGTTTTAACTTTAGTATCAATATTTTATTTATTGATAATAAATAATTTAGGTAACTGACATCGTCGAAACTAAAATTAATGATTAGAAATCATAAAAATTAATGTGTGGAGTGGTTGGGAGGGGTTTCCATGCAAATTTCATGAAATGATATAGTAATTTGAGTGGTTATAAAGATTTTGTGGTACTAAAAAAGGTGCAAGGTAATAATAAAAATCTCATTAGAAAACCTGACTCACCACATCTAACAATAAATTGACAACAAGCAACTTCCGAGATTTGGAAAATTGTGAAAGGAGTAATTGTAAAGACAAATGAAATTCAAAGAAATTAATTTTACCTTTACTTGCGAAACTACAAAACTCGTTTTTTTTTCTGATAATTCTATAATTTCTAAGAAAAGGCATCTTTGAGTATTAGAATTATAAGCCTTTTTGTTTATTTTAAAGTTTTCGTTTTATTTATAAAACAAAAAAAAATTGCAAAATTTGGGAATAAGTTCTTTTGTACTAAAAGCAGTTGTGACTATATGGGATGGGATGTGATAAGAACGGAAAAAATATTTATAAAGGAGAATTGTAAACTTCGTTATGTTTAATTTAAGATTCGTTAAGATTAAATAAATTTTTTCTTCCTGAAAAAATTAATAGTTCAGAGCCAGTAATAAATAAAAACGATTGTAATTCAATTGCAATTCTAATGGTTCTTTATATTACTGTATGTTACTGTTCTGTTAGAGTTGTAAACACTCTTTTTGCTTATAAATTGTATAATTAACTATGTAAAATATTATAACAATAAACTGCTTTTGCATAAAGTTCTTACCTATTGCAATAATTCTTCTTCTTTAACTGTATATATGTACATATATATTTTTTTGGATTTTAGAATGACACAGTGATGTTTTTGATATTGTTTTTGATTATGTGATATTGTTTTAACTTTTTCATTGTACTCTATTATTTTGATGCTGTGTGAACCAGATCTCGAATATTGGGTATCCCATTTGATGTTCAATTTTTAAAGTTATATAAATCGTTATTTTTTGAATTAGTTTGGATTGGATCATTCTTAAATTAAAAAAAAAGTTTAGAGAAGTTTAAGTATTTTTGCCTCAATTTTAATATTTTGTTCATTATTTTTCGACCAATACTGTATTGATATGATCTACATTATGATATTAAATAAAGTTGCAAGTTGAATGAAAATGAACAAAAAGAAAACAAGAAAAATTTTTTTAAATCAAGTTTAAATCATTGACGTTTGTTACTGACTAACCAATTTGACACTTATGAAATTTAATTAACATGTGATCGGTTGGTGTAAAAATAAAATAAGTGTTAATGAATCATGGGATTTTTTGTTGTTTTATAGAACGGTTTTATATTTTTAGAAAAGAATTTTTTATGTGACTCTTCTATGAAATAATTAGAATTATAAATGTATGTATTATGAAATTATTAATTATAGTTATTCAGAAATGATAGGTAATTTTTTTTTTTAAATTAGGAAATAATTTCAATTGAATTTTTTTTTTTAAATTCAGTCAACCTTAGTTATTTTCATTTTAAAATTAAATCCTCCTTGGTATATACGGAATTAAAGTAATAAAAACAAACATGAGCTTAAACTTCAGATCCATTTAGAAGCTAGCAAAAAACTCATACATTTTGAAAATAGTGATAGACAGCTAAGTCCCTTTGCGATAAACGAGCTCTGCAGCTCTAGTAGATATAAAAGGTTAGCGCAAAATTAATGATTTTTCTTTACGACTAGTTTTAATTTTTTAAGGCGAGTTTAAAACCTCACATAACTGCGTTGCGTACAGTATATTTCGATGATTTTTCACTATTCTTACCCAAAGAAATATACAAAATTTAAAACTCTTAGTTTGAAGTAATCAAAATGAAATTTATCATAAATATTATAGAAGTGTAGTAAAAAGCTTGAAGAAGAACTAAAGTGAGCTCAATAATAAATTATTAAATAAAATTAAATTTTTTCAGTGGAAAAATGCTCGAAATGCATAGTTTAAATAACAACCATCTAAGATTAGAATCAGATTAGATTTTTCAAAATAAAAATAAAATAAAAGCCAAATGAAATTATAAGGAAAATAGTTTAAACTCAACATTTAAACATGTTCTATAAATGAAGAAAACCCCACATAAGTAACCCACGAAATATTATACTTTAAAATCGTTTTTTTTTTATATTTTATATTCCAAAATCTTAGTTTTGTTTCATTTTACTTCATTTTTTAATTTACTTGGAGCGCCGCCATTGTTGATTAAAATGGTTTGGTATGTTATTTTACTTTTCAATTTAATTTTGACGACCTTTTGTTGTTACCAAATGTAAAATCCCTCCTAATCTGAAATTTTTCACATACATAATATAGATACATAATCTGGAAAAAGCGTATAACGCGAATTTTGTAATCAAAACTCCTTCTAATCTGAATCTACATATGCACATCTTCTGGAAAAAACGTGTAAACCTGATTTTGTAACCACAAAATTATAAAATCATTCTTCAAATTATAAAATCAAACAAATAAAGAATCTTGTATATTCAAATACATAAATATATACATAAATTTGGGAAAAATTTTCGACGCCGCAAAACTTTACCACTCTCATTAGATAGATGTAACCGCAATAATAAAGTCATTCTTTTGAAATAATTTTGCGGCTACAATGAAATGCAATGCTCCTATTGGATCTTAAAAAACAAGATGTTAAAAAAGAAAATTTCGTAATACTCCCAAAAAAGACAGTGGTAATACGACAAATCAAAAAAAAAAAAGATAAAATTATTGAAATTTAACTTTTGACATTTAATCATATAGTGCTTACAGCAATAATGACAGATTTAAAAAAACAACAACTAGGTTTAAAAAAAGAAAGATTTAGATAAAAAGGCTTAAAGTGAGTTTAAAGTGAAAAAATTATTCTTAAAAGTTTCATTCAAATCTTTAAATATATCTACTCACCAAAATTAATTTTCTTGTTAGAAGGGATATTTGAATTCAAGTTATAATTTTAATGTTGCGATGAATAGGTTATATTTGAAACTACATTATTATGTTTATTTAAAAATTAATATTTTTTATTTTAATAAAAAATTTTTTTCTAGTTTTTAAATGATTATAATTAATTAACAAAATAATACATTGTATACTTTTTCTTACTTAAATGTCTCAATTTTTATGGACTTTGGCTTTTTTTCGTTTTTTTTTTTGATTTGTTGCTCTTGTTGTTAGTTTGTGTTCAGTGTTATTACGTTTCTGTGTTTTTTTTTTATATATATATATATTTCTTTTTTTTGATATTTTAGATACAAATAAACGATAAATATTAACAACTTTAAAACGCAAGCATATAATGAAATGACTAACGCATACCATTATTATAATACATGAACAACAAACACAAACACATTTACACACCAGAAAAAGTTATATAAAAAAAAACTAAACTAAAACTAAATTAAGAAAAAAACAAAAAAAAATAATTTAAAAATTGAGAAAAAAAAAATTGTATTTTTGCACCCTTTAAAAAAAAAAATAAGAAAAAAAACAAAAGAAGAATAAGAAGAACACAACAGTAACACAAGTTAAAATATTGACATTTAAGAAAATATTTTTACACATAAAAGCATGTTAACCTGTCAATTTAAGACACGGTGGTTAAGCACTGAAAAAAGTCATGGTTGCAATAAGAGTTGAAAATAAAATTAAAAACAAAAAGCACAAATTAAAAGAATGCTATAATATCAGTCTCTTATTTTTTCAAATTTTTCTTTTTATTCTTTTGGTAATGAATATTCCGCCAACAAAGTTTTTTTTTCCTTGTGATTTTTTTTTTTGGTTATAAAAAAATTGAAAATATTCAAGTATATAGAAAAAGTCGGGTACGGATTTTTTTTTGTTTTGATACGTAATGATAATTTTTTGAATCTATTTTGTTAGAAGTTCTTAAGCGCATAGATGAAAAAAAAAAATCCGCTTTGACCAAAAAACACTGGTAACACCGGAAAAATTTTATAAATTTCCGTGCCGAAATTAGAATCTACATCAAAGTAAAAAATCAAATTTTAACTGCAATTCAGTAAAATGTTGAGTTTTGTTGCAAGGATAGATATTGAAGTACCTATCGATGCTATGAAATAACATCCGAAACAAAAATTAATTAACCTTTAATTAACCTAATAAGGGTTTTGCTAAAATTTAAGCTGGCGCTTAGTTCATTTTTGAATTTTGCAGATTGATTCAAATGTACTAAGCATTAAAAGTTCAAAAAATATCTTTTGGTGTAGTTACTTTTTTTTTCAAAATTATTTACAATTAATTTTGGCAGTTAAAAGAAGAAAAAATAGTGGCAATTATTAATTTTTGACTTTGGGGTTTGATTAATAGTATCTGAAACACCTAAACAATTGAATTTTTTTTTGTGATAGATACTGGAAACCTGGAAATTTATGATACTTTTTTTATAAGCTTTATTAGACTTTTATTGTAGCAAAAGTAGATGAGCATCAGAAGTATCATTTTTTCTCGTACCTAATATAAATATAGTTCTGGGTTTATGAATTTGAAAACAGAGTGCACCTTATATATATATACATATTATATTAAAATTATATGTTTTCTTTTATATTTCACTTGAATACATCACTGAATTTGCGCACATTTCATTACCTGTTAAACTCATTAAAAATAAAAATATAAACTCACCTGAATTATTTTTGCTGGGTTAAAATAAAATTGAGTTTTTTTTTTCTCTTTATTCGAATACTCTGAATAGTATATCTTAAGATATTTATTCGCATATACATATGTAGATATAATGTGTATACATTTTTTTTTTATTTTAATAAAATGCAAAGATGCACAGGTTAATCTGTTTCGTTTAGGCAAAGCAGCAGAATATAAAAAAAAATTCTTTAACATTTTGTTTATCTTTTCTCCCTGTACTCTTTTAACGTTTGTTTTTTTTTGTTTTATAAAAGGTTCTGTAAGTTTTAAACCCTTTTTACGCGAGTACTTGCTGTGCAGTGTATTTTTTTTTTGGTTTTCAATTTAAAGTAGTGAAGAAAAGATAGAGAACAAAAATGTGCTGATTATACAATAAAAAAAAAGAAAAAAATTAGGCTTTTTTGTTTTTGTTTTGTTTTTATTCGCAATGTGCTGCTCACAGTTTTTCATATCAGACAATTTTTACGTTTCATTTTTGTTATTAATTGGGTTGCTATTCTGTTATATTCTGCTGTTTTTACCTTTGCATAATAAGTTTTTTTTTTTTTTTAGTAGCATCTTTTCTGTCGTTGTTATTATCAAGAGGTTTCTTAAGTTTTGTTTTTTTAAATAGTCACTGTGTTGTTGTTATTTTATTGATTCTTTTTGTTTTTCAGTATCGTGGGTCTCCACTCATTAAAATTTGTTGATTTTTTCTTTTAATTTTATAGATTTTTAATCGATCGAATTTAAAGATATTATTGGGTTATTCAGATTTGTATGTTTGTTTAGATTTTGACTCGTTATTTTAGAAAATGATGTAAAATGTAAAATTTTATGTATGTTTGGTGTAAGTTTGTTGGTTTTTATTTTATTTGTATGAATCGTACTAATTTAAAGAACTTGAAATGATTTTCTAAGAAATTAAACACAAAAAAAAAACAACAAAAAAAAAAAATTACTAAATAAAGTTTAAAAGAGTCATGTAAAGATTGTAAACCACATCTGAATTGACTAAGAAAAAAATTGTTATGTCATTAAATTTAAAACTTATTGTTTTCGAGAATTTATCCAAAAGTTTTTAAAGCAGACTAAAATTTTTGAAATTCTAAATAAAGATGATTTAATTGGCTGTGATACTGGTAAAAAGTTATGCCTTCATACCTGGTAAATTTACGTTTAAATAGTTGTCTTATGTTTTACTTAGATCAGATTAAATTAATAGGTAAATTTTTACCTATATTACAACAATTTTCAGCTTAGTAAGAATCGTTGTAAATTATTATACCCGAACGATAGGGTCGGGTATAATAAAATTACTCCTCCGTTTGTAACACCTCGAAACAAGCGAGCTAGATATACCTTCAAAGGTATGGATCGGATCAGAAAAAGATTCTAAGACTTTTGAGCCATGTCCGTCCGTCCGTCAGTCCGTCAGCACGCTAACTCAAAAACTAAGAAAGCTAGAATCTTGAAATTTACATAAAATATTCTGGGAGTAATTTGTAGGTTCCCCATTATTTTTGGTTGAGTTTGGACGAAACCTTAAGGTAGCTCTCGAACACCTAACTTTTAGATCCCCACATTTTTTTTGAAATAGAGCTATGAAATTTTAACTGCTGATAGATCTCACAAAAATATTAATTTTATTTTTAATAACTTTTTTTCGTAGCCCCACCCGTTACGGAGCTACAGCTCCCCAAAGGTTCAAAAAAGCTCTATATTTAGTTATATAAGGTATATCTTCATTTTGAAAACGCTAAACGATTACTACTTTTATTAGCTTTAAAAGTATATATACAATAAATATATATTTGTGGCATACGGTGTCTTAATTTACCGTTATGCGAAACTAAAATTTTGCAAAATCCTTTAACCCTTCTATCTTCTAAACGGTTTAAGTTAGAAACTTGAAATTTTGACAGAAGTTAAATCTTTGAAAATAAGTATGAGTTATTTCAGAAATTTTTTTTGTATCACTCTCCGTTTAGGAGCTGTAAGGGGTCAATAACTGAAAATTTTCTATTTTTAAACACCTGTTCAAATTTTTTTTAAATTTAATACACAAAAATTAAAGCTTCAACATTATAATCTTATTTCTGTTAACAACTTTTTTTAATAATATAGGGTTACTTTATAATTGACGAAAGTGTTACTTGATTTTTTCAAATTTTCTGAAAAATTTCTTCAACAAATTTTTTGCATTTGTTTTACTCGATAATTTGAAATTGTTGAGGATGTAATGAGTAGTACAAAAAAATGTAAATAAATAAACAACATAACGGTTGCTTGAAGAATTTTTATTTATATGATATTGATATACATACTTACTTATATAATATCATGTTTATTTACATATCGTATATGTCACTGATGAATGAATGATAAGAGTATAGATGTATATTATATTATAGCGCTGCATTTACATACATACATATATGTATTTTATTATACTTATAAGAAATTATTCTATGAATGGAAATATTTTTAAAGAAATATGGCAATGTATGGCGATATACTTATAACAATATAAATATACTATGTGCGCATTAATATAATATAATATTTAAAATTATATTTACTGTTTTGTACTAAGTAAATTTAATATACATTTACCGCTTAGTATTAAATGGTACTATAGAATATTTGAAATAGTTTTGGATTGATAATCGTTATGTGGAAGGTTAGAATCTGCTTTTGAAGAATGTACATATAAACATATAGTTTGAATATATATACAACCCATAGTTCTAGAAATTATAAAATTCACCCAAATTATTTTAAAATTCTGCTTTTGAAGAATGTACATATAAACATATAGTTTGAATATATATACAACCCATAGTTCTAGAAATTATAAAATTCACCCAAATTATTTTAAAATACTAAAATATTAAAAAAATAATATTGTAAGCAGAGTGACAGGCTGTGAACATACTAACGGTTCGTACGGGTATCTAAGAGTTGACAAAGGCAACTGTATTCTTCCTCGTTTTAATTCATATTTATGTTGTTACTGAGATCGTTTGGATGCTGAGAAATATTATCATAAGCTTTAAATGAATAAAAAATAGAGAACAGACAAAACATTTTTTTATTAATAAAATATAGAATAAACATTTCGTTTCTGCCGTTGTATGCTCTTATGTTAAATATAGAAAGCGACCTGTCAAATTGCCATACTGAAATAATCTTAAAAAAATTAAAGGTCGGGGTTGTTAAATAAAATTTTATATTAATGTACACCTTGATTAAGTTTTTTTTTTATTAAAAATGAAATCTAATTGAAACTTAATTTCGAGGTAAGAAAAGTTATTTTAGGTGTAACTTTATTTCGAAGTAAAAAGGAATTCTTTTGGGTAAGAACGTTTTTGGACAAACGAGTTTAAAGTAAATATTATGAGCGCTAATAATAAATTTATTTTCATTTTTTTTATATGTTTTATGATAACAAGACTGGCAGACATTTGTTTCTTTTTATCATAAAATCTATATAATATATACATATATTTTTTTTTTGTATATTATTTTAGAAAAATTAAGTAATATTTTCTCATTCGACAGGACATTTAACATAATTTTTTTTGTGTTGATTTTCCTTGTTTTATTTTTTTTTTTTTTGTAATTTCAACTCCCATGTAAATAATTTCTAATTATGGAAATGATGACTTGTAACTGAATTTCAGACACATAGTTTTTAATTTGTGTAGCAAAAAGTCACATTTTTAACATATTATAATAAGTATATAATAATTTTTTATTTTGTTAAAATGTTTGAAATTTAAAGAGGTTATGAAAATGTCTTTTGAATTATTTAAATAATTTGTAATGGAACATTCTTATAGTGACATTGTAGTCATCATTTTTGGTATTCTTACAATTAGCTTCGAATAAATATTTTTTAAAATGTATACCTACTAATGAATTAAGGTACTACATGATAAATATCTGCGGCCAACTAAGTGCTAATGAGCTTAATGAACATATTTTCAAAAACTTGGTAAAGTCGAATATTATAACTTTATCGTTTACATTGTAATATGGTTATAATACTTTGACATAGGGGGGATCAGGAGTTACAATGAAACATTTTGATTTTTTTAATAGTTCCTAATATGTTTTGTAGTCATTAACTAAATGTTTTTAGATAATTTACTTTTAATTGGGTGATTTAAATATATTGAGGGTTGAAGATTGTTTCTAGAATCTTAAGAAAAGATTAAAGATTCAATATTAAAGATGTAAGATTTAATATTCAAGATTCAAGATTTAGAATCAAGTTATTTTTTAAGAATATCAAAAGAATGTCAAAAAACAAAACTAAGTTTTTCAACAATTGATAAGTTATCATAATAGAAAATATAGAAATAGAAATAAGAAATAGAAGATAGTTTTAATACATACAGTAAAATACGAAAGCTTAAAAGTATCAATTAAATAATAACAATCATGTCGCCTTTTCGAAGATTACTATAATTATCGAAGAATTACCGTTAAATAGCAAAAAAAAATTCTATTATAAATCTCAAATTTTATAATGCAATCCTTGAAAAGAAAAAGACGTAGAAAATGTAGAAATATTTTAAAGATTTCTTATAACGAAAAAAAAAAAAAACAATAATAACAAGTAATAGTGTTAATGTATTAGTGAAATAAAATAAAATGTACATTTTGTGCCTCATCATGAACAGCAATAATCATAAATTTTCTTGTCTCTCTTGCATTGAAACCCTTTTTACCTCGCCTGTTTTTATTTTCATTCATTTTTAACTTTTTAAAAAATTTTCAACGTAAATTTACTGTCCTTTAAACAAAAAAGAAATGCAACCGTTCAGGGAAACTTTATAGTTTCAAAGAAGAACAAAAAAAATTTTCATTACTACTACATTGAAACAAAATTTATTACATTTTATTTCAATCTTAAGGATAATTTAAAAAACCAAAAAAAAAAAAAACAACCTAGCTATATAGCAAATAAATATCCTTCAAAGAAATTCAAGTGGGTTCAATTTATTTATTTATTTATTTTTTTTTTTTTTAAATATTGGATAGGATTGGATTGAATAAATGAAAATGGGGGGAAGTGAAGAATGTGATTGATGGGCAATTTGTACTGTTTTGTTTTTTCAATATATGTACTCGTATATATATTTTTATTTTTATTTCTGTTATTATTTGACTTCAATTTTCTTAAATTCCCTTCAAAAAATAAAGTCACTTCATTGTTTTTGTTTAAGAAAGAATTCTTATACATTAAAAATTTGAGTGAATCACTGCAAGACAGAAAAAGGCGCCTTTCTTTGTCATCATCATCAATTTTAATTTCAAATTGTTTATGTGTATTAGAATATATTAAATTTATAATATTTAATGTACAGTATAGTACAATAATAAAAGGATATGAATGTGATTCTTAGGTTGAAATAAAGTTATTTATGATGCTATGCATGGCATTTTTCTGTTTTTTAATTTTAATGCTGTGGACTGAAGTTTTATAAAAAAAACTATGGATTAAAACTAAAAAAAAAAAAAAAACTGATACTTGATCATAGTTCTTGAAGACAAGACAAGACAAGACAAATACTAATACTATTTATCTCCATCAATAATCTTTTAAGATTATATGTATTAACTTGGCTCCATTTTTAATTTTAATTTCTTTTCTTAACTAATGCGGACTTAATAATTAGAGTGACAGTATTATCCCTTTAATTTGATCTATATAGGACTATCTATACTTATTTATTTACTTAAAGCTTATTTTACTATTTAAAGAAGAAAGAGTTTCACTTGAGCTAAACCTTTCAGGTTTTCAATAATATTGTTTTTTATCCCAGCCTTCCCTTGGAGTAAACTTTACAAAATATATTTTCTCTACATTTTTTAGCATACTTTTGAAAATTTTGTCTATAGCTATAAGAGAGTCTTGTATTTAATATTTAGAATGTGATGAAACGCTCTAACGAAATATTATACATTTTACATTTTAATTACATTTTTTTGGCCAATACTGTTTAACTATTTATTTTTTATTATTCGGTCATTTCTTAAACAAATACTTAATTTTTCTTCATCATTTCAAAATAGAAAAAAAAAATTAAATTTTTTTTTTTTAAATTTATTACTGTGATTTCGATTTATTTTTATTTATTTTTTTTTTTTTTAAGATTTTCATATAGGCATTAAGAAGAACCATGAACAAACCATTAATAGAACAAAACTATAAATTCAAAAGTAAAATTACTCCACCTCACTTTTAAATATATCATATAGACCCTTCTTTTTATATACATATAGATTGTCATGGTAATATCTATTTGTTCATAAAAAAAAACGAAAAGAAAAATAGAATAAAAATCCTTTTTAGTATAGGAATTGCCCCCATCAGGCAACCGTTAGTTTTAATCGCAAAATATTTTCATCTTGACAATATTTATTATTATTTTTGGTTTTTTTTTTTTTTTTTTAGTTTGTTGTCTTTGTCGTTTTCGTCTTCGCTACTGTTCGCCATTCATTTTTCTCTGATATTGTTCTGAAGGATGGATTGCTTTTTTGTTTATTTGTGCTTTGAAATCTTTTGCTTGGAATGCAGGTATAGTTGATTTTAATGATGGTAGCCGTTTGTTAATCATTATCATTATTATTATTATTATCATCATCATCATGTATTGGAAATTTTTATAGAATTTGAAATGAAAATGTGTGTGTTTGCATGTTTTCATTCAGATTTATTACAGGAGTGAAATAGGACACTATAAAAAAAAAAACAGAAGGGGATATGATACGGAATGGTGATGGAAGTAGCAAAAAATGAAAGAAATCTTATAGAATTCCTTTTACACTAGAATAGTTTTCTTACAAAAGTCATAGATTATCAATTTTGTAATTTTTTTTTTGTTTTTTTATATTTTATTTTTCTTCAATATATAAGGGAGTGCCATTAGGAACACCAAAATAAAAAAAAAAATAAAAAAAAAACTCTAGATTCACATCCATCTTAAGGTGAAAGACATTAAAAAATGGTTGGAAAAAAAAAAAATAAAAAAATTTATTTTTGCACCCCAAGTTTTTGTTTAATTCTGATTTTTTTTTTTGTATTTGTTGTTGTTAAAATGTTTGTGTAAATGTATTAAAAGTTTTTTTTTTTTCATTTTCAGCAAAAGAAAATCGTTTTTCTTTTAAGGAAGTTCATGTACTCTAAGTTGCAAAAGTGATTCAATATAACTTTTACAATACATATTATATATATACGTTTAGATATGTATTACGAATATATATTACATAAATATATATATATATATATGTATATTTATGTAATATATATTGTATACGTATAATGTGCCCCCTATAAATGAATATACAAATTTACATATAATAATTTTTATAGAATTGATTCGTACTTTATATGTATATATGTATATAATTTTTACCATATTTAAGTTTAGTTGCATGGCACTGGTAATGTACATAATATTATTAATATAATACACTATCATAATAGTAAAATATCATGACGATAGAGTATATAGTATGAAAGGATTTATTATTATTATATTTTATTATATTTTCTGTTTTATAAAATATATTATTCGATTTTTTTGACAAGATGGATTGCCCTCTTGTTTTTTCGTCTTTTGCTACAATATATTGAAGATTTTTTGTTTGTTTAAATTTAAGTTGATTTTTTTTTCTTTTTGGAATAACGGTATTTTAACGGTATTTAGTGGTAAATAGAAAAAGAGGGTTGTAAAAAATAATGTAAGAAATTGTCAAAAAAAAAAAAAAAAATTTCGAAAATCGAAAAATTTTTAGAATTTTGGTAAAAGAATTTTTTTTTTTTAAAGAGTAGTGATGGAACGATCGTATGGTGTGATTTAAGTATTTTTATTATTTTTTTTTTTTATAATGGCATTTTCAGTTTTTTTTTGTTTTTTTAGTTACTTTTTCAAAGTTTTTTAGTAAAAATAACAAAAAAAAAAAAAATAAAAATAATAACAGTGCATTTCATCCGATGTCAATAAATCGTCCTGAATGGGACATCATGAATATATACAATAGGGGTTCGAGTTTCTATTTCTTTTTTAATTTTTATTGTATATTTTATTATTATATTTTTGTTTTGTTGAAATGGTAAGAAGAGCGGATCGCAGTTAATGTCAGTCTAAAGAAAATATATAGGACTCAAAAGACTTTATATTTAGTATTGAAAATAAAATGTTATATTGGGAGAGTTTCCGTCGCAGATATAATACGAAAAAAAAATGGAGGTACAAAATTTTGTAATATATTTGCAATATTATTTTTATTGGGGGAAAAAAAATTAAGGGAAAATATCTTGAGTTATTCAAAGCATACATTCTGTATCTTCCTATAATTTTCTTTGGTGATTGTTTTTTTAATTGGGTGAAGGCGAAAGAAGGTGCAAAAAAATATATGAGCAAATTTATGTGCGTAATTGTGCAATTTTATCTGTCATAGTGATTTTAAACATAATATACTTATATGAATTTTTAAATAATCAGAGGTAGTGTGAAAGAGATGAGATGGAAAATAAATGACAAAATTTTAATCAAATTAATAATTTTAAAAAGATATGCCATTTTAGTACACAAAAAAAAAAAAAAAATCAAAACATAAAGGCAATTAAAACAAAAAAAAAAAAACACAATTAAAATAGAAAACTTATTTTTGCTTTAAATCTTATGGGGATTAGTTTTGTTAAATTAAATGAAATTTATTTGATTTTTATTTATAATTTATTGTTATTTATTTTAATTTAATTTTTTTTTGTAATTTTATTTTAATTTTATTTAATTTTTTTTTTATTTTTATATAAAGTAATTAAATAGTATTAATAAAGTATATTGTTAGGGGTAATTAAAATTTTATGATTGCGCGAAAATTAGTAGTTATATTTTTCCTTTTTGTTTTTCATTTCAAACAAGTTACAAGTAGGAATCTTTTAAAGTAAATGTCGGATGTGGTGTTTTTTGTTCTAAGAGAGAATCAAGAAATTTATTAGATATCATTAGATTATTATTGATTCTGATTTAATTTGTTTGAATTTTTAAGATTTCATTATATATGTTACTTTTTATACTATAACGGTCATGGATGGTAAAATAATTTCTCCTGCCTCACATTTCAGTGAGATAATGTATTACGGATTTTTTTTAGAAAGTGATTGAGGTTCATTGAAAGACATTCCACTAATTCTACTACCTGTCGTTTTTTAACAACAAATAGATTACAAGACCTTTAGTACTAATGTAGTGTTTGGACAAGGGAATGTTCACGTCAGTGTATGAAAATTGTTTTGGATTGCTATATGAGAAATCTTTAGAATAAAGTTTTTAATGCTCTCCTTAAATCATCGCGAAGATGTAAAAATATATGTAATTCTTGCCAACTTCCCACATAGGATGAAGATTAGATATTTTGAATGGAGGCAATAAACTTTAAAGTTTATTGAAACACTGAAAATCAACGCAAACATTTTGATATAACTTGATATAAAAAGCAAAAGTGTAACATTTTATTTTTATCAAATTATTTAAACCGAAATACTATATGTAAAACCAACATATGTTTTTAAAGGTGAAGTTTTTTAAAAAGAAAATAAAAAGCCTTTTAGAACTGTGGTAATTCTTGTATAAATATTAGTAAATTTTCCTTACAATTTTTAATGTAAGAACAAATTCTGCTAAATCAAAATACACTATTTGCAATTTTAAAGGAAGGCTATATAATTAAGAAAAATACGTTAGTAGGTGGCAAATATAATGTTGGAGCTTTAAATTTTATTTCTAAATTACGACGAATTTGCATAAGTGTCCAAGTTAAAAGTGTCCAGAAAAAGCAAATTTTAATTTTTTGATCCCCTAATTTTAAACAGGAGGAAATAGTTTCTGAGGTAACATGATTATTTCAAAAATTTTTCTTCTGGAGGAACCAAATTGTTGAAAAATTATAGTTTCACATAATGATATATTTAAATGCTCTATATTGCAAAAATAAAATATTATACAATTTTTATACAGATAAGGTTTAAAAGTTTTCTTCCTTTTGATGCTTTGAGATTGAAATAATATTCAGCAGAACTTGAGATATAGATATTTAAAATTGAGGTTTTTCAGATTTTAAGAAGCTACATTTCCGTAATGGGTGCGACTACATAAAAAAGTTTTTCTATAACATTTTTTTTTTTTCCAAATACCTCATGAATAAAATTTATTGCTCCATCTCAAATAGTGTAAAAGTTGTGTAAACAGACAGACAAACAGACGAAGGGATAAATGAAACTAATAAGAAAATTTTTCAAAAAATGTTTGAAATATCTGCTAGAAGAATTTTTGCAAAATAATGTCTTTACTTTATGTGCAGGCCTATATATCCTTCTCGAGTATCTGTATCAGGCCGTTATGTCCTTTTTTCGAATTTATTTTCGAATTATTTTAATTCATGCTGTGATATAATTTTCTAGATTTTCATTGTTATTTATTTTAAAATACAAATGTACACTAAATATTAAATTTGATCTATCAAGTCACTGGACAATATTTATGCAAAATATGTTTAAAATGTGTAACCTGGAATTTTGCATATAAAACAATAAAAAGAACAAAGTTTTTACAATTTTGACTAAATTATTGTACATTATATAATATTGTACGATTACCAGCATGTGAACTTAAATAAATCTTTCTTTCAAAAAAAAAAAAAAAACACTCGTCCTTATTCCTTTTAAAAATTATACCCTTACTTCAGGTAAAAGTGAAATAAAGAAATAAAAATAACAAAACCATATTATATAAAATTTCAAACTTTTTGACTTTATTCATCTTTTCTTTTAAAGAGATTTTTTCTTTTCTTTAAAATGGTGCAGTTTTTTTTTTTTTTTGTTTTTCTTGTGATCTTTTAAAATTGTTATAAGATCGTAAATATTTCATTTACAGTTATAAAGTGAATTATTTTTAAGTTACATCATTTTATTTTGTTTTAAAGGACATTGAAGAAATAAAAATTGGTGAATTTTTAAGCAATTATGCACAAAAACAGGTTTTTGGTTGTATTGATGAAGACATTTTTGAATAGCGATTTTTTAAACATTGTAAATGACAGATTTTAGAAAATTATGTGTTTTTTTGATGTTTTAAAAAAGGGTAACATTTAAAGTAATAAATAGGTATAGACTATATGAATTATTGTGCAAAATAATATGTGCATAGGTTACCATGTCCTTTCATTTATTTTTATTACAATAACGGGTGAAATAGTTTGTTATACTTATCAGAATCATAATCGCGATAAGTTTCTTGTTTTTAAATAAGTTTTGATGAGGTTTTCTTTTATCTTTCGTTTTTTCTTATACAGAGTAAATGCATACATACTGTACTCATTTCAATATTAATTCTCAAATTCCAAAATTCGTTTGCTAAGCCATACAAAATAAGTTAATTTCAAAAAAGTGATGTAAAGGACACAGAAAATATTGTTTTAAAATTGTCCACAGAACAAAAATAAAATAAAAATACGCACATATGATTTTCTCTCCTTTTCATAGACATCATTACAATATTTAAGGATCAGCAGATTAGGGTTCTGAAGCATCAAAGGAAATTGATTAAAAATATTGAACTATAATTTTTTTTTTTTTTTAATGCATTTCTCTGCCTCCTTCTTTAATGCATTACACAGACTTTCCTGTTTAGGCGTGGCTGTAAATGTTGTAAGGGGGAATAATACTTACGACGTGTGTGGGATTCGAACCCACATTCCAACGGTGTTTACACTATATTTTATAAGCTCTTACTCACTACCCACCGAAGCCCCTGAACTATAAATGTGTATTAAAAAAGCTATAGGAATTTTTTAAATAATTTTTACTAAACATTAACATTGTATCTAATATTAAGTTCCTTAGTGTACTTACTTAAAAATCATTATCTATTCTGACAATTTTTGACTGTAAAACAAAAAAAAATATGTATTTTGTTTTGCAAAATTATACAAAACCGGTATTCATTTTCTCTTTTTCAATTTTATTTTGTTTTTTTTTTTGATGAATTTCTAAATTTTCTTTCTTTACCCAAAACATGTCATAAATTATGTAACGGTAGTTTTCTTTAAATTTATATTGCCCTTGAAAAACAGTTTTATTTTGTTTTTGCGTAAAATTTAAGGAACAATTTTTTTTTTTTAGAAAACAATAGAAGAGAAATTTTTTTTTTTGATAACCAACAGCGCTTAGAAAGAATTTTTTTTTTTTTTGTTTGTTATTTTTTTTATCATTAGTCCTTCGTTTTCTTGTCCTGATTTATTTGAAAGAAAGCTGACGTAAGGATTTATGAATATATATATAAATATATATATATATGTATGTATATTGATATATGTATTTATAAATAAAGGTTGTCAATATTGTTTTGTTATTTAGTGAATTATTGGATGATATGAATAACTAAGTAAATTATAGGATCAAGATTTATTTTTTGAATTTTCTTAAAATTTTCATGGTTTCTTTGTGATTTATTTGATATCTTTTCTATATGCGATTTCATGGATACAAAAAAAAAAAAAAACAAAAAATTCACATTCACTCAGAAAGAGGACAACAATAGAAAAAAACAAAAAACAAAATTCATTTCGACATTTTTGTTGAAATAAATCAAAAATTTTCTTTTTATTATATAAATGTATGGTGAAATGAAGAGTCAGAATTTTTAATCTCTGAATTCAAAGGAAAAGTAAAACAGAAGAACAGAATAAAAAAAAAAAAGTAAAAATAGACAAAATTTGAAAAGGAAAGGAAGTATTAGAAAGTATCAAATTTAGGAATAAAGTCAGTTCAATTGTTTTTTTGAATTCCAGAAAATAAAAAACAAAATCTCAATTTATGTGCTTTTGAATTGATGTAATCGTGATTTATTGTAAAAAAAGGAATTTAATGTTTTATTTTTATTTTTTATTTTACATTCATAAGTAAATTATTGACTAAATTCTGTCATATTTTTTTATTAAGTTGAAATTAAGTCAAATAATATACCATTTAAAATAATTGTAATATAGAGAAAGTTTATTTAAATCATTTTCTTTTTTTTTTTTTTGTGGAAAATATTGAAATTGTTTATCTACCATAACAGAGTGTAATACAAATTTTTAAACTAACTATTTTATTTTTAGTCCTCGATGCTTCAAATATTTTTGTTCCATCACCATTTATTCAGTCAATAGTTGTAGTGGTCACCAACCTTTCATTCAAGCTCAAACGCCGGTTAGGTCATATAGATTCCAAGTAATATAAATTTTTCTAAATAGTATAACATAATTAAATAATAAAAATAAGTATATATGTATATCAGAGTCTTATACAATAGCTACAATCGAGTAATCAATGTCTTAGTAAAAAATGATTTCAGAAACTGAAGCTTAGTCTAATATGAATAACAAATGACTTCTAGTAGATGCCCTATTATGTATGCTCCTTATGAGTGTTGAAAAGGCGTAACAAATTATTTGAAAGTATCCTTACTTTTTAGAGACGGTATAGTTATCTTCAAAACTTATTAAAAAAAACCCTAATAGACATTTTAACTATTTATACAGCATATTCAGTTTTGAACATTTTTTCGACCAGTGAACTTTTTATAAAATAACCAGTTCTAAAAAACGATTGAAATTTCTAAATTTTCATATTTGCGGGGTAAAGTTCAAAAAAAGGACTACATCTGATTGTAAGGAAATTTTATGTAGTGGTAATTGGTTACGTGGCAATATCTAAATCGGTTGTATATAATGTTATAGATAAAACATATAACAGTTTTAGTAAAATACTGTAAAATTTAGGAAAATTTTTAAATAATCAATTTGATCTTTAAAGGATCTTTACGCAAAAAGTGGTCTTTTATGAAATATTTGTGACGTCACTAGATACCGTTATGTAAAATTTCATAATAATCGGACACGAACCCTATTCCTAATTTTATCTATTGTAAATTGTAAATGCATATTTTATTACGTTCAAACCGCAGTTAAATTAATTAGAGCTAATGTCTTAACAGTTTGACATTACTAATACTGGTAAAAACACAAAATTTAGATAGATATAGCTAAATTGGCCGTAAGTTTTTAACTTAAGCTAAAAAAGAGTTGTGTGTTTTTTCAAAATATTTATATAATTTGGAATGGACAAACAATTTTTAAATACATATATACTTTTTCATTTATAATTTAAAAAAATAGTCTTTCAGGCGAAACGTCTCTGGTACAAATACAGGTTATTATATAAAATATAATAAAATAATATAAATGGAATAAATAATAATTATAATTTAATATTTGTACCGAAATGGCCCACATGTCATTTAAAGAAAAGATTCCAAAAAATATCGCTAGATATTTATATCTGGACGCTAAGAAATAAAATTAAAATTTAAAATATAATAAAATGTAAAATTATTTGTTTGAAATTTGTTAATTTGACATTTGTGACTAAATACGATAAGAACACATATTACAAATCTCAAACAAGTTAATTTAGCTGCAGTTTAAAGATAACATTTAATATTTTAATTTCAACCTTTATCGTGATAGTTATCAAAAGGTTTTTGCATTTAAAAGTTCTAGTTTGAGTAAACTCCACTTAATACAATTATTTATGGGAATAAAATTATGTCATAATAATATTAATTTCTTAGTGGAATTAAAGATGTGGTCTTAAAGATATTAAATTTCTTTAGATGATCCTTAGACCTTAATGATGCTCTCAATTTAACTTCCATTTTTGAAATCTATATAATAACTTACTCTTCAAACTTAATTATGATTAATTCTTTTAAATTATCATTTACCTGTAAATATCACCTTTATTTTTATCATAAAATATAATATATTTTCTAAAAATTCTTTAGGGAATTTTTTCCACACAAAAAAAATGTTTTTATGTATACCAAAAATTCATCCAAATGATGACCAATCACCAATACCAATATAAAAGGGTCCAAAAAAAAAAAAAGAAATAATAAAAAAACCAACACAAAAGAAAAATAAAATCTGTTCATCAAAAGTGATCAGATGATTAATGACTTTAGGTAGCCATTTTTCTGTCCTTTTTTTCCCATTTATATGTTTGTATAAAACTCTTCTTCTTTTTTCCTATACTTGTATGTAAGTATGTATGTATATTTGCCAATTGATTTTTATTTGTTTGTTTTTTTTTTGGTTATGTACACAATTTTAGTATAACAATTGTTAAAAAAAAAAGGTATTATGTATATGAGGCGGAGTTATATCTTAACTTTAATTTCAAAAAATGATGCTACAGAAAACCAAAAAAAAAAACCCAAAAAATAAAAAACAGAAAAAAAAAATTTTTTTTTGATTGATTGAGGAAATGAACATTTTGAATGGATAATATTGACATAAGAATGAAAGAGATAGATGTATGAAAATAAAAGAATAAAAGAGTAAGAGAAGTAAAAAATAAAAAGAAAAAAAAAATAGGATTGGATTTGGTATTTTTGAAGATATTATAGATACATACATATTTTAGTAGTTTTACAGATGGTGTGTATACCAATTAGGCAACTGATGTTTGATGTTTCTTTTTTTTTTTCGTTCTCTTCCGAAGTTTATTTTTTTTTAGAACTAAATAATTTTTTTTGTTTTATTTAAAAAAATGTTATTATGTAAAAATAAAAAAAAAAATTAATATTTGCTATATAATTATAAAGCATGTGGCTGATAAGGATACAAATTAAGTACTAATTTTTTTAAAACCCATTATTAATTGGAAGTTTTGTGAAATAAAAAATTAATTAAGAATTATTTAGTATGAAATAAAATTATTCGATTGAAGAAGTGGAATTGACTTGTTAAAAGTTTATGAATAGACAATGGTATGTTTTAAAAGTATTTAATTGAAAATTTTATTCTGAGAATGTCATATAAAAAAAATCGATTAGTTAAACTAAAATTTTAGATTAATTCTTTAAACAAAACATCTGCCTATACTTTTAAAATACAGGGTGTCACGCGTTAACTTGCACATAGAGTAGGAGGTGATGGTGAACATCACAACCAACAAAACTTTTCATTAATTTATGTTTAAAAAATTTTCGTTTTAAAATTTATAGCTTTTGATAAAAAAATATTTATTTTCTAGAGTCAGTTGTCAGCTTTATTTACTGTGTACTAATGATCCCCATATACCAAACAGTTACAAAGTTAAAAAGGTTCAAAATGATTTAAAATGAAAAAATTATGTTTCAAACTCAATTTACTTTTGAAACACCCTGTATTTGGAGTACTTTTTATGGCATATTGTAATTGTCGATGACTATATGGCCGCTGATAGCAAAATAGGTACTTTATTTGATAGTTTTAAAATGTTTTTTGTAAGCATGTGGTAAATTATATAAGCATTTGTATGGTAAATTAAGGTTTAAATATTGTTTTACAATCTTTTGGCAACATTGACATAACTTATATAAAAATTTCTTCATTAATTTTTCTTTGACATTTCATTCTTTTTCTTCCTAGTGATTAACAAGATTTTGTTCCTTTATTTTTGACTCGGTTTTCTGTGTGTTTGTACTTTAACTCAACCTTAGTTTAAAACTTGGAGAAAACTGAGTATATCCTAGTTTGTAGTAAATTCCGATTATTAACGACGATCCATTCGATTTAATTTTATTCCATGCTGATAAATTTCTCAAAAAAAAATCATGAAAATTTCTTAAAAATATTAATGTATAGGTATTATAAAAATCATAACATAAAATTTTACATTATTACTTATTATACTTACTCTGTAATATTGACACTTAAATTTTTGTTTCAATTATAATTTTCATATAAATTAAACCTATATAATATGTATATACAAAAAACAAACAAAAAAGAACAAAAATATAATATTTTTCATTTTAAAAGTCATATATAAAATATACAATTATATGATGTATGGAAAATTTATTATCAAAAATATTTTCCATATGGAAAATTTCCCATCAATAAATATAAATGAAAAATCATTCACTCAATTATATACTATTTTTAAACAATAAATATAAATGTATATGTATGTATGTATGTACGTTTTAGTTTATGCATTATCCTACATATCTTTATGACATTTTGTGATATAATATTTTATGATCATAAATTTTCAGTTTTTGTTTTTTTACTTTAACTTTTTTGCCATCATTCATTCAATTCATCTGAGTTTTTCATTTATTTTTTTTTCAATATTTTTCACCCACAATCGTTCTTTAATGATAATAGTTTTTTTTTTGTATTGATGAAAAGTGAAAGGCTGAGGTCGATTTGGTCGGCTTTGTCAGTTTTTATCTTTAACAAAACCAAAAATAAAACTAATAAAAACTCAACAAAAAAAAAAAAAAGAAAAGATTTTTTTTATTTTCTTATCCAATTTTCCATTCAATATAATGATGAAATAAAAAGCTGATTGAAAATCCATTAAATATAACTTTTTGGATTTTGTTTTTTTTTGAATGTTTTTTGATAAATTGATTTGACATTTTTCTGAAAATATGAAAATATTACAATAGTGTGCAAAATAGAAACAATTTTGTTGAATTAAAACTTAAATTAAAACTTAGATAATTACAATGTTAATATAATTTAGAATTTTTGTTGATTTAGTCGCACGCAAATATAGTTAGATGAAATGAAGAGTTATTGGCGAACAGTAGCACATTAAATTGACTGAAGGTCATTTAACAGAAAAACTTTCAAAATCAAATGAAGGGAGAGACTTTCTTTAATTTTCAAGAAACGTTTCAAGATCCTTTTTATCTTAAAATTTCAAGATTGTATCTGAAAGCGTTCCAGAGATATATTTAAACTTTTGCAAAATCTTGCATATTTTCACATAACAGTAAATTTTAATACGAAAGAGCCGTAAAGGGGAATATCATATAAAAATTTAATATCGTATAAAAATCTACGAGGACGAATATCTGGTACTGGTGCATGCTGGATATATATTAAAATGGCTTCTAGGGCAATTTATTTTTTCAGATACCGTATCATAACAAAACATCACTAGTGCTACATGCCTTTCCAACTTCAAAAGTAGAAATATTGTCACTTGAATTTTATAACTATAGTAACACCTTTAGTTGGTTGCCAGTTAAAATTGTGAGAAAATATTTTATCATATATTGTTTTTTAATAGAATATCAATTCTTCTAATGTTCTTAGCGTTTGATGGCAATAGACTTCAGAAGACGATAAACCTTATTTAACAAAATAGAATAAGATTGATTTTATTTTTTGCGAGGTTAGGTGGTAATCTTGAAAGACACCAATGAGATCAATGCGTGAATTGTCTTTGGTATTGTTGCACTTACTAAACGCCACCTTCTTTTTAAACCAAACATTGAACCTATGTTACAATGTACTGTTTGGTTTTTAAATTGCAAAAATAGGAATAAACGAAATTATAGAAAATTATTGAATTGTGTATCGATATCATACCCGTTATGATTTTATGCTTGCCAATTTTAAGGAATATTTACGGCGGCAAGCTATTTCATATTCGCACTGTACACATTACAAACGAATTTCCATGTGTGAAGGTGTGCTATCTGGGGATAATTAAAGTATAGGTGATAAACTGTGCAGTTTTCCTTATATCTAGGTTGAAATTTTAGACATGAGGCATTAAGCTTTTTATATCTTCGGAACAGGTTCCTATACCAACGAAATATTTATAAAATAAAGTTAGTGCTCCAATGATACGTCGATAACTTAGTGGAAACAGAGTTGAAATAGCAATGAGATCGTTTATCAAACAAATTATACTGCTTTGCACTTTGTCTACATATCCTAATTATGCTGTTCGTAAAGCTCCTGTTCAAATATGCGCATTGTAATCCATTCGAGGTCTGAAGAAGTATTTATAGATAGTTAACAAATTAATTTTATTCCTTAAATGAAAAATAGGCCCAATTTTTTTAAAAACTACAGCCATTAAATTTCGTTTTAATTTCATTAAAAAATTTATAATTTACTAAATTTTATTCATCTCCTTGCTTTAAATTTTATATAAGAATACATACAAAATTTCACCCTAGATTTCATAGTAGGTGAAATTCGGTTTCGGTTTCATAATGCATTTTAAATTTCACTAACCAAAAGAAACTTTTTACAGTTATTAATATTATTATTATTAAATACACTAGTATGCATTTTAAAAACACCATTGTAATATTATAAATATTTTACAAAAAATTAAATCTAATGTCATTACAATGGAATAGATGATTTTATTGCTTTATGTTCAATACAAATATTTGATAAAAAAAATTCATCATCATTTTTATCAACTTTATATTTTCATTATCAAGTTCATAAACACTTTCATCATCATCATCATCATTATTATGAATGTCAGTATATTGTACAGGTATTAAATTTTTGTTTAACAAAAGATAAAAACAAAAAAAAAAAACCGACCATTCTTATCAGAAATTTTCTCTCTTTCATTTTTTAAAGGATTTATTACTTCTTAAAACATAAATTATCATCAAAATACATAATAATATATATATATATATATATATACATAGTTAAGTAAAAAAAAAATTTTATATTTTTTTTTCATATCGCATATGTCAAAATTTGTATGAAATAAACATTTATAATGGATAATATGTTAAAGATAATATTAATAATAAAATTGTATTAAACAAAAAAAAAAAAAAACAAAAGTCCTTCTTTTTATGATGTACCGTCCTTCTTTTATATGAACATTATCTTCTCTTTTCTTCTTTTCCCTCTACCCTTATCACACTTGGTATTGATATTAAAAATGTACATTACATGAATTACGTCTGCCTATCATAAATCAATCAAAAATAAAAAAAAAAATTTATTGTATAACTATTAACTATAACTATACATACATATATGATAAATTATTTAGCAAGGATTGTATATGTTTGTGTTTGTTTACAGGTAAATGATAAGAAGCCCATAGGTAATAAAAATTGAAATAACAATAAAGGCATATTAAAAAAAAAGTGAGAAAAAATATGATGGTTTTAATATTAGTTTTTAATAACGATTTTAAATTGAAAATAAAAAATTTGTAATAATTGTGAATGATTGAATTTATTTTGTGGGATTTTTATGTATATGAATATATATGTATGCAGCCAGTTGTGTAAGTGTGTGCTGCAGTTATAGGGAAAGAAAATCAAAAGTGTATGTAATTAAAAGGTATTGTATAATATAAAAAAAAAGGCTAAAAAAGCATAAGGATAAATGCGAGGAATTACATATGGATTGTTATGAATCGTTACATCTTTGATAGAATCATAATTTGTTTAAGAACAATTTCTTTTTTTATATGTTTTGTAATAATTAAGAATTTCTACAGCCGAATAATCAAAGGTTTAATGAAATTAATGATTGACGAAACTGAAGCTTAGTCAAATATGAATAATAAATGATTTAGTGGATGTCCTATACTCCTCATAGGAGTGGCAAGGCAACCAAAAAATAATTGGGAATGTATCGAAACTTCTTTTTCAATTATGTGACGTTTTAAACTATTTTGTTGCACTTTTATTTGATGTTATGTGAGTCAATTATTTAATCGTGCGTTCAATGTTTAATATTGTTTTCTTTCAACTTTTCGTTTCTCCTCTATTTTTCCTTTAGTTATTAATTGAAGTATAGTTCATATTTTGACGCACGCATAATATAACTAAAGTAAGCAGTCGGCCTTTTCATTTGTCCTTTTACTATTTTGAGTAGTTCCTCTTAGTTTAAACTTCTTGTTCAGTTGTCGTTTATTTTGTTAAGAACTTCAGCATTTGTTATTATTCTTTCGGTCCAAGAAATTTTTTTTTAGTATATTCTATAATAAACACACATCTCAAATGCTTCCAATCTATTCATATGTTATGTTTTCAATGACCATATTTCAGTAACATATAATAATATTGAACATATACATAACATTTAACAAAATATACTCTTAAATCGAAGCTTAAAATAATAAAGTTACAATATAAACTTAGAGTAAAAAAATTGGATAATTTACAATTAATATTTTTTTCTTCGATCGCTTTATTCTACAAAAATATCGTTGAATCTTTCTTTTATTGTGTTTAATTATATACTATTTTTTATTTCATTAAAAATTAATTTTCATCAAAATTTCATTTTATTTCAGTGCCAACCAATTTGATTCATAGTCAATTTGCCGAATTAAAAGTAATTAAATGACGAAAAATTAACTAGAATTGTTGGTTTCATTAATTTTTTTGACCGACTTTAAAAGAAATATCTTAAAGTAGATATTCTTGAAAATAGTTTTCTTTTTTTTTGCTGCAGTTAAAGTCAGTACTCTCGGAGTTTCTTGCGAACAACCGATTAGATGTGTAATAACTTTAACGTCGTAAATTTTACATTGTATTCTTTATACCATTTTTTTTTTGAAACCTCTAAAACTTAAACCGAATGTATTGTTATTTTGTAAGTTCGGGAAAATGCTATAAAATTGTTTTTCTTTTTTATATGAAAAAGATTATTATCTGGTAAAGTTTTAACCATGTAACCTAGTCATGTACTTTATTATACAAAGTAATATATTTTGTATTTAATATTATTTAAAATATCAATTTAAAAAAAAAAAAACACCATTAAAATATTGATGTAATGCGTTAACTTATTGATTTTCTTATAGAAATTTTAGTATGTTGATGATTTGAACTTTTTAAAACTCAATTTTATTTTAGCCTTGGTTTTTTTTTTAACACAGTTAAAATAATCACAAAAGTAAAGCTGTATTTTTATTTGGGTATTATTGCATATTCTGTCAAAACCAAGTTTCAATTGTTGCATTTACACCAAATATTAATTATTGCATTTCAGTCGGATTTGGACACAATTTAGAAAGATTTTTAACATGTTTCCGGATCCGGAACTATGTAATACGAAAAATTAATATCTTACTCACAATTGTTTTAAAACTAATAATTCTCTATAATATATTTATGAGCATTTTTATTTTTAGCATATATATACATTTTTTTCATAGAGCATATAAATTTTTGTAGTTATTAGCCTATACATTTTACACTAAATAAATTTAAATAGGTAAAAATAAGGTAACTGTTCTAAAGTCAAATTTTTTTTAAATATAAACTATTTTTACTTTAACTGAAGACTTTTTTACTTGAAGTAAATATTTTCTAATTTAAGTGAAGACTTTTTTACTTGAAGTATTTTCTACTTTAAGTGAAGACATTTTTAATTTAAGTGAATATTTTTCAATTTAAGTGAACACATTTTTGTTTTAAATGAAGAATCTTTACATCAGTAATTTTTGTTTTATAAATATATTTAATATACATATATTTAACTTATTTAATTCATATTATATATTTGTACCGGATATTTATGTACCTATTTGCATATTATATATTATATGTGTATGTATATTATATATATTATTTTCTACTTTTATTTTTATTACTTTTAATATTATTTAAATCCCTTCACTTAAATTAAAAAATTTTGCATTTAAAATTAAAATTTCTTCACTTGATATTAAAAAAATCTTCAATTAAAGTAAAAATTGCTTTACTTAAAGTAAAAAAGGTATATTCGCCAATCATTTTACAGATTAAACTAATCTATAATCAATCTATTCAATACATCTTTATAAAATATGTATTACAATAATTAAAAAAAAAAAACAAACAATAAAATAAATAATAAATTTTGTCAACTTATAATTAATATATAGGTAGTTAATCAATTTTTAATTAAAACTTTAAAATATCAATATTAGTTTCATCAAGGAATCAATAAAAATATTTTTACTTAATTAATTGTTTTTAAATGATTTATTTAATGAATTTATTCAATGACAGAAGGACATCATTTATAATAAACACAAAAAAAAAAAAAAAACAACAGTAATAAATTAATATAAAAATAAAAAAAAGATATAAGATTAATTTATTATTAATACCAATATAAATTTAAAGTAGCTACTATTAATAAGTATATAATTTATATACATAATTGTATATTAAAGATAAATTTTTGTTGTACATTAAATTAAAATTTTTGATTAATTTATATATATTTTGAATAAATAATTTTAATTAATTTTTTTTTTGTTTTTTTTTGTATTTTGAATTGAGAATTACGTCTTAAAAAATTAAAATTAAATTTATCAAGAATATTAAATTGTTCTTATATTAAAGAATGAAAAATTTATATTTAATTAATTTTATTTTCGTTTTGTTTTTTTTCCTGGGTTAGTTTTTAAATTTAATTTTTTATTTAAATTTGTTTATTTAAAGAAAGATTTAATATATTATATTTTGTTTGTTTTTTTTTCTTTCTTTTGTTATTTACTTCTAATTTAAAAAAAAAAAAAACAAAATACAAAAGAATCATTTAATTTTAATTAATATTAAAGTAATTTCCTTTTAACTATCCAAAAGTGATTAATGATTATTAATATCATTTTAATAAAAAAAAAAAAAAAATGGAGGTTTATGACAGTTCAGTTGCAGTTTGCATTTTTGAACATTGGCTTTTGTTTTCTTATCATGTTAAAATTGTAAAACAAAAAAAAACTTAAGTTGAATAATTTAACAGGGGCATTTTAAAATTATATAAAAGAAATAAAGTGGAGTATTATACCATAGAATTAAATGCCATTTTTAAAGTATTTTTCATATGTAGGTACTTTTAGGAAAACAAAATTGATTGTAATAATAAATTTTCTAAATCCCACTTTACTTAAAATTATTTAGTGTCTTTTATGTCCTTTTTTTCGTAGCTAAATATTACTATAATATTTAGTCCATTAGTCCGTTTTTTTTGTAGTAATATTTACATGCATTAATAATGGTCGAATGTTTTTATTCTTCAAAATTAAAACAAAAGAAAAAACAATTGCAAACATTTCAAATGTTTATAATTTTTAAAAGCAAGAACCATTTCCATTAAAATAAGGATAAAATAATTTTAAATATTTTTTTTCAAATAAAATAAATTACGTATTTCGTAATTAGTTTTTTTTTTTTTTTTTAGTAATTAGATATTTTTCTAAAATATTTTTTATAATTTTAAAATATTTTTTGTAAATATGTATTTAAATTAAGTAGGTATTTAATTTAAGGTTTTACACCACAAAAATTGAGACATCATCATTATATGACAGTCAAGAAGAAAAAAATTATATTAAAAAATTAAAAACATTTACATAATATTTTTTCTATACTCAACAAAATTAATAAAAATTACCTAATTTCTAATTTTAATTTTTTTTTTTATTTGTACACAAAAACATGAAAGAAAACTTTCGAATGGGGCTTTTATAAAACCTATGAAAAGTCCAAAAAAATTCATTAAAATAAATATAAAATTTTAATAAATTAATTTTCTTCCATCAAAATATTATTTTAATTCCTATTTTTTTTCTTTTGTCAAATTCTAAATTCAATTTTTAAAAATTGGTGTATTTTTTTTTTTTTTTTTAACAATAAAAATTTCCTTTTAATTTTATTATTAATTTACACTGTATTTTATTGTTTTTCTCTTTCTAGCACATCAGCAAAATAATTTCTTTTTTTTTTTATTTTATTTTACAAACAAAAATCTATAAATTATCACTGAATTTTGTTTTAAATATTTTCCTACAAAAAAAAAAAAAAAAGAAGTTTTTCTCCGTTCATTTTCAATGAAGAATATGAAATTGAAAAAATGAAAAACAATAAAATTACAGTACAGTACCAATTTTCCAAAATAACAATAACAAAAAAAAAAAAAAAGAAAACTTTAATCAAGCAGTGGGTACATACACAGTATAAAATCAAACCTAGAAAAAAATGGGGAGTAAAAATATATGTAATAACAAAGAAGTAATTTAATACTCAATTTTCAATTTAATTTTTCTTATTATTTACAATTTTACAATCCACTAATACCATGTTAAAATGAAATATATACATCAATACACATATATTTTTGTTACCACTACTAATATAAAATATAAATGAATTGGGTTTTTTGTTGTATTTCTTTTTGAATCACAAAAAAAAAAAAATAAAAAATTCTCTTATTAAAGAAAATTCTAAATAGAATTTGCTTACAGGTGGAACAGGTGTATTTTAAGGGGAAATTTAAAGAAAATATAATCACAAAAACATAAATATCTCATTTCCCACACTATTACAATTCATCTTACAGAAAATAACTAATTCTAATAAAATAAATTATTCCTTAGGTTAAGTTAAACTTCTGAAAAGAATAACAGAATTAAGAGAACAAAAAAGAGAGAAAAAAAAATTTAAGAGAATTTTGATTTTAAAAATATGTACTCATTTTCAACTAAAAAAGTTTCATTCTCATTTTGTTTCATTTTTTTAAAACAGAAATGTTCGTTCTCTTTTTTCTTCACGAAGTTATATTTTATCTTACCAATTAAATTTCTCTTAAAATGAATTATAAGGATGTGTGCGTTTGAATTAATGGATTTTTTGCTGATTGAATGATATTGTGTCATTGTATTAGTTATCTTGCATTGCATTTTTTATTTCTCAATTTTTTCGCTTTATCTCTTTGCATTTTTCTCTTATCTGTTATTATTTTAGTTTTAGGATGACCTTGTGTTTGTTTTTTTTCTTTTTTTTAGTTTTTTTTGATATTTTTTGATTTTTGTTTGTTTGTTTGTATTGGAGAAAATTAGTTTTGCTTTTTTTTTTTGGTTTTTGCATTTTTCTCGTTTTTAGAAAATTCAAAATATTGAAAATGCAGTTTTAGTATTGAAGCGTACAGTAACTGACATAAAACATATAAATACACACATACATATTACTTAGATATAAATAATAGCCTATGTATACATATAGAAATTATTGTATATAGAAAGTCATGTAGAGAAATAGAATATATAGTAATTATTATGGTCAAAAATTAATACAATATGTACATAAATATTATTAGGTATATGCGTATGTTTGTACATATGTACATTTTATTGTAATATATAAAATTAAATTATTATTTTTTTTTTTCTTGTCTTTGATTTCGATATTTGTTTTGTTTTAGAAAAACAACAAAATACTATACAGCAGCACGAGCACCAGCAACAACAACAGCAGCAGCAGTAGCAGCAGCAGCATTGGCAGCAATATAATGAATACAAAAGCAAAAATAATAAAACGGCAGTCAGTTTGGTAGTAGCAAAAAAAAAAAGCATTATAGAGAAATAAAGAGAATATTGCAAAATGTTAAAATAATAATAATAATATACAAGAAAAAAAATAATATTATATAGAAAATAAGAAAAATAACATAAGCAAACAAAAAAAAAAATATAACAAACAAAATTTTATAGAAAAACACCAAAAAGGAAGAATATAACAAAAAAAAAACAGAAAAAGACAAAATAATAATAATAATATAATACATAAGAAGCGATGAGACAGAAAAAGCTTATGGTCTGTCAAAATCGGAAAACAATTTTCATTCCCCGTCGATACGTGTCGTCGCAAAGCGTGTGCCACCGATTAATATTTTATTGGAATTAAAAAAAAAAATAAAAAATAAAAATAATACAAAAATAATAAAAAACAAAAATAAAAAATAATTTTTTTTTTTTTTATATTATTATATATATTATATATATGTGTTTGTATAATATATATATATGTATATATATTTCTATATTTATGAGTAAATATATATATATATACATAGATATATAACTTGTTGTTGTATTTCTTTTTTTTTCTGATATTTAAATTCCTACATAACAACATACATACATATGTATTAATTGTAAATATACACGAAAAGGATAATAAATATAAAAAATTAAATAGATAAAAAAATAATCCAATAAATAATAATAATTATGACAAATCTTAATAGTAATAATAAATAAAAAAACAAAAAATTACCGAATTAATAATAATAATTAAAAAAAAAAAAAAAATAACTAAGTATATTAAACCTTTAACATTTTTGTATTATCCGCATCCGCATCCTAATAAATTAAAAAAAAAAAAAATTTAAAAATTGAATTAGATTAAAACGGTGATCTAAAAATTATAAAAATATATAATAATAATTAATAAGAAACAAAAATTAATTATATTATAATATCAGTTTAACCGTTAGTCGAGATAATATTGAGATAAAAATGAATAAAATGTTAACATAATTTAAAAATCTATATCTTCTATAAATTATAATAAATGTAAAAAAAAAAAAACTTAAAAATTAATACACGAAAACATATTTTGTTAAAAAATAAAAAACAAAAAACCAAAAACTAAAATACGTAAAATAAAAAACAAATAAACAACAAGTTAAACATTTTTCTAATAAAAAAAAAAAATAATAATAACGTGCAACATCAAAGAGAAGCGCTCATAAACTAAATAAAAATATAAATAATATAACAGCAAATATATATTCAACATTTATTTATATTTTATATAGGTATATATTCCCATACTCATATATATATATATATAGATATAGATAGATATATAACACAAAAAATCACCTGTGAGTTATCTAGTGTGAGAAAATAAAAATTATAATAAGAAAAAAGGAAAAAAAAAACATCAATACTAAGAGAAAAATAAAAAAAATAAGAATTACTCATACGCACTCATATATTATTTTTTTTGTTACAGTCATTGTACTTTTATTTTAATTTTATACCATATATGTATGTATGTATATATTATGATGTCAGTATAAAACTTTATGACATTTAAAATTGCAATAATAATAACAGTTATTAAAAAAAAAAAATCATTTCCGTCCTTCTTTACATTTAATTAACCATTAATTTTTGTTCCTACAGTAAAACAATAAAAAATGTAAAATATATATACATACCTATATGTTATTTAATAGTTAATTTAAAACTTTATACCGTTATACTATTGAAAAAAAACTGTAATAGGAAATAAAACGAGGAAATCAAAATTTTTTCTGAATTAATTTTTAATTATCCTTTTTTTTTCTTGTTTTTTTTTTTTTTTTTTAAATACATATTCATCACTAATTATTTCAGTCTATTCAAAAACTCTGACTGTTATTATTGACAGCATAAAATCTGTTAAAATACCTATTGTTTTTTCTTTTTTTTTTTTTAATTTTTCACCGGTGTTAAAAAAGTGTAAAAAACTAAATTGAAAAAATTTAAAAATAATATAACAAAATAACATACTTATTACAATAATAAAATTAAATAGGTACGCATTCATAATATTATTTATAATCGTGTTAATTATATGCACATACATACATATACGCACATATGAGAACAGAATTAAAAAAAATTATCCTCTTATATCTGTTATTATAATTAAAATCAAAAACCTGTATAATCATATTATTATGAATATTATTTCTGTAGGTATATAAGATATTTCACATATGACATGGTAAATGTGTACCTATATAATATTAATATGTTTGTACTTATATGAGTTTTAAGCAACAAAAAAAAAAAAAAACAAAAACAACAAAATAGAATAATGTGTAAATTATGTGTGTAAAAAAAAAAAATAACAACGAAAAAACAAAAAACAAAAAATTGAGTGTTTACTGGTATATTGAGTGTATGTATGTTCGTTTAGTAGATAGTGCTCACTCATTTTATGCCTGTTAAAATTTTTATATTCATATGTGAAATTTTATATTTTAATTTTTGTTTTTTTTTTTTTTTCTGTTTTGTACAGTGAGAACCCGAGTTAATGTTTTTTATTTTTTTTGTTTAATGTTAAAATTTACTGTGGTTGTTATTTTATTGTGTATAGATTGTGTTAAAATATTGTGTTATTCATAATAAAATCAACACAAAAAAAAAAAAAAAAAATCAAAAAATAAGGTAGAAAATGAAAATTTTTTTACTAACAACTACAATTTTTTTAAAGATCTCATAGATTTTTTATTTTTATTTTGTAGAAAAAATTTTTGACCGGCTTTTTTTTCCCATACATATTTTACAAAATGTTAAAAGGTATATATAAATGTATATATGTACTTATTTTAGTGTGAACAATATACGCAATATCACTTGCTTAATTTTGTATATTATGCCTGTGCATATGTATATGTATTCGAAAATAGTATGCGTTTTTAAAATTGAAAAAAAAAATAAAATAAAATAAAAATGTAAAAAAGTAACGAATCGAAATCGAAATAACGTGATAATCGCGATGAAAAACTACTTTTTGAAAATTTTAAAAGAAAAATAACAACACAATTTAAATGTACTATACATATATAAATTATAGCAAAAAAAGAGTTAGAAAAATAAAAAAAAATTAACAGAACGAGAAAGAAAATAACACATAAGATCACAATTAATTGCAAGTTAACAAGCAAATTAACTTTTTATTTGTTGTTTTTTAATTTAATTTTTTTGCTTTTGATTTTTAAATATTAGTTAAGTAATTAATTAACTAATTAATTAATATTGAATTGTATTATATATGTATGTACAATTAAATATGTCGTGTATATGTACATAATATGTAATGTCAGTGTAATGAAGGTGATATGAATCTAATTTTTTATTTTTGTTTTTAAATTCTAAATAGAATTGAGAAAAAAACAAAAAAAAAAAAAAAACAAAACAAGAAGCAAATTAAAGATAAAAAATTCAAGTATTAAAGATAAAGATAAAATAAAATAAATAAATAGAATTATTTAAAAAATTAATTAAATTTAATGATAAAAATTAAAATAATTTAATTTCAAAAAAAAACATTAATAGAAAACATTTAGAAAACAAATATAATAAAAAAAATTATATACATATATATAATATATATATATATGTATATATATGCTGCCTTTATGAAATGTATACTAAAAAAATATATATATAATTGGTATATTAATAATCATGTTTTCTTTTTTTTGTTATGAAATAGTATTGATTAAAAGGTTAAAATAATTATGATTAAAAAAATAATAATATTTTATATTAAATAATTAATAATATTAAATAATATAATTATTTACATATTTGAAATTAATTAGAATTCGTTTTGTTTATTTTTTTTTATTATTATTAGTGATATTAAATTACATTTTTTTATAATATTATATTTATATATATATATATAATTAAAATATCAATGTCAGTTTTTATGAATCTTTTTATTTAAATAATAGGTAAGTTGTTTCGAAATTTTTTACTTATTATATTTTAATTTTCTTAAACTGTTATATTATAAATAAATTATTATTGTAGTTTTTAATAAATTTTATTATAAAAAAAAAAAAAAATTTTACTGAAATCAATGGACATATTTATTATTATAAATTATATTTAAAACTTTTATATTTTATTTTCTTTTACTTATATATTTATAACTATTTTCTATACTGTTTTTAATATAAAAATTTAAAAAGAATATAAATCCTGATGTGCCGTCAGCTATATGGTATTTTTATATTCTTTTATGTTACCTAAAAGTATGCAATATTTTATAATATTTTACTCAAGAGACGTAAAATAAATGGGGGGCTTCGGTAGCCTAGTGGGTAGGCGTGTGGCGTATTAACTGAGAGAATGCGGGTTCAAATTCTGCACAGATAGCAAGTTTTTTAATTGAAAACAAATAGCCCTTGCTACCAAATAATAGCGTAAATATAAAATATATAATATAAACAATATTAAATAATATTAGTGTATAATTTTTTAATAATAGTATTCAACCTATAATGGCCTTAGTACTCGATGGTTTTGTAATATTGCAATATCCTATGTGATTTGTAATATTATTATAAATAAATAAATAAATAAATGGATTTCTTTCTTTATGTTTTTCTAAGAGAGATGGAAAAACTGACAGCACTAAACCCTATGATCTTTACTTTTTTAGAAGTAGTAAAGGCTGATACAAGTAAGTCAAGATAAAATTCACAATACATTACAATAGATGGAGCATCTACATCAAAATACCGCAGTATCACTCATACCTCTTAATTAACAATAATCTAACAATGAAGGAAGGTGGGAATTTTCTAAAGGTACCAACAATATGTTCTTGGTAGAGTCAGATTCTGACTGACTAAACCCAACGACTATACTTTTCGCCAATATAATGGGATGGAACCTTAAACTGCCAACATATTACCTTTTTAGTAGGAGTACGAAAGGATAGGAAAAGGATGTGTATAATTTGAGTTGAGGAAGAGACAGGGTTGGGAGCAGTAAGGGAATAATGTATATAAAATATTTTGAAAGCAATGACAAGTCATCAATAGTTACGAGATGCAGTAGTATATAACATATTCTTGCATGAGGTAATTGAAGGCCGGTTCACTATAACAGCTATTAGTATTAGTAATTAGTGTTAATTATTTTTGGTTTTGCGAGGGTGTGTGAGAATATCGAAAGTTACGAATGAGATTAACGCGTGCTAAATTCTCTTTGGAAGTGTTGGACTTAAAGCAATCAAATATCAGGTACTTAGAAGCTATGGTGCATTGCACTGTTTGGTTTGAGGATTGAGGAAATATAAATAAAAGAAGAAGAATAAAGGAAATCGGCAAATATGGCAATATTATTATTAAAATAGAAGATTATTACTTATTTTTATATGATCTGACTGGGATTTGAATTCAATAGCTTTGAATTAAGATCGATACTTAATCACTATACACCATCAATTATGATCTAGATTAATGAGTCAGTTTATTTCTTTATTAACCGACGGAGTGTGATTTCAAATTCTGCCCATGTAGCAAGTTTTTTTTTTTAATTCATAACATAATTCTCCTTGCTACAAAATTTAGTATAAATGTATAATATAAACAAAATAAATAATATTACTATATAAATTAATTATAGTATTCAACTTATAATCCCTGTAGTGTAGTCAACAGTTTATTAATGTTGCATTATTCTATGTGATTTGTAATATTAATATGAATAAATAAATAAATAAAAATAATAGTTGATTTTTTAACAAGTTTAAGTAATATGTTCTAAATTAATTGAAATAATTAATAATATCTAATACCCACTCTTAAAATGTAAATGATTTAACCCACAAGGTTTTAATTTGAAGATTGTAATAGGAATTTTGTTACTATTTCAAGTCTCAGGTTATAATCTAAAATTTAAAAGAAAGCCCATTCATCGAGTATGTATAATAAATTGTTTTCCAAAACAGTTTTAATCTAAGATTCAAATAAAGGTTCATACATCTAGTATATATAAAAACAGTTCTTTTAGAAGAGTCCATTAAGCACATATAAGAAAATATTTCTATCGCTTAAATAATAATTAGTAGGATAGATTTCCGAAAATTAAAATTTTATATTTTGTTTAGTTTTTTTTAAAATTATTCCAAAATGACCATTATAGACCATTATTCTAAAATGAAAATAATTTTTACAATAAAATGTAAAACAAATTTATTTTAAAATTAACGAAATGGATATTTTATCAATTTTTTTTTTTTTTGGCTAAAAGAATTTCTAAAGTATTACGCAAGTCATTTCAAGTTTTGTTTTTTTTAAATAATTTTTATAACTCTTAACTATACTTTTATTATTAAAAATTTACTACTTATCCTTTATACTTATCAAGTTTGTTCTTATACAAATGATTGAACTTAGCATTTTAAAGATTTTGAATGAGAAAATTTGTAGGAAAAATGATTTTTTCCTTTTACGGTTTCTAATAAAACTGTATTTTTATATCTGAAAGAATCTTTTTTATTTTTCAGTAGGATATTACAGAAGCTAAATAATAATATTTAGATTAATAATAAAATAATAATAATACTATTAATAATATTTAAATTATTATTCAGGTTATATTTTTTAAATAAAATTATTTCAAGAAAAAAAGAAATATCCATTGTGTATAATTTACCGTCGGCAATGCATAATTTCATCCACTACCAAGGTCCCTTCATAAAATTAATTAACATCTGAAATCTTAAAATAAATTTTGGAAAATGAAAAAATCAAAATTATAGCTATTTATATTAATAATTTTTGAAAAATTTAAAATATTTAAAATATCTTGGGGTTTTTCGTTTTTTTTGGATATAAAACTTAATAAAATGCCAAAACATTTTTTTTTGTAATGTATTGAATACAGACAACATTAAAAGTATATGTTGAGTTAAAAAATGTTTAGGAGGGAGGTGGACTATGAAATTCTGGATTTATATTAATTTAATTAAAGACTAATTTCAGTTTACAAATAGATTAATAGTTTCATTTAAATTGTTAAAGATAAAAAAATAAGAAAAATTACAAAATTAAAATTATTTATTAATATTATAATTTCTACTTGTTGTCGCCTGCATCATTTAGCTAAACTGGTATCGATGACAGTAGATAAGTTCATGAGGATGTTTAAAAAGTGAATTTTAAGTGAAGAATAATTAAATATTTATTATTAAGTATAGTCAGGAAGAATTTTTGAAGTAAAAAGTGAGCTGTTTACTAAATAGTTTTATATTGTTTAAATTCCTAATGATGATGAGTAATAAATTGAAGAGCCGTAAAGATGACGCTAATAATGAAGTTTTGTGTTGTCGTGTTCTGGTTTTGATCATATGAAGATGATTAATTGATCTCGTATCATAGGCATGCACTTCACTTTTCATTCTAATAAAAATGTCTGATTTATAACTGTTATTTGTAATTTTAAATATGTAATTGCACTATGTTTGCAATTTTCCAAAGTAATTAGTTGGTCGAGACTTGAGTGTAAGCATATAACAATATCCATACACATTGGTGATTGGAGTTAAATATGATAAGTTTCTCACAATTTTGACATTATTTTCATTAACATTATTTTCTTAACAGAAGTGTAATTTTTCTAAATTTTACACAATATAAATATTAATTCAGTTGTTTGTAATTGTCAAAGGTAAATTTAATTTTCATAGAAAGAGAATAGAAAATCTTGTAAAGTTCTTCTTTATTATATAATTAATTTAAAATAAAAAAAACCTCCATTTATGTAAAATTTAGGATTGTAAAATTGAAATTAATTTTCTTATAATATTTTGTGAAAAAAAAACTGGTGCTCTACAGTCTATATTATATCCTTTCGTTAAAAAAAAAACCAAAACAAACAAGAAGAAATTAAAGTCAATAGGCTAAACTTGTTGAGATTTCATTTTATATAAGTAATTATAAAATGTATGCTCCTATTTCTCCAATCTACGTTTGCATATTAGTCATAACATGATGGCTAATATAGCTTTCACACCTTTTTAATTGTGAAATCACAAAATATATCACAAAATTTGATTATGAGCAAGAGACTCATATAAATATACACCTTTACCTTTTTCAAAATTTTAATTATTCGAAAATTTTTTTTTTAGCACCTGACTCTTTTACTGAATATTTTTATTAATTAACAGAATTACAAAAATTAAATTCTTCTTCTATAGATTGGAAATTTTCCAAGATATCATCTTTTAAAAGGTAATTTTACAAAAAAAAAAAAAATCCTGACCATATCCTGTTGTAATAAAACATTATTTTCTGATAATAATCATAATATAAAAGTTGGTAGGTATATATATTTAATAATCAAAAAAGAGAAAAAAAAAAAACAAACAAAAAATTAACAATGAAAATGTTCATGACTCTATTAAATGTCCATTCCTTATTTTAATGGTGATAATTCATTGATCATTAAAATGATTTTATGATGAATAATTCACGTAGAAAATCACTTGTTCTCTTTCCCTTTTTCTGTTTTTTTTTTGTTTTTTGCTACTTAAATTTTTTTTTTTATTTTTATGGTTTTGAACTTTATTGCATAACTTTTTTCTTAAGTCGTTTTTTTTTTGTTTTATTTTTGCTTTATTTCCTTTATTTACAATAAACGAAAGAAGAAGTTTTTTTTTTTGGTTGTGTTAAAGGTGAAATCCTCAAAAAATTATTTTGGAATCTTTTGAACTCTTTTAAGAAATAATCAAATGAATATAAAAAAAAAATTAAAATTATGTGTGTACGAGTATGTTTGTTTGTTTTTTTCTTTTGGTTTTTTGAGCTTTTTTATTTTTGGTTATAAAACTTTATAAAAAACATAACCTAAAACTTTTAAGGATGGTTGTTTTTTTCCTTTTTATTTTATTATTTTTTTTTTATTATTTTGTTAATTTTATGGATTTAAAATTTATACTTAAAATTTAGTTATATATTTATTTTATATTTTATTATTATTAAGTTATAAATTTTGGATAATAAATTATGTTGATTTAATGATTAATAGAGTATTATGTGTATAATGCAATTTAGAGTTTTGAAGGAGCAGAAACATTTATTTACAAATTGTCTCTTTAAATTGAAAAATCTAAGATTAATTACTTTTACGAATCTGTCGCATTTCATATTTCGTACTAAATACTGTAGTTTATAATGCACTTTACACATCTTGATTATTTGTCAAAAATTTAATTTTATGACAACCACATTAAGGAGATGGTACTTCACACTATTCTAGAATTACTATATATTTATGGAAAAAAAAAGTGGGAAAGAAAGAAGTGTGAAAGAGAAAGCGTTATAATCAATGTTATTCGAAATAAAGGGGCTTATGATTGAAAATGCGCGGAAAACGCGACGTTTGAACAAAATTATTCACCTTCGCTCTATGTTGGTATGATTAAAAACGCGTGCTTTAATTTTAATTCGAAATTTTTCGAAAATTTTATAACAAATTAAATTTTGCTCCTATATGATTATTAACGACATTAGAAAAGTTAAACTAAAAAATTTTTCATTAAAACCTTAAACTAAAAAGATTTAAAATAAATGAAAAACTTATATGTTTTTTAATTTTTTTTTAAACGTGAATACAACCACCCATTTTACTTATACACAAACACTAACGCCGTACGTTTTCAATCATACAAATAAATAATTTCGAAAAAAATACGTTTTCCGAGCTTTTTCAATCATACGATAATAGTAAATTTGAGATTTCGGTAGCATTTCCGTTTTCCGTATGTTTTCAATCAAAAGGCCCAATTAAATTAATTAAATTTATAATAGTAAATTCATATTTACTATTACATGATACCATATATTGTAAATGTAATGTATTTTATACGAATAATAAAAAAAATAATACAAAACTTTATTAATGTGTCAAAATACTACTTGCAATGTTTAAACAAAAAGTGGCAATTCGCAAATAATAATTGACATATATATAGATACATAAAATTTATCCAATATTGTCAATAATCATCATAAATATTGCCGAATACTGCTAAAATGAAGTAGTGCTGCTGTCAAAATAAATTTGACATAAAAATGTTGTAAAAATAAGTATTAAGGTAACACTGATTCTACTTATAAAAATTTATTAAGTGTCATAAATTTTAAGTCGCAGAAATACTAAAGTACGGAAATATAGTACGAAAATCAAGTATTCTCCAAAAGTGAAAAGAGGTGTACTAGAGTGCCTAGCATTAGTGTCATTTATGATCATATATTCGGAAACGACCTAATTAACATTTCAATATTAACTATTAACTAACTATAAACTATTAAAGCTTTAATGACAGTTTTAAGAAAAACTTCTGTTAGAGGAATTAAATCTGTTATATTTGTTTTCAAAACCATGCATCCATGAACTTTATCACAACAAACTGTGTAACTGTTTAACACATTTTTATTTGTATTATGTTGGATTCACCACTTCGAATATTTTAGCTGCACCGCGCATTCATGTTATTTATGTAAAAATTAGAATTCTCTCATTTTTCAAATTTAGTTCGGAAGTTTTTTTTCTTTTTGTGCGGATTACGGAACTCTTTTTGATCTCATCAAATCTCTCATGTCATCTAATTCTCATATCTCAAAACATTAAAATAATTTAAATGTCATTTTCAGTTGTATACATTTTTTTCTTCTGTAGAAAATTGTTCTGAAGGGGAGAATTTTGATGAGAGAATTATCTTTTTTTTTTAAATAGTTCAGAAGAAAATTCAATTAAGCATTTAATGTTTAAAAATAACTACAGAGAATATCTGTAAATATTTTGCGCTATGGTTGGCGACAAACATATTAACATAATTACTATATTAACATATGTCTTTGCATTAACCCTGAGGATTAAGGATTGTCGGTTCAAATCCACCTACAATCAAGAAATTTTTAATTTATTATTTCCAAATAAATTTATTTTAAATTGAAACAATTGTTGATCAGAAATTTTAATTTATAATTAGTGGGCTCTGCCATCTTATATAATTTATGTATTGATGTGTGAATGCTATTTCTCTTTAGCTGTTTTTTTAAATATTATATTTGTTAATGTTTTTTGTTTTCTGTGAAGAAATTTAATATTATAATATCTAATTTGAATATAGGTACCTAATAAAATATATTCTAATTTTTTTTGCTCTAAGCTTTTTAAAAGAAATTCAATATCGAAATTCAAAAAAATAATACTAAACAATAAAATTCTTAAAATTCACATTATTTTTTTATCATTATCTTCAATATTCTCTTTCCTATAATATAAGAAAAACATCCTAAATCCCAAAAATAAATCTAAGCTTCTTTGTAAACAAAATTTTATTCTTTTATTTTAATTTATATGGAACATATTCAATTTTATTATCAAAGCGAATTTCAGTAGATTAATGTTTTTATCGTTTCAATATATAAAACTTAATTTTTTTTCATTTTTAAGCTAAGTACACACGGGAGAATAAATTTGGTGAAGCTGTCTATGGAAACAAAAGTTTCTTCTACGAAATGTGTTTGGACAAGAGTGTAACTCTATACAAAAAAATTCGCTCTGCAAAAACTTTGGTAGAGAAATTTTTTCGTAGAGCTGTAAATTTTTCTCTAGCGACTGTTTACATTTGCATATGGTACATCTGTAGTAGAGCAATAAATATAATAGAATTGAAAATAGATTAGTTTGTTGCAAAATCTAAAACATGTTCAAACAAATTTTACAGACTATTTTGCTAGCCGAAAAAGTGAAATACTGTAAAAATTTGGCAATATACACAAATTTAATAAAAATTATAAAAACAAGATATTTTGTTTTACTATCAAGTTTTAACTTGACAGATTAACCAAGCAGATTCTGTTACTTGCCTTACTTTGGACAAAAATTTTAATGCTCTATATAAGTTGGGAGTATTTGAGAGATTAAAATGTTTGTCCAAAGTAAGGCAAGCAATAGAATCTGCTTGGATAATATGCATTTGTCCCAGACCGACTCGGTAATAATAATATGTTAAAATATTTTTTTACATTTTAACTTTTAATTTTTATTTTTACTTACCTATCCCTGTACAAAACATTTGACACATCCCATAAATTGGGATGTAATTCAAAAAGTTCGATGAGTTTATATGCTTGGTCCTTGTTTCGAGACATATTCACAGCTACTTCGATTTTGTTTTTTTAATTTTCAAATTGATTTTTAATTTATTTAAATAATTTATTTATTTAAAAATTGTACCTAATAGTTTAGGTATTTAAAAAATGCTTCCTTATTAATTAAATTTACTCAAGTAATTTTCATCATTCAACTCAGAAACAAACTCGGATTAAATTTTTAAAATTACAAAAAGTACTAATAAAATAAACATTTAACTTTAATTAATTGATTGATAAGAAAATCGATTTTTATAAAGCAAAATATTTACCATTGATTAGTTATAGAAACATACATACATTACATATATATGTACTTGAAATAACAATATAATATGCAAAATTACAAAAATTAACATGAAAATCTATGAAAATGTCGCTACAGATTTACAAACACGTTTGTAGATTTGTAGAGTTATTGTGGACATAAAAATTTCTCTACTTGAAAGTGTTAATACGGTAGAGAAATCTCTAACAAAAAATCTGTGGTAGAGTCGATGTAGAGCTGTACGATAGAGCTCTAACGAATGTTCTCACACATATAGATCGCTCTACCGTGATTTTTATCTCAACTCTACAATTTTTGCTCTCTCTTGTGTACTTAGCTTTAGGCATTACTTTTATTACAATTATTTTTTCACAGTTTAATTTCCTTTAATGCAGTTAGTTTACGGTTTAGTTTCTTTTAAATGTTGCTTTAGTTATTAATATATTAGATTCTTTATTAGTAATAACCCGCTTAATAGCTGTCTCTCTCTTAACAGTTAAATAAAAATTGCAAGAAAAAAAAATTATTTTTATTTAAAAATCTTTGAAAAAAAAACTTTAACTTTAAATTCCTATAATTCCCTGAATTGATTTGGTCATACAACTTTGTTTTTTATTTTTTTTAACTCATTATTTTTATTGATTCCTTTCATTCCTGTATAAATTTTTTTATAACAAAGAAAACAAAAAAAAAAAAACATAATGAAGACACATATAAAAGCAATAAGTAAAATCAGGCAAAGGAATTTATTTTACAACTCAAAAATTTGCACTAAAAAACTCATAAAAAATGTTTAACTTTAAATCTCTTTCTCTTCCATTTTTTATGAATAAATTTTATGCAAAAAAAAAAAACCAAAATAGCGAAAATTTTTTTAAATTAAATGCGCTTAAAAGAGAAAAAAAAAGGAAAATTGAAGAAAAAAAAGAAAAACAGTAAAGTGAGTGCATTTTCTTTTCGTTTTTATTTTATTTTTTTCTTGTTTGTAAATTTCTTTTTTTTATTTTTGTTTGAAGTTAACACTGCGGGGGTATTTTGATAATTGCCAAGTTCTTTTTTATTTCAATGTACCTACATATATACATATTTATATAAATATATATTTTTATATTATTATTCATTAATTTTACGATCGTTTAAAATTCTTTTATATATCTGTGTCGCGTTTCTTATTCATTTTTATTGAGAAATAAATGACGGTTTTTTTTTTTTCTTTTTTTCTTGACGAGGATAACTATGAAACTACTACTGTTGTTGCTGTTGGTTTATATTATTTGATAATACAGCATATCTTTGCTTTACACCTTCACAAATAATATTAACAGCCAAACCATAGAAATTGTAACAGTTAGAGTGAGAAAAAAGATTAAATCCTTTTTATTACTATTTTTTATTATTAATATTATTATTGTTGTTGTTGTTGTTTAAGGTTTTATTTTCATTTTTTTTTTTTTTTGTTTGGTTACTTTAAATTTAATCTCGTAAAAAATGCCTTTGGTTTTTTGTGTAAACTTTTTTGAATTATTTGATGAAAAAATGATTTTGATCAATTTTACAAGTGACATTAAAAAACTAAATTTGTATCTTTAAGAACATATTAATTTAATTTCTTTACACCTTTTTTTATATACCCGTATGAATTTACTTACCAATATGTTTGTGATACCTTAAAGAAGGCATGATAGGTATGGAAAAGATTAGCTGCCGCACAATTTCTTTTTTATATAAACATAATTTGGTGTCTAATTAGCTAGATAACTGTCTGAATTTTTGTCAAAAGAAATTAAGTTTAATGCTAATGACTTGACGATTTGGTTGATTTGGTGCAACAGGATCGAGTAGTATCATATAACCCCGAAATTCTAAAAGATTATTAAATTTTATGGAAACAACATGCAATATTGTTTTCGTGTGGATATCCTAGAATTGGCATATTCTTCCTAGTTTTGTTTATGAGTTGTCTTTTGTATCAGATTTTTAATAAAGGACTATCATTAAATCAAAATATGAAATAATTATTCATATAAAATGCAATTTTTAAATTAAAATATGGTAAACATTTTTTTATATTTATTTATTTATATTATATTAATTTATTAATATTACAAATTACTTAGGATAGTGCTATATTACAAAACTATGAGGCCATTATAGGTCTAATACTATTATTAAAAAATTATACACTAATATTATTTATTTTGTTTATATTATATATCATATATTTACCCCATATTTGGTAGGAAGGATGATTTGTTTTCAATTTATAAAACTTGCTACCTGTGCAGGATTTGAACTCGCACTCCCTTGGTTAATAAGCCACGCGCTTGATCACTAGGCCACCGAGGCCCCTTAGAAAAATATTTTTTATATTTTTTTTTTTTTATTTTTTATTTAGATCTTATAAATATAACTTACAAAAAAAAAATTTAAAAATATCAGTTTACTTCTTTGTTTAATAATTAATTTTAAGATTAATTAAAATCAATAAATCTTTAAATGTTCCATGGTAATTTACATCCATTTATTTATTATTTTTTGGTAAAAATTTCATTTAAAAATCCAAATTTATTTCTATTGAGTTTTAAAATAAAAACTTAACTTATCTTAACCTATCTTAACCTATAAATCTAATCTAATTTACCCTATGCTAACCTACTTATCCTAAATAATTAAAAATAATTTTAATCTTCTATGTAGGTGTTTTCTAACCACCAATAATTTCTACTAATGTTTTTGTCCTTTTCTGGTATATGTCTATCAAATTTCAACATCGAATAATCTACGTTTCGCGGAATATAGTCAATGATCTTGCACGTGGCCCGCCTATTATAATGAAATAATAAGGGAACATGGTTTTGATCTTGAATGTAATCATTTGAATCTAGGTATATAAAAAATTCCGGTGCAATGAATCCTGTATTCATGCTGTATCTTATATACTCATAATTGTGGTAATAAATATTTGACACTAGATTATTATGTTACAAATTATATGAAAAATAATTTTATTGCATACATTTAGGGGTTACTTTAGAGTTTTTTTTATTTTGGATTTCGATATGATTACTGATTTATTAGCGTAAAATAATGCGTTTTTTTGGAAAACTTATTTATAATCTTCAAATTTTTGGGAATTTATAAGATATTCTTAAGATTTTCTTAAGATTAAGATTTAAAAACAGAAAGAGGTATGAATATATTTTATTCGTTGGAATATAAGAATCATAAGTCATAACGTATTATATTTCATGATTTATAAGATATCATATGAGAAGAAAAAAAATATTTAGTTTTAAGTCTTAAAATAAAGGTGACAATATAAGATTAAATATATTAAATATCCTATAGGTAACATTATAAATATCCTAATATACAAATCCTTTCAGTACTTTTGATAAATTTTTATTCATATAATATAGAAAAAATTATACAAATAATTTTAAATAAAATTTAAAAATTTGTTAAAGCGGGTGAAAATAAATGATAGGAAATTAATATCTGTACTATATTTACATAAGCAAACGCTGATTTTAATCACTGTTTATTTTAGAATATATAATTATTTTTCACATTATGTTAAATACCATAAAAATATTTGTTAAAAATTTACTGGGATCAAACTTTGTGCATTTGTGTTTTATCTCTCACAAATAAAGTCACTCATTTTAATTAATAAACCCTTTATTTATTCCTTATTTATAGAACATATTGTAGGTTTGGGTAATAGGGAGAGAAATTGCAAGGAAATAGGAAAGAGAGGGAAATTGGAAAGTAATTTGGAGATAAACCTGTACAGGTTCTTTTTCAATAGTTGCCAATTAAGTGTAGACAGCGATTTTGTCCGGGTAACCTAATGACAAATAAGGTTGGCAGCCCGTATGTGAGAGTTGTATTCCATCTTAGTTTGAATATAAGCTTTATTAAATATTAGCTAAGATCACTAAAAGAAAAATAAATAATTTATCATATTAATTTTGCAATCAGTAAGTATGGCATGGCATAATTTTTTTTACCATACACTAATTGTACACTTGTATTTACAATGCTTTAATATGATTTAATTACTTTTAAATATTAACACTTTATTTTTAATATTTAATTTACAGTAGTACTAAGAGCCTGTAATAAAAATTTACATTATTCTATTTTTAATAAGACTTTAAAATAAAAGCCTGTCTTAATGCACACACGAAAAAAAAAAAAAAAAACTAAAAACATAAAGCAAAATAGAAATGATTAAACACAATCGTTTATTTTTGTTTTTGTATTGAAGGTTATGACAAAACGTCAAAATAAACATTTTTCATTAGCTGAAAATAAAAATAACGAACAACGTTCACATTTTTTTAATTAATAAAAATCCAGAGAGGAGGCGTTTCACAAAAAAAAAAAAATTAAAAACACAATAAATAATCAAACAGAAATAAATAATATACTTTAATTAATAAAATTAACCTCAAAAAGTAGTTTTAAAATATTTTAAATATTTCTTCAGGAGCGGCAGCACCAATATGCATATACATACATACATACAATTAACTATCAATCAGTATTCAATCAATGGCGGGTTTTTTGCTTAGTATTATATTTTGTGTTTTTTTTTTTTTTGTTTTTAATTAATATCATTTAAGCGGTTTTGTCATTAATCAATCGATTTATTTTTAATTTTGTTTTTTTCAGAAATTAATTTTTTTTTTTTTTTAATTTAATATTTGAATATTTTATGATTATAAATATTAATAAAGAAAAAAAGAAAATAAAAAGTAAAAACATATTTAAGACATAATAAAAATAATAAAAGTTGATATGTAACTTTTTTTTTTTTACTTTTTATATTTAAATGTCATAAAACAAAAAAAAAAAAAAAAACAAAAATTTGAAATACAAAAAGACAAAATGTCAATTTAAACTGAATTATATATATTATGTTAATGTCAAAAAATTAAAATGGCGTTCTTGTTATTATTTTTTATATGTTTTATAATTTTTTTTTTTTTTAGCTATAAAATCTTTTGTTTGTCATTATTTCAATCAATTAGTTGACATTTAATATCCAGATTGTAAAATTGTATTAAAAAAACGCATTTACTTTTTATTTTAGGAATTTTTTGAGACTATGATTTAATTTTTTAGTTTTTTTTTTTATTTTTACTAAACAAAATTATTAATTAATTTTTTTTCGTTTTACGCTTGTTGTTTTTTTTTTTTGTTGTAGTTCGAACAAAAAAATTTTTGTCAGCGCCCCATTCAGTATAGATAATCAAATTTGAATTCAAATATTAAAACAAATTTAGTTGTTCACAGTTGGTCTTTGGGATGTAAATGTAACCCTGTATCAGTTTAAAGTTTCTGTTTAATTATTGAATAAAAATTTTTCGTTCGTTACTAGGAGCAAGGAGCTCGTATTAAAGTTGAGAATTTTAAATGATTGTTTACAATTTTTTTTTGAGAAAATTATTGTTTTTTAGAACGTATTTATTGAGGCTCCATAGAATTAAATTTTAAAACTATAAATATAGAGCTGATGTATTATAGATGTAAAGAAATTTTCACGAAATTTCAAGATTCCATAGATTTTAAGGTTTGTATATTTTAATGACCAATCCACAATTTTAAGCTGATAAGATATGGTTATATTATTTGGAATTTTATTTTAATTATTTACGAAATGAAACGATTCGAATTTTTACTTTTGTACATTAATTATATTGTACAAATTTAACCTTTTATGTATAAGTATATATGTATATGTATTATATGTAAATTACATTTTAAAATAAGATAGAATTTTTGTTTGATTTTATTTTCATATTTTTGGAAATAAGTACATATATCGATTCTACTGTATTTCATTTTACGAAAACTTTTTTTTAATATATAGTAGAAATCTAAAAAAAAATTTTGTTAAATAGTTTTTATTATAAATATTATTGTATCCTCCCAACATCAAGTAACTTCCCACATTTTCCAATTTCATTTATTCCTATATTTCCAAATTCCCAATCCATGAACCTAACATAGATACATTGTTTCATAGGTTAAAACCTAATGTTTTGTTTAAAAGGGAGGTGGCATTTGGTTGGTTAAAGTCCAACACTATACAAAAGAAAATTGGTGTTTTCCGAGATTCTTACCTATCCTCACAAAAAGAAAATTTGTTAGAATTGCAAATTCAAAGTATATTTCGTTCAATGTGCACGAGTACACACGCTAGAAAATAAAAATAAAATAATAATAAAATAATGTAGAGAAAGAAAAGTGAAATAAATTTTGCTAAAAAAAAAACAGTTATTTTAATACCGTAAATGATATTTTCTTAATAACTACTGTCCTTAAATTCCTATAACTTTGGCCTAAAGAGCTCTGGGGTAATTTCGGTTAATATTGTAGAAAGTTGCCTTAATAATCTTCAATATTCTTTAAAAATTTTTATATTGATCTTATTTGGTTCTAATTTTATATAATTACAACTAAACTGTATTTTACAATCAATTAAAACCCCCATAACCTCTCAAGGAGTGAAAATAGAATCGGCCTCCGCCTCTTTCCGTATAATATTTCGTTTATTATCCTCTATTCCATTGATTATCCATTTGAAGAAAAACCAATAAGTGTTGAACACCCTGTATATATCTGTATTAAAAATTTCATAATATTATATTAAATATTAAATTAAAAATCTATGATAAAATAAAATATATGTATTTATATTAAAGATTATTAGATAAAACAATAATATAGTATTAAAACAAAAAAAAAAAAAAAAAAAAAAGAAAATTAAAATAAAATATCAAAGAGAAAAGAAGATTAATGAAATCTATTTTAAATTTAATATTGTGATGAAAAAAACATATCTAGACAACAAAAAAAATTAGCTTCTTGATGATGGCATGATCATCATTATATTACTATTATATTTCACTAATCAAAAGGTGATAAATTAAAATTCACCATTATAAATAATATTAAAAAAAAAAAACAAAAAAACAAAAACAGAATAAAAAAGAATTTATTAAAAAAACAAAAAAAAAAAATGATATACAAATCTTAAGTTTTTTAAAATAAATTTTTTATTTATTAAAAATTAAATAAAACAAAAACAAAAAAAAAAACTTTAAAAATTGAAATAAATATTCATAAACACGAAAAATTTTGAAATAAAAAAAATTTTTATTACTTTTTAAGCTCTACATATATAAACTATTTCTTTTTTTTTTTTATTTAATTTGTTAATGCATAAATTAAAAAAAAAACAAAAAAAAAACAAAATCATATTTTATTGTATATATATATAACTTTTAATATAGATTAAAAAGCATTTTGTTGTTGTAATGTTAAACAAAACCCTAACGGATATGCGGAATAAATTTTTCAAGTTCTTGTTTTTTTTATTTTTTTTGTTTTTTTATTATTATTAATATTAATTTATTAAAAAAAAAAAAAATTATAATAATAAAATTTTATGACCGTACTCTAACTATTATAGATTAACGCTTGTTCATGTTTCAGTTTTTTATTAGCCTGGTAATATTGATATCAATTTCGAAAAAATTCGAACGAAAAAAAAATTTGATACTTGAGTGATTTTTTTTTTTTTTTTTTATTAAAAATTAGTTTATAGTCAATTTTAAAATTAATGTTAAAACTATTAAAATACTATAAAATTAAACAAAAAAAGACAAAAAAAAAAAAAAAAATGGTTGTTTAGTTCAAAGGGTAAACAGATTTCTTTTTTTTTTTAAACATGACAAAGTATTAATATTTGAAACTTGTTAATTAATAATTATTTCTTTATAATAAAATAATAAAAAAAAATTCTTGTGTATAAGATAATAGATGGCGCACAAATAAAATAAAAATAAAATATTTATGTTTCATAGTCTTGAATACAATAGCTATAATTATTGTCGAGTAATTAAACGGTTTAGTACAAACTGAATGATACCACAAATTGAAGTTTATTAAATTATGAATAATAAGTGACTTAGTTGATGCCTTATAGAAGAATTGAATAGTGTTTATAGAAGTGGAAAGGGGGGGGGAAAGGAAAAATTAAAATAATAAAAATATATAAAAAATTTTCTATATAAAATTTTTAAAAGTAAATTTAAATCTAATATAATTATCGCAATTGATAAAAAACAAAATGTATTGTAACGGATTATAGGATTAGATTTTATTAGATTATTTTAAAAGAGTATAAGTAACTCTGTGTTCTTTTGATGTAGATATATTGTGATCGACCTATTTATTACGTGTAGTGTATTTTGCCTCCACTTATAATATTTCTGTTAGCCCTACTATCTCTAGGTTAGGGTTAGGTTAAGGTGGCTACCAAAAAGGCACACTTAGACCGTATTTGGTCCATTGAGATATCACATAGAAGCTTTTCTATCCCACTCGTTAAAACCAATTGACCGGTGACCGGTGACCGGTGATTATACCCATTGTCATTCCAATGTCTGCCCTTTTGAGAGAAAGCAGATCATTGGATCGTCTTAAATCGGTTTTGGGCCATATCAATCTTGTGATATTGCACGAGGTCAAGTTTGACTATTTGTAATTTACCATATCCGTTATTTCCTTTCGAAATCTATCTTTAAGAAATTAAAGACTTGTAGAACGTTTATTTCTAGAAGTTCATTTTCGGTAAATTAGTATACTCCTGCATACTCCTGCATACTCTATTGCGTTAAAAGTTTTAGTTTATTTTGACTGCATTCTATATTATTTTACATATCTTTTCCGATAGTAGTTTCTTAGAAACTCCTTATATTCCTCAGCCCGGAGTTTTCAATTAATAGTTTGCTCTTACAGTTTTTCTTTTCCATTTTTAGTATTTTTCTCAACTTATTTTGTGTTTAACTATGTCACAAAGAGGTTTGGGAACCTGTAAAGGAAGGTACAGCTCCTTCTTCTGCAAGTCTATCCGCTTTCTCATTTATCTCTGTTCTTAGGTGTCCAGCCAGCAGCTAGTAAGTGACTTAGGTTCAGTAAGTACACCCAAACCAGATTTGCTTTAATTGCACATCTCAACTAGATTTAATTGCTTACAAATTTTGTGTCTTATGGCTGCTTCACCCTCTAATAGAAAGTGAAGTGAATATTTTTCTACTTCTATATCTTCTGTCGAAGTTGTATTGTTCGTATCTTTTGAAATTACTGTTGTGCTTGTATGATTATTATTTTGCTGTTAGATGTATTGCTACAGTCGAAAAAATCAATTTTTTTTATTTCTTTAGGGATCATAGTGCTTTCACAAGTACTTTCTTCGGTGATCAATTCCAATGCAATTTTTGAATTTAATTACTTAAAAAATGATTAATTTTTCGGTAAAAAGATATTAAAAATCATAAAAGTTTCTTGTTTTATTTTAAAGTAAGTTGCTATAACTTAAATAAAGTGAAGTTTAAAAAAAGACCAGTTTTGGGTTGTCCATCATATTAGATAGTACTTTTGTGTATTGTATTATGTAAAATTGCTTAATATGCATTTTGATATTTATTTGAAATATATAATTATACATAATATGTTCTTAATATTTTTCTATTATATTGATAAAAAGTTTTAATTTATTGCTTGCATTGCAATTAATTCAAATGCAATGGCAGCTGAATCTCAGGTTGTAAAGAAAATAAACCATGCTTTTAATTACATTGTAGCAACAAATTTGACTGTAGTAATTCAAACATTCGTAGTAGATAAGAGTTTTCCACTTCAAATATTGTACTATTCAGTTTATTATTTTATAGCAGCCGTAAATAGTAAAATGAAATTTAAGTAATGCTTTTTAATTGTTATTCAATAAATGCCTAAAAATCTACAAATATTTGAATTGTTTTTTTTGTTGAATAGAATGCCAAACAGTTAAAGATTAGTTTAATATCATAATTTCTATTTAGATTATAACATAAGTACCAATTAATTTTTTATTTCCTGAATAAACTTTACAAACAATTTTTTATACTTCTCTTTCTTTTTTAAAGCATAAAACAGTTTAAAATCTCAATTTTTGTGCCTATTTGCTCTAATTTCTATACAGGATGTTTCCCATTCGATGGTCTTCCTTGAAATGGGTGATCGAGCATGCCGAGACGAACAAAACATTGTATTGGAGGGGAGAGGGGTCCATTCTGAATCCTTTTCGAGATATGGTGTTTCGAGATTAAGATGTTTTAGAGACTTTTCATAAAACAATTTATAAATTTTGAATGGCTTGTTATAGAGAGATAAAAAAAATGCGTTTTGTAGAGTAAGTTGTCAGCTTTAATTTTTATGTACTAATGATTCCCATATTAAAATTGTTTTTTTTCATCTCGACATGTCCGATCACCCATTTCAAGGAAGACTATCGGAACGGAAACACCCTGTATAAGTTCTTTTTGCTTCAATTTCTAATTTCTTCTTCTTTTTATCCCAAGTCCAACACGTTCTTTTAAGTTTATTAACTCGTATCTTTTTTGAAAGTTTCATTAGAGTTGAAGTTGAATTTGTTAAAGAAATGTTAAGACATTTAGTTGGAGATGGGTTTAAAAAAAAAAAAAAAAAAAACTAAAAAAATTTTAATATTAAAATATTAAATTTTCATTTTGTATTTATGCTGGTAGGTCACTTTTTTTTTTTTTTTTTTCTTTATTTTTAATAATCTAACATTTAATTCAGATATAAGCTATAATACTTATATATTTTCATTGTATATTTACATTAATTATAATTCTTATATATTTACATTGTGCATATTTATTTTGTTACGACCGTAGCATAAGCTGTCTGGTCTTATAATTTTATTAAATTTCTTTTTTTTTTTTTTTTTTTCCTTTTTTTTTTTTACTATTTAATTTCTACAATTCCATTTCAACTTTAAGTTTCATTTAATTTAAATTAGTTTGTATTAAATTAGGTTAATTTCTTCGTTATAAAATTCTATTTATTCTTATATATTCCTCTTTTTTTTTAAATTATGTATCTTATATGTATTGTAAACCGGAAGATTCTAAAAATACCACGATATTTTTCTTAAAGAGACTAAGGCTTATTTCGGATTTTAACTTCGTTGGCAATTCATTAAAAGACTTTAAACAAGCAAGCACAATTTAACTTTTGTTTTCCCGTCCTAAATAAAGCAAGATAAAAGTTTAATTTATTTCTAGTATTGTACATATGTATATCAATATTCCTATTCAGTACAAAATTATGTTTAATCAAATTATTTATAATCTTGAAGGCTAATAAATATGTTTCCCTTTTACAAATGAAGTCTAAGCTTGGATATTGTGCTGAATATAGTTCATTGGTAGGATGCAGAATAGGATAATTGTGAATTATCTTTATGGCTTTCTTATGACGTATATTAAGCCTTATTAAGTGGCATTTAGTGGTTCTACACCAAATAGGATTAAGGTATATAATATTGGAATAGATATATGAAGAAAAAAATGATATGTAGTGTTTTATTGTCTAAAAATCTTTTTAATCTGTTTAGAATGAATATGTATGGAGTAATTTTCTTACAGAGAAAATCAAGATGACCATTCCATTTAAGCGTACTATCAATTACTAAACCTAGATAATTAAAATTTTTTACAATTTCAATTTTATGGTTATTATATAGGAATGTAGTATCTTGAAGTTTGTTTTCAAACACGAGTATTTTAGTTTTTTTTAAGTTTATTGCTAGCCTGTTTTTCATTAACTAATTATCTATTATTTTTAGATCATCTATAATCGCAGTTACTCTAGTACTACTACAGGTATTCCCTATTTTTACCCTTTGAGACCGACCAATTAAGTACGTTTTGAAAAAATTAATTAACTGCCAAGTAAACCCCATCTTTTTTAGCTTAAGAAGTAGAATATCGTAATCCACGCAATCAAAAGCTTTCTGCAAGTCGATAAATGTACATGCGGTATATTTTCCCTCATCCATGCTCCTAGATATAAAATCTGTAAGTGCAAGGCATGCCGCAGTGGTGTTCGAGTTTTTTTCGAAGCCGAATTGTTCTGAATATAGCAGACCATTTTGCGTAATAAAATGGTTTAACCTATTTGTAATAATTTTTTCAAATATTTTAGAGAAGGTACTCAGGACTGATATAGGTCTATAATTGGTTGGATTACATGCGTTATCCTTTTTATATATCGGTATTACTACAGCTATTTTTAAAGATTCCCGAAAGATAAATGTCTCAAATGAAATATTAATGAATTTAGTTAGAGTAGGTATAAGTTTATCAGAAAATTTTTTGACAAATTTAGACTTTATCATACCCGGTTGCTGAATTAGGTTTTAACGACGATATCGCGGCTTCCACCTCTTCAGCTGTAGTTGGACTAAGTTCAAATGGAGAATAGATAGTGTACATGAAGTTGTTGAAAAAATTTTGATCAACGGTTTCATCCGGAATTTCCAAATTGTTTGTTATATTAATAAAGAAATCGTTCATATATTCACAAATGGTCTGCTGATCAGAAATAATTTCATTATTATGCTCCAGGATTTTGATTTGGTTTTCTGGATTATTAGGTTTATTATTAAACATAATCTTTTTGTATAGCTCCCACAGTTTTTTGCTGTCATTTGGATTTTTTGCTATTTCTTCGTTACAATATTTAGCTTTAGCTTTTTGAATTAAGATTTTAACTTTGTCTCTATAAGAATTATAAACTTTAAAATTCATTTGACTCCAAAAAACTTACACAAAAAAATAAAAAAGAGGATTTTTATTAAGTGAACGTTTTAAAATTATTTTTTCTTGTAGTGATGAATAATAACCTTTTTAACACTCAAGTCATTTATTATTTATTGTATAACAATTCTATATATATATATATATTATTACAATGCATTAAAATAATAAATAATTTATTTAAAAAAAAATTTTTTTCAATAAATTTTCCAAAAAAAATAAAAAAAAAATGTTAAAAGCCATATAAAACAATAAATTTAAGTAAATGAACTAATTACTTGTTAAAAAAGAAAACTTTTCTTTTTCTTTTATGCTTTTCTTTTTGTTAATCGCATCTTAATTTCATTCATCACTAATAAATTAAATAATTTGACCTAAAATTACTTGCTTACAGAGTAATTATTAACATTTTTCTTGATAATTTTTCAAAAATAAGAAATATCAGAAAAAGAAAAAAAAAAAAAGTATATCAATCCCAAAGGTATAATAAAAATATTCATGTAATATTTTTTGGTTTCTTATAGTGTTTCGAATAATTTCCATTTAAAATCGAAAATTTATGAAATATATTCTTTTTTTTTTTTTTTTTTTGACATTGCAAAATGCGTTTATTTTTTTTTAATGATTTAAGATATTGTCCTCGATTTTATAGATTTACAACATTCCCCAGATATTTTCTTCTTTTTTTTTTTTTTTATTGAAGAGCAACAATATTACAGATACTTTTAATGGATGTAGAACAGAAAACTGTTACATAAAATAAAACACTTTATTTAATGAATGATTTAAAAAAAAAAAAAAAAATCAATTATTTTTTTAGGCTCAGTAAATATATTTTTTAACAATATAATCTGTTTCCTAATTAACATAATATAAGTTCTTTCAAAAAAAAAAAAAAAAAAAACGTTAAAAGTTAATAAAAAATCGAAAAAAAGAAAGAAAAATTTATACTCTCTTGATTTTTTTTTTGTGAACAAGGTCTCATAGGGATTTTAAAATAATTTTTAATCAGATTTTTTTTTTCGTAATACTAAAGAAATTCGGGTTATATGGGCCTAAAAAATATTAATATAGATTAAGATCAGAATATTTATTCCGGTATTAAATTTTGATTAATACATAAAACTGAATTATAATCTGTCTTTTAAAAGAAATTTGTAATTTTCGAATGATCTTGAATGTCCATTATTCAGAACAATAAATAAATTTTTGAATATTCATTGGGGAATCATAAAAAAAATTTTTTTTTTTAAATGTCAAATAAATTAAAGAAATTTTCTTTTTTTTTTTGTTTTTATTAGGAATTTACTTAAGTTGTTTTTTTTTTTTTTTTTTTTTGATTTTCGGTTAATCATTTTAATGTCCATTGTCCTTGATTTTGTTAATACATATATTTTCTGATGATAATTATTTGTTAATGGAACAAAGCTTATTTGATCATTGACTTTTCAATGACTATGTAGTAGTTCTTTTAAAATACTGATTACTCTTAAGTTTGCCTTTCGTTTTAAATATTATATTTTGCCTTATACAGTATACTAAGTATGATACTCAGAGAGACAAGCTTTATAATACCTTCTTATCAAAAAAAGAATATTCAGAATCTTATGAAAAAAATATAAAAAGTGCCCAACAAATCTCGAAATAATACAAAAAGTGCGGACCTTTTTTTAATTTCATTAATTTTTTTTTTTAGGAATTTTCCTTTAAGAAAAGGTTTTTCATTTCTTTTTTCGAGAGCATTAAAATCGCTAAGACTTTAAACGTTAATAAAAATTTTACGGAATTTTGCGGAATATATTTAAAATTTTCATATGGTATGATTATAAAAAAAATTGCAAACTTTTGATAACGAAAACTTAAAACAAGAGTTAGTTAAAAATTTTATTTTTAAGAGAGTAGCTTTTAAACAAGGGGGCATACAAACAAGTTTTTTTAAATAACTTTTTAAATCTAATAGTGTTGTGGAAATATGAAAGTAGTAAAATTTTGTTTCAACATAACGGTAAATTTAAATAATAACGGCAAAAATTTGTATTATTTTAATATAGAAGCTTTATTAATATTTTGCTATTTTATATTTCTAGATTGAAAAAATATTAAGCAGAACTTAAGCTATATGTAAACATGTGAAAATAAAGTGTTTTCCAACTTTAAGGGGATATTATTGGTGAACTTTATTATTAATTTTGATTTCTCTGTTATTGGACTACATTTAAAAATTTATAATTTTAATCTTTAACCTTGTAGATGTTTTGTTAACAGACGGATAGACGGGGATTGAGTTGAACTAGTAAGAGCATTTTTAAAAATGTTTATGGTACTACTGGATAATAACATAAAAAAAAGTTGATCATGAAGGATTCCATTTCGATAAGCTTTTATACCATCATTCTAAGCTTTAGTATAATAAGGAAAGTCAAATCAACCTTACCACATGGTTTTTTATTTATTAAATAAAACAGGATGTTGCACAATCGATGAGACAAATAGCAATTGAAGTCCCACAAGATTGAAGCCTTGATTTCAAATTTCTAATTTTTAAAAAATAAAAAAAAAAAGGTTAACGTATCAATTTGGGTAAAATTGTGTTATGAAAAAAAACTATAAAATTTTGAAGTGTTTTATACTTATGCTTCAAACGCTATTGACAAAAAAGCTAAAGAATTTACGGTTTTAAGGTTTTTTAAGAAAACGTTTTGAAAATAATTGTACTTTTTTAAAACGTAAAAAAACATTTCCTCTCAGTAATAAGAGATTTTAAATCCAGTTTATAATTAAAAATTATGTAATTCTTTAAATAAAAATACTTAATATAAGTTTTTAAGAGTGAAAACATTTCTTTTTTAAATATAGTCCATGAGGTAAAAAGTCATTAAAAAAAATCACAATAAATTATAATTTAATTTGCGTAATATTTTGCATTTTGGCAGTAATTAAAATTAAGGTAACATTTCGAATATATGTTTTTTATAGAGGTCAATTAAAATTTATTGAATTTTGATACCGTATACCTTAATTAATACCTTATAAAAACAAAAAAAATTATTTAACCTTAATTAGGTATCTGATTGATTTAAAAAAAAAAATATTGACATTAAAAAAAAAAAAAATTATATGTATAGTATGTAAATAAATTATGATATCTGTTTTACTTTATTTGACCTCTATGTATTGTGCCGCATTTTCGGATGTTTGTTGCGCTCATTCACCAATAAAACGCAACATGATACCTAACATTAATCTTTTTTTATTTATTAATTTTTTTTTTTTTTTTTTTTTGGAAATTAACAGTTGTAAATAGAAGACATATTTTCACTTCCTATATGTATTTTTTGATTTTTGATCCACCTCTGCTTTAGACATAAAATTTAAAATTAAACAAAAGACAAACAAAATAAAAAAAAAAATTTGATAATTAATAGAAAATTCATAAATTAACTAAATCAAATAAGTTTTAATGTTTATATCTTTGAAATTTTAGACATGATATAATTTCTCATTTAAACACATAAAAATCTAATAAAAAACAAAAAAAACTAATATTTTTGTTTTTTTAAGATACAAAATGTGGTTCCGAAAAACGACTTCATTCAATCACATGAATAAATTACTGTATCATACTTTAATGAATCCTAACAAATGTGTGCTCTAATAAATCCTAAAAAGATTTTTTTTTCTTATTTATATTTTTTGTATGACTTACAATCTTAGATTTTCGGTCTAGTATAAAGAAGTCTGTTTATTTTTCTTCGCATACAGATTCTTCCCATAGGTTAAATGAACGCAGTTCTCATAAACATCATTTTCGAAACGTGATTCTATTTGTGTAATATTTTCTCTTTAAAATTCGGTTTTACTTTACATTGTTTGATATCAATCTAACAATGTAAAGTAAAACAATCCTTATCGTTTGTAGTGCATAAAGTTCAGTGAGGTACTTTTGATATATAAATCACTTTGATTTAATTTATTTAAATCTGTTTATGATCTTTTAAAAATAGAAAAAAGAATTTTTTATGAAGAATCATCTTGAACCAAGGTGATCTTATTTAAAAAAAAAAATGTATATATTTATTCAATGGAGCTTGTTATTATATTATACCATTTAAATTAAAAGATACTCATATACAGTCTAAAAAAATAAAGAGAAATTATTTAAAATGGATTGACCACAAAATTTCATATACAAAATCCCAAAATTCAAAAATGCCAAATTCCAAATATTTTTTCAGGATTCTTTTTAAATCGAATAATTAAAGAAGAATTAACAGAGAGCTTAAAAAAAACAAAAAAAAAAAAATGAAGAGATGTTTTAAAATGGGTTGACCACGAAATTCCATATACAAAATCCCAAAATTCAAAAATCATAAATTTCAAATATTTTTTTAAGATCCTCATCCATATCCTATGGAAAGAAAAAATCTTGAAAAAAACTTTTGAAAAAAATTTAAAAAAAAAATTATTGAACTCCCCGTAATTCAAAATTTTGCATATACAATTTATACATGCTGTACAATGTACATTTTCTCAAATTATCCTGATTTTGTAACCAACTATAAAATATCTGGTAATTATTTTTTACATACCTATATATATATCAACAACAAAACATTTAATTTACGTTCCAAATTCCCGCTAAACAGTTATTAAAACCCTGATTTTGAAACCAATCTACAAATCCAAATCTATAAATAATGGTTTTCAAATATTTTTTGAAGATTTAGTATTTTCATTTTTAGCATTCGATTTTTGGCATTTGGAATTTTGAATTTTTGGTACCTATATTTTTTAATTTCAGATTTATGTTTAATTTTGGATTTTGTCATTTAGAATTTATTTTTGAAATTTTTTGAAGCTACCCAATATAATTTGACATGAAATCAATAAGTTAAAAAAAATAATTTGTAGAAAAAGGATAATATTATAACATTTGATCGTAAATTGTACAAATCAACTTATAATGGGAAGGAAACTAATAAAATTTAAGTGCTTAAGTTGGCTAGCCTTTCAATTCAAATTTCTCATTTGGAAAATCCGGTCAGGTTATATCAAATCCGGTCAGGTCAGGGTCTAAATAAATAATACAACTATTATATATCTAAATCCTGGGGAAGAAAACAATAATACATAATAATAATTCATTTTTATTCTAAATAAAAATAGTAAGTATCCATTATTCGGAAGTATCCCCTAATATAAATATTAACTAAACTATCATTTATTAATGAATATTTAAAAAAAAAAAATTATATATATATATATATATATATATATATATATATATATATATATAACAATAACTAATTAATGCGAATTCATATTCATGTTTTTTTTTTTTTTTTTTTTTCAATTTAATATTATTTTTTTTTTAGTATAAATATTTTTAATTTATTTTCTTTCAATTTTTTAAATTTTGATTTAGTTTCAGCTACTAAATTAGTTATTTTGATTTAATAATTATGCATTTGTATGGCATTCCATATCAATCAAGTAGCCATTAAAAAAACAAAAACATTTTTGTTTTTTTAAACTATTTTAGGTATAAAATTAAAAAAAAAAAAAAAAAAAATTTGTTAAATTTGATTATATTTTGATAATCATCTTATAAGGTCTTGTAAAGTGTTACGATTAAATAACCTTTTATTAAATATTTTAAAATATAGGAAAAGAAAGTATGGAAGGTGTTTTGAATATATTACAAAATTTAATTTTTATATTTGTATTATTCGTATATTATACATATTTGTCTTTAATGAGGATCAATATTAACACCATTAAAATTTTTTTTTTTTTTTTGGATATAGAAACAATAATGTTGTTGATCAAATTAGAGCAACATATCTATAAGGATATTAACATTGAACAATGAACATTTGATTTTGAGTAGACATTATGTTCATAAATGTCAATTAAAAATTTGGTAATATATGTATGATTGTTTAATGTTATTATAAATAGCATTAAAATTGGTAAAGTTGGGGCAAATTTATTTAAGATATTTATTTAATGAATGCTTAATGTGTTTTCAAAGTATAAGGCTGAATTTATTTATTTTGAATTTATTTAAGTAAAAGTAACTTTTGGAGTTAAATGTTTTTAAAAAGATAAACTAAATTTCTTCATAATTATTTTATATAATTTATTTTGAAGGATAACTTAAAGAACCTATAAGTTCTATAACAATTCCAAATACAAAAAGTTAAAGGTTGGAAATAAAATCATATCCAAATTTGATAAAAAAAATTTTATTTTCCTGTTATTTTTGTTTTTTTTTTTCGATTCTTATTCTGATTTTTTTGAAAAACATTATCCTAAAATCTGTTATTCTAAATTGTCTTCTTTCTTTTTCTCTCTTTTTATGATTAGTAAAAATAAAAGCATATATTTAAAAAAAATTTTTTTTGATCTTTTATTTAATCTGATTTCTCAAACCTAAAACTTATCTACATTAGAAGCACATGATGTATTTTAGATAAACATTAAATGAAATTTTTTCATATTGTCCCATGTAAGAACTAATACCTACTGATATAATTTAAAAATCCTTATTTTCATGCAAATTGAGTCTAATCTTTAATTAATCTTATATAGAACAATTTAAACTTAAAATTTCAATTTTTACTATACAAACTTTACATAAAATGTTTCAAATTTAGTTTTTTCTCTAAGTAATAAACAGAATATCGACAATCGACGTAAAATTCACGACTAAAAAATTAAAAAATATGCATTCTTATGTATTTGTTCACAAATGAGATCATCAACTTCTGGTCGTCGACGATATAAAGACGGTGCAGGCTGTAGACGTCAAATTTTTTCTATCCTTTTTTTTTTAACTCACTTTCTGTCCAAATTTTAAAATGACAAAAGTCTAACTTTTTTGAAAGGTTCAACAAATAGAATCGATTTTTTAAGCGTTCAAAAAATAGAATGCAAAAATTAGATAAATTCACTTTTTTGAAGTGTTTATTTATAATAATTATTTGAAAATAATTTTTTATTTTTTAAAATTTTGACTGACCATAATAAAAAAAATTTATACTTTTATAACGAATAGTTTAGAGCTTCAGAACAGTTTCCAAGTTTCAAAGTATTTAATAACAGCTAAAAATGTCAAAAACATGTATGTATAAAAGAACTGTCAAAAAAGTGAAACAAAAAGGAGATAAAATAAATAAATTAAAAAAAAAAGTGAACAAACAAGGATGAAAAGGTAACGCTTTGAGTATAAAAAGGGGATAAAATGATGACATCCAACCGCTAAGTAAGATATTTTCTATTTTTTTCGCTGATAATGTGGTTTGATATTTATCTCTAAGGAGGAAAAATTAAAAGTGCTGTTTATTTTAAATAATCAGCTATATTTTAATTTTTCGTTTTGCTACAATTATGGTTCATTTGAAGAAAAGTAGTTGGGCGAAATGAATTTCAATGGTGATCCATGGTTGAAATTGTCTTTATTACTTTTACATTCTAATTTAATAACCTTAAAATGATTCGAAATTTCGAATTTTTGAAATGTTTGAATACAGTTCTCCTGCCCCTCCGATATATTCGATATTTTAATATATCATACAAAACATGATAGAATATAATGATATTTTAAAATACCTACTTGAATTCTATAAATCTTATGAAATCTTAATAAATGCTTAAAAAAATGTTTTATTTTCAACTTCTTAATTAAATTATAATTTAATTAAAAATTCATTTTGTTATTGTACAAAAATAAAATAAATCTAATAAAAACTGCATTGTTATTTTGTCAATTTTACATTATTTTGTCTTTCAATTCGAATTTAACGATTCACAGATCAAAAAAAATTACAAACAAAAAAAAAAAAAAACAGAAAACCCCAATTTTGGTTTTAAAAATCAAAAATTGTTAATTTTATTTTCGATTTTTGATTTGTATTTCGAATTATTCGATTGTATTGAAAACAAAAAAAAAAAAACAAAAAAAACATAAATCGGAAAAACAAAAATTAAAACAAAAACAGTGATCAATGACCGTACACCGCCAGCCAAGATCGTTTTTTTTTTTTTGCTACTTATTTTGGTCTTATATTTTTTTATTTTTTTTGTATTCTTTCTCTCTCTCTATTTTATTTAATTTTTTCTCTCTTTCCATTTTGTTTTTCGATATTTTCTTGCTTCTTACTTGCTATTGCTCGCTTTTTGTTTGCGCTTTCAATGTAAAAAAAAAAAAAAAAGTATCTACAAGATACAAAACTACTCGGATCAATTAAGTGGGCGTTAATTTAGATACAATAAAAAAAAAAATAACTAAAGAAAAAACTAAAAGAAAATATAAAGGTAGAAAAATAAAAAAGAGAACAAAAAAAATATAAAAATCAACCGTATAAAATTTATTGAGCTTAATTACTAAGTTTTATTAGGCATCGATTAAGAGTAGATTTATAAGCGATCTTTTCTTTTTTATTGTTGTTTTTATTTTTATTTTTTATATAAATATATTATCACTCTGGTTAAATCAAATTCAGAAGAACAAACTTCTTTTTTTTTATTAAGTTTTTTTTTTTAAATAAAAAAATAATTTTGTTTTGTTTTTAACAGAAAAAAAAAAATTAAGAGAAAATATCTCAAGGCAAAAAATAATTCTGTATTTTTTTTTTTTTTTATAAATGAAAAGAAAATATAATATGGTGTAAACTATTTTACAAATAAAATATCGATTTTTTTTTTTCTGTTACCATTTGTTTAATATATTGTTGTGTTGTTGTAGTTATTGAAATTGATGCTGTTTCTGTGCTGTCATTTTACATGCGATGTACAGTATTTGGTCATATTATTAGTTACACTATCCTTAATTATGGGAAACTTTCGTTAAGTTATGTTAAGTCTTGTATTTTTGTATGAGCCTCCATTGGTCTAGATTCTAGAAGATGTGCAACCAAATTTTATTATTAATTGTTCTAGAGGAGAATTTGTAATGGCTGTTTGGTTTATTTTTCTGTCTGCCAACTTTTAGCATATAGTTAAGTGCTCTTTTCACAATATTCCTCCTACTTTGTTTTGCTATTTTTTCATCAAGTTTCAAAATCAGAGTTATACCATTTTTCCAGAATATTTATATATAGATATATTAATATGCAAGATTCAGAATTAGGAGGAATTTAAGAGTTGGATTCAAAACCAGGGTATTTCCATTTTCCGGAATATGTATATATATATCTATATGCGAGATTCTGAATTAGGAAGGATTTTAGAGTTGGTTGCAAAATCAAGGTTTTAATAATTTGTTTAGCGGAGATTTGTTTGGTAATAGCCCCCACTTTTTTAAGTGTTTTGTTATGACATAATTAATATGTAACATACAAGATTTTGTCATAGTAAATTTTGGAAAAAAGATTTTCGAAAGTAAGATTTTGTATGCAAAATTTTATGGCATAAAATTTTGATGTATAAGATTATGACACAAACCTCAATTTTTTATTTAATGCGATTTAATGACATCACTATAAAACATTTTGTGTAATAGAGTAATCTGCGTTTATGAATGAGTATGGTATGCTTTAACAGTATTATATTTAATATGATATTATATGTGAGCTTATTTATAACGGTATAGTTCAATTATAAATATTAGAAATAATCCTATAGTGTATAACTAATAATATGGTAATTGACTGTAGTTATATAATTTTTGCTGCCATTTCAATGAAAATGTTATAGAAATATTTTTTTTTATATTTTATTTTTCTAAATACGATGCCTTTATAAATGAATAAATAATAATAACAGAAGAAAGAAAAGGTGATTAACATGCGCACAGGTAAGCATTGTACTTTGTGTTTTTTTTTGTATAATAAATCACCTATTCGCTATATTTCAACCACTATTGGAATTCTTAGATTGTCTCTGCTTTATCATTTTATTATTTTTAATGTTTTTTTTTTTTTGGGTTTTTTTTTGTGCAAATTATAGACTTTAAAAATAAACTGAAAATTACATTTTTTTAAATGATATTTAAATTATTGTTGCTGCCATATACAGAAATATGGCAGCAATCAAAAATTAAGCAACAGAAAAAAGATTACATTTAATAAAAAAAAAAAAAAATTAAAACTAAAAACTAAAATATAATAAAATTAAACAGATTGCGCCAAGTTTTGTTAAATATTTGTCATTGTCTAAAAATGGTTTTTGATTTTTTTTTGTTTTGTTTTTCGTTTTTTCTGTAAAATTACTAAAATAAAATGCCAGAAGATTGTTTTTAATTTTATTTTATTTTATTTAATAAATATGAGACAAAAAATTTACTATAACACTAACTTGTAACAATTTTATTTTAAATCCTAAAATAAAAAACACAAAAAAAAAAAAAATACAACTAAAACAAGGCGTTTACTGGTCATTAAATAATTTTTTATTTTATATTTTACAATTATTTAACTATTAATTTTTTTTTTTTTTTATTATTAATAAATAGTTTAAAAATAGTTAAAATTAAAATTTCAATGATAAAATATTATAATTTTTAATTTGTGCTTCTTTATGATTGTATTGAATTTTGTTTGTTTGTTTCATTTTAACCCTGAAGTGAAATACTTACCACAATTTTAAATTTTAAAGCATATAATAATAAACTTCAACGTTTAGAGTTCTGTTCAAAACTAAAACTTTATTTTTTTTATTCTATTTCTTACATTTTTCATAAACTTAAATCTAAAGCTTACTTGTTACAAAAATAAAATTATCAAAATATTTGTTTGAGACTATGTTGAACTTAACTAGATGTTTTAATTAGGGTGTCAAATAACAGTTGGGAACAACTATAACTATATTTTGAGTTCCCACGTTATATTATAAACTGAATATAACAATATATTATATCTTCCATAAGTTTTTTCACTTTCTTATAAAAGTTAAAAGCTTTGATTAGTTCTTACAGAAACGCTTTTCAAAGTTTAATATTAAAGGAGTTGGTGTTGGTCTTTTCCAATGCAGATTTTCTCTTTCTATGATGGTCTGATTTTATTTCCAGTATAAAGTCCTTCTCATATCGTAAATAAAATATACATATTTAAAATTATTATGTTTAAGAATTATAAAATTTAATTGAGGATTCGAAACCGAAATCTTGGAATTCATCATTAGGTTTAATAAGTATATTTTGCTTTATCCTATGTTATTTTACATTTCTAAAATGTTGTAATTTTATTGTATATTGTTGTTGTATGTACTATTAAATTTGTATTTCTCAATTTTTTTTTTTTTTTGATTTTACACGTGATACAAACGTTTTGTATGTTTGAAACAAATTGAATTTGAAAAGTTTAAATGTACTTAAAACTTTAACAATATTTCTTTTACATTTAAATTTATAATATTAAATATTGAAATTACATATTTGTCGATATTCAAAGAATTTAGTGAGTAAACATAAAATATTCCTATTCTATACATATATTTTAAATTGTTTTCTTAAGCTTTTATAGGATTTTTGTAGCTTTACTTAGACAATCAATTTAATCTTCACAAAATTTCGAATTTGTAGTAATACAATTTTAAACTATTTCTAAATTTATTATTTTCAAAAACATCTTTTATCTTTACTAAAAATTACCCCATTTACATATTTTCAGGTTAAAAATTTTCATCATTATTTTGATGTAAAATAACTAAAAACTCGTGTTAAGAAAAATTCTTTTTTCCATTTTTAATTTTTTCTTCCAATTTGACAGATTTGACATTTCATAATTGTTGCAAACAACAAATCAACAAAAAAAAAAAAACAACGAATTAAAATATTTTAATTTTTTGGTTTTTGGCACGCAACCATCAAAATGTGTCAATTATTGCAATTTTGAAATTTGGTGCAATCATTGAATTCAATTTATTTGCATGCAATAAAATTAAAGAAAAAGAAACTTGTTTTCTTTAATTTTTTTTTTTTTTTTTTGATTTTTAACTTTTCAAACTATAGCGAATCCTGGTGGTGTTCGTTAGTAACACATATATATAATAATTTTATATAATTAAAACTAATTAAATTGGAGAAAAATGTGACTAATAAAATGTCAATTATAGTTAAGAAATTAATTTAAATAATTGCTGTAAAATTACCTGGGAATGGTTTTTTAATGGTTTCAAAAATAAAATGTTTAAATTTTTTTTTTGTTTTTCTGTAATTTAAAAAGGTTATTTAATACGAATAGCTTGATTTATTCATGAGATGATCGTTAGAATTACAAAAAATGTATTTTAAAAAGAAAAATTAAAATCCTATTGTAATTTGACTCATTTATAGAATGTATCTAATAGATAATGACACTTGTTCTATTCAACTAAAATCAATTATGCCTTCCCTCTAACAATAAATAATCAATTATGACTTCCCTCTAAAGTACAACAACAAGAGAGCTAGCCAGGAAGTGGTCATAGCCTGGAAGAAGCTCAAAACTGCTTATGGAAATTTATTTATTGTGAAAACTTCTAGGATTTGGATTATGCTTCCACCACTAAATTTGCTCCCTTTACCCTTTGCTTTTTGGTCCTGTTAACTATCTTCTATTTAGTTAAATCTAAGTATAAGGGAATTACTTTCTATAGTGATTAGTTAGCGTATTAAAAAAATCAAAAAGAAAATTAGACTGTTGTTTGTCAGCTAACCAATTCTTCTTTGTTTTTTAATCATGGATTCCATAATGTTTTTATTATTAATAAATCAATATTTTGAAAATAAAATAATTACAGTCTTGAAGTTATATATTCAGATAAAATAGATCAAGATTCCAAACCTTCAACAATTACTTTTATGTAATTGTTTTCACTTCTCTTTAAATAATTTTACATATGGTTAACACATTTTTTTTCTTCTTTTTAATTTAACCCTAATAAATAATAACAACCTTGATTCTATATCTAATTTTGCTGATAAGCATAATTCTTTCTTTATACCTACTATATGAAAACATATAGTAAGAATTTTTGTTAACATTGAATACGATTTGTTTTGTAATATGAACCAACAAAAATATATAAAAAAGTAAAAACGCTTAAAACGTTTTTACTTTATTCCATAACAATTATAACCTACTCTAATAATAATTGCACACATGTTCTTTTGAGCGATTTGTTATTGTTACAAGGCCAAAAAATGACATAGATTTAATTTTTTAAAGATAAGAAAAAAGAAAGTATTATAATTGTAAGTAAAAATGCCAAAATGCATTTTTACCATAAGAAAAGTAAATTGTAAGTTAGATATAAAAAGATGTAAAAAACGAATATGTAGTTAGTTCCAAAAGTGAATTCAAAAAAAGGAATAGGAATAAGAGTTCCATTCTAAATAAATATTATTTTTAATAATAAAACAAGAGTTTTTTTTTCTTTTAATTTTTTTTATATTGAAAACAAAATTTCTTGACCTGATCTTAAACTTGGTTCACTTTGGTCAAATCAAATCAATTTAATTTATTTTATTGATTTTTACATTAAATATTAATTAAAATATTTTATATTAAAACTACAAAACATAGATATAGATAGTGAATGATGAATATCGTATCGTATCGTGATCGGTATTATAAATTGGGCTGATTTTCTCATGTGTACGTATATGTCTGTTGGCCAGTTTGTAAGCACAACAGTCTAAAGGTAGTTATAAAACTCACCAAAAATATTTTTAAAATAATTTTTAGATTCCTATTTTTTTTGATTGAAATCGTACCATGCGTGTACCTGCCGTACAATAAATTACTCTATTCATTTAACAATACTTTTAAAACGAATAAAAATAGGAGTTTGTAAGAAGATGGTCCTTTTTAATAATATAAGGTATTTTGTCCGTTCGTCTGTCAAAATATAACTCAAAAAATAATGAAGGTAGAATGAAGCTAGAACAAGCGGCTTTGGGTATAGCTGTTATACAATTTCTTTCTTTGTATGAAAATAACTCAGTGTCTATATTGATGCTATAGGTATCTATCTGGAATTTTGTGAAAAGAAATTAAATCTTATGTTAACAATTTTTGCAAAATGATTTTAGTCTAGACTCTAGATCAGTTGCTATATAAGATTAGATAAATTTGGGCAGATTTGGGCAACTTTTTTTTTTATATATGAAAATAATTCAGTATTGATTGAAGCTATATGTATCTGATTGAATTGAAGCTATAGATATTTTCTGAAAAGAAATTAAGTCGTATGTCAATAACTTCTGCAAAATTATGTTGATCTATAAAAGCAGGTTTGTGTGATTGTGTTGATCTATAGCATAAAGCAGGTTCGTGTGATTGCCAGACAACTGTAAAATTTACATAACTATATCTCGGTATACTTTATTAAGTCAAATGTATCTGAAATTTTATAAAAGATAATTAAATTTTATGATCACAGCATAACTTACGTTACGTACATGTATCCTTTAAGTTGATCCAGTATGAACTATACAGCTTTGCTTTATATGATTGTTCCACAAAATCAAAGTTAAACCAAAAAAAATTAAGACTACTAATGAGCAACCAATATATTATAAAAAAAATATGCATAAAACAAAATAAACTTGTCAATTACGTGGTTTTAAATTTCCCAATACCTTGAAATGGCATGCTTAAAAATAGTACCTAATTAATTGAACGTTTAAAGTTCAAAGTTTTCTTTTAATTTTAATTTGAGGACATTTTAATGGAAAATATTAAAAATAGCGTACAATTTCGATGAGGTCTGTTCAGAATTTCCTTCTATATATTTATGCAAATATTAATTTTTAAACATAGTCCTTTTTTTTTTTTGTCTTTTTAGACAATTTAAAATAATAATATAATAATCAATTTTAATTTATTCAAAAACAATTAAAAAAAAAAAAAAAATTATTAAAAAAAAAAAATATTAAATCCAAAATAAAAAAAAAAAATAAATTTTTTTTTTTTTTTTGTTGGTTACATTTTACTAATAATTAAAAAATAAATATTATATTGTAACTAATTACAATTTGCTAATCAATTTATATCTATTTAGTTTTTTTTTTTTTTTTTTGCATTATTTTATAATATATATACATATATTGGATAATTTATTTCAATTCAAATATTTATATTAGGATAATTATTTTTTATTAATATTTCAAAAGTAATTAAATTAATTTTTTTTTTTGTTTTTTAAATTGGATACAATTTAGCTAATATTTTTGTATTTTGATGATAAAAAAAAAAAAAAAATTAAAAATTTGGTTTTTATTTATTTACTTTTTTTTTTTTTTTATTATTTTTTATTTTTTAATTTAAATCTCGAAAATTTAATTGACCAATAAGCAAAGATCTAACAAATAAAAAAAAAAAAAAAATAAACCAATACAATTTAAAAAAAAGTTTCATTATTTTTTAAATTAATATTTTTTTTTTATTTGTATTTAAAATAAAATAAAAACAAAAAACATGCCATAATCCTCAATAAATAAATATTTGTCAAAAAAAAAACCAAAAAAAAAAAAATTAAATAAATAAAAAAAAAAAAAACATTCCAAATCCATTTAATACATATATGTATACGTAGTGTTTAGTTTCAATATCAATTTTCACCACTTTTTTTTTTTTTTCTTTTTTTTTTTTGCTGTTTGTAGAAATAGTGGGTTGTTTGCATGGTTGTATGTATTACAAAATTTCTATTTGTCATATCTTTATAATACTTTTATCGATGTCTAAAGTAACAAATCATCCCTCAAAAATAATTACTTTTTAACAAATCCTTTTTAGACAAAAACAAAAAAAACAAAAAAAAATAAAAAAATAGAAATCCTTAAAATGTACGAAGAAAAAAATTTGTAAAAATTCAATCCGGATTAATAGGTTTTTGGACAATTATATTTTATTTATATATATATATATATATATATATATATATATATATATATATATATATTTATAATATAACTAAACAAAATGTTTTAAATATGAAAAAAATTTAAAAATATAATTCAAAATCTAAAATCATGATTTAAATGTATTAAAATGTCCTACACTATTAAAGTTGAATAAAAAATAATTTAGAATTAAAATAAATGGTTTTTAAAGCAGGACATTTTCAAAAAGGCAATTTAGAATACTGTGACATGGATCAAAATTTGTAATTTTTCATAGAATTTTATATATGCATCTATATAAGAAAAAAATGTGAAAAATAAAGAAAAACAATTTTTTTTTTTATTTTAAGGAAAACTCTTTATAATTAAGAAAAATCATTAACAGATGTAAAATTATAGTCTTGCATCTTTAATTTTTGTGGTTTTCTTTCAAAAAATTTCCAAAAATAAAAAATTAAAGTATCTTAAAAATAAAAAGTTTTCAATTTTTGATCTCTAATAGTTTTTAAATAGGGGGTGGTGCAAAAAAAAAAATTTCGAAAAGAACTAATGGTATTTCTCAAAGATTTTCAAAATTCCATGATATCTATTTAAAGGCGTTCTAGAGATATAAAGGAAGCAAAATCTTGCAAAATTTTGTCTTCACATAACAGTAAAATTAAATACTAGGTAAATTGTATAATTTTGATATTAACTTATATAGGTGATATATAATAGGTGATTATATAGGTAATAAAAATTCTTGCTGTTGGGTGTCTTTTTGATAGAAAACAAGTTAACCAGAATCTGACATATATGAAATAAAATAGATTTGTGTATAGATATACGATATATATGGAAACTTTGAGAGACCGTAGCTTTGTAACGGATCAGGCTAAATAAAAAAAATATTCCAAAGCGTTAAGTTTTTTATGAGACGTATTCATATTGTTAAAAGTAAATTGGTTCATCTTAAACAATGTATAACTTTTGTAAACAGACGCACGGGCAGACTGAAACTAATAATTTTTCAATTTTTTTTTTTTTTAAATGTGGTAAAAATGAGAATTTCTTTTTCAATTTCTTTTTTTTTTTTGTAACAGGAATAAAAAAAAAAGTAAAAAAAAAAATTAAAGTTATATATTTTCAACCATAGGATGTTTCAATATTTTTTCATAGGTATTGAAATGCTATGAATAAAAAATAAGGTTTTAAATTAAATGCATATAAATGCATTCACGGATAATATTGGGATCAGAAGTACGATTATTTTTTTTCGGACTTCTTTAAATAGATTTTTCGGATAGTTTTGTTATTAAAAAAACTCAAGTTTTTGTTATTGCCATGATAAAAATTTTAATTAAAAATATGATTTATGCTTAAAACGCGGTTGAAACGAAGTTAAAACGTAGCTTTATTTCTAAATTTTGGATAGTTTTTTTTTTCTAAATTTTACCAATTACCAAAAATGCAATGCATTTAAACAAATTTTGAATTTAAAAATAGGTTGGTTGTAACAAAATGACCAAAAACAACCCCCAAAAAATTTTTATGTTTTTTTTTTTTTATATTTTTTCTTTGTTATTTTTAGATTTTGTTTCAAAGCAACAAAATTCTGTTTGACACTCATTCTTTTTTATGGTTGTTTTGTTTTTCTTGTTTTTTTTTTTTTATTTTGCAATAAATTATGTTGCAATTTTTATTTATTGTTTTTTATTTGTTTTTTTTTTTTTATTTTTTATTCTATGTTATATTTAAGTTGCGTTTTTTATTTTGCATTTTGCGTGATAATGATCACAGGGATTTGAATTGTTAAAAAATTGTGCAATATTCCGTGTTATGCGTTTTATTTTTTTTTTTAAGTTGTTGATTTTTGTTTTTGTTATTGACAAATTCATTTTTATTATTTTTTTTGTTGTATTTAATAAATTTTTATTTTGTGGAAAATGTTTAAAAAAAAAAAATTAAAAAAAAAAACCAATAAAAAAAAAATGTCCGAATAATAAATTTCTATTTTAATTAGCAAATATCAACACAAACCAAAAAAAAAAACCAAAAACGCAAAAGAAAAATAATCGTTGGATTTTCACAATAAATATTTATTTAACATATCGACTTTTTAATTGAAAAATTTTTTAATTGCTCAAAAAAAAAAAAAAAAAATAAAAAACACCTTGGTATCAATTAGAAATATTCTAAATTTATTTCATCGAATTCTAAATTATTAATTAGGGAAAACCATAAAATCCAATTAATTTTTTTTGGGTAATTAACATTTATTTTAATTTCTGCACATTTTCTTTTGTATTTTTTGCATTTTTTAAGTAATTTTAAGTTTGTTAAAGATTAAATTAATAGTAAATTTACGGTTTTCTTCACCTTTTTCTCCCGCCAACATTAAATTAAGCTATAGTTTTCTTAATCAGTATTTTTACTGAGCTGTTGCGATTATTCGGCTTTCGCTTTTCTTTGATATTACCTTATAATAAGTAAGAATAATTCATTTAACTGTTATTGTAACTTAGTGGCGCTAATTTAATGTCTCATTAAAAAAAATCGCGGTAACGATCTTATATAAAAGTAAACGTTTTGTTATGGGAAAATGTATGATAAACTTTGACTTATTCATTATTACTGCATAATTTAAAGTTTATATTTAATTCGATATTTAAAACTCTATTTTAGAATGTCGGATTTTAGAATTATTTTTTATTTTTTTTTTTAACATTTTATAACCAATACAAAAATTCGAATCTCTAATACAGGATCTCGACATCGGCGGGATTCGAATCTCTAACTCCGGCATCACACACAGTCTACTAATTATAGCTCACATCTCTTTTGTCTATAAACCATAGTTAAAGCGTAGTAAAAGTAAGTAGTAAAAATGGAAAAACCTATCATATTTTAAAAAAGATCTGCATAGAAATTGAAGCTGTTTAATTAGTTGTGACTCACAACAACAAAAAAACGAACAGTAAAAAGTTTTTATGTGCGTTATAAATTTCCCAAAGGTGTAACTCAAAATTAAAATAATATTACTAACAACTGTGTTAGTTTCTTAAAAGGGTTGCTGATAGTAAAAAAATTCTAGTATACTGTCTATCATAAGACATCAAACAAATCCTTAGAATAAAATTATCTTTAAAGGATGGTTGATAGTTGGACTATTGATCATAATATGTAGATTTAATTACCCGCGTATTTCTTAAAGAATATCTTTTTATGTCACTAAATTAGAACCTCACATCAATGCCCTTATGAAGTGCGTTTTTATATCCTTATATTACAAATCCGCCTCATGTATTATGTAAGTCCAACTGAAATTGTTTTAAATTTTGAGTTTTTGGCATCTACCTAAAATCCTAATTTGCATGATTTTTATTTTAATAATTTTAAAAAATTGTGCAATTGAGGTAAGTGAATTGTTGTTGAGTTCTCTTTGAAAAAAAAAAAAATTAATAAAACTAAAATTAAAAAAAAAAAAAAATTAATTGGAAAATTAGTGCAGCAGGTTTTTAATTGGCAATAAAAATGGTAAATTTATTTAAATTTTATTATTATATATGTATATTTTTTTTTTTTTGTTTTTGAAAAAAATTGATAAAAATTATCGTTGTCATAAAAACGATAATTCGATTAAATGCAAAAACAAAAAAAAAAACTATTTACTAAAAATTTAACAAAAAATTTTAGATTGTTCCAAAATTAAATTAAATCGTCTATGGAAATTATTGATAACAGTATTTTAAAGAGTCCTGAATCTGTCGAATTCGAATCGAATAATTTCAGCTAGAATTTCAATATCTTACGGATAAATATCTTACGGATATCTTATATAATTGACAGAATTCTTATACCTATAATGTAAGGTAAAATGTTATACCTGTATGCAAAAACTCGAACTCAAGAGTTGGATTATTAATTTTTTTTTTAATTTAAAAACATAAAAATAGAATTTTAGAATATTGTGTTTGAATGTGTTATATGAATATATGTATGTGTTTAAATTTAAGTTTTAAGGTTTAGGAGTTAAGAATAGGCATATGATAAAATACAAAATTAAATTAATTTCTGTGGTATATTCTTTTAGTTTCTTTGCAGATTAGTTATTGTCAAAGTTCTAAAATTTAAAACAAAATATTAAATGTTCCTTAGATATTATAATTTTCTTTTACATTTTTAATTTTTGAATCCTTCTAATTTTATAGAAATTAATTCTTTAATAAATAAAATGTGTTTCCAAATCTTAAAACTAAAACGAAGGGTATCCAATAAACTCGTTGGTTACATATACATTGGTACCATTTTCTTTTTTAGTCAGCTCACTGTTTATAACTCTAGTAAGTTTTTAGCAAAAAGATTTCGATAAATTACTAGTTTATTTACGTATTTACTTGTATTGGTATTTGTCCAATACATCTTGAACCATAGTCATTTGCAGATCTTTACGAATGTTAGTATTTTTTACATACCATAAAGCAAATGGCAATCATTTGCTGATGATTCTTAAAAGTTTTTACTGTTATGATTTATTTATTTATTTCTCAAATTACCTTTCATTTTTTTTTATACTATTGTTTAAAGCAAGCAAATTTGCATAATTGGCATCTGCGTAAGTTCTGATATTTTTTTGATCGAATTATTTAGTAATATCTTGAAATAGAGATTTAGTGAAGCATTTTTTCCAAGAAGAGAGTACATACTACTTGCCTTCAGTTTGAGTTGATCTGTTTTTCATTACAATGTGTATTTTCTCAGTGAACCTTTTGTTTGCAAGATATACCCTTAACATACAACAAATATAGTAACATCTTGTAGGCTCTAACATGCAGATTTCTTATGCCTTATCTCTCCTCAAATTTTAATTCTATAGGCTGGGGATGATAGATTGACAGAATTATTTTAGTTCAAAGCCATAGATTTATTAAAGAACTCTCTTAAGAAAATTTTCTAACTAATCAAACCAATAAATAGGCGTTAGATTATTATTAAAGATCATATCCGAAAAATCTAACAATGGCGTTATTTTTTTTTTTTTTTTGTTTTTTTTCGGTGCATTTCCCTACCACATAAATGTAACAAGGTAACAATGTAACAATTACCCAGCTTTTCCTGTTTAGGCGTGTGGCTGTATATGTCGTAAGGAGGAATTACTCTTAAACGTGTATGGGATTTGAACCCACACTCCCTCGGTGTTTACAGCTTATTTTATACCACTAAACCACCGATACCCCTGGCGTTATTAAAAAATCATTGTGTTCGAAAATGCTTTACTGTAAGCCCTGCTTATATTATTTATTTATTTTTGATTGGTGCATTAAAGATTAATATTAATATTTTTATTTTTCGTCAGAATTGATTATTTTTAATTTCCTTTCTTCAAGTTCTGCTTAAGTAAAATTATGGGATAGTATTTATAAAGCGTTATTCTTTTCTTATAATCTTATAATATTATTTTCAATAAAAATATTTAAACATTTTATTCAATAATAAAAATATCATTTTCCTTCATTATCGTGATATATCAACTTATTATATACCTGGTTCATAAAATTGAATCAAAACCATTTTTAAATGTCATGTAAACATTATGTTTTTCAAACCATATAATTATAAAACACTTTTTTTTTCTTATATAAAAAACAAAAAAATTATGACTATAATTTAAATAACTTCAACACCTGTAATTTTTCCGTTTTCTTTTTTTTCTCTCAACCTCTTCATTTATTTTTTTTTTTCTTTTCTTTTAATTACCATCATAAATACTAACCTTAAAAGCTTTAAAATGTCCAAAAACAAAGTTTGTTCTTTTCGAAAATTTCAAATAAATTTTCAATAATAAAAAAAAAAAAAAAAACAGAAAAAGAAAAAGAAAAAGAACGGAATTTATGCAATAAATCTAAAATACAAATAAATTCAATCTTGATTTCTTTTGTTTTCTAAATAAAAACGAAAAAAAAAAAAATTCTGGAATTTCAAAATTTTAACATAATTTTTTTTTTGTTTTTTTGATAAAAATTTAAAAATTCCATCAAATTTTTGAATTTACTTAATCATCAAATTTTCAATAGAAAATATTTTTTTTTTTTCTACAAACAAAGAAAAAGCTTTATTTTCCAATAAATACTCATTTAAATTATACTTAGAATGGGGGTCTATCATATAATATAAACTATGGATCATTCACTGATCATTTTTTGAAAAAAAAAAAAAAAAAACAAAACAAAAAAATGAAAAAATGATTCAAACTAGTTGTAATTTGGCTTGCTCCTACTTCTTTTTCTTATTGTTATATTTAATATTACCTAGTCACTATTGTTATTTTGATCTTCATTACAATCAACATCGTCATTATCATCACCATCATCATCATCATCATCATCATTTTATAATTTATTCACGGATGAAATTTAATAGATTTATGTGGCGGTCAGAATAATTTGATAATGATTCAAAGTTCAAAAAGAAGAGAGAATAAAACAACAAAAATTATTCAAAAAATGATTTTAAAATGAATCAAATGGTTATTTAAATGTTTATTGGTATGTAAAATGATATTTTTGTTTTAGCTTTTAGCACGTTTTAAAAAAAAAAAAAAATTTAATTTATTAGTTTTACAATGTCTGTTTGTCCGTGAGTCTGCTTACAAAACTTCTACACCTTTTAAGATAGAATAATGAAATTTTAACAATGGATAAATCTTTTAAAAAATAAAGAATGTTGTAGCCACTTTTTTATGTAACCTTACTTTTTAAGGCGCTATACAGCTCTTTAAAGTTTGAAAAAGTGTTTTTTTGAAATATATATATATCTCAGCTTTTGCTTAACATTTTTTCATTTTAAAAATGTCAAACGACATTAGATTATTTTACTTTTATAAAGCAATAATTATACAAATTTTTTAAATTTAGTATTTAAATTTACCGTTATGTAAAAATTAAATTTTAGAAAATTTTGTTTTCTTCATATATCTTTGCAGCTCCTTTAGATAGAACTTTAAAATTTTGATAGAAGAAAGATTTTTCAAATTTAACATAAGTTACCATATATGTATATCTCAAGTTCTGTTCAATATTTTTTCAACCTAAAAACGCCAAATCATAGGAATTTTTGTTATCATCATAAATCAATGGTACAAGTTGCTTCATACATTTTTTGTACCACTTCCGGTGATTTTAGGTATTTTAAGACACCGTTAAGTTCGGCAACTGTACAAATTTTGCCAAACTAATTAGTCAAAAATTAAAGTTCTAAGTTTATGTTTTAACAGATATTAAAAGATTTTCTTAATTATGTAGGATTACTTTAAAATTGAAGAAATTAAAATCTTTTATTGTTTCACAATTTTTTATTAAAAAAAAAATTCTGAGAACAAATACAAATTTTGGTGCAGTTTCAGTATTCTAAACTGTTTTTATTGTTTTTTGGAAAATGTGCACCATAAAAAATCTTTAGGTTTGCATTTTACCTTGTTTTTGCTTTCTTTTAGTTATGACAAATATTTTTTTAACCCCTTCAATACTAACGTTAAAATTACAAAAGAAATTAATAAACTATAATATTACTTCTATTGCTATAGAAGAGATTCGAAATTAAGGGGAAGTGATTTATTTAAACGATTCATTAAATTATAGTATATTTTCTATTACATATTTTAGTTTAAAATTAACGGGTTTTCTTTTTTTCAATGACGGTTAATTATAGATTTAGGCGTAAGAATATCAAGAATCAATATCATATTCCAAATGAAAATTTTTATATAAAATGAAATTGTTCTAAACCGAAAATAAAGTAAATCAGACGTAAAGTGAATTAAACGTTGAAATTAAATTTTATTTTTATCCCTTGTTTAAAACCAAATTATAAAGATCAAAGATCAAAATCAATAGTGAACATACGACTAAGTTAAGATTTTATTCGAAATATAAATGAAATTTAAGAATTTTTAAATAATTTTATTTTAATATTTAGTTTTTTTTTATTGTGGATTTATTTTTTTACTGCTTTTTTTTTTTTTTTGATTTATTGTTGTTTCGAATATTTTGAGAAATTGAGTGAATGGTCTCATAAAATATCCTCTTGTTTTTTTGTATTTATTTATTTGGCAGATACAAAAATTGTGAATTAATTTATTTAAATAATCGGTATACTTATTATAGTGTAAAAGATTTGTTGTCGATTTTTTGAACAAAATGTTTTAAATTAAACAAAAAAAGAAAAATGATTTTCTATAGGAAAGATTGAAAATATTATTTTGGAAACACAGTTAAGTAAATTTTGAGAAGTTTAGTTTAAGAAAAAGCCGATTTTTTGCAATTGAAATTATTTAATACCTATTAAGTAACTATACATATACATATTATTTATCTATACATATTATTTAAAAAGTCAAAGTTGCTTATCGTTATGAATTAACTCTCAAATCACTAACTCCCAAAACAAAAATGAACTAAACGTCATAATTTTTCCTAAAATTTAATTTGGCGATTAGTTTATTTTTTTTGGGAATTAGTTAATTTTTTTTTGGGGATTAGTTAATTTTTTATTGGGGGATTATTTGTTTTTTTTTTGGAAATAGTTAATTTTTTACAAGGAGTTATTGCATTTTCTCCAATAAAATACTTAATAGAACTCTACAAGTCACTACTCGTGACCGTGTTTCTTTATGTAAAGATGCTTTGTAATTACCAAGTTACAAAATTTTTTATACACGCACATTTAACACCCAAAAATATTGTGGATTAATTCATTTTTGTTTTATGGTTTAGTTTATAGCATCGAACTTAGGATTAAGATTATATACATTATCTCGAAATCTAATCACTCTGAAAGTCTAAATTTTTCGAAGTTTATGTGTAAAATAGAAATCAAGGAATGAAATTTTTGCGGAATACCTTATGATTTAATGATAATGTAAGAGGTTGGCTCATAATTATACCGATAAAATTATAGGAGCTAATATTTTTTTTGCTAGTGTTAAGTGTGGTAAGAGAAGAAATTATACTGTTGAATAGTTTTTCTTATTATTAAAAATTAAAATAATAAGAAAAAATGAACTAAATAAAAAAATTAAATAAATAAGAAAAGCGAGTTATTTAAAGTTAGCTTGTAATTCTTCTGACTTAAAACTGCGTTTTTCGTTTTAAATACTTTTTGATTACTCATTGACAGTATCTTGGTACGTTTTAAAACACATTAAATGAACTGTAATTGATTTAAAAATAAAGTTCTAAATTATATAGTCACATAATAAGAAAATTATTGTATGAAATCTTGATTTGATTTATACCTACTCATTACCATTTAAAAACGGTTCTCAAAAAACGGATCAAAATTTATGATAACTATCTGAAATTTCCTATAGTTGAGAATTGATCCAGTTAGTGATCAAATAAAAAAAATGCACTTATTTAAATGTTAAATAACACCACTTAATATCAAATTAATTTCGAAAAATTTAAATTTCATTTAATAAAAAAGAAAAAACAAAAGAAATCAAAATATAGAATAAAAAAAAATTCCCGATTGTTATATTAAATTTTTTAAAATTTTGTTCTGGTTTTTATTGTTTGTTTTTTTTTTTAGAAACTTTTAATAACAATGACTATTTTCTCGGTTGTTAACACTTTGAGGTGATCATGTTAAACAAGTTTTGTTTATTATTTTAATTTTGTTTTTCTTTTTTTTTTTAGATTTCTTCTTAACATAGTGATACCCACTGCAATCATATATTAAAATGGATTCTATACAACACAATGATGTTTTTCTTCATATTGATGATGATAATATGGTGATGATGATCAATTTTATTGTAATTTTTGTTTGTCTTTTAGATTGTTTAATTTGATTTAATATATGTTCATCAAAAAAAAAAAAAAATTAACAAAAATAGTATGTACCTACCTATATATTTATTGGAAATGGATATTCTTTTGTTTTAAATTTTATATTTGCCGTCTCTTTCTTTTCTTTACTGTAATTGTCATTAAAATGAATGAAATAAGGTGACATGTTTTAGAATTTTTTTTTTTGTTCTGTTTTTTTTTTTTTTTGTTGTTGTTGTGTAGGAAGAGAATATTATTGTTATTTTATTGAATTAATCAACATTGATTACTGTTTTAAATTATTCTTTTTAAATTTGAATATTTTAATATTTTTTGATATTAGTTAGTTTTGTTATTTTAAAATAAAGCAGAGCAAATAAATTTATGATTATTTTGCCGCTTTATATTTTATTAATATAATATTAGAAGAATAATCTAGATTAAATATATAGGAAAAAAAAAAACAAAAAAAAACAAAACTTTTTAAAATAAGGAGAGAAAATGAAAGAGATAGAAGATGTGTATATTATTTATTATTATTTTGTTTGATTTTTGCCGTTTGAACTATTATTATTAGTTTGTTTCTTCATTTTTTGGTTTTTCTATTTTATTTTTTTTATTTTTTTCTTTATGTTTTTTGATTGAATTATGATTTTATAGCATGCCATTAGTGAAATTTATTAGTATAACCTCAATTGTTTAATTTAATGGGTAATATAGAAAAAAAAAAAAAAAACATAAAGAAAACAAGTATAAAAATAATATTAAAGAATTTACAATAAATAATCAAAAAAATGAAATAGAAAATAATATTTAATATTGTTATTTTTGGTTGTTTTATTTATTGCGTTGCCAGTTGAAAATTTTTGTTTTGTTTAAGATTTGTTATATTATATATTAGTGACTTTAATATTAGGCTGTTTCTATTATTCTTTTTTTATTTTGTTTTATTTTTTTTTTTTTTGATGAATTTTTTTTTTTTTTTTTGGCAATAAATATCAGAAATTCTTTTGAATTTTTTTTTTATTTTCGATATTCTCAATAAGTCATAAATTGTTGGATCATAAGAAAAAGAAGAAAAATATAAAAAGAAACAGAATAAAAGAGAACAATTAAAAGTTATATAGGAATTTTTTTTTTTAGAAAAATAATATTATGAAAGACAAAAGAAAAAAAATGATTAAAATATCTTTTCCGTAAATACGATTTTTTTACATGACTTGTATTTACAGAACTAATTGTAATTATGTACTTAGCTAAATAAACTTATTGACCAGCGCTTAAATCTCGCTGTTCCTAAGATGTTTTTTGTCAAATTAAAAAAAAAACCTTTAAACGAAACTGTAAGATTGTTATCTTCGATAAGGACATTGTTAGAGAAAGTTTTTTTTTTCGTGTAACAATCTTTATTTTGTTCTAGAAGCTCAGAAAAGAATATTTGGATTGTGGACTGGATTTGTGGATAGAACAATGTGTCTAATTTATAATTACATAAAATTTTGAATTTGGTTGGTTTTGATTGAAAAATGTGGAAAATTTAAGATACTATTTAAAAATTGACCGGTGAAAAAATTTCAAATTGAATGTGGTATAAATATGGGGGGATGACTTAATGGTAAGTGCCATAATGTCAATTACCGTTATCTCACTTTCAAAACGGCATAATGTCAATTAACCTTATGTCGTTATGAAAAAAAGACATCAAATCAATTTTTAAAGCGACATCAATTGACGGTTGTCGGTTTACTTGTACTTAAAGTACAAATGGTCACAAAGGCAAAATTGACTTTAAGTAATTTTAATGCACATAAAAGTTACATAAAGTCAATATGTTTTTAAAATCGAAAAAATGTGATTATTTTTATGTGATTGTGATTAAATGGTAGGTGATCACAAAAAAATAACAATAACAAGTTTTACTGTTATAAATTGTTGTTTTTCAATAGTTTTCGAAGACAGGATATTTCAATTTTGTTTCTAGACATTTTCTTAATTTTTTCGACATTGGGTCCTGTTCTTGATTTTTCAATTAAAATATAATTGAATTATAGGTAACGTAACGAAATTGATTATTTTTCTAAAAATCTTATTTGTTTCTAAAAAATCTTAGTTTTATCTAAAGTTTTTTTTTTTTTCAATATGTAAGTATGTAAAAAATATTTATGTAGTTAAGGGGATTTTAGCATTGTATTCAAAATCAGGATATTTGCTTTTTCCGGAATATTTAGGGGGGTGGTGATTTTAATTCACGATATTTTCAAAACCAAGATATCATTACCCTTCCGATACGAAACATCCTAACTTTTTATTTGTTTTGAAATAAATATATTGTTGTTCTGTCATTTTGCATTTTTAATTAAGCATACATAATGTCAAATCAAAAGTGTCGTAAGGTAATTTACCGTTTCGCCAGTTTTTCAAGACGACTTAAAGTCAATTTATTTTATGTCTTTTTGAAAGTGACATAATAGCTATTGAAATTATGACACAATTCACCCTTCCATAAATATATACGTAAAAAATCTCGAACATATGAAATATTCAAGCTAAATTAATCAGACGATTAAAATATGATAAACTGTTGTATTGGTAAAATAAAATATTGATATTATTTTGAAAAAAATAATAAATAAAATTTTAATTTTCAATTTAATTGAAGTTAATCAACAATTAATATAATTAATTTTTCTACCTCTCTATGATAGAAAAGATTAATATTTCAACTTTATTTGCATATAAAATCACTATTTTAATAAATAAAAAAAATGAAAACAAAAAAAAAAGCAAGAAAAAAAAGTAGTTGACAGTTTAATATTTCATTTCAGTTCAAGTTTTTTAAAATTAATTTTTTTTTTATTTATTCTTAAAAAAAATATATATCTAGTGGAAAAAAAACAGTAGACTCCCACTGTTCAATTTTATATAATATTGATTGATTGATTGCATAAATAGAAAATGAAAATTTATCTTAAATTATATTGAATATTTTCTATTCATTTTTTTTTTTTTTCGTAGAATTTTGAAATCATAAATCAAAATTAATTATAGTTAATAAAAGCTTTAGTTTTTTATTTATATTTTTATTTTTTGTTATACAACATATTTAGAGGCCGAACGTCATCCGGAATGAAAAGGTCAAATTTATGATATGTTGAAAAAACATTAATTAATATTAAAAAAAAAAAATTTAATTTTTAAAATTGTATTTTTAAATAAATTTTTGTATAAATGAAAACTATAGGATAAAATACACATTTTTTTTTGTTAATTGTTAAAACATAATTGAATAACATTTTAATTTTTGAAAATCACGAGAAATAATCAAAAGAAATTTTCTACTTTAATGTTGAAGAAGGATGAAACGCTTTTATAAAAATTGTTGCCCTAAAAGTATGCAATTTTGTTTTATATAAGATAAGAATTATAAGATTAAAAATCGTTTATGGGGCTTCGGTAGCCTAGTGGGTAGGCGTGTGGCGTAGTAACCGAAGGAGTGCGGGTTCGATCCCTGCACAGGTCGTAAGTGTTTTTTTTTCTTTATATACCCCCTTACGACCGAATATAATGTAAATATATAGTATATAATATAAACAAAATAAATAATATTAGTATATAATTTAATAATAGTATAAAAACCTATAATGGCCTTGGTAGCCGATGGTTCAATAATATTGCACTACATTAATGTATGTAATATTAATATAAATAAATAAATAAATAAAAATCGTTTATGGAGGTGACCCCGCTAGCCGAGTAGTTTAGCACACGACATTTTAAAAAAGTTTTGTTTTTTAAGAGAAATTAAAAATAAAAAGAATTTTCCTTTTAATACAATTCTCAGGTAATTGGACGTGGAGGAAACCCGAAAAGGACAATTGTTATAGTGAAAACAATATTTTTAACGTAAATCATGACGTCATCTTAGAAAAATAGCAGATAATTGTTACATGTGAAAGTAGCTTATAAGCGCCCCATGTTTCTCTTAGGAGTTAAAAGATTAAAAGAAGAGAGGTATTATTCTAAAAGAGTGCGGATTTCAAATCCTGCACAGATCACTAGCACTTTATTATAAAGAAAATTGCTGAAAAAAAGTACTTTTAAGTACTAAATTACTAGTTTGTTTTATTAAATGTACGAAAGGGAAATCTTCACCAAATGAAAAAAAATTGGAAAAAAAAATAATGACTTATTTGTAGATTTATAAAAATCAGGGCAATATAATAATCTGAAAAACGAACTAAATTTAACAAGTGTATAATGTTTAAGAAATATCAGTAGTCTGGCCACAATACGGGATTAAAAATTCTCTTGTAAAACAGTCAACATTTAACCAAATAAAAGTAATTGTTAATAAATGCTTTAGAATCATATCTAAAGTTATATAATAAAGAGACAAAAATTTGAAAAGAGTATGATAAAATCCAAAAAAATAAACAATAGTTATAAGGTTTGCAAAATACTTTTCTAAAACCTATCAAGAAAAAACTTAAAGAAATGATGTTTTTGAGTTGAGTTGAAAGTGATTAGCGGTAATCGATTTTGGAAGTTGATTTTATCACATGAGCTAATCCAATAAGACTGCGATTGAGTAAAGTATAGTGGAAATATTTCCTTATGTAGAAAGTTATACTAATGAACAAAATCAAAAAAAAAAATTTTTTTATTTAACTTAAGATAATCTGCAAAGAAACAAAACCTTAACAAAAAAAAAGAAATTTTATAAAATTTATAAATAATGATTATAAAGTTATTTAAGATAATTTTTCAATATTATAATATATTCCATTATTTCAATAAAATTAAATTAATTACATTATATTGTTATATTTTCTATCTTTCAAATTTGATGATGTCAAATCAAAAACAATTAATTAAATTCCTATTTCAAGTTTAAAAATTAACATGTCATTTAAATATTTATTTAATAATATTAAAATTAAATTTTGATTATAAATAAATAAATTGTATAAAAAAAATTGTTTAAAATATTGTCATATCAGGTTCCTATAATATCATATCAATCGAAATAATTTTTTTTATTTGGGTTTAATATGATTATGTATTATAATATTCAATTGATTAATAATAGGTAGTAGCAATAAACCCAAAAGCTTTTTAGTTGTAAATTTAGTTATATATTATGATTTAATGCTAAGGTTTTCTAAGAAAGTTAACAAGTTATTTAAAAATAATTGTCTAATTATTATATTATGCTTTTATATTAAATCGCCTGTGTCCATTTTTCTATCTGTCATGCACTGTTGCCATCTCGTAGAATATAAAAAAATTAATATTCTTTTATATTCAATGGTCGTTGTCTATTTATTTATATATTGCTTTAGCTACCTTTTTCTTATGCAATTTTGTATCAAAAAGAACTTTTAGTATTTTAATTAAGTAGGCAAATTAGTTTTTGTATTTTCCAAAATGTGTTATAAAAGTATAAAGTGTGAAAAAGTCTAATAAAAGTGTGTTATAAAATAAACATATAAAAATTTTCTCTACTTTCAAAATTTAGTAAAAAATGTTTGCAAAATTTTTCAGGACGATATAGTTATGTCCTTTCTTCTTCTAAAAAAAAGTAAATTTTGTATTTTTAAGCCAATAATTTTCAATGACATGAGTTAAAAAATATATATCTGTTTAGCTAATTTTATTAGTAATCTAAGAAAATATTAACCATTTTATTTAAGTCAAAGTCATTAAATATCATAATTTTTATAAAAATTAAAAAATAGTCTAATCAGTGTTAGTAATATGAAATGTGTTTTTCGTAGTTTATTGTATGCGTTTTTTTTCCTAAGGGCGCTGGGAATCTTCCAAAGACACCAAGAACTCCCTCTTGGTAGTGTCAGATTCTTACTGACTAAACCCACCTCCCCCTTTAGCCAATATAATGGGATGAAACCCTTATCTGCGAACGCGGTATATTGGCTAGGGAGTAGGGATAGGAAAGGATAGGAAATGGATACGGAAACATTGAATTGGAAGTGGGACTGTAAGGAAACAATGAATCCGCCTATTATTATTACTATTTTGCTAACAGTGACTAAAGCCGTCACAACAGTTACAACATTTAGTAGTAGTATATAGTACTACATGAGGTAATTATTGAAGGTAACCCCCACTATCACTGTAGCGGTTACTATTATTGGTATTAGTATTCTTATTAATATTATTATTATTTTACTACAGAGTCAGCGTCATCAGTGGATTACAACGTGCAGCAGTATATAACACCTTACTTGCATGATATAACCAAAGAAAGCTCCACTGTAGTAGCTATTATTATTATTACTATTATTATTATTATTACTATTATTATTATTATAATTATTGTTACTATTATTATTATTATTATTTATTGCTATTGTTATTAATATTATTATTGCTATTATTATTTTTATTGTTATTATTGTTATTATTTTACTACAGAGTCAGCGCCATCAGTGGATTACAACGTGCAGCAGTATATAACATCTTACTTGCATGATATAACCAAAGATGGCTCCACTGTAGCAGCTATTATTATTATTACTATTATTATTATTACTATTAATATTATTATTGTTATTATACTATAATTATACGATATATATTATTACGATATAAAAATACTACATATTTTTTATTTATGACCTGACCGAGGTTTGAACCCAAGACCCTTCGATTGAAAGGTTGGCGACTTAACCACTGCGCCATGAGTAAGAAATATTTCAAAAGAGCTGTTTTATATATACATAAATACATTTTTAATGTAATGTTTATGTATTTTTAAGTATTATGAACTCATGCTTGTATTTTTAGTACATTTCCAAAAAAAATTTAAAAAAATGATCTCGCACTGCCCGTAGTAGGTCACAAAAGTAGGTCACATAAAAAAAATTAATATTGTAGAACAACTTTTTCATGTTACGGAGCTACTGCTTATCAAACTTTGAAAAAGCCTTATTATTAAATGCGTATATCGCATGCTCTGCTTCACATTTTTGTCCCTGTTTAAGACCTATCAGCACTCAAAATTGAAAATCTGCTATTTTTAAACACTTGTAGCTTATGTACTTGTGCAAATTTTTCTTCGGCAAGATATAAAAATTAAAGCTTCAGTAATATATTTTTACGTGTATTAAGGCTTTTTCTGAGTTATATAGCGTTCCTCAAAATTGCAAAAAAGTCCTATTTTCACATTTTTTCTTTTGTGAAATTTTCATATTTTGGTGTAAGTCACAATTCTGAACAATTTTTATTATCTGTTATTGTTTTATTATCTTTTGGAAATGTGCGCTTTTAAAAACAGTTGATTTACATTCTGCCTTGTTTATTTAGTTTTCAAAGCTGCAGATTCAAATTTTAAAACGTGTAGGAAATCTTACATTTACGCCTTATGCACGATGAATATAAAAATAAACGTTTTTCGTTTTATATGTGCTTACTGTGTAAATCTATTCTACTTGTATTTTTATACAGCGGTTGTAAATTTTAATGCGTGCGGCAAAATTTTATTTAAAAAATTATTTTCAAGAAGTAAACATCCACCGGCTGCTTAGTTATTAGTGTATAACAAATTTCGCATTTTATTCTAATCTCAAATGATTTACGGGATTATTTTATTATCTTATAACAATTAAAATTACTTAAGATCTACCGTCAATTTTATTTTCTACTTTTTAGGGGGTTTAATTTGTTTCGATAAATGCATAATATTATTTAAAAAAACTTTTATTTTATATAATTTTATTTTAAATACATTTCTAATATCATTATCATTACATTACAAGTTATATAGGATTTTTTTAAAATTGTAGAAAGGGTATTTTGGTTTTTCAAAATTTTTATTATTATTACAGTATTCTAAACTGTTTTTATATTCCTTTGGAAAATGTGCGCCTTTAAAAACCTTTGGTTTTCATTCTGACTTGATTTAATTTAAAAAAACATATTGTTTTAAATACACATATTAATTTTAATTAAGTGAAATTAGCGGACTAATAACAAATACTATAAGGCTTTTTTAACAAAAAATACCAACTTGTTATTTTTTAAGACCGATATTTTTTTTTCTTTTTTTATTTTACAAAATTTAAGAAGTTTAAATTTGTGAGATTTTGATGCAATAAAAATTGTTACCTTGTTACCTTTATAGGCATAATAATTTGTTATTTTTAAATTTAAAAAAAAATGGTGATTCATGCTTTGATAATCAATAACGTCCCTTTTTAGCACATTTCCAAAAAAATTTTGAAAAAATGTGCTTATTAGTTTCACTCTGTCCATCCGCCCGTCCGTCCGTCTGTTTACAAAACTTCTACACCGTTAAAGTTAGAAAAAAAAATTTTAACCATGGGTAGGTCTCATAAAAAAAATAATTTTGTGGAACAACTTTTTCATGTAGCCTCATGCATTACGGAGCTACAGCCCCTCAAACTTTGAAAAAGCCCTATTTTTAAATACGTATATCTTATGTTCTGCTTAAGATTTTTTGAATCTGTAAACGTCATTCGACAGATATTTTTTTTAACTTTGTAAATTAATATCAAAATTTTACAATTTTTTTAAATTTAGTATTTAAATTTACCGTTATGTGAAAACCCAATTTTGCATGATTTTTCTACCTTCATAACTCCGGCACGCTTTTAGATAGAGAGGTTAGCTCCGAAAATTTTTTTGGACCACCCCCTGTTTAGGAGCTATTAGGGCTCAAAAATTGAAAATTTGCTATTTTTAAACACCTGTAACTTAGGAACCTGTACACATTTTACTTCGGAAAGATATAAAAATTAAAGCTACAGTAATATATTTTTACTTGTGTTAAACGTTAATTTTAGTTGTAAAGGGTTCCAAAGTTGCAGCTCTTCAAAATTGCGAAAAAGCCCCATTTTCAGAAGTATATATCTCAGGCTCTGCGTAATAGTTTTGCAATCTAAAACAGCCAGAAGATCGAAAATTTTATTATCTATATGAAACAATATCTAAATTATGTAATGTTTTGTAATTTACTATTTAAATTTACCGTTATGTGAAAACCACATTTTGATTGAAAGTTTTTTTTTCATAACTCCGGCACGCCTTTAGATTGGAACCTGAAATTTTGAAACAAGAAATAACTTTTATATTATAATTAATATAAGTTTCCTCAGAAAAGTTTTTGGTAGTACCCCCTCTTTAAGAGTTATTACGCCTCAAAAATTGAAAATTTGCTATTTTTAGACAACTGTAAAAATTTTTCGTCGGCAAGACATGAAAATTAAAGGTTCAATAATATAGTTTTACGTGCGTTAACGGTTTTTCTTAGTTATATACGAGTAGGATTCCGGACTTACGGCCTCAAAATTTCAAAAATGTCCTATTTTCACGTTTTTTCTTATTACATGAAATTTTCACATTTTGGTGCAAGTCACAATTCTAAACAGTTTGTATTGAGTTTTGGAAATGTGCGCTTTTAAAAACCGTTGGCTTACATTCTACCTTGTTTCGATATATACTTACTATTAATTATTGAAATTTTGATTTCATTTATGAAAAAAATAATCAATATATTTTTAGAGTTTAATTTCACACCTTTATAACAGCATCCAACTTCTGCTAGATAAGCTGTAGTTATGTAGGGAATACTATTCATTTCTCTTCTTTCTATTACTGAACAGTGCTTTGTGGAAAATAATGTCAACAACAAAGTTTTGAAAACTTAGATTCGATCTTAAATTTGTCTAAGCACCGGCAAAAGGATGGGTGGTATAGAAATTCAAATATTCTATTAAGTAAAAATATTTTAATTTTACTGTATAAATTTAAGTCTGTTACCCCTTTAACAAAAAGCCAACATTTAGCTTAACACATCAATTAATTCTGATTAATCTAGATGATGTTGATATAAAACAAATCAACGATCACATAGTTACATTATTTAAATTTAATTCAATACATATTTATTAAGAAATTAAATAAAAATTTATTAAGGAATTTTTAAGAAAAAAAAAAATAAATATAAAATTTGATTTTTGGAATATTTTTTTTTCTTTTCTTTTTAAATAATAAATTATTAAAAACAAAAATTAAATTATAAAAAAAATGTTTTTAATAAATTTAAAAAAATTATTTTATTGTTGAAAAGCTTCCGCCATAAAATATAATTTAATTTTTGTCTCTTCAATATTGTCATATTGAAAACTATTAACATCAAGGTAGCATGTAAACCAACTGTTTTAAAAACGCACATTTCCAAAAGAGAATACAAACTGTTTAAAATTGTGACTTGCATAAAAATTTGAAAAATTAAGAAATAAAATTTAAGAAATTTTTTTGTAATAAGAAAATATGTAAAAATATGACTTTTCTGGAGTTTTGAGGGGCTGTAAATCCGGAAACCTATATAAGTAAGCCAAACCACACACGTAAAAACACGTAACACACGTAAAAATATATTACTGGAGCTTTAATTTTTATGTCTTGTCGAAGAAAAATTTGTACAGGTGCTTTTTCAGCCCTAATACCTCTTAAACAAGGGGTGGTACAAAAAAATTTTCTAAGGGAACTTATACTAATTCTAAAAGTTCTTTCTTGTCTCAAATTTCAGGTTCCTATCTAAAGGCGTGTCGGAGTTCTGAAAAAAGAAATTTCATGCAAAATGTGGTTTTCACATAACGGTAAATTTAAATAGTAAATTACAAAATATTGTATAACTTTAATATTGCTTTATGTAGATAATAAAATTTCCGGTCTTCTGGCTGTTTTAGATTGCAAAACTATTACACAGAGCCTGAGATATATACATCTGAAAATGGGAATTTTTCGAAATTTTGAAGAGCTGCAACTTTGGAATACTCTACAACTAAAATAAACCTTTAACACACGTAAAAATATATTACTGTAGTTTTAATTTTTATATCTTGCAGAAGTAAAATGTGTACAGGTTCCTAAGTTACAGGTGTTCAAAAATAGCAAATTTTCAATTTTTAAACCCTAATAGCTCATAAACAGGGGGTGGTCCAAAAAAATTTTCTGAGCAAACTTATACTAATTCTAAAAGTTCTTTCTTGCCTCAAAATTTCAAGCCTCTATCTAAAAGCGTGCCGGAGTTATGAAGGTAGAAAAATCATGCAAAATTTGGTTTTCACATAACGGTAAATTTAAATACTAAATTTAAAAAAATTGTATAATTTTGATATTAATTTACAAAGTTAAAAAAAATACCTGTCAACAAAATTATTGTTTTTATGAGACCTATTCATGGTTAAAATTGTTTTTCTCTATCTTTAACGGTGTAGAAGTTTTGTAAGCAGACGGACGGACAGACAGAGTGAAACTAATAAGCACATTTTTCAACATTTTAAAAACCTATCTATAGATAGCTATATAATATTTGAATAATTACCTAATTTGTATATAAATTGATGGATATTATTTTATTACTTTTTTACTGTTTAAAATTACAAAAAAAAAAAAACATACAAAAAATTTAAAATAAATAAAATTTTTTTTTTTATTTTATATAAATAAATTAAAAATAAAAATAAAAATAAAAAGAATATTATAATTTTGATTTTATTTAAAATTTTTTTTGTTTTTTTGGTCTTTCTATATCTTGTTTTTTGTTCTCTAGTCGCTAGTGAATTTATAATAGATATTGACTATTATAATTTGATTTAATTTGATTATTATTATTATAAAACGGTTATGTGAACGCAGTTATGGTAAAATATTTTAGTTTATAGATGTAAATTTTTTAAATTTTAAATTGTATCGGACGACCTAAATATGTAAAGTCATTCTATAGTTAATATTAATCATAGGTATAAAAGATATTAAAAATATTATTTTTCTTTATATATTAATTAAAGAAATTAACCACATATCTTATTTGTTTTATTAGGTACTGCTTTTAAAATAAAATTTAAATAATATTTATATACCATTTTTACTTTAATTGAAGACATTTTATTTTAAATGAAGACTTTTTACTTTAACTGAAGACATTTTGTTTTTCAATGAAGACTTTTTACTTTAAGTGAAGACATTTATTTTTGAATGAAGATTCTCATTATTTCAGTAATTTTGTTAATATTATATAGAATATATGTGTATACTTATAAATATATATATGAATATATATAGTATATAATATATAAGATATTATTTATTCATTTATATATACACATTATATTATATATTTATAATAACTAAATTACGCAAATAAAGAAACTTCATTAAAAAAAAAGGTCTTCACTTAAAGTAAAGAATTTTCATTGAAAAAAAAATGTCTTCACTTAAAGTAAAAAGTCTTTATTGAAAAAAAAAGTCTTCATTTGAAATAAGAAAAAGTCTTCAATTAAAGTAAAAATGTTTTCAGTTAAAGTAAAAAAGTCTTCAGTTAAAGTAATAAAGGTATATATCACAGAATATAATGTATAAGGCTTTTTTTAACATAGATTAACTGAATTTAACCTAGAGCTTTTCAGACTGAAGTTATGAAAATGATAACGGTGTTACCATTTCAATATTTTTTAGAAAAAATTATTACTTATTTTTCAAATTATTTACTAGGTAGTTTTATGCTGAAAAGATATTTTTTTGCTTATTTAAATTTTATTTCTCATGTTCTTTTACAAAAAGTATAATTTTATTCTCCAGAAATAATTTCAGTTCAATATTTAGCTGAAAGCTGACATATACTTTGGAAACTGTCATATAATTTACAGTATTATTTGCATTACAAGTAATAATTTATGTATTTGGAATATTTATGATTTAATTATTCTTGTTCCAAATTACCGACATCTAATTTTAAGATATGTATACATATATATATGAAATAAAAAATACATAATATGAGACTTCCAAATTATATTTCCCTAACTGTATTACATCTATAAAAAAAACGAGGAAGAGTGCAGTAGAGTAGACTGTGTCAACTCCGGGATACCCGTATGAACGTAATATATCCTGTTTCTATAAAACTTGATCATCTTTTAAAAACATTCAGAGTTTTAGTACCGAACTACAGAGATATATTTATGTAAATTGTGGAGTTGTATGATAGCTACCCGAATCTATTGCGCCTAGCTTCATTAAGTTCCAAGAAATGCAAAAAGCCTGAACCGGCTGCTTTAGACCATTCAAATTTTACAAAAGTTTTTGGCATGCAACTCGACACTTTTTCACTAAATTTCAGATAGCTAGCTTCAATAGACACTGAGTTATTTTCATTTAAAAAGAGAAGTTGTATGGCAACTATCCGAACCTGTCATATCATCACAACAAAATTTTACAGAAGTTGTTGCCATAAAACTCGATCATCATTTGCAAAATTTCAGATACCTAGATTGAATAGACACTGGGTTATTTCCATTTAAAAAAAGAAGTTGTATGGCAGCTACTCGAACCCGGCGGCCGAAAATGCTGGAGTTAAATAGCAAAACTAACAATTTTGTAAAAGTGACGTAAAAAAAATTGCAGCCTCCTAACTCCTTTATTTTTTGAGTTATCGTGCGGACGGACACTGAGTTCTTTCATTTAAAAAGAGATTTTGTATGGCAGCTACCCGAACCCGTCACACCACCACAACCAAATTTTGCAGAAGTTGTTGCCATAAAACTTGATCATCATTCGCAAAATTTCAGATACCTAGATTGAACAGACACTGGGTTATTTCTATTTAAAGAAAGACGTTGTATGGCAGCTACCCGAACCCGGGGACAGAAAATGCTGGAGTTAAATAGCGAAACTAACAATTTTGCAAGAGTGACGTAAAAAAAATTTCAGCCTCCTAGCTTCTTTATGAGTTATCGTGCGGACGGACACTGAGTTCTTTTCATTTAAAAAGAGATTTTGTATGGCAGCTACCCGAACCCGTCGCACCACCACAACCAAATTTTGTAGAAGTTGTTGCCATAAAACTTGATCATCATTCGCAAAATTTCAGATACCTAGATTGAACAGACACTGGGTTATTTCTATTTAAAGAAAGAAGTTGTATGGCAGCTACCCGAACCCGGGGACAGAAAATGCTGGAGTTAAATAGCAAAACTAACAATTTTACAAAAGTGACGTAAAAAAATTTTCAGCCTCTTAGCTCCTCTATTTTTTGAGTTATCGTGCGGACGGACACTGAGTTCTTTTCATTTAAAAAGAGATTTTGTATGGCAGCTACCCGAACCCGTCGTACCAGCACAACCAAATTTTGTAGAAGTTGTTGCCATAAAACTTGATCATCATTTGCAAAATTTCAGACGCCTAGCTTCATTAGGTTCCAAGAGGTGCAAGAAGTCTGAACCGGCTGCTCTAGACCAAACAAATTTTACAAAAGTTGTTGGCATATAACTCGACACTTCTTTACTAAATTTCAGATTCCTAGCTTCAATAAACACTGAGTTATTCTCATTTAACCGGATAAGTTGTATGGCAGCTACCCGAACCCGCCGCACCACCACAACCAAATTTTACAAAAGTTGTTGCCATAAAACTTGATCATCATTTGCAAAATTTCAGACGCCTAGCTTCATTAGGTTCCAAGAGATGCAAGAAGTCTGAACCGGCTGCTCTAGACCAACCAAATTTTACAAAAGTTGTTGGCATGTAACTCGACACCTCTTTACTAAATTTCAGATTCCTAGCTTCAATAAACACTGAGTTATTCTCATTTAAACGGAGAAGTTGTATGGCAGCTACCCGAACCCGCTGCACCAGCACAACCAAATTTTACAAAAGTTGTTGCCATAAAACTTGATCATCATTTGCAAAATTTCAGAAACCTAGCTTGAATAGATACTGAGTTATTTCTATATAAAGATAGAAGTTGTATGGCAGCTACTCGAATCCGCCGACCGAAAATGTTGGATTTAAATAGCAAAACTAACAATTTTGCAAAAGTGACGTAAAAAAAATTTCAGCCCCCTAGCTCCTTTATTTTTTGAGTTATCGTGCGGACGGACGGACGGACGGACGGACGGACGGACGGACGTACATGGCTTAATCGACTCAGAATTCGATTCTGAGCCGATCCATACCTTTGACACTATATCTAGCTCGACTCCTTTAAGGTGTCACAAACGTAATGACAAATTTATTATACCCTTGAACATAGTTCATACGGGTATAATAAAATAATTTTTAATTTAATTTATATTTTATTATTATAATTTTCAAAATTTTTTATTAGAAAAAATTGACTATATTTTTTTTTTGTTTTGATTTTTTTATATTTTCTAAATGGAATTTTGGTTTTTTGTTTCACATATATAGGTATGTATATATCTTTTTTTTTTTTTTTTAAATATTTTGGAAATTATTTAATTAGTTATGGCGGTAAAATTAGATTGTAATGATTGGTTTTATTTTGTTTTTTTAATAATATATAATTTTATTATTTTATTGTAATATTAAATTACATTTATTTGCATTTGACATTTATTAAAAGGTTATAAAGTTGAATTTTTTGGCACTTTATTTTTCGTTTTTGTTTTTGTTTTTTTTTTTTTTTTTGTTGTATAATTTGATCTGTCAATTTATATTTTTTTTTTAATAGAAAACGTCAAAATTTTAGATATTTATGAAAATTTATTGTTGTCAAGATGTCATTGTCAAATTTAACAGTATAAAATGTAATTTAGTTGCTGAGTAAATGTTTTAGTAAAAATAATTAATGAAGGATTCATAGAATTCATTTTTATAAGTTGTTTGATCATATCAGGTATTTTTTAAACTATATAATATTATGTACTTTATAAAGTCACTTATTGAAACTTTAGTTTAAGAAGATACTAGATACATATTATTTAAAATTAATAATAGTATTATAATACTATGCAGTATGAACAAAGTCCCACAAAGTAAACTTCGAGGGAGGGTGCGTTCGAATGCCACACGTTATGTCTTAAGAATATTTTCTCCTTACGATATCTACGGCTACAGCCATAAAGCTGTGCAATTTGCTTGTCATCTTTATGGGCCAGGAGAATAAACTAAAAAAGAACAAAACAATAATAATACTTAATAAAAGTGTTATAATGTGCACATTTAGCAGAATTAATATTTTTTATTTAAATTTAAAGTGATGCAAAATATATATTAGATCTTAAATATTTTTAAATTCAGACTTAATTTCTTTCAAGTTAAAATTCTATGAACCTGAAATTTTTTAAAAATTGTTTAAAATTGTAATTGTGGGGACCTCCTCGATGGCCTAGTGGGTAAGAGTGTATAAAATGAACACCAAGGGAGTGTGAGTTCGAATCCCACATACGCCGTAAAAGTTATTCCCCTTTACGATATTTACAGCCACGCCTGAACAGACTTTGTAATTCCTGTCCACATTTATGTGACAGTGGAATGAATTAAAAAAAAAAAAAAAAATTTTAATTGCATTTTAAAAAAAAATTGAAACCCATACAATTTAAAAATAATGAATAATTTTTAAGTTAATATAGAATAGTTGTATTACTTTGTTAATTTTTAGGAGAAAAAATATAGAAACTTTTAATTTAATTGTTTTAGAATTAATTTATAACGAATCATTTACATTTTATTCCATTATTACACCAATACTTTCGCCAATCATTTAAAATATATTATAGTTACATTAATTTAATTTAATACAATTAATCACTTATTCATTTAAAATTATATTTACAAAGTAAAGAATAATAAATTTTGAAGTAATTATTCAAGATCAAAGATTAACTCAATTATAGACAATAAAAAGTAAAAGTCATAAATAATTAATTACTATTAGTATTAAGATTATGATATTTTAAATTAAAAAAAATTTTTTTTTCTTTCTTTATCATAATATTATAATATTAAAACATAATTTGATCATTTTAATATACAATTTTTGAATATCAGAGACCTAAGCAGAATGTTTTGTGTCTTGTAGTTTCAACTTTAGTATGCAATTTTATTTTGAATATTTGACAATGTCTGAAAATAAAATTTGAAAACAATTGGAATATCAAAATATGGAAAAATAAAATCACAAAGACTACAAAAGTTTAAAAGGAAAACATTTTTAAAACATACACCTTTTTGTCCAAAAATTTCGAAAACAAAAATCTGGAACTTATTTAAAATAGTTACTAGCATATATCCGAGGAATAAAATTATATTAAAAGCTTAAAAAGCAATGACTAAAATAATTTAATTTTTTTAACGGGGATTAAAGTACAGTAAAACTCGCTTAAGTACGTTCCGGATAAGTACTTTCTTCCTTTTAGAAACCAGAAATATTGACATTTTAAAATTTTTTTGAGAATTGCATACAAATATATTTGTTTAAGTGCTTCTCGTTTAAGTACCTACACCTCTTAAGTACTTTGTCTTCCAAAGCACAATATTAAATCTTTGATTAAAATTTTACTTTTAAGTGCCTCAAGAGACATCTACTTCTGATACCGATATAATACAATATAATTTGTTTTAAATACATACATTTTTTATACAGCTTATACTATTGAATTTTCAGAAAAATTTCTGTAAGAAAATGTCATTACTTATGGATAAGTACCTACCATGGGGCAGTTAAACGGATTTTAAATAAGTACCTTAACTTGAAGTACTTATCCGAGTTCGGTTAAGTGCTGGAAATTGCTAACATTTTTGTAAGAGCATTTAAGGGGGTTTTACTGTACTATCAATCTACTAAACACAACCACTCAACCATAATATTGATTGATCAAACAATATAAATGTAGTAGTATGTATTTACTTTTTTTTTGGACAAGAGAAGATTCTGCTATGAAGTAAAATAGATTTAAAGTTTACAGGAATGTGATAAACAAAGCTGTTGAAGTTCTCTTTAAATCTCGGTATGTTAAATTGAAAATGTAATCATTACTAATTTTACGGAACACATGAGATAGGACAGGATTCTACATTCGTGATATTCGAGTTACAAACGAATTAACATATTTTGTTGAATTATGCCATCTAGGAATTTAAACTACGTATAAGTGTAAACCCTGAGAATATTCTTAAAAAAATTAAGGTAAAATGTATGAAAGAGTATAACAGTAAGACCGTTCTTTAAATTTTTTTGTTCCTCTTTTTTAAACCGTTGATTGTTATATTACATCTTTATTCATTTTTAAATCCATATATAAATAAAGGTATTAGGTAACATGGCTAAAATCACTAACATAATAAGTAATAGATTGTAGAAATTACTTAATCAGATAACCATTTACGTAGTTTTCGCAATATATATAACGTTACATTTTTAGTTACATTTTTTAATGTTTTTACCTGAGTTTGATTTACTGTCTATGATTTGTCTATGGTTAAACCTCGATAAAGAAAAATTTAGTAATTTTTGTATATTTACATTCTTATATTGCAAAAAATATAAGTAGTTAAACGATTTATTTTTAAACAATACACCTTTGACTTTTCTTTAAAATTTCGACCAAGCCGATGCTTGGTGAGTCATGGTGAAGTGAGTCAAATGCTGAGTCAAATAAACATTTACAATTAAATGTAAGTCAATGGATGTAAGAATAACTTTCTCAATGTATTTGGGAATAGTATCACTTATATATTACTGCAGTTTATCTTTTAGCTTCGGATAAGTTTAAGGTTAGAATTAGAGCAGGCAGATATCACAGAAATTCAGCAATAATTAGAACAATAAGAAGATAATTAGAAGAATATAAGAGACGTTGTTAATAACATTTAACTAAAATGAGACTCAATCATTCTGAAAAATTTTTTTATAAGTTTTTTTTTTTTTTTTTCAAATATCGTATCTCATAAAGGCTTCTTCTATAATTAATTAATAATTTTAGAGGCGTCTTTTACATTATTCTACTACTTCTACAACTAATTTAACTTAATAGATGGGAATTTGTTCTGAATTCGAAGTCATTTAATTAAATTAATATTATTTAATGAAAATATTTATTTTGTTTGTTATAAGCGTTTAAGGTGTAGTAGTAATATTATCGTTGCATCTTAACGTTTTTAGTGCCTTTGAGTTGTAATATACCACCTTAACTAATGGGTTTAAATTTTAATAGTTTTAATTAGAAATAATTTGTTTTTAATAATTCAAGAGTTTCTTTTTTATTTTCAGTATTGTTTGTGACTTCACGTTAAAGAAATATTTGATTTTTACTTTAATTATTATCGATTTAATTCTATCTTTATATTTTTGGGGATGGTAGGTGGGAATCATCGAAAGACACTATAGAGGAGTGAAAATGAGCACGAGTCCTCTCTATGAGTGTGTAGGTCTTTAGCCCACTAAACACCACCTCCATTTTTTGACCAAACATTAGGTTATACGACCTTTAGTACTAATGTACTGCCTGGTCAGAGGAAGTTGAATTAAGGAATGAAAATAGATTTCAAATTTTCAGGCATATTGTGAACAACAAATTGGAAGGCATATTGTGATAATATTTTTATGTTATCCAAATAAATTTATGTAAAGCGATTCTTAAAGTGATTAAGATTATCTAAAGCGAAGTGAATTTATTTAAAATGTACATATTTCGTTTTTGAAGATGACGTTATTTTGTATAGCTAATATTAAAAAAAGTAGAATTAGTAGAAAGTTTTATTGAAATATTTTTATTTATTCTAAACTTAATTTTTTTTTTCATTTTCTAAAAAAAATTTTAAGCAAAAAAAAAGAAAAAAATATATATTAAATTTTTTAGTTAAATTATTAATTAAATTTTCAATAAAAATTAATTACTTATTTACAAATCTATTTTGTATTATTATGTATAATATATTAATTATTATTTTATTTTTTTTTTTATAACAATATTTATTGTAATTAAATATTTAAATGTAAAATAATATCAATTTAAAATTATGAAAAATTATTATTATCTATTTGGAATGATGATATCAATTCTCACTTTTTTCTTTTTTTTTTTTTATAATTTCATCACATTTAAATAATTAAAAAAAAAAAAGAAAATCTCACCTCAAAAACTATTAAAACAAATTAATTTTTTTTTTTTTTTTTAATATAAATTTATAATATTTAATCAAATATTAAATAAAAGAAAAAAATAATTTTTTTTTTTTGATAATGTATTATAAAAAATAATTATTACCACAAAATATTAAATTGTTTTTTTTTTTGTATTTATAGATAGTTTTTATTCTTTTGTTTATACCCGTACGATAGGATCGGGTATAATAAAATTACTCCTCCGTTTGTAACACCTCGAAATAAGCGAGCTAGATATACCTTCAAAGGTATGGATCGGATCAGAAAAAAATTCTAAGACTTTTGAGCCATGTCCGTCCGTCCGTCCGTCCGTCAGCACGCTAACTCAAAAACTAAGAAAGCTAGAATCTTGAAATTTACACAAAATATTTTGGGCGTAATTTGTAGGTTCCCTATTTTTTTTGGTTGAGTTTGGACCAAGCCTTAGGGTAGCTCTCGAACACCTAACTTTTAGATCCAAACATTTTTTTTGCAATAAAGCTATGAAATTTTAACCGCTGATAGATCTCACAAAAATATTAATTTTATTTTTAATAACTTTTTTTTGTAGCCCCACCCGTTGCGGAGCTACAGCTGCCCAAAGGTTTAAAAAAGCTCTATATTTAAATTGTTATAGCACAAGTTGCATAAGGTATATCTTCATTTTGAAAACGCCAAACGATTACTACTTTTATTAGCTTTAAAACTATATATACAATAAATATATATTTGTGGCATACGGTGTCTTAATTTACCGTTATGCGAAACTAAAATTTTGCAAAATCCTTTAACCCTTCTATCTTCTAAACGGTTTAAGTTGGAAACTTGAAATTTTGACAGAAGTTAGATCTTTGAAAATAAGTATGAGTCATTTCAGAAATTTTTTTTGTATCACCCCCCGTTTAGGAGCTGTAAGGAGTCAAAAACTGAAAATTTCCTATTTTTAAACACCTGTAACTTGAACACCTGTTAGAATTTTTTTAAAGTAATACACAAAAATTAAAGCTTCAACATCATACTCTTATTTCTGTTAACAACTTTTTTTAATAATATAGGGTTACTTTATAATTGACGAAAGTGTTACTTGATTTTTTCAAATTTTCTAACAAATTTCTTCAACAAATTTTTTGCATTTGTTTTATTCGATAATTTGAAATTGTTGAGGATATAATGCGCAGTACATAAAAATGTAAATATATATACAACATAACGGTTGCTTGAAGAATTTTTATTTATATGATATTGATATACATACATACTTATATAATATCATGTTTATTTACGTATCGTATATGTCACTAGTGAATGAATGATAAGAGTGTAGATATATATTATATAGCGCCGTATTTACATACATATATGTATTTTATTGTACTTATAAGAAATTATTCTGTCAATGGAATATTTAAATATAATATAATATAATATTTAAAATTATATTTATTATTTTGTACGAAGTAAATTTAATATACATTTACCTCTTAGTATTAAATGGTACTATAGAATATTTGAAAAAGTTTTGGATTGATAATCGTTATGTGGAAGGTTAGAATCTGCTTTTGAAGAATGTACATATAAACATGTAGTTTGAATATATGTACAACCCATAGTTCTGGAAATTATAAAATTCACCCAAATTATTTTAAAATACTAAAATATTAAAAAAATAATATTGTAAGCAGAGTGACAGGCTGTGAACATACTAACGGTTCGTACGGGTATCTAAGAGTTGACAAAGTCAACTGTATTCTTCCTCGTTTTTTATATCAAATCATTTATGATAGATATAATATTCATACGTATATTTTTAATATTAATATTATTGTATAATTTTTTTTTTTTTTGATTTTAAATTAAAAATGTGAAAAAAAAGGAATAAAAAGGCAGTATATAAAATCAAAGAGGTTTAAAGGCTCGCATTTTGTAAAAAAAAAAAAAAAATTCCTTAAACGGTGATGTTATGTTATGATGTGTAAAATTTTAATCTGATTTGACCTTCACATTAAAATTTATAAGTTTATTTTTTTTTCTGTGGCAAGGAACTTTAAGCAATACTGGTTTCGTGTATCATGCACACGTCGCGTTTGTGGAATCACATGCCATCACATATGTTCCCGAAAGTTAGTAGCTCATATATGTATGTACGATTTAGTAAAGTTTTAGAAGAACATTAACAAATTTTTTCTAAATGTTCCTGCAAATTTTCGTATCCATCCCTTATTTATTATCCATTCTCGTCTACAGTTTTTTTCTTAAATCCCTTTTTCCAAAGAATCCTTCCCACATCCCTATCCGGTACAGCAAACTGTACATTTGTATCAAAAGTTTGGTTCAAAAAGGGGATGGGGATTTTGGTTGGTTAAAGTCCAACACTATCCGGAAGAATTACGTGCATTTCTTTTGGGTGACTTTAAAAATTTTCCCCCGATCCTCGTAAAAACAAAAAAAAAACCTATTAATATAATTATGTAAAAAATATAATTTTAGAAATTTAATTTTTATATTTTAGCTTTAAAAAATGTGCAGAAAGCGCCAGATCCCAAGTAGCTTTAATTTTAATTAGGAAATTTTATTTTTTAATTCTTTACAGTATTTTATGACCAATGACGTTGTGATTAAATCATTGTGACCCTTCTATATAATATATTTGTATTTCATAATTTTTTACAACGGCTAAAGTTGAGTAAACTTCGGTTTAGTAAAAAATTAATGAAAATTAACGGCTAAGATTCAAGAAATTTAAGCTAAGTCTAATATAAATAATAAGAGATTAAGAGGATGTCCTATAATACTCCTTATGGAAGACGAACAAAAAGAAAAAGAAAAATAACCCTCTAACAGGAGGGAATACACAATTTATTACTGACTTAAAAACTTGTGTAAGTTAAAACATATCACTACCTCCTGAATAGAGTATTTTGGGAGAAGAAGAAGAACTTTAAGCGTTTCACTAAAACTATTTTTTTCAAATTTTCACAAATTCAAGAGTGGGGGAGGAGGCAGGTTAAAGTTATGCAGCAGATATGTAAAAATCTAATTCTACAACTGTACTTTCTAGAAATTTAAGTGAAAACTTTAATTTCTTTATCTTAAACTGTTTAAATATATTTAAAGCAAACAGACAAGAAGGCAAATAAAACGATGGACGAACAAATAAGAGTGAAATTAATAAGAATAAATAATTTAAACTTATTTAAAAAAAATATCCTATAAAGAAAACAAAATGAAATGAAACAATAAAGCTGATATTATTAAACAATTATAAAAATTATACAAAAAATATATAGATATAATCATTAAAAATTTATTAAATTCTAAAATCAAGTTATTTTATTATATTAATATACAAAAAGTAATTAAATATTCATATTAAATTATAATATAACAATATTGAATATAAGTTAATTTGATAGGAGATTGTAAAAAAAAAAAAATATTAAATTATATGTAATAAAAGAATAATTTACTATTTTTGAAATGAACATTATAAAAATTAGAATTGATTTTTATAAAATATTATCAGAATAAGATACTGTAACATACTATAGTAAGATACATTATCAATTCATAGTCATTTAGTTGTATAATATTGTCAGAATAATAAAATCATAAAAAAATATCTAACTTTTCAAAACTACAACATGTCCTTTTCAAAGATATAAAAGTCGCTGCAAAATAAGATACAATTTGCTCATAAATGACGAACTTTCGTCCAAAAACTTTAGTGAAGAGTAACTTTTCTGTAAAGTTTTGTAGGTTTTTGTTTTTTTCTTTTAAATTCAAATCAAAATAAAATAGTGGTAAAATGAAATAGTAATAAAAGATGAAAACAAAAACAAAAAATAACAGTTGGATGATACAGTGGTTAGATTGACGACGCTTCATTCGGAAAACGAACCTACAATTGAATTTTAGTAAAAGTAAAAATTTTGTTTAACTGATTTTTAACGTATTCATAATGTAGCCATTACCTATCTTTGTTGTATTCAAATTAATGGCAAATAGTAAATATAAACAACAATTCAAAAACAAATATAAAGAACTCATTCCAATATCCAGATAAATATAAACATATAGAATTATATCGGTTTGCAAATTGTAAATGTTATAAATCCTAGTACTATTTCATGTAGAAACGGAATTTCTTTTTTCTTTTCTAATTTCTTAAATGTGACTTTAGTACAGAGAACCTAATTAGACTAACTGTAGCGCAATTACCAAGTGAAAACATACAAAATCAATAATTAAATCTACAAAATGGAAACGAAAACATTTGAATTTTCAGAGTAACTTTTGGCCAAAATTTTTAACACACAATTGAACACACAGTTTGTGAGGGTATAATCGAAAAACAAATGCACATACAATCAAGGTCATCAAAATATTAAAAGATCAACATCAAGATCATCAAAAAAGTTTTATGATCAATTGTAGTGCTAATAATGACAATGATGACGGTAATGATGATGATGATGACAATGATGATGATAATGATCATAATAATGATAATGACGATGACGATGATGACAAAAATGACGAGGATAATGATCATAAAACAGTTAATCATAAAGAGTTTTTTTATGAAATTAACCTGAGTAGTGTTTACGGGGGTTACATAATACATATTAAGATTCGAAGTATTTGAAGAAGATTTGTAAAAATTGTTATTTTGGTAGTTTTTTTTTTTTTTTAAATTCTTAATGTATCTTATGATTTTTTAGAGTACAATTTTCAATTTAATATTCCTTCATTTTTTTTTTTTTCAATTCATTTTTATGTCATCAACATTTCAATATCGTATTCACTACCCGTTTTTTTTTTTTTTTATTCGAAAATTACAAAAACAAAAAATTAAAATTTTTTTCACCTTTTTTTTCAATACTAATTTTAAAATTATTTCTAAAAATATATAAAAAAAAAAAAAAAAAAAATCTTTACACACGGCAATAAATAAATATTTAATTTATAATTGTATAAAAGTATATATTTATAAATATAACCATATAATCCGTAATGGCTCATCATCAAAATTTACCAGATGAATACCAATAAATTAAAACTAATATGTCAAGTATAGTACAAAATTCAATGCAAAAAATTAATTTTGTTTCACATTTTATTTTATTTTTATTTTTTTTTTTTCCAATTTAAAAAATTATAATGTCCTGAAAAGGATGAAATTATATAAAATAATCAAAATAAAATATTTGATAAAAAACAAAAAAAAAAAAAGGATAACTAGGATGAATATATTTATTATGTTACTCGTATTTAATATTATTTGTTATATATGTGTATGTATTGGTTCTCACCTAGTTTAAAAAAAAAAATTTCAGAACAATATTAAAAGAAAATGTGTGGGTTTGTTTGTATGTGTTTGTTTTATTTCATTTTGTTTTTTTTTTGTGGCAGGTGGTAAACAGGGGTATTGCGGTTATAAATAAATGGTGTATTAACAAAAAAAAAAAAAAAATTATATATGTATGTAATATGTATGTATATATGTATATGTTTTTGAAGTTTTTATTTTATTTTTTTTTGTTATAAATTTAATCTTTCTTTTTTTTTTTTTATAATTTGAAAATTTAAATTTAAATTAAATTATTTTATTTTTTTTTTCTAGTATATTATTTTATTTTGAATTTATTTATATTAAATTTGATTTGTTTGTAATTTAAGTTTTTTTTTTTTTTGTTATAGTTTAGGGTGGTCCACTTAAAAAAATTTTTTTTTTTTTGTGGTTTTTAAAATTTTCGTTTTTGTTGATTATATAATTCTTTATTTAGTAGAGTTGTAAGACGATTAAAATTCTCTTAAACAAAAAGTTATTTAATATGTTGATATCGTGGGAGGCACTCTTAAACTTCAAAGATATATTTATCTAATATTAAAACTTATTTGGAATTAAATTTGAGATCTTCTAAATGTTAAAAATTGAAACAATTTAAAAAAGTTTTAATAATAGGACATTAAGTAACTATAATTGTTTTATTTATCTTTGTTAGAATTGTAAATGAATTGTCATTTGTTCTTCATCACTGTACTTTACATTAATATAATTATCATTGTATCATACATCTTATATTGTATAACTTTATACATCTTAATATTATCATTGTCAGTCCATTAAAGTACTCGAACTTCACAGGTTATGGGCCAGCTCCAAAAAAAATTCAACCACGTGTAAATTTAAAATTTAAAATTTTTTTTTATAAAATTAAAAAAATGAATTTGGCAAATATCGCCGGTATTGAAAAATTAAGAAATGAAAATTATGGGACTTGGAAGCTTCAAGTCAAATTAAAGATGCGAAAGCCTTGGACCTTAATACATTAACTTTACAAGAAAATCAATTAAGTTATATAAAGAAGACCGAAACATCAAAAGTAGCATGGGAAATACTGGGTGAAATTCATGCATTAAAAGGGCCAATCAGAAAAATTATGCTGTACAAACAACTATTTCAGATAAAAAAAAAGGCCGAATGAATCAATGTCTGATCATTTAAGAAATTTTCAGCGGATACTGGATGAATTAGAAGCAACTGGAATTGAAATACCATCAGAATTGTCTTCTATATCTAATGCAATAGAAACGAAAGATTCTATGCCCTCCATAGAAATATTGGAAGTTAAAATATTAGAAAAAGATAGTCGTCGAAGTTGTAGTGGTGTAGTTTGTTCCTGAGATTTTATATGAAATTAATTTAAACGTGACTATCTCATTATTATTTAAATTGCTTCCTAAAAATTTTTATAAAATTTTATAAAAAAAAAGTCAGTCAGGGAACAGGAATATTGAATACTATTGAAGTTTATTTAATGTATTTATGAACTCTAAAAAATGTTCAAGGCTTCAATCTTTTTCTTTTTTGTTTTTATTTTTATAACAAATTCTCTAACATAAGCTATTTTACATTTTATGTTTACATATTATTATGTTAGAATAAGTTATTGTGTGAGTTTTATTGCCTGTTGTTAGTGTCAGTGAACTTAACCTAATACTGTTATTTTGTTAGTAATAATAATAATAAAGTTAGTACAAGAAATATTTGAACAGATAAAAAATATTTCATTACTGGTTTCAGTGATTGTGAATAATGCAAAAATATAATAATAATCTGAATAAATTTAGAGATTTTATTCAATTCTAATCAATTATTCATTTACAGATTGTTATTTATAACTTTAGCAGACGCTTTAGGTACTAAAAGATGTACTAAAATTTAAATAAAAATGGCCGAAACTGATTTCAAACTACTTCAAACTATTAAGTGAAATAAGAGAATAATGCAATATTGACAAATTTTAATTCTTAATGCATTTAAAATTTTCGGGTATTGATACCATTTTATCGTTAAATCATCTTAATTTTAAAATTTACTCACAAATAGGTGAATAGGTACTCAAAAATAGGACTGTCAATTCCAAAATACTATAATATAAACTATTATATTGGACCATCTTAAAATTAAAAAAAAAAAAAAATTCTTTAGATTTGACATGTTTCTCTATTTGTTCAAAATTGAATTCTACATATGTACCAATTTTTACATTTAATTCATATACACATACATATATACATATAATATGAAGCATTTGTTGTCACCTAGAGAATTACAAATTTTTTGTCATTTCTATTTTTAATTTTCCTGAAATTTTTTTTCCTTTTTCCTGTTTTTTTTTTATTTTAATTTATTATTTACTATTTTTTTTATATATGTATATTTTTTTTTTTTTTGCATAAAATAATTTATTGTCAGATTCAATATTATTCAATAAACATTTATATGTACATGATGATAGTAAATCTCATTATGAATTCGATCAACATCAAATTTCTGACAAATAGTTGAATTTCCCATATTTTTTTTTTTTATCATTTACCTATTATAAAGTATATAGTTATATACTTATAACCGTTATATACTTTCATATAATATATAACATAAAAAAAAAGGTATAGGAGACACAAATCAACGTAAAATGAGACGGGAAGTATTTATTTATTATGTTTTAGTTATTATTCTTATTATGCTTTTTTTTATTTTAATTTGAATTTAATAAATTTGACTTTAATGAAATATATTTTCTATAAAAATAAATTTTCTATTGAATAAATTAAAGGATATTTAAGGATTAAATAAAAATAATAATTTTATAATAATTTTTTTCTAATAGAAATTTAATAATTTAAAGAACATGTCTTTAAATTTATATATATATGTGTATATATGTTATATATATATATATATATATATATATATATTATATTAATGATAATATTGATAATGATAATTATCATTATTATTATCATGACCATTTTCTTAAAGGAAGTGTTAAAAAAAAAGAAAATGATAGGAATTGATTAGAAATGATGTTATAAAACAATCGATCATTTTTATATCATGACATAAAATTTAATTTTATAAAATGTCTGCGAGAAAATATGACAATCTTTGAAATTTCTATTATTTTTTTTTTTTTTCTGATTTTCTATAGTATTGTTACAGTAGTCACCTACTCTTTCTATTATTTTCTCTTATAAAGTTATATAATATAACTTGTTGTTGTTGATTGGTATGGTATGACTTTGGTAGACAGTCCAGTAAAACAATATAATAATGAAATATAATTGTGAAGTTAGAGAAGAATAAGTATAGTATGAAAGATGCACTGGATGTCAAGATTATTTCACATCAATCTAATAGAATTGAGTTAAGTTACGACAGTGTTAATGTATTGTTCCTAATATATTACATATATTTTAAATGAAAAAAAAAAACAAAAAATAAATATATTAAATTTGATGTGATTGTGTCCATTGATTTTTTTTTTATATCAACTTAAAAGTCTTAAAAGTTGTTTTGCTGGAAAGTTAATTTAATCAAGTAAAATGTTAAGAAGGAAATGTACTTATACGTATATAGAAAATATTTTTGAAATAAATTTGTAATAAGCCTTTTAAATGTTAGTAAAAATTTTATTGGATGCAGAGGTTACAATAATTAAAATAAAACCGTTTTAGGCAATTTTAAAATGTGCCCCAATAAGTATGCAATGATTTACATTTAAATTTTTTTTTTTTGTAGATTTTTTTTAACATTACATTACATTTACGTATGTAATATTAATATAAATAAATAAATAAAATAGATTTTGCTACTACTGAAGTTTAGGGATGGCAAGTTTTTTTTTACGTTTTATCTTGTTATTTTTATATAATTTAAGTTTTATGAGGAGATTTAAGAAATATTTTAAACTAAATTAGATTTATTTTAGCATATTCTATGATTAGAAAATAATAAATTTATTTACTGCTATATGTAGTTCTATCTTTGGCATAAAGAATACTTGTCCCTCTTTGATCGAATGGTTAAGCGGATGGCTTATCAACTGAAGGATTGCGATTTGAATTCCTACACAAGTTGCAAATCTTTTTAATTAGAAGGAAAATTATTGAAAAAGCTATTTTGTTTAACAAATCCTTCTTGCCACCAAATATAATGCAAATGTAATCATATGTCTTTATTAGTGCCAATTACAGCCACTTTGGCAATTATAATTAAATTTAATATAACAAAACGTTGAAGTTATTACATAGTATAAAACCATTGTGAAAAGATTAACCATTGCTATACGATTACTTTTATACAATCTATGGATATGTAAATCGACGATGAAGGCAACAAAGTGAAGCCCACGACTTTTGATGTTTCTTCCAATATGTTAAAAGTAAATAAAGAAAAACGAATTGATTATATTAGAATTGATAATATTAACAATTACCCTCCCGATAATATTAATAATTGACCTAAAAATTAAATCACATAAATAGACTCAACTTGATTCAACTTCCTTTTCCTCAATTTTTCCAGCAATCATTCAACTTTTATTCATACATTATTTATTCAAACTCTTTTAAAAGCGAATAATTTCAATCCTTTATAGACTAATGACTTTTGTTCTGCATTGCTGCATAAAAGTTGATTCATTAATGAGTCTCTTCAGATATATATCATCGTGGCAATATGTATATAAAACTTTTGTATGTAGGCACGATTGTTGGTCCAATAATTTCGGATTTTGGGTCCAATAATTTCGGATTTTTGGTCCAATAATTTCGGATTAATTTAAAAGAGATTTGATGTCATTTTTTTCGTTTTCATTAAAATACCTGTAACTCCTGTCACGAATAAGATTAAAGAATTATGTGAAGTGCTTTCAAAAGCGTAATTAAGGAGCTGTTCTAAATGTATCCATTTAAATGACCCTTTAGCTTTTTTTAGTTTAGCTCTAAAACATCAAAAACTGTAATTTTTCTTAGTGACACCGAAAGAAAATTTAAATTTAAATTATGTTACTTTGCATAAAAATATTTGGAAAGATTAGGTCAAAAAATATAAACTTGTTAAAATTAGTATTTTTTAAATAAAAAATTTGTCCACTTCATTTAATTCATAGTTTTAGATTTTAAATAGATTAGTTTTAAAAAATAGTTAAACATTTACTTTAAACTTCTTATTAAATACAAGTTTTATCAATCATTTGTTGAGTGACATTTTAATATATTTTATTTACATTAGTTAAAAAATATATTATATAATTAAATTATTTAACTTTTTATATTTACTGACAAAATATTTTATCCTTTGTTAGGAAAATACTATAGGATAGCATTTAAAAAAAAAAAAACATTTGTTTTAAATTTAATTTATTTATTATTTATAGTATTTGAAACATTTAAAAATTTCTTAGAAAAAATTTCTTTTAATAATTTTTTTACCGACCGCATACATTAATGTATAAGGTAGGTATTGTTTTCATACCAAAAATTTGTACCCCAGATTTTGGCAAAAATGCACTACTCCGGTGTGGAGAAGGCTGTAAAAAAATTTTTAGCATGATGTCCGTCTGTGTGTGTGTGGGTGCGTGTGTGGGTATGTCTGTGGGCACGTGTACAGCTTAAACGACTGAACGGAATTTTTAAGGTTTTGACGTAAATATTTCAGATTTATAAGCTTTTGGAGCAAATCGGACAACGACAAGTGGTAGTTTACTAGTGGACTTTTTAAGTTTTTTACGAATATTTCGTAACAGAATAATTTTATGAGAAAAATTATTAAGAAAAAGTTGTTATACAAGTAAAGAGGAACAACTTTGCCATAGAACATTTTTTGATCCGACTAACTTTAACTTTTATTTAATTTTTTTTCTAAGTCCAAATTTCATACATAACACTCCATATGAATTTATATGAACAATTTTTTTTTGTTTTTTTTTTATATCTCTAAAAATTTATATACATACATATGTATGTACTTATATCCATGCATATTATTTATTTGTTGATGACATAAAATTAAAACGGTAAAATTTTTGTTAGCAGGTTTAATATTAATCTTGTTTGTTTTGTATTTGTTTTACAGTTTTTTTTATTTTTTACTTTTAATATTATTTTTTGAATGAAAAAAAAATCAATCACAATAATAATAATAATAAATGGATGTATGAATGAATGTTCATATATTTTTACGGTTTCATTGCTTATAATTATTGTTATTGAATAAAACAAAATGTTATTAAATTATTAGAAGTTATTTTGCTTTGATATAAATTATTATGTAAAAAATCTATAAATTTTGGCATTATACTTTTTGTGTAGTGGCGGTCGGTCCTGTGGTGGGGACAGCTGATTTTTTTATTTTCATACTGGAATTTTAAATGCATTTATGCTTTTTTATCCTTACACAAACTTGAAACAAAAATGTATAACAAAATATATATATATATATACATATCATTCGAATATACCATCATTCAAATAGTGATTGTTCTTTTTCTTAAATTTTCTTATTTTTTTTTTTTACCAACAACAAAAAAAAAAGGAATTTAATAAAATGTGACAAAATTTTAATTTGATTTTAGTTTTACTGTCATATAAAGGATAACTTTAAATCTTTAAAAAGTTTGTATCTTTAGATACAAAAATTATTTTATAAATTAATTGAGAAAAATTCAATTTATTTTTTTTTATATATTGAGAAAAAAAAAAAATATTTAAAGATTTAAGAATTGCTATTTTTAAGTTTTTATTTTTATTTAAAATTGAAATTTTATAAAAATAAAAAAAATGTATATATTAAAAATTTAATTAGGATTTTTCAAGTAACAAAAATATTTTAGTTTTTAAATAAAAAAAAAAAGGGATATTGAATTTTAGTTTAAAATGGTTTGTTTTTGTGCAAAACATTTTGCACTTCACATTTGAATTAAAATAATTTGTGTTAAATTTTTTGAAATATTGAAATTCAAATAATCAGATATAGATACATATATGCATCTTCTAGTAATATTTGACCAACCTTGACCCAAAATTTGAAGAATATTTTTTGTTTGAAGATATCAATTTGTTTCAATTTTTAAAATTAATTATAGTTCGAAAGTGATTTTTTTAAATTAATTTAAATAATTTTACAAGATATATGTTTTTTTAAGTGCAGGCCCAAAAGTCCTAAGACCAAAAATTCCACTGTGACTTGTTAATCACATCAATGAGTTTCATATGAGACTATTGTTTGGCCATTTTTTAATGCGACTTTTGGTTTATTCAGTGCGCCAAAAGACCCATTAGAATAAAAACAATTCTACAACCACAAAATATATTCTTCCCAATAATATATGTATATATATATATTTATATATCATGAGTATTTTGAACTGGTAATTTTACATTACATGATATCTGAAATAGAGTGAGTTGATATATGCATATGTGTAAAATAATAAGGAGAGGTGGTTTCAAATTCAGGATTTCAATCATTGGTTTAGCGGAGGTTTAGAGGTGACAATTCTGCTATTCTAAAAGTTTTCTTGTTGAAATGTGCATAAAAATAATTGTAAGGGATTAAATCACAAGGTTTTAACCGTTTTCCAGAACATTATAAAATGTCTATAACACCTTTAAGCTTTTACAGAAACTATAAATGAAAGAAAAAATTTTTATTTATGAGCGAATGTGTTTCAACGTGATATACCTACATGCCATGAATGTTATTCTTATTTTTATAACTTCAAAATTAAGTTAATTTTAGAGTGTTTCGTCCATCCGAACACTACTGGATTCCTCAGTAGGTAACTTGTAGTGTTGTGATAGTAGTTAATAATTTTATTTCAATATCTCATATTTTTTCCTTTTTATAATTAAAAAAATTTTCGTATATACCGATATAAATAGCCTGAAAAAAGCGTAAACCCTCATTTCGTAACCAACTAAAATATTCCTTTTAATTCATTTTTCTTAAATTCATATTGCAACAACAAAGTATTTCAAATAATGTAGGTTAACGTCCCCATATCCCCAATTCCTCAATTATTAAAAGTTTGGTTATGGACATTGAACTTTTGGCCTTGCACTAATTTATTAGTTTATAGCCAAGACAGCTTAGATTATAATATGTTTTTTAAATATTATCCTGCTGTTTTCAGTATTACGATTAGGAAGCAAAGTATAAAGAAGTTACAGATATGAAATATAAACGCTGGGAAAAGTCAGAATAATTGTAAATTATAAAGATGTATAGAATTTTTTATAATTTCTTTTAATTTTGTTTTTTTGAATTGTTTGCCATACATAATTCTAACAAATACTTCAGACAGGTGGACTCTGTGGTCAAGCGGATCAGAGCGTATAAAATATGCTGTAAAAAAAAAGAGAGTGTAAGGCTGAATCCGACACACGTCGAATAATTCCTCCTTTCAACAGTTATAGTGACACCTGAAAGGGAAAGATAATTTCTGTGCAATTTATGTGGCAGGGGCATAAACTACAAAAAAAAAAAAAAAACTAAAAAAAAACTTCAGAATAGAAGTTTTAATTTACTCATAAATAATTTACTGATAGATTATTTCGAGTTAGTATAGAACTAAATATAATTTATTTATAAGATATTTATGTTAAATAACAAAAACACTAAGTAAGTCTTGTTTAAAATAAAACTTTAAGAAAATTTATGCAATTGAGAACAATTATGATGAAAACCCAATTTTATTTAAAAATATGCAAAAATCTTCTTCTGAAGGATATAAAATTATAAATGTAATTATTCAAGACAATTTTAATATATATTTTTTTTTTAAATATTAATAAATAAAGTTTTAATATCAATGTCATTCAAAAATTGAAAGAGACTGATTTGTGAAAAACAAATTTTTGTTTTTTGTTTTTTTAAACCAGAAAATTTTCTATCTAATGTCATTTGCAATCATTTTTACTTTATAAACTAATTTTAAAAAGTTTTCTTTTTTATAGAATGCATTTATTCTTAAGGAATGTATTTCTGATTAATTAATTTGAGAAGAAAATTTTGATTTTAATTGAAAAAAACTAAAAAAAAAAAAAAAAAAAACTTAAAGGATAATCAAATTTGATTCACATTTTTATTAGATAGATTTTATAATTTATAAGATAGAAAAAACCAAAAAAGAAAATTTAAGACATGACATGTCTTAGACAGAATTTGTTTTTTGTTTTTTTTAAATTTTAAAATTTTTTGTTATTATATTATCAATCACATTTAGAAAAATTTAATATGATTATAGGATTAAAGTAAAATGTGTAATGGACACTGAAATAGATAGAATTTAAATAGAATAAGGATAATGTTATAAGAAGAATAATTTAGTATTTATAAATTTTCATTTTATTTATATAAAACATATTAAAATATAAATTTATTAAAAATTTTTTTTTTTTTTGATTTTATTATTTATTTACTTATTTATTTTATGTCATGTTTAAACATTTTGATTGACAAGTTTTTTTAAAGTGATTTAAAAGTTTTTTTGTTAAAAAAGATATTTTAATTTTTGAAATTTTCTTTGGAATATCAAAATATAGATATATGTAGTAGTAATGTTGACATGGTAGAAATTTAAAATGTAATTTTATTAGTAAATTTATTTACTATTAATATATTTTTATGAAATAAATATTAATTTAAACAAGATGGTTTTAAGGATATCTGTACTAGTTAGATTTTTTTTTTTTAATGCATTTTTAATGCACACATAAATGTGGATAGGAAATTATACAGCCTTTCCTGTTCAGGCGTGGCTGTAAATGTTGTAAGGGGGGAATATAACTCTTACGAAGTGTGTGGGATTCGAACCCACACACCCTCGGTGTTTACAGCGTATTTTATATGCTCTTGCCCACTAGACCAGGTAATTTTTTTTGATGGCTAGTATATTTTTATACAGTTATCTTACAAAAGATGTTAGGTTAAAGGAGATGAAAGGATATAATATTTTTAACGACTTCTACAAAATTTTGGTTAGTTTAACACAACATATTTGGGTAACTTATGGTTATATGATCATATATTTATGGTTATATGATCATATATTTAATTTTGTGCTTGAAAAACCTAGATACCTAAAATTTTATAAAAGAAGCGATCTGTAGTTTTGTGGCAAGAACTTCTTTTAAATTTGGACAGATCGAATAGGTGTAATACAACTTCGAAATTTTCATAAATACATTGCAGTACTTAATTAAGTTAACTATTTTAAATTTTCTAAAAAATTATTAGTTTTTTGTAGGAACAGCATATATTATGTTCGTGTGGGTAACCTATTAAGTTAACGCAATCGATTCTTGTTTCTTTTTCGCACATTTTACAGAAAAAATTTAAAAACTTGCTAATGGGTGTTAGTCTGTCCGTCCGTTACAAAACCTCTATCTACATGTTTATGATACAACAATGAAATTTTAACCATGGATAGAACTTTAAAAAAAAATTTAAAAAAAATTTAAAAAAAAATCTATATAGCCTGACTCATTAAGGAGCTACAGCCCCTCAAAGATTGAAAAGGCTATATTTTCAAATATGCATATATATATATCTCAGATAGAAAGTAGAAATCATATTCTATTTTTTCAAGTTAAAAACACCAAACGGCAGAAGCGTTTTTTAGAACAACTTGCTTCCTTCATATCTCTGTAACTGTAATCTTGAAATTTTGAGAAAAAAAATATTTTTCAGAATTAGAATAAATTCGCCTGTTTAAAAGCTATTTGGTCTCAAAATCTAAAACATTTATTTTTTTTAGACAGTTGTAACTTAGACATCTGTACAAAGCACCTTATCAAAGTAAGTATCAAGTATCAAGTAAAGTTATTGTTTGATACGGGTAGTTAACTGTCCTTAGGCTATGGATGTGCGAGCTGTTGTACACTGCAACTTTATGAGCCGATTGCATATTACACCGTCGAATAATTTTAGTTTCAGTTTTTGTTAAATCTGCAGATTAAAAATAATTTATACCTTAGCTTAGAAGCTTATTATTTTTTCACAGTCCTTTGAGTAACGTTTTTTTTATACACTTTTAAATGTTTCTTTTCAAATTTTGTTATAGCAAAAAATAAACTACTGATGACGTTAAAGCACTTAATAATTTTAAGATCTACAAAAGGAATTTTTTGCTTTTGAAATAAATTTTTCTATATTTTAATCAAATTTCAATATCAGTTAATTTCCGACCATTTTTCTATTTCAAATAATCATTCTTTAATAAAATAAAATATTAAATATCAAAAAAAGAGAAAAAAAAAAACAAGTAAAAAGAAAAAGGATTTGTAGTTATAAACACGTCTTGAATATTTTTATTAATTTCCCTTTAAATTGAAATCCTATTCTTGTAATAGGTTTTAAATAGTCTTGAAATATATTTATTATATTATAAAAATTTTATTACATTCAAGACAATAATAATGATTTTAAAATACAATGTTGAAATTGTTTTTTTTTAATTCATTTCCATCTCTTTTAAAATATATTTTGTGTTTCGTCCTTTTTCAATTTTTTTTTTTTTATTTAATTTTCATATCATTTAATTCGTAAAAGAGCATAGACTCAACAATTTTATTATTTTTATTTCTTCATTTTGCGGAAAATAAAACCTAATGAACCTATGTATAATTTTCAACAAAAAAAAAAAAATAAATCCAACAAGGATAAGAGACATTTTTTAATGGTATTGTAAAATGTTTGTTTGTAAAAATGTTTTAAGAGTAAAAGGGTAGAATAGTTATTAGACATTATAAAATATTTTAAGTTCTGTTTCAAATGACTGCTACAATCTAAACATTCAATGCCAGCTCTATAATGAAATAAAATGCATATTATTATTTGAAATAAATTTGATAACCTTCATTTTTGAACCTTTCATCGACTGAAGTAATGTTTTTTTTTGTTCGAAGGGTTAAAGTAAAGTACTACTATGGCTGCATCAAGGAATTTCTTCTTTTAAAAAAAAAAAAGATATATTATTTTGTATGATAAAATATGTTTTTCTAAAAAAAAAAGGTTCGAAAATACAAATTGGTTGTCGACTCCTGACTTTTATATACATATTATAGTATAGTATAGTAATTTAAATAGATTATTGCCAATAAATTCCGGGAAGAAGGTAAATTGATTGTCATAAGGACTTCAATCAGGATATTGTTTTCGATTAGATTTTTTAATCGATGTATATGTATATGTATGTATATGCATATTATCAATATCGAAATATAAATATTCAAATGAAATAAAATCACATCACATTAAATTACATTCTGATTATATCATCAAAATGAAAGAAAAACATTTAGTCGTAGATATTTTATGCTTTATAATTTAGAAGGGTGTTACTTTTAGCAAATCCTTTTTCTGTATTTATCAAAAAGGCTCTCATAATCATCTTTTACAGGTTTTAATTCTTTTTTAAAAAATCTAGTTAATATTATTTTTTTTTTTACTTTTTTTTTGTTATTAAAATGCACACATACATATATATGTACATATATCTTAATTTCCTTTTTATTACAACGTTAAATATATATTTGTTTTTTTTTTTACTTTTAGGCCACATTTTTATTTAAGATATTTTGTTTTTTTTTTTTAATATTTCCAGAAAATTGAAATAATAACAAAGTTTTAGTAGAAACCGTTTTTTTTTTTAAAATTATATATGAAAAATATTGTAAATAGTATGTACGTATATGTTATGTCCATTTTTTTTGAAATTAAATGTCCCCATTTGTTGTTTAACCATTTATCCATTTAGATGTTGTTATAGATATCCTTTTCCATGAAGAAATCAATAGAATTCTTCAATAAAACGGTTATTTTGTTTCGCAATAAAAAAAAAAACAAAGAAATCCTTAGTTGTTATAATAGTGTAGGTAATATATTGTTAAGGGAAGATTTTTGATGGGTGCGATTTTTATGTTATATTTTTTTTTTTTACGATTGTGTAGAATCATTTTATATTTGTGTTTATTTTGCCGTGTTTATAGAATTTCTGGGACATTAAATAGCAGTTTTTGAAAGAATCGAAAGTATTTTATTTAAAAAAATTAAATTTTTTTTTTTGTTGTACCAAATTAAAACAATACAGCCACATTATTTTTATGTTTGTTAAAATGTTTATTTTTTTTCGGATTTTACTTCGAAATATTCTGCAACATTTTACAACTTCAAAGATAATTTTTTAAACCATAAGCATAAGCATAAGTAATAAATAAAAAAGAATTGTGTATTATGAGAAACAATCAAGAAATGTTTTATGATACTTTATTCAAATTTTTTTTCTAACGTCTATTTTTGATTGCGGCAAAATTGAAAATTGAACCACGTAATTATTTGCAATTATTTGATTTTTATAAAATTTTTTCATTCGCTAATCAATTTTTGATAATAAATTTTTGTAAAATTTACTACAACTTAAACATTTGCACAACGAGATCTGTAAATTTTTTTACCAAACTCACAGATTGTGTTCTGATCACACTTCGAGATAAAAAGGATAATCTGAAATGGATAATCTTAAAATGGATAATCTGAATAAAATGGTACACAAAAAGAAATACAATTTTTTTTGACAGTTCTGATTCTGTTCAGGATTAGAAAAAGAAAAACACCCTATAACGTTAAAGGGTGTATCATATAGGTATAGATTAATCAAAGTTCATAAGGATTGCGCAGGATTTATACAATTAAAAAGCTTTTCAACAAATCAAAAATGTTCTATCAACTGCAAACTAATCTAAAGTATAGAAGGCTCAAAAAAAAGTTAAGTACCATCATAAATAAAATAATGGTTTAGTAAATTAGATTAGGAAAATAACAGTTTTAAATTATGTTGAAGAAAAATGTTAAATTACAACGAAAAGAAAAATTCTAAATAAGACCTAAAAATTAATTAAAATTATTTTAAAATTTTCAAGTTCATCGGAGGAAAAAAAAAATTGGAATATTTTAAAAATTAAGATTTTGTAATAAAAATTTCAAATATTTACAATTTGCAATTCTGATAACTTTGTTTTCAAAATATCAAATAAAAAACTCAAACCCTTTATTGAACTCTAAATTTACTATAAAACTATAATAAAATCATGGTCAATTTCATATGAAACATTTAACCTATTTGATAAAATCATAAAAACAAAACAAAAAAAAAAAAACAACATAAAATGTAATCTTAAGTGGAAAATTACAACAACAGCAACAATATCAAAAACAATAATCATAATAACAAATTACATTATCCTTCATGGATTTAAAAAGGAAAAATAAGCGAATATAACACATTTTTATAATATTGAAAAAAAAAAAAAAACAAAAAAAAAAGAAATTGGGATAAATCGATTTTAAAGATTTCTTGCAGATCGTTAAACAGCTCTCCAGTAAATGTGAATATTTTATTATTATATTCGATTTTAAGAGTTTCACTACTATATAATGTTTTTTTTTTTTTTTATTTTTGTTTTTTTTTGTATTTGTTGTTTATTTATATAATTTTTTTTAAAGAGCTATAAAAGAGTTTCCTTTTTAAAATATTTTTTTTTTTTTGTTTTTCGATTTTTTCACATAAAAAGCAACACTTTTAATTTGTAACCTTTTTTATAAGCTTGTGTTTGTGTTTCATTTGCCTAAAAAATCAATTATTTTAAACGGATGAAATAATCATTTTTCAAACATCAAAAAAAAAAAAAAAAAAAAAAAGATTTTAAAAACGAAATAATATAATATTTGGAATGTAGAAGATTGAATGTGGGCAATACGTTCAATCAAATTGAATGACCAATAGCATAACTATCAATTTCTATATCTTTAACTCTACAAAAAAAAAAACAAAATTAAAATAAAATAAATTGAATTAAATCAAATGAGAACATGATAAAAATAATAAAATCTCATAACCCAGAACAAATAAACATTTTAAATTTGATACAATTATATTTAAATTTATTTGAAATTGTATAATGTTTAATGCCATTTAAAAATTTAAAAAGAAAATTTTTTGTAAAATGGTATTTGAATAGCTTAGGAGGTAAATACACTATTTTTAAAAAGTTCAATGTTAAGATTTACTAAAAAATTGAACCTCAAGCCTTCAGTATAATATAATACCCTATATATATACTAATTGACAAGCTTATGTTTCAGATTAAATATTAAAATGATTGAAATTATTATTTTGTTCATATAAGAAGCTGATGAGTGTCACAAAAGAAATGGAATAGCTAAATCAAGTATATTTTAAAAAAAAAATGTACATTAGGTGTAAATAAATACTTTTCGGCCAAATTGGAAATGTAAATATTAAAGACGCTAAATTCTTAAAAATTATTGCCATGAAAATAAATGGAAAACTTTCGTGGGACGACTACATATTTTAGATCATTAAAGATGACACAAAATATTTAACATTTTTAAGCATAAGTTAGAAATATTTTACATTTTTTCATCTCCTCCTGGTATACAAAATATATATTTCGTCAAAACTTGAATATAATTTCCACAAATTTATTGGCGGGCACATCACTTCTCTATATAGTATCTGGAAAAGATTCAAACAAAAGCTTCTTTAAATTATCGTTGAAATATAGAAGTTACTTTACTTTTCAAAATATATTTCATAGGCATCATCTCAAGAAAAATTTATCAAAAGTACTATACCCCATTTGCAATAAATCGGGCGTTAATACACATCATTGAGTAACACTCTCTTTTACATAGTGGAGTCTATTAGAAATAGAACAACTCTTTCTGAAATCGTTAATCTTAGCCCAAAATGTTGAACGTATTACCCCCACAAAATAACCGCCGTAAAATAATTCGTATAATATATTCAGAAGTTCAACGAATCAATCTGCCTTAAATCTGCCAAAATTCTCATTCCTATACAATAATTTAAAAATAAAATGACTCCTTCTTATTTCCTTTCTTTTCCTAATCGTATTCCTCAGACATTGTAATGTTTTGCATTTATGGTGATTATTCCGTTATACTGGCTATGAGATGAAGGTGGTTTTAGTATAGGTAAATATCCTAAAATATAAAGAGAGCTTAGTTTTCCATTGTATCTTTTAAAGATTTTAATACTTTCCGCATGCAAAAAAAAAATCAAGATTGGATCAACTGTAAAGCATCAATACAAGCTTTTTAAAAATCTCTAAATCTTTTTAAATTGTTTAATATGTAAATTATTAAAAAATATTTAATAGATTCTTTATGCAATCTCAAAAAATTATTTGGTCAAGAAAAACGTCAAAATGACAATTTTATGTTATATATATAATCTGAAAATTATCATAATTTATAAAATAACTGATAGCAACATTAATAATTAATGTATAGACTGTAAAAAATTTTTAAGTAAATCAAATTCCTGTTAAAAAGTCTTAAAGGAACTGTACAATATTCAAATGAAACCTATATAACCTATAAAAACCTATATAAGTCTTATTTAATTTATTACAGGTTTTATAACAGAAGCATCATAACATTGGTTAATATAAAACATATTTTACATACTTAACACGTTGACAGTTATGACGACTATGGTCGTCTCAAAAAATTTTGTTTCGGTTTGACGGAAGTCGTCATTTGTTTCTTATTAGAACAATAACTTTTAACTGTTTTAAAATTAAATGACGACAAAAGGCATCGCGAAATTTTTCTTCTCAAATCAAATTAACAATCTTTTGTTGTCATTTAAAATTTTGTTATATGATTCATCGTTTTTTTTTAAGTATACCTAAGTGTAATAATTACCTTGTTTGTTTTATAGCTAACAAAAATAACATTTTGCTTGGCTATAAAAGTAAATCAGATGCAGTGTAATAATAATATGGAAATAAAACAGTTAACTTACCACTTTGAATCATTAGTTTTAAATATTTGTTTGTTTTTTTTTTTGTTAGTATTTAATGTCTACAGTAAAACCTATTAATAAAAAACATATGGTGATTTCCTTGAGTTTTATATTTTTTTTTTCCAAACATCCTGCTGTGAATTTGAATTAAAAATCATGAAAAAAAAAATGTAGCGCCATTTTTTTTTTTTTATTTTCATTTCTTTTATAAATCATAAATATAATTTTACAGTCTCCTCATTATTTTTAATATCTTGAATTAGTGTGTCATAAAAAAAGAATAAACTAAAAAAAAACATATAAAATAAAACTTAGGTGAAAATTCCATAAATGAATTATTTTTATAAGTCAATCATATAAAAAAAAAAAAAAAATTGAAAAAAATAAAAAAAAATAAAAAAATTAAATAAATTAATAAAATAAACAAATAAATAAATTTTGCAAATCATTTTATATAATTAGCAAAATTGAAATTTCTTTCCTTGACCATTTTTTTATTTTTATTTTTTTTTTATGTCTCCATTATTAACTTATATAACTATAGTGAAACTTTACAATTAATTATTCTTCACTATATAATCAACATCTCCCAACCCATTGAAATGAGTAAATTGATGTAAAATTAACCCAACCTAATATTCCATCAATTTAAAACTAATAAAATTTATGGATAATATTCTAAAAATCGTAGTTTAATTTGATTAAAATGGTAAAAAAAAAATTTATAAGAAATACACTAGGTATCAATTATTTACGTACAGTTCAATATAATATTCATATTAAGTTTTATATAAAAATAATAATTGTTATCAAGATTTAATTTGCTTTGAATTATTTTTAAGATTTATTTATTATAGCTTTACACAAAGTTAATTAATACCTATAGCCTTCGGCCTTCATTGAATATTTTTCAATATTATAAGATTTTCGTTTTTTTTTTAAATTCTTGTCAAAAATTTTCGACCTAATTTTGATTATGGTCGGCTTAACTTTGTTTTGCATTAAGTTTAAATAACTCATCTATTGTAGGTTAATATAATTTAATTTAATTACAGTAATAAATTATTGGTATTACTTTTAAAACTGTTAACTCTTTAACTTTTCAAGCTATTAATAAAGAGTATCGCTAAAATAGGATGTTATATATTTTTTTTTGCAAATTTCTCTCCAGTTGTCAATTATAGAAGTTTGTATGTCTATAAAATTAAATTAAATGGATCCTGTGTTGCTGCTGTTAAAAATAGTTAGCAAAAACGGTTATCCAATTATTAAATTAACAAACATTTTGTAAAAGTTGAAAAGTTAAATTCTATATTTTTTTCAAAAAATCTTTTGTTTTTTTAAGGAAGATGGGAATCTTCCAAAAATACCAAGAATACTTCTTTTCTGACTAAACTCTCCATAGTAAGTATCTTTAGTAAATATTATAGGAGAGAACCCTATACTATTAACGCAGTATATTAGCTAGGGAATGGGTATAAGAGAGGATAGAACAAGTCTGGAAACATTACATTATTGTTACTATTTTGCTACCAGTAGCGATAAACATTAACAGTTTCAGCATGCAGTAGTATCTAACACTTTTCTACATCAGGTAATAACTAAAGACAACCCCACTATCATTGTGCCAACTAATATTATTAGTATTATGATTATTTATTAATATTAAATAAAAATAATTTTAATTTTAATTCTGCTTTGTTGAAGCAGTTTGCTTTTTAAACGTTTTATTATTAAAAACCGTTATAAAATTTCATGTAATAGTGAAATATTTATAATTTAATTTAAACAACTTGCAAAACTAAAATTTAAGAAATCAGTTAATAGAAAATGAAGTAAATATACTTGGAATAAAAATTTAAAATAAAATTTGAAATATTTCTTTTTATATCCTCGATTAAATGTTAACATAAGTGACTCTTAATATTCTCAATTTTTTTCTTTTCTTAATTTTACTCTTTAAAATTTTTAAAAATATTCATATATCTTTAATATTTTTTTTAATATTGTATGTAAATTAATGCAATATGGTGTAATTTAATTTTATTACATATTTATTTTATTTTTATTTCTTTGTACCAAGTTTTATTTATATATATATACATACTTAGATATTTATTTATTTATATTTGTAATAAAAATTCTTCTATTTGACATTTTAATTTTTTTTTGACATTTAAATCTAATATCAATTCAAGAATATATACATACCCATATATCAGTATGCTTATGCATGTTATAAATTTGTATATTAGTTTGTAAAATGACTTTTTGGAACGCATAAACTTATTTGATTTGAGCATATTTGAATTTTATCACCCTGTCTTTAAAATTAAAAAAAAAAAAAAAATTGTTGTAACTCGTAAACTTGTAACTAATATTATTTTATAGGTTTTTCTATATAATAATTATTATATATCTTAATATAAGTAAATATATACGTCTATATAATAATATAAATATGGTATTATAAAGTAATAAAATAATAGTGGAAAATAAAGAAAACAAGAACGCACAACACAGATAAAAAAAAATAAAAATTTCAAAAAATAATAAAAATTACTGTCCACCACTTTGAGTGCTACTTTTTTTTTATGACATCTTATATATCGTAAATCTTTAATTATATATTTTTAGTGAAGCGCCAATAATCGTAAACAACACTGTATTTAAAGAATATATAATATATATGTACATATTATATATTATAATATTTATAAATAAATGTGGTTTTAATAGAGTGCATATAAAAGAAACTAGGGATAATACTGTAAATATTTAGTTGTTCCGCATTACTTTCAAAATTTATATTATTATTAAATCTGTAATTATAGCAAATTTTGTTCAAGTTTCGATTTCAATTAACTAGTCTTTTTTAAAAAATAAAAAATACCTAAACCTTTTCATATAAGAGCTCGAAAAAAAAAAAAAAAAACATTTTTAAGTAAGGACTCAAACCAAATTGTATTCTCTGACTTTTAAATATAATTTTCTTTCTTCAAAATAATTTTTTATAGTATATCAAAGGATCAAAGTATAGAACCTCTTACTTTTCTGTTTTAAAATGACATTTATTTTGTAAAAATATGCTTTTCAGTATTCAAATAATAACCTTAACTTTTATCTCTATTTAAATATTATTAACGTTATATATATTTTATGATACGTTTAAAAATACCTTGAAATCAATCAAAAATTAAAATAAATTACGCAGAAAAAAAAAATCAAAATTAAAAAAATAAAATAAAATTTTTGCAAGAAATTTATTTTAATACTTTATTATTAGATCTACTCGTTCGTATTCGAATACATTAAGTTCTTGACCGGATTTAAGTGGTTTGTGTATTGGCTTATTTATTATTTAGTTCAAGAAGATTTTTTTTTCTTGTTTTTTATTTAATCAAAATGAGATTTTTCTTTGTAAAAATCTGATAAATTGTGGGTTCAATTAAAATTTTATTTTCATCATAAAAAAAAAAAAAAACAAAACAAAAAAAAAATGCATTTCAATATTTTAAAAGTTGATTTTTTTTTTTAAGTATAGGTTAAACAATAATATTTTGTCGATAATAAAAAAAATTATGATGGGATGACAAGAATAAAAAAAAATATAAAATTAAACTGACTAATGTTTTTTTTTTTTTTTTTAAGTGGGTGAATGATTTCACTGAGTTTGTGTTTTTTTTTTGTTTTAAGGCTTTTTTCTAAATATAATTTTAAATTATTGATTGACAAGATAATTTGGTTTTTATAGGCTTTTTTTAATAGTAATTTTATATTGTGTCATCACACATTAAAAGAAGATTTCTAAATGAAATCATCAAATTGTTTACTAAAAAAAAAAATAAAATTGTTTGCTAATAAATAAATGAAAATGAATAGAATAACTTTTTGATGAAGTTTTTCAATTTTCACTAATGTATGATGAAAAGAAAAATTTAGTTTCATTAAAGAATTTTGAGTGTTATAACTGCCTACCAATTCTAGCTCAGATCAAAAAATTTTTCTTTAGTATTTTTTGATAGCCAAGGAAACTATAATATACAATAGTATATGAGCTCTTCTTTCTGATTAAAAAGGACTTTAAATCAATATTATCAAACATTACATTTGTCGCTGAATGAACAAGAAGTTAAAACGCTGAACAGTAATTACTGCTTGAACAAGGATTATAAAGCTTTGCTTTCAGGAACAGTATAAGTTTTAAAAAAAATAAGATATATTGTTTGAATAAGAATATTGTAAAGATTAGCGATCAAAAGCCGACTAAAATTTCATTGTATTTTTGGAACTATATAACCGCAACTAATCACATCATCATTTTATATGTTAAAATTTTCTTTGAATGTAGTAAAAATTTTATTTATTATTAATCGATATCCTTGTTTAAGTATACTTTAATTTAATCAAAAATTTTTTAATGTTAATAATTTTTCATATAAAATTTTGACATCAGTGTGCAATATTATATGTATATAATATATTTATCAGAGTTTTATATATGTACATGTGATATACATATTATATGAATGTAAGAATATAGTAAATTTACTTTAATTCCTTTTCCTTTTTAAATTAATATTTTCATTGACTTGAGCAATGTGTTTGGAATTGAAAAATTTCTTATTTTAATGTTTTGTTCTTGTTTTTTTACGTTTCTTGTCACACAGAACTGTTAAAGTTTTCTAAAACTATTTTGCGAAAAAAAAAAAAAAATCCAATGAAATTCTAAAGAAATTTTTCAAAATTTTCAATTGGAACAAAAGAAGACGTCATATTTAAGTTTTTATTTTTTTTTTCGAAATTATTTATATGTATAAGTTTTTTTTTTTTTTGATTGTTATTTAATGGTTGTGTGTATATACCTACATATGTTGTATATAGGTGAAGTTGACATCAAAAGTTATGTTGCACTGTTTAAATAAATCATTTTCATTGGAAAGTATAATGTTGTAGTTGTATTTAGAAAGGAAAGAAAAAAAAAAAAAAATGAATTTTCTAAATTTTTTTTTTTTTTTAATTCAATTTTTCTTAAATTTTAAAATTTTTTTTTTTTTTTGAGTAAGATCACATTTTGCAGTTTGAATTTAGAAAGTTTTTCTATATAAGATATTTTTTTTTTTTAAATTTACGAATTCGATAAAATTGATAAAAAATTTTTAAAGAATATTTTGTATAATATGTAATATGTTTAATATTTAACCCTTTTGTGCCAAAAATTTTTGAACCAAGTCTTAACTTATGTAAATTTTTTGAAATTAAGAACGACTATTATTCTCTCAGGATGTAGTATTCTAAAATATCGTATCAATAGAATTAACAGATCACAAGAGATAATTATATGAATGCTGAAAAACATGTGCTTTCTGAATAGTCCTTGCTCTCATCCCAAACAAGGTTAAAAGAAATAGCAAAACTTTTAAAATTTTATCTATCTATATTCTATCCTTTTAAAAGAACTAAATAGTTGAAGCATACTGTGTCCTAAAAGAATCTTTGCAACGTAGGCTTTTTTTCTTCTTCTTATGACGCTAAAGCTCGGTGTGAGCATTCTTTATAACATTTCTGCACGCATCACGTTCTTGACCAACCGTTTTCCAATTTCTAATCTGCAGTATATACGAAAATGATTCTCAATATTATTTAGCAATCTCATATGTGGTCTATACCTCTGGTTTTTCTTAAATCAGGTCTTATTTGGAAAACCCTCTTTTGTGCTATAGTTTCTTTCATTCTGATCATGTATCCAAACCATTGTTGTCTTTGTGCTTTAGCAAATCTGACAATATCTTCGTGATTAGTTAGTTCATCTAGTTCGGCATTAGTTTTTCCTAATATTCTTCGTTTTCTAGCCTTCTGGCACCAACAATTTTTTATTTGATAATTGGTCGGATTATTATTATTACATCTATTGGTCTATTGATCTGCTATTTTTATTGCATACTATTGCTACCTTCAAAATTGTACTTCTCAATAATTATGTTTTGAGAACTTCTTCTATGTTCGTCTCGTGACATTTTTAGCTATTTTATTTTTGATTAATTTATTTCCAAACCAATTTTTTACTCGTTCAATTTCAACGAATGCCTCGATAATATTTCTATAGCTTCTGGATATCATAATGATATCATCAGCGTATGTTACTATTTGATATCATAGATCTTTTCGACCGGAATAATAAAAACATAATATTATTTATTAATATGGTATAAAGGCTAGAAAATATCTTTTTAAGAGACAGTGCCTCAACTATTTGCTTAGGACTATCGTATTTACTAAAAAAAAAGAAACAATCTCTTATTTCATTGAAAGTTATTGTTTTAATGCACAAGATGGTTAATATATGAATATAAGTACTCTTATTTTTTTCGTTTTATGAAAATAAATAATATATATCTGATTTTTTTTATAGTTTTCATTATTGTGATGATGGCTACTTTTAGTTTTTATATTTTATTTGTTTTTGTTGTTAATGTTTTGAAATTTCATTTCATATTATTATATTGAGAAAATTTCAAGAAACTATTAGAAATCGAAAAAAAATTGTTATAAAATATTAGTAAAAACATCAACAACGGTAATATTTTATTAAGATCAAACTTTCTTTTGTTACAGGTAATAAATTTGGCTACTCATCTCATAAGGATTTCATTTAAAATAAAAACTTCTGAAATTTTTAAAAATATATTTTTTTGTATTTAAACTGACAAAAAATTTGGGAAAATCTGATAAGTGAAAATTTATTAGTTAGTAAAAGTTAACTTGGTAATCAAAAGTCAAAACACTCAAAACAGAATTATTTTCTTTTCAAAAATCTTAAGTTTTTCTTCTTTTAAAATATTTACTTCTTGGATCGATTTTTATTTGATCAAAATCGATATGTGACAAATGAATGATTTGCTTCAAGCATTTTTTAAAAATTCATTTGTCTTGAATATTTTTTTTTTTTTTCTGTACATTTTCATAATAAAAATTTTTTCATATGAAATTTATCTATGACTGTTAAAACTTTTATCAATTGTCAGTAAAAATATTTTAAAATCACAACAAAAAAAATTTTTCTTTTTTTTAAATTTTTTATTCCATTTACTTCTCATATTTTCCATATTTTACATTAATACATCAAACTTATGTTGCTATTGATGCTGATGTTGCTGCTGTTGTTGCAGTATTTTTTCATTCATCATAGTAATTCTTCATAATTTTCAAGTAAATTCAATATTTTCTACTTTGTTTCTTTCTCTTTCTGAATTTTTTTTTGTTTTTTTTTTATATCCTGATTTCTATGAAATGTAAAATGAAAACTATTTTGGTCAGTCATAATTTTATTTTTGGGGTAAAGTGAAAGAGAGAAAGAGAAAGAGAGTGAAACATGGTGTCTAGAAAAGTATAAGAAAAATAAGAAAATTTTGATTGAATAATGGGATAGTCATAGATTTCTACTATCATATTTATCATATTTGTATATATATATTTTTTTATTTAATATTATATAATATGTTTATCGTCCTTGCTATATATATTTATCATTCAAAAAAAGAAAAAAAAAAATGTTTTTTCTTGAGTTGTATATATAATAGGATACACCTCAACTTATCTTTTTTAACATTTTTCTCTTTTTCATCTCTTCACTTCAATATAAGTATAACAAATTTTCTATTATAATATGTGTTTCAGTGTTGAATGTGTTGTATTGTTTATTGCAGTTGTTGCTTGATTTAGAATCGATTGCTTGTCAATTCATTTGATGGAGAGGTCTTCTTTTCTTTAGAGGATAAAAATTAAAAAAAAAAACAAAAACAAAAAAAAAAAAAAATTATAGTGTAATATTTATTTGAGAAAGGATATTTTCTTAGATGTTCTAGATTGAAGTTCTGAAAGTTTTTTTCGAGTAACAACCAACAGACAAAAAAAAATATATATATATTTTTTGACGATTTATAACCCATCAATAATTTAAAAATGATAAATTCAATTCATAAATATCAAAAATACAAGAAAATATAGCATTAAGAGGTGATAAAATATATAAAAGAGAGAAAGAGATGTGAAGATAAAACAAAACAGAAACAATAACAACAACAACAGTCATTTATTAAAAGTAAAAAAAAAAATAAAAAAAATGATAAAATATAGAAAATGATTTTTCTTTATACTTTTCTTTTTTTTTTTTTAATGTTTTATATAAGTTTAGGTGAATATAATAGGGGCAAATGGTTTGGGATTACCGTAAAAATCATATATAATATATATTTTCAAAAATTGTTTTGAATGTAGACCTGATGTTTTGCAGAAATTGAAAAAAACAAAAAAATGAAAAAGAAAAAGAAAAACTATTAAACTTCATATATGAAAAATGAGAGAAGTATGAAAAGTTTTTCATTATCTTCTTATCCATTTTGAAATAGTTGAGATAGGTGATTTTATAAGATGTTGTGATGAATAAGAAGATAGAGGGATACTTTAACAATAGTTTTTTGTTTTTTTTTTTTTGTTCATGTTGTTTTTAATGTTAGCCTTAACTTTTAAGGTAAAAAGTATAACTGAATTGAATGAAGATGAAAAATTCTTTCAATTTCAAATGATTTCATAAATAACACGTAGAAAAATGTTTGAATGTTTTAATTTTAACTTATGTCATAAATTTTTTTTTTTTTTTTTGAAAGGATATTTTTTGAAGAAATTTTTTATAATTTTAAAAGAAGAAAAGTTTTATAAATATTATACATATTATTTGTATATTTTGATTATTTTGTTTGTTATTAACCTTTTAAAAAAGAATTATTTGCTGGGATTCTTCTTAATAGATTTTTAAATGAAGTACTTCTTTAAGTTTAATGTACAAAAATGAATATAAAATTGGATTAATATCAAGAATGTTATTGTATAAATTTTATATGTGAATACTGGATTCAGTCATTATATTTATATTAGTTAAAGTAAAGCATAGTATTATACCATTAATATTATTATTAGTACTGTTATTGGTACTGTACTTTCTTATATTAAATCAATTACTTTTAAGGAGTAATACAATAAATGTTGCTTATTTTTATATTTATCATTACTTTTGCAATTATTTAAAAAGAATGTCCTTTTAGAAAAAAAAAATATTGTCTATATGAAATTATTGTACTTTGATTTTTATATTGTTTTGTAAAGTTATTTCTTATTCAATTTTTCTTTTTTTTTTGCAATATTAAAAAGTTTAAAATACCTAGTCAAAAACCTTTAAAAATTTTGTACAAAATTAAAAAAAAAAATATGATAACATTTTTGTAGTCCCTAGTGGTATCTCAGTTGAATTAACTTTAAAATTTAACATAAGCCCCTTAATATATGCAATCACATTGATCTTTGATTGGAAAATTCATTTGTTTGATAATAACTTTGATAACAATGGAACTGTACATGCTATAAACAAAGTTAAATTCAGATTTATGCTGGTTCATTAATAAGAATTTCGGTGTTGGTGCCTGCCTAATCGATATGGAAAAGGCCTTTAATATAGTATGGTTAGATGGCTTAATCTACAAGCTTCTAAAATTGTCGGTTCCCAAATATTTAATTTCAATTATATTGAGTATGGAATATAAGAATAAATTTTATATCCACAATAAAAATAAAATGCTGGAAAAACGTTTTTGTATTAAAAATGGATTACTACAAGGTACAGTTAATGCACCAATTCTGTTTTCAATATATGTAGCAGACTTACTAAATTTATTAGCACAGTTTAGTGGTAATAATTATGCGTTAGCATTTGCTGACGATATAATAATCTACTCAGCCGATGATACGGTGGACAGCATTAAACGAATGGTGCAGAATATGTTCAATATTGTAATAGATTACTGTAAAATTTGGTTGCTCAAAATTAATTACAGCAAACGCGAAACAATTTTGTTTCGAAATACTGTAACCAAAACAAGTCCACATATTAAAAAACATTGGAAAGAATTCATTATAAAAACACCAGATAATGTTCCTCTTGTCAATAAAAAAGTAGTTAAATACCTCGGCGTTCAATTGCATCGTAATCTTAACTATATCGATATAAAATATAGCATTTCAAAAGGTAACAAATCTTTCATGGCGGTGAAAAAACTTTTTTACAACAAAAATATTAGTAGAAGAGTCAAAATAATATGTTACCAAACATTAATAAGACCATCGCTGGTATATGGTGCACCAATATGGTACAACATTAGTGCAAGCTTAATGGAAACATTACGTAAATTCGAAAGCAAGTGCTTAAGAGTGTGTACCAACATAAATCGTAAGCCCGAATCCGACTACAAATATTATTATTCAAATAAATATTTGTATAAGGAAGCCCATATCATACGTATCGATAATTTTATAATAAAATTAATCAGAAATCATTATGATAGAGCACAAAACACTCCAGAGAATGGTTTAATATCGCATATATTTTACCACAATGAGGAGTACATTGAAAAGACATTGCTCACGGGTTTCATAGCCCCTGAGCATTTCATCTTTTTAGATAAAAATCGTTATATCCAAAGCCAAAATCATGTCCCCCTATTATACAACTATAATAGACGGACTACGTGTAAAGCTATTGAATATAACCCGGGCAATATAAATGGAGAAAATTTAAAATACGATATGTCCATTCCGGACAAAGATAAATTAATTAAAAGAAAATTTTGGTGGTTGGAAAATGCTTATGAATTAGATTAGAGTATTAATAATACAGATTATTTTATCTAGGTTAAGTAGGTTAGGTAGGTTAGGTAGGTTAAGTTTTATTTTATAAAAATTATTTGAAATAATATCGGCTTTTGTTTGCCCGGCTTTTCCAATAGTCACTTTATTATAGTCTAAACACTCACTTTTTTAGCTTTAAGTTTTATATCATATAGCATAAAATTAGCATATAAAAATTAAAATTGTAATTTAAATGTTAAATACTTTTATAAGTTAAAACCGTTTTTGTAAATTTTTTTAAGGTTAAGTAGTTTAAGATTGTACAATGGGTAAAAATAAAAATTTAATTTAAAAAAAAAAAAAAAAATAATAACTTAATTTTTTATGATTTTTTTTAAACAAATTGATGTTAAAAGAAATCATTTTTTAAGGTTGACTTCAATATATTAACTTAAAAATCCAAAAATGCTTAATAATTTTCTTTAAATAAGTATATGTCAAAAAGTTTTTTTAGGATTTTTTTTAAAACTGTGAGAATATTTTTATAGTTTCAAAATGAAGGTCATCATTTTTTTTTACACGCTACTCAAACTGTAGGAAAGGATTCCTTTATACAAGATATTATTGGTTTAGGTATTAGCTAAATTAGGTGAGTGGAATTGGAGGAAAATAGGATAAGAGAAGAGAATTGAATTTAGAAAAATAAAATAATGAAATCACCTTACCTAGAAGATGAAATACTACTTTCTATTTTATCTTCAAATTTGAAAAGGTTTGATGTTGTAACAAAATTAAAGTAGTGTGGCTATTTATTATTAAAGAATATTAAAGTGCTTTTGGCTAAAAATTATTAAATATTTATTATTAAATAGTTATTTTACATACATATACACCTATATATTAGCAATAATAATGTCAAATGTAATTCATTTTATTATGTCATTTATTGCCTTCATTCATCATGTAAATATTTTTATATATTATGAAATTCTATATAATAATATAATGTTATACTTATTTACATAAATATATATATAGAAATATAGGTATAAACATATATATTTCTTTAATAATAAAATTTTTTGATTTAATTTGATTTGACTGATGTATTGTTGTTGTTCTTATTATTATGCAGTAAATTTTCTAAAATTTAATAATAAATTGTGACGTTTAAGATAATTATAGATGAAATTTTATGTTTGATGATAATAATAGTAATGAACCTTTACAATTTTACAAAATATAAAAATATATATATGCGAACATGTATATGAATTTAAATGATAACAAATACAGTTATGGCTAATAAACTGGGAACGGAAAGTAATTTTTGTAAAATGGAAAAATTTAAGGAAAATTTAAGTTCAATTTTATCAAATTATTATCATAGTAATGATACTAGTGGGTTTAGGGAATTAGGGCTAACTGTACCGATACAAATTTCAAAACCTTGAATAATATAATAACGTAAAGACATCAAAATTATTCCTTATTTAAATTTTCGTCATATTTTGACGTAACATTTGTTCTGTTTGCAATTGTTTTAATGAAGAAAAATCTAAAAAGAGTTAATTTTGAGGAATGAAGGTTCATTGTTTAAGTTTTAGTTTTTCTTTTTCAAAAATTATGATTGACTCCACTTCACAAGTATCAAAAGCTGGAACTAATTACCTTCATTATATTATTGGCACCAAAAATAATTTTATAATATGGATCAGGTAATTATCCTTAAAGATATAATGCTGAAAGATATATGGATTTTTGTTTTGAACAAAAAAGATTTGATAAAGGAAAACGGAAAATTAAACTAGAATAGCCAAACAAGAGTTCACATTTTTTTCTAGTAAAACATGTCTATTTATTTTCAAAAATATTTTGGAAGACCATAAAATATAAAAACTTTATTCAAGTTCAAAAATATAAAATATTTAGAGAAATAGTATTAGGAAAATCCTCGAATAGAGATCCAACAAAATTGTACAAAGCTATTAAATATAAATTCAGACAACAACTGTGTACCTCTAAACCTAGGTTAGGTTAGATTAAGGTGGCTGCCAAAAAGGCACACTTAAACCTCTACACCTAAAGAGAACAGAATTTGGTGGCGTTTATATATTTTTATCCCAAAAAAAAATGTATTTTTTAAATTATCTCTTAATTAGTTGGCAATAACTGCTAATATATTATAATATATATATATATATATATATATATTATGTAATTCATTAATATTGATTTGTATTGACAATATGACGAATAACCTATAATATATTTTCATCATCATCATCATCATCATGAATTTAGTCATCATTAAACCTCAAAGTAGACCAATAAAATTTGCACTAATTTATTGATTACATATGTATACGTATGTATGTATGATTAAGAACAAAAATGATGCTAAGAATTTAAAATGTTGATGGTTGATTATCTAAAATGAAAAATATTTTATTTTCTTGAATTGAATATTATATAGAAAGATGAATCAACATAATATTTATGGAGGTGGGTGCGTTTCACAAAAATATAAATGAAAATTCAAAAAACGTTTGATTTATAATTGATATATGCTTTGGAAGGATGATTCTTAACATTATTATCGCCTTTAGAATATTAAGAGATATTGATTATATTATTTTATTGCTAATATTCTTATTATTTTTGTTTTCAAAATAATTATTATCCATCAATTTATTATTTTTGATGCGTGTATATAATTCTTAATTAAAATAATATTCGTAAAGTATAATTAATGATTTTTTTTGTCACTATCGTTGTTTTTCTATAGTTTTTTTTCTTATTGTTTTGAACTTCTTGTGGTATCTTAAGAATATTTTAAGTTAATTTTTATTTCATTTAATTCTGAAGTTTGCAACAGTTTATCAGCAATTAAATTTTAAAAATTAAAAATTGAAAATTTTGAAAAAAAAGTTAACAAACATTTTTTGTATAATTTTGTTTAACATTTTAATTTTTAAATAAAAGATCCTTTTTTTCTAATTCTTAACATAACATTGCTAAAAACAGATTTTTGAAAAGAAAAATTTTTAAATATAATTGAAATTCCTTTTCTGCCTTTTCCTTTTCGTGTATTCTTTTGCATTGTCCTGTTTTAAAAATCCAAATTTTAATTTTTTTAGATTCTCTTTTAACATTCGTTGCTTTTAAATTGATTAATTCATAATATGTCCTTTATGTCCTTTAGTTCTTGTCTTTAGATGTATTCTTTAGAACTTTACTTTAATATTTTAAATTTTTGTTTTGGTTTTTTTTTTCAGGCAATTTGAAATACAAAATAAGACCTAGATAATAATTATAATTAAGTTTTGTTAAAAGTGGAACCAAGTCAACCGTAATATATATGTTAAACTCGAAACACCAATACATAAAATGGTCAAACTTCTCACTAACTATTACTTATTTAGTCGGAAATTTTTTTTATTTAACAATTCAGAAGTACTTAAATTTCAATTTAAATTTCATTTCCAGAAACCTTAATTTTAGTAAATCTTAACCATTAATTTTTATTTCGAGGATTAGGGATGGATGGTGGATAAAAAGAAGAAAAGATATTGTGGATAAGCCAAAAAAAAAAACTTAATGAATTTTAAATTTGAATCAAATAGATTTTCTAAAATCAAAGTTATTCCTTTTCATATGATTGAAAACAATTGCTTTTTTAATTCATTTGCCCCTCCCCCCCCCCCCCCCCAAATTAATGGATGAAAATACATTTTCATTGGATTAGCGAAATTTAAATTAATTTTAACTTTTCGATTTTACCTTTTCAAACCAACCAATAGGTACTGTCTTCAATTTTAAGCAAACGCCTCAATTTTTGTGTTTTAGACTTGATTCTTAACTTTGAAAAACTTACAAAGTTCTCCATGTTTCAAATTTCTAAACTTCACAAATAGAAAAATACAAAGATTTTCTAATAAAACTTAAGCTTATTCTCAAAAATCTTCAATGATTTTGAAAAAATTTAAGGTTCTATAGTTGCAAGCGTTTTAAAAATTTAAGTTACAAGATGATATCAATTTTATTTTTAAAATTTCCTGTTGTGGGACGTTTTCAAATTCAAAAAACATTCAGCAGAGTTTAATATATAAATATTTTAAACTTTTCGAGCTGTAGCTCTGTAACGCTTGAAGGTACTTAAAACAGTTCTTTTATAAAAATTAATGATTATACGCTTTATAGAAGTGGCAAGGAAAAAATCAATACTTAAATATACGTTTTTTACCTTAATGAAAAGGATTTCCATTTCAATTGCTAGTAATATTTTCTAATCTAAAAAAAACCTTACTTTACAGTCTATTTGAAAGATATTTGAAGAATAATTAATTAATTACTTGAAACAAATCACGTAAATACAAGAACTTTCATTTGAGAAGGAAATACTTGCTATTAAAAAGGAAAATTTACATTTGAAAAGGAAATACTTGCACTCAAAAATAAAATACTTGCAATTGAAATGAAAATACTTGTTATTAAAGTAAAAAAGGTATATATAGTTAACTTTTGAATAGGATTGTATAACTACAAAATCTTTTAATTAATAAAAAAAATCGTAAACCGAATTAAAATCAAAAGAAAAAAAAAATTTATAAATTTTGATGACATACTTTAAAATTCTTTTAAAATCAACATGTTGTTTAAATCTATTAACAAAAAAATTCTTTTCCTTCCAGATTTTATAAAAGTGTCTTTTTTTTTGTTCTACCGTTGCTTTTACTTTTATTACAATCTAATGGATTTGTTCCATTATCTCATCATATTTTGTTAAAAATCATGAAAGAAAACAAGGAACAGAAAACAAATTAACACGAAATTATTATAATATTATTATAGAAAATTTAATTACTTTCCTTATTAAGGCTTTTTTTTTTTGTGTTTTTTTAAGTGGTGAAAAGTTTTTTTTTATTTTATTTTTAATTCGCTTATTTTTTGTTTGTATTGGTAAATCCCTTTGGTATAGTGGATAATAACTGAACACGATATCAGTAAAGGAAAAGAGAGTAGAAATTTGATAAATTTTTTTTGGTTTTTGGTTTTATAGACGACACCAGATTTATTTTATTTTTACCGGAATTTGTTTGTATTTTTTTTTTTCTAATTATTTTATTGCTTTTGCTGATGTCCTTTTTTCTTAATAGTCCGGTTATGTTTATGTTGTAAATATAAAGTTATTTTATTTGATTATTTTTAATTTTTTAAAATATTATACAAGTTATATTTAACATTTAAACAGTCCTTTTAACAGTGCCTTATTAAAACTTAAGATGATAAATATGAAGATTGAGTTCTGGAAAAACATTGTGGGTCACGTCAATAGGATTTTGATTCAAGATAAATAGGCTAAAAGAAATAAATGCTATACGTCATTTATTAAAATTAACTGACTGATGGCCGGTAATAATAATAACAATTAACACTAATTCTAATAATAATAGCTGCTTCAGTGAATCTGTCTTCAATTATTTCGGTGTTCTTCAATTACTACTGCATGTTGTAACTGTTGATGACTGTCGTCACTGATAGAAAAATAATAATAAGAAAAATAATAAAAATAATAATAATAACAATAATAATAGGCCAATTCATTGTTTCATAGTACTACGTCCCAATTCTAAATTTCCGAATTCCTGCCTTATTCCGTGCTATCCTTATTCACCAGCCAATATTCTGCTTAATTGTCAATATCCTTTTTATTGACTAAAGAGGGAGGTGCGTTTAGTTAATAACAATATAACACTACAAAAGTGGTTTTCTTGGTGTCTTTGAAAGTTTTCCAACTTCTTTGGAACAAAAAAAAAAATTAAACGGATATATGTATGTTAATTAAAATAAATAAGTTCTTAAAGTCAACCTGGGTTAAATCATATTCATATATACATAAATAATATTATTAAATTGGTATTAATAATTATTTTTCATATCGTAGTGGAAGAAATCTGTTGATAAGTTATTTATCACAAAATAGGACTGGAACAAATAAAATATGATATATTAAATACAAGTCTTCTATTTCTTTTTTCAACTTTTATTACAAGCTTAAAATTTTCAAAATGGGTTTCAAGATGGGTTTCAGCATGCCGAACTCTATTATTATTAATATTTTAATGTAATGTTTAATGTTTTATTCACCAAAACTTATTAGCCATAACTTGACAGAATAGGTAACAGTTTTACTTTTTATTTTATTATAAAACAAAAAAGATATATGGACTCTAGAGAAAAAACGAGGCAAAGTGAACATAAACGTATAAAAAACGTATAAACATAATATATGCTATTTCCATAAAACTTGATCATCTTTTACAAAATTTCAGATCTTTTAGTACCGATGTTAAGTATCATATCATTTTTTGTAAGATTTCAAATACCTGGCTTCAATAGACTCGGAGTTATTTTCATTTAAAGAGAGAAGTTGTTGAAAAGAGTAGTAGAACCCGCTGGGCAAAAGTGCTGAATTTAAATAGCGAAACTAACAATTTTGCAAAAGTGACGTAAAAAATTTCAAACTCCTAGCTTCTTTATTTTTTGAGTTATGGTGCAAACGGACGGACGGACAAACGTACATGGGTTAATCAACCTAGAATTCGATTCTGAGCCGATTCATACACTTGAGTCTATATCTAGCTCGACTCCTTTAAGGTGTTACAAACATAATGGCAAATTTAGTATACTTATTATGTTCATATGAGTACAAAGAGAGAGAAAAGAAAAAAGTTAAATATTATGTTGTTAACAAAGGATAGATATTGTAATAAGTAGTTAGTAACACTCTATTTTTATTAAACCTTATGTATTTTCTTAGAACAAAAGCTATAATTAGTAAAAATAAGTGGAAACTACTTCCCTTTATTTAATTTTCAATATTATATACAAAAACTATAAGGAAGAAAGGGTGCAAAACATTGTTATATTTGTATTTTTTCAATGCTTTTTGACAGTAACTGCTTAGTAGATAGATTTTTAACAGATTTTCATATGGCTGCCCAGTGAAATATTTATCAATTTATCAACTACCAAATCATTTAATTTTTTTTCTTGTCTTTTTTTCGCCTTTCACATACATAAATTTGAGTAATGTATGTGATGTATTTATGTATGTATATGTATGTGTTTGATTATCAAGAAAATTTTATGGTCGCGTGGTAGGTGTAACTACTTATTATAATAGATATACTTTGGTTCTTTGGTCTTCTTCTTGAAGACCTGAATGCCTTCTGTGTGTGATCGCTAAAGTCTTCCTAACTTAACTTAAACTATTATATTGAAATATTAGTTTTAAAATCACACGAATATTGAAATAAACTTTAGTTTTTACTTTGAAGTTGATACAAGTTAAAATTTTTTGAATGATTTTAAATTTGCCACTAATTTTTGAAGCTAAAAAGTTTTAACTCTTGTTTTGGTTTAAAAACCTTCCATTTAAATTTTCTATTATTTTTCAAGAAAATCCTTTATAAATTCTTTAAAACGGAATTGAAAACGTTTCCATAATCAATTCTCTTAAAGTCTATTAAACCATGATATTTTATTAATAATTATTAAATTGAAAATATTAGCGTGTTTGCTAAAAAATATTGTTGCCAGATGTTTTTTAATTTTTTTTTTTTTAATTTTTACCGACCGCCTACAATTATGTATATGGTAGGTATTGTTTTCATACTAAAAATTTGTACCCGAGATTTTGACAAAAATGCACTACTCCGGTGCGGAGAAGGCTAAACATTTTTTTTTTAGCGTGACGTCTCTGTGTGTGTGTCTGTGGGCATGTGTACAGCCTAAACGACTGAGCAGAATTTTTTAAAATTTCATAGTAAAGGTTTTGATGTAAATATCTCGGATCGAGAAGCTTTTGGACCAACTCGGACAACCGGAAGTAGTAGTTTAGTATTGTCATTTTAAGTTTTTTTAAAGTTTTTTACGAATATTTCTACATGAAAAAGTTGTTATACAAGTAACGAGCAGCAACTTTGCCATTTTTGATCCGAACATTTTTTGATCCGACCAACTTTCAGTTTTATTTAATTTATTTTTCTAAGTCCAAATTTCATACATATATTATATTATTGTTTTGTATTTGTTTACAGTTTATATTATTTTTTACTTCTAATATTTTTGAATGAAAAAAAAATCTTGTACATACTTAGACACATACATATGTATGTAAAGATGGATGCATGAATGAATGTATACATATATTTTTACGATTAATTCATTGATTAGTTGTTATTGGTATTAAATAAAAAAAATTATGTTAAATTATTAGAAGTTATATTGCTTTAATATAATGTAAATTATTATGTAAAAAATCTATGAATTTTGGCTTTATACTTTTTGTATAATAGCGGTCGGTCCTGTGGTGGAGATAGCTGATTTTTTTTTGTTTTACAAAAACATCAGAAAAATAATAAACAAAATATTAAAGAACATATTTTAATTGTTTTATAGTGACGCGATAAATTTACGCTGATATTTTTGTTGTCTTTTTTGAATGGCAAAATAAAAAAGAAAAAGTAGAAAAAAAAAAAAATATATAACAAATTTAAATTGATAGAAAAACATTAAAAAGTTCAGACAACAAAAATAAAACAACAATAACGCCAACATCATCATAATCAGTAAATTTTTTTTTCTCACACCAATCGCAATTTTTTTTTTTTATATATAATAAAATTTAGAGCTAAAACCACAGACTTCATATCTTAGGAGGACACAAGCATTGTAGAATGTAATATTAGTCAGTTATTTATATGTTATGAAGCTGTTATTGTTAAATAAAATGAATCTGATTTTAAACTATTTTTATGATAATCCATTTAGTCCCGCCATAATGTGTATCTTCACATCTTTCTACATACATATGTATATATATATCTAAGTTCAGTGAATTGATTATAACATTATGTATTATAAGGTCGAAACTAATTATGAAGAGATTTTAGAAAAACAGCACATTAATAATATACATTTAACATTAATGATGTAATGTAGAATTATATCACCTAAAGAGGCTATACTATTTTTTATAATATTATGACCAGTAGGAGATGGGAAGTGTTATCTATCTTTTGTTTTTATCTTATGCAATATATTTATAGGATTATTTTTTTTATTTTGCTGCTTTAAGGATTCGTAATAAGGAAATGAAAGGCAAATTGTAGGTAATTTTAATATATTGAGCTTATGTAAACATTTGTGATGGATTTTATGTGAGTTAAAGGGTGTAGACCTCTCTCAATTATTTTATTTTTTTATGTTTTTTTTTTTGTTTTTTTTCTGTTAAGTGATAAATGCAGATAATGAGATTGAATATTCGGTTCAAATTGTTTTGTTTTAATTAAAAATGATTTTAAGTTTAAAGGATATATTTTTTTTTTATGTTAATATTATTATTATCAAACCAGGCTAATCGATTTAAACTTAAAATTAATAAAATAAAAATAAAATAAAAATTCATAGAAATTTTATTGTCACTTCGTTAATATTATTTAGTTAATAATTATGAGAATAAGGTGAGAAGGTAAGAGATAAATTTATTGAAATAAAAAATGATGTGATCAATATTAATAAGGTTTATAAATTGTTAAAAAAAAGAAATAAAAACTCTTATAATTTATTGATTTGACAATAGCTTTTGTTTTTTTTATTTTATGGAAAATTAAAATATTTAAAAGAAAATTATTTCATTTCGGTTTCAAATATTTTTTTTCTCTAAGGAGGCAATCTTCCAAAGATACCAAAAATTCCCCCTTGGTAGTACCAGATTCTTACTGAGTAAGATCCCCCCCCTCTTTTTAACCAATATAATCGGATGAAACCTCTATCTACTAACGAAGTACATTGGCTAGGAAGTAGAGATAGGAAAAGATAGGACAATGATGCGGAAACATTGAATTGGAAGAGGGACTGCAAAGAAACAATGAATCCGTTTATTATTATACTATTTTGCTGACTACTGACTATAGCCATTAACAGTTGCAACATGCAGTAGTATATAAAACCTTGCTGCATGAGGCAATAATTGAAGGCAGCCCCACTGTCACTGTAGCAACAATTATATGCAAACGACTAGAATTTTGAGAAAATTAGGTATTCAAAAACTACTAACTATATAGATTTTTTATCAAATTTTTCCATTTTAATTTAAAGTAGGGTATACTAATAATTTAGAAAATTGAATTTAAGTATTTGTTTTTCATACGGGAAGGGGATCTTTAATAAACAATCAGAAAATCTAAGCTCCCATTGTAATTAAAGTAAAACAAAAACTAAAACCACCTTCTATAGAAGAGTAAGTTAAGGTATAAAGAAAATTAAATAAATGTACTTCTTCATCTTTTGTATAATTTCTACACCACACATATACCTAATTTATTTATTTATGTATTTATATCCAGGTACCGTGGTACATAAATATGCCTGGTAGCTACCCCTGTTTCCTGGTAGGAATGTAAGGTATACGATATATTATGATATATAAAGTATTTATATATTGCGATATATGAATATTTTTTTTATTTATTTTTTTATTATAATTATTGTACTCAGCCGGGATCGAACCCGAGACTTCACATTCCCTTATGAATGAGAAACAGATATAATAACATATATATAATTAAAGATGTTATAAAATTGAATTGTAGAACAATTATTCAGTAAAAATTTTTTTACTTCTTCCCGTTTAAGAGAAATTTGGAGCGAACAAAAAATTCCCTATTTTTAGACATGTGTAGCCTGGATTGACCCTGAAAGTAACTTGTCTGTAAAATATTAAAATAAAATACATAATACTTTTTAATAAATTATATTTATTTTAGTTTTTTTAATACAAAAAGAAAAAGAAATAGTATTATAAGGTTTTTCAATTAGTTTCATTTACCCTGAAAATAGCTTCATTTACTTTGTAAAATATTTCGTTTAATTTGAAAATGGTTTCATTTAATTGAAAAATATTATATTATATTATATAACTTTAACTTTATTCTTTTTTGTTTTTATAATAAAATTATTAATACTACAAATGATTGAATTTAACTTATTAATTTTTTTAATAAAACTATAACCTTAAGCTAAAAAACGTACGTGTTACACTATTCTTTCTTTACTTTACTTAATAGTTTTAAAGTTATTTTGGTAATTTTCTTACAAGTACAGTTGTAATTACTTCAATGAAAAATTCAATGTCAAAACATGACATTGAATGTTTCAAAAGTCTGTTATTGAATTATTAGATCTTTATTTAAAGCACAAGTAAATAAACGAAATAAATACTGATACTCTTAAATTTATTGAGTAAAAAATTGTTTTTTATTTATACTTTCAGTATTAAATTGTATTCGCTCTGATGATGGCAGTGATGCCGAAATATATATAGGCTTTATTATAAATAAATATAATATTTTAAGAATTATAAAAATAAAATATTAATAAAATTATTTTGTGGACAAAAACTATAAATAAAAAACAATTTTGTACTCAATAAATCTAATAAAGATGTTCCACAAACTTACGGTTGAAAAAATTCAAGGATACTGATACTCTTATTTGTTACCTTAGATAATATTAAAAAGCTTAAAAAAAATTATTGAAGATAAGACCGAATAAAAAAATTCTGTTAGATTATTCCCATAAATACCAGAAACATGTTTAGTATAAAAAAAATGTATTTGACCGCAGTATGTACTTATGCCTGATAGTGTTTCACCGAAATAAACCGACGATGTATAAAATTTTTTCAACGTGCAATGTAACAACTTTAAATATAATATTTTCTGCAAACCTTAGAATGCCAGAAAATCATAAGAATTATTCAAATTGATAACAATATTAGTGAAAAATTATTTTGGGTATATAGGATGATTCTCTTTGGGTCTTTATAATTTATTATACGTATTTGGGAGAGCAAAACGATCAAAAAAATTGTTCTGCATGCTAGTACCTATTCCCCTTGATTCTTGAGAAAATGATCGTCTTTTTAGATATAAGCAAATTAAATCAAATTAAAAAAAAAATAAGGTAGATTGTAAACCAACGGTTTTTGAAAGCGCACATTTCCAAAAGATAATACAAACTGTTTAGAATTGTGACTTGCAACAAAATTTTAAAATTTCATATAAAAAAAAAATGTGAAAACCGGACTTTTTTGCAATTTTGAGGGGCTGTAAATCCTGTATAACTGAACCCTGTATAACTAAGAAAAACCGATAATGCACGTAAAAATATATTACTGGAGCTTTAATTTTTTTGTGTGCAAAAAAAATGTGTACAAGTGCCTAAGTTACAGTTATATATAAATAACAAATTTTCAATTTTTGAGCCCTAATAGCTTATAAACAGGAGGTGATCCAAAAAAAATTTCAAGTTCCTATCTAAAAGCGTGCCGGAGTTATGAAGATAGAAAAATAATGCAAAATTTGATTTTCACATAACGGTAAATTTAAATACTAAATTTAAAAAAGATATATAATTTTGATATGATTTATAAAGGTGAAAAAAATTCCTATCGAATGGCGTTTTCAGATTGAAAAAAAGTTAAGCGGAACATGAAATAACGCGTTTAAAAATAGGGATTTTTCAAAGTTTGAGGGGCTGTAGTTCCCTGATGAATGGGGCTACATGAAAAAGTTGTACCACAAAATTAATTTTTTTATGAGACCTACCCACTGTTAAATTTTTTTTTTTCTTTATCTTTAACGGTGTATAAGTTTTGTAAACAGACGGACAGAAGGACGTACGTAATAGGCATATTTTTTAAAATTTGTTTTGCAAATGTGTTAAAAACTTTAGATCTCATTATCTCAAGAACAGAAGGAAATAAGCCCCCTCTACAGAACAAATTTTTGTTCGTTTGGATTCCAAATACACTAAATAAACATTGCAAACCGAAAGTGAATCACCATGTATATAACGAAAATATTTTTTTTAAAAAGCTACTAAATTATATTACACTTTTATTAAAAAATAAAAAAGATAATTATTTTATTAATTTTTTTTTTATTTCCGGAATCCCCAAAAAAAAAAAAAAAACAAAACCAATAATCAAGGTTAAACTGGACGTACACATTCATAATTCAATTTAAAACAATGATAATAAAACTAAATATTTTGTAATTAAATTGAACTCGGTGTAATTATGGTGTAATAAAGAATCATAATAATTCCATTCGTAATTTTTGAGTTATCACAAATTGGTTATAGTACCATAAAAATTACGATAAACTCAATTGAGTTAAAAAATTTAAATTAACCGATAACGGAAGATAAATTTTAAATCTAATGAATATTTAATATTTAGTATCTAATGTAACAAGTGGTGTATCAAATAGTTAAGTGTAACCATGTAGTTATTTAAACAAAACAAATTTTAACTGTCAAAAAAAAAAAATAAAATAAAATGATTTCGGTATTGAAGCGTTGAACGAAACAGATTAATTCTAATAGTTTTCAAGATTATTTGATCTAAAAATTCCAATACCGAAATCATTAAAATATGGTAAAACTGTTAATATATAAAAAAAAATTAAATATTAAAAATATTAGAAATAGCTAAAAAGTAATGCTTTGTTTTTTTTTTTCTATTTTAAAAGTAAAATAGTTTATAAAATAAATACTGTTAACTTTTAAGTACTTATTATTTTTCAAAAAATTCAAATTTCTATTAAAAGAATAAAATAATTTTTCTAGAATCCTACAATAGTATGCCTATAGAAAGAACAAAAATATCTAATTGAATTTAAAAAAAAAATTTCCTCGTTTCTTTTAATTGAGGCCATTATTATGAGGCCCTGATATTATTCTTAACTGAAAATTTTTTTTATTTTTATCTAATTGTTAATATTATTCAATTTATATTTTTTCGATTTAATCAATTATTTTTATACAAAATCTTATTTTAAATAAAAGAAAATTGAGAATCAATTTTAAAATGATCATTTCTATTTTCTGAAATTGTGTCTTTAATAAAATGCTTGTAAAAATTTATGTTTGTTAGTTGGGTTATAAGATCATTTTCACATTTTTTTGGTATTCTATCATTATTTATATAAATACCGGTACTAATGATCCCTGTTAAATAATACCTTTCATTCGAACCAACATTTTTTTTTATAAAAAAACCACTACCACTATCACCTAAACACACAGTTTCATTTATTTGGGTTATGGCACAAAATTTATCACCGACAATTTGTGATCTTTTATGAATATTAATACGATTTTTGCATTGATTGTTTGTTAAAGTTGTCAATTTTCTTAGACGTAATTCATCACTAAATTTTGAAGGATCCCTACTTATAATATATCCTTCAATATCACTTTTAATATTAAATTTATTATAATGATTAAAATTAATGCAGGCTGGTTGTATATACGATAAATAACTTAATTGTGTATCAAGAATTAATAAAGCAATGTCATTTAATTTTTCTGCTGAATGATAACTAAAATAAAATAAAATTATAATCAAATAAAATAATAAAAAATATTATAATAAAAAAATATTAAAAAAAAAAATTTTTTAAACTAACTTTTTTGCAGTATGTATTTCTTTTATTTTAACATAATAACCGTATTCTTCTTTTGTTTCATATTTTCGATAATTTTTACCAATGCCAACAAGATATTTTGATGCTTCATTTATTTTACCAAATTCATAATTATAGAAACAATGGGCAGCTGTTAGTATAATATTTGAATGAATAATTGTACCACCACATATATTTTCATAATATGATGTGTTTGATGATTTTAATAAAAAAATACTAATATGCCAAGGAAATGATACTGTATCATTTATTTTAGAATTATATTGTAATTGATTTTGATGTTGATAATAATTTTGATCAATTTGTCCACATGATAATTCACATTCATTATTTTGATGTTTCCAATCACCATTATAACAATAACTTAAATAATCTTTATGATTTAATGTTGAATTGATTTTTTATTTAAAACCTAATCGACATCTTACCAATATAAAATCAGATTTTGTTATGCAATTAGTGATAACAAATTTATCTTTATCTAATACTGAATTTGGATTTTTTCTTTGATAACATAAAACTTCTACTTTTGAATTATGATAATCAGTTAAACATTTTTTGCAATGAATACTTGGATCTAATGAAAATATTATTAAAATATAATATATATATATAAATATTTTTTTTTTTTTTTATCTTAATTAAAAATTTAATTTTAAAAAAATATACTTACATTTCATGGCTAATCTTAAACTATTCGCTATATTATATTCATTTTGATTAGAAACAAAAATTTCCGGACAAATTGGTTTAACATTTCTATTAAATTCAATGAATTCATCACAATTTAAATTAATAATAGATATTCCATAACTTAAAGAATATTAAAATTAAATAAATACATAAATATATTTTTTAAAATTAAATAATAATAAAAAAAAAAAAAAATTAAATTACCTTTGATATGCTCCAAAAATTCTGTAATCTTTAAATATATTTTTTTCTGTATAAATTCGTACGAATAGGTTTGTCTCTCTAAAAAAATATCCTTCAGAAAAATGAATATATTTTGGTAATGTTGCAATATAACGTGCATTTAAAATTAATCCCGGATATTTATCAATTATAATTGTTTCATTTGATCTTTTCTTCATAATTATTTCTGCATACCATTCTGGTAAATTTATATTATTATCTTCTATTAATGTGAAATTTTTTAGATCAGTATATTTAATGCATTCTGCATAACATGTCATTATTTTTTCAGACCATTCACCGTTATTTAAGCATATCAATTCTTGCATTGCAATATTTTTATCATTATAATATCCAGTTTGACATTTTACATAAGCTTTTCTAACATTATAAAGACTACCACTACAACTTACTACAACTCCATTAGAACGCTCACAAAATGCTTTAATCGAAATATATTTGAAATCATCATTTGAACAATATTTTGAAATAACATGAATTGGAAAAATTATAAATGCAAATATTTTAATAAAATTACTTAAATTTTTCATTTTAAATTTCAAATTAAAATTTATTTTGAAATATAATTTTATTATTATTTAAGTACTAGTATTTTTACCACGATGTTAACTATGAACAATAAAAAGTGAATACACTTTACAAAAATAATTCAACACTGAAAACACTTTTCAAAAATTATTCAACACTGAACACACTTTTCAAAAATTAAAAGTCAAAAATTATAAAATTTTAATATAAAAAATTTTTACTAAAAATTATTTCCATATGAAAAAAAAATTGATAACCTTAAAGACCTTTTTATATATTGATGTAAAGTTTATAATAAAATTCGACTTTAAATATTATGTGGTTAGTTACAAAAATTTGGACTTTTAGTCAATGAAAAGATGTAGAGATAGAAAAGATTTGTTAAACATTAACAAATAAAAATATGTTCGAAAAACTTTATTCTTCTAAAACATTAAAGGCAGACCAATCATCCATAGAATTATAATATTTTGAATTATTAAATTAAATTTTAGAAGTAAATGGGCAATATAATAGGGTATTATATTAAAATATTCATTTTTATCGAATGTAATGCTTCTGATCAATAATTAAACCTTAAATGTACCATCATTGTTTCCTTTGGAAATAATTTTTGCTTTTTAATATATAATTAAATAATTTTTTATTTTATAATTTCATTGGAAATTTAATCTTATATTACATAGTTATATATATATATAAATCAAATTTCAAAAATTATAAAGTTCGAAACGTATATAGCTACAATTCTTGTTAAAATTTTTTTGTTTTTAAATTAATTAATTAATTTATAATCAAAATAGGATAGGTTATAGCTACCTGGTACATTTATGTGCCACGGTACCTCCAAATAAATAAATAAATAAATAATCCTTTGAATCTAACATACTCGTAAAATATGTTGTTTACTCATTTTTTTTTTTCAAATATTATTTTTATTTACTGTTTTATTGTTTTGCGGTATATTTGCGGAAAAATTTTATTTTGTTTAATGAAATTAAATGTAATTAATTGAACTATTAGACCTTATTTCCAATTTAAATTTTTATCAATGGTTGCTATCAATGAAGCTTCCTTTTGAAAAATGTATAAAAGATATTTTATGGTTAGTTATATACAACAAAATCAGCGTCTTACGTTTTTTCAAAACATCTACACTTAATTATGTTGTTCTTTTTTTTTAATTTTCCAATTTATATTATATAAATTAATAATAAATTCGTTCTTATGTCATTTTTAGATTTTTGTACTTATGTTGTATGTCATTTTTAGATTTTTGTACTTATGTTGTATGTCATAAACGTACGAAGTATATTTTATGACATGAATATGCAAAATATTGCGAAATTTTTTTTTGTAGTTATGTCAATTTTGGTTTTTGGACTTATTTGGTATAAAATATTGGACTCCGCAATATAAAAAGTAGAAAAAGTGACTATCACATGGTAACAGAGACAAAATTAAATTAAGAGTAAATTTTAGCTAACACGAATCTGTAATAATTATTTGCTTTTTATTTTTATTTTATTTATTTATTTATTTATTGATATAAAATAAAATTCACAAGAGATGCTTAATACAATATTATTTGTTTTGTTAACAACTTGGTAATCTTCTCTAACAGTTAGTAAACTGATGATGAAATGAAATTATATAATTACGAAAAGCAATATTTCAATATCAAATTTCAATATTAAAATTCGATTTCATCGACGTGTCATTGAAGCACTTACTTTATTTTTAGTATATTAATCTTTTCAGAAGAAATGAAAATTTTAATGCTTCCTCTTTAAACTTTCAACCGAGATACTAGAAGGGCATCACAAGCTAATCCATATATTTTAAACGCAACCATACAATTTTATCATGTATGATATCATTAAATTTAATAAGAACTTCAATTTGTTCTAAACAATCCTCCCAACATCCAGTAACTTACCATATTTCCCAATTTTCTTTATTCCTATTTTCAAAATCTCCAAACCGAACAGTAAATTATAGCATAGGTTCTAATATAATGTTTGGTTTAAAAGGAAACTGGCGTTTGGTTGGTCAAAGTTTAACACTACCATAGAAAATGATATCATCAGTATATTTCAAAATTCCCACCTGCCCTCGCAAAAACAAAAAAATTTCGGCTAATTTGTCATTGATTCTTCATTAGTATAATAAATTATAAAAAAAAAGATATTTGATACCATTAATATATTTTAAAATTATACAATATTGTATTTAAAAGTCATAAGTTCCTAACACTAATTCTGATAATTAACGAAAAAAATATCTCTTTCTCACTCACACTAATTAACAAACATAACTAATTTTAAAAATAAAAAAAAATTCACTAGTTAATTCTCAAGATGAAAAATTGGAAGATGAATGAGAGAAACATAGAATTCATGTGATAGAAAAATAATGTTTTCATTTTAAATGATTATAAATTCGAATTTATATTTTTATTTTCTTTTATTTTTCTTTTTTTTTCGCCTTTTATGTCAAACTTATTTCGTTTTTTTTTTTTTTTTGAATAATTTTCTGATATGTGGTAAATGTTGAAATTACATGAGCTGACAACAAAACTCAAACCTATTACAACATCCATAAAATATTTGATGGATTTAAAATGAGATATAAAATTTGTATAGACAAGTTTTTAAGAAGGATTATTATAATAGATCTGATATAATACAAGAAAACATGTAAGGAAGGAGGTAATATTAGGAAATAATGATAAACAACTGTTATATTAAACAGAGAACCCTTTTATATTATGCTGATGGTATTTTAGTGTGATATTTTTCACATTAATTCCAAAATGTTTTGTATTTAATGTATATGTGTATATGTATATTTATAAAAAACATTTTAACATTTTTTTTGTATATACTTATATTGTATAATAATAAATAGTCTGTAACTAATACATATTTACTTACTATGTATGTATTATATAGGTACTGTTTTTTAGTTTTATTATATAAAATAAGTCGAAAATCAATCAAATGTCAATCAAATTGCAATTTAAATTGCATTTGTTGTAAAAGTGAATAGATTAAGGGATAATGATTTGGAAAAATTAATCGATTTTTATTGATTTTCTGTTTCCACCTTTTTTTTTTTTTTTTGAACTTTTCCTCGTAAATTTAAATGTTGTCAAATTGATAGATTGATGTTTGACATATTTTATAATACTGACATGTCATCATTGAATGATTTTTGTTAAATTAAGTTTATTTTAATGGATTTTTAATAAGTTTTTGTATTTTTTTTGTCTTTTCTTACCATTTTTGTTTTTTCTTTTATTTTGCGAAGTACAGTAGTATATTTATATATACAAAGCGAGTATGTATATATATATATATATACAAAAGAACTATTTGTGATATTTAATTTAATTGTTGGTGAATATAATTAAATTTAAATGGAAGTTAAAAGTACACTATTACATTTTATTTAAGGATATAATGCAATTACTTATACAAAATATAAACTGTCATTTTCTGCAAATATTTGTATTATTTAATATTTGAATTATGTTGCATTTTTGTTGAAGAGAATCCATTGATTGAGTCAAATGTTCAAGTTAAATAAAATGTGTCAAATTTTGTTTTATTTTAAACTTGAAATATTATGTTTTTTACTTGATGTTTATTCAAAGAGTAGGATATTAAATTTTTGTGTATCACAGGGTACCATACAGGAATAAAAATAAATTTAGATAAGTTTACAAAATGGAAAAATTATGAATAGTTTTAGGATAAAACGATATGTTGAATATAATGGGATCTCAAAATTTTACTGTAAATTACTATGTAATACAGTATTCGACCTTATCAAATGTAGAATTACTTAAATTATAATCGATACAGCTGTTGTTTGTATATGTAAATAACATAGTAATTTACAAAGATTGTGTAATCAATGTAAAAAATGTAAACAACTTAGAGTAGGTACATAGATTTGGTTACAAATTTTTTTGTTTAAATAAATAAAAACGTACATGGAAAATATGAAATAGGATGAGTGAGTATAAACTAGTATTAGGTTAGTTAGTTCAGCATAATAATATAAGTAATACTCGTAATTTTTTGACAAAAACTCACTTAATAAAAATTACATATAGATTAAATAATTTTTTGAATATTCGTAAGGGAGTATTAGATAACGGAATACGTACTGTATTAAAAAAATAAAAACAAAGAGTCTTAAGGATAATTTCAATTTGGAAAAAAATTAAAATAACTGTTACACATCACAATATTTTATTAAAAAAATATATATTCCATCTGTTATATTTTTGAAAAACTAATATTGTACAAGAGTTGAGTTTAAGACCAGTAATCGGAGTGACATTCTTAGAAGATAAGAGACATTTCCGAAAGTTTCCTCTATCTTTTGAATTTTTTGTGATCTGAGAGGGAAGACGAAATGTTAATAAAAACTCTTGAATAAACATCACGATTAATAGAATATTTTTGACTATTTAGACTATGTAGCACATTATTATTGATTTAGTCCTTAAATTTATATGTAAGGCAAAAAAATACTTTACAGACCAAATTAGTGCACTCTTTATAATTAATTCCTTTCGATTTTAAATAAAAAAGTTATTATTAAAAACCTAGAATATTTTATTAAATAAATTTTACATATTAAATTTAAGTTAAAATCATATACATATTGAAAGTTTTTAGTATAATAACTAATAATAATTAATAAATATTTTTAATAATATGTCAAAGCTAAACATTTTAATCTTCAAGGTCATTTAGAGAAAAAAAAAATGTTTTCATTTATTTTTTTTAATCGTAATAATAATTTGTGTAACCCAAAATAAAAATATTAAAATACATTCAAATATCAATCAGTCTATCAATATTTGATAAAAATGAAAAACAACCCTTCAAAACTAGATATAATATATTGAACTCTTCTAAATATTAGATTCACTTATGACTGTATGACGACCAGGTATAAAAATAAAAATAACAAAATTGAATTGAATTGAAATGAACTGAACTGTCAAAAAATTTAATTTGTTTTTGATAAGAGCACGTAAATCTAAACTTGAAAACAATGAACTTATATTATTTTATTTTCTGCTATATATGACTAAGTTTTTTTTTTTTGGGTTGTTTTGGTTCTTGATTGATTAATGACAGGTTCTATATAGATAAGAAATGGCGTTTTTGCGTCGCAATCGCGTTGTTGTTCATTTACATTTTTTTTTTTTTATCAAAAGTTAGTTGTCAATCAAAAATAGTTCTTTTAATTTATCATATTAAAAAAATATAAGGTATTATTGATTTGTTTTTTATTTTGTAATAACATTTTAGAAAAATTTTAATAAAGTATCAAAATTTGAAAAAAAAAACCAAAATTGTTTTGTTTTTTTTCGTCATTTTTAAGCAATTTTAAATATACTTATACGTAGTTATAACAATAACTTGTTATTTTAAAATTTTTAAAGAAAATTCATTCAAAATTTATATAAATGTGACATGATGAGTGGTTAGAGAAAATGAAATATTTAAATTATTTAAATAAAGATAAAAAATTATAAATATGAAAAATTAAAAGCAAATTTTTTAGAAATAGATAAATATGATCTATGATATGATCTGATAAATATGTAACTTTTTTTCAATAAAATTTTGGTAATGTTCCGGAAAATTTCATAAATGCCTTAAAAGTGTGATATCTTTATGAAGTTTTTGTTTTATTAACGGGTTTTTTTCATTTTTCTTTTTTCTAAAGTTATTTTATTACATTAGTTGCTAACATATAAATTTTTATTTTTTTTTTTTTCCTTCAAATTAAAAATACGTTTCTTATATACGAGAAACGAAATTTATCAATCAACAAAACTCCAATATTAGATCTTTACATGTGTTAACAACTTTTTTAGTTATATAGTTACAACCCCTTAAAGTTTGGAAAACGTCCCATTTTCAAATGTTTATATTTCAAGTTCTGCCTAATATTTTTTCTCCGAAATAGTAAATAAAGACGAAATTTTTGTTCAATAAATGCATTTTGATATGGAATACATACCTACCTAAATATAAAAATAAAACTTGTGGGTTGGACATGGAATCTTTTATTATAAAATTGTGTATATAAAATATTAGTTAATATCGGTGTACATTGCTGCGTCCTCAATAAATAAAACATATGCGTTGTTAATTGAAGATATGGCTTAAGAAATTCCAAGTCTGTTATTAGAAACAGCTTCACTGTCAAAGAGCAATATGTATACAAAATTTGAAGCAAATCAGTCAAACAGTTTTTATTTTAGAGCGAGAAAGTTTTAATATTTGCACCACAGCCCTAAATTGGCGGGCCGTTAGATCAAAATCGTTAGCCCAGAAACACTCCGCCTACCGAAAAACTTTTTTTATACAAATTTTCATGATGATCGGTTGAGTAGTTTAGGAGACTATAAATCAGAAACAGACAGACAAACCGACAAATATTCAATTTATACGTATAGATTTCTTTAGAAAATGGTGATACCATACGTGCCTCCAGAGCACGCAAAGTTTTTATGTTATTTAATTTTTAGATATGAAAAAAGTCAATTTTGTTATGCTGATGGCTTTATTTCTATATTTTGACAAATATGTATTAAATATGATGGCCAATGTTCACTTAACAGAAAAAAAAGAAAAAAGTATTCTTTTGATTATTTACTACTTTCCTAGTGTTGTCTGGAACACCTGTCTATGTTTTTATTAATTTTTGTATTATTTACGTTTTTATTAAAATGTATTGTTTTTTTTAGAACTATTTTTAACATTTATGATAAAAAAATAGAAATATTTTTATTTAGGTACTTTTTTGACGGTATCCCTGATTAGATAGATAAAATACTCAAAAAAAGCAAAAAAAAAAACCAGTTTAATTCATTTTAATATAATATGTATAAAAAAAAATTTCCAATTGAAAATTTTAATTGACATTAGAATGAATTTTTTAATAAAAGTACTTGAAATTCATATGAAATTAAAGAAGTTAGGAAATCATTTTTTTTTTTTTTTTCGTAAGTTTTTATGAATGTAATATTGAGTTTTAGAAGTTTTGTACTATTGTATTTATTAAAAGATTCTATTATATTTTATTAATAGAAAATTGTGACATCAAGGTAAAGTATTTCATTTAAATGAGTGGAAAATTATTTCAAGTTGTCTATATAATATTTATTAAAACAAAAAAACAAAAACTTTGATGATTTGACATAATTTTGGAATTGATTTGATTTTAGAAATATTAAAGTACAGAAGTTTTATTCTTAATGGCCAAAATACATATCGCCTTTCTCAAAAAAGTACATTTTATAAAAAGAAAAAGTGCAAATACTATAGATAGACACATTGTTTTTTGCTTTATTATTCCATTTGAGAATATAGGGCTTCCACATAACATCTGTATCTGATTCTGTTTTCGGCTATTCTTTTGATTTCTGACCAAGTTTTCCCGGTTGGTACAATTTATTTTATTATCGACCTTTGCCATGTATATTTTGTTCTACCCATTCTCCTTTTTCCTTGTGGGTTCCAATCAAATGCCTGCTTATGGATATCGCACAGTTCACTTTTCTTAATGTTTGACCTATTCACCTCGACTTTCTTTCTTTTATGGTCATGATTATGGGATGTTGTCCTGTAATACTCCATAATTCAGTGTTTGTGATTGTTCGGCCAGAAGACTCTACAGATTATTCTAAGACACTTATTTACATAGACCTGTATTTTGTTAATGTTATTTGTGTCTATTATCTATATCTCGCTACCGTACAGGAGAATTGATTTAACACACGATTTTAATATTGTGAGCTTTGTATTTCTAATGTGTATTTTCATTACAAAATTAAAATTTGAACAAAAAATCTTTTACTAATTAGATATTACATCATAACACATCGGCCTTCAATTCTGTATATAACACTACAGCGTTGGAATTTTTCTATAAATTCGTAAAATTGTGGTTTACGTTCTCATATCGATATTGAGCATGACTAGTTATCAGTGGTTCAAGCTTTTTACAGCTGCGGTGTTGTAGATGGTTTTATCTTTCTGATATCATCCCCGACCTTTTTCGGATTTTTTTCTTTTCTATAGAATGTCTTTATTATATCAGAAATCTTTTATTACTTTAAAAATGCAACCGGTTGCTGAAACATTTATTTTCTTTCGTTTTTTTTTGATTTTGACTAATAGATTTATTTTTCTTAGGTAATACATTCACATATCTTATGAATTTTTTAATTTAATCACAATCAGTTAATTACTATGTGAAATAAAAAGAATCAAATTAAATAGTATTGTGATTTTTTAAAATTTTATACTTTGCACTCATAATTTCATTAAACAACAAATTGAAAAAATAAAACGAATTACATGCAATTTACATTAAGATAAAAAAAGAAAATCAAATTAATAATAATTTAAATTAACGCCCTCTCTACATCAATTTTAAATAATAGATAGTATTGTATTAATTTAAAACAGATAATTATATCTTAATAATAGCATTTATTGCAAAGTTGTACAAAAATTTAATTTTTTTTTTTTGTTTGTTAAATCTATAATTGCACGTATGATTTCTGGGGGTGATCCTTAGGCTTTTAAATATAATAAATATATCCTTAGTTTAAATAGAAAAAAATTGATTTTATAACATTTAGGTTCAGCCAAACAGTTAATACTTTGATTATTTTATATATGAATCTGAAAAGGCACCTTGAACGAACACAAAAGAGTATGTACATAGGTTATGCCTATAGGTTTCCTTAGAAGTTTCGTTAACATCATTAAATTCTTCTGGTAAAATAAATTCTTCAAAGGATTTTCTCTGATTGTTTGCAAAACTTAACCTCCAATAATTTTAAACTATTGTTTTAGTCTCAGTTCAAATGTTTTCTGTAATTCCTTTTCAATTAACATCTCCATTAATTTCGAATTTTGATAATCTCAATTGAGAGTGTTTTTTGAGATATACCTCTGTATGACCAATCTAACTAAATTTTCTTAAACTATACAATCGTTATTAGAACAAAAAAATTAAATAAGAACTCAATATTATTTAAATGCATCAACTATGTGCATACAAGTTTTTTCACAAAATAAAAAAAGAAAAATAAACAAAATAAGTAAATGTATACAAATTTGAGGCAAAAAAAAAAAACAAGGCTGTATGTAAAATCTAGAGTTTTTAATTGAATATTTTTCGAACACATAATAAAAATATATTTTAGATTTCTGAGAACTTTTGACAATTATTATTTGAAAACTAGCGCAGTGATTGAGTCTCTCGTTTTTAAATCGAAGTTCCTTTGATTTAAATGTCGGTTATATCATATCTAAATAAATAACAGCAGCCTACTCCCAGTATGTTTAATTGGCAAAGGCTAAAATTATAACTCACTTCTTTAAGTTGTAAGCAAACTTTTATAACTAAAAAAAATCTTCGACACAATGTACAAATACAATGCTTCAAGTTGAATTTTTGCATTTAACCATGCGCAGGCGTAAAGACTCAAAGTGCTTAAAATTGGCACATTTTTAGTTTTTGACCGATTATAGTCCTTAATTGCTCTCCCATTAAATATTTTTTTTCTTTAACTTATATTTTAAAGATCTTACTAGATTCGCCCCGAAATTTTAACATCTAACTTTATAGGTTTTTAGGTAACATGTGAAAAAAACGTAGGGCAATATTGGTTTTACGTAACATTTGCCTATGGTTGATTATAGTAGCTTCATTTTTTATCTTCAACGATGCGGAGTTTAAATATAAACTATTGATAAATGACCGATAGACTAAGTAAAATTAATTAGCAAATTTTTCAAAATTTTTTTTTGCTAAAAATTAAAATTTATGAAATTAAAATCGTGATTGGGTGTAATAACAATGACGATATTAATCATTTTTATTTTGTTTCTATTTTTATTGTTATCATTTTTTTTTTTAACTATAATTTCGCTTTTAATTTTAAATTGTTTTTAAAAAAAATTGTTTTTTTTTTTTTGTTGTGTGATAAGATTGATGTCTTAATCATTTTGTTTTTTTTTGATTTATTGGTTGATTCCCTTTCAAAAAATTCTAATACAATAGGTCTAAATCATTGATTCATTCATATAATAACTATAAATAAAAAATTAAAAATACTTCAAACTCTTAACAGACTCAAGTATTTGTTTTTTTTTTATAATAATAAATAATTTAGAGACGGATCAAGATTTAAAGTTGAATTAAAATCAAAAATTTGATAAAAAATGTAATTCGTAACAAATAGTAAAAATTTATGTTTAAATAAATAAGAATATTAAATATCTGTATACCTTAGATATATTAAGAAAATTTCAGACATTTTAAAAAATAGCTAGAAGACGCATTGGGATGATAATTAACTAATTAAAAATTTGAAAAGATTGAGTTAATTGTAAAAAAAAGTGTTTTGAGTAAGGGTTTCTTAAATTATGTTGCATTTGTTAAAATCAAGTACTGAGCGATTATAGAAAGCACTGATGCGTCTAAGCTCAAGTTAGTATATCTTCTGAACTTTTTTCATTAATTCAATATCAAAATAAGAAAATAAAATAAAACAAAATTCAAATATCATGCAATTGCAAAGAATATTGAGTGTATGACTTTGAAAAATTTCGTTTAAAAACTATTCCAAGAATAAATTTAGCTTTGAAAATAATTTTGTATAAAACAATGTAACAATTTCAATTGTAATTTTCTACTAAAAGAAAACCCCTCATGAAGTTCGCAAAATTAAATTAGTTACATTTTTATAAAAAATAAAATTTCAGCTTTTATATTAAGAATCAAAAATATTGAATCTAATAAAAGTCCTTTATTACCCATCAACCTAGATTATTAAATTATTATTATTTAAGCGGTGCGGCTTTTTGATGAAAATTAATTGTGCTCCTTTTATTATTATATGTATTGTGAATTTTGCCATCCCTTATAATACTTACTTCTGTCAGTTCTGCTGCCTCTAAAAAACTGAGGATCTGTAGAGGATTTTTTCCTAGCAGTTCTTGCTCGGAGTAAAGCTTTACAGCTTTTAAGTGTAGGTATACTGGAGATTCTTCTTCTATTTGACATAATGTACATATGTATCGTCATTCTTTATTCCAATTTTCTTTAAGTGTTCCTTTAGTCGGCTGTATTCTGTCAGCAAGCGTGTTAAAATTCTCGGTTAATTTTTATTAGATCCAATGATTTTTTCATATATTCTCTGATTATAGTTTCTCAGAAAATCTTTAAATTGTTTAAGCCCGCATTTTTCACTATAAAATTTGCTCTTATACAGTTTTCTTCTTCCATTTTTAGTAATTACAACGAGTAACTCGTCACATCTAAATGATGGAAAAAAATTATTTGGATGAAAGATGTTAGAAGAAGGAACACATAAAACAGAAGCTAAGCAAAAAAAAAGTGCTCTATATTAATTTTACATTGTATCAATTTTTAAATATTTTAAATTATTTTCAAAATTTTTAAAATGCATTAAAACTTTAATTTAAAATTTTTATGTTTTTATTTTACTTTCAATCTATTTTCTATAATATTTTTTTTAAATTTTTATATACATATACATTATGTATATTTTAAAAAAATAAATTTAATTTTTTTTTAATACCTATATAAAAAAAAACAAAAAATGTATTTTCTATCTTGACTATATAACAGAATAAAAATAAAAGACCATGGAGAAAATATTATAGAAAAACTGCAATTCAAAATACTTCAATCAACTGTCACAAAAATTTTTGTTAATTTTATTAAAAAGAAAATAATATCTATTTTTTTATTTTTTTTTAAATGAAATAAAATATTATATATGTATAAGTATATTTTTTTATTTTACCAATATTTATAGAAAAAACATCAATCCAAAGTTTAAACTATAAAATAAAAAAAAATAACAAGAAATAAATGAAAGAAAGAAAGAAACAAAAGATTCATACATATATATTGGGAAAAATAAAGAAAATTTTCTAATATTTTGTCTATCAGTTTTCTGACAGAACTCTATTATCCTTCATCTTATTTACTTTTTTCTTCTTTTTTTCTTTTATAAAGTGACCAAATGTCGTTTGTTTAGAAAATATATGTATAAAACTTTATAGAAGAGATTTTTCATTTTTACTATTTATATCTTGTTACAATTTGATTAGAGATGAATTTTTAAAGTTTTTCAGCTGAGGGCTGGTGAAAACTAGTGTAAAATTAAAATTTTGACAGTATTTTTGAATCTTATAATCACCACTGCAGTTGTCAAAATTTTTAACTATTTGTTACTGGCTCGCTAGTATAAATTTTGACATTATAGTTAAAAATTTTGAAATTTGTTTCTTGTTGTTTTTTTGATGTTTTTTAAAAAAAATTAGGAAAATTTTAAAATATTTTTTTAATAAATTATTCATGTTGCTTATTCATGTAAATAAAAAATTTTAACTAATCGACACAGCTAAAATATTTTAATTTGCCTCACAGTTAAATTTTTTATTAACCTAATGGAAAAAAATAATTTAATTTTAACCATTTAAATTTTAACCAATTGATACACGCTCTAAATGAGAAATTTTTACAAATTATTTTTGACAGTAATGCATGTGGTTATTTTTTTCTATAATTTTTTTTTTTGATCTTTTATTTTCACCTATTTTGGTTAAATTGAAATAACCAAAATAGGTGAAAATAATTGAAATAAAAACAGGTTCTTAAATTATTTAAATATAAGCTTTCTGATATAGTATGAAAATGATAGTATTCTGCAACAGCGACATTTCTTTACCTATTTTGTTATTCATCTCTAATTTTGTCCTTTAATATAAGATGTTTAGTCGTTACTTTTGATAACTTAACACAGGCTGACAGGCAAAAATATAAATGAAAAATAAAAATGGCACAATATAATAATGACCTTCTAAAATGATGTGCATATATGGTCTAGTTAACATATAAAAGGAAAAAATATTATAATAAAATAAAAAAAAAACTTATTTTAGTGTTTTCTCTATTAAATAATAGCATATAATATACATTTTATGTACTTATACACATACTAATATACGTACACTTATGTATATATTGTATTTATTTTAGTTTCATAAGTATAAAATGAACTTTTCTTTCTTTTCATATCAATTTTTTGAAATGTCTGTCTTAAGACATATCCCTTTCCTTTTTTCTCTTATTATTATATTCTTATATTGTTTTCTCTTATTTTGTTCTTTTATTTTTTGTTCTTAGAAAGAAATAAATAAAAAAAAAAAACAAAATAAAAAAAAATTTGAAAATAGAAAAATGTTTAAAAAATTATCTGACAGTGACATTGATATTTTGACTGACATTTCAAGGTTTTTCAATGTGCATTTACTATTAAATTGTTGTTGCTATTGTTGCTTTATGTTTCTTATTACAGTTATTATATATTTAAGATTGAAAAATTCTTATATAACTAACATCTATAGTTCAAAAAAAAAAAAAACATAAATCTTCTTATGTTAGTTTTTGATTATTGTTCTTCTTATTGTTTTAAAGGATCTCTTGGTACGAATTTTTATTTTGTTTTTTCGTTTTTTTTTGTGAATACATTTGCTTGATCCTTGAATGTGAAAAGTTCATAGCGATGAAAAAATATTATTTTAAAATAAATTTAAATATTATATTCATTCCATATATTTATATAGATAATATGCAAAATGTATATAAATATATACATAATATGTTGCAACATCCTTTTTTGTCAATTACATTGTATAATACAAATATTTTAAAGATATTTTATTTTTGAGAATATTTTAAATACTTATTATAAAAAGTAAAAAAAAAAAAGAAAATTAGGATTATTGTAATAATTAACGTCAAACGATTATATGATACCCATAAGGTATGACAAAAAATATCATAAAACCATATGTACTCCTTCTCGGACACTACATAGAATTCTTATTGACTAAACTCATCTCCCTCTTTAGCGCGATAATATAATGATATAATGGGATAATATACCAAACTGTTAATGCATTAACTTGGCTATGGAGGTGGATTTATTGCAAAATTTAACTGATTTGAATACCAGTTCGTGTTTATGTATAATAAATAATAATAACTTAAAACTATTTGTCAGAAAATTTTGGGAACCATAGGATTTAATTGACATGAGCTAATATCAATAAGATCAAGTAATATTACACATCCATTTAAATTAGAAGATGTGGGCTATTTGATGTGTATGTGTACCAATTGTAGTTAACAGTTATAATTTGATTTTGTGTATTTTTAGTTTAGTTCCCTCAAATTTAAAGTATTTTCATTTTAATTTTTAATTTTTAAATTTAATTTTATGTTATATTTCATATAATACGCGTTTTATACTTCATGGATCTTCTTTGGGTTGTACGTGTGTTATATTATATTCATTATTCATTATGAAACAACTACAGAATATGTCAAGTGGTGTATTATTACAGATCTATTCTGAAAATTATTTAAAATATTTTTATTACCAAGCCAAAAATTAATAAAATTTTTAAAAGCATCTAACAGAACTGATATACAATTCAATTTCAGAAAAAATTTTCATTATATTTTAAATCGATTAATCAATCATGCTGTATATTTATTAAGGGTATGCTCATCGCGTATATATTAAGGTTATCCGCGTTGTATGATGAGCTTTTTTTATTTAAAAGAAAAATGACTGTAAAAGTTAAGCCGATGGTTTTAGTAATATTGCATAATCGTATATTTAAGATTAAAATAAATAAAAAAATAAAAGACAAATGAGGATACACGGTGGAAAAGTGGTTAAGAATCTGATGCATTAAACTAGAATGTGTTGGTTCACATTTTGCACAAATTTAAAATTGATTAAAAAAATAATAGAAAAAGTTTGGTTCAATTCTAAATCAGTCTTGCAGTTCCCAATTAAAACATTTAAATTTCATTTTATATAACCCAGAATCTTCCCCACAAATAACACATTTAATTATCACATTAACTCTTAGTAATCATCAAATTTTAAACCTGGTAACGTTTTGATATTTTTAAACTAAAGTTTAGCTTCATAAATTCTTTTCTTTCAAATTGTACAAGAGGAATTATCAACAATGCGAAAAATAAATTTGAATAAAAATGAAGCTAAAGTTTAGTTTAAAAATATCTAAACGTTACGTTTATGTATCATTCATTGCATTAAAAACATGAATGTAATTATTTTTATTAAAGCAACATTTTTCTTTACTTTTAATTTATCTGTAAATAATAAAGTTAGAATTTTTCCAGTTATTTCTTTAAAAGTATTTACTTTTAAATGCCATTACAGTTAAAATTCGTTTACTTTTTTTTTTTTCTTTATGATTTTTATTTTTAGCACATTTCCAAAAAAAATTTTGAAAAAATGTGCTTATTAGTTTCACTCTGTCCGTCCGTCCGTCCGTCTATCCGTCCGACTGTTTACAAAACTTCTACACCGTTAAAAATAGAGAAAACAAATTTTAACCATGGGTAGGTCTCATAAAAAAAAATAATTTTGTGGAACAACTTTTTCATGTAACCCCATTCATTATGGAGCTACCTCCCCTCAAACTTTGAAAAAGCCCTTTTTTAAATGCATAGATTTTATGTTCTGTTTAAGATTTTTCCAACCTGAAAACATCATGCGACAGGTATTTTTTGTAACTTTGTAAATTAATATCAAAATTATACAATTTTTTTAAATTTAGTATTTAAATTTACCGTTATGTGAAAACCATATTTTGCATGAAATTTCTATTTTCATAACTGTGGCACACCTTTAGATAGGAACCTGAAATTTTGAGACAAGAAAGAACTTCTAGAATTAGTATAAGTTTCCTTAGAAATTTTTTTTGCACCACCTCCTGTTTAAGAGGTATTAGGACTGAAAAATTTAAAATTTGCTACTTTCAGGTACCTGTAACTTAAGCACCCGTACAAATTTTTCTTCGGCAAGTCATAAAAATTAAAGCTCCAGTAACATATTTTTACGTGTGTTAACGGTTTTTAAGTTATAAAGGGTTCCGGACTTACAGCCCCTCAAAATTCCAGAAAAGTGTTATTTTCACATATTTTCTTATTACAAAAAATTTTTAAATTTTATTTTTTAAATTTTCAAGTTCAAGTCACAATCCTAAACAGTTTGTATTGTGTTTTGGAAATGCTCGCTTTTAAAAACCGTTGGTTTATATTCTAATTTGTTTTTTTTGGTTTTCGTTTTTTAAAAGTACAAATGATAAAATAAAATTTTAACTGTTTTGTATCAACAATTCTCATTAATAAACACTCCTTAAAAATAAAATTTTAAAAATTTGATAATTATCATCTGTATATACACTTAAATTTTTTATATTAATTACAATTATGATTAAGAAATTATTTAATTATTATTAAGCATTTTATTAAGATTTTACTAGAAAAACTATGACATTAACAGTCATAATATTTAGTATAAATATGTTTAATTGTATATTTTAGTTACTAAATATTTAAAAAAAAAATGCAATATAATTATTATGGTTATTGTAATTAACATTGAACACTGAACATTAATATTGTCATAATACATTCAATAGAAACTATTTACTATACAAGGTGTACTACTGTGGGTGATTAAAAAGAATCAGACTTATTAATTATGGCGTTGAAACAGTTTTTTTTTCTTTTTCTTTAAAAAGTTTTGTTTTTTTGAAATGTATACGTTATAGTTATAAGTTAAGTAAATAATAATTTATTGGAAAATATCTTGAAAGTTTTTTAAATTTTAAATCCTCATTCAATTTGATAAAATTAAAATGATGGCATTTTATCTAAAAAATTATTTATGTCTAAAAATAACTTTAAAAACCGTTAGAATAATCTTTCTCAGTAACACTTTTGAAAGGAAATTATCCCAGTCAATGAAAGATTCCTCTCTTTGCTCCTAAAAAAGATAACAAAATCCTTCAAATTATCGCAATCAAAATTATAGTTATAGAAATCTTAAATAAGAAAAGATTGATTGGCTATCTGAATGGTAAGAGTACTTTAAATGATAGTTCTTAAAGGCTTTAGTAGCCAAAGCTCAACAGGCAATCTATTAACATGCTTCTGCGAGAAGTTGAACTTTCTGATAAATATGAGGTTACAGCTATTGATATTTTAAAAGCCTATGATTCGATAAAGTCTCTGTATTGTTATCAATAATAGCCGGTGTATTGTTATCAATAATCTCTGCTGTAATTGGATTGTAAATGTTTTTTCGAATTGTAGTATTCGGATTTTTATCGATAGATTCATGTTTAATGCCGGCGTTCCATAGAGGTATTTCCTATCACCAACTCTTTTCTTGATCGTTTTGGAATGATCAATTCTATGCTCAGTCTAATTTATAGCTACACAGGCGTCAGCACTCTGATGGAATCAGAAGATTTAAGCTGTTTAAGGGAACTTATTTACTGTCAAAATGTTTCATTCTACTTTTCGCAATTTGCAAAGAACGTGCTCAAGTTCGTTGTCAATTTACCTATATATCCTATTTTCCTTTAGTTACCCATTTCCCATTTCCTCTCCCATTTTTTAGTAAATCAGCAACGTTATATAAAAGAATCCTACCTAGAGTTTGGCTAGTGCGTATAAATATAATATCTGAAAAGGCCCAAAAATAAAGAAAAAAAATATAAGCAAACAATTTCTGATTCTTTTAACTCTTTGGTATTCTTTGGAATGCATGTGCATAATTTAATATAATTTGATGTAGGTATAACTTCCAATTTCGTTATGAGAGGGGGAAAAAACTACCACTGAATATCTTCTTGTTTGGTAATCATCAACAACGGATCACCTTGTGTATTTATACTATTCTTTACAAATTAACTGTTAAATTTATTTTTTTTTAAATAATTTAAAAATATTCATTTATAGAATGGCATTACAACTTAGGCAACATAATGAAAACATTTATGGAAGGAAAAGATGAAAAAAAGAAAACATAAACAGAACTGTAAAAAAACACAACAACCAATAATAATCATTTTAAAATTTACGAATAACGATCGTGTATGTCAAATTCAACGAATACGATGAAAACAAATGATATTAAATTTTCCGCTATTATTAGAGAAAAGAAAAATTAAAAATTAAGAAAAAAAAGAAAACTCGAAATTTACGCAATCATTTTTAATCAATGTATTTTGCGTGATTCCTCTAAAATACACATGTAAGAAAAAGAGAAATAACTATGAAATTTTTAAATGATTGAAAATAAGATTTGTTAAATTTGTACAAAAAATACTTGTAATGTTAAAAATGAAACTATTTACGCGTATTTTATGTAACCTTCCATGTCGGATAAAATTTAAAGAAAATTAGCAAAATATGTGTGACGAGTTTGTACAAACTTTTGTAAATTTTTCAGTCTTTTTGCATTTTCTTTTACGCATTAGAAAAATTTGTTTTAGGTATAATGAAAGTTTTTTTTGTTCGTAATTTTGTTGAAATTTTAATTCAGAACGGAAAAGTTTAATCAGTTAATCACAAAATAAATAAATAATAATTTGTAATTTTTTTTTTTGGCGGGAAATGATAACTTTCAAAAAAAGGTTATTGTTATCTAATAATATTTAAAATTTGAAGACAATTTTTTCAACACCAACATTTTTTAGGTAATATAAAGGCTCGAAAATTGTGATTTTACAGGTTTAAAAGTTTATTTATGTACTTCTTAAAGAAATTTAAATAAAAGTGCCAAATTCTTTTTGGATTCCTAGATATTGTCAATGGATTGTCTACGGATTACACGTCTTGAACTTTCACAAGTAATTTCACATATACGTAATGGAAGTATTTCAACTATATTATAAGAGAAAAACTTTTAGAAGAATTATTTTTGCTAGCTTCACCCATTGCAAAGTCTCATAGTAGCCTCAGTTTTATATTAATTTGGCTATAAATCAAGTTCTACTTCATAGTGACATTAAAGCTATCAAAAATTTTAAAAATGATTTTTTTAAGCCCCTTCACCTGTTAATATTTATTCAAAAATTAGATGCAAACATTTTTGGTTTTTTTTTTATATTTTTTTTTTATTGTGCATAATACAATAAAGTAACACATAAATGTAACAAGGAAATTACGCAGCCTTTCCTACATAAATGTAACAAGGAAATTGCACAGCGTAGTTGTAAATGTCGTAAGAGGGAATCACTTTTACGATGTGTGTGGGATTCGAACTCACACTTCCTCGGTGTTTACAGCGTATTTCATACGTTCTTACCCACAGGCCACCGAACGTCCACACTTTTGGTTTTTACATATGCTGAGTTTCGAATTGAGATTGATTGATCTCAGACTCATCTAACAAAAATTAGAATTTTAATACAAAAATAGTTGTAAATTTTGGAAATTTTATACAAGACTTTTCAAAAATTTGCACCAATGAAAACGCTTAGTTTTCCATACTGCCTTGTTTGTTTACTTATCTTAAGGTGTATCTATCCTATTACATTTTATTCGAGATCAAAATATCATTGTTGTTATATTAGAAAATCATTATTTAAATTTTATAATATTGTAACTTCTCAGATATCCTATAGTATTCTGTACAACATTTAAATTCTTTATTTTCTCTTTTAATGACAGTTGTTTAGTTTTTGTTTTTAAATTATGTAGGAATGAACATATTTCATTTAAGATTATCAGATTTAATAATCTTTTGGCATTTTCTTTCGATTTTTTTTTTGTTGTTTTTGTAAATGAAAATATAAATATTAAAATAAATTAATTTTCATCGATTGGTGAAAAGATTATTTAAAAAAAAAAAATGAATGGATTATTTAATGATACCAAAATAAGAAAATCTGAATTGTAAAAAAATAAAAAAGAAGAATTAAAAAAAAAATATAAATTAATGAAGAAAATTTATATTAAAATATAATTAATAAAAGTTATGTTGTAGAAACAATACAATTAAAATATGTATTTACAAATTTTACAAATCACTACAATTCATAGTAATTTAAAAACACCTATAGATACATTTTTTTGCTAAAGGAAAAAAATGACTTATTAATATTTTCTTGTGCATTATAGAATACGATTCTGATCATATACTTTAGATATAATACTTATCTATATTTTATTATGTCCGCAGGCAATATTTTAAACTTCGGAAATATTATTATTAGATACTCTTCTATTCTAATAAAAAGATTTATAACTGTCAAAAAATTTGTTTAAATTGCCGTTTTGTTTAAAAGTGATCGTCAAAACAAAAATCATTTCAATTTTTATTCAAACTCCAAACTCCACGATAACCAAAAAAAATATGATTTTAATAATATCATCATAAATTTTCACTAAAAGTCATGACCCCTTATATACAGGATAATACAGAAATTATCCTTTTAATTATATAGATAGTCTTAAACTTTTGTTTAAATATTTTAAATACTTATATGAATTTTAAAGAAAATCATCTGTGAGTTAAAAAAAATTTATATAAAAACGAACTATACAAATATTAATTGTTTTCATTATTTTTATAGTATATACTTTTTATATATTTATAATATATACTATATATTTTTATAGTATATACTTTATATATATAAATAATATTTTTTAGGACCTTTGAAATTCTGATCAAAATTAGTGATTATGGGACTAACAATTAATTTCAAAACAAGAAAAACCTGACATATTTTTCAATAAAAATCTGCGTTTTAGTTCTTAATTAATTAATTAAATTTTTTAATTAATTTCTACAAATTTTGCAGTTTTATAGGTTCCCTTTAATCTATATTCTACACCTTCTATTGCACTATACTTTAAATTTTGTCAGTTTTATTTCTTCTAGATCCATAATATTTTACATATGCCTTGGAAGCATTTATATACCAATATCTGTAGCTTGTATATATGCTTAATTTAATCATAAGTAACAACAGGAACGTTCACTGTATTTCAAGCGGATTGATTGATTTTATACGGTAGTCGATTATTCTTTCTTCTGTTGTTCTATATGGTTATATGGCTTATCTTCACATTTTCTGTACAAGGTGTCCGAAATTCAAAGGTCACGAAGAACGGAGGTAATAGAGAAGTTCAAAACAAGCAAAAAATTATTCGGGACGGGGGGGTTTATTTCTAACGGTTTCCGAGATAACGGCCTTCAAAGTAATTTCGTTATCTTTTAATTTTTATTTTTAAGTAACAACATCTTTTCCCCTATATAACATAGAAGATTCGTATAAGTGTCGAAAACGGTAAAAGATAAGAGAAAAATCTGTTAAGAAATCAGTACAGTTTTACCAAAAAAAGTTCTTTTTGAATTATATAAAAGATTTTTTGCATTATACTGTGAAAATTTAAATATTTTGTTCTATATATTAAATAAATGACGAATAAACATGGATAGGAAATAGTTTTTATACCCGTACGATAGGATCGGGTATAATAAAATTACTCCTCCGTTTGTAACACCTCGAAATAAGCGAGCTAGATATACCTTCAAAGGTATGGATCGGATCAGAAAAAAATTTTAAGACTTGAGCCATGTCCGTTCGTCCGTCCGTCCGTCCGTCAGCACGCTAACTCAAAAACTAAGAAAGCTAGAATCTTGAAATTTACACAAAATTTTCTGGGAGTAATTTGAAGGTTCCCTATTTTTTTTGGTTGAGTTTGGACAAAACCTTAGGGTAGCTCTCGAACACCTAACTTTTAGATCCCCACATTTTTTTTGCAATAGAGCTATGAAATTTTAACTGCTCATAGATCTCACAAAAATATTAATTTTATTTTTAATAACTTTTTTTTGTACCCCCACCCGTTACAGAGCTACAGCTCCCCAAAGGTTTAAAAAAGCTCTATATTTAAATTGTTATAGCACAAGTTGTATAAGGTATATCTTCATTTTGAAAACGCCAAACGATTACTACTTTTATTAGCTTTAAAAGTATATATACAATAAATATATTTTTGTGGCATACGGTGTCTTAGTTTACCGTTATGCGAAACTAAAATTTTGAAAAATCCTTTAACCCTTCTATCTTCTAAACGGTTTAATTTGGAAACTTGAAATTTTGACAGAAGTTAGATCTTTGAAAATAAGTATGAGTCATCTCAGAAATTTTTTCTGTATCACCCCCCGTTTAGGAGCTGTAAGGGGTCAAAAACTGAAAATTTCCTATTTTTAAACACCTGCAACTTGAACACCTGTTAACATTTTTTTGAAGTAATACACAAAAATTTAAGCTTCAATATTATACTCTTATTTCTGTTAACAACTTTTTTTAATAGTATAGGGTTACTTTATAATTGACGAAAGAGTTACTTGATTTTTTCAAATTTTCTAACAAATTTCTTTAACTAATTTTTTGCATTTTGTTTTACTCGATAATTTGAAATTGTTGAGGATATAATGCGTAGTACAAAAAATGTAAATAAATAAACAACATAACGGTTACTTGAAGAATTTTTATTTATATGATATTGATATATATACATCTATAATATAATACACAAGATGTTGGCGAGACCTTGCCAACATGTAAAAAAATATATTTTATATCTATAATAAAACATTCACACTGAATGTAAACTAAACTGGCAATGATGATATTTTTGTATATTTATTTAATAATTTAAAATTTTATTACCAGAGACACAAATTTTTGACTCAAAGTATTATGAAGAGACACAAACCGTTCATTAAATATATAAATAAATTTAGTAAATATTATTAGTGACCAAATTTTCCGCTAGAAGTATTATCAGAGACACAAACCCTTCATTAAAAGTGAGTACAGTCAAAAAAGGAAAAGTACATACTTAAAAACACATTTTCAATCAAAATAAATTCAGCAAATTTTTAATTTTTAAATTTGACCGCTACGTCCATTATGAACTGGTCGCAGCGGTAAATTAAAAATAAATTATTAATCTTCTGTTGGCATTTTCAATCTTTGTTTTGGAAAAAAAAAAATAAAAATAAGTACTCTTAATAAAATTAAAACGCCTGAAAGTGAAAAAGTGAGCAAAGTTTATAGTAAACCTCATATTTATAAGAAAAAAATAATAGGCCGATTTTATTCTTGAATTTGTTTTCATTAGTATAAAAGCTGGTGAAAGCTTCGTAACGTACTTTAAAATAGTTTTGTTTATTTAGGTTGAAATTTAGATTTTTAAGCTAAATTTTCGGTAGAACTGGTATAACATAAAATATTCGAAATATTTTTATTAATGTAAAATTCGACTGACTTAAATAATTATATTTCATAACAAAAGTCAGAAACTTACTAAATATTATAGAAACAGATATTTTTCTTAAAAAAAAAAGAAAAAAATAACATAGAAAATATCATTTTAGAAGCCTTCTCTCACAAAAGATTCATAATTTTGTACTAGACCATTAATAATATTGTTAGCCATGGAAAAATATAAGATTTATTAATCAGATCAGATTATAATACCTGAAATTAATGATTGAATTTCTGATAATGTACACAATATAATGATAAGACCTTGCCAACATGTAAAAAAAAAAATATTTTATTTCTATAATAAACCACTCACACTGAATGTAAACTAAACTGGCAATGATGATATTTCTATATATTTATTTAATAATTTAAAATTTTATTATCAGAGACATAAATCTTCGACTAAAAGCCTTATCAGAGACACAAATGTTTACTTTTTAAAAAGTACTTTCGACACAAAATTTAAAGCAAATTTTTAATTTTTAAATTTGACTGCCACATCCATTATGAACTGGTCGCAGCGGTAAATTAAAAATAAATTATTAATCTTCTGTTGGCAGTTTTCAAATGACTCTTTGTTTTGAAAAAAATAAAAATACTCTTAATAAAATTAAAAGACCTGAAAGTGAAAAGAGCAAAGTTTATAGTAAGTTATAATTATAAGAAAAAAATAATAGGCCGATTTAATTCTTGATTTTGTTTTCACTATTATAAAAGCTGGTAAAAGCTTCGCAACAGACTTTATAGTAGTTTTGTTTATTTAGGTTAGAATTTTGATTTTTTAAGCTGAATTTTTGATATAACATAAAATATTTGAATTTTTTTTATTAATATAAAATTCGGCAGACTTAGCTAATTATATTTCATAACAGAAATCAGAAACTTACTAAATATTATAGAAATGGAAATTTTTCTTAAAAAAAAAAGAAAAAATAACATAGAAAATATCATTTTAGAAGCCTTCTCTCACAATAGATTCATAATTTTGTACTAATTTATTATTAAACCATTAAATTAAAAAGCTGTCGAAAACGACCGTCACAAAAAAAAAAGACCCCGAAAATTTATGAAATTACATTATCAGAGACATGAATCTTTTATTAAATATACCAAAGACCTCTTCCAAAGTACATTTAAATAAAATAAATTCAGCTAATTTTTTTCAAGCAAAAAAAAAATAAACGCAAAAGACTTGAAAGTAGTTTTGGTAATTGAAGTAATTTCGCGGCGAAAACAACTGTTTTTCATCGACATAAATTTTTTTTTTTAAAACTAAAGAAAAATAGAGAGTAAAATTTTAACAAGTATTAAAATTATTTCGATTATTGGGAGTGTTTTAAATGTAACAAAAAATAAATGTCGTAGCGGTTGGTGTTGGTTGGTTTTTCGCCGGTTTTTATTGTGCATGTGTTTCAAACAATTTTTGAGATATCGGCACGAACTTTTACCCTGAATGTGTTTTTAGCTTGGACCATTTTTTCTCAATAATTATAAAAACTGTCAAAAATTATCGCCACGAAAAAACGGCGAGAATAAATTAATAACCTGTACCTAACATTTTTAATTTTATGTGTTTAGATTTGTTTTATGTTTTTTTCTATTACAAGTAAGTAAGTGATTTCAACGTTTTTTTTAATGGTGCTGATGTAAAAATGAAATTTTTAGGTAGTTTATTAAGGGAGTCAGTATGATAACGTAAATGTTTTTGAATCTATAGAATTTGTGCAATTGCACAGGGGATTTTCTAGTACTTATATAATATCATGTTTATTTACAATATATCGTATATGTCACTAGAGAATGAATGATAAGAGTATAGATGTATATTATATAGCGCCGTATTTACATACATATATGTATTTTATTGTACTTATAAGAAATTATTCTGTCAATGGAATATTTAAATATAATATAATATAATATTTAAAATTATATTTACTATTTTGTACTAAGTAAATTTAATATACATTTACCGCTTAGTATTAAATGGTACTATAGAATATTTGAAAAAGTTTTGGATTGATAATCGTTATGTGGAAGGTTAGAATTTGCTTTTGAAGAATGTATAAACATATAGTTTGAATATATCTACAACCCATAGTTCTAGAAATTATAAAATTCACCCAAATTATTTTAAAATACTAAAATATTAAAAAAATAATATTGTAAGCAGAGTGACAGGCTGTGAACATACTAACGGTTCGTACGGGTATATAAGAGTTGACAAAGGCAACTGTATTCTTCCTCGTTTTTCCTCATATTTATCACTTATATTATTATTCATATAATATTAGTCAAGTGAAAAATTGACTCATAATTTTGGTATATCTACCTAGTGTTTGTATTTATTTTTCAAAAATATTTGACATTGATAATATTGATTATTATATCATTGATCATTTGATCATAAATCAAGATTAGATTTTCAAAACTTTGTTATAAATCATTTTAAATAGTACCTGTATAGCAGAAATTATGTAATAAAATTAGACTGATATTCTTATAAAGAGTATCTAAATGTAAATTACTTATTTTTAAAAGCGTTATTTAACTTGTCAATGTTATTAGAAGTAGAATACTTCAAGCATTTTTTGATTAGATGAACATTAAAATTATTTTAAATTTTAAAGCATTGGTTTAAAAGTTTTACAACTTTAAATACTTATTTTTTACTTTTGTTTAACGGTTAGAAACTTAGGAAGTAATTTCGGCAATTGTAGAAGAAAAACAATCTTAAAATTTTTACATTAAATCATTGACATCTATTTCAAAATGTCCCTAAAATTTTTCTTACTCATTCTACATAATCCTAAATATCATTTCCCCCGAATTCTTCCCAAACCCTTTATTCATAAATACAAATTGTACATTTGTATTAAAGGTCACCTCTTAAAGTTTGGTTGATTACAGTCCAACATTACCCGGAAGAATTACGCGCTCTGGTTGACTTTTGAAATTTTCCAACAACTGAAATATGCAATTCCAAAATAATGAAATTTTTGTTTATGCGTTCTCCCTTATTTTTAAACTTGATTTATTGATTGGATTCGTTTTTATTTCGATAAACAGTGAAAGATAGGAAAATCGCCAAAATCGAAAAAAAAAAATACGAGACATATTCATAACATGTATACGGAAAAGTAAAAGGGAGAACTACTGGCTGGTGGTTTTTTTATAGATTGATGAATTAATTATATTTGATTATGTTCTTAATATGTTAATATATATTTTTTTTTATAGACAGAGCAATAGGCGACATAATAAATTAATATTAGTGATCATAAATTCATCAAAAGTTTGACAACAAAAAAACTTTGAATATGATCATAAAAAATATATCACATGTTTTTATTTATTTTTTTAACATAACAAAAAAGATTTCAATTTTTTTCATCTTTTGTCTAATTTTGGTAATGATTTTTTTAACAGCTCGATTTTAATCTTTAGAAAATCCAATGACATCAATTGGCACAAACAAAAACTCGAAATTTTTTAGGGAGAAAAACGTTTGTCATTTAATTGTTTTGTATCAATTTCAACTTAGATTTTTTTATATTTTAGAAATCGTTTACCTTTTTTGGGATTTTTGCTAGATATGTGTGAAACTTAACAGGAAATTGATTGAGGATTATTTGAATAGAAAACTTGCAATAGTGCTTTGACGTAAAAAAAAAACTAGTTCCAAAACAAGTCTAGTAACTTCATTAATATTTTGAATTATTTAGTATAAAAAATTAAAATAGACGTTATCTTTAAATTTTTATACAGGTAAGAATGGAAGTTCTCATAAATTTACCGTTACATTTGTAACACCTTAAAAAAGAGAAGATGATATGGAAAATTATATATATTCTTACTCAGAATCGAATTTTCTGTCCGTCCGCACTATAACTCAGAAAATAATGGAGCTAGGATTCTGAAACTGCAAAATTTATAATCTCATACCTTGGTACTTAATAAAGGTAGACATCTGAAATTCTTTTAAATATGATCAAGTTTTATGGTAATAATGGTTAATTCGGAGCAACGGGTTCGAGCAACTTTTACAGCTACAGCTTGAAAATTTAGCTTTAAAAATTAGCTTTGGCAATATATAAAATTTTTTTAAAGTTCAATATTCTCTAAAGCTAGTAAAGGATAAAAGAAAATTAAAAACAAAAAAGTAAGCGAAGTAAACAATCGCAATATATTGTTATCTTAGATATTTTTGAAAGAAATGCTGAAAAATACTGTTTTCTTAGAGTTTTATATGTAAGAAAAAATTGTGAAAAATCAAAAGAAAACTTTCTTCAATTTTAAGAAAATCCTAATCTATCCATATGATTGAAATTTAATTGGTAAATCTTAAATGTTGTAGAAATTTTGTAAACAGACGAACGGACAGATGAAAGCGGTCATAGAAAAACTATAATAAGCAAATTTTGCAAAAGTTTTTTAGAAAATGTACTAAAATGTTTTCACATTAAAAAATTTATACTATTTTTAGCGGAAAAAACCACCAAATTCAAATTATTTTAATTTTTTTTTTTTTGGAAAAAGAAATTTAATATAACCATGTTATTTTTTTTCTTTCAGGGATTACCTTATAAACAAAAAAAAAAAAAACAAAAACCAACAAAAATTCATCATAGAATTTTTATTAATCAACACTATTACCATTTACAATAAATACTGATGTTTCTTCAAATAAAATAATGAGGTCAAAACAACAACCACGTCCATCTTATCGATGGCTCGATAAAAATGAACAAGGTAAGTGCATTACATTGCAAAAAAAAAAAAAATCTTTCCTGCAAAAAAAATCTTTTCTTATAGTAAAAAATAAATTAAATAAAAAAAAAAACTAAAAATAATATTATTAATTAGGTATGTTTTATATATATATTAAAAATAAAAAATTACACCAACTAGCAACAAAATATGGTTTGAATACATTGTATTGCATTTTTCCATAGTCCTTCAAATTATGAATAAAAAGAAACAAAATTGAGAACTAAACCAAACAAGGTAGTATGAACATGTAAGCTAAAGGTTTTCAAAGAGGCACATTTTTAAAAAGACATAATAAAAAACATTTTAGATCTTTGACTATTAATAGGTACTTTGATATCAAAATTCGTAATTTTTTTTTTTGGAAAATTTTATGATTGAAAAAGTTTACGGAAAAAAGACATTTTTTTTTCAATTTTAAGGAAACCCTGCATAAATAAGAAAAACCATAAAGAGGATCTTTAATTTTTGTGTTTTATTTTAGGCGAACAGATATAGTGAAATTAATAATCACATTTTTTTTGTTTTGGAAAATTTTCTTGATAATGTGCTAAAAATACACGTATTATATTGAAAGCAATAAATAAAATTTTTTGTACCAGTGATCCAGCGATTGTTGTTGCTGCTGTTTATTTTCTTTTTGATTGCAATATTAAAAAAAAAATGAGACTTAGTGAGGCCTGTTAGCATTTTTTTTATTTTTACTATTTTTAATCTTTATTTTCTTCATATTCTAAGTTGTATTATTAAGTTAAGCATCAGCTACTACTACTACTACTACTATTATTTTTATTATTAGATATTACTACTTTCATTACTGCTTAACTTTATGATTCGTGATATTGTAAGCCAACAGAAAAATTATGTATGAGAATAATTTTTCCCATAAATAAAATAATAATAAAAAAAAAAAAAAATCATAATTTTTTTTTTTTGTTGACTTGATAATTTATCGCTTCCTTTTAAACATCTTCAGATACAAAAGAAAAAAAAAAAAAATTTATTCAGTTTTATTTAAATCTTTAATAAATTTGAGTGATTGAGTACTAACAAGCTCAAATTTTTATAAAAAAAAAAAAAAAATTTATATAGCTCTACTAAGTTGTTATTAACCATTTTTTTTTTGTATTTGGTTTTTTTTTGAGTCTACACTTAGTCTTCTGTATTTAGATGGAGTTATGCATATGCATTTTGTACATTAAAATGATATTTATTTATAATATTTGATATAATTCCTTTTTAGATTTTGGAAATTAATTCTTATGAAATATTCCCCAAAAATCCAAAAAATATTATTGAAATAAATAATATTTGGTGATTTTGGTGATTAGTGCATTTTTTTTTTGATAAATAATATTTGGTGATTGGTGCATTTTTCTTCAGGAACAATTAATATTGAGGGTTAATTCATAGCACCATATTTATCTTAAGAGTAAGGATTATTATAATAATTTATAATAATAGAAAACTTTATACCATGTAAAGCACTTCAATACATAATATGCTGTTATTTGATGTATAAGGGAAATTTTATTTTATAAATGTATTTTCTATCTGCATTATAATATTATTTATTATATTTTAACCCTACCGGACGCGAGTTGGTATATTTCATACATAAATGTGTGTTAATAATATAGATTAATTAAATAATTTTTTTTTTTTTCTGAAAATAATGAAACAATTATTTATTATATTCCATTAAATTTTTTAATTTTAATATTTTATTAAATAATAAAGATTTAGAAACGTTACGAAATAAAAAAAATTCATAAAATATTTTGTATTTATATTTGGATTATTTGAAATTTCTTGTTGCTTTGCAGACAATATTTTTTTAACACAAATTTTAGTAGTTTTTTACACAAATTTATAAATTAAAGTGTTAAATATTTTAATTAATGTTTTAAAATGTTAAATTGTCTTTAATACTTGAACCCTATTTAACAATTTTTTGTTAACTTACTATGCTGTATTAGAAGCTGGAATCTTTACAAGAGTATTTAAAGACAATTAGACGTTCAGTTAGAGACTTGAATTTTGGATACAATATGGATTTCCGATGACAATATATGGTTCTATGCGAAAAAAAAGAGAATTTAAAAGTAACATTACAGAATTTATAATAGGAATTTTTTACAGGAAAGAATAAAAATTATACAGATATATGAAGTACAAATGTAAAGATTCAACCGAAAAACGTTTAATTAAAAAACCACTCTCCGATTAATAATTTCTTGTTCGATTTGTCACAATTGCCATTTAATAGGTATTTAGATGTTCAAACACAAAATTATTCTTTTTTAGAAAAATAAGAAGTTTCGGAAATTATAAGAATATCGCCTCTAACTTTCCCATTTTACGAAAACTTTGATTGTGGCAATGTAATTTTGAAAAATTCGCTATAAAAAATTTATTTACTATACTTTTTAGTTCGGATTTATGAAAAACGAAATTTTTTAATTTGTTTTCCTTCTTTTTTCCGAAAATAATTTCTGTAAATAATTCTGTAATGTTATGGAATTAGGATAACAAATCAAATAGTATTTTGTTATTTCTTGGATTTTTTTAGGTAAATCCTCCTTTTAAAAAGTTCAATATTATAGTTAATAATATTATTATATTATACATAACAATTTTTTAATTGTGTTTTTTTTCACCATATTTTATGTCCCCCTGAAGTTGTACAGCTCATTCCTGATAAAACTCGTATTAATCGGAATAATTTAGACTGTAGACAAGAAAAAAAACTTACTAAAACCGGATCAAAAATCACGAGAAAACGTTTTAATATCTTTGCTAAATTTGATTGTATTGATCACATTTTAAAATGAACACGAATTAATATTGAAATTAAATTAAATACAATACTAAAAAATGATATCAATAGTTATTAAATTTATATCATAAAATTTATAATTACAGGTGAACTAAATTGCTTGGTATGTAAAGGTTTTTTTTTCAATTCTAAACTCGTACGGAAAACTTAAAGCCGTTTTCTAAAGAACGTTTTCTTTCTTTCCTAATTTTCCAAGAACAAATCTTTCTTTTGTATAGTTACACCAGGATATTTCTTCATAATATCTTCTTATTTTTGTTCTTTCTTATTATTTCGACATACTTATTTTATATTATTATATTCCTAATATTACGTCAATAATAGGATATTAGATTTCGATTTCATTGCATTTTGAAATATGTTCAATTTTTTCATCAGGCCATTCGCAATTTTTCATACAGTGCAATTCTTGTATTAACAAATTTTTAGCATATTTGGAAAATTTTTTTATTAGTTTTAATCTTGCCTTGCTAGTTCTTAGATCTATTAAATTAAAGGATTATAAGATCTTTTGATTTTCATAAATCCGAAATAGAGAAGTTTGCCTGTTCTTATGTCGATTAAGATAAAAACCTATAGAATAAGTCGACTTAAATAGACACCTGTAGAAAAGTTATACTTACTGTAGTGTTACCTATTATAAATGCTATATAAATATTGTATATATAATATAAAATAATATTTTGTAATTTTTAAAATTTAATTGACACAATTAGAAAAAAAAGAAGATTTTCCAAAAATGATAATAAAAAAAAATTGAACTAGAAGAATAGAAAACAGGAGCTTTCAATTCCTTTATAAAAATATTATGTTTAGAAAATAAAAAAAAAATAAGGCAGAATGTAAACAAAAGATTTTTAAAAGGGCACATTTTCAGAAAAACTATGAAATGAAACTTTTCTTAGATTTTTATGGATAGGAAAAATTGCGAAAAATCAAGAAACACTTTCTTAACTTTTAAGGAACCATCAATATGTTTGTCCATGCGTCTGTCTATCTATTCACAAAACTTCTTCACCGTTTAAAATATAATAAGGCAATTTTAATCATGAATAGATTTAAAAAAAAATATCGAATAATTTTATATGTAGTCCCACTCATTACGGAATTGCAGCCCCTCAAAGTTTGGGAAAGCTTGATTTTCAAATACGTAGATCTCAAGTTCGGCTTAACATTTTTTCAATCTAAAAATGGCAAACCACAAGAATTTTTTTTTATTTTATAGTTCAATATTATGTAATTATATAATATTTTTATTTTTTTACCGTTATCTTGCTTCCCATATAGAATTCCAAAGTTTCATAAATATTTTTACACATCCGACACATTTTTAGTTGGAACTTTGAAATTTTAGGAGAAGAAAGGCTTTTATTATCACAAGTTACTTTCCCTTTTTTTACAACCCCCTGTTTTAGAACTATTAAGGTTCAAAAATTGAAAAATTTACTATTTTTAAACATCTGTGCAGATTTTCTCAAAGTAAGACATAATAATTAAAGCTCTAACTTTTACTTTTACATGTATTAACATCTTTACTTAATTATATAGAGTTTGCTTAAAATTGAAAAAAGTGTTATAGAAGTTTTGTATAAAATAGACAGACGAATGGGCAGAGTAAAACTAATAAACCAATAGTTAAATTTTTTGTTTTTTTGAAAAAATGTATTAAACTAAAATTACGAAATGTCTATAGTGTTCTCTCAATGAAAAGTTTATTTATTATCAATGATTTTATAAATGTTTAGTAGAAAAAATTTCACCCTTTCACAATTTTCACTAGATTTTAAAGAATGTTGAAACACTTAATTGGATTCTGTAACCGAATTATTCTGTATTATTATGGATATTGATTTTTCAAATGCATATCGAAACTATTTATTTATTTATTTATTTATATTAATATTACATACATAAATGTAATACAATATTATTGAACCAGCACAATACTAAGGCCATTATAGATTTTTATAATATTATTAAATTATATACTAATATTATTTATTTTGTTTATATTATATACTATATATTTACATTATATTTGGTCGTAAGGGGGTGTGTAAAGAAAAAACAGTTACGACCTGTGTAGGGAGCGAACTCACACTCCTACGGTTAATACGCTACACGCCCACCCGCTAGGCCACCGAAACCCCTAGGAAACTGTTAAAGTCATGTTTTTTTAACAATTATATTGAGTTTTGTTATTTTTAATATTCATTTGTTTATCTATCTACCTGTCTACTTAAAGCTGGTTTTGATATATTCTGTTATGATGAAAGAAAATATTATATATAATGGGGATATATAATATTCTTTTAAAATATTTTTCTCAGTGTATTTTTGTCAAAAATAAATATTTCATTTCATATTTACCAACATAATAAAAATTGTTATTTTCTATTCATCTAAAATAGAAAAAAAAAAACAAATAAAAACAAAAACAGAGCTAAAAATTATTTTTCTTTAATCGTGCGAATCAGAAGTATCCAATATCACAGCAAATAATTCTGTCCACCATAAATTTTACTTTTTTTTTTCCAGCTGCATTTAATTTCACTTCATGATTTTCTGATATAGAATGAGTGATATGTTTCTACTTTTTTTTTTTGCATTTTATTTTTCTCCTTCTTTTCCTTAATTTTCTATCTTTCTTTTTTTCATTATATAAAAAAAAAAAAAACAGTTTTAAAAACGCCAACTTACCTATCAGTGGTTTTGTTTTAAATTATTTCACTTCCAATCCAATGCTAATAATTTTTATTTTTATAATATATTAATTCCAATACAATAAAGAACACAACATTATGAATCACTTAAACGTATACTTTGTATATGAATCATTCTATAGAGGTAAGGTAAGAACATCTTATAGAATACATCCATATAGTTTTTCTTAAAATAGTACATCAGTAATATAATATTGTAATAACAGATTAAGTGTATATTATATATTCCTTCTATACGTTATATATCGAATATTTCAGTTCTTTGCTCTGCTTCACCGTGATTTTTTTAAGTTGGCTCAATTTTGTGAATCTGTTCAATTTCTAATGATATTTTTCTTTTGATTCATTGGATTGTGTATAATTATTTTGGTTTAACTTGGTTTAGTTTGGTTTGATACTTATTTGATTTTAGTTGGTCAATCTCAATTGATCTTTCTTTCAGCTCTTTCAATCTATCTACCCATTCATTCATTTTGTATTTTAAATATGTATAACAGTTAAATTTTAGTGCTCAATACGCTATCATGATCCAAAAAAAAAAAAAAAAAACATAAGGAAAAATCAAAATATCTTTTTTTTTTATAATTTTGAATAATTTTTCAACCTTAAATTAATATAGAAAAATATATGTTGCTGTTGTTGATGTTGTTGTTGTTATTTTGTATTGATTTGTTGTTACTATTGAACTATAATGTTAAAAATAACTTTCGGTCTAGCACAATATTCATATTAGGTAATGTAAAATTTTTATTTAATGTTTTTTCATAAAATGTTGTCTCGATATTTTTCGATATTGATCATCATGATGATGATTTGACGCTCAATATTATACAACATAAAAAAATATTATATTGTTGTTGTTAAGTATAAATACAAGGATCCTCCATTGTAAATTTAAAAGAATGAAAAAAATAGTGTCGGGGTAAGAGTTGAAGATGGAAGCTATAATAAAAGTGATCGAATGCGCGCAAATCATGATTTTAATGGAATTTATATGTGTGTAGGTATCATAAACTAAAATAACAAAAAAAAAAAAAATCTCACTTAAACAAGAACCGTAGAAAATTTTTTTTTTTTTTTAAATTAAGTTGATGATGATGTTGAAGAAGAAAATATGATGGAAACAATAAAAAAAAAAAAAAAAATTAAACAAGAATAGTCATTTTTTTTTTTTTTTAATTTTGTTGGCTTTTTATTATATACTGCTGCTGTTGTTGCTTCTGCTACTTTTTCCTCTGCTGTTCAGTTTTTTTTTTTTTTTTTTTTTCAACTAAATACTCTGATTATAATCATCATAATGATGATAATGTTGATGATAATGATAATACTGATGAGAGTTGCATGCTGGTCTTGATCATTTTTTGACAATATTTACGATGGACGATTATCGTTATGAAAAGTTGAATGTTATAATAAAAAAATTTAAAATATTAGTTGGTATAAAATATAAATATGTATATTATATAATATACATATATATACATATACAGACATATATAATTAAGTTTACATTAATATACCTATATAAAGAGTACAGAGCTTGTCTGTAATTCTTCATTCAAAATGAAATTTCGTGAGAGATCAGCCATTACAGACTGTGTTTTTTGTTTTTGAAAGAAAAATGGAATTTAAAAAGGAAAACAAAACAAAAAACAAAAAAAAAAAAATAAGGAAAAATATGGTAAATGCAACATTCAACAAAAATAATAATAAGACAAACAATAAAAACAACAACTAATTGTTAAAGTACTATTAATAATGCATAGTATTTTATTTAGCGGGTTGAGCGTGGTTTTTTTTTTTTATTAATTCGAAAAACCGGACGGTGTGTAATTCAATGACGGTTGATTGGAATTTTCATTTGTTGCAAACAGTTGTTGTTGTTATTATTGTAATTTTTTCTTTTTGCTTGTAATGTATATGTATGTACAGTTGTTATTGCATGATCTTGGAATGAATACATATTTTGAAAAGCCAATAATCATTGTAAGCAATGAAGAGAATAAAAATTCACGTTTAAAATTAGCTTCTTTCATGAAATTTAATGTTGTTGCAAGAAAAATTTATTTTTTTTTGGTTTTCTTTATTGTTGTTATTTTTTTTTTCTTATTATTTGATTGATTAATTGATATTTAAAGTTAATTACATTTTTCGATTTATTTATGAGTTTTGAGTTGAGTGTTTTTTTTTTCTCTTTCTTTTGAGAAAATTGCTCTTATGAGTTGTTGTTGTTTTTTAATTTTCTTCTTTCGAATACATACATATGAAAAAAAAACATTGGATGAATAATGTTTATAGTTAAAAAGTATGCAATTTATAACATAGTCTAAAAAAGATGATGAAGAGATGAAGAAAAGATATCGTTATTCCGTCTGCTTTCTAACATATTTTGAAATATTCTATATGCTAAAAACAAAAATATGCTTACTACAATAAATATATTTTGTCTGTAAATTCGGCGGTTGCGGTTATAAAACTTTTGGACGGTTTTAGATAAAGTAAAGAAATTTTAACTATGTATATAAATATAGATCTGATTAAAAAATGATAATTTTGTTAAATAACTTTATCAAATTTCTAAAATTCTACACCCACAATTTCCTTTTCGCATACTGATCTCTAAAACTACACTGTAAATTTGTACTAAAGAACAACCCCAAAAGTATGGTTTTAAAGGGTGATGATTTTTGTTGGTTAAAGTCCAACATTACCCATACCAAAAGCGTGCACTTCCTCTGAGCGACATTCGAGGTTTTCTACTAACTCTCGTAAAAAACAAAAAATTTTATAACAGCCCCACCTGTTACGGAATCAGAGTCCCCAAAATTGAGAAGAAATTGTTATATTAAATTGCTTTAAACGCAAGTTCAGCCGGCTTTAAAATCTAAAAATGACAAATTATAAGAATTTTTTTAAACTTTATATTGATTTCGACCACAAGTTTATAAAATTGTTGGAGCATTCATCATCTTTCAAAATTTTAAAGTTCGAAACTTGAAATTTTGGAAATTCTTTAAAATCTTAAATTTTGATAAAAAAAAAAAAAAAAAATTTTATGTAAAAATAGTTGCAGTTGTAGAAAGTTTTATACTATCATTTTCAAAATGTGCTGTTTAAAAATCCTTGTTTTTACATAATACCTCGTTTTATATTATTATATATTTTGTTTTTGTTTTTGCGGGTGTGATATTTATTATTTTGTGGGTAGTAAAAATTAAAAAAAAAAAAGAAAAATAGAAGGAAAAATATTAAAATAAGGAGTGAGTTAAAATGAGTGAGTAAAAAATAAGGAAAATACAAACTAAAGTTTGTTAAAAAGCGGTGGCTATAATTCGAAAATATAATTGAAAAAAAAATTATGGAAATTTTACATTAAATTAAAAAATAAAACAAAAATGGTTAGCATTAATAGATTAAACAACAAATAAAAAGAAATTATAAAATTCCTTAATTATTCGGGTTATAATTAATTTAAGGATTTAGATTCCATTTTAGAAATTAAATTAATTAAAGTTTAGTTTGATAGCGTTAAGCATAAATTAAGAAGTTTATATTTAAGAGTCTATTTTTAAAGTTTGATTAGATACAAAATTATTAAAACTATACTTTTACCCTCCAACTATGGTCATCAATCTATAATGACCCAAATAAGTTCATATATTTTATTTTTAGATAATAAAGGTAAAAGGAATTCATTTTTTTTCAAACTTTCTTTTAAAATTTATAACACTATAAATAAAGTCTTAAGAGTTTTAAAACAGTTCTTTTTTTATTCAGAATAGCTTGAAATGGAAATATGGATCGGTTCACTTTTTTATAATGAAACAAATTCTTTTTGTTTTTTTTGTTACCAATTTTGTTACCATTCTGATATTTTTTTTTTAAATTGTGGTCAACAGTTTTAGCACGAATTTCCAAAAAAAAAAAAAAAAACATTTTTGTCTTTTTCCCGTTGATAAAATTTCTAAACAGTTTAAGATAAAGCAATACAATTTTAACAAAGAGATGGATGGACAAAACTCTCTTTCTAAATTATAATTGTACATATATTGTTTTAATAATCAGTTGTATTTGACATTTAATATAAATTTGCATTTTCAATACTTTTTACAGTGGTTGTAAACATTTTAACTTTTCAGATGTGTGAAAGGGAGAAATGTGCTCTGATCATAAACATCATATATTTTCAACCAATCAAAATTTTGCATTTGTATGTATGCATCCCATCTTATTCTAAACTGAACATACCGTTATTATTGTTTTAATTTTTTTTTTCAAATCTAACACGATATAATATTATAAATATTCTTTGACTTTTGATTTTTAAATGCCATTCCCATTTCAAAATGAAAAAAATCAAAAATAATATTTTTGAAATATTTAACAAAATTTATATTTTTTTAATGTGTATTTTTACAAATTTAGCTGTTTTTAAATAGAAATTTTATATCAGAAATGTTATAGCTGTCAATATTTGTTTATAATACCTACTATTTTTAGGATTTGAAAGAATTTTTGAGAATTAGTACTTAGGTCAGTTTAAACGAACTAAAACCTACACTATTACACAGTGAGATAATAAACCCAATTTAATTTTTTTTTCAATCTTTGGTTCTTTTTAATTAATTATATTCTGAAAGATCTGAAAAGTATTACTGGAAGCAAAATTATTTTCATTGTACTGTACAATTTTTCCCAATAATTTGTGTGTTCTAAATAATTTTCTGTATAAAGTACGCATACTTGTGTTTGTAAATTTTTCATTTCTCTTTTAAATCTTGATGATATGAATCAAAATTTTTTCTACAGTTAAGTGTCAACATTGTGTTATCTTATGTTGTCTTATCTCATTTGTTTGATTTTTAAGGAACTTTGATGGTCGAAATATTTAAATGACTCGTTTATTTAGTACACGTTTATGAAATGTATTTGTTAGTGCTATAAGTATTAATACTCGTATATTAATCTAATTATATAAAACTAATGATAGTTAACCAACATTTTAATAGGTTAGCGGCTAATTTCAAATTTGAGGTCGAATTTTCAATTTGTGACTTAAAATATAAATTAAAAGTTTAATCCATGCAAGCTCTGAAAAAGCCGAACGATACTAAAATGGTATTAATATTTTAACAAAACCGTTATTCAAATTAAAAAAAAAAAAAAAAAAGGGTTAAATGAAACATATCTTATAGTAACCCGAACTTTTGTATTTTATATTATTTTTAATGAATTCTTTTTCATTTTTATTTTTTGACAGGTAAATTTTAATGCAATTTTCTGTCGAATTTTAAATATTTTGATGGAAATGCTTTTTTTTTTGATGTCAGGAAAAATTTATGAAATAAAAATGAAAAAAAAAAAATCATACAAAAATTGGAAAAAAAAGCCTCATTCCAAAGAATATAATTTAAAAAAAAGGTGTGGTAGGTGGGCGAGATATATATAATTCTTGTTTTATCTAGCCATCTCTTTCTAACATCACATTATTAAGTTTTTCACAAAGGTGTCATATGTTCATTTGAAATGGCGCAAAATGTCGATATTGTTTGGTAATTTTTTGGTGAATTCAATATATGTAATTCAAATTCAATTTTGATTTTAATTTCGATTTGATACGATATTTTAATGATGATTTTTTCTCATATGTAAAAGTATAAGTATATGATATGTTGGTAAGTGAATAGAAACATAAGAGTGGAAAATAGAACAAAACAAAAAATACAATCCTGGGGGACTTTAAATATAAAAAAAAAAAAAACAAATTATCAAATGATTGAAGTGCCAATAAATTTTAACCATTGACCGACTTTTATGTTTTTTTTTTGATTGTTTTATACTTTTTATTTTTTATTCAATAAGTGCTATTCGATTTTTATTACTGTTTTTGTTTTTTTATTAATCGATTATTACTGATACAATAATGAATTATTTTAGTATGATTTTTATATGGTGGGTAATTAAAATTAATAAAAAAAAAATAGTAAGAAAAATATAGAAAAAAGTTTTTTATGAACGAAAGAGAATGGTAAGAAGTGTAATAGGTAAGGGGGTGAAGCATATCTATTTATGTTCATTTTAACTTTTTATTTTAGAACTAAAAAAAAGAGGCGTTTATTATATGTCATTTTTTTATAATATTTTGTAATGGTTTTTTGTTTGAGTTGATAAATCGAGTCAATGTTCGCTTTTTTTTGATAATTGTTTAAAAATTATTAATAATAGAAAAATGTAATTATAATGTTGTGTAAATTTGTTGTTTTCAAGCGCTAAATAATATTATTAGGTATCACTATTTTGTTGATATTGTTTTTTTTTAATCAATACAATTAATTTTAAAAGTTCAATAACTAATTATTCTTAAATACAAAAGGTCAAATTTTGTGTATTCATTTTGGAAATAAATTTTATTTTTCAGAGCTTTGTTCGTTTTTACCACATTTTGAAAAAATGTGCGTAATAGTTTCACTCTGTCTGTCCGTCTGTATGTCTGTCGGTCTATTTACAAAACTTCTACACCGTTAAGGATAGAGAAAAACAATTTTTAGCCATATTTAAATTCACCGTTATGTGAAAACGAAATTTTGCATGATTTTTCTACCTTCATAACTCCGGCACGCTTTTAGATAGCGACTTGAAATTTTGAAGTAAGAAAGAACTTGTAGAATTAGTATAAGCTTCCTCAGAATTTTTTTTTGAACCACCCCCCGTTTATGAGCTATTAGGGCTTAAAAATTTAAAATTTCTTATTTTTAAACACCTTTAACTTAGGTACCTGTACAAATTTTTCTTCGCAAAAACATAAAAATTAAAGTTTCAGTAATATATTTTTACGTGTATTAACGGTTTTTCTTAGTTATATAGGGTTTCGGATTTACAGCCTCTCAAAATTGCAAAATAGTCTTATTTTCACATTTTTTCTTATATGAAATTTTCCAATTTTGGTGCAAGTCAGAATTCTAAACAATTTGTATTCTTTTGGAAAAGTGCGCTTTTAAAAACCGTTGGTTTACATTCTGCCTTGTTTATTTATATCTTTGGAAAAGAAATTAAATCATTTTTTTTTAATAAAAATTCATTTTTTTAAAAAAACACGTAATAATTGCAATAACGTTGCAAAATCGAAATTTTTAGGGAAATGCTGTTGCTGTTGCCCCAACTATTTTAAATGTTTTGTTTTGAAATTATTTTAAATGCTTTGTTTTTGAAAAATGTATAGGTATAAAAAAATAATAATAGAAGGAATTTTACAGTTGGTTACAAAATCGGAGTTTTGTTTAGTATACGTTTTTGCACTCAAATTTAATTAAAAACAAAAGTCCCAATTTACATAATTTCAATTTTTCTACAATTTCATTGAATATTTAAAAAGAAAAAAAAAACAAAAAATAAATAAAATGAAAACAAAAAAAACAAGTGATGAAAAAACCAAGAGTTTTCAAAAAAGTACATTTCCAAAATTAAATTTCAATTTCCAAAAAATTTCTTTTTATTTTATTCTATAATCAGTTTTGGGTAAAAAGTAGATAGGTATGTATATATTGAAAAATAAATTAATAAAAATATAACAATTGAAACAATCTTTGCAAAAATTTGGTGGAAAAAATTGGGGAAAATCGAGTCACACTTTCGTTAATTTTAAGATAACCCTATATTAATAAAACAAAGTTATTAACGGAAATAAAAATATAATGTCGCAGCTTTAATTTATAAAATTTAAATAGGTGTTTACGTTACATGAGTTATGCATATTTATAAAGCTAATAAAAGCAGTTATCGTTTGGTTTTCAAATTGAAGAGTCCATATAGAACTTGTGTTACAACAATTTAAATATAGAACTTTTGGAGGCCATAGTTCCGGGCCGTAGCTCAGGAACGGGTGGAGCTATAGGAAAAATTTAATGCACAAAATTAATTTATCCACAGCCAAATTTTGTTACTCTATTTCCACAGTGTAGAAGTTTTGAAAAAATCCGGACAAACAGATAAACGGTCAGAATGAAACTAATAGGCATACTGTTATTAAAATTTTTTTTGAAGATGTGCTAAAAACGACATTTTATAAAACGATATTTTAAGATACGCAAAGGGTCGTACCTGACCCCAAATTTTTAGAATTTAATTTCATAAAGACCAGTTCTTTTTAAATTTTTAGATAGCAACAAAAGTAAAAATAATTGAACTGTTAATTGTAACTCTATAGCTTAAATGCAGAATGCATACATTCTATGAGAATTTTATAAAATTTTTATTTTATTTTGATCTGATCTGATTAAAGATTTAGTTTTAGTTATTTTAGATTGTATGAACCATTTTTTCTGAAAGCATATACTACAGATCCTTATTTAGGATATTTGCCTTCGTTTGAAATTCTAACATTTATTCTAAATAAGCTTTAATTCAATATTTTATTTATTTATTCATTTCTACCATTCTAAATTACCATAATATCAGTACATCACTCGGATTCTAAGGCCATTATGGGCTTGTTAGAATTAATTTTAAAATTTTGTAAAAAGCTGTTAAATCCTTGATATTCAGGTATGTGTTGAGTATGTGTTTTAATGTTAATTTATTTTGAAAGTGAGCCCATGCAGGTGGATTGGAGTGGTCAAATATATATTTTTTAGTGTACTGTCAACGCCCTGGATCCTGTCCAAAAGCTGTACTCTCCATATTTTAATCCCCATTCCTCTATTTTTATTTTATAATATAGTGATGGTGTTTCATTCGACCAGTGGAGTTTCACTTTAATGGCCTGTTACTTAACATATGGTTTTCAATTTATTTTGTATTGTACTAGTAAAGTATACAAAATGATTATAAAAACTTAGACTTTTGGTCACTAATTTTGCTTACTTATCAGTAAGTTTGTTTTCGGGTATGCTGGATTGACTTGAAACTGGATTGATTGACAAATTTAATTGGTTTACTTGAAAATAATAGCATGCTTTCAATTTTTTTTTACAACTGACTGCTTGTTGTTAAATTGTTTTCAATTTCAATGAGGATACTCAAGCTGTCTGTAAATATTACTAAGCAGTCCTTATTTATTTATTTATATTAATATTACAAATCACATGGAATATTGCAATATTACAAAACCAACCGCTACTAAGGCCATTATAGGTCGAATACTATTATTAAATTATACACTAATATTATTTATTTTATTTATATTAAATATTTTATATTATATATTTTATATTTACGCTATTTTTGGTAGCAGGGGGGGATTTATTTTCAATTAAAAAAACTTGCTATCTGTGTAGGATTTGAACCCTCACTCCCTCGGTTAATTATTCACGTGCTTAGCCACTAGGCCACCGAAACCCCCAGAAGTCATTATTTATGTTAACTCAATACTTGCATTATTTAATTGATTTGCATACTTTTAGGTGCGAAACATACTTTGCATTATAATTTAATTTATTTTAATAAATATTTATTTAATATTATGTAATAAATTACCCTTAAAAAAAACAAAACAAATCAAGTAGCAATAAATTGTTTTATATAATAATATTTTCTTATATTCTTTTTATTTTATTTAAAATAAATTTTTATACTAAAAGTCATAATAAATAAAAATAAATTATAGTATTTTCCCATTTTTTTTTTATATTTTGTTTTTGTTTCTTGCAACACAAAACAAAAACATTTTATAAATAGTTTTCTAATTTTAAAAACAGTTATTTCCCTTTATTTTTGTTACTGTTTCAATTTCGAAGGATTTTTACTAGATATTATAAAAAACCAAATAAAATATTCGGAATATAAAAATATTTTCTTTATGCATATCAATAAATTTTCCAATACAAGTTTTAAATAAAATGACACATTTAATTTCATATAGTATAATAAACATACCCAACACATACATCACAATTTTCTACTGCATATCCTTAAAATATCAAAATGAATAAATATCTTGTATATACCTATATGTATGTATAATATAACGGCTGAATTCGTCTTCATTTTTTATGTCTACATACTTCAAAAAGTTTTTCCAATAGTTTTCAATATTACCACTTGATTTCAAAAATGTGAAATTTGAATGAAGCGAAAGGATTGAATAAAAGTAGGGTTTTACTATAGGTAGACATATATTCTTCAATATTCACCTTATTTGTCCGTCATTTTCCAGATTTAAAATGACAAATATTTTAAAGTCACGTAAATGTTGGCAGAAATAAATGGATAGAATACAAAAAAAATTAAAAACTTCCTTTTATTTAATATTTTTTCAAACATTTTATTTTTTTTTATTTTTGCGATTTTTGTTTTATTATTTCTTTTAACTCCTTTTGATTTCTTCTTCTTCAGTTCTACAACATCAAATAAACTTGTAACCATTGACAGAAGAAGGCTTAAATATTTAGTGCTAATTTAAACAAAACAAATATTTAGAAATTCATTACGAAAATGTTACAGTTAAGCAACTGAGATTAATAAGAATCTGGGCGTTGAAAAATCTCAGTTTGTTTTTTCTAACGCAGGAGACGAAAATTTCAATAGGTATATTACAACAGACACGAAATCCTAGAAGCTAGTAGTATGTTTTTTCCTAAGCGTATCTTCCTCTCGTAGAGCCAGTAATATTGGAATCTAAATCTTAACTGATCAAAATGTTTTAAATAATAAGAAGTGAAATGTTTTATATTCGAAATTATAAGAATGAGATTGCATGAATATAATATATAGAAAAAAAACGTTGATTTGTTTTTGAATTTTTTCAAATTATATGAATTATACTTCTACAATAAACAGTCTGGGTCAAATCTTAACACTTAGCTTGAACTCAAATCTAACCTATTCAAACAAAACCTATAAGTTCAAGTAGAGTTTTGTCTGAAAAAGTAAGATTATTGTTCAAACTCAATTATATGCATTCGACCCTCTGTCCAAAAGTTCGAATTTTATCTCACATTCAAACAGGATCAAATTTCCAATGATGAATAGGTTTTTTTTCTTTAAAACTGATCTACGTTTTATTAAAAAAACACTATGGTGATCCTAAATTAATATTAAAATATTAATTAGTATTATTTTCCATGTATAAGCTACAGTCAGATTTGATTTTAAACTATTTTATATCGAAACAGCAGTCTTTTCGTAATAATTACAATAAAATCTTTATTAACTGAAGTCTAAGAGATTTGAATCACCAATTTAGTAAAATATTATAATCTTTGCTCATTTTTGTTCATAAAAGTTTCCTAGAATTTCTTTTTTAGTTTTAATTTTGAATTCAGAAATAGTGTCTCAAAATGAAGCAACGTCAAATAATTTAACTGAAAATATTTATTTCAAATCACTAAAAGGAAAGAGACGTTGTTTATCTTTTTACCGCACTACAAATTTCTTTAAACGATTAAATTATAAAAATATTTTATAACTTCCTTTTAACAGCTTATTTTATTCATAGCTTTCGACTATCTTTTTCTATTTCTCCACATTTTTTTTTTTGCTTTCTCTATTTCTTTATCACCACACTCTTCATATTTATTTTGTTCTTAATTTTTTCTTTTTTTTGGGGTATTTCTCACGTGCATATTTGACATATTTATGCCAGTTGCACACTAACCATTTCCAAAATGTTTGAGTTTCATTCCGTTTAAGCGTTTTTTTTTTTGAAAAAGTTAAGTTTTTTTCTTTTATGTAATAAAATTTATAAAAAAAAAAAAAGAAAATAAAAAATTGAAAAACTTTTACTAACAAATTTACAACTATTTTCAAGGATTTATGTAAGGATAATATTTATATAAAATATAGCAAAATAAAAAACCTGAAACTACAACAAATGACAGTTTTTTTTCATTTTTTTTATTTTTATTTTTTTTGGTGTGCTGGCACCACATCAAAAAATCACAAGAAAGTGCCAGAAAAGATACATACCAGTTGGAAAATACAAAAAAAAAAAAAATCGGAAATGGAAATGGAAAAAAAAAGGCAGAAAATTTTAAAACCAAAAATTGTAAAATATAAAATATGAACATTTGAAATTAATTTACGTTGTTCGGTTTACCTTTAGGTACAAAATATTGTAAGTTCAATGTAAATTTAGTATTGCATTTAATTTAAACGTGTGTTTAATCGAACTATTTAATTAGTTTTGTGAACGTTTATAAATTGTACATAGTGGCTGACTCAACAGGATTTCAAAAATCGGAATTTTAAAATACAGAATCTTAAAAAACAGGATTTTGATAAAACAGTATTGTGATAAACCGGCTTTCGATAAGATTTCCAAATTTTATTTAAAACATTTTTGTTGTATTTAGGCTCTATTTTAGTGTTTCAGCTTTAAAATAGAAAAAAGATATATTTTACATTAAAAAATGTAAAAGTTTTAAAAAGTTGTTGTTTATGTCAGCAATTCTAAGCTCAATGCAGAAATTATATTCCAGTAAAAATGACTTTAAACTCTTTCACATTTCCCATATAATTAATATTTATATGTTATAAACTTAATATTATATTAATAATAACCAAATATTTTAAGTACGAACGTTTAAAAAGTTTTACACGAATTCAATTTCTCAAAAAACAAAAAAAAGAAAACAAAAAAAAAAATATAAAATATAAAAGACAAAAACAATAAAAAAATAAATATCAGAAAATCTAACCTCAAACTACATTTCGCTCACGGAAAAAAATCGAAAAGAACAGACGAAAAAATAAACTATAAAACAAAAAAAAAAAAAAAATTATTTTAAAAAGTGAATTGTCGTCACGATGACAATAAAATGTCATTCTAGATGACTGAAGAAAAAAGAATTTGTGTACTTTACAAAAAAAAAAAACAAAAAAAAAAAAAAAAACTAAAAAAAGGACTGTATTCGAGTTTGAGTGAATTTTAAAGTACTAAAAAGAAGATATCATAAAAATATGTATTTTTGTCTTTTACAACTTTGGGCGGCCTTTTTATTTAGTTTTGTCTCCCATCAACGTCAATGTTATCGTCATCATTTTAATCATTATTATAAATCATCATCAATATTATCATCGTCATATCAAAAATTCCACTACTATACTGAACACTAAAGTATAAAATTTTTGAATATGTTTTTCAAGTCCTTGTACAAACTTGAATTTTTAATTTTTTTTTTTGTTATTACTGTTGTTCCCTCTCTTTTATAATTCAAACTTTTGACACATGCAATAATTTTCTTAAAAAATTTTTTTTTTTTTGTTTTTGATTTGAAGTTATGCTAGTTGTCCTTTAACTATATTATATACTATAACGATATAAGAGTGTTTGATCAGAAAAACAGCGAAAAAAGGACGAAAAAAAAAATTTTTTTTATTTGTTTTTTGTTTTGTTTTTGTTTTGGTTTCGAATATTTTGTAATTATAAAGTTGTTTAATAGAAAATATATATGTTTATTGTGTTTGTGTTAACAGTTTTGTATAGAAATATTGCGAAACAATTTATTGTTATACTTACAATACAAAAAAAGGATAACAATAATAATAATAAAAAATATTATGAATGTTAAATAGTGCAGTGAATGCGACAATATTAAACTGATTTTTCTTTGAATTTCAATGAAAAAAATTAAATAATTTTTTACTGTTATTCACATTTTTTGTTTTTTTTTTTTGAGTTGGAATGTGGGTTGTTGTAAATTTCCTTTTTTTTTTTGATGTGTAGATTATCTTTTGAGCAGGACAAGGAAGCAATAAAATGACTAGAAAAAGAATTATTGATGTAAAAAAAAAATTAAAAAAAAAGAAAGAAAAATTAAAAATTTTTGGCAAAGGAAGAAAATTTATTCGAATTTTGAAAGTTTAGTGTTTTTGTTTTTTTAGTTTTTGTGGTTTTTGAAGAATTAATTTATGGATTTTATTTAGCGCCAACAATTATGACACTAGAAAAAAAGAATTGTAAATTATTATATCTGTGTTTTTTTTTTTGTTAAGAAAAAATTATTTTTCTAAGATTGAAATGAGATTTTGTCTTGAAAAAATGTAAAATATAATTTTAAGTTTTAGTCTAAAAGAAAAGTAATACAGATTATTCCTATTATTTTTTCGTCCATATTCTTTGCAATGGCATATACGAGATAGAGGTATATCCTGTTCAAGCAGAAAATTGAGCAGTAAATAGTTTACTCATCGCAGAATCAACTACTTTACTAGCAATAAACTTCGACGTGGTAAAAAAATTCACCAATAGTATAACAAGTGTATAGATATCACTTCGAAATGAATAAAACAGAAGGCCCGATAGTTGCAAGAACAAAAAACTTGAAAACTTCCAAGAATTAGGCTAGGCTGTATTATCTCTACATATAAGCACTTATTTACAAATGATACAACATACCACTGATGATCAAATATGCCTTAAAAGAAGGTCAATAAAATGAAAAAATCTAAAGCAAATTTAAATACATACCCGGAGGAAGCGGTTACCTTCAATAAATTTTAATACCAAAAGTGAACAAACTAAACAGCTGCTTTTCGTCCTCAACATTTGGAAGAAAATAATAATAAGTATGATATCGTTAAATTCGAGAACATCAACATCTTTCTTCTAAATATACCTCCCAACATCAAATAACTTTCTATATTTCCCAATTTCCTTTATTCCTATTTTACCAATTCCCAAACCAAACAGCACATGTTACCATATTTCTAACCTAATGTTTGGTTTAAAAGGAAGTTGACGTTTAGTTCGTTAAAGTTCAACACGACCAAAAAGAACTTGGGCATTGATTGTGTCATTTGTGTCTTTCGAGATTCCCATCTACCCTCGCATAAACAAAAGTAGTTAAAATAATAAAAAACTAGATAGAATTAGAAACAAAAAATATTATATATATAAGAAATAACTAGAATAAATAAATACATATAAATAACTGATTTCTAGTAATATTAAAATTAAAATGAACTATATTAAATTTAATTTTAAGTAAGTAATACCAAAAAAAAAGGTAAGAAAAATATTTATACTATGTATATACCTAACAGTTTTAAGATAAATGTTTGAAAAATATTTGGGAAAAAAATAAACAAAATAACATAGCTTAAATTCACACAATGAAACAGCCCATAAAGCTATTTGAAACATTTATGCTTCAGCGTACCTAAATAAACTAGGGGCCCCTGTTAATGTGTATTCAAATTCTATGTTGAATCCCAATTCATATAATAGATAGTTGCAGTTTAGAAAAATAGTATCTATTTATGGAAAAAGTATAATCCGTAAAAAATCAAAAAGCAAAACCAAATTCGTCAAAACACTAACTGAAATTATTTTCAAAATAACAAAGCAGAATTAAATTGCATAAAAAGCCTGTAGTTGGTGTACGTATATTTAGATTATTTGGTATTGTAAGTTAGGATTATTATGTCTATATTTATTTATCGAGTTCGAAATAAATGTTTTAAAGATACGTGGGGAAAACAAAATAGGTATCCGTAAAACATTCGTAAAATGCACAAACAAAGTTTGGATCAAAATTCTTTTAAATATTTTTATAGAGCACGTTGTCTGTAACAATATTGCCGTTGTTCGTTTTACCTTTCCGTAATGTAAAAAATTTAAAATTTGAAAAGACCGTATATTTGGTACACATGGTACAGAGGGCGAAAAAACCGTACAAATATTACTACAATTGTACAAATAGTATTGACATACAAAATATTTAAAAATAAAAAATTATTCATATTTAATTTTGGTTGTAAGAACTGCTGTATTCTAAAATTTAAGTAAGTATATGGGAAGAAATTGAATTCAAAAAATAATGCATACATATGACACAATTTAATATAGAAAAGTACAAAACCAAAACAATTATATATTTGAATTTTAAAGAGACTCTGCCCGGTGGTCATACATAAATACATACTTAGATAAATATTGATTATTAATATCAGATCAATATCATTCATCATTCATCATTATTTAAAATTTCAATACATATTGTGATAAATTATGATTTTTATTAATTTTTAAATTTTGTTCATTATACATCCATAAGTTAAAGTACATTACATACATATAGCCAAAGAATAGTTGTAACTTGTAAGTTGACTTGATCCGTTGAGGTCGAGTCGAGTCGAGACACGAGAGGGAAAAAAATACACAATTTTAAAGAGAGTAAGTGAGAATGTCTCTTATAATTTTGTGTTTTTTTTTGTTATTCTGTTGGTACGCTTTGTTACTACTACCATTTGTTAGTACTACCGACTATCGTAGGTACCAGACTACAGTAATGTTAATGTGAAATGTGTTGTTTATGTTTTATTATTAATTTTATATTTTTATAGGTTTTATAGTAGAAAAATCGTACAAAATATGTAGTTACTGATGTTCAAAGTTTGATACGGAATTCATAATACGTAGTGTGTGGCTTAAAACTACTAAATTATAATTATAGATAATAATTATCTTGAATTAAATTGAAAAAATATAAATCTTGTACTAGTATTACAAAAGTATATTCTATTCAAAGTTATTATTTTCAATATTATTTAATCCATCAAATACATTTTAGTCAAATTGAATCAATTAAACTTTTTTAATAAAAGTATAAACAAAAAAAAAAAAAAAAATAAAAAAAAAAAAAAAAATTAAAATAAAAAAATGCATTTGACGTCATTTTAATTTTTTATTGATATTTTTCTTCTTTTACTTCAGAATCAAATTATATCAATCTATCTGTTCACGTCACTCTTTATGTTTTATTTTAATTCTTTAAAAATTTTATTTTTAAAAATAAAAATTCAAAAAAAAAAAAAAGAAAATTTTTTGTCATACAAAATAAAAGTGACGATCAAAACTTCTAGAATACAAATTGCAATGAAAATGAAGAAAATTTTCACGACTCAAAAATGCATTTGACATTATCTAATTTTTTTTTTTTTTTTTACTTTGTATACTTATAATCTATTTGCTGATGGTTTTGAATTTTATCTGGTTGTTGTTCTCTATAATATATATATAAGTATTTTTATTAATTCTGTTCTTTATCCATTCCATATATTCAATATTCCTGGTTTCTAATCACAATTCTTCTTCTTATATATATTAAATATCTACTAAAACTGCATCCATTGTTTGACAGATTGAAAGCATTGAAAAGTTTTATTTTTTGCTTTTCTTTTTATTTTTTTTTTATTTCAGTCTGTCAATTCGAATTGGATCTAGAGTCCTGGGAATTTTGTATGTATGTATATAGAAAATTTGACATTTATATTTATGTATATTATGTATGTATTGTAAGGATAAAAAAATAAAATTTTTGTTTTTTATTTTATAGATATGTACATAGTTATGTACCTGTTAGTTGTAATATAATAATTTTATACTGAGGTCATTTTTTCTAATTTTTTCCTTTTATTTTTAAAAAAATTTCATTAAAGCATCCTTTTGTGTACCGTTATTCATTAATGATGGTAATAGCAAAAAAAAAAAAAAAAACAAAGTAAAAAAAAAATTGTTATGTAATTTCGTTTTCTCATTTACTACACAAACCACTGTTTTATATTATTTTGCAAGTGCTCATTATTGTATTTCTTATTATTCTCTTTCTACTAATTTACCACTACAATTATAGTTTTTTTGTTTTAAGGACAATAAGTTGAAATTTTAAGCGGGATATTTTAAATGTAGTATATGGATACACTTCCAGTTCCTCCAATAACAGTTACAAGATATGAAAAGAAAAAGGATGAAAATTAAATATATATAGTTGGATATACAGTAAAGTCCGTTTAAATAAATATTCTTTTAATAATTTTTTAATAGTTTTTTTTTTTATCTTATTATATTATAAAAAAAATGAATCAATTATGTTACCAGTATTTTTTCTTGGATAGATAAACCATTTTATACTAAATATAATATGAGCCTTTATATTAAAACAAATGTTTCAAATAAGTATTTAAATTTAAAATTAATGAAAAAAGATACTTTTTAAAAATTCTTGTAAAATTGGGCTAAATTTTACATTACAGTATATCCAATTATTTCAAATCAAATAATGTTCATTGTAAGGGATCCTTAAATTATGCAATTAATTGTGAAGTTACTATATATATAATATGTATTTAAATCATGTAATTAAAATAAAATATTATTAATCAATATAATTAAAATAAAATATTTTTTAGTTAGTATTTCCGACAGTCACAAATTCTCTTGCAGTACCTACAGATATTTATTATAGTTTACGAACAAAAATTTATTTGTATCAAAATAAAATTTAAAAAATACCAGCTGTTAATTTCGATATAACTCTGAAAATTTTATAATAAATTTAAAACTTTCTCGTGTTCAATTATAATTAGACTTTACTGTATTTTATATTTGAAAAATATAAATTTTGTAAAAAAGTAAAAACAAACAAAAAATCGTACAATGAAGAGCAAAAAAAAAGAAAAATTAAAGAAATATTTGTGACGCCAAAAGCTTTTCTTGATGCCCTGATACTTTTCACCCGTCAATAGAATGTCCCCCAAAAGCAAGATGGACAGACAGTTTATTTATTTTTATGCTTTGTATCCTTTTTCTTTTTGGCATTTTTTCTCTGTTTTTTTTTTTTTACTTTAGATAGATTGAGATTGAATTTGACATTTCAAAAATATACAAAAAAAAAAAAACATGAAAAACAATTGAATGAGAAAGAGTATATTGCAAGAGGAAGGAGAAAAAAAATAAAGACAAAAAAAAAACTTAAACTATTTTTTATGGTTTCTATTAAAAATATAAAATAAAAAAGAAAAAGTTCCAGAACTAAGACGAACACTTAAAAAATAATACAAAAATGAGAGAGAAAGAGTAAAAGATTGAAAGATTGACATAAAGAAATAACAAAACAAAAAAATAAAAACGAGGTGGAAAATTTTTATTTTGTTGGTTTGACAGATTTTAAAGTATAAGGTGGTAAAGAGAATAATTGTACATAAAAAAAAGTATAAAATGATATCCTAATAAAAAAAGCTAGAAAGAGGCGGAGAAAATAGCACAAAAAAAAAGAAAAAGAGTTAAAAGTCCATCATCAATATAAAAGTTCAGAAGATCATTATATGCATTTTCAAAAAAAAAAAAAAAAAAAATAATAAAATAAATGGAAAACTTAAAACTTTTTTCTATATTATTATGTTTTCCCTCTCTTTTGTTTTTCTTCTTTAACTTCTTTGCTTGATTTTGTTTTAGTTTTTTTTTTGTAAACGTATAAAATCTAGAATGTGGGAGTAAAGGAAGGTTAGTTTTTCATCACTCAGGATATGATAAAATATAATGATTCAGTTTTAAAATTTTCTTTCATGCAATAAAATTTGTTTTTTTGTTTTTTCTTAAATTTTTTAAAAATGTCAGAATGAAATAATTATGAACAGTTTTTCAATTATATTAACTATTTTTTTTTTTTTTTTGTTTTCTCGATTTAGTTGAAACTAAAATAGGTATTCATGTAAAATCGTAGAAGAATTTTTAAGGAGTTTAAATTAAAGAAGTTTCTGGTACAAAAAAAAAAGCTAAAATAAAATGCTGCTGGTATAAAATTCAATTTTAATTTTTTAGCTTTTATCATTTGAAGTAAATACGCACTATAATTAGTTTTTTGATTCATAAAGCTAAACAGAAGTCGTAGACTTTCTAAAATTTAAATAAACGTATAGACGTATCTAATTGTTCAATATTATATAGTTAGCTTTTGTTGATTAACCATATAATAATGTACTCAAAGCGTTTGCAAATAAATTAAAAAAATTAGAAGTTTTAGGTTTAACGGCCTCGGCTTAAATTAAATAACTGCATCTTTAGTATTTTTCCGATATTGAAAGAGTTTGCTGGATAAAGGTTAAGAGAAAAAAGAAAAAAAATATAGTTCAGTGAATTAACTAAGCGATGGTTGTAGTTATTTGAAGCTACGTGAATTAAAAGCGATCAAAAGCGCAATTTTTCGCAATATACCTTATAATAAAAATATTTTATTTAAACTGTATTTGTAATGGCTTATATTTTAATGGAAATTTTTATTTTAAACCCTCAAAAAATTTGATTTGAAAAAAAAAACAAAACTTTGAAAAAGTTTAAAAATTATTTTAATTTTTTTTCTTTTTTTTAAAAAGGAAAGAAAAGTCATCACAAAGAATAAAATAAAATAGAAAAGAATCAACTGTGGAAAATCTTGTGTTTCAGTCTTCATTTCTTTTGACGTTTTTCCAATCAAAAATTTTATTTTATTTTCTTGTTTGTTTTTTTATTATTTCTTTTATTTTTATTTAATTTTTATTTTGTTTTGTTTTTCGTTTTCTATTTGCTGCTGCACATTTTTGATATATAATGATTCAAGAAACCGGAAATGTGTTTTTCATCATTTTTATTATTATTTTTATTGTATTATCATTGTATTTATAACTATTGTGTTATTAGACTGATTCAAAAATTTTGATATTATTTTAAAACATAAATAAAAGATTGTTTATTTTTTAACCGGATCTTAAAATTTCATAACTCATTAATAGTTCTTAAATGTTCCGAAAAGTCTTTTTCAGTAAAGAAATATATAATAGAAAGTGATACTTTCTTAAGATTTGTAATAATGCAAGAAAATATGCATACTTAGATACTGTCCAGCTTTTAGTAGTAACTGGTACCGCATAATATATACCATTTTGATACAGATAAATTTTGTAATATTAGTATCCATGTAGTTGTTGTACCTATACATAATAGTTGTTTTTTCTCGATAAAAGTTATTAATGTACAACAAAATTCGTCATTCCATTCTTTCATCTTTATAATATTTAAAAACTGATGCTATGTCCTTTTTCAAAATTTGAAGAGTGAAAATTTATTCTATATTAAAAATTTATATAAACCTTTATATTTTATTTATGAAGATTCGGTGAATGTTTGACCTAGATTTTAGTGGGGATCATTTAGTTACAGAACTTACTTCGAAATGCATCAAATTTCAACTCCACTTAGTAAAAAATGTTAACAAATTCTTAAATAGAATTTCAGTTTTGTTTGACGCATTGTGAAATCGATTGAAAAAATGATAGTCTTTAAGAACATCTTAAAATAAAAATTTTTTAAAACGTTGTTCAAAAATTTTCCTGTCATTCGTAATAAATGAATAAAAATTACCTATACGAAAATATTTTCTATGAGTAGAAATGACAGAAAAAAAATTAAAGCAGAAACCATGCAGACCTTACAGAATTTATGACCTCATGGTTTGTTTCGAAAACTTATGAGCTAAAGAGCTAAGTGTTATTTGTTAAAATTCTTAAAAAGATTTACATATAAATAAAATTTTTTTTTTTAATGCATTTCTGTGCCAGGAAATTACACAGCCTTTCCTGTTCAGGCGTGGCTGTACATGTCGTAAGGGGGAATAACTCTTACAACGTGTGTGGGATTCGAACCCACACTCCCTCGGTGTTTACAGCGTATTTTATACGCTCTTACCCACTAGGCCACAGAGGCGTCCATAAATAAAATTGTTGTATAAAAGTAAAATCTTGACATGTGGAGCATAATTTTAAACTTATCTTTTGAACGGAGAGATGAAAGTTAAATTATTTATAAAAGTGCAAATTTTTTTATACCATTATTTGTAACCCCTATAAATTTTTTTGTTTTTTTTGCGGTGGTTGTTAGAGATCATCCAAAGAAGGTAGAGAGAAGCGGTACGACTACGATTTCTCTATCACCGTGTAGGACTTTAATTTACTAAACATAAGTTCCTATTTTTAACAAACAATAAGTTAGGAAATATTTAGTACTATTTTACTGTTTGGACAAGGGAAGACTTTGCCATAGAGTAAAAATAGGTCTAAAATTTCTATATAAACAAAAAGATGTTAAGGTTCTCCTTAAACCTTTTTAAATTAAAAGTGTAATCATTTCTAATTTTAGGGATTTTCTTATGATGGATTATGTAATCTTGGAAGTTGAATTATGTAGGGGTAGGCAGCGTAGATTTTCCTTATTTTTTTTTGGAAAACTTTGAGTGGAGGCATCAGAATTTTTATTTCATCGAAACAAGATTCCAATCTTATTAAGTATCTGTAGAACAGAGTAGGAGAACTTATTAAACGTGAATGAAATTCGATTTTTATGTTAATTGGCCCAGAGCTGCAAACCGTACCCGAACCCGAACCCAAAACCGCTCCGGAACAAGCATTTTGACGAACCAGAACCCGAACCTGAACCCAGTAAAAAATTTGCATTTGGTTCAGGTTTACCATTTCATTCGCAATCAAATTCAACAATGTTTTTTTATTTTAAACTGAGAATAAAACAAATATAAAACAAAATAGTAAAATACTTACATAGCAAAAATAGTAAAATACTTACAAAATAGTAAAATACTTACATATTTGCGTACTGTGTAAGCACACGTATTATGAATAGATTTTGATTTGCAATCAATAATGCTGCACTTGTTATGTTGATTAAAAAATTTGAACCCGAACCCGGACCGAACCCACTAAAATTTTCCAGTTCGAACCCGAACCTGAACCCGAATTTTTGTGGGTTTGCAGCCCTAGATTCCCATATTTTCATAAAAACATTACCTAATAACGAAATTAAACAACTTTTTCTAACAACATTTTTTTTTAGCCTTAATAAATAATTATGGTTTATTATATATTTGTTAAGTTTTAGACCCAAATCCGAAAGGAAAAGAGCTTTTCACTTGAATGCATTTTAAGATGCAAAAAAAATTTTTTTTATTTACAATATTTGTCTTTAAATAAATTTCGCACAGTGTATATATGTACTTTTAAAAAATTTTTCTTAACTATTGGAAAAACCACAATAAAAAAAAAAAAAAAATGAAAAAAACAATAGAAAACAAAAAGAAAAAATTAGAATGAAACAAAAACAAAATATAAAGCTGTATATTTTTTTTTTTTGTTTTTTGATTTTCTTCGGATTTTGCTTTCATTTTTGTTTTGTTTTACTGAATAAGATGTGCTCCTTCCTTTTCATCAATTTTCTTCTATTATTTTATTTCATTTTATTTAATTTTTGTTTTGCGTTTTTTTTTTTTTCAAAATTTACAACAAATTGTGTCTAGTGTTTGGACAATTTCAAATCAAATCGAAAGCGTATTTAAAGAAAAATTATTTAAAAATAAAAGGGAAAATGAAAATTTCAAAAATAGAAAGAAAAAAAAGCTGCCAAAATGGTTTGAAGGAAGAACAGGAAATGTATGTTAGGAAAATTTTCAATTCAAGAAAATATTTAATTTTTTTTTTTTTTTTTTAGTTTTATTTGTAGTTGTAAATAAGTACGCATTTTATTTAATATTAAGTATATTATGATTTGATTAAAGTTGAATTGAATTGTGTAGATTTGAAAATGTTCATGAAATGAACAAAATTTTGTTTCAAAATTCTGAAAAATACGTTTTCCTATTTTTCATTTTTTTTGTTTAGTTTTTGTTAAAAATATATTTTTTTTTTTGTATGAAAATATATACAAATACATATTATATACATATTTTTATTATAATATAATATTATATATGTAGTAGTTTTTCAATATGTATACCGGAAAAAAAAAAGTTCAAAATCACAAGTTTTTTCAAAAGAAATATGACAAGTAAGTGACTTGTATAAATATCTTACTATATTGTGTACAATGTCAGATATTAAAAAAAAAAAAAAAAAACAAAAGAAAATGAAAATGAAAATGAAAATAATTTTTAAAATGTAATGAAAGTGTATTAGTAGTGCAATATTAAATTCGCTATATATATGCGTATACCTCTATATGTTATACATATAGAGGTATATGCATATATTATTTATATATATATTACTCTACATTATATAAATATATTTTGAGGGAAAATATTATGTCATTATAGTTTATAAAAACAAAAATCGTAATAATAAAATTTATAAAAGATTGCAATGTTGAAAATTGATGGAATATTGTTGATAAAAATATAGAAATACCTTTTATAAAATGTTATACATAAAGCAATTTTTTTTTTTTTTTGAAGCTCATTTTCTGAACCAACTTTATGATAAAACCAGCTAAAACTGAATAAGGAGTGAACACGTACAGAAATATCTTTGAAGTTTCTTACATTTTGAACTAATTTCTTTAGAAATATTTGATATGATGTAGAAGAATGTGTAAAATAAGTTTTGTCAGATCGTTTTAGAAAATTTTCATCCGATTGCAACATTTTAAAAACAAAAGAATATTAAAGAGTTTTATATTTTGAACAGTAACTTCACAATTGAGTCAATCTTATTCCAAATTAATTTAACAAAAATAAAAATAATAAAGCAAAAATTAAAAAAATTGGAATGGTTTCATTCGTTTGTTGGAAATAAAAAAAAACATTATCTTGTTTTTCTTTTTTTTGGTGTGCGCTTATATAAGATTGAAATCTTAAGTTTTTAAATTAAATTTGTTTTTTTAAAATTTTTGTTTTTGTATTAGAATGTCCGAAAAAAATTAAAGTAAATTTTCATTCACTTTTCAATTATGTGATTACTTTTTGTTTTGTAGAAAATGTTCTTTTTTCTTGTTGAAAATTTTGTACATGGTGATTAAATTTAAAAAAAAAAAAAAAAACAAAGAACAATCAGTGACCCTTATCAACTTTTAAATATCCGTAATCTCTATATCTGTCTATAATTTTGCTGATTTTTTTAGAATTTTGAAATTCTGCTTATATTTTTTTTTTATTTTTACATTATTTTTAAAATAATTATATAAAAATCTTTACCTCACGCTTAGTCTTATAATTTTAAGCTTTGTCTTATTTTATCATATACTATAGATTCAGAGCACGTGATAAGGCGTGATCTGATTTCAACAATAAATTAATAGTAAGCTTTTAAATCGCTCAAAACTATTGTTAGTAAGTTTTATGACTTCCTGAAATATCATTAATAAAAATATAGGTAACGTTTTTGTTTTTTATGCATTTCTCTGCCCCATAAATGTGGACAGGAAATTACACAGCCTTTCCTGATCAGGCGTGGCTGTAAATGTCGTAAGGGGAAATAACTCTTATGACGTGTGTGAGATTCGGGGGTGTTTAGGCCATCGAGGTCCCCAAAATATAGCGATATGTTTAAAATGGATATAAAAAAATAAAATTCGAAATCGTAATTAATAGATATGGTACTTACATATTTGTGATTATGTTCCTATACATACGTATGTAGCTATTAATTTAAAAGTCATAAAATTTATTTTAGGTTCGAAATTCACCTCTTTGTATGTATTATGTATGAATGTATGTAAAAGCGATGGTTGTGATTTTTTTAGATAAAATTCATAATATGCATGTATGTGTTTATTCTTAGTTTTGATGAAAAACTATATTTTGTTTTTAACAGAGTTAAAAATCTTTTTCGGTATTTCACTAAAAATATTAATAAAAAGGTACCTATGTAAGTACATATATAATGTATGTAGATATCTAGGTTAAATAATATTTATATATGACAATAATATTTTTATTCGATACACAAAGATTAAAAGAAAGATAATAAGAAATATGAAATTAGACTTTTAGCATAAAGAAACTAGATACATAATATTCCAAGAGTTTCTAAAGTTTCAAAAGAGATATTGATGAGTTTCTTTATGCTTTTAGTTACGTAAAAATATCATGGACAGCATATCTAATAAAGACACTATAAAATCTGTATCCCTTAAGTACTGAATATTTCCACTTAGCTTATAAACCTTTCTAATAAAATTCATATTATGTTGCGAAAAGTTTTTGCTTTAGTTTAAAATATTCAAGTTAATTTCCTTTTATTTACAGATACTAACAAATGTATGTATTAAAATGTCATTCCTACAATAATATCGAAATGATTCAAAATTTAAATCTTACATATAAATAAATATACGAATAAAAGAAAACGAACAACGTTTTATGCAATTTAAAAGAATATAATAATATAACTGCAAGAATATTAACATTTATTTTCTTTTTCTTTAATAATTTTGTTCATGTTAAAAGTATAATAAAATTCCATGTATATAATAATAATATGTACATAAAAAAAAAAAAGAAAATGGTATAACCAATAGCAGCACATCATATCAGCAATGCTATTATCATAAATGGCAATGTTTCAAAATCTTATTTTTGATTTTCATTAAAAATACAAAAAAGAAAAAAAAAATGAAACATAAAAAAAAAAAACAATTTTATTATGAATGTTTGAAAGCAATTCACTTTGACGGCTAGCCATTATCACGTGCACGCATTAACTTTCACACCACTGTATAATGGTTATAATTCACAAAAAAAAAAATAAAAAAAAAACAAGTGAACATTTTTAAAAGTATTTCAGAATTCAGAATGCTATTGCCGCTTACATACGTATATATAGATAGATACTTATATGTGCATATATATGCAAATACATACATATATATATATGCTTATATAAATACTATGAAACATTGTTTTGTACTAATTTCAAAATAGAAAATGTACATAGTACATTTAGGTGCAAAACAAAAGGTATAGTAAGAATGCAATATTTTTCCATTGTAATTTTTTAAAATGCTTTTTAAATATTATTTGTATATTAAAACATTTGGTACGACAAAACTTTGTTATTAAAAGATTTGTTACTAAAATCTATAAGTTTAAAAAATATAAGTTAATGGAAACTTTATACGCTTTAAACCCTTCCATCAGGTTAATCAGGTTTAGTTGATCTTAATTCTTTTAAAGATTGCTCATTCATCAATTTCGTTTATATTTAAGTAATCCTTAATTTTTAAGGTTATACTTAAGTTAGCGGTATTTAAAATAATTTTATTAGGCTTTTTTGCAGTCCTTACTAACTCTAAATATTTCAATTAAATTCAAGTTATGTCAATTAATGAAAATAAGTTAATTGTATAAAATTTTCGAAAAATAAGATTTATTTGTTACAGTGATAATTTTCAGATTCATTCAGATTCTGATTAGATTTCATTAACATTTTTCATCTGGGCTGGTATAAAGTATTTGTGCATTTCGGAGGAACTAAAGGGATTATAAGATTGCTATTCTTTAGTTTTTTTAAGAGCTTGTATAATAAATTTGATCTTAAGCATTCACAAATTTTTTGAAGATTGCTAGTGTGTTAATGCTAGACTTAGAATAGAACAGAATATATAGAATAAAATTCTATATTTTTTGATATTTTGTTCTATCTAAATATATTAAATAGTTATGAATACTTTGATATCAAAGTTTTTAAGCTTTTTAAAAAAGTATATACCAAGATAATTAACCCTTCTTTTAGTAATGGTTGAACAATAACCGTTATTTTTCTATTACAAGGGTTTTTTTTGATTCGGGATTTTAGCAGTGTTTACGTAGGTTTTATAGCGTTCTTTACCTTCAAGAATTTTGAAACATTGTTACTTCGTTCAATTGAAAAAGTTGAATTGATTGAACCTACCATTACGCACTCCAATTAAAAGAAAAATAATTCTTTTTATTTTTTGTTTTAAAAAAAGGATTCATATTATAAAAACAAATATAAATAAGTATGAATGTGTTAGTGAATTACTATTTTTGTTTGATATAAGTTTTTTTTCTTTTTTTGCTTATATTATTATAAAAATAATTTTTTTTCATCTCTTAACATCCCATTTGGCATTTTATGAATGTTATTATACATCAGGATGAATGGGTATACGTGTACAGTGTACAGAAAAAGGAAAAAAGAAAATTATTTACCTTCTTTGAAATATTATTGAAGGAAAATGGAAAATACCTGATGGTTTGAAGAGTATAAGAAATGATTTTTTCATGTTCAGTTCTTCTTTTATTCTTTTTGTTATTTTTTTTTTTTTTTGTATTTTGAAAAGATGAGAAAAGAAAATGAAAATATTAGTTAGGTACATACTTATTTACGTATGTGTATATTTATTTATTTATTTTATTGTTTCATTTTTCATTTGTTTTGTTGTTTTTTTTTGGTTTTTTTTTTTTTTAGAAAATTTTTATGATAGAAGATGGAAGGATAAAAATATTTTAAAAATAATAAAGAATAAAAACAAAAATAAAAAAAATCAAAAAAATAACATAAAACAAAAGAAAATTATAGTATTTTCGTTTAAATTATTTTTCTTCTGAATTACTCAAATGATTAAGAAAACTTTTTAGAGATCCAAGAAAGAATTGATATTAAGATAAGATTGAGTTTTTAGATTGAGATTCTTTAAAAAAATCAATCAGAAATCCATAATAGGTATTTTTGCACTAAATGATTATTTTTTACTTATTAAATACCTCTTCTGTATATACATAATGAAATGGTTTATTTGGTCGTAAGGATAAGACAAATAATGACCAAATAAACCAAGTTTATTCGAAATTGAATGCAAAATTTTTTTTTTTCAATTCGTATTGAAAAGTATAAAGCAGTTTTCATAAGTATGGAAAGCCTTTAGACTATGTTATTTTCCAAATTTAAAACCAAGATTGTATTAAGTACTTATTTAGATTTTTATAAAACTTTTCTCGAAGTTCAAAGAATTCTTCGACTTAGAATTTTTTTATGTTGTAGGCCTTTTATTAAAAATCTTATTCAACGGTAAGTTTATGGATTTTAAGTTTATGCAAAATTTGGATATTTTTTTTTATGTTAATTAAAATAAATTGCTATATAATTTGAAATTTTACAGCACCATAACAAAATATTAAAATTACAAATCAAAATTACTTAAGTACAGTTTTGAGAAGTGTTCATTTTAAAACTGCGCAAACACTGTGCGTATATAACTGGAACTTCAGTTGTCCAAAATTAGTCTCATTTTTTTTTTTTAAATGATCGTTACAGAATTTTTTAAAACGAATCCTTAATTTAATTTTTTTTTCTTTTTAAGAAAACTGCCTAGGATCAGTTAAGAAGTTGTAATATTGATAAGTTGAGAAGTTGTAAATGTTTAGCAAAATTTCAATTTTAATTAGAAAAAAACAAAACAACATATTTTAATTTTTTTTTTTTTTGTTCGTTTATTTATTAAAATTTTCTTCTTATCTTTATCCTGTATTGCTCATCATTACTCACGTACTTATGTATGTATGTACACATAAATATAATATTTAATATGTTAAAAATAACATTTATATGCACATATAAAAATTCATAATATTTTATGCTTGTATACCCAATTGTATGAGTTTTGGTCATATTTTAAGTTATTTTATGATTTTGATTCGAAAAGTTTTCCTTGGTTTGTTTTTTTGTTCGTTTTCCATCAGAAGAGAAATGTTTTTCCATTGTTCTTTTTTTATATTTATTTATTTTTTTTTTTAAATCTAAATGTACTAAATTTGTATTATATTGTACCTTTAAAAAATTATTATATTTATATTACTCAAAAAAAAAAAAAAAATAAAAACAGAAAAAAAATAATAAAGGATACAGAGATGTAGGTGGTGAAAAAATTAAAGGAAGAGAAAATTGGAAAGAACAATAACAAATATTTTTGTATATTAAATATATATAATATAATATACATATTTAAATGTTTGTCGTTTTTTTTTCTTTATTTTGTCTTTTTTATACTCGTATGAAAAACGTTCGAAACATAAATTGGCCAAAATTAGAGCCTGGAGGATTGAAAAATATGAAAAATATTAGAAAAACAAAAAGAAAAAAAAAAAAAGAATAAATTTTCAAAAAGTATGAAGAATCTGAATGATGAAAAATATTTGATATCCTATATACATACCTTACATCTAAATATACTTTATAATATAAACATATGTGTTTTAAGATTCAATATAGTTTGATATTATGTTATTTTCTTATTTTTGACTTGGTTTTATCCTTTTTGCACCTCTCTCTCTTTCATCAACAAATTATTTTAAACATTCAACAAACAGTAATTCGGTTGTCATTTTTAAAGAAAATTTTTGAAGAAAAACTTTTTTGTTTTATAAGAAAAATTAAAAAAAAAAAAAAAAAGTACAAAATAATTTTTCTTTTATATTTCAATGAAAAATATTGAAAAGAAAAATTGTATTTTGAATGGAAAGAACACCAAAATTTGTAAAATAAACAAAGAAACAATAAGGATAAAATTTAGAAGGGATATTAATATAATGTTTTGAACAAAAAAAAAAAAAAAGAAGCAAAACCTCGGTAATATTCTTTTCATCAATCCTAAAAATGAACCGAAAAAATAAAAATTTTCCAATTCCATGAAAATTCTTAGTGTTTTAAGTTGTGTGTTGATATGCTTGATTGGGACTCACAATTCAAATGTTATAGCCAAAAATAAAAACAACAACAATAAGTATTTTTCTTTTATTCTATATATGGGATCTGTTATTTTTAGGAATGGTGTGTGTCTTGGGTGTTTGGAAGAACTTTTGTATGACACTCTTGTGTACTAAACTTTTTCCTTCTGTTATGAACTTCGTCAATCCTTGTGATTATTTTTGTTTGTTTTGTTATTGTTGGATCAGAAAATGCTTTAAAAAAAAAAAATGGTTAAAAGAAGTGAAATTGAGTAAATGAGTGAAAAGTGAATGAATGATTTTTTTCAAAATATGTCTCGGCACAAAGCAACAAAAAATGTTGTATATAAATTTAGTTTTTTTTTTTGTGTTTTTGTTTTGGTTTCTGTATACAATATTTATATTTAATGTATGTATATGTACAGAACAGGATAATTTACAATACTCGATTGGCAATTTTATTTTTTGTTTTTGACTTTTTTTTTTAGAAAAAAAATTTTAAAATTATGTGCCGCACACTCACTGAAAATAATAATATAAACAAAAAAAAAAAATATTATATATGAGACAAAGACGTGTTATTATTCGTTTTTATGGCCCGCGTGTATAACTGGTGTGTGTTTTTTTTTTTTTTTTGGTTTTTTTTTTAAATATACAATAAAAGGAGAATTGTAGAATCAAGTTTCAAATCAACATATTGAAAAATTCTATCATACCATTCTATTCTTTGCCTAACAAAAGGTAAATTCAATGATATTATAATATAATTGAAGTATTATAAGTATATATATATATATAATATGTATATTACAATATTCAGTATATTGTTCATATAATGTCCTTTTTTTTTAACTTAGAATTCAATGCCTATGAGTGTTACAAAATATAAAGAAAAATTTTTGAACACAAAGAACATGTATATATAAACTATATAGTCCCAATAGTACCAATGGAATTTTAAAGAAATTGATGAGACAAAAGGGGACTCTGTTCTTTTTTTGTTTTTGTTTTTTTTTTAAGTGAAGAAAAACTTTATTTTAAATATATAAAATACTACATATATGGAATCAAATGGGGATTTTTATTTGGGGAGGAGGCACACTGCTTTATCCCTTTAAAACTTTTGTATTACAATACAACCAAAGAAGGTAATATTGTTTGAATATAACTTACGATAACCTGTGACAGTAGCAGTAGAAGTAGTACAAAAAAAAAAAACAAAAAAGAAAAAGGGTTTATTAGCGAACTGAAAAAAATATGTGTTTTTTATGTTACATACATACAATATTTTCATAAATTTTTATGATTCATACTTTAAATGTTTTTTATGTTTTCGAATTTGTGTTTTTATGTTAAGTTTTCATTTATTTTCTTTTCTTCGTTTGTTGTACTTTGAATGCTAAATGAATATGACATTGTTGCTAAAACGAATGAATTTTATAAAGAAAAAAAAAAACAAAAAAAAATATGGAAAATAAAAAATTACAGGAAAGAAATTTGTAGGATTTTTTTTGTTTAAATTACAGAAAAAAAAAATCCAATAAAAAAAATATTAAGAAAAATACGACGGAAATTTGTTTAATTTTAACATAAAAGTTCATAAGAACAAAAGGAAGGTGGTAAAAATTACAAAAAAAGGAAAAATGAAAAAAAAAAAAACAAAAATACTTTTTAAAGGATTAAATATTTTTGTTGTGAGTTATGATTGAGTGTGAGACAATCAAGTTGTGATAAATAAATTTTTGAAATAAAATAAAAAAAAAAAATATATATTTTAAATTCATATTGCCTAATTTATTGTTTTTTTTTTTTTTGTTGCAAATATTTAAGTAATTTTAATGAAAAGTATTTTTGGAAATATATTGATGGAAAATATATTATGTTGACATTTATAATAAATACATACCTTAATTTTCTTTTTCTTAATTACTTTAATTTTTTTAGTAAGGTAATAAAGAAATTTTTCTTGTCTTCAAGTTTATTATACAATCTCTTTGTTATATTCTTTCTCATCTTTTACATAACGTATATCTACATATTATATTGCACAATATTCAAGACAATTCCTTTTATTCTATTAATATTTTAAACCAAAATATATTTCTCCTTTATTTAGTTTCCCTCTTTTACAAATTTTTCCTATTGATTGCACTCTAGAAATGATTGACAAATCATTAATATGACGTTCCTGAGTATATTTTAGTATTTCATTAATAGCTGGATTATTTGTGATTTGAGAATTATTTTTTAATAATACAATAATACGCTTTTAATAATACCCGTATTTTTTTTTACTTTTCACTTCCACAAGAAACATATAGAACATTTATAAAACACTGGACTAAGATTCAGTTTTTTAAATTTTTATTTTCATTTTAATATTTTAAATCAACGGCTGTCTCGGTTATAGCTATAATATAAGATTATGAAACAGAAATACTTGCGACATCTATTATCTTATACAAGAATTATTTATTTTTTTATATTACAATTATTTATATATTTTATAAAAGTGTCATTATTCCATTATACGATGTAAACTGTATTATGATATAAACTACAACTAATGGATATGGTCTGAACAAAATTTAAAAATCCAAGACCTTTAGATTGAAAGTGTGATTGCCCCTTTTACTACACCTTTGATTTGATCAGGTTAAAATAATCCTTAAAATTTTTCTAATTCATTTAAATGGATATGATCTGACTGAGGTTTGGACTCAAAATCTTTCGATTAAAAATACAACAACTTTATTACAACGCCATTAGTCAGATTATAGTTTTGAAATTATATTTTGTTGAATTAAATTGTATATGATTTTATCAGAACATTGTTTTTTCAGTTAATGCATAATAAATACAATGAGTCCACCTATAAAGAAATATACCTACATATATATACCTATATAAAAGCTCCAAAATGATAATAAACAATGGTAATTAATAAATTTATTATTTAGTAAAATTTTTTCTTAATAATATTTATTTATCAACTTTTTATTTTGTTTTTTAGAAAAATATTGTGATATTTTATTAATAACTAAAAATTTTATTTTTTTTTTCATAATTTAACTCCCCCATAATTAATATTCTATTCATAAAACTATAAAGAATTCATACTAATTTATTCTTTACACCGGAAATATTCAGTCATTCTTTCATTCATATTTTTTTATTTTTTTTGGTTTTACAATTTTTGTCATTCTTAAAAATTGTCTTACATATTGAAAAAAAAAAAAAAACAAATTTTATAAATTTTATCAAACATTGCCACCAATTTTCTTAATGACAAAAAAAAAAAAAACTGCCAATAATATTAAAAGTAGAATAATAATATAATGTAAAAAAATATCAAAAAATAAAATGTATACAGATCTCATATATTATTTAAATTATCATTCAAAAATGCATCCTTACCTATTTAACCTCCTTCACCAACTGTAAAATAATTACATGATGTAGTCCGGCGACAATTAAAAAAAAAAAAACCATCAATTTCAATATTTTGAATACCTCCACTCTAACTTTCGCCATTCACAAACACAAAAAAAAAAAAAAAATGCAACCTATATATTAAAAAAAAAAAAAAAACAAAAAAACTGAATATTGAATGAAAAATTCCATAACATTTTTGCATGAAACAAAAATAATTTAATAAAACAACAACAACAACAATTACAGAAAAATATATTTAAGCAACATTTAAATGAAATATTATGAACATTGAGATATTTTCAATAAAATATACAATTTATTAACACATTTTTTTTTTTATATTAATATATATTTATATCTATACATATATGTATGTTAATTTGCATAAAAGATGAAGTTCAAAAGAGTCATCTGGTATTTTAATAAGAATAAAAAAAAAAAATAAAAGAAAAAAACAAAAAATTTATTAATTTATTATTCTAATATTAAAATAAAATATGACTGATAGTATAATTAACATGTTCTTGAGACATTCAATATATATTATAATAATATGTATGTATATAGAAAATATGTTTACATTTAAGATACATATAAACTTAATATGTTGCATAAAATAATTTCATCAATTTATTTATTGTATTTTTAAATTTTGTTTTTTTTTTTTTTTTTGTTTTTTGTTGCTCAAAAAAAACTATACAATAATAGAAAAAAACAAAAAAGAAAAAAAAAAATTTAATAAATGAATTTTAATTGCAAATAAATATATATTTTTTTCTGTCAATAAACTCATACCCTCCTTGTGTGTATTTATGTCAGCAACATTTCTATGTCTTCGTCTTGTGTCTTTTGCAATACTTTTTGATTGTCATGTGAATGTTGTCAATGCAATTTTAAATTTAATTTAAAAAAGCAAAAACTAATAAAAATTAAAATAACAAATAAAAAAAATTATAATATTATAGAAATAATATAGAAATTTATAATCATTTGACATATTTTTTCTCCCCCGCTTTATATCACTTTTGATGATGCTTTGATATGTATAATGTGATGGCAGCTCGAACAATCAGCTTGTTAAATATACATTTTCTGCGATATTTTTTATTTTATTATTGTTTTTATTATTGCCAGTGTTAGTCAATTAATTTTTTTATTTTTGTTACAAGAAAAAAAAAAAAAAAACAAATGGTCTCATGCTTTAATTTGCATATTAAAAAAAAAAATAAATGTTTTTTTTTTTCTTTGTTAAATTATTTGATATGAGAAATTCACTTTGTTCTAAATTTCTTAAAATTGAAATAAAAAAAGATACTTATTAGGAAGATAATAGTTACAATGAATGAATAAAGAATATGATATGTGATAAAAAAAAATTAAAGATGCTTTAATAATACTGATGATATTTATTTAGGGATACTTTAATATATAAATTTTGTTTTTTATACATTGATTTTACATTGTGTTGGTGTTACGTTTTTTAAACATCAACTAGTTGATTTAATTAGGGAGATAACTTTTATATCCAAATTTTAAGTTAAACGTTGTACTATTTATTTTACAAATTGTACAAATTCTTACGATTAATGATACTTTTTTGAAAATTTTAGTTGCAATTCTTAAATTTGCCTTCCGTCTTGCCATTTAATGTATGTAGTATAGTCTAACAATAATTACGCAAAGTTCTTTCTTTTTCATTTCAAGTTTTGCAACAGTGATGGAACGTGTTATGAGATATTTTCATTTTACATGTCTTCAATATATTAATTATTGCTCCGAATATCTGAAATAATCGTTATTGATAAAAAAGTGTCATTTATGTTCGATATTCGGTTAATGAGTATAAATGGATAGATCTTAATATTTACTTTTAAATTCTATAGATCGATAGGCATCACTTGCTGAATATCTGAATCTATATTTGAAGTGCAATGAGACAGAATTATGTCATTTATTAATTTGAAAAAGCACTATAAAGAAAGAGAATGCTTATCATATCTCCGCACGTGGAACTTCGTTTCTAATGCGTATACTGTGCAAATATGGAATAGCTTGCCACCGGAAATTTAAATTCCCAAATGTTGACAATCATAAAACTAGTATAATATAAATAAAAATTCGAAAAGAACATTAGTATCTTTGTGCTAAATACAGCTTCCAACATCAAGTAACTTCTTTTATTTCCCAGTTTCCTTTACTCCTATTCTTCTATTCTTCCCCTTACAGTAAAATAAAAAAAAAATTCTTCTATAGGTTCTAACTTATAATCTTTGGTTTAAAAAAGAGATGGGGTTTTGTTGGTTGAAGTTCAACTGCACTACCAAAGAGAATACGCGTGTTGGTCCATTAGTGTCTTTCCTTATTCCAACCTACCTTCGCAAAAAAAAAAAGAAAAATAAATGTAAAAGTTTCAAATTTCAATAAAATAAAATGTACTCTAAATTAATTACAAAGTAAAAATAATTAAAATAATATAAAGCATTGAAGAAGCTATCAGTAATAAAAATAATTTAACCCCACATCCCTTCACTTGATTGAATCTCTATAAGACAGTGAAGTAATATAAATGAACAAACAAAATTATAAATAAAAATAATAATAATATTGATATAAATTTCTTAGTTATAAACGAAAATACTAATTTATAATACCGTAATTATATTTTAATTATAAATTAAATACATTACTATTACACTTGTTGGCATGAAATTAATTTTTTTTTCTTTTGAATCTATATTAACCAATATAATGTTAAATTTATTTAAATTTTTTTTTTTAAAGGTGGAAATTAATTTAAAGTTATAATTTGTTGATGAAACATATTCACATAATTATTAAAAGTGACATTTTAAAATTGCAAAGAAAAAAAAAAAAAAACAAAAATAAAACTAATAGATTTTTATATTTTCAATAAATAATATTATATTGATCAAAAAATATTAATATTTTAAATGTAAATTTATCTTAATATAAATAACTTGATAATATTTAATGGGCTCAGCTAGACACATTATTTAGCGCAACATTGTTGCTAATTATATAAATATTTTAACTAACTATGAAACAAGAATAATTTTTTTTTAGTTTTATTTTATTTTCATTTGTAATTATTGTAAAACTTTTAAGGAAACGAGATTCTTGTGCACTTATTTATGATCAAGATTTAGTCATAGTTTAGATATAATCTACATTTATACGCTTTATTTAATAACCATATTCTTAAGGTTATTAAATAAAATGTATCATAATTGAAGAATTTGAATGATTCATTATACTTTCAATAAAATGTCAAATTTAAACTGCAATTATAGAGCAATGCACTAATAATTACTTCAGACAGTAGTGAATAGTTGGTTATGTGAGTCACATTTTGTCAAACATTGAAACTGAAATAGATTTGCTTAAAACTCTTTAAAGTATTCTAAAGATTAAGTTTATTAAAAATTGATTTAAATTGTAATTACCATAAAATTACAATTACTTTTTTGTATTTTTCATTAAAATTTTAGTGATTTTAACTGAACTATTTAATTTTTACAGTTTATATATGCTTCAAACTTATTTATAACAAAATAAATTATCTATGATTTTATTATACCGACATTTCAAATGGTTGCCATTTCAAAAAAGACAAAAACTTGACTGAAAAATAAGTAAAAACAAAAAAAAAAGAAAAATTAATGTTTTGTAGACTGATTGATCCAATTATGCTTTAATATGAATTGACTTTTTTGAAATGAGATTTATATATAAATTAATGAATGCTTTTAGATCTTAAATTTTTAATTTCAAATTTAAAAAAAGAAAAACAAAAAAAAACATCGGTATTATATGTGCAATTAAATAAATTAAAAAATGTTTGGTTTTGATACCATCATAAGCTCTTTAATGTAGTTATAATTCAGTTGACTGATTAAACACAGAAAAAAAAAACAACAAGGAAAAGTGTAGAGTTGACTTTGTTAACTGTAGGATATCCGACTTTGTTAACTGTAGGATATCCGCATGAATATAATCATGATGTTTCTGTAAAATTTAATAAGCGTTTACTAAATTTCAGATGTTTAATTTTTTTTAATTAAGAAAATACGACCATATAAATTTCCCATTTAATCGAACATATTGCGATAGGTTAATCTAATTTTGCAGAAGATGTTCTCATAAAACTTATCTTTTATTGACAAAATTCTCAGATTAGTTCAAAAATTTTAGTTTCAGAAAATCCTGTGCAAGAATATAATTTATACTTTTTCATATTTATCTCGTCTCCTTTAAGGTGTCACAAACGTAATGATAAATTTATAGTATCATTTAATTATGTTTGTATCGGTTTAAAAAAATAATTCGTTTAAAATAAATATAATTGATTTAAAAATTGTGGAAACTATTTAAAATTTTGTGTTCTATTTTGTGTGTGCACTAATTAATAATATATTTGCATACTTTTAGGAAAATTGTGAAAATATTTTCAAACCACTATTTTGTTTATTATTTCTAATAGAAATATTAGTAAAATTTTTAAAATAAAAATTTACAGTAGTTTTGAAAGTAGAAAATAGATAATAATTTAAAAAAAATTTAATTATATTTATTTATTAAAGCCGTTTGTTGTTTTGTTGAAATTTTTAAAAATCCAAATTACTGACGAAAACTTAAAAAAGTGAACTTCAGCAAAATACTCCTTATTAGAATTTCTATCAAATGTAATCATCAACAATAGCACAATAAAAATAAAATATTTATAGAAGTGTCACGTTGTAGAAGAATATAATGTAATGGTGTTTGATGTTAGAGTGGCGATAAAAGAGATAATCAAGTTCAAAAAAACAATAGGAAGAATGCATTTATTTCTAAGAAAAATACAGAATATGGAAGAGTTATATTTAATTTAAGATTGGAATAAACTGAAAAAAATAATATGAAAAGAATTCTTAAAGTAGTAGTGATAAAACTGATTAAGTTAGAAAAGGTGAACCAAATACACAAAGAAGAAATAAGGAATAAAATACTTTAGAAAAAGCATAAAAAAAGATTTGCGTAAAGGTTCAAGAAAGCAATACTTTCTAATTTTTAATATTTTAATCGTGATTATTGTCCTTTAAAATAATGATTGAAAACTATACATTTTCACCCTCTCGATTAAAATTAAATTTAACATGTTTTTGTATTTCTCATATATTTCAAATATTAAATAAAATCGATTTCTGTAAAAATTATATCGCAAATATTCTTATGAAAATTCAGTATTTTTCATTTTTCATTTATAGTTATTTTTTTAATGAACTGAACTGAAAATTAATTTTTCTTTTCGAGAAAATATTTTTCATAAGAAAATTTTAAATATACAAACATACATACCTTTAGTATAATATATTCAATTAAAATCAATACCATTGCAATTTTCTAGAATAATTAAAACTTTAATTTATCATTTAATTAGTTTTTTTCTTCTCTGTTTGTCGTTCTATTTGTTAAGTTTTTTTTTTATTTGAATTGGGACAGATGTTTGTGATGAAAAAAAATGTTGAATATAAAAAACTTATAATATTTTGAAGATGAAAATATTTTAAGTAATATTTATGAACTTTAGATTTATCCAATTTCCAAAATTATCCAACCTCAACACTCACAACTGGGGTATGCAGGGGTATGAACGGAAGCTTTTGCAGAATTTAGTAAAGTTTTTAGAGCCTTGTAGTAAATATTTTATATAAGACTTAATTTTCTAAGGGAAGACTTCTATTATCTTTTTTTTCTTTTGTGACGTAAATATCTTCAAAAGGAATAAAAATACTCAAACATCCGTCCTAGTGTGGGACTTTAATCCAATAAAACTACTTACTATCATATCCAGAATAATAGCATAAGCACTGTATGCGCTAAGCAATAAAATTACTCAGAAATAAATATAGGAATATGTAAAATCCTTCAGATTTATTTTAATAATTATTTGAATTAAATTATTCGTCATCATTTTCAAGTAAAATAAAGATTGAGGTCCTAGAATCAGAATGGCAGATGGTGTTTCGTTTGTAAATTATTTGATCAATTTGCTAATTAAAGTCGGGCAGATTAATTAAAATTTTAATACGTCTATTTCATTTGCCATTTTCAATATTATTTTAATAGTAAAATAAAAAAAGAAAAATAATAAAATTGAAAAAATGTAAAAAACAATCAATTGACGAATATCTGAAAAAAAAAGAAATGAAAAAAAGTGAAAAAGGAATTAAAACAAAAATATATTACAACTAAATGGTTTTGACATTTCATTAATGACAGATTTGATTTGTGTCCATAATTATGTCCACTTAAATAGTAAAGTCTCATTACTCATACCTTACATATTATTATATACTTACATGACCGTTAAAACATTACCATTATAAAATTTCATATATAGAAGAGTACAGCAGTTTCAATAAGTGAAGGCCAATATAATTTTAATAGTACCAAAAAAAAATAAAAATTTTTTTTTTTTGTTTTTAGTGGCTTTATTGAAAATTCTACAAATAAAAAAGAAACGAATTATATTATAATTATGTTCAGGTATGTATAGGCAGAATAATGGTGTGACATATAGAAAAATCATTATGAATAGTTGAGAGTACATTATTATAATTTAATATAATATAATGACAGGATATGTATATATATTTTTTTTTTAATTGTATTTTAACGGTATATTGTACTAGTCAATTGCAATATAGCTGTAATATTAATTGGTAGAAAATGAAATATAAAAAAAAGAAGAACACAAATCATAAAAATCAATTGACCTGAAATTATATAAAAGAAAACCTATAAGGAACACAGTGCTGCAATATTTTTTTAAAACTTTAAAACCGAACCTAATAAGAAAAAAAAATTAAATTTTTATTAACAATCAACTGTAAAAGATGCAGTGTTTCCAAGAAGCTGAAACAAAAAGTTAGTAACATTGAATTAGAGAATATTCTTGTTAGTTGGAATTGCAATGGTATCCAGTCGTAACAAAACAGGGAAACAAAATTTTACTTTTGATAACGACAATATGCAAGTAATAAAGAACTGCGAACGATGAAATGTGGGAGATGTGTAAAAGTATAAATATGTCATAAACTAACTGAGCATATTTTTCTGTATTGAAGATTATGAAACTCGGAGAGATAAACACACAATATGAACTAAAGATGATATACTTTTCTGTGTTAAAGATGATGAAACCCCAAGAGGTGTGAACTTCAATTATTCAAATCTTTAATTAAAATATAGTGCTGTGCTACGGCAGTGAAATATAGACAATCATCCAAACAACGGCTTCACTGTTCCGTTTTGGTTGAAAAATATTTTAGAAGATCAGTGTTCCAATTAGCAGCCTGGATTAACTAAGAATGCCGTATAATACACAGATAAGGATATAGAATAAACTTAAAATCGAGTAATGATGAATGAGATTGAGGAAGGGGCAAGGTTTCATATTGTACTGAATCGGCATAGAAGAAGAAGAAGTTAATTGCAAACAACGCATCTTCTCTATTAAATTTATTTTTCATATTAAAATTTATTTATTTATTTAAATTTCAGTTTCTTTCTAGTTAAGTATCGATTCTTTTAATTATCTTTTAGATTTTTGGCTGGTTTTTCTACAATTTGAATGTATTAAAAACGACAAAATAAACACATACTTATAACAGATTTCCTCATTTTTTTTAAATTAAAATAAAAATTAATTTAATTAATTGGAATTAAATTAAAGAATTGCTCATTTATACCTTATTATAAATTTGTGTTTTGTGTTATATTGAAAAGTAAAATTTATTGGATGGAAATATAGTAAAATTGATTCAGAATTGAAATCAGAATTTTCGTATTAAGTATGTGAATGTATTGCTTCGTTTTTTAATTGGTTATATACTTCTAAAATATAAAAGATTTAATTCAGTGACGGGGCTATTTTACTTACGATTCTTAGCAATAAAATTAACCATAAAATAGTTTTTTTACGATTGCAGTTTTTCTTATTAAGAGTTCTTTAATCATTTCATTTGATGACTACAGACCAGCTGGATTTGTAGTCATCAAATGAGCTGAGTCTTTTATTGCCTATATATTTTCGATTTTACATATAAATTTTTTTTTAATTTATAAGGTAACTTTTATGTTTAAAATATGTTCTCTCTATCATAAAATTTTTAGTTTAAGTCCAATAATGATCAAAGTTAAAAAAATCAAGCGGACTTCAGAACTCTGATGCAGAATTAGTGTTATTTTTTTTCAAATTTATGTTAAAAATATGCTTAGCAAAAATGATAAATTTTTATACTTAAAAATGCACTGTTCTTAAATTTTTGAAACGTCCTATAGAATGCGAAAAGTATTGATAAATTGGTCAATCTATAGTATTAGCAAAATTGGAGCATCCATTTTATGGACTGTGCATAAAATTTTTTGCGTTTCGGTTTCGTAAATAAGATTACAAGAATCAATGTATATCCCGATCCGGAATCTATTCCAAAGAGGTTATTTGATCATTGAAGTAAATAAGAAGAATCTTACCGTAAAGGGAATTATGTTTAAGTCTCCATTAAAAATATAGAAAGTTTCATAATTAAAATTCGAAAAATACATAGTATTTCTTTGGAACATATAGTATTTAAGTTATTCTTAAAAACATCTCATTACTAAACCTCATTTATTGCTAAAGAGTCTAAAGTTGATTGTCAAAAGTTATTTGTCGTATAATAAATATTAGATTGTGAAGTTTACAATCACCAGAAAAAAAACGTTCCTATGTGTTAACATTTTTCCTTATTTATAAGAAATCAGACGAAAGTTTTATTCCATTTTAATTAACCAAAATATTACAAAAGAATAAACAGAAACAGTTTCTGACCAGTTTTTAGAAAGTATAGTTTTAACAAATCTGCATTTTGGATTAATATTCTAGCAAAAAAAAAATCCTTAGCCATACTTTTTCCAATAACAAATATTTTTGTCTAGATTCATGTCCCTCTTCATTTTTGATTTTATTATACTCGAAGTTAATAAAATCCATGTTAATAAAATTATGTATATGTACATAATATGGAAAGCAGTCAGAAGGAGGATGAATGTCTTCTTTCTTGTATTTTTGGGAAATTTTTTTTTTGGATTTTAATAATTATAACCTCTGTATTTGAATTATGTCATCATAATTCTCTGGTACATTTCATATCGGAAAAAAAAAACTAAAATAACATAAATTCTATATAGCATAAAAACGACAATTTCATTAACATTTTTATGATTTTATGATAATATAAATCATAAAACTGTCAACAAAACAGAAAATACAATTATAATTAAAAATCGAATCAACCCAAAAAAAAAAGAAAAACAAAAAGGAAAATGAATTCTGTTTCTTTGCAACATTCTTCTTTTCTGTTTTTTTTTTTTGGCTTTTTTTGACTATAAACTGTAGGGTTGTTCCGGATAGGAAATGTAAGAGCGAATGTATTTAACAGATAAAGCATTTTAGTGATGTCGTTTTTATTAATTTTAATTATATTGTAATTTCTACCTCTAAAAGAATTAAGACTGGCATTCGCTAATATTGGGTTCGTATATATGAAATAAAAGGAAGAATATAAGAGAAAAAATTGGAATGGAGATTAACAATTATTGGTCTTTTATGGATGTAAATGTAAAAAGAGCTGCTATGAAGCAAATAAAAATAGAAAATTAAATTAAATAAATATGATTTGTTTCGTAATATACTCAAATTTATAGATTTCAATCGGGAAGGGAATAAGGGATGTAGTAGAAAAAATTTTCGCCGAATTTTTTTTTTTTTTTTTCTGATTATATAATTTGTAATAATAAGTTAATTAATTTTTTTTTCTTTTTTTATTTAATATTATATTTTATGTTTTAGTTTTTCTTTTTGGAAAGTTGAATGATTTTCTTTCATTTAATAATTTATTAAAAACCAAAAAAAAAAAAACAAAACTTAGTTATAAAAATAAAATTGAATTATTATGATTCCATATTGGAAAATTATAATAATTAAAAATGAACTAATTTTAAATGAAGGAAAAATTATTTTAGAATAACAATTTTTTTTTCCCTTTCGATTAATTAAATAAAAAAGTTAATATTTTTTTAGAATTAAGTTTAAGGCTAAATTTATTTTTCTTTTTTTTTTCACTCTTTTAAATGTGATTAATTAGATTAGGTACTATATATTTTTATTAGATGCGTTAAATAGGGAGTGATACGAAAAAATTCTTTGAGAGATTGTGGCTCCATATTGGGTTGGGCTACATAACAAAAGTTGTTCGAAAATATTAACTTTTTTAGAGACCTTACCCATGGTGAAAATTTCATTATTCTATCTTAAACAGTTGTAAAAGTTTTGCAATGAGACGAACGGATAGACCGACAGAGTGAAATGAATAATCAAAATTTTCCTAAATCATGTCAAGATATTTGCAATTGAGAAGTTCAACAAATATTTCTTGTTTAGAGTGAGTTTTGTTTTGAAAGTGCTAAGTTTTTTAAAGGTGTTTACATCTATTAAAAACATGTCTCAGGAAAATTGGTTTATCAGTTTCAGGACACAGAATATGACTACTATATTACTTGTATTGCTTGGAAAAATTTATCTATTCTGAGTTTTCTACTTATTTACATTGTTTTTACACTTTAAACTAAAACAAACCATCTATTAAATTACTAAGTTATTTACATATAAATAATTGTGTAAAAAATTTAATGCAATTCTGATTGCCAACACTGATGTCTAATACACATTCAGATTTTAGTTTATCGATAACATTTCCATTAGATATTGTTAAAAGGTGTGGAGACTGATATATTATCTTGTTTTTATATTGGTTTATGTCTCTGCACTACATCAAAAATTTTGCTGAAATTAATGCATAATGCTGCATTCAATTCATTTTTAACTTAAAAGTATGCACAGTTATGCACTTAATAGAAAAACGAAGAATACTTTTTTAAATAATTTTTTATTTTAATTTTATTCCAAAATTTAAGAGATTCTCAAAGAAAAATATGAAGTTATTTATTCATTATCTGAATATAAAATCAATAACTTTATTTTAAAAATTTAATTCTTCTTCTATGGCACTACAGTCCGTTGTCGAACCTTGACCTCCTCAACGTGTTGTAACAATATTTTTAACTCTATAGGGCCAAACGCATTCAGGTTGCAACTATTCTCCTATTTTCCCAACCAGGTTTGGAATAGGCTTGGTCGAAGTTGAAAAATTTAATTAGTAATGCAATATTTGTCTAATGATTTTAATTTTTTTCCCAAACTATAAAAAAAAGAATTTCTTTCAAATTTTGCAGAGCTTAATTTGCAAAGTGCAGAGTTTTACGACATACAAACAATATTTAAAAAAATATTTTTGTACTATTTGAAATGAACATGGCCAAACTCACTTTCGGGGTTTTGAAAATTTGTTAAAATTAATTGAATTGATGCAGTACATAAATTTCATTATGTGGTTGCTTAAATTCACATTTTGATAAACAATCTAATAAATTAAATATTTTGAGATGTTATACAGAATAGCTAGTTCGTACTATAATATAACTAAGAAATAGTATATTGTCCAACTCAATCTTTTGAGTTTTTATTTGAGTTGAAGATCTTATTGTTAAAATCAGACAAATGAAATGGGACACCATTTTTAAACATAGAAGACCACACTTTTTCATTTAGAACTTAACCACAAAATAATACGAAATAAAAAGAAATTAACGAAATAAAAACTGAATTAATTTATATTTCTAGAGAGCGGTATACGTAATCTCGATTTTCAAAATCTCGTTTCTCAAAATCTCGTTTTTACAAAATCTCGTTTTTTTTTGGCTTAACTTTGAAATTGCTTACGCATGTTTGTAAGAAATATTGTTAGGAGGAATTTTAGAGTTGGATCAGTAGGACTTTTCGCTTTATCCAGAATATTTATATATAATATGTATATGCGGAATTGTGAATTTGGCGGGGTTTTAAATTTAGATTTAAAAGAAGAATTATACACTTTTTCCAGATTACTTATATGTTTGTATATGTGAGATTCTAAATAAGAAGGGATTTTGCAGTTGTATTCCAAATCAGGTTTAAACAAGGTAGAATGTAAACCAACGGTTTTTAAAAGCGCACATTTCCAAAACTTAATACAAACTGTTTAGAAGTGTGACTTACACAAAAATTTGAAAATTTCATGTAATACGAAAAAACGTGAAAATAGGACATTTTTGAAAATTTGAGGGGCCGTAAGTCCGGAATCCTATATAACTAAGAAAAGCCATTAGCACGCGTAAAAATATATTATTGAACATTTAATTTTCATGTCTTGCCGAAGAAAAATTTGTACAGGTGCCTAAGTTACAGGTGTCTAAAAATAGCAAATTTTCAATTTTTGAGTCGTAATAACTCTTAAAGAGGGGGTGCTACCAAAAATTTTCTGAGGAAAATTTTCTTTTTCTTTCTTGTCTCAAAATTTCAGGTTCCTATCTAAAGAGGTGCTGGAGTTATGAAAAAAGAAATTTCATGCAAAATGTGGTTTTCACATAACGGTAAATTTAAATAGTAAATTACAAAATATTACATAACTTTGATATTGTTTTATATAGATAATAAAATTTTCGATCTTCTGGCGGTTTTAGATTGCAAAATTATTACGCATAGCCCGAGATATACACATTTGAAAATGGGGCTTTTTCGAAATTTTGAAGAGCTGCAACTTTGGAACCCTTTACAACTTAAATAAACCTTCAACACACGTAAAAATATATTACTATAGCTTTAATTTTTATATCTTGCAGAAGTAAAATGTGTACAGGTTCCTAAGTTACAGGTGTTTAAAAATAACAAATTTTCAATTTTTAAGTCCTAATAGCTCATAAACAGGGGGTGGTCCAAAAAAATTTTCTGAGCAAACTTATACTAATTCTAAAAGTTCTTTCTTGCCTCAAAATTTCAAGCCTCTATCTAGAAGCATGCCGGAGTTATGAAAGTAGAAAAATCATGCAAAATTTGGTTTTCACATAACGGTAAATTTAAATACTAAATTTAAAAAAATTGTATAATTTTGATATTAATTTACAAATTTAAAAAAAAATGCCTGTCGAATGACGTTTTCATATTGAAAAAATCTTAAGCAGAACATAAGATATATGCATTTAAAAATAGGGGTTTTTCAAAGTTTGAGGGGCTGTAGCTCCGTAATGGGGGGGGCTACATGAAAAAGTTGTTCCACAAAATTATTTTTTTTATGAGACCTACCTATGGTTAAAATTTTTTTTCTCTATCTTTAACGGTGTAGAAGTTTTGTAAACAGACGGACGGACGGACAGAGTGAAACTAATAAGCACATTTTTTCAAAATTTTTTTGGAAATGTGCTAAAAAATGAGATTTTCAAAAAAATTATATTTTAAAAAAAAATGAGATTTTCAAAAAAAAACAAATATTGTAAAAACGAGATTTTGTGAAAAGAGATTACGTAAAACACAGATTTTGTCCACCGAGCTTTTGTCAAATACGAATTTCTAAAAACGAGATTTTGTATCAGATGCATTTTTCTCACTAGCACAAAATTTTTCCGAAAAATGAAATTTAAATAAACTGTGAGGTTTGCTTAATAAAAATCAAATATTTTCATTTCATTTAATTTAACATTTTATTTATTTATTTTCTTTTTTTTTTTGTTCTAGACAAGACAAAACAAAAAAAAAAATAGCCGGGATCTTATGTCAAAAAATTTGAAATTTTTGAAAATTCACTACCTTTTGAATAGTTTTAATTTTTTTTTCCTTTTTTGTTTTATTAAAAAAAAAAAACAAATAAATTTATTGTTTCACTATAAAATTTATAATAATTTAAAGAAACAAAAAAAAAATTCAAAATAAAACAAAACATTGAAAATTCTATAGTAGACATCTTGTTTCCGTTTCTTTAAATATAATATTTTTTTGCTCCGAAAAAAAAAATATATATTCTAAATGATAAATTGAAAAATTTTCCATTAGAAAAAATCTGCAATGATGTCTTTTTTAGTTTCAATTTCATTGAACTAATTGAATTTTAAAGGTTTTCAAAATATTTATAAATATAATGAGTAAAAAAAAATATATTCCGATTTTATACACAGTTTATGTGTGAGGTCTCTTATTACAAAATTATTAGATAAAAATAAAATAAGAGTTTTATAGATATTGTCAAGTCAATCAAATCAGTTTCCTTTTCAACAAAAATGAAATTTTCAATAAATTAACAGAAAAAAAAAACCAATTTTATTTTTTAATTTTCCATTTTGGATATTAGAAAATTGAGGAAATTATTAAAAAAAAAAATTTTTTTTATATTTTAACGGTTACAAAATAATTTTTTTAACATTTCAAATTAAATATTTTTTAATTAACAAAAAAAAAATAATTTTTATTGATGCTTAATTGCTGGGGAAAATTGTGCAACAAAAGTTTGTTTTTTATTACTTACTAATAGAATAGGAGTTTAAACAAAAAACAATAAAATTTGAAAAATATTTAAAATCTAAACAAGTTGTACAAGTTGTGTTACCATTTTAAACAAAATCAATCGAAAAAATGAAAAAAAAAGAGATCCATGATAATGTGAACCGATAACCGTTGATGAACCGATGATTCTTTTATAATTATACTTATTTTGTATATAAAAATGATAATGCGTGGGTGCAGTAGATAATAATGCTGGAGTCACATCGAGCAGGTACATCTAGTTACATTAAGCAGGAAAGTGTTATATACTACTACGCGTTGTAATCCACTAGTGGCCGTACTGTAGTAAATAATAATAATATTAATAATTAATACTAATACCAATAATAATAGTTACTACAGTGACAGTAGGGTTGCATATTACCTTCTGCAGTAAGATAACTACTGCATCAACAATTCAATATGACTATCGTCACTGTATTGCTATCAGTTGCAATAATAATAGAAGGATTCATTGTTGCCTTACATTCACACTCCCAATTCAATGTTTCCGCATCATAGTCCTATCTTCTCCTATCCCTATTCCCTAGCCAATATATTGCGTTAGCAGTTAGGAGTTTCATCCCATTATATTGGCTAAAGATGGGGAATGGATTTAGTCAGAAAGGATCTAACATTACCAAAAGGGTGTTCTGGGTGGCTTTGCATTCCCACCTCTTTTAGCGAAAAAAAAAACAAAGGTGCAACAATAAAAAATTTTAAAAGAGCATTGACAATCTTTATTCAAAACTTACAAACTTATTCCAGCAACTTTCTAATTACAAATATCTCTTAAAGATTATTTGTTCAACCTTTCTAATCTTATATACCATAATATACCTACTTCACACAATTCCATTAACCCTATATTATATTAACCTCAAATTGAAAACCTATACCGTTAAGGAAATGCCGATCAGTTTATTAAGGTTCATTACCATAGCGATATCGCTTATTGTTCTTATCGCCGTCTCTTAAAATATCCGCTAATTTACTTGACACTTTTACAATATTCAATTATTTTACTACAATTAAAATATACAATTGTATGTTCATCGTTTAACTATAATTAATTTGTCATATTGATATTTTATTTAAATCTTAACTTCGTTTTATCTATATATACCTTCAGGGAAACTCAGTAAAATCCTTTTTTTTTAAGAAATATCAAAATGCTCACCTAGCTGTTTTATTTGTAATCTAATTACGATTAACAAAACAAAAAACCTGAAAAACAATGAAACAGGGTAATGAAATTATATTTACAATAAAAAAATGATGACAAATACATTTTCCCTCATTTTTGTAAACTACTATTAAATATTTCTCATACTTCACACTATTGATGTATAAATAAATAAATATAGGTATATATTATATATATATATTCATAATATTATATAAATTCATTTATACAAAATATTTAAAAGTTAAAAGGATTCTGCTAACCCCGTTTAAATGATATCTGTACAAAAGAAACAAAACAAAACAAACAGAAGCATGAAAAAAAAAACAGGATATTTAGCCTTAAGACATGATTACAACCATACAAAACAATCATTCATATAAAAAGTAAAAAAAAAAAATAACTCATACACACAAAAACATATTCATAATGACATCAAAATACAAAACTAAACAACCAAACAACTAAACCATCCAAAATAAACCAACCATGCAACCAAATCATCAAATCAAAATCTGTCAGTGACAAAATTTCTTCTATATTATTGTTGTTGTTTTTGTTGTTTTTGTTATTTTCTGTGATTTTTCTGAGAAAAAAAGCAAATAAATATGACGAAAACATCACAAGAAAATCTTTTTTCCTTTTTGTTTATTTTTTTTTTGTTTTGTTTTTTTTTTTGTTGATTTTATTCTTTTGATTTTTCAATCAAAAAAAAAAATTATTCACGACATTTTTTTTTATTTTATTTTATTTTTTTTTTTTTAAAGGACAAAAAAGTAAATTTTACTATAGATGAATAAAATATAAAAATGGTTCTCTGAAAAAAGAAGCAGAAGACAGAGTAATATAGTACAATAAGTAGGTTTTGACTTTTATAACCTTTAAATATACATTTTCCTTTATGAAAATCTTCAAAAATGTAAAGGTTTTAAGGACTAAACCAATTCTATAACTTTAAAGAGAGTATAGCTTGCTTGAGAACCTCTTTAAACGAATTCATTTGAACTGAATTTATAATCCTTGTTCAGTTAATAATTAATTTAAGGTATTTGTAACTCATGTAAGTAACACTAATTCTTAACATTAGTCTAGTCATTTTTAGGTTAAGAGATGCTGCTATTAAAAAGAAAATTTAAAAGTACTCAATTTAAAGTTCAGCATTGCCTGTAAAATTTCTGTGAAATCTTTTATTCAAAATTTTTAAAAAATATTGAAAATGCACTTACTTTACTAAGTTTGAATTAGAGCTGGTAATTTTCAAGTACATACATACCTAGTTTTTTAAGTTTCAAGTACTTGAATATTTGCTCTGGTACTGATTTCTTTACTTAAGAATAAAATAATTGAAAATGGTCATCGTTTCCTTAATTATAAAGGTTTTGGTTTCAATTTTATTTTTGTATTAGTAAAGTATAGTAAACACTATGGTGATATATGTCTTTTGAGAGATGCTTCGAAAAACCTTAATAAATTTAGGTCATCATTCGTATATATGGCGTGTTTATTAACATATAACATTTTAGATAGGCAATCATTGATCCTAAGTCAACCTTTTTAAGTTTTCAAATTATTGTGATTTCATTAATTGTACTTAAGAATAATATAAACTCTAGATTCATTATAATAGAGAACTAAATTAAAAATAGTTTAGTGTTATGCTAGAAAAAGACAGTTTAATTAATGAAAGAGAAAGTATTTTAATGTTGTCATCATGAAATGGAAAATTTTGTTCATTTCTAAACATAACAGAATTTAGTTCGTAGTTAATAAAATTACGGAGGATATGGGGTCTAAGAAGTGCACCTAATTAAATTGTGGATTATTCACGATATAGGGTATGGTTTAGGTAATGGACTTAATTAAGTTGTGGATATAATCCGTATAATGACTTTTAGTGGTTCTATTTTAAACTAAAATAACTCTTTGCAATATATGTTGAATGAACTTTCAAATATATTTTAAGTTTTTCTTATTTATTTAAAAACCAACATAATTTTTATTGATATTTTGTCTTATGTTTTAATATCCCATGCCATTACTTACAGGACATCAATATGAAATATTATGAAATATCATGAGAATTAACATGATGATATACAAAATTAAAAAAAAAAAAAAAACAAAAAAATATTAAATATCTTGATGAATTTGAAAGGACAAACAACAATTATTATTATTATTATAAATCCAAAATCCAAGAATTTAGTGAAAGTATTAAACAACGACAAAAAATAGCAACAAAGAATAACACAAAAAGAAAAAATTATCCCTTATTATTTTATATAGAGGAAAAGAGTCACTAAATAAAAAGAGAGAAAAAAAAAAAAAAATTAAAAAGGACATGTCATTTACCATATAAACGCAATCATTATCTCTTTTTTTTTTGCCTTAAAAAAAAAAAATAAAATATACACTACTAAGTTGATGTTATTTAGATGTACATCAAGTCGTACATCATCAACAAGAACATTAACAGCAACAAAAACAAAAGTATCTGAATTTTTTCAGATTTACACGGTTGAATATTCTTGAATGTCCTTTGATTTTACAATTTGAAAAAATTTTAAACGCTTAAGGTTAAATTTAACTCTTTTCTTTTTCTTGTTTTTCTGAATTGTTCTGTTAAGTATAGGTAAAGGGTGAAAAGTACTTAGGTTAACTTTAGTTTTATTCTTAAATAAAAAGAAACATTAAGAATTTTAAATTTTTAAAGAAAATTTCTTCTATTTAGAAAAAAAAAAATTAAATTTTAAACCAACAAATCTTTAATTTTGAATAAATTTATTAATTGTGAATACATTTTTTAATTGTGAATATTAAATATTGTGAATTAATTTTTTTTTTTATATGTTATTAAATATTTTAATACATAAGAAAAATTTAAATTTTAAATATTCTGATATATAAAAAGGAATTATTTTAATCCTGTAAAGGTAAAAGAAATTTTAAATATTCGTTTGAAATCTAAAATCTGTCCTAAGGGTGGTAGATATAGTTGATTTTTCTTTGTATATAATTTTTATTTTAGAAGATTTTAAATAGATTTGAACTGCTAGTGACATTATTTTAAGGGTGTGCAATATAGAGTGATTGAAAAATAAAACAACTTAATAATATTGTAAATGGAAATTTAAGGTCAATGGAATTAAATATAATATTCAATTGTACCTAAAAATCATAAGAATTTATAATTATTTAAAAATGAGAGGAGATATTAATAAATTAATAGTATGGTTATTTATAGCTATTATTTTAGAAAAACAGAGTTCAGTTGTTTGTTTTGATGGGGCTATATAAATATTGTGACTAAGTGATTATTAAAATCAAATATAAAAATTATGAAAATCTTTGATATTTATTATCATTTTTTGTATATATATTGGTTCTGAATAGGTAAATTTTTGGCTTTAATATTAAAACAGTAGAACTTATACAGGAATATCAAAAAACTTCAATTTTAAGTTTTAATAAATTACACATAAAGAGTAAAATGTATAATTTATAAGTCATGCTGTTGGAAGTGATCTTCTACAACAATTTCAGAAATATTCAAATTGAAAAATGACAGTTATACAGCAATTTTATTTTAAATTATAAATTTATATGATTATTATAAATCTTTTCATTTTGTCAAATTTGGAAGCCTCTTATTAGCTACTAATGTACAATCTTTGTTATTATGTAACCACAACCAATTATTGATAAAACCATTAACATCCATGAAGAATGAGGGTGCTAATTATTTACATTGTTTAATTAGTTTGTTGAGATAGAATGTAGAAGATTGAAATAAGATTTTCTTCCTATTTGTTAAGCAAACTTTACTTCAATAAATCTGTCAAATATGTCAATGTTTCATTAGGCATCAAGCTATAATACCCTTGGATTTTATGTCCCACCGCTGGTATATAAGCAAGTGTCCCATAGTTGGTGAAATATCATCTCCCTTCGATTTTAGGTGAGGCATAAACTCTTAAATTTTGTTTAGGATATTGTACCTTACCGCTGGAGGGACATACTCTCCTAACAGTATTTGGCAAATATATCCTACCTGACGACTAACTTCGTTTTATATTCATCAAAATATTGAAATATTTTTTCATATTTATAGATATTTAATAGAAAATAAAAATTGCTCTATTGAAATAAACTCAATTTTAACAATTTCAATTTACCATGAGCGAAGCAACAATGAAAATTCTTAGGTGGTTTAAAACTGTTTATGGAAACTAATTAGTTTTTAATGATAATTACTATTAAGATGTGGAGCATCTTACCATCAAATAAGTTCCCGTTTGTGTTTTGAAACTTGCAAAAATTCAAAAATAATCTTTTAGTTTCATTTCTAATTTACGCTTCAATTATTCTTTAATATCATATTTTCCTCCCACTTCCCTTCTTCCACTTAACTAAATCTTTATTAGTACGGAAGAATTAATTCCTATTATTAGCTAGCGACCACAGTTTTAGTTTAATTTTAATCTGAATGATCTTTGAGCTGTTTGATGTTTCAATGCCATACCATTGGAATTTTTTATTGTTTATTTAATGAAAAAATTCTATAAATTTCCATTTCTTCATAATAAAAATCAACTTTAATAATGCATCAAACCTGTTCAGGTAAATAGATGGTAAAACGTAACGTATATGTATGTAACTGAATTCAATTCTATTTGAAAAAAACTTCTCTCATATGATATTTGATTCAATTAAAAAATCGACCACCAAAGCTCTCTTCTAATATTTTTCAGGATTTATATCCTTTTTTACAAAAAGATATTATTTTTTAACATAATTCCACATTGAAATAAAGGGAAAAAAATATATACAGTTTTTTTTTTACTAGTATAGGTAGGTCATGTTATATGGTACATTTTTTTCCACATAACATTTTTTTGTACGACAGATAGATATGAACATTTCATCCTTTAGATTTTTAAAATTGAAAAATAAAAAAGAAAAAACAAATAGCTAAATAAATATTAAATTGACCAGGCCCGTCATGCTGACATCTCCACAAAAACAAAAAAAAAAAATAATAACAACACTTAAATAAAATCCAAAAATCACAGAAACAAAAAAAAATTTCACAGGACAAAATGTCCTGTAGAGATGTATTGGAAGTATGTGGAATTACATTATCATTTGGTTTTGATTTTCATTTTTCTTTTCTCTCTAAGTAAATAAATATTTAATATATTAAAATAAAATGAAATAAAAAAAAAAGAAAAATTAAATAAAAGAGAAGGATAGAAAACGTATATCGGACAATATGAAAAGTGTCAGATTTTATTTGACAAGATATCAATGATAAAAAGGGAAACATTTTATAAATTTTAGATTTTGAATGTCAAGTTTTTAGTTTACTTAAATAAAAAAAAAAAAACACGAAAATACTACACTATTAATATAGTATCAACATTTTTTTTCAATTTATGTCACGATATTTTTTATCTTTTTCTAGCATGCGATAAATAAAAGTTTTTTACCAGTTATTTGTGAGAGATATTTTATTTTTTTTAATTTTGAGTAGAAATTATTTAATATTATGGTTTTTAAAAATTTAATGCTAGAATATTAACTTTCAAGAATTAACTGTTATTTTAACGGTTTGTTTGTCATAATCTTGTTTTATCAAATTTTTCTTTTTTAATTTCTGTTTTTAATTTTTTTTTTTAAAATGTCACTAAAAAGAAAATTTCAGAAAATATAGAGAAGCATTGTTAAAATGTTGTTACCTACCTATAATATATAAAGCAAAAGAAACTTTACTGTATTAGTGCGGTATAAAAGTTTGTTCACAAAATCAAACTTTGTTCAGAAATTCAAATATTTCTTTTATGATGGTTTGAGAACTATTCCAGCTACAGTAGCGAGAGCTGTTGGTATTGGTGGAGAGGCACTGGTGCACTTCTAGACCAGTTTGGGCTCACTTTGATACTCTATATTTGTGTTATTGCAATTAAACCAATGTCAGTTTTATACAAATTGCTGTATATTGGTTATGTATAAATGCCACAGATCAAGAAAATTAGTCAAGAAGAATTTTTCCTGAAATCCTATTTTTTTGAGTTCAAGACATTTCAACGCTGAACCGAATTTGAAAAAAATTGAGCATCCAATTCCAAAATAAATTTAATAATAGAGCATGTGAAAAATTTTCCGAGTATTCATATATGCAATACAATAAAATATCATTAGAAAAGGATTAATGTCATTAGAAAGACAAAAATGTCAACTCTAGTTCAAAAGAGAAAGCGTTTTGTTTTAAATTAAAAATCTCCGTGCTATTTGTAATTTTAAAATTCATTTTTATGAAGAAAAATTCTTTTTTTGCAGTTCTGCAGAATAAAATTCTTCATTCTCACTTTTATTTGGCCAAATTCGACACTGTTTGATCTTTAGATATTAATTGTTGGAGGTTTGTTGGTTGGCGGAATCTTGAAACTAGAATCAAATCCAAATCTAAAGCGGATTATTATTTTGCATTTATACAAAATATGTGAAAATTATTCAAAAATATATCAAATAAAAAAATAATTTTAAAATCTCATAAAAGTCAGACAAATTTGAAGTCAGTAAATTTTATAACCTTAAAAAATTTTTCATCATTAAAAAGTTTCCATATCTATATAAAACTTTGAATTTCATTTTGTTTGATTTAATATTGACGAGATATAAATTTCTTATTTTTTTTTTTTTTATACGAGTGAATGTTGTTAAGAATAAGAGAGCGCCTTTTTGGGCCAAAAAAATAAAAAAGAGAATGGTGTTGCCATTATGCCAAAGTTTTTACAGAAAATTTTACAATTTTTTGTTCAAAATTCAAAACAAACGATTGACGAGACGTGTTTGTTTCAGTCATATTACTATTGAATAGAGAGGTGGCGGGTTAGGCTTCCTAAGGATAGAAAATGTATAAAATGAAATTTTTATTCTTTTGTGTTGCTAATCAATATAATATTTTATTGTGTGTGTATGTATGGATGTGTTTTAAAAACATTTTTTTTTGAAAATTTGTTGAAAATCGATACAAAAATGGTATCGTCAAATAAAATTTTATATGGGTTCGTTGTTCCTTTTTCTTTTCTTTTTTTTTTTAAAGAAAATAAGAAATGAATACAAATATTATATTATATTCTAGTAAATTCTTTGTTTTGGAACAATTTTTTGTAGTGTTGTTGATAGCTGTTGTAGAATAACTGTATTTGAATCTGGCTAATATTGAAGCAATGATTTTTTCAATTTTTTTATTGTTACTTTTTGTTTTGTACAAAAATTATGTGATTTGAGTTTTATTCGCTTTGGCATTTCTTCTATGTTTATATGAATGAAAAATACAAAATAATTTTAGATTTTATTTTTTACAAAATATTTTTTTTATTGCTCGATTGAAAAATTATATTTTCTGGACTTAATAGAAATGGAATTATATTAGATTTGTTGAGAGAATCTGGTACAGTTTCACAGCACAAAACAAAGTAAATGAGAAAATAAACTTTTTAAACAGTAGGATTTTTGATTTTATTTTTGAACGTATGTAGAGACTGACAAAGTCTCTTTCTATATAAAATCTCTTTTTGTTTTTGATCCAAGTTATCTTGCGCACTTTGAGAGAATATAAGTGTTGGCTTAAGCTTTCGACTTTAGCTTTCTTCGTTTTAAAGCAAAACCTATTTTCCACATTTGCCAAATTAATAATTAAAAATTTCCAACAGAAAAATATCATTTCCCAAATTTATTTTGTTCGTTTTGTTCGTGATAAATTACACAGTAACTAAAAAGAAAATTTGTTATTCTAATTCCAGATCAAAAGAAAATATTTTTAGAAAAGCAATCAATTAAGAGTGTAGGTTTCATAGTAGACTTGCTATTTTCGAATAAGAAACAACTCAAGTTAGCAAGTCTTATATCGGCTTTATAAATATTTGCTCTCAACTTTTTATACAAATTATGGGGTCTCCAAATAAAGACAATTGAAAAACATATCAGTTAGGTAGTTAGAACATTTAATTTTCATATTAATAACCTGAAATTTCTTAAACTTTCTTCGAAGAAACTAAATTGAATATTATAATAATTTTGCAATGAAATAAAATAAAAAAGAAAATTAAAAAATATTACAAAAAAAAAAAAAAAAACGCATAAAAATTTATAAAATAAACTAAGAAAATATCGGAAGCATAAATTGGGGAGATGCAATAAAAATAAAGGATGATAATATTTTTTTTTTGTTTTTCTTTTATCTTTTTGTTGTTTTATATTCTTTCTTTGGAATGTAAAATAATTTTTATATATTTATGTATATAAATAAACATAATATGTATGTTTTGTTATATATTAAATAAGTACATAAAAAATTATAGGTATTGTAAAGAAATGGTATAGAAAAAGAGAATTTTAGTATTTTCATCACCATTAAAAGATTTTGTTAACAATTTTGTGTTTTTTTTATTTTTTTTTTGAACAAATAAAGTTTAAATATTGACGGCTTCATATAGATTTAACACATATTGAGCAAATGAATAATCTTAAGTAATTTTTTTTTTATTTTATATTCATCATAATTGTATAATAATAATTTAGTAAAGTTGGAAGAATTTTTTTTACTTCGTGAATTAAGAAAGAAGACATTGGATATGATAAATCAGCCCTTAAACTGAAATATTTAATATTTATTACATATTTACTTTTCCCAGTATATAATATGTATACTTATGTATTTCTGAGATTCTGAATTACAAGCAAATTTAGAATTAAATATTTTTATATAGCTTCTGGAAAAAGCTTATAACCCTGATTGTGTAGACAACTGTAAAACCCCTCCTAATTCACAAACTCATATATACATATATATACATATTCTGGAAAAGATGCGTATAACCCTGATTTTGTGAGCAACTCTAAAATTCCTAATTCATTTATATAACGGAAAAAGGGAAACTCTGATTTTATAACCTACTCTAAAATCTTTCCTAATTCAGAATCTTACGAATACATTTGGAATCTCCCTTTTTCCAGAATATGTATATATAAATAAATTAGGAGGGATTTTACAGTTGGTTACGAAATCAGGGTTATATTCTTTTTCCAATTTTTTTTTAAAAATATGTGTATACAATATTATGAATTAGGAAGAATTTTAAAGTTGAATTCAAAATCAGAGTTATACACTTTTTACAAAATATTTATATATATAGTTATACATATGCATATGCGCGATACTGAATTCGAAGGGTTGTAGAGGTGGATTTAAAATCAAAGGATGGTTGTACTGTTTTTCCAGAATATGTATATATGTATATATATGTATACCTATATGTACCTATATATAGTTTGTCTATACGGCAAATTTTGATTTTTGTTGGCAAAATTATTTTCTATTTCAATGGAAATTTTGACTCACTTTAGTGAGACAAGAGTCCCAATTAAAAAATAGGCCAGAAGTCCCAATGGGGACGATGTGACTTTTGACCCTGCACCAAATTATTTACAAAATACATTTATATTTATACAAACACTATAGTTATAAATTATTATCGTATAGCTATAAAAAAAATTTCTAAAATATATAAAGAAACATTTAATTAATCAAATATTAAATAAATAATGTTAATCTCTACCAGATAACAGATGGCGCGGTATAAAGCCTTCAAGTATTAAAAACATAAATAAATGCATTTATAAACGATTATTAGCTATATATCGGCTTAGCAAAAATAATTGTTTGTAAAGCGAAGGTTTAATCCTTTTTCAATTATTGGACAATTGGGCAGAGATTTTGTGGAAACGAAGGCATTTTAATACAATAGGAAAAAAATGCAAAAAAAAATAAAGCTTGAAAAATTATAAAATTAAAATAGGTACTCCACTTTTCATTTAGGACAAATACATAAATCTTTTGTAATACTATTAAATTCCTTCCAATTATCTTTCAGTCCATTTTTATTTCAAAAATTCTAAAAGAAAAAAAAAATTAATAAATTTAAAATATTTGATTAAACAAACACACAAATAAAATAAAAATATAAGTTAAATTAAATACAGGTGAGTCAATTATTGCAAATAAAAACTTCATCACTTTATAAAATACAGATGTATGACAAGGTGTGCCTTAAAAAAAAAAAACATAAATTTTATATTTTTTAAACAAATTATAGAATTTTATTAGAGAAATTTTTCAAATTATTGTAAATTGTAATGACATTATGGTTTTTTTTTAATTTTTTTAAATAGTTTCAAGTGGGTCACTATAATCGTAAATCTCAAAAATAAAATATTAAATTCTTTATAAAAATAAACTGTAAATGATGCGCAGTTTTCACATGTATTCGACCTTTTTAAGATACACATACACATACTCATACACTTATCTTTAATCGAAACGCTGTTTTGTTTTGTTTTGTTTTTTTTATACGTTGTGCAATGATTAGGTGCCGTTTAAGTGCCGTTAATATATATTTTTTTTTTTTTCTTGTATTTAAACAGTAATCAGCAATTTTTCACAATATTTGTAGTTATTGTATGATTTTTATAATTGCTGTTTGATCAGTTATCAATCGCTTTAGGTGATTTGACGTTTAGTTGGTTGTTGTATCGGTTTTATGATAAAAAAAAATAAATTTTCTTTTAAGGAATTTTTATATAAAAATAACACAAAAAAAAAAAAAGATGACACCATTATTAGTTTAAAATGGTAAAAAAAAAAAAAAAATTTTTTTATATGAATTCGTGTCAAAGTCCTAAAATGGTGTTTAAATAATATCGTAATTGGTATGGTAAATAAAAAGTTGCAATTAAAATACATCGAACCTTAATTTTTTTAACATTTTTGATTGATTTTTGACTTAAAAAATTTTTCCTTATTTTAATATTAGTATGAAACATAGTAATAATTTTAATTTTAAATGCAATTATTTATAGTCTGATTGAACTTCTAAGATTCGACACTCGATATGTGTTGGTTTTTTACCGGCTAAACAAATATTATATGTATTTCTTAAATCATTGCAAAACCTTTTTTTCATCTACTGATCTACTTAAAATCCATAAAACATATATAATACCAAAGGTGAAGTATGCACACATTTGATCGAGAGCTAACAAAACGGAATTATGGTTTCTTGACAAAGTGCAAAACAGAGCAGTTTGTCTAATAAAGGATTCCAATGTAAACTCAACACTCTTTCTTCTTGGCTTTCGCGTGTCTAACAAGAACACTTAATTTTTTTTATAGATACCTTATAGCAAACGGCTATTTGTTTTTACGAGATTAAAGTTCTGATGCCTATATTTAAAACATTGGAAAAAGAAATAAGAAGAGATTTGGCTGTCAATCCCTATGTAGTTATAATTTAACGTGGTAAAATTCGGCTTATGAAAATTAATTTCTCCTACGAACATAACGGCATCTCCCATCACATATTTTCGCTAGAATTTGTGAAAATAATATAAACAATGTTCAAAGATTATAAATGAACATTGACAACTTTGTTCACAATATAAACGACGATTGAAAATCAATTTTAATTCCCTAATATTTACTTATCTTAACCAAGCAGTACATATTATATTATCTTATTATTTGGTCATCAATGGGAGATAGTGTTTAGTACTGTTAAAGTACCATATAGTCGTAGAGAATATGTGTTTGTTGCACTCCTCTATAGTTTCTTTAACTGATTCTTTTTACCTAATGATGTTTTCTCCTGACCTAACCTCGAAAAGAAAAAGATAGTAGAAATTAATAGCCTTTTCATTTATTTGTCTTCTACTTAAGATTTTTGTTTTTCTTTTATTTTTATATAATTTGTAAGCTTGCAAATGTTACTAATCTTTAGATACCTATTCAATTTTATCAATGTAGGCAACCATTGAGCTCAATTTATTGATAAGAAATTTATTGAAATAAGCAATTTATCAAAAGATTCTATTCAAATAAATTTTTTGTTAGTTTGCAACAGTGTAGTACCTTGACAAAAATTTCACTATGGTTGTGAAAAAATTGTCCCATAAAAAGTTTTATAAGTTAATTTTTAAAATTTGATTTGAAGCTGTAAGTTTTTTAAAAACTTAATTCTTATCGATCATCACTTAATTATTTTATAAGTATTAGTCCTTTTTTTAAAATTAGTTTCTTAAAGAATTTCGTTGAAAAAATTAAATTTTAAAACTTTTATAAAATCATTTTTTTTTTTTGGTTTTTTATTCTGACTCTTGTTTTCATCCTTTAAAAAATTCATTTTCCAGTCTTTTTTTTTTTATTATTACATATTATTATTTTAAAGTTCTTTTCATTCGTTTCGTCTTTTTTGTTTTTATTAGATTTTTGATTGACACTGAAACAATAGAATAAAAAATTGAAAGAAGGCCAAAGTTTTTCATAGAAAATTTAAGTTAAAATACAAAAAAAAAAAAAAATTTAAAATTATCAGTTAAAAGAACAAAACAAAAAAAAATAATAAAATTGAAACAAAAACCAAAAACAATTTAAAGGCATCAAAATAATGTTGCAGCAATGGCATCTGTAAAATTGAATCATAAAATATTTCATTCTGATGAACTATAAAGAAAAAAATAGTTGGACTGGTAACGTCTGTTATTCTTGACTTGACTTAAGAGAAGACGAATAAGAAGAAAATCCTAACTTAAGAAATCTTAATATAATGATTCCAAAAATTAAAAAAAAAAAACAGTAAAAATGAAGTTGATAAAAAGGACTTGCATTTCAATGGATATAAGGAAGAAATTTTTTTGTTAAATGACAATAAACTGGAACAAGTCCATAAGAAATACAACAAAAGTACACAGAAACATGAAAAATAAAAATTCAAGTCATTAAAACAAATATTATAATAAAGAAAGAGAGTAATAACAATAAAAATATAAAGAAATGAATAGAATAATAATCGTAAAAATGTAAGAGAAAGAAAAGATACATAGAAAAAAAAAGAATGAAAGAATAATATAATAATAAATAGATAGAAAACAAAAAAAAAGTAGGAAGTGACCATTTTTCGCATTCTTTAAAATAATAATAAAAGAAAAGAAATATAATGTATTTAACTGCACAAATACATTGAAAGATAATGATGCTTTTTCTTCTCTAAGAACATTTCAACACTATTTGATTCCTTTATTTATTATTAGGAGTACAATGGGGTTTCAATATAAAGTAAAATTTGGGGCTCTCATTTAAAGTATGTTTTTAACGGGTTGAGAATGTTTTTAATGTATTAATCTATATTTTTTTCTCTATTTTTTACTCATTATATTGTAACCATGAACTACTTGTATTAATCAAAAAACGTAAAGCTGCCTATTTTGGTCATATTATTAGAGGCCAGAAATATTAACTTCTGCAATTAGTTATACAAAGGAAAATTGAAGATAAACGAGGTGTAGGAAGAAAGTAAATGTTCTGGTTACGAAATATAAGAAATAGAACATATATAAGAACGATTGGAAATTTTGTTCACACAGGAACGAAACGGAAAGAGTGCCCTAATGTTGTTTCGTGGAAGAAGAAGAAAAAGAGTTTGTAACCATGTTCTACTTAGGCTCTTACAAGAAGTTAGTAGTTAGCTTTGTTTTAAGCAATCTGAGTAATTTTGCAATATATGATCAATCTAAGAATCGAAGTATTAATATAAAATAGAAACTGACTCTGCCAGAAGAAAATTTATACAATGAAATTTCAATATATTAGGTTTGTGCAAATAGTGTGTTAAAAAGACTTTAACCTTTAAAACAACCGAGATTTCAATTAAATCTAATATAATTAATTTAATGTTATGGTTATGGTGGTGGTTAAATTATAAAATTATCGGCGAAACATTTAAGTTACCTACTTGTTTTAATCTTCAGTTATTTTACAAATTTTTAAAATTTAATAACGCATAATTTAATTTTATTTTAAAATTTATATTATATGTGGTAACTCTAAATCTAATATTATTTCTCTTTCCTATTTATATAGAACGTCGTTTTTTACGATAATCATCTTCTTTGTTGTCTTCTTTATATACATTATATATGTGTATGTACATTGACAGTTTTGATACAAAACTTCCGGACATGATTAACAAACACTAATGTAAAATTTTATATATATGTATATAATAACAACAGATAATAATATTATGTAAGTTTGAAAATATAATATTATATTAAAACAAAAGGACATAATATATTATAAAATATAAACAGGAAATGCATTTACGGATATTTCTCTCTAATAATGATGTTGAAAGTTTTGATTGTTCCTCATTTATTGGTAAAATTATTTCCGGTGTCAAGAGGAATTTTCGCAAAATTTATATAACATTTAATAGAAAGAAACAAAAAGATTGATTGATGTTTTCGTCTTCCTTATCAAAAAAAAAAAAGAAAAACAGAACAAGAAAAATTAAAAAGAAAGGATTTTAAGGTAAATCTTTAAATTTTTTTAGTATGAGTTTTATACTAAATGAATAAATAAGAATTATTGCATATAGATGAGAACGGTTAAAAGTGAAGTCAATTATTTATTTTAATGAAATGAACTGAAGTAAATGAGTGAATGAGTGTATTGTAAATCAAATATTCATATAAATTTATTTGACAGGATAATATAAAGTAATAGTTTATTATATAGATATTGTATATTTTATATTGTATATAAATATTTATTTACATAAAACGGAAAAGATTAATAAATATTGGAAAATTTACAAGTTATTTTAAAATAATTTATGGGTTAAAAAAATTAAATAAAACTTAAGATTGCCTTTTTTAAGGATTTTCGTTTTAATGTCTGGTAACATAATAGCAATCGGGTCATAAAAAGAAAAAAGGGGATGCCAAGGTTCTTAGAAAATTTGCTTTTTTCTTCTCATTATGACCCTGATGATTAACTTCTGTAGGGACTTTCGAAATAATTTCTGGTTCCAAAATAGCAATAGGGTCATAAAAAGAAGAAAAGAAGGAGTACTCCAAAAATCTTAGTATTGTCTCTTTTCTTTTTACAGTTTCACAGAAATTGCATTCTGTAACAGACATTTTGTTTTTTTTTCCTTGCCACTCCAATGAGGAGTATTACTAGGGCAACCACTAAGTCATTTATTATTCATATTTCAATAAGCTTCAGTTTCGTGAATCATTAATTTTACTAAGCCGTTGATTACTCGGCTGTAGCTATTGTATAAGAAATACGTTTTTAAACCTTTATTTATTTTTATCATTGAAATCTAGTATTATCATTTATTATTGAAATTTTGTTGTATATATATTGAAGAGTTGAGTTAAAGTTCAAGAATATAAACTTTTTTATGTGCCTTTTATAGCAATTTCGCATAACAAAATTTGTTAACTAAATCAGAGCGATTCTTTATTCAAAATATTATCGATTTTTTGATCTGTCAATCATTGATGTTAATAATGTATTTTCTTCATATCCAAAACAACACTGCGAGTCATGGCATTCTCGGCTTCAAGTAAAAAATAGTTTGTTTACATAATAAAATAAATACATTGTTAATAAGATAAGATAACAAAGTACAACATAAGATTTCAAGCGAATTACAATTTTTTTTTTGGAAGTGAATTGAATTTTTGTCCATTTTTTAAATGATTCTTTGTTACTTTGATATTAAAAATACGGTTACGAATACGATTAAAAAAATTGGAATAACAATATAATAAGACTCATAGGAATAAAGAAAAGAGGCAAGCTCAATTATTACCTAAACTTAAAATGTATTGCAGAAAACAAAATAGTAGGCCGATTTTAATATCTTTGTAGCTCAAAAAATACTTTTTTTTTAAATTTATTCCATAGGTGGCGTTCAAATTCCATACTTTTTATATGAATTGATATAAAATTTAAAAAATATTAAGATTTTAATTTTAAATACATCAATACTATAAAAATATCTTTCATTGTTATAAAAGTCTCCCTATTTTTTTAGTTGCATAGTTTCAAAAGGCACGCCAAAAAATAAACGCAAATAGCTACTAAAAAGGAATTTAATTAAATATTAAGTCAAAATTTTAATTCAAAAACTGAATGTTAAAAAAATTATTTTAATATAGAAAAAATGGGGGTTTAGCTAGAAGACGTTTTTTTTTTTTAAATTCCAAACCTAAATACCGATAACTTCAAATAATTTAATACCGGAAAACTGTAATTTAAAGATTTTTTTTTTGTGAATGTAGATATTGGAAGGCATTAATATATAAGAAAACAAAAAGTTCTAATTGCTGCCATAATGACAAAATATGTCATCTGTCCCTTTTAAATAATAATTTTCCAAAAATATTTTTTAAATCATGCTAATGAAAAAAATCAAACTTTTAGAGAGAGTTTATTCACCAGTAAAAATGACATATTATTTGATACATTATTCGCCAATACGTAAATGGCGATTGTGCAATTGCACAGGAGTCTTCCTAATAAAATATAAAAATATGAATTTTCTTTGACAAAAACTAAAACTTTCTAACATAAGTCTCAATAATAACCAAAAAAAAAAAAAAATATTGTATTAGCAGAATTAATAGATTCAAATTTAAAAGTACCGCAGCCATCGCAAGTCATTCGAAAGAATTAAAGAAAACAAAAATTTTCAATTAAGGAAACGTCACGAATTGTCACTCTTGCAACGATTTTTTTTTTTTGATTATGTAAAAATAATTGTTCTTATAAAAAGAAGTCTAATGGTTTGGATAGTTCTATCAGATCAATTTTAAATATTCAAAATATTTTCATTTATTTTACTAATTTATTGAATTATTAAAAAAAAAAACACAAAAAAAAAACTAATAAATAAAAAAAAAAAAATCTATATTAAAATTTAAAATGATTTTGTATTTTTAATTAAATTTCAATAAAACTATCAAAATTAATTTATTATTTTGTCATTTTATTTTTTATCTATTTTTCTATTTTTTATTTTTTTCTGTTATTATTATAATTATGTTGTTGTTTTGTTTTGTTTTTTTTTTGTTAGCTTTTTAATTTAAAATTACAATTCTGTCAAATCTATAAATGTCATCACCATAATCTGGTTCTAATGAAATTCTAATTGTATTTATTAAATTATACGCGAAAAAAAAACCTGAAAAAAAAAACAAAACAAAAAGAAATCACAAAAAATGAAAATACATATAACAAAAAACAATTTAACATTAAATTTTTTTTTTTCCCCAATTATTTCATATTTATTTCAATTATGTAAATTTTTTCAAATTATGGACATTATAAATTAAGCATTGAATAAAAAATTAATAACAATAACAAAAAAAACAAGAAAAAAATTATAAAATAAATAAATATGAGAAAAAATATAGAAAAGTGCAAAAAAAAAAAAAAAACACACACACTAAAATGTTGTCAAAATAAATCAAAAATATTAAAATGACAGTATTATTCATTTGACTAAATCAAAGAATACAAAAAACCGAGGAAAGAGTCAAGAGTTAATTATGCCAACTCTAGGATACTCGCACAAATATAATAATATATGGTGTTTCTATAAAATTCAATCACCTTTCAGAAAAGCTCATAAGTTGACAAAGTACTAAGTTAAGAGGATATAAATTTCGCAGTTGTCAGATACCCAAACTTATTTCGTTAGATCAATTGCATTTTGCAGAAGTTATTAGAATAGCTTAACTCCCTAACTTGTTGACATAGAGTAGAAAACCTCAATTCTTTTGATAAAATTTCAGATACTCAGCTTAATAAAATACTGCGTAATATACATATAAAAATATAAGTTGTACTCGTATGGTAACTGAACTCCATAGCTGAAACATTGCGAACATCAATAAGTTTGAAGTATTATTGAAATGTGGGTATATCGTAAAATATTAAAAATATCATGGCTAGAACGAATGAGCAAAAATTATGTTCTAAGTAGAATAAACAGAAACCGTAAGTTGTTATTAAGAATCAAGCGCAGAAAAACAACATATCTAGGTCATATAATGTGTAACGACCAATATACTATTCTACAACTTATTTTGCAAGATAAAAATGAAGGCAGAAGTCATTTTGGCAGAAAGCAAATGTCCTGGTTGTGAAGCATCAAGGAATGGACGGAATATCAAACGATGGCAATACTAATACATGCAGCGAAGGATAGAGAGAATTTTAGAAATGTGATCGGGACATCGGGAAATGTGAAATGTGATAGGAATTCAGTAGTGGAAAGCATTCTAAGAAGATAATAACTACTCGACTGCGGTGATCGAATTTCTTCATTCTCCCCAGCAAGGTAGCATTTATATAAAAATCAAATGATAAAAATTTCAGAATCCTAGCTCCATTATGTTTTGAGTTATTGTTGCCGATGGACGTATATTTATAGCTAAATCAATTCAAAATTTAAATCTGACCAAGAATAATTTGTATATGTTTACATATCAATTTACATATCAATTTACATGTCAATTACATATCTCTCCTATAGCATCACAAACTTAATGGTAAATTTATTATAATACCATTAGAATTGCATATATTTATTTGTATGGGTATTAAAATAAAATCAAAACATAATATGATGGTAAAAAATAATCAAGGGGTAATCTATGAATTATTTAACTAAATTGTTTAAAAAATTAGTCAAAATACAGCTAGGATTCACTGTTAGGTTTTATTTAATTGATGATGACTCGCAACGGTAAATATTGCGGTAAATATGTATTTTTTTCTAGTGTTAAATTTTTGATTTTTTGTTAAAATAACAATTAACTAACATAAAGTTTCTCGTATTCTTTGCTCCTATTTATATGCTTTTAAAGACAAAGGTGTTAAGAACATTTAAGCATAGAACATTTAAAAATATAGAATAAGAAGGGCAAAGGGCAAATATTTATTTCGTCAGGTTAATATAAAATAAATGTAAAATAAAATTCTATGATTTTGTTATAATTATTTATATATTAAAAATGTTTTTTAGTTTTGGATTCTTTTACCATTAATACAACTTCAGTCAATTCTTTGCTTGACCTGATTGTTATTGTGCAACAAATTTATAGTATTCCCTGTTTACTTCTTTTTCTCAGCCGAATGCTAATAGCTGTAACCAGACATTATCATAAAAAACTACTTGTTAAGCTTGAGTCTCTAAGTATTAAGTTCGCAACTGAAATCTATGAACTCACTTAATTATATTATTCGAAATCACCATAAGAGAGTTGCCGAGAACTGAGGCAGCAGACTTTTGTTAAATGCAAAAATTATTTTTTCTATTTAAGTATAAAAATTTATAAATCGATTTTTAGAAGGCACTTAGAGAAATCCCTTTAGAGATATATCACTCTTTTAAACACAAAAAGCAATAATTACTATATCAATAAAAGAGGGGCAAGTAGCCCCAAACCATTTAATTTGTTTTTGTTGAATATTTAAACAGGTAAAAACCATCATAGGTTTTTCTTTTTTTTTTTGTTTTGTTTATAATAAAATATAATGTTTTTCAACATTTTTCTAAACCTTTAAATGAACAAAAAAAAAAAGGATAATATAAAAAGAAGAATAGAAATATGTATTTAAAAAAAACTTTAGTTAAAAAGTTAAAAAATAAAATAAATACTATAAAAATAATAATATAAATAATTATAATTATAATAATAAATTTGAAATTTGTAATTTTAATACTAAATTAAAATTAATTTTGTCCTTCTGATTATGATGGTTTTATTAGTTTTGAATTTTTATGCGTTTTGGATTTTTTTTCGTTTATGCCATATTTTTTATGTAAACCTGATTGGTTTTTGTTTTTGGTATTTAATTGTCAATAATTTATAAATGTACATAATATATAACGAATTTTAAAGTATATAATAGTAAAAAAAAAATTATTGGAAAATAAGGAAGGGATAGTCGTCATAAAATTGGATGCGAAGATAAGTGATAAGTTTTTGTTTGAATTCATTGCATAAGGATAAATGTTGGAAAATTTCCAAAATAATTTAACGGTATTTTTAAATAAATGTCTACCATATATAACGATAAAAATGATATATATTTTTTTTTAAGTTTTTAAACTGAACTTATACGTTAAGATATTTATGACCAGCAATGTCAAAGAGCTAAGCTGCTTTTTTTAGACTTTACCACCCTGAAAAAATAAATTCATTGATAAAAACTAAGATTTTATCCTGTTTTAATCTTCGAAAAATTAATACATTAGCTGGCTGTTGCAAAAGTTGACAACCATAACATGCATATTGTTAAATTAAAGAATAATATTAACATCTTTGTTCTAAACACATTTTCCAATATCCTGCACCGTCCCATATTTTTCAATTTGCTTCATATTCCTATTTTTCCCAATCTTCAAACCAAACAGAAACCTGTATTATTACATGTTTTAACCTAATGTATTCTTTAAAATGGAGGTGGTAATTGTTTGGTTCAAGTTCAACATTAGAAAAAAAATAAAATTAGCGAGTTGATGTCATTGGTGTCTATTGTAGATTGCAGATTCCCACCTCCTCTGGTAAAAAATAATAATTGCATCAATATGATTGAGAATTTTTTGAATCCTTTTAAAAATCTTTTTAAAGTTTTATGTAGGTATGTGTAAAGTGCTTTTTGTTACTTCGATTATTTAGACGTTTTTTTTGTTGTATTGACAAATGCGTTTATTCTACATTCGTTTTTAATAGGATATTTTTATGTCGGTAAAATGATGTTATGTGATTATCAAGTAATTCGATCGGATGTGTCTTTAAAATATAACATAATTTATTTAATAAACTAGGCATCCCGGAATAATAAAATATGAATTTCCTCCAAGCTTTTATTGATTTTTAGAAGATATAAAGAGAAAATGTCAAAATTTTATTTTATTAAATCTGAAATCTAGTTTTTAAGGTTGCAGTATTTTTAAAGTTTTAGTCTAAATTGCAAAAACAAAAGAAAAAAACAAATGTTTAACATTATTAAAGTCACAAAATTTGTAGTTAAAAACAGTGTTTCTTTTCAGTTTCCAATATTTTGATAAAATGCAGTTATAAAGATAAGGTTTTAGTTAGTTATCGGTATGATGGCAAAGTTGTTGTTGTTGTTTAGTAGGTTGGTCTACAATTCAGCTATCAACCCAACTCCATGAGACTACTTTTCATTTATCACAGCTGTGATGTCATATAAATGGTAGGCTTTCTATTCTATTGTAAACCTTAAAAAAATGTACTTGGTTAGTATATAACAAATAATAACAAATAATTGAATTTTAATTTTCTATTTTTAATCAAAAACAGAAATATTATGTCTATATTTACTTATGTATTATATTATCAAAAATTTTCCTTTTGTAAGTCCTATTTAAAAATATCCTTTTTTCTTTTGTTTTGTGTTTTTTTTTTTGGTAGTGTGAATTTTGTAAACCGCAAAAACATTAATTATAATATTTATTTAAATAAAAAAAAAAAAAAAATAGAAAATAATGCAGAGAAAATTAGAATTGCTGCATTATAATAGCAGCAGTTCATCAAATTTATACCATAAAAATAACACAGTCAGCAATAATAGAAGTAATAGAATAGTAACTATATGGCTTCTAAACAATAAAAATTTTGTATAGAATGTTAAAAAATTTATACTGAATATAATATTATAATATGTAATATATGAATAGATTTGTTGAATGAAAATATTAATTTTCATCATAATAATAATACATATATACATTAAAAAAAGAAAATGTTTAATTAATTTAGAATTAATTTAAATATTATTGAAAACAATTTTTAGTTATGATGATGTTATTAATCAGAGTCAGTGTCGTCTTAGGTAAAAATTATTAATAGAAATTAAAATATTCGGGGCCTCGGTGATCTAGTGGTTAAGAGCGTATAAAATACACTCTAAAAACTCCGAGGAAGTGTGGGTTCAAATCCAACACACGTGATAAGAACAATACGCCCTTACGACATTTACAGGCATGTCTAAAAAGAAAAGGCTGTATAATTTCCTTGTTACATTTATGTGGCAGGGAAATACACTTAAAAAAAAGAAGAAATTAAAATATTCTAAAATTTTGACTGCATTCTAATAAAATGCAATTTCAAATTACCTCCTTTTTTAGGTGTCATATATATACATATTGACATCTGTAACTTATTTTAAATACTGAGAATAAAAATATGATATTTAGTAATAGTTTCCTTTAAATTGTATAGAGTTTGAGGATTTTATTGCAGAAAAGTTGTATTAAAATGTTATGAAAAAAATAAAGGTTATACGAAAATCACTTTTCTTTATATTGTCTTAGAGAATGAAAAGTTTTTATTTCAAACAGCCGAATTCATCTCGGTACAAAAAGAAAACCAGCTAAAAATACCTATTTATTTAATACGTGCTCAAAAGCGAAGATGTTCAATAATCCTTAATTTTTTATCTTAAAGAAAGTACCTATAGGAAAAGTATAAAATTAAAAATTAATTAATTATTAAAAATTAAAAATAAACTGAGAATTTAACAGAATTCTTCTCAGGACACAACTAAAGGAACACTTAAAGAAAATTCGAATAGAAACATACTCAAAAACTAAGTAAAATATGTGCATCCAGAGGCATATTGCTTTATCGAAGATGTACTTTCAGCAATAAAACTCTTACAGATTTACTTTATTTTCTCAATGACTGTAGGTATGACGGAAGTATTAGAAGTATAGGTTAAGTTCACAACACGTAGTATAAGGGACAGAAAAATTGATTTGTATGAAAAGATCGCAGTGTCACTTACACGCCTTAAATAACAAGAATCTAAAGAAAATATAATAGCTTCATCTTTTTTTTCTTGTTTAAATGATAAGCTTTATTCTTTTTCCATCAGATAAAGAATAGAATATCTCAGGCGTTAGAATATCTCAGGTGAAGTCTTAGTAAAAACTGCTGGTTAGTCTCAGGTAAAACTGCTGATTTCCTAGCTGACTCATTTTTCTTAATAGCCTAGTCAACACAATATGCTTCTCTGTAAGAACTCAACCGAGTAATAGATTATATCTAAAATTTTGTACGATTTCATTTTCCTTTGTTTCATTTACTTTTAACTGCTCTTTTATCTTTTCGTTATTGTCCTTTTTTTATACATAATTTATTACATTATAATATTCATTTATTACATATTTTGAATTATTGTTTTAAATATTTTAAATAATTATTTTTTGTGATAAGAAAAAATTGTTTAGTGTTGTTGCAACAAAAAAAAAAATAAAAACAAAACAGCCATCATTAGAATGTTTTAGAAAAGTACCACCATAAAAATTTTAAAAGGATGTCACAGTTATTATCTAAAAATTAAAAAAAAAAAAAATGCTTTACTATTTTAACTAAGACAAAAAGCCAAATTTAATGTCAATAAAATTGATGTTTTTATATAATGTATATTATATTATTTTGATAGTGAAAAAAGGATAAAGGATAATAATATAATATATATAGGATAACATATACAAAAAATTTTACTTTGCTAGTTTGTTAAATTGAATTGAGTTCGTCGTAATTTTTATTTTCTCTCTCATAATGCGTTCTTGTCTATATATTACAATAAATATAAATTGAAAGATCTTTTCTCAAAGAAAAACTTTTTAGGACCTAGAAACATTTATAAGTTTTTACTGTAACTTTCAATATTTAAAGGTTCCATATTATACCAATCTCAGTTCACGTTTTTTTTCAGAGAGTTATTTTAAAGAGGGTGGCAAATTTTAGCATAATTATGGAAATTCGTTTAGAACTGGAACATTGCAAATGTTAAACTATCTTCCGTGTATTTTCTAAATTGATAACTTTACAACTTGATAATAATAATATTTTTCTTACTTGTTAGATCCATTCTATAACTTATTTTAAAGGAATTATTGGAAAAATGTCAGGATATGTTATTATTCTTGAATTATCATGACAATCATCTTGACTCTATTAAATGCATAAGAAAACCAAGTGTTAACTGAAATTTAATATATGTATATTCTAAGTGATAATGATTTTAATCAATTTAATTTCTGTTAAATATTAAAATTTTTTATCCAAATCCACTGCCGTCTGTAAATTGCAATCATCCTTTTTATAATAAATGTCCTTTTAAAATAATTTCTTATTTTTCAAATACATACAAAAAATTAAAATAAAATTTTTATTTATTTTTCTAAAGAAAATCAATAGAGATTTCATTTCCGTTTTATTAGGGTTTTTATTTTTGTTTGTTTGTTTTTTATTTTTTTTGCATTAAAAACAAAATTTTGTTAATTTTGTAAATCAATTTTACAAGAATAAGAAAATTTTCGGAAAGAATTTTATAACGTTTTGTCTTCCAAAAAAAAAAAAAAAAAAAAACAAAAGAAAAATGTCTTTTCCGAATGTCATTTCTGATAAATCCAAATGAATTTTAAATAACTTTTAAGAAATTTAGTTTTATTTTTCTTTGTTTTTTATAATTATTATTTTTTTTTTTTATTCATTTTCTTTTGTCATGTCTGTCTTTATATTCATCTGTCTATCTTAATGTCACTTAGATCAATTTTAAAAATTTCTTTTCTTTTCAAAATGATAAAAGAGTAAAATAAATCCTCAAAAAATTGCATTCCAATCATAAAATTCGTTTTCTTTTCCCAAAAAAAAAAACAACAAAAACAAAAACAACAAAAAAAAAATGAAGAACTCTTGTATATAAATGAATTTTTTTTTTCCAATTATTTACTCTCTAAGAATAAAACTTAAACCAATGAAATACCTACTCATTTAAATTTTTGTCGTTCTTAACAGAAAATTAAAATTTTAAATTATTTCTATATTTTGTATATACCACCTCCCGCCAATTCTATTTACTCAACCCATTTTTCTTGTGTACCATCAATCTAAAAATTTTACGAAGGATTTCATTATTACATTACAGCATAAATTCCCATTCTTTTAAAAGTGAGTTTTTGAAACCTGATTATTATAAATATGATATATTATTGTATTAGAATTGTGTTGTAGAGAATATGAGAAATTAAATGTCTGTTCATTTAGACTAGGTAAATAAAAAGGATAACAATAAATAGATATATTGGGATTAACAATAAATAGATAGATTGGGGGTTAAGAATAATAAAAGAGTTTTATTTGAACAAAGGGCTATATGCACACTTTTTCACTTTAAGTTTTTATAAGTAGTATTCTCTGCGCTGATGAAGCAAATTAAGGACTTTTTCCAAAAATTACTTCATTATTCAAAAAATGTTGAGCCTGTTTAAAATTGTATAGAATACAAGAATTTTTTCATCATATTAATTTGCCTTTACTCCGATCCTTTAAGATTTTATAATATGACCTTAACTTTGATTTGAGGATATTTAAGGGGAAATATTTTTGGGTGATGAAAATTCTTTTCATTTCATTTTTAAGATAAATTTATAATAAATAACGTCATCTTTAGATTTTTCTATGCTTCGATTTTTATTTTAATGTGAAATGATGAAAAATTTTTTTTTTGTTTCTTTGTTTTCTTGTTTTTTAAAAGGATATCTTTAGTATATGCATGTATAGAGAGTAAATATTGTACAAAAAAAATATCAGAAAGCATTTTGACATTTTCATACAGTTTTATTTGGAATGAAAAGAAGAAAAAATACAAAAAAAAAAACAAAAAAAAGAAATCATTTTGTATAATGCATTGAATATATCTCGAATATACATTACATGTACAATTTTAAGTAATATTCCTTTTAAAAAGAAAAATTCTTGTAACATTATCATTGTTTTATGTTGTTGAATTTCAAAGAAAATGAATAAAAAGATTGATTTACTTATTTTGTAGATTTGTAAAATTTTATTAATTTTTTTCTATTAATTGTTTTATTTTATTTTTCGTCTTTTTTTTAGGCATAAAGAAATATAAAATTTTAAACATATTTTGAAACATTTCTTCTTAGAATTAATCAAAATTGTCTTAGTACCATAATTATTAAATTGATGAATATGAGTATTAATTTCGATTTACTGATTTCTTTCCGTTCGATAAAATCCTCGCTATTTTGAGTCAAGGAAGCAGAAAATTAATTGTTACCATTCTACCTTTACGTAGATATTCGCAAGAAATAAAATAAACAAAGTCTTAGGAAAACCAAAAAAAAAATTGTTTAGAGCAGTACAAAACTCAAAAGGAAAGTGAAAGAAAGCTGTTTACATCAGAACCCTGCAAATTGCTTTTATAATTCATAGCTATTCCTCTTATGAATTTGACAGCAAATCACTTACAACAAATCCTGAAAATGCAATATAACTAAACTATCGCCTACTAAGGCTTCTAAAGATTTAATCCAATTGTCAACTTAATTTTATTTATTTCGCTAATGTTATATTTTACAGTTTCCTTGATGGCAAGGGAAATTTGTTTACTTTTTTATTAAGTTTCCTTCCAATTAAAAAAGTTTGCCACTTGTGTAGGATTTGAATCCCCGCTCCCTCAGTTAATAAAACATTTGTTTAACAACCCTTGCACCGAGCCACACAAACAAAAAAAAAAAATTTTTTTTGCATACTTTTAGGAATATAAAAATTGTTTCTTCAACCTCTATTTTACTAAAAAATATTTTTCTCCACATTTTTTTTTCCTTCAATTTTAAAAAGACTGAAATATTTTACTAAGTACTATAAAAATAAATGCATCAAATAGATTTTAATGAAATTTTCAATATTGTGTTACAACAAAAAAAAAGAAGCTATTTGCCAACAAAAAAGTTATGGTATTTTCTTAAGCGCCAATTGATGGTTAGAAAATTTCAGTAAAGAATTTTTTTAAATGTTTTCAGTAAATTTCAACTGAGTAGGAAAAAAAAAAATAAAAAAAACATACACAAAATGTAAAAATAAAAATAGTTATAGTAGTTTTCATCAATCATTTTTTCACTAATATTTTTCTTCTCCTATTTTACAATTTTTGAATGAAAAAAATAAATAACACAACATGATAAAATGATTTTTGAAGGATCTGATATAATTCTAAAGGATCTGAATGAAGGATATGAATGAATACTTTTTTATTTATTTATTTTTTTTGTATAAAATATGAATTTTTCTGTTGAAATATGATTGACTTTTGAATTACTACTAGTAAAACATATTGAGATAAAATTGTGATGAAGAAGAGTGATTTATTTTACCGGAACGATAAAAAAAAAAAAAATTAAAATAAAAGAAGAAAATATGATAAATTATAGTGTTAAGGATATTGGTGAAATTCTTTTTTTTTTGTTATATAAATGGAAATAAAGTTGAATGATTGCTAGAAAAGATAAAATTGTAGGTGATTGAAAACGACTTAATGGTTAATTGAAAGGTATATTGAACATAATTAAAAAAAAAATTGATTGAATAGTTGTTTAAAATATGAAATTTTAAAAACGTTTTGAAATACAGAAGAAGTTTTATTTTAAGTATATTGCAATTTATTGCTATATGCATTTTTTATAATAATAGCATTAATCAAAGAAAAGTGAATTCTTAAATGTTATCTTTACGAATCTCCACAATTTTGCTTATTTTTTAAAAGCTGTGTTCTTTTACTTCGGTTCAAGATCTAGATCAGTCTTTTAATATGAAAATAAAATAAAAACTAAAAAATCCACATAATTATCTGGGTTTTATATCGGTTTAAAAATTGAAACAATGCAAATTGTTTGAAATCAGAAATGTCAGAAATCAGAAGGTTGTTTTATATATGTATGTCAATATAGGGTTTGCCAACTTAAAATACCGAATATAAGCTAAAGTTGCCATTTAAGCCAATCTAAACTAAAGTAAAAAAGGAATTGATTGTTCCGTAGGATTTTCTTACCATATAAATTGTTATATTGTGCTTTTGTTTTCAAATTCCTATACAAAACGATTCCCTGAAATGCAGCTCGTTCATTCAATTTAAAAGCAAGCGACAAACTATGTATATTTTACATTTTATGAAAAAGTCTAAAATTGCATGCTCTTAAAAAGACTCGTTCATAGTTACAAAAAAGTATTATAAGTAATGATCAATAATTCTAAAGTATTTTTTTTTATCTACTCAAAAGCCAAATATTGCTCTTTTATTAAAGAAAATTTATCATACACATTGAACATATTCATAAGGAATACTCCATATTAATAAAAACAATTAATATAATTTTCTTTCTAATAATTTTTTTTTTTCTTTTTTGTTCAATTGAAAGCTATAATTTCTTTTTATGACTTTTCTAAATCACACAGGCACCACTAATTAAAATTTATATCTACTCTAAAAAAATTCTTCCAGTGAAAGAAAATTTTTTATGATAGTCATCAAAATGATTACAGAAATAAACTAAGCAAAAAAAAAAACACAAAAATTTGCAACGATTTGTATTTTATTATTTTTCTTTATAAAATTTACAGATAAGCCGATCAATAAGATCAATCGACCACCTTTTCTCTTACCAAATTCTTGATTCAATCCCCAGTCCAAAATAAATTCAATCCAATTTTTATAGTGTGTGCACAAATCAAAATAACTTAAAATGATCAAATCAGACTATAAAAAAAAAAAAAATATTGTTAAAAAACAAGAAAATAAATTACAAAAAAAAATAACAAAAACAAAAATACTCAGATATTTATAGCTTTTGATAAGAAAGCGTGGTAAAATTGAAAAAAAAAAAATAAAAAAATATGTCATTAAAATGCAAGTCATTTTAATTTTTCGATTTCCTTCTAAAGTTCATCACCACCTTTTAAAAATGTTGTTGGTTGGTTGCATTGCAGTAAATGGATTAAAGCCGCCACAGAATTAAAATTAAGTTCATCAAAGTTGTAAAACATGGCAAAAAAAAAAACAAAAAAAAATAAATAAAAAACCTGCAAATCGATCGTAAAATAATTCTTTTTAGTTATCAATATAAAAAATCGAATCACTCTTTTAATCGAATTTATAATTTACATTTACAACAACACAAACAACAAAAACAACAAATTGCACTTAAAAAGCTATCAATCGAATTAACTTGAAGAATCGATTTAAAGTGTATAAAAAAAAAACAACAACAATAACAAAAATAATAATGACAACAATTACAATTTGCATTCGGAAATGGTTTTTATTCATTTTTTTCTTCTCATATACCCCACTCTTGTTTTCCCTTTTTTTTTTTTTTTTATTTGTGTTTTGTTTTTGTTTTTTATTTTTTATTTTTATAGTAACGAATTGATCGCTTGTCTTTTATATTATTATCATTTTGTGAGATCCCTGTTTACTTGCATGATAATAGTAATAAAATCAAAATTTCTTTAAAAAAAAAAAATACAAAAAAAAAAATTAAAATGGCGTTTTTGCAACACAAAAATGAAAACTATTATCTTTTATAATATTCACTGTCAATTTACTGTCAATTCGTGTACTGCAGTTATTAACTTTTTATTATTAACTCATTTTTTTGTTTGTTACTGTTACTGTTACTCTCATTTGCTATTACTGACAACAGTAACTCCTAAAATAATTCAATTTGATAATGTCAATTTCAGGAACATTAAAAAAAATATTAAACTCAAGGTTTTAAGTACGAAAAAAAAAATCTGGGCGTTTTACGACTTTTTGTTTTTTTGATGATGATCTGTGTGACTGTGGTGTATTCAGGAAAAAAAAAGAGATAAAAGCTATAAAAGAAAGAGAAGAATGATTTTTTTTTTCTGATTTTAATGATGATCTGAGACATCAAAAAGAGATGTGATGTCTTAAAATTGAAGAGTTTATTAACATATCGATTTTATGACAAAAAAAAAAAAAGAAAAACAACAATAATGTGAGATGGACGTTTTTTACGATTTTTTTATTAGTTTAAAATTTTTTTTTTTTTTATATTCAATTTATATTATATATAAACTTAACAGAAGTATGAATTTTAGTCTTGATATTAAAGAATAAGTTTTCAGTAAGTAATACATATAATTTGCTGTTACCGTTAAGAACTAATCAAAAAAAGGTTTAATTTTCGAACTTCTTTTAATATTTTAGATTATTAATAAACTGTGTGATATACGAAATCAAAGAAATTATATATTTTTTTCTATATTTAGTATGTGAAGTATAAGCATACTATAAGAATATTAAGAGTTAATAATTGAGTTTTGAAGTGTTCTCAAAATATATAAGCTATTTTGTATAATACAAAAAAAAACCGTGCAAAAATAATTGAACCACGGGTTGATTGCTAGCAAGACCATTTAATCAACTACAGTCAAATAATCATTGATGATGCTTTAGCATATTAACAATTTTGAAGATTTTTAGTTTAGTATGGCAATAATGCCAAAGTATTGTAAAATTACAACATAAATTTGATCGTAAACTAATGGTAATAAACAGAAAAAAAAAGAAAATTGAATAAAATATAGTTTTTATATGGAATTCAAAAAGAGAACTTTATTTAATATTAATTACTACACAATATAGCTAGAACATACCGATGTGATGTAAAGTATAAAAAGAAACAGAGATTTCCAAAGGATAACTTTGTTTTGGTTTGATTCATGATTGACGACTAAAGTATAACTTGTTGATGATTGTTTATCTGACATATACAATTTTCATTAAACTCGTGTGGTAAATTTAATCTAGTAGTAAAATTTGTTATATCCTAAGGATAACTGGAACAAATAATTTCCGTTTAAATTTTCATTTAATTTTTGATATAAAAAAAATTTTTAATTCAAGCATAGCTTTTATAGTGTAATTTTTTTCGCTAATCAATTTAAAATAAAATACAAAAAATTGTGATATTTATAAAAGTATCGGCTAATGAATCTCTTTTTGATTCAAAGAAGAAATTTTAAATTAAAAATAAAGAAAAAAGGGAATTTTAATTTACTTTTGTTTGATTGTTTGTATGTATGTACATATATAGTTAATTTAAGGTATAAAAAAATAAATGTCCACCAATTTGATTACTTTTAAGTTATTTTGTGTATTTACTTCAAAAAATAAAGTTTTATTGCAAAAATATGGATTCTAAAAAAATAAATATAATATTAAAATCAATAAATTTTGGTTTATAATAAAAAAAAAAAAAATAAAGCAAAATTAAAGGAAAAAATCAATTCTTGTTTTTAAGTTTATTATTCCACTTATTTTTTATATTTTATTAGATTTTGCAACTTATTTTTTATTATTTTATTTTTTTTATTATAGATTTAAAAAAAAAAAAAAAGTAGTATCTTGGTATGAAATCCTTATTTCGTTTAAAGTTCTTAACAATGGTAAATTCAATAATAAATTTATTTTTATACGAGTGTAGGTTGAAGTCCTACAAACGTCGTAAGAATAATTTCCCCTTACGGAATTTTACAGGCACACTTAAAGGGCTGTGTAATTTCCTTGTCACATCTTATGTAGCAGGAGAATAAACAAAAATAAAAAAAAAATTTTTTTAAATGGATTTCGTTTTAACTGAGTTTGGTACAAAAACCTTATTACTTATTTAGCTAGATATTTTTAGCTATTTAAAAACTTCAGCTTTTATTTTTCCGAAGCAGATGTACCTACTCACCTTCAACTTTTTTTTTTTTTTTCTTGTAGCTGTAGCTAACCTTCAGGTTATTCATTTTAATTGTTACTATTTCTGAATTTATTTATTTTCTGTTTTCAGTAAATTGCAAAGTTCTTTTTGTTTTCCGAATCCCCGACACTCTCATACTGCCAAAAAAATCATATAATCCATAGCAACTACTATAGCTTTTATTTTATTGCTAATTATTTAAAAAAAATTGTTTTTGTGACAGAAATAAAAGTGAAATTAGCTTTTGATTAGAAGATATTCTTATAAAAAAAATACAATGGTAATATGCTGGTCTTAACATAATGCAAAATTTTTACCGTAGATTTTTATAAGAATTTTTAATCAAACACAAATGTGAAAGTTAAGTTAAACATAGTCCACAGGAAAAAGTTGAATATAGTAACATTTTCTAAATTCTGTGATAAAACCTAATTCTATATTAAAAATATAAATTAAAACATAAGAACTGTTTTAGAGTTTACTGGCTTTAAGACCAAAATGTAATATGGGTTATAATTTTAGTATAAGAAATAATTAATGGCATCGGTATACCCTGTCAAGATAATTAGATGACTAATGAATTTTGTTAAATCGCACAGTTGGATATTCATATAATCAAATTAAAATTTTTTTTTCATATCTTAGAGTTGGTTAGATTAACTAATCTTCAAATAAATTTCACATTTTGTTTTTTTGTTGTTGTTTCATAATTTATGATTAAAAGCATAAAAAATAATGGCCAGAATTCATAAGAAAAATCGCGCGCTCATAAAATAGGATAAGCTGCCCATTTTTAATATCGATGGGGTGAAGAGTTTTTTTTTTTTAGCTTAATTAATTTTTATTTTTAATTTTTTTTTTATTTTTATAATATTATAAAAAACAAATATAATTTTTTTTTTTTTTTAAATCTTTTGGCAAAATAAAGGGACAATTCTTTATATATTTTTAAGATGTTAGGTTTTTTTTTACGACTTTTTAATTGTTTTGTGCAAGGTAATCAATTTATCAGTTTAGTTAATTAAGAGTAACAAAATAACAACAACAAAAAAAATTTAAATTAGGTAGTATGTAAAAATAAAGTATAGGATTGTCAACTTAAAAATGTTTAAAGGAGATTAGTATGATAATATCTGAGATATTTATGAAATTTTAATGGGGTTTCAAAATAGTAATTTCTGAAAATATGGGGAATTTTAGTTTTGTTTTTAAAACAAATTATATTTGAAATTATTTTAAACATGCAAATCCAGTTCTTAACATTTTAATAGAACTTAAGTTCAGAATAGGTATGTACACTTCTTTCAAGTTAACATGGTTGCTTGGTTTTAATAACTTTTAATAAACTCAAGTTTGGATCAATTGCCATCATCTGTTTCTGTGGATAAAAAAAAAATTCTGCCTCATAGTAAAGGATCTCACCTGGAAATAGTATATGTATATAGTAAAATTGTATTGTATGAATTGTAATTGTATGAATGCAAATAATCATAATAAAAACCTCAAAGTTTAACATGCCTATCATAAGGTTAACTAAGCGAATAATAGATTTACTGTGTCTTAATATTATTATCTTATAAAACTATTTCAAAAATGTATTCCATTAAAATCCTGACTCAAGAAATTCTTCATTATAATACAAAACATTATCCTTTTCTAATATAGAATTATAGTAACAATCCTTTTGTTTTTGCTTCTTTTATTCTCTATATTCTAAATATTGAAAATTCATCTAAAAAAAAAAGAAGATTAACTCTTTAAGTACTTCTTAAAGAACTATATCCTTCAAAGTATATATAGACAAAAAATATATAAAATCTTACCAACAAAATAAAAATTATTATAAGTTTGTTTGACAGAGACAAGAACATTAACTGACATATAAAAGACAAAGAAAAGACAAAGGGCATTGATCCGATCATTCATTCAATCCTTGTGAAAACATAAAAAAAGAAAATTCTGAACAAAATTATCATGAAAGAAAACAAAGAAAAAACTTTTATCACAACTATTTACAATAAAAAGAAAATCTATATATTAAATTATGTTATTGGAAAAAGAGAGATAGAATTATAATAAAAATTGAAAAAGTGATGGACAACTTTTGTATATTTTTAAACAATACTTACTTATAGAATAGTTTTAGACAAATTGACAGACAGAATGATAGACAGATGGATAGTAAATTGAATAAAATTGCAAGAAGGTTTTCTTTCATTTTTTGTTTATGTTGTCTTCTTTTTTTTATTTTGAAATTTTTTTTTTTTTTTTATATATTCTAGAAAATTTAGTTTTAGTTTTCTTGGACAAAAAAAAAATTACAAATTTTCTGCATCACAAGCAATATAAGAGGATATAAAGTTTTTTTTGCCATTAGAAAACATACATACATACATACATACATACATACTTTTCGGTCTTTTTACTCCCCTATTGCCCTTATTATCATTGAGTTTTACTGTATTTAGTTTCAGTTCGTTTTGAATAAGAAAAATTATAAAATTGCATCAATAAAAAACATATGTTTTTCTTAAAGATTACATTGAATGTTAATATTGAAGTAAATAGTCTTGATTAAGTTCTCTTATATATATCGACAGTTTGATATCATTATGAACTGATTAAAATTGCACTGAGAACTAAAAAATCATCAAAATTAAAATCAGGACACTGTACTTCAAAGTTTTCATATAACCCATCTTTTTACAACTGCTTTTTTTTTTTTATGTTGTTTTTGTTCTTCCTTTTTAATGTTTTTGCATTCTATTTTTTAATTTAATTTGATTTGATTTTTTGATTTGGTCAGCAATATGTTCTTTTTCCAATCAACCTCTGATTGAATAAAATAAAAATGGTTTTTGAAGATTGATTGACTGGTTTCATGCTATACAAAATTGCGAAATTTAAAAATTATTTTTACATTAATGATACCCTTCTTAAAATACTTATAAGGATGTTGTGAAAAAAGTAAAAAATTCAAAATTAGTTACTTAGTTGATTAAATATCTTAAGTATACTGATATATTATGCTACACTTGCATTTATACAGTGGAATGTTATTGATTTCAACAGTATTGCTTTCAAACCAAAATCGAACTTCATTTCTATTTTCAATGCTTAGTTAAGTGACTTGTGTTTATTCGAAACTAAATTTTAGTTATAATTTTAAATCATCTAAATAATAATGTAGTCTTTGTCTGGAATTTATTATCTCTAGATCGTAAAACTTTCAATCTACATACAAGTCATTCATTTTTTAGTAATAGATTTTAACTTTCAGTAACGTGTTTTTTAAGGGCCATGGCACATATTATGTAAGTAACATTAGTTTTAATGTATGGTATACATGTGTACCAACAGTCCTAAAACAATTCATATTAATTGATTCATCATTTCACTTAAAATATAAGCAATACAATAAGAACTCATCAACACTTCCAGATTTTTAATCGCTCCAGTTATATTATATACTAGAACTTTTCATATTTCCCTTGGATCTTTCCCTATTTTTCTCCAACTTTTTTTCTACTATTTGTACCTATTTGTCCCAATGTAAAAATCAATTTGATGGAATACATTGAAATAGTTATTATATGTTATTCTTTCAAATTATATAAAAACAAAACACATTTTCAGTGTAATTTTAGAACGTTAGTAGTTTTGGAATTATTGATGCACATATGATTGGCCTACTCGAAATATAAGCTTTTGTATTCTCATCTACAGCAACTTTTTAAGAAGTAATTCGAAATTGTTTTTAAAATATTTAATAAAAATTAGGTACTAAAACAAAATGATCTTTATAAAACTTATTTTATCGTCTTCTAATAAGATTTTATATTATTATATAGGTAGCATGAAATACAACTTAATCAACTCTTCATATAAGAGAGAGACGCGAACTTCTCTTTTTAATTGAAGAGAAGTTTTTTTATTTTTTTTATTTTAATTGACATATTAAAAAAAGGCTATCAAAATAACATGTTTTCTTATTCTCTTTCTTTCAAAAAATTCTAATTCAAACCACTAAAATCCAAAAAACAATACTGATTAACCTATCTTATAAAAAAAGAACAACCCTAAAACTAATGGTCACTTTCCTATTTTCTACAAAATTCTTTTCAATTAGGAACTATACAAGACAGACTCATGTCATCTAATTAACTTGATCTGTTTTTCAAAAAAAAAAAAAAAAAGTATGGCTGTTATTTTTTTTTTTTGTTTTTTTTTTTTATCTTTATCAAAATAAAAGCTTAAAAATCCTTAATTAATGTCCATGTATTCTGTTCACATATAAATTTAATAGAATGTCCAAATGTCTCATAGACTCATCTACCACATTAGATTTGCTATCATCACAAAAAAATTTCATTTTTGTTGCAGGAAAACTTTTTTGTTGGGAAATTTCTAAAACAAAAACAAAAAAAAAAAAAAAAATTAAATAAAATATTTTAACTTTGTACATTGATATTATTATGTATGTGCATATATATATGTTAGTTTATGTCATTCATCAGTGTTAAAATCGGACATTTATATTTAAACTGTCACAAGTGCCAATCCTTGTTATGTCAACTGTTATACTAAAAACTAAACTTAACATAAAATTGTTAAGATAATAAAATGTTATTTATGTATGTTTAAATGTCATATACCTATACATATATATATATTTTATATACTGTACTATATAATGTAATGCATGTTAGAAAATAGTCTTAGATTATTGTCAGTTTATTGTCAAAACTTTTAATTTTTTTTTTTGTCTGTTGTGAAAAGAAAACTGAAATTTTCCAAATTTAATTAAAGAATGAGTTGTGTTGAATGAATTAGTGTGTGAGTGAGAATTAAAAAATGAGTGGTCGTATTGAGTAAAAACTATTCTGAAAATATCATGTAATTAAAAAAAAAATGTTTTTTGTTGTTTTTTTTTTTTTTTTGTTTTAATAATGAATTATTGTAGAATTGGCTGTACATTTTATTAAAAGAAGTTATTATTTATATTGTTTGAATTGATGTTTGCAATATAAAAAAAGTAGTTTTTAAAGTGACCAGTTTTACATTTTTTTTTTAAATTCTTTTACCAAAAATTTATAAGAAATTTAAGATTTGGAGATTTAGCAAATATTAAAAAGTTTTTAGTTTATATATATAAGTTAGTCGTCTTACCTTTTTAATTTCTTTTCAACCTAGAAAGTTGTTTTTTATGCTCGTACGAACATGATTCAAACGAATAATAAATTTATTATTACGTTTAAGACACCAACGGAGACGTTATTGAATTCTCAGGCGATTTAGCTATAGTATGTGCGTCATGTTTCATTTTTATATAGGATCATAATAACTTAAAGTCTATTTAAACCATATACATTATGCTAACGACATTTGCAAAATTTAGTTGGTCTTCAAAGCAACAAGTTGGGATTCCTATTATATAACTTTCGTTTTTTTATGAACATAACTCAGTGTGTTTATAAATTCGGTATTTAAAATTTTTTCAAATGAAGCTAACTTTTATGTTTATATTTTATGTTACGTCTTCTGTAAAATTTAGTTAATTGACAACGCAACAGGTTCCGGCAACTACAAAGTTTATATCATGGTCAATTTAGTAAAACTTTAAAGACTTATTTTGATCAAGTTTTGATCAAGTTTTATCGGAACGATTTCCGTGATATTTTGTTGGTTAGACATAAGGATCACAAATAAATATCATACATCTTTAAAATTTACATAAATATATCTCAGCTCTTAATAAAGTCAACATTTTAAATTTTTTAAAAGATGATTTAATTTTATGGTAGCAACATATATGTTTGGGCAGATATCCTAGAGTTGATTAAGTTAAATCTACATCCTTTCTCGTTTTTTTTTTTTTTTTTCAGTTAAAACATAAATTGTATTTGCGTTAAATAAAAAAGAAAATCATATGTTGTCTATATCATAGTATATTATGGTCTATTTAGTGTATTAAACTGACAACTATTATTTTAATTCCTAACAAATCAACTTAAATCAAGGTACTATACAAACAGAAAATTGACAAATTATGCATGAGTATAGATATCATGTATATTAATGCTTATATTATATATATATTTAAAGATACATATATATATAGAAAACAAGAATAAATACATACCCCAAAATAGATGTTAATTGTTTTAAAAATGAATAAAAAAAAAAAAAAGGACATTCAAACTAAATAATAAAATACTAAATACTATATATTTTTGTGTTTATTATTTTATTGATTCAGTGTCATGTGAAATGAAATTCGGACAGAACGAAATGAAAAATATTTTATTCTTGATGTGCTTAAGTTTTTATTTTCATTTTTATTTTCATATATATTTTTAAAAGAAATTTTCTTTGAAAAATTGTTCTGGAAAAGGATTTATATTTAAAAAATAAAATAAACAAAAAACAAAAAAAAACAAAAACAAAAAACATTAGAAAAAATTCTATACAAGAAAACCAAATAAAAGTGACATTGAGGGTGATGTGTTTTGAATAAAATGCTCTTTAGAATAAAATATAAAATAATAAAGAAAACAATAAATAAAAAAACAAACAACTAAAACAAGGACATTTTTGAAAAATTATTTTCAATTTCTTCTTTTTCTTAGTCCTGTTTCTTTTTATTTATTTATTTTTTTTATCTTTAACATGGTTAGAAAAGTGTGAAATTTATATATGTGAAAAAAAATTTTTTTTTTTTTTCTTTTTGTTCTTCATCAGTTTCTTTTTCTTCTTATGAGTATAACATTTTATATATATATAATAATATGTAGATTTGAAATGGACATTATTTTGTTATCAAAACAATAAAACTATAAGAAAACAAAAAAAAAAAAAAAATTGAAAAAGTTTGATTTTATGCAAGTCGAAAAAGACAAATAATAGGTATAATATTCCTTTATTAGAGAAAAATTCAAATTTATTAAATTATTGAAACTGTAATATTGTTTTGTACTGTAGTTTAAGAAAATAGTTTTTAAGATAATATTGAAAGATTTTAAAAAATAAAATGACTAAATAGAAATGAAGAAAATCAAAAAAAAAATTCTTTTTTATTCTAAATAACGACAATTTAAAATAGGCAGCCTATATGAATCTGATTAAAAAAGAAACTGTAGGAAAAGATTTTCATATTAAAAAAAATTTTCATTATTTAAATCGTTTTATTGAAATTTGCTTCAACATGTTTTTCAATTTCTAAATTTCACTAAAAATTTCAAAAAATTTCAGTTTAAAATAAAAAACCTCTTCAAAATTAAAAGAGCTTCCAGGAATTTTAAAGTATCGAAAATAAAACTATCTTGTAGCAAAGCATAGAATTATGTATGTCTAATAAAATTAGCAACTATTATAATATCAAAAACATCCTTTCAACGCGCTTGTTATTATCGCGGTTTTCGGTTTAAAGTGTTAAACTTTGCTCTTTAATTTCATTCATTTTAATTTCATTCTTTTCTCGTAATATTCGGACATTCGGACACCTCTAAATATTATAAATTCATTTTCCAGTTAGTGCTGTAAATCGAAAAAGAATAGGTATGGTCTAAAAATAACAGGATGTCTTATACTTTCTACTACTTATACTACTACTTTCTACGATGTCTTATACTATTCTAACATAAAAATTTTGGTGTTTTTTTATAGAAATATCAACCTTACAATTCTTTGACTTCTTCTAAATATTATATTAAAATTATACTTCAATTGTCATAAAACTTTTTTAAAGTACTGTACTTACATATGATTATTCTCATATAAAAACAAAATAACATTTATTACCCCACAATATTGTCATAGGACAGAAAAAAGAATAAAAAAAAATTTTTTATTTCTTTTATTTTATTTTTTTATTTTTAATACTAGTATTTTATTTTCAGACTTCTTTAGACTTTTCAAAGATGTCTAACACGATTCTTTCATTTAAAGAAACAGAAACCAAAAAAAAAAAAAAAAACAAAAGAAAAAAATTACGAGTATAGAAAATTTATAAAAATGAACACTTTCTTTTCATTTATAGAAAGATTTTTCCCCAAAACAAAAAAAAATTACACAATAATAAATAAATACGAGTAGATATTATGTGTATATTATCTATATATTATATAAGTAAATATATATAAACAATAAGAAACTAAGAAGAAAATCTCCATATAATAATTGGACAATTTTTGAAAGAAAAAGAAAAGAATATTTAGAAGGAAAGAAAGAAAAGGCCAGTCAAATGTCAAGATTTTTTCTTTTTTAAAAAAAAAATTTCTTCTTCATATTCTAATTTTTCATTTTTTTTTTTTTTTTTGTTATTTATTTGTTGTCTCTTTCTTATTTATTTTTTATTTTAGAAATGAAAAAAAAAAAATCAAAAAAGAAAAAAAAAACCCAAAAAAAAAAAAAATATAAGACAAAAAAAAAAAAGAGATGGACATTCTTTTTAGTGTTATTATATTTATTACTTTAACTCCTTCTTGAAGGATATGTTATTTTTTCTATTCAGATATTTATATATGCATATTCATATATTTTTATATTTTGTTTCTTATATGGATATTGTTATAAATCCTACAAGAATTAGACAAAGATAATAGATATATGCATATTATAAAGAAAAACGAACAAAAAAAAAAAAAAAAACAAAAAGAAAACTTTTAAAATAAAAATGAAAGAAGTGATTGTAATATTGTAGAAAATGTTTAAAATGCTAATAATGTTAGGAAAAATGTCATTTGTTTTTGAAATAACAAGAATTAGAAAAAGACAAAAAATAAAAACAATAAAAAGAGATAGAAAAAAAAAAAAACTGAATTGTATCACATTTGAATTTTATTGGTTTTTCTAATATTCGTCGTCGTCATCGTCACTCTTGATTTAGGTTTTTATATTTTCTTATTTTTTGTTTTTATTTTTGTTTTTTTTTTTTTTGATTTTTACTCTTTCTAATAACGGTAGTATTTTCTATTTTTATATTTATACAGTTATAGTTTTCTTTTTGAAACATGTCACTTTTTCCTCTTAATTTTTTTCATTTTTATTTTAGGTTTTATTGTTTTTAAATTAAAAAAAAAAAAAAAAAAACAATTTAGAATGACTTGAAGAATAATTTCTTAGTTTTTGGTTTGGTTGTTTTTTTTTTGTTTTTTTTTTATTATTATTATTATTTGAAATGTCATGTACAATTTAAGGTTATGGGTAATGGTCAAGAATGAGAAATTAAGTTAAAAATAAAAAGGATTTAAAGTTCAAAAGAATAGAATTGAATAAATATATAGGATTTAAAATATATAGTTTCTTTGTTGAGATGATGAACCGAAAAATATGCAAATGATAATATTTCTTGGAAGGTCAAAATAATAAAATTTATTGTAAATAAGAAAAACGGATTTTAGGATAAGTACCGTATAGAAACAAAAGAAAATTAACAGATTATTTACTAAAGTTGAAAATTCTCATAAAAATTTGATTCTTAATATAACAAAAAAATGGAATAGAAGTAATGTAAAATGAAAATCCTCCTTGCCTAAAGAAACATTAATATAATTAAATATATCTATAGGTACATATGAAGATTAAATAAAAATTTCAAATCCAGAAACAATTGAAGTTCAATTGATGTTTCGCCATCATATTTTATTTCCATATAATCTAATAGGAATGTAATGAATGACATAGCGATGTTTTTATGTATTAAATAAAAATTTTTTATGTTACTGTTATGTTAGTATGAAAATGGAATATGGTAGGGAAATTTAGGCATATATACAGACTTTAAATCTTACAAATATCAATCAGTAATTTTATCAGAAAAACTAAACTAAAGTTACAAGTGGCGGTTATTTTAGTTGATATTAAAGTTAAATAGGTCACTAGTTTACAAAATTATTATGTAAATCCAATATATATTATTCCAATTATAATATATGTATTTAGAAAATTATTTAAAATTTTGGTCTAGAAAATTTCAAAGTAAATTACTATTATTACTTGTATAAAAAACAAAAAATGCAAAGAAATGGTCTCCATGATTCTTAAATCGTTTAAGAAATTAAAACCCAAAAAAAAAAAGAAAACTTTAAATTCAAAATTTCATATTCAAAATAAAATTGAAAAGAAAAAATAATAAATAAAAAAATTCAACCCTTCTAACAATCAAAAATAAAATTTCACTTTTTTTTTTTTCTCCAATTTTTCATTTTCCAAAATGACATCATGGACATGTCAATCGAAAATACTAAAAATTAAAATAAGAAAAATATATATATTTAAAATGGCAACTCATTCAGTTTTTTTTTTTTACAAATAATAAAAAAACAAAAAACAAAAAAGCAGTAATAATATAAAGATTCCAACCATAACAAGACTTTTATTTTTTTTTTTTCATTTTGTCAAAGTCAAAAAATTTCCCATGTCATTCTAATAATTTTCATTTGAAATAATCCTATCCTTATTTTTTTTTTTAATTTTAATTTTTTATTTTTTTTTGTACTGTTTTTTTTTTTTGTTGTTTCTTAAAATATTCATAATATAAGAATACTTACTCTTGTGTCTTCTTCAATGATTTTATATATTATGTAAATAAAAATCTCATCACGCTAGGACATCGCATTTTTGATCATCCGTTCACCCGAATGTTTGTTTTAAATTTATTTGGAATGGTTTTGATAAAGTGAGGATGTGAAATTGTTGAAAATTATTGTTTGGTTAAGATTACTTGCTGAAAATTTGAGACCTTTTTATTACATACAATATACTCGTATGTGTAAAAATACAATAAGTAGCAAAATAAAATATGCATGGACAATATTTAGTTTTTAGTTTTAAACATTTTCAATTTTCAAAAATTTTATTACTTCAATGTATTATTGACTATTACAAAAACTCCATTCACTTCCATTAATTCTAGGAGGATGTTAATTCTCAAAATATGGAAATGCATAAATGAAAAAAAACGCTAAAAATTCTTTACTGTATCAATTTATTTGCACACAAATGTATACATATACACAGTTTAGTCAAATAACCGGTAAATTTTTTTAAGATTCAACAAAATATCCTTTATCGGATAAAATATAAAAAAAAAAAAAAAAAAATAAATAATAAAATTTATTTTTCCTGTCATTTTATTCTATAGTTCATCAACCATGAGCGACAGGTTTTCCATCTACAATTTTCTTTAATTTTTTTTTTTTAAATTTTTATTTTTAATTTTTTCTTTCCTTCCTTTTGTAGTTTCTTGACTTGACTGTTTAACTATTAAATAAAAAATAAAAATAAAATTTTTCTTCCAGTCATGTCCTTTCAAAAGAAAATCCATTGGCACAAAAAAAAAAAAAAAAAGAAACGACCACTAGAATAATGTTATCCTTTTTAGAGTATATCCCAATGAAGTCAAGGTAACTCATATGTGAATGATAGCTGAAATTTTATATTTAAAATTCTTGACTTATAACAATATAAAAATAACAACAAATAAAAATATATCCTTTTTATCCTGATCGTTAGTAATAGAGTAGAAGTGGGAATGGTGACCAGTTTTTTTTTTTTTTTGATAATTTCATCTCTTCAGAGATTTATTCATATTCAATACTTCAATCTTGGAATAAATAAAATAAAAATAAAAAAAAAAAGAAATTTGATGTGAACATTTTATGACAAAAGAGTCTCTGGCTCCAATTTCTTTTTGTAGTAATTTTTTCAATTTTTTTTTTTTTTTTGATTTGTTTAACTTTGGGGTAATTTGGTCCTATTGAATTACATGTGAAAGAGTTGCCGTGTTTTATTTTTTAAATTATTTTATGAAGAATTTTATTTTATTTTTTGGAACAACATATTATGAAAAAATTTAATTAACATGTAAAACTATAGCTTTAAATACCATTTAAGGGTTGATGCGAAGGAATCATCGAATCCTACTTAACAATTAGCCACTGCAAGAAAATTAAATTATAATCTATCTTTCTACCTATTTAACGCGATTGGTAGTCTTCTTTTTTACACTATATTAAGGAATTTATCAATATCAGGTGAAACTGCTTGAAGTTATTTTGTTAGACCACAATATAAGATGAAGTTTCAATCTAAATATTACTAGGTATAATACATTAGATTTTAGAACAATAAAATTGGAAATGATGTAAGAACAACTCAATCTACTCAAAACAATATAAAAAAGTATACAATATACTGACAATGTCAATACCAGTTTTGCAATTTCTAACTAACATAAATCAAAACAACAAAATACAACAAAAATAAAAACAAAAATAAAAAAGGAGCAAACATGTGAAGTGGATACAAGTACAGGGAAATAAAATCAAAGTGACTAAAGGAAATCTCGTGGTTTGCTTTATTTTTTTTTTTTTTTGATGTTTTATTTTATTTCTTGTCTTCTATAAAACTTGTATTACAAAAACAAGTCAACAAAATTATATTTTGAATGTTTATTTTGTTTTTATTTTTTAATTTCATATAAAAATATCCTTGGAATCCTTTTAAAATAATATCTAATATCGAACAGAAAAAAAAAAAATGAAAAAATCCAAATTATTCGGTCATTTTAGATCAAAAATGTTGATGTTTTTGAAGTGTCTCTGTTTATTGTGTGCATTTGTGTTCATGAGTATTTGTTTGTGTGTGTACGTGTTATAAAAATATAAAATCAGATATTTAATATTATAAAAACATACAATATCAAAAAAAAGAGAAAGGTTTAATCATAAAAAAGAAGGATGATGGGGTTTATTTTTCTACATGATAATTTTGATGGAATTGAAATTTTTAACTAAAAAATTGATATGTCCTGACCGTTCATTCTTTTATAATTTTTTCCACATTTTCTTTCTAATTTTTTTTTTTTTTTTTAATAAGTTTCTTTTCAAAATTTTTAATGATTGTCTGTAATCGATAGAAAATCTTTTACCTTTTACTATTTAATTTACAGATAAAGAAATAATATCTAAAGATATTTTTTTTTCTGCAATTTTAATGTGATCAATTACAGATATAAAAGATTGAATACGACGTTGAGATGAGTTGTAAATTTTTTGAATAATAATTGGAATATAATCTAAGATGAATTGAAGTTAAATCAAATTGAATATTAAATAATGATTAGAAGATGAGCAAGGAATATTTTGATTTGACAAAAATAATTTCTTTTCAAAATTTTCGTTTCAAAACAGTATATTATTCCAGAAACAACTAATATCTTTGTTAAAAAAAAATTTCAAAATGGTATTAACAACTATTTTTATAAAGTTGCTTGGGCTACAATATTGTCAACAATAACTAAGAATCATTTATTTTTAAACTATCATAAATAATAATATCTACAGTATGTTGTTAACTTAATTTATATGGAGCATTAAGGTCTTTGGAAATAAAGTCCCCGGGATGTTTTTGTGATTTAATGACAATCTCCAGAAATTTTATTCATAGGTAATTGAGAAATATAAGATTCCAAAATGTGAGAAATAAAACCCTAGGGTTGGAGTATCCTCTTTTAAATTAATCTATGTGAGAGTATATTTATTTAAAATTTTGTACAATATCATATGTTTCTATATTCTGAAAAAGGGTAAATAATATATTTGTTTTAGTCAGCTTGGTAATCCTAGGTACTTTAATTAAAAGTGAATTTTGATGAAAAATAATTTCTTTTCTTTTAAATTTTTATTTCTGAATGAATGTTTAATTTTTTTTGAGTATTACAAAACAGGATTTTATTACACATTTAATTAGAATTATCATCCTGGGGCTTTATTTTTTAAGAAGTTAAGAAGTTGTAAAGTAAATTAAAAGGAAAATAACACTCCAGGCATAATTTCACATTGATATTTGAGAAATAAGACGCAGGTGTACCATTCCTCATTAAATGTGAAATAACATCCAGAGGACTTCATTTCCCAGAGCTTTAATTAACGGTGCCAATTTCTACAACTAAGCTTATCAGTAATCTTTTATCAAACTAAATAAAGTTTATTAGAAGTTAATTATTTTTGTAAAAAATTATATTTCTTACTTCAAAAGAAACTTCTTTTTAATTTAACAATAAAATGAATCTACAATATGATATTTAAATTTTTTGTTTTTTTTTTTTGTTTCAAATCCATTCATCATTTTGTTGACACATTCCCTTCTTCCTTACAAACACTATAATTGCACTTATAATCCGGTCTCCACTAAATCTAATATTCATATTCGATTCATATTAAATGAAATAAAAATAAATAAATTTATTTCTCATTAAATAAAGAAAAAGGGGAAAAATCATACATAAATTCAAATCTAGTAAATTGCAACTTAAAATAAAAGCAAGAAAAAAAAAAAAACAACAAATACAAAAAATAAAATATAACACAACACAGATTCGAAATAAATCTAGTTGAATTATTACTTAAAAATGATCTACGATAATTGTTTATACAAACACAATCTGTCTACTTGATTGCAACACATTTATTCGTATATTCAAATTAACATGCAAACACACACAAAAATATAATAACAGAAAAATATAAAATATTTTGAAATCACTCACAATCTTATTTCGCAGAAAAACAAAAAAAAAAAAATAAAATGTATGATTCGTACATATACACTATGTTAGTTATTCTCCTTCAAAATGTGAATGAATTAAAAAAAAGACATATGCAAAATGAAATATTAATCGCGACCACGAACACAAATAAACTAAAGTAAACTAAAATGTATCAAAAGTATAAAATAAAGGAAAATAAAAACCATTAAATAACAGAAAATCCCTTAAAGCAAAACTAACACAAAAAAAAAAACAAAAAAAATAAAGTCACAAATTTCGCGGTAACTTATAAATATTGTGGTTTTCCTCTTATAATTGTATAAAAAAAATTATAACCCACTATAACATAATAATAATATGTATAATATTGTAAGGTGGTATTATTTTCTGTAAATAGTAATTACAGGGTACATTAAAAGAAAATGAACAAATTTATTTGGTAAATATTATAAAAAAAATGAATTTGTTTCAAATGATTTCAAAAAACAAGGAAGAGTGTAAAGTAGACTGTGTCAACTCTAGGATACCCACATTTTGTTATTATATTCCATAAAATTCCACAAATCCAGATTTTTAACTTAATTAAGCGCGGACATATATTTATGTAAATGTTGAAGTTGAATAACAGCCACTGTTGCTCTGCACCAACCAAATTTGATAGAAATTATTATCGTAAAACTTGATCATTTTTTACAAGACTTCAGATATCTAACATTGTTAAGTACCAAGATATGAGTATATAAATTATTCTTATATAAAATTGTATGGCAGCTACCTGAGTTTGTTACTCTAGACCAACCAAATTTTACAGAAGTTATTGACATGCAATTTGATATCTTTTCGAAAAATTTCAGATGCTTAGCTTCAATATAGGCACTGAATTATTTTTATTTAAACCTGCAAGCTGTGTGGCAGCTACTCGAATGCGCCGGTCAAACTTGATTTGTTTTAAATAGTAAAACTAAGATTTGTAAAAATAGCAAAACTGACAATTTTAAAGAAGTGACATGTTAAAAATAGTAAAACTGACAATTTTAAAAAGTGACATGTCAAATTTCGTTATTTTTTGAGTTATCGTAGGGACGGACGAACTTACACGGTTCAATCGATTCAGAATTTAATTCTAACTTTTGAGTACATGTATCAAGTATCACAAACATAATTTATCATACCCTTGAACACACATTTATACGGCTATAATTACTGAATGCGGAGAACTTCGGACGTAAACTTGTTTAGTGTGCATAAAACTTCAATTAATGCTTTAGAACGACTATAAAAACGACTATAAAAATTTACAATAGATTTTGTTAAAAATTTAGCTGTTTATAATTCGTAATTAAATACTTAAATAATTCTGTATAAATATTGAGCTAATTAATAGAAAGAAATAAAAATGTCTGTTAGAAAACATCTGACAATGTTAACCATTAGAACAATCTCAAATTCCTCGAAACAGAATTTAACTATCCCAAATATTTTCATTTAATTTTTTTTTTTTTTTTTAGAAATCACCCTGTTTAGTAGACAAAATATTCTTTATGTTATAGATAGGTATGCAAATCAGGTTAATTTAAAAGTAAGGTGTAAATTTATATGTTATTATATATTATATATATTTTGTATTATGTATGTATGTATAAATTTATATGTTTAATATAAATAACATTCAAACAATATATTATAAAACTTAAATTAGAACGTGTTTTTATTGTTTTTCTTCTTATTATTATTATTATTATTATTGTTGTTTTTTATTATTTTATTATTCCTTGTTGTTATTATTATATTTAAATAAAACTAACGAAAACGACACCAGAATGCGCCACCACATTGATTATATCATTATGATTATATTATTTTATTCGTATATCATATATACATACATACACATCCATACACATCCATACATGTATATAATAAACTTAAAGTATATTCATGTGATATCATATGAAATTGAAATATATTTAAACATTTAATGTATATATAAAATTTATGATATTGTTTTCTTCAATTTATACCTTATAACAATAATGATGTATTTATGATAACTGCATTAAAATTTTTTATATATCTATCTCTTTTATACCTTCAAAATATAATTCAACTTTTATTTGCATAAAGTTTTTTTTTTCTTGTTTATATTTTCTTTTCTTTTTTTGATTAAAATATAACGAGAATGAATTTATGAGCGACTATTGAATAAAATTGAGGGTAACAGTTTGGCACTTTTATTTTCCTAACAATTTCAAGAGAAACAGAGATAGAGAAAGAGAAGAAGGAAAATGAAAAGAGATAATATAAAGATGAATTTTATTGTCTAGTATAACATTTGCTATTATAAATAGTTTAGGATTGATAACGTGGAGTTAATAGAGGTGCTGGTGCAGATGTATTTTAATTAAAGATCTTGAATTTCATTTATTCATTTGATTTCGTTAGCGAACATTTACACATTCAATTGTTAGATTTGTTATATTTTTCATGTCATTGTACACTGATGATTAAAATTGGGGAATTAGTTAACTAGTTTAAAGTCGGTCGATTTCATTGTATAAATTAACTGTATATCCTAAATTAATAAGATTGAATGAATTTATTGTTGAAAAATCTCTGCATTTATCTTATTAAATTAAGCGTTTTTCGATTTTTTCGCTATCCGAATGAAATTCAGTTGATTCTTAAAATTTAAAAAAATGTGATTTTTACATTGTGTTGTATATCACATTTAATCGGAAACGGCTTTTTAGGTACAATTTATGTTTTTTTTGGCAGCTCTTTTCAAAGATCCTCTTTATGTAGCTTTAGGATGTACAGGTTTTCTCGTACGTAGTTTTATTTTTCTCGTATGTAGGAATTACATGTCTAATTTTCTTCCTTTCAAATTTTCAAATCTAGTTTTCTCTAAAACAGATTTCGTTAGATATGATAAATATTTTCTCTCGAGACCATAATTGTGGAGACGAGACAATAGTCCATGATTTAAAAATTGTGGAAATAACATATAGCTATATTAATTTTTATTACTATTATCTACTTAACTATTAAAATAAACTTAAAACTTTTTTTTTTAACTTTGATGCCGTGAATATGAAAATTTTCTTCTTCTGAATTCATCACTAAACCGTAATGATGAAATGTAATGAAAAAATTGCCAAAATATTGAATTTTTCAAAAAGCTTCAAAGGTTTAGAAAATTAATTATAATTATTAAATAACCACTTGTTAATTTTTTATTAAATAGGGTAAAATAGGGACAACTTATATTATTATGTTGTTCTTGTAAAATTTATAATATATGACGATCTTGAAAACGTTGATAAGGATTCAAACAAAATACAATCGAATTGTTAAAAGTAAATATGTTTATTTATTTCCCTTCAGGATACTTTTCTGAATAATTCATTAACACTGTTCTACTTTTGCTCTTTAGTGTATTATGTATATGTATACATTTTAAAAGTAAATAAAACATAAAATATACCGACAAAATTGAAAAATATTAAAGCATGTCACGTAATTTGTATATGACAAATGTCAATCATATTTTATTTCATTCATTCCTGTCATTTCAATCTATTTCCCTTTCATTCTCTCACATCAGATTTCGTATATTGTGTTTTTTGTTTTTATTTTATTGTTTTATTTTTTGTATTAATGGTTTATATTTTCATTTCCGTCATATAAAGGTGATTCGTTATTGAACGACGCCGTAAGTCAATTATGTGTGGGTTTTGTTAGTGTTAAGAAAATCATTTATTAAAAATAATGTGGTATTGGGGAAAAAAAATAAATATTTTATTACCACACACCAATTTACATAACATAACATATAACTAATGTAAAAATTATTAATCAAATAACGTTTATTAAATTGGTACAATTAAATGATTTAACCTGTTTATAGGTTTTTTTTTTGTTGTTTTTTGTTTTAATTTCTTCCAGGTGAGACTTTAATCAAATATTTAATGTAAAATTTTTAAAATTCTAAAGTTATGATTGCATATATGGAAAAAATGTTTTGTTATATGTTATATGATTTCTGACAGGATAATCATAAAATTGATGTCTTTGAAGGAAGTTTATAACAAAATATATTAAATTGTTGTTAATTTTAAAAAAATAAGACATAAAAGAAAAGTTTTTCTGCTATAGCAAAGGACTTATCTTGTAAAGTACTTCTGCGTGATATTCTTTTCTTTTAAAGAAAAACAAATTTTTGAAAGGACTATAAAATATAGTTTTTTGGAAATGTTTTATCGGTATCACTGTTCAGTGTTTTTGATAGGGTGAGTGATATTTTTTTCTCACTCAAAGTGACGTTTTGTAAAATGTTTGATTTTAAAATTCAATTTAGGGCATCGTTTTTTTTTTGTTGTAAATAAAAATTATCCGTTTTAGTTTCGTACAAGATTTGAGAATTATTGATGATGCACTTGATTGTGTCCTACAAAACTTACTATTATTAAAAGTTATGTATTATCGTGTGTTTATAATACAGGAGACAAAAGAGATTATTTATTTATTTATTTATTTATTAAATACCTTAGCCAAATATGTGGGCCCAATATGTTGTGAAATGGATATTAATAAAATAGATAATTAAAAAGAAGTATTTTTGAAATATATTTATGACTTAAGTGTGGGTTGTGAAGTGAATTTGAAATTCTATTGTTTACAAAATATAGGACATTCAATTATGTATCTATTTTTAATATTATTTGAGATTCAAATATCAATCAGTCTAACAATTTTATCTAATATCAAATTAGAGTCTAAAAATTTTGATATTTTTAGAATAAAACATCTTTATTGATTTCTTATTCTAAATTTTTATTAAATGACTATTGCATTGTATTTGAAACTTAAACAAATTTAGAAATTTACTACAAAAAACGTAAAAATAAATATTTTAAACAATCTAATGTAGACATATTCATCAATGTTAAAGAAATGGAAAATTAAAGAAAAAAAGAAAAAAAAAACTCCTAAAGGAAAATATTATAATATCTATAACCTTTACAACTTTCTTAAATTTTTTTTTCAAATTTTCCTTTTAATTTTAATTTTAAAGCAAGCACCAAACTAAGAAAATAAAAGAAGTAACAAAAAAAAAAAAAACAAAAACAAAAATAAAAATAAGAAAAATAGAAAGTAAAAAGGAGCAAGGAAAACGAAATAATTTTAATTTTTTATTCCGTTTGTTTTTTTAACTTGTACCATTCACTTATAAATGTAGTAAATTTCAGATCTCATAGTTTACAATTTTTTATTACCATTCGTGACTTGTAACCATTTTAAGTGTGTCTAAATATTATTAGAAAAACCACTGTCTGATTTATTACTAGCCACACATTTGAAATTCCAAACATTTATAATGTATTTAAAATATTTTACTTTTTTTTCTCCAATTCATACTATGGTAAGCTGCCTATCTGTTTAGAATCTAAAATTTTCCAAAAATCTGCTTTTAGAAATAAAATATCTTTTCGTAATAATATAATTAAACTTTTGCTCATCCAATTTTAATTAAAGAATACATTACATGATTAGAATGTTCCTTCAAAAAAGCAATTCAAAATTGAGAATAGAAGGCCATTCAAGAAACTGTCAAAAAAAAAAAAAACAGTTTAGAACGTTCAGGATTTGACCTTGACCTTCCCTTGGTTAACAAACAATGTACTTTATTTAAACACTCGGCCAACGAGGCTCCTCAGTTTATTTATTATATTAATATTGCAAATTCCATAGGATATTGAAATATTATAAAAAACATCGGCTACTAAGCCCACTATATAGGTCGAATACTATATTATTAATTAATGCTTATATTGTGTATTACCTATATATTTTACTTTGAAAGCAAGGGGGATTTGTTTTCAATTAATAAAACTTTCTCCCTCGGTTAATAAGCCACTTGCTTATTCAGTAGGCCACCGAAACTAAATAAAATTAATAGGCCACTAAATTTATTTGTAAAATATATCATTATACAAGAATCGATTGCATACTTGTAGGGGTTGCTATTATATAAAAGAAGTTTTAATTTGATTTGAAATACTGTTATTATATTTGCGATAGGATGAGCATATTATATATATATATTTTCTTTTAAATAAAATTGACTTGGATTAACATAGTGTACGATAACCATCATCACAACAAATATAATAAGCTTTGTACGACATACCGATAAAGCAAAAGGAGAGTTTGCAAAAGAAACTTAAATGAGAAGTGAATTATTAGTAGTAGATTATAGATATATAAATATGATTGTATTTTTAAAAAGAAAAATTTAACAGATTTTGATTTGTTTAATCGCCTCACCTCTTGAATTACCCATTCATTATAATCCTTGAAAATAAAAAAATTCTATTAAATTGACTTCATTTACTAAAATGGTAAGTGGGAAATACCCATTATACAATTTTATTTATTTTATTTTATTATTTTTTTAAAACGGTATAAATTAAAATATACCTAATGGAATTTTTATTGAAAAAAAAAAAAAAAATGCAGTTAATCCATATATCATTCAGAAAAAATTCACATATTATTATTATCCAAGAAGTTAGTTTAGCTGAGTTATGTAATAGAAGAAAATGCTGTAATTTTAATAGAAGGATATAAGAGGTGCTATGAAAAATTTACACTTTTGTCGCAAGAAAATTAAAAATAAAAAATAAAATAAAAATATATGTAAGTTCAAATTTTTTTGTAAACCTATTTTGTTTTTTACACAGTATTGGACGAAATATTTACGTAATAAGTTAGGACGTACTTTAATTATTTATTTTGAATTCTTTCAGTGTGAAAATTAAAATATTTTTAATTAAATTTTGGTTTGATTTTAAAAATCAATTCGTCAATTCAGGAAAAAAATTCGATCGAATCAGAAAACTTATAAATAATACAAAAGTTATAAGGAATTAAATCAAAACAATATTGTTTTCCCCGTTTCTACTCTCTTGTGGAACATAGTCTAAGCCTCTGTATCTAACTCTATTTTGTGTTATTAATTGTGTCCTTGTTTGATTCTTTTATTGTGATGTTATTGTTCTTCTCCATACAGTTTTACATCTTCCCACTTTTCTTTCTCTTTATGATTTTAATCGAGATCTTAGTTACGAATCGAATTGTTTTTCTTAGTGTACTTTACCTAGTAATATTTTCTTTCTTCGATGACTAGCTCTATGTCAGTGGTTAATGCTTTGTCATTTCCTCGAATTTTGGTTTGATATTCTCCGTATCCCTAATATTCTACATATAATGTGCACCTGTTCAGGAATACTTGAAACTTCTGTATAATTTTTGCTGTGACTAATCATGTTTCTCTGCCATATAGCCAGACTGATTTTACTTATACTTCGAACATTCTAAGTTTTGTTACTCTATTAATTTGGTATGATCGACATATTTTCCACAGTCTAGCAAATAACGCTGTGACTTTCTTGATTTTATCATTATCAGCATTTTCTAAGACTTCACCCCCGGTTGTAGCTATATACGTCCCAGATAATTGAACTTCAATACATCTTCAAACGGTACATCATCCCCATGTTCATCTTAAGTCTGACTTCAGCCTTGCTAAAAAATTAGCAAAATATCTAATATCTAAGGACAAAATCTGACTTATAGAAAAAAAAATTTATTAACTATATTATGTCCAATACTGTATTTTTATTTTCATAATTCATATTTATTATATTTTGATGTTGTTAGTTTTGTTGCTATTTTTACTTATTTACTATTTCATATTCCTACTCGTCATCGTTATCGTCGTCATCATCATCATCATCATCATCATCGTGATAGTCGTATGAGCAATTCAATGCATTGCAAAAATAAAAAAGAAATCAAGAAAATTTTCGGAATCGCATGTGACATTTTTATTCATGCGGCAGCAGTTGCTACTAAATAATTGTAGTAGTTGTTATTTTTGCTCTTATTGCTGGCTGTTGTTGTTGTTGTTTCTTCATCATTTACTGCATTCAAGCTAATATTTTGAATTGTAGAAAAAAATTGAAAAAAAAAAAAAATTATTGTACATATGACAAACATTTGAGAAATGTTTTTTTTTTTTTTCATTTTGAGTTTTTTCTTTTTTTTATAATTTTTTGCTGTTAAATTCAAATGAATTATTGACATCGAGGTAAATGTTGCAGTAAAAATTTTGTCAATTCAATCAAAAATTGATTTTCGTTTTACAAATTTTAGAAAAAAAAAAAAAAATTTTCAATTTTTGTATTGGGAGACAAAATTTAACACAAGAAAACGAAAAAGAAATAAATATAAATGTTCAAAACTAAAAAAAAATTTTTACAAAAAAAAATTTTAATATAATGTATAGCTACATATTATTTTATTAAATGCGAAAAAAAATTGTATTTAGTTTTTATTTTTAAATTACATTTAAAGTGAATTGTTTTAGTTTTTATTAAAATGTTTAAAAAGATATCTCTTAAATCTTTAAACATTAGATTGCAAACTTTTAGGCGTATAAAACAAATATGAACAAAAAGTTTAATAGTATTTTCCATTACTCCTCCTTTCGATTTGAAAATTAACTGTTGTTTTTATATAGGGAATGATTGAATGTTCATATTGATATATGTATAATAAAAAATATTCATAAAGATTTGTAACTAAATAACAAATTGATTGGTGATTTATTGCACTTTAAAATCTTAAAAAAAAAATATGATTAGCAGTAATCTACAATTTTCTCAAATTTTGCTAAATTCTGAAAGTCTCTAGAATTCGATTACATCTAGAGACTTTCTTAGCTTAAAAACTTAGAATTCTAAGTTTTTAAAACTTGAATTCTAAGGAGTTTTCCAAAAGGACCATCTAAAAGAACAATCTAGGGACATTTCTTTTGCATATAACTTAAGTACCCATATGATACGATAATTTTAAGTTAAAAATCTTTTTCATTCGGTTATTAGATTAAAAATCTCCAAAAAAAATAATGTAAAATACCGAATTTTTACATTTAAATTATTTAGACTTTAATTGAAAATATCGATATCTTAATTTAAAATTGGGTGAAAAAATATGAAAATGTTTATATGAATTTTTATTTTTATTTAAGATACTTATTAATTTAAATTCTTTTTTCTTTTTCCAGGTAAAATTCATATAATATAAATATGTAAATTAAAATTACATTTCATCAAATTTATGATCGTAAGTAAATTAATTTAATTTTTATGTTTTAATTATTTTAAGATTTTTCATAGAATTTTATATGTTATTTAAGGTGCACAATTTTTTACTTTTTTGGAATAAATAAATATTAATTTTTAAAATTTAAAAACATGGGTTAACTATAAATGCTCCTATCTTAAAATCTAGCTTTTCATTAAATAAAATCTCGTTTTTTAAAAACTTCGATTTTGTTTTTCATTTTTTAAATAAAAGCAAAAAAATTTATATTAAATTGGCACCTCATTTCTTAAATTAAATTTATGTGAATCTCACATATACATATATATAATTCTGGAAAAGATTTTGAATCCGGATTTTCTAACTATCTGTAAAATTCCTTGTATAATTATTTTTTTACATATACATATTTCAATAAAAAGGATTTCAAATAATTTCAAAAAAAAGAGCATTTAAAATAGTGGGCCTTCAAAACCTCATCAAAATAAATTATTGAAACCCTGATTTTTAACAAACTGTAAAATCCTTCTCCTAATTATTTAAAATAATACAACAATGCATTTAAAACAATTTTGAGAAAAAGCATATAAAATAATAAGGGCTGCTCATACATATTTCGGGATAGGTACCAATGCTCGCATCTTATACTAACGTTCTTTTTAGTTTTGCTGTATTTTTTGTACAAAAAAAAAAAAAAAAAAGATTTTGTGACATTTGAAAACAAAAAGAGATTTGAAGAAACGTAGTTTTCAGAAAAGAAATTTTAAAAAACGAAATTATAAAAAAAGGCGATTTTTTATAAAACGAAATTTTGAAGAATATGATTTTAAAATACGAGCATTCGTAACCCTACAAAAAAAAAATGTTAACCTAAAAATATTTCTTATATTTTAAATCTTTTTTTTTTTTTTGATTAATGTTCATCAATGTACACAAATTTATGTGTTAAAAATAAATAAAAACTACTTATTTATATCATAATTGTTAAAATAAATTAAAAAAGAGGAAAATATAATAACAAAATGTTAAAATTTATGTTTTGACCTAGACAATTTTCAGTAGGAGATGGAAAATCTTTTGTTTTTTTTTGCCCCTCTATTTTGTTTATTTTGTTCATTTTACATTCTATAAAACCGTGTTGTACCATTTTTTATATTGTATAGTCAATGTTATTTTTTTCCAGAAAATATGAATTTAAAGAAAATTTACTACTTAAGCCAAAGAAGGACTCGATCGTTATATAGAACAGTTGCAATTATTTTTCTGTTTTATTGCTTTCATATAGTGGTAAAAGAAAAAAGAACCAGTGAAAAAAAGAATATAAAAAATTAAAAAAAAAAATTATATTTTCTGTTTTAATGTCCTTAAGCTTTAAAAAAAAATACGAAAGCAAAAAATAAAATACGGAGAAAATAAAAAATATTAAGGAAACGACCCAGTAAGATGGAATTTTTTTTTTTATTTCTTTTTCTTTCCACTTTTCTTGAAATTTCCTATAACTAACATTAAAATGATAGCACCTTTAATACAACTAATTTTTATATTTATACGTATTAGGGTAACCAAATTCTCTAAATTTAATAAAAATAAAGTTTTTATTGAATTTTTGTATTCCTTTATTTTCATTCATTTTCTACAGAAATATTTACTTTTAATAACAATGCTTTGGAGCTGTTACTACAATTATTTAAAAGCGTAAAAAAACTCTAGAAATAATTGTTATTTTCAAACCGGTTTCTTTTAAGTTTTTCTTTCATCAATTTTTATCAAGACTTCTTCAGATTTGTCAGGCTCTTTTTTTATTTTTACTATTGTATTGTTCTTATGTACATTTTTAGTCAAGTGATAAATCTTTATTTACCTTTAGTATTATACATTATCTTCCAGAATTACTTCTTAATTTACAATCACCTCTTTTCCATAACACCGGTTTATTATCTAATCCTAGCAACTAATCTTTATCTAAAAGCTAAACTGTAGTATTATTTAGATTTGGTTACTATTCTCTATGAAAAACAAATGTCTATTCGTTTGTACTGTATTGAATATAATAAATTTTAAATTTTAAACAATTTGGCAATACTAGTATAATATATAATACAAATATACATCGGTCATAAAAAAATATACATTTTAAAAGTAGTAAGGTTTTTTTTTCATAACTATACGAGAAGTAAAAAAAAAATAGTAACGACAGTTCAGTTTTATTTTGTTTTCAGTTGCACATTAAAAGTGCACCTTACCGAAACGGTTTGCTACTATATGAATTTTTAGTTTTTCTTTTAATTTTTTTTTTTTTTTTTGAATGTTAAAAAAAAAAAATAAATAAAAATAAAAATCAAATAAATCAAGGTGAAAAATGTTTTATGGGAACTTCAAAATTACCTGTATATAAAATTTATATATAAAATATAGTTAGATATTAAAATTATTACAGAATGGTTACTACATACCTACTGAATACAAAGGGAGAATTTTGTTTTGATATTTTCAGGAAAATTTATTTAAAAAAAAAAAAAAACCATAAAAAAATAACAACAAAAATAATGGAAAATAATGAGAAAATGTGAAGGGTGAAAATATTTACGATTATTGCAATTTTTGTAATGTCTGGGACAAATGATAGATTTCTTTATTTTCTCTTTATGTTTTTTTTTTTTTTTTTGTTACCTTAAAATAGTTGAAATTCTGCAATCAATGGTGGTATTCTAAGTAATTTATTTGTAAAGGGTAATTAAAATAACAAAAGTAAAATAAATATTTGTTGTATTTTTTACAACAAAATCTTTTTACTCTTATTATATGTGAATTGCTCTGAAAAACTTTATTGAATTTTAAGTATTCAATTGGTGTTCAGAATCAAAGAATATTAATGCTTTGAAAACTAAAAACTAAATCTTAGAATATAGATAAGGACAGGTTTTATATTGCACACAAGTAGTTTGCGAGAATTTGATTTAAAATTTTCCAATTTGTGGAGAAGTTATTCTTAATATCTTGGTAAATATATCATCCCTTTACACGCTTAAAAAACACGTTGTTGGTCAGTCTGAGATTCAACTAAAAATATTGAATAACATTTTTCAGATGTTTTAAAAACAAGGAATGACAAATTAACGGTTTTCAAACATGCACATTTAAAATAAAATGTATAATAATATAAAAATTGTTAGAAAATCGTTAGAAAAATTGGGAAAAATCATGTTTACACATCAATTTTAAGGTAACTCTATATTACTAAGAAAAGTTGTTAACAAAAATAAAAAAAGTGTTCAAGTTACATGTCTTTAAAAATAGGGAATTTTGAGTTTTTGACCCATTAAAGCTTCTAAACAGAGGGCAACACAAAAATATTTTCTGAAATAACTTATTTAACTCCTCTCAAAATTTGTCCCTGAAGTCGTTTCAAAAATAGAAGAGCCCAAAAATGTTGGACATATCGTATGATAAAAGTACATATTATTTATTTAGTATATATGTATTTAGAAAGCTTATAAAAGCTGATATCGTTTGACGTTTCCGCCAAAATGAATATATATCTTATATAGAAATAAAATATTGAAGATATATTTTACAGAACTTGTATTTTGACAATGTAATCAATTAAGGGTTTTTTTAAACTTTTGGGGACTGTACTCCGTCAAAGGTGGATCTACATAAAAATGTTGTTTCATAAAATTAATTTTTTTGCGATATCTCTATCCGTAGGTAAAATATGTTTCCTCTATTTCGATTGTTGCAGAAGTTTTATAAGCATCCAGATGGACAGACAGACAGAATGAAATAGGTACATTTTTATGAGTCAGAAAAGTTATCTATAGCTGAAGAATCATTTTTTATATTATTATAATTTTATAAAATTATGACAAGACAATAAAAGTATCTACAAAGAGAACTTAATTATGTCCTTATAAACCTCACGTTTTTAGGTTTATATAAATATTTCACATGAGTGATTTTCTAAAAAAAAACTAAGATAATGTTTCCTTATTTTTTTAGTTTTTCGTTTCTTTTTGTTAAATTCATTTTACAATGGTATCAATTCACATCACCGAAAAGTGAATCTCAAGCGAAGTTAATGAGAAAATCAACTTCTTTTAAAAACTGAAAATAAATTGATTCTTTGGATCAGTTGGATTTGAAATCAGGGAGTATTACTTTTTGAGAGAACATAGAATATTTTTATATAAAAAAAAAAATATTGAATTTGGTAAAGAAATTTATTTAGAAAAACTAAAGTGCATCAGCATTAAAGAGAAATAGGATAGGAAAGAATACACATCAAATATTTGAAATCTTAGATCAATATTTGATCTGCAATTGAATTGTATAGAAAATCTTATTCTTAGATTGTTAAATTTACAAATAATAATAACTTACTTCAACAGATTTTGAGGTTTTTTCAAAATAGATTCAGAAAACAATTTATTTATTAAAAACAAGTAAAAATCTATATAATGGTTGTCTTACTTTTTTACTTTATAAATTAAATTTATAAAATTTTATATAATTACCAAGGCTAATTATTGAAAGTTTAAAATACTAATTGTCTAGGAAATTCAGCACTACAAGTTTAGTGATTTTGAAGGACCTTAACACTGTACAACATTGCTCCTTTTTCATATAAATTCGCTAATGAACGATAATTTACTTCTCGATTCAACAAAACATGATAAATTTTTACATTATCATTTACATTTTTAAATTAGCAATATTTTTTTAATTTAAAAAATTACTTTTTAAAAAGATATTCGTTCCGAAAATTTAACCTTATGATCATAAATTTTATAAAAATAAAAAAAAGATGTTTAATTTTTCTTGTTACTTTAATCAACGTTCTCAACATAAAAATGTTGTATACAAATTTTGTGTACATTTTCATATCAAAACACCAAAAGCAAACAACTGGTTCATCTCTGATCCGCTTTTGTTTTTTTTTTTTTCGTTTCGTTTTTTTTTTTTTTTTTTGTTGCGCATCTGTGAGAAATTGTTTTTATTCATCATGACTGAATCATCAAACAATAAAGAGAATACACAAACGACAGTTCACTGGACGAAGGACTTAAATCAATCGAAAGTCAACCAAATCTGTTTTGTTTTTGAACTGAATATTAAAGAACTGAAATATTATAAAAAATTGAAAAATTAAATTAATTCTTTTTCAAAAACTTTTATTAAGTTGTTGCAAAATTTTAAAACATAATTCGAATCATTTCAATTGCATGCATACATGCATTTATTTCAGTGGTTAGGATCGTATAATCTTAAAAAAAAAAAAAATTTCTGAACCACATAACATCAAAATGAAAACAAGAAAAAAGAAAAAAACGAGGCCATTGAAAAAAGAAATGCGTGATTTTAATCTGTTTGTATTAAACCATCATCATCATGATGATCATAATGATCAATATGATGAAGATCATCAACATGATCATAACTTTTTTTCAATTTTTTATTATAATTCAACACCGAATTCCAAGTATCCCTTACATCCTTTTAAAGTTGCCAATAAATTATATCCACCATCGCAATATAATGCAATGTATCCCATAATATTTTAATATAGGTTTTTTAGCGATACAAATGAAACACAATGATCAAGTTAGCGTTATATAGACGAAAATATTTAAAAAAAAATGTTTAGGATTGCCAAATAAATTAAATTAAGAAAATGGTCTTATTTCATAATTTATCTCTACAATAATTTAAAAATGTAATTTTGAAAAAACAATTATTTTGACTCTGGTTAAACTGTATTATCCTCCTTCCTTAATAAGCTCTTTTACATCCTTTCTCCAAAAGAAAAATTTTGTATTTACAGCATATTGTATTTACAGCATTTACAGCAACTTACTATTTTGTTGCGTTAACCAATTTGATGTGTTACATGCGAAGATGCGTTATAATGCCGATTTTTAAGAGTTGTAAGCAGTATTTTTACTTTGATTCTTCATATTATACTTAATTATCTTATATATAATTTATAGTTTTAAAGAAAAACGTTATCAAAAACAAATGATTACTTTTAGAATTAAATAACATTTCTTAATGGTTTAAAGGTTATTAGAGGAATTGTAAATACTTTACTTTAACACTTTACCAATTTTTCAATTTACTTTGTTTCATTTTGTTATAGGTTATATTCTGGGTTGATGACCAAATCCATAAATAAGAATCCAAAAGTCAAAATCTACAAAAAAATTCAAAAAATTCAAAAATGTACAAAGAATATTCAGGACTAAGCAAAAAACAACTATGATTTTAATAAATTCTAAAATTCTTCCTAATTATTTTTATTGCATAGGTACATATTCCAACATTAAAGAATATAATACAATGCGGCCACCGTAGCGACATCAAGCTCCCGCTAAACATATTATTGAACCCTGATTTTGTAAACAACTCTAAAGCCCTTTCTAATTATCTTTTTTACTTACATATTTCAACATCAAAGAATTTAAAATAATGGAGGGTCAAATCGGTTCAAATTTTTTTTGTGGATTTTTTTTTTATGGATTTTTTTTGTGACAAAAAACTTTATGGATTTTGGAACTCATCCTAATTTTGTGTTATAATAAAATAATTTTAAAATCTTTATGTTCGGGCAATGAACTTACAATTTCTCATTTTTCCAAGCACAATTTCATGCATTTCTATTACTATCAATCATTACAAAATATTTTCTTTTTATAACATCACTAACTATTCTTTATATGTTGCAAAAAGTTTTTCTTGGCAATAATAAAAATCTGGTCACCCTAATGAATAATACTTATAGAATAAAAATCAGTCATTTGTTGAAAAAGAAGATTTCAGATGAAATGATGGATGCATATAAGACAGCTGCGACATTAAATCTTATAAAAAAACAAATGACAGGGGGTATAAAGAAAAGAGAAAGGAAATAATTTGTTTTTATTCTACTTATACTGTTGTTGTTTTCATCTTATATTCTCTTGATTTGATTTCTTCAGATTAATTCGTTTACGACTTTTTTATATTAGTGATGGGTCTGTATTTTTGTTTTTTTTTTTTTATAATGTGTGTAAACTTGTTGTGGTTTTTTTGTTTTTGTTTATTTTATTAGGCTATATCAAAAATTTTTTTTGCGCTTTTTTCATTCCGAAAGATTTTAATTGAAACCGTGCATTTATAAACTAAAAAAGAAAAAACAAGAGAAAAAATTTATATTTTTTCTCATTTCTGATCCGATAATTTACATTTGATGACTTCATGGATGATTTATTAGGCGCGAAATGAAGATTTATTTGGATCTAAAAACAAATTTTCTGGCTCTTAATTGAAATATTTTCTATTTCCTGTCCTCTTAAGCCCCCACCTCTGAAAAATATCCAATGATAAAATCATGTTCCCTTTAATATGTATGAATTGAATGGATCTGATCCCAAAGGCAATTATCGTAATTTTTTTTTTTTTTTTCAAGAATTTTGAGTTATTTGAAATTTTGTATTTGTTTGTTTGTTTGATGTTTTTATGTTTTGGGTTTCCATGAATGAAAATGACACATTCTGAATTAAAATGACACATTAAGTATTGAATAGTTTGATGGTGTCAATGTAAGCAAGCGTTTTTCATATTTTAAAAGAAAAGACAACTGTTGTTGTTCTTTTTCTTTTTTGTTTTTTTTACGATAAATTGATAAACTTGATGATCGAAATGATAGAATAATGATGATGCCAGTGTATAAAAATCGTGATGATGCGAATGAAAAGTGAAAAATATTATCATGATATTGCTGTGATCTGGCTGATGAAGTGATCTTAGAATAAAAATCGAAAGATTGAAAGAAATTTATAATTAAAAGAAAAAATAATTGAATTGATGATGAAATGCGATGTTAAATGAAAGCTGATGATGAGGACAAAAAAAAAAGACGAAATTGAAGAATTTTCGTGTGTGACATATAAATGTCTCATAAAAGTCAAAAACTTTTAAAAATTGCAAAAAAAAATTCTTTATATTTTTGGTTTTTTTAATGATTTGATTGCTGTTTTTTATTTTTTTTTCTTCTTATTTTTGTCATGTCATTTTCATTAAAAAAATGTTTATTTTTTTTCTGGTTTATTTTGATGGAATTTGGACAGTGGAGGTGATTTAGAATATTGCGAGAAAGAGAGTTCATTGCTTTTTTATTTTATTTTTTTTTTATGGAATTTTTTACATAAATATAAAAGTAATAAATAACAAAAATAATAAAAAAGAAAAGAAAATTTGTAAGAAAATCAAAAAAAACGATTAAAAGATTATTTTATAAGAAAAGATTGCCTTTAAAAGAGGAAACTATATTAGGAATTTAAATATAAATACAAAATTAAAATTCAAGTAATAATTTACGGTTAATTGATATAATTATAGATACTATGTATGTGTTTCTTTTATTGTTTATATGAATTAAAAGAATTCAATATTCGTAAGTAAATATTAAGTCATATTCTATAAGAGTTGAAACGCATCTTAGGAAAAGTAGCCTTGAAACAATACTTTCTTATTATTTCAGGTACAACCGTTATGTTTTTAACTTAACACAATGTCAACTGTCAAAATCGTCGTGTGTGGTATTTCTTTAAAACTTTTCTACCAAAGGGTATTCATTTTTTACTACTTATAAATGATTTTGTGTTATTTTTTATGTAGTTTTTTTTTTGTCTCAAATAAATTTCTTTGTAAGATTCAAGCTTTTTAATAAAAGTCGGAAGTACCATATAAATCTAATTCAATTTTGATATACCATATTCAGTAAATTTGTTATCATTTCATGTAAAATACTGTGGGAAGGTCTGAAGAATTTGAAATATTTCTTATGTATTCTTCATACTCGGAAGAATCATCATTGAGAAGGAGCTATTCTTTCGCATATGAAATATGTTTATTATACAAATGAATAACATGTTATCTACGAATTAGCTCTACTACCTATTTAAAAAAAAAAATCGAAATAAAAAATAGCTGTATTTACTTACATGATAATATGTTGAAATTTCTCTTCGACAGCACAAAAACTGTTAGTACTACCATATATTATAACAAACTTTTCTGTCGTGTTTATTGCGGAAACTTTTATATATGTATTTTTTTTATTGAACGGTAACCCTATTCTTTAAACACTTCATTTATGACATCTCAAACTTAAAGAAAGTAAAGATTGAAAATGTCCAATGATATAGAATGGTAAGGTATATAGAACAATATAAATTCTCAGGTTCTTTATGTTATAATATTAAACAAATCAGAGAAAAAAAAAACCTATTTCTCCCATGAAGGGGGTTATTTATTGCAAGATTATATATGGCTCATTACTCAAAACTATATATGGCTTTACGAAATTATATTTTTTTAAATATAGAGCAAATTTTAAGTGAAAAATAGTTTAAGACCTTTGACACTGAATCAAATTGTTTGTGTTAGTAATTATTTACTTGACAAAGTATCAACAGATTTTATAACAAATGTCATTTTTTGACAATCCTTTGATTTCTTTTTTAATATTGAATAATATTTTTTTAATATTAAATAAAATTATTAATTCATTAACGGTAGATATTGTTTTCATATTCATCTTAATTTGAATTTTCTTCAGGGCTTTAAAAAACCAACTAAACTCCAAACCCAAACACGATTTGAACGCGATTTCATAAGAACTTATTTTAACATTACACCTTTAACTTTTCAATTAATACATTTTTTTTTTTTGTTTTTTTTTTCTATTAAAAAAAAAAATCTTACAAAAGTCAAAATTTTGTGAAATCAATTCAGCGCCTCTATGAACTTTTTTTTTTTAAAGGTTAATTCGTTATCGTGTTGTGGGTGCTGGTTTTTCTTTTAATTTAAACAAGTCTTTTTTTACAAAAAGGTGAGATAAATTCTCACCTGTAATTTTATTATACAAATTTTATTATTTTTTTTTTCTTTAATATGAATGATTTTTAATACATATTTTATATATACATAACATAAATATGTACAAGTACTGATTTATATAATATGTACCTATATACTATGTAGTAGATGAATGTATATAATAATATGTATGTATAATATAAAATCAAGAAAATTAATTTAACCAAAGTAAATAGGTGAAGTGTTGAAATTTTCATGCTTTACGTAACTTGTTGAAAATTTTTGATTGCTATTTCTGTTTTCTGTCAAATTTATTAATTGAAGTTGATCTGTTGCACCTTTATTACACGGGTATATACATTTAAAATTAATAAAATAATTGAATTTGTTTTAAGATTAAATTTTATTTTTTTTTATTTTAATATTTACTAAACTTTATATAACAATTATTTTTAATTAAATGAATTTTAATGTTGAGCAAAAAATTGCTTATGATCGATTTTAGAGGGGATTTAAAATTTTTTTAACTATTTTAAATTTTTGTTTATGATTTTTTACTTGTACTAAATTATCTTAATAATTACTTATAGGAAGACATTTTTAAATTGAAACAACTTTTATAACTTCTTTACTTAATTTTTGAATTCCATTGCTTGCCTTATTAGTTTTACTTTGTCCTTCCCTCGGTCTGTTTACAAAAGTTCTTCTCGATTTGGAATAGAATAATAAAATTTTGAGAAAAATAATTTCGTTTAGAAGTATCACATGTTATGCCATAGAATATTTTTTTATATCTTCCTCTGTTTATAAACTATTAGGAGTGAAATATTAAAAATTTGTTATTTCTAGCCACCTACTGTAAGTTAGGCACCTATGACAAATTTTTTCAAAGTAAAACGTAAAAATTATAGCTGTAACATTATATTTTTACACGTTTTAACAGCGTTCCCAAACTTTGGTGGAAGTCACAGTATCGTAAATTGTTTTTATTTGTGTTTTCGAAAATGTACGCCTTTAAAAACTTTTGCTCTCTCGCAGGTAGTTCTGATTAAGAACTGTCTAATTATAGTAAACTGTGAATTCAGATATAGGAATATTTTAAACAAAAGTTTTGAAAGAAAAATTTTGAGTTGGATCGATATCGGTAGTGCCTTTTGTTCTTGGATAGATATCATTAGATCGATATTACCATCAATATCGTTAGTGAGCCACCGGTGCGATTCTCATTTCACTTAAAAATTCCTAATTATAATTATATGATAAATAAATATATAATACCTGGTTAAAGGCTAAATTATCATCTTAAAATAATTTTATATGTTTTTATTACAAAGTTACAATTTGTTTTCTATAGTTAATACAAAAAATCTAAATAAAACATTAAAAAAAAATTACTAATTATTATTATTATCATACTTCTATTTTCATAATATATTTTATTTTTTTTTTGCTTTAAATTTAAATAATCCATGAATATTAATTGGCTGTTATTTATATTATAAGATGTACTCAAAAACAATTTATTTTTATGATAGAAGGAAACAATAATTTTTTTTTTGGTGCCTATTAATCTTCTTTCAAGAAATGAAAAAAAAAAGAGAATATATATTTGTTAATCTTAGAAATGTGTCATTAGAATTTTCAAAATCTTCAAAATTTTCAAAAAAAAAAAAAGTATAAATAAAAAATCAAACATATTTAAGATAGCCAACATTTAAGATATGAAAAGGGGGTGTACAAAAAAAAATTAGAAAGCAACAATTTTTCATTTTTAATCTAAACGAATACTCATTAAACTAATTTTCATGATGTTTTCAACCTATCACAATAATTACAATAATGTAGTACAAGAGAAGGAAAAGAGAGAAAGCAAGAGAAGTAGTATTTATAGATTTTCTTTAACCCTAAATGTTGTCATATGGTACAAAAAGAGATTTTTTTTTAAAATTTGACATAGATATACGCTGTTAAACAAATTCTGTATTGTATGATAAAAAGACATGTAGCTTTTGAAGAAGAAAAATAGAAAACATGGAACTGTAACTGATCAAAATATCCAATTGAATAACAGAATAACTAAACTTTTATAGAATCTTTATAATCTTTATAATCATTTATTGCGGCATTTGTCGAGTTGTATGAATTTTATAACCAGGTTCCAATTTTATAATTAAACAGATTCATTTTTTAGTTCAATATTCGATTAAATCCGATCAGAGAGATTGGGAAGTACTAAAAAACTACTACCAGTTTCTTTTAATCTTAAAAATCACTTCATGAATAGAAATCAATGTTCCATTTACTTTAAACTAAATTTTCACATTAAAAAGTAAAAATACATTTTATATTGTACAAAACTTAACAATCTATAGTTTCAGTTTTTATTATTTAGTTAAGATAGTTCCGTTTTCTTCTTCCAAGTTTTCAATTCCATCCTTTAAAGTCTAAGCATAAACAAATTAAATGGTTAAGAACAAAAAAAAAATTATTTTTACTCTTTATGTTCAACCCATCATCATCCTCCGCATAATAATTTTGTTGTTTGTCACATATGCCATCACTCACACGGTACACAACAAAAATTCTTAATTTTTTTTCTTATTAGTTTTTATTTTGAAAGCAAATCAAGTTAATTTCAAATTTTAATTTTCCATCATAGCAAAGAAAAAAAACCAAAAAGCAAATAATAAAAAAAAAAAAATTATAATGAAAACTAGGAAAATACTTTTAGTTTTTCATCATGATTTAAAATGTCATTTTAGATGCCATAGAAATGACGAACTGCTGGCAGGTGGAGTTTTTATGTTAGGTTTTCATTTTGTTAGTGGGGTTGTATTCAATATAATTGTTGGTTAAATGGTACTTATAGTCGCCAAAACAAAATAAAAAATTATTTGTCGACTAATAGCAAAGTATTATTTTTGTGGTTCTGTCATTTCCTATTAAGTTCAACAATATTATAATATTCTTAGCGAACATAACCACTGTTAATTCCAAACTGATGATCTTTTTTACAAGCATCTCATTTATGAAAAATCATAAGAGAAATCACAAAAAAAAAAAAAAATACAGGCTAATTTTCTTGCAAAAAAAAAACCTTTAGTTTTTCAATGTTTTTTTCTTGCGTTTTTTTTGTTAAAAATAAATAGTTTTTTTTTTTTTTTTAAATTTTCATTGAAAATTATTTGAAATTGTTAGATTGCAGTGATATTGAAAACACTTCATCTGTGGAATATTGGGTGAATTATAAAATAAAGAAAAGAATCAAAAGGAGTTGAGTATATTTTCAAAAAGTGTGGCATATTAAGTTACTTAACTTTTTAACTTAACTTAAGTCATTACTTAACTTTTTAGCACATTTTTGAGAAATTTTTTTGAAAGATTTTCTTATTACTTTTACACTGTCGATGCGTCCGTTCATCTGTTTACAAACTTCTACATCGTTTAAAATAAATCAATGAAATTTTAATCGTAGAAAGGTCTCATAATAAAATAAAGTTTGTGGAATATGTAGCGTCATTTTAGCGTAAAGTAGTGTCTTTTTTATGTAGCGTCAACCATTGCGAGTTACAAGCCCTCAAAGTTAAAAATCCCTCTTTTCAAATGTTTATAATCTTAAGTTTTACTTAATATTTTCTCAATTTAAAAACGTCAAAGCTCTTATATAAAAATTGTTTAAATATTTAATAGAGCTATTTAAATTTAATGTTATATGTAAGATCGAAATTATCCAAAATTTTGTTCCTAGCTATATCTCATTATAGGAATGTAATTAAAAATTCTCTATTCTTCGGAAACTGGAACTTGGTCATAAGTAAGACAAGACAAAAAACAAGATGTTGTAGCTGGAAAATTAAATATTCTGTTAACGTCCAGGCAAAATACAGGAAATCATTTGTTGAAATATTATTTCCCTTAATAGTTGTTCTTCTTTTACAAATAAAATTTTCATTTACACCTAAAATCAATTCAAAATAATTGACCACAGTTATCACGAAAATTATAATTATAGGCTATTTTGAATGTTAAAGCAACCTAATTATATATTCAGGTAAATTTTTTTTTCCGCTAAGGTTTATGTACAACTTTCAATATCAAGAGTTTGAAAGATTGCCATTATTTTCTGTCTTCTTCAAAATTCAAATCATTTTCAGTCTTCTTCTACTTCCTTAATGCCTTAGAAATGTAATGTTAGCAATGATTAAGTAAAATAAAAATTGAGATAATAAATTAGAAACTATATCGGAATTTCAGTGCAATCGGATTTTTTCTTCATTTCGATAAGTTTTTAATTTTTCAGTACATTGTACAAATGAAAATTTCTTATATTTTTTTTTACAGTATATGACAAGTTATCAATTATATTTTCAATCTTTGTCAATTTAGATATTAACACCTGTCAGTTTTTACTAAGATTCCCACAAAACAATTCAATTTATTAATATAACATTAGCTGACCATAGCTACAACAATAAATGTCGTACAAGTAAATTGCAAATAATTTTATTTTTTACCTATCTTGTACATTATAAACTTTATTTCAAATTAATTATAGCATTTACATAATGTCATTAAAACTTATTTATTAATCTAATATTTTTCTGAGATTTGAAAGCATAGAAAAATTTCTTTAAAATAGCTAATATATAAAAAAAAAAATTTCTTAAATTTTTATATTTATTTTTTTAATAAAATTTAATTTAATTTTTAATTCTTAAAAATTTTATTTGAAGCCATTATTTTAATGTAATTGCAACAAAAAAAATAATAATAAAATAGCAAAAAAAAAAAATACATGTTTATTCATCAAATCATCATCAAATATAAAATATCTATAGATATAATATGTTAAAAATAATAATGTTGATGTTAACGGTACTTCAAATTTGAAGAATGTTGAAAAATTTCAAAGTTTTTCATTTGACTCTTGTGCAATGTATCTGTCATTTGTCATTCATACTCTTAATGACTTTATTAGTAATGATGGCAAAATGCATAAAAAAAAAAAGCAGAAAATCCGTTACAAATTTTGCAAAATTTCTATTTGTAATTTTGTATGATTTTTGGTTTTTTTTTTTTTTGTGTTTTGCTTTTTTTTTTGGTGAAAATTTATGTTTTTACTACAATTGACATGGTTTTTCCTTGGTAATTTGTGTTTTCAAGTTGTGATTGTAAAAAACAAAGAAAAAAAAATAAATAAGAAATTTTGTAAAATTGAGAGATTTTTGAATGACATTCCAACAAGTACCGACACAGTTCCTGGTTATGTTGAAATGGTTTTGTATCAAAAAAATTATAATAAAAAAAAAAAAATAAATTTAATGAAAATAAAATTTTTGTTTTTTTTTGTTTTGCATTAAAAAAAATTGTGTATAAAACGATTTAATATAAATTTATTATTACATTAGCTGTTTGAATGAAATTTAAAATTTTGAAAGAGAGTTCATACATTTGCAGTAATAGCAATTCTTAAAATTTTTTTTTTTAGTCTATTAAAGAAAGTTGTTGTTAAGTGTATTTCTATTTTATTTTTAGAATTGGTTGATTATAGTATATGTTAAGCTAATATTTCCGTTTCTAAAGATTAATTTTACTTATTATTTCAATTTAATTTTCAATCAATCAAGTTGATACTAATCAATCCATAATCAATTGATTTAGAATCAGAGCATAATGAGTTTGAGATTAAATTGTTCGAAGAAAAAAGTTTGTTGAGGCAACAATGCGATGAAAAAATGCTGGAGACGAATATGACGTAGCCATGAATACGTTAATAGATTCGCAAAGTACATTATAATTGAAATTTTAAATCCCCACCTCAATATCCAATTCAATTAATATCAGAATGTCTCATGCTAAGTTATCAAAGATAGAAGTGCTTAGCTTTACTGAAGACTATAAAGAGTGGCATAATCGAAATGATCTTCTGATATCTGAAATTTACAAATTTACAATTTTTGTCCTCTAATAGCTTTTAAAATAATGTAAAATGTTCTTAATCGACAGAAATAAAATTGTTAAAGTAAATAATAATATTCCTTCCTAAAGATCTTACATATTTCAAAATATTAAAACTCTAAATTAAAACGTTTAGAATATATTATAAGGGCTCAAAATTTTGTTTTTATATACCTAACCGTAAATTTGAATGTTAAATTGTTAAAATTAATTTACTTTTGTTTCGAAAGCTAAAAAAATGTTTTTTCGTTTTGGTTTTTAGGTTTAAGAAATACTCAGTAAAATTTGAGTTATGACCATTTGATTACCCAGTAAAATTTGATGATCAATAAAAGAATTTTATAAATGTGGGATGCTGTAGCTCCATAACGGGTAGGTTTACATAAATTTGCTTACTTCTTTACGAAATCTATCTAGGTGTTTTAAATTTTAATTTTTTTATCTTAAATGATATAGAAGTTTTGCAAAGAAACCATAAACAAATAAAGTGAAACTGAAGAGCACATTATCTCTGAGGATTGCATTCTTTGGCCGTTCGCGCTATGCTGGTAAATGATGTCGCCTGATCTATTTCCATTTTCTTCGCCTGATTTATTTCACTCAAAGCTCTTTTCTAGTTAGTGTCAGAAATCTTCCTTTGTTATTTATCTTTGCCCCAATATGCGGATATTATTATTCTAAAGATACCTAAATATAATAATGAAGATTGTGGTTTAGTCTGTTGGTTCTGTATTGTTTCACTATATTTTAGAAAATATTTTACACAAGTCCACAATATTCGTAGTTTTGTCACTCTATAATATATGGGGATTTCTTATTGGCTGCAGATATCTGATTGCTGCTATTGTTTTCTTCAATCTGTACTGTGCTTCTTCTAGGGCTTCTCCGTTGATTCTCGCTCTGCGAACTTATGAGATAGGAGGCATGTGCTATCTGTGTAGTCAAGATATTGAAGTTGCTCAGTGATAGACCAAGTTATACATTGTTTTCGAGTAGAATTAGTCTAGGATGACTGTAAAGAGGAGGGAAGGAGTAGACATCTTTCTTGACACGAAATGCTATGTTGAAGGATTTGACCCTTGTGTAATACTGCAATTTCGGCATAGTCATACAGTATTTGTGAGGATTTATTATATGTTAATATTTTTCAAATTTTACGCACTTTGTCTAAAATCATCAAGTTGTTATGAATTTCAATTCTTAGGAGTCAGTATCAGTAACATTTAATTTATGTTTTTGGCATTCTCTTTTAAATATAACGATCTTATCAATGAATGAAAGGGTAAATAAAGACAGGTGCAATGGTTTTTATCACCACTTATCAAAGAAAAACTTAAATTATAGATGTCACGTCTAATGATAATTTCTAAATTTAAATAAATTAAAACAATAAAAAATGAAATTATATAGTCTAGAAAAAATATAACATAATAAAAAAAGAAATATATGTAATATTGTCTCATTTTAAATAGCATTAAATAAAAAAAACTAAAGAATACTACAGTAAAATATAATATAAATATTTTTTGTTTAATTGTTCAGTGGTCATCATAAATTATTTGAAAGAAATTGAAAAGATGAAAAAAAATAGTATTTCTTTTCTACTTAATATTGTTTTATTCTCTTAATATTTTTCACTAGCTATTTTATTACCATGTTTTTAATAATTCGTTCTTGTTTTTAATTCAACTTTTTTATGATTTTTTAAATTGTTTTTTTTAACGCCTGCTAAAAAATTCTTTTTTTTTATTTAGAAGATAAAATGTGATTTATTATTAAAATTGGCGATCAGTTTTTATTTTAAAAATTGTAAATGTCAAATTTTTAGTACTAAGTATGAAGGACAAATTTGCAGATATCATTGATTTTATGAGAATGCAGTTTGAAGCTTGCTGCTGAGTGAATAGACTAATGTGTAGTCATTTTCGAGTCAATAACATTTTATCAGTATAAAAAATAATGTTTTCTATGTCAGTTGCTCTCATATGATCTTCAAATTTTTTTGAGATCGAACATCAACTGAAATTTTATTCCCCTTTCTTTACTCTTCAGTTTTATGTTATTTTAAATGTCATTTATATTTGCAATTGAATATTACATTTTCTGCAATTCTAATAGCGCTCTAATTTTTCTCCAATTTAAAATGATCTCTTATATCACTTTATCAGAAATTTTGGAAAAAAAAAAAATTAACATAAAAAATAAATAAACAAATAAAAAAAGTGAAAAGTGAAAAGTGTAGAATTTATTATTTTATGAAACCTGTTCTCAATAAATCCATCAAATATTTAAGACAATAATAAATTTTTTCGTAATATGTCATAAAAATGAAATGAAAATATTTAAAAATAACAAAATTTTTTTTTCAAAAAGAAAAAAAAATAATATAAGAAAACTGTAATAAAATAACAAAATAAAAAGATCTACTAAACGAACATGAAATTTAAAGATAAAAAAATTAAAATAACAAAAAAAAAAAAAATAAATTAAAAATTCCTCAAAAAATCCTCCAATCCATCTCATCACATTCATATTTTTCACGGCAATTTTTTTTTCTTTCACATTTTTTTGTTGTTTTTGTTTTTTTTTTTTATTTATTTTATTTTGTGACAACTCAAATACATCACACACATTAAAGAAAACCACTTATTAACAAATAAAAAATCAAAATGAAAAATAAAAAGAAATCTTAAAAAAGATGGTTTGAAAATTTCAACTAAGAAAAATTTTTGATGGTAATTTCATCGAAATTTTGAATTAATTTTTCAGATAATGTTAAAAGAAAACATTGAGTTATTCATTAAATTATTTTTCCACGATGTTTTTATGTAAGCCAAATAATTGAGGTTTAATGGCTTTTTATAAGACTTTTTTTTATTGTAGTTGAAATTGTCCAAAATATCTGCAAATTATTGAAGCGAGTTAAAAAAGTCAAAACAAGGTAAAAGACTCGGTTATTTATTTCACGGTTTACGACATGATCCGGCTTCCAATAATAAATTTTTTTAAAATAAATTTAATTTTTTTATTTATTTATTTGTTGTGACTGGTTCGTTCATTCGTTTTAGCCATTTTTGGATTTACAATGAATCTAAGCAGATTTATAATGTACTTACGTTCCAACTGCATCTTTTCCATCTCTATCTCATCCCATATAATCACAATTACTTTTAGTACAAAGTAAAATATTCCTATATTGTGATAAAATTCCTATATATAAAAAAAAAAAAACTCAAAAAATGAACTCAAATTGAATATTTTGTTAAAATGTTAAAAAAATCCATTAAAAGTTTGTTCGATATTTTTCTTTATATGTTATATATACAATAAAATATTTTAATATCATTATGTCTTTTTTGTTCAACTTCTTTAATTTGTTACATTTAAATATTTATTAAAATATTAGAAAAATTATACTCAAATATTTTATTCTTGTAAATTTCACAACCACATTTTATATGAATCATATAAACTGTATGTGTGTATTGTTGTAATAATTGTATTCATTTGACTGACAATTTCATTCGCAAAATGTAGAATTAATTACAAAAAAACATAAATTATAAATTAAATGCTTTTAAATTTCAAAACAAGAAAAAAAAAATACATATATTATAATAATTATTAAGCGTCTGGCAATTTATTTATCTTAAATAAATTTATGACCAATTAAAATTAATTAATTTTAATATAAAAGCACTCCAATTGAATGACATGTAAGATACTATGAATAAAATAAAAATATTATTATAATAAAACTTATAAAAATTATTAAGTTTTAATAAGATCGGCTCTTTGAATTTGATTTGATATATTTATAGTAAAAACGTAAGGCAATATGAACAACAAAGAGAATAATATGAGTATAAAATGAGTACAAAATGAGTAATTTGATCGTCATGAAGAAAAAAGAGTATTTAATATAGTATTTTACTCATTAATTAAATTTTATCTCTTGGGTTCGCAGAGTTTTTTTTGTAATTTTCTTTGTTGGAGTGATTGGATGTATTCATATAAACTGTGAGCAAAACTTTATTTGATTATATAATTACTTGTTTATAAAGTATATGAAATTTAAGATCTACTGTAATAGAATTGAGAATATTATTTACGTTAATATTATAAAGTTCTTATTACGAATAGGTAATTGTTTTAGATCGTGTAAGGCGGAAGCAATTTGTAGACGCCCTTAGCTCTAATAAGGGGTTAAAGAATCCAGAAGACGAAGACATTATGAAGTAATAAGCTATTCGATTTTATTAGGAATAATATGGCCAAATAAGTTTTATATACATACATTATAATTGAATATAATAGTGTAATACGAATCGGCTATTCCATAATAGAACTATAAAAAATACTATACTATATTTTAGGAGGTAGTGAGTAATATTGAAATAAACTAAAAGATTTATGATTGGAGTATGGGTTGTATTAATAACAGTTCTCTGGAAAAGCTAAAAATTACAAAACCAATAAACTATAAAATATTAGTCCCACAAAACCTCATAAATGACAAAAGTAAAATATATCTAAGTTTTTTTTTTTTTATGGGGCATTAAACTGTCTTTATTCCGAATTTAAGAATGATGCAAATTTAATTTTTTATCATTCCCAATTATTTAAGGTTTATAGGAAAGTGATGAACGAAGATGTTGATTATTCTCCTTAAATCTATGTAAATTGATAATATAATCATCTCCAATTTTAGAGAAGACATGTGGTGTGGAAGACGGTTCCACATTTGCGAAGTTCGAGTCAGAAATGAATTACCATATGCTGAAATTATGCCAGCTAACAATTTCAACTACATAGAGGTGCGCAGGGGATGCTCTCTTTGTTTCTATTTGGAAAATTTTGAGTGGAGACATCGGACTTTTTATTTCGCCAGAAGAAGTTTCCACTCCTATTAGATATCTGTAAAACAGAGTAAGAGAAGATATACTAAGCGTCAGATGACCAGTGGAGAGTGGGATAAGATGGTATTGGGATCTTTTATTAAGGGAGTTGTTCTCTTTTGTGATTTATCAAGAATAAACTCCCACCAATCAGTAAGTAGTTACAAGCAGAACATATTTTATTGTTCCCCAATTTATACACCCTGTACAATATATTCGATATATACTATTCATTTTCAAAATTAGTTCAAGTTTTTTTTATACTTACTTTATTTCTTTTGACAAAATATCAAATTATAAAATATTATTGTCTTTAAAATTGATAGACTCAAACAATTAAATCAGGGGCGACTTCATTCATTGTTTTGTTTTTTTCTTTTTTTTTTTTTTATATTAATAATCACACATTTAATTTTATTTTTCTTTTAAAAAAATCGAAAGGAATTTTTTTTTAACCCCATAAAATCTAAAAATATCAAAACAGAACGAACAAAAAGAAAAATGTTTTATTTTCTCTGAAGAATTTTTTCTGTAGTTTTTGTGCTAAAAATTCATTTTTTTTTGTATAATTTTTTTTTTTCCTAAACCAAAATACAAACAATATAAATATGTTAATAATAAATTATTATTAAAAATAAAACATAAATATGTATTATTTTTTTTAATTTCTTATCCCTTTATTTTTGATTTTTTTTTTTAGTTTATTTTAAAAAATAAACCAAAAACCGATTAAATTATTTTTTGACTCGTCATTTGTTTTTAAGTTTTTACTTTTTCTATGTAGAAAATTCTCATTTCATTCATAGAATATAAATATTCAAAATCTATCTTTCAAATGTGAAAATATGTCTTAATATAAATACACATGTATACATACATACATAATATTTTATTTTATAATATTAGGCTCTAAAACTTTTTAGAATCCATAAAATATCAACCATAATATCCGCAAGATACACAACATAAATTTAAACGAAAAAAAAATATATACCTATACATAATATATTCATTAGATACTTTTTATTTTTGTTTTTTTTTTTTTTTCATTCTTTAGATTTTATTTTCAGTACACAAAAAATTTAATTTTTTTTATTTTTATTCTTTCATTCTAATTTTTGCCTGTTTTTGGGATGCCCTTCTATCATAAAACAAGCGTCATCTATAAATCAATTTGATGGGATTTAAAAAAAAAGAAAAAGAAAAACGAAAAAAAATGTTTTATACATTTCGTATTCTGAGTTTACTTTGATTACATTTGGTATGTTATAGTATTTAGAGTCATAGTAATTTTTAAACAACTTGACACATTGGATTTACTTCTGTGAAATGTTCGGTCTTCATATTATGTCTAAAAATGTTTAAAAAAAAAAAACAAAAAAAAAAGATATTTTTGGAATTAAAAGTTTTAAACTCCTTTTTCATTCTGAATGGTGTAGAATTTAAATAAAGTAGAAGTCATAAAATAGGAGTCAATGAGAATTAACCTTATAACAGATCATTAACAGTATCATTATTAATATCTTTAGGGAACAGATAACTTTAGAGAAAAATAATATTTAGTCCTTGAATTAGATACATTTGAAACATATGTTGTTATTTTAATGACTATTAAATTGAAGTAACAGGTAATATGAGTTCAAAATTCTTTATGCAAGATAATAATATTTTGTATCTTTTATTTTTTGATTTGATTATTTCAATAGCGTTATTTGGTTATTTTAATAGCATTATTTCAATATTTTACAAAGAGGAAAATGAGGAAAATTTTAGAAGTACATAAAATTGATTGGGAAATTGGCAAATTGGCAAATTTACGGTATTTTGAGGCGGGAAAATATTTATATTTAAAACACCATATACTTGTTATAGTGATTTTCAAACCGCCACAGGAGCTCAATACTGTACTACCTAGTTTCTGAAACTATAAAATAATATAACATTGAAGGATTATGAGACTAGATTAAATTAAACTTAGATTAAAGAAGATATTTTGAAGAAAAAATTGTTTTTCTTTCACAAGGGACGGTGTAAAATATCGAATGTTGGTCTAGATAGTGTTGGCCTTTAAACCACCTAAGTCAACCCCTTTTAAAACCAAACTTTAGCATGGATCTTTTAATACATTGTGACATAATCTACATTAAGGATGTGGAATGTTTGGAAAATTGAATTTGGGATAATTAAGATTATGGAGGATGAAAGGGAAAATTTGAAGAGTTATTTAAAAAAAATATAAATGTTCTTCTAAAATTTCTTTATATGATTCTTTGGAGTCCTTTATATATTAATCAAATTTAAAGCTAGTTCTAAAGATAATACAAAGGTTTTTGAATTAAGATTTATCACTAGGAAGTCCGGTTTGAGACCTACTTGTTTAAAATTTAACAAGTTTTTATTACCAGAATAAACCAAGTATTTTAAACATATATTCATTTTTATTTAATAAATTTGAAAAGCCTTTAAAGATTTTTAACAATTAAAATTTAAAACAAACTTAACCAACAATAAAAAAAAAAAATCCCATAAAAAAATAAATTACTAAGATAATAAGAAGAAACAAATTTCGAGGTAATAAAAAAAATTATTTCATTTTTTTGTTTTTTTTTTTTTTTTGTTTCATAAAAAAGCAATAAACAACAATGAAAGTATTCTGTTTTTTTTTTAAACTCTTAAGAACTCATAAAATTTGGAATTTTAATAAAGTTCTTAAAATTAAAGTAATTAAATTTTCTTTCAGTATTTTTCTTTTTTGTTTGTTTGGTTATCTGTCCTCAATTCTCAATTTCATGTGATGAATTCCTACTCAAAAATATAAATTTTTTTTTTGTAATGTTATTTGAAAACAGGTGCCATAAGGATTAGTTACTCATTAATTATCTTTTAACAGTATTATGAAATATTGTATTAAATATTATTGACACATAAAATATAGGATATGGAGTTTTGTTATAAGAATAATATTGTACTAATATTATGAAAACCATAATTTCTAATTAAAAATTTTTTTAATGTTATATCCTAAATTATATAATTTAATTATTATATTTAATTTAACGTGCCATAATTAAATTTCTAATAATATGTAATAAGATTTTAAAAATTTTAATTCGATTTATTAAAAATTGTTCCAATAAAATTAAAAATTGTCGTGATTTCACAAAAAAAAAACACTTAATATTTTGAATTTTGTGATAGATCTGATTCCTAGAAATATTTTACATCCAAAACTGAATTAAAATATTCAAAGATTTCATAAGATACTTTTGCCAGAAAACTGATTTTTTTAGTACATCTTTTCGCCCATTACGGAACTACAGACTCTTAAAACTTTGAACAGATCCTACTTTTAAATGTGTATATAAGTTTTTTCAAATTTTGTATTTAAATTTACAGTTATATGGTAGAAGATTTAACAAGATTTTGCTTCTTTTATATCTGCTTCTTTCATATATCTTTCTTATCTTATTTTTTTTTTGTACCACACTCATATGTAAATAGCTATTAGGTGTTAAAACCAATTTGAGCTTTTTGCAAAGCGAAGAATGTTCTTCACATTTTTACCTATAAAAACTTTCTTTAATCTTTAAAAAACAAGATTTACGAAGAAGAAAATTTTGTATTGACAGAAGTACATGAAAATTCAATTCAATAATAGGGTTTGATAGTCCAATCACCATATTTTGTGGAAGACAGAAGAAAATTTTATATATTCTTTTAAGTTTGTACAAATTTCTTATATCGAATATCGGTATAATTTATAAAATACATCTGGAGCTGTCGATTACTTTTAATAAAACTTCACACTTACTTTTCATAGTACTTAAAAGATTAAAACCCTTAATTACATTATATGAAGTAGGTATTTATTTTTTTTTCTCTTTTCTATTTGTGTAAAAAGATATGCTCCTTATATGACATCTAATAAAATATAATTTATTCTTCATATTTGTATAAGCTTGAGTTTTTCAAATCATAAGTTTCACTAAGCAGATGATTTATCAGCTGTACCTAGGGTACAAGACACAAATGCGTTTATTTGTGCGCCATCTGCTTTCTTATACAAGAATTATTTTATTTTTTTCATTACATATTACTTATTTTTATTAAATTATATGATACAGCCGGAGTTAAAATCAGATGTCTTTCAAATATATAAAAGATTGGTGTCTTAAGCACTACACCATTGATTAATTATTTATATAGAGTATGCACAATAAAAATATTTACACAATGTAATATTAATTGCCTTTATTTACTTAAATACATTGTAGTAAAGTGATGCAATTAATTTTAAAAATAATAAAATACAAAAATTCTGTGACACAATTTCAAAAATATCATTTATTATTTTTTATACTTTTAAATTCATCATTTATAATAATAAAATCAAAATTAAGAAAATATTTGCCCATCCACTCCTATATTTAAATTTTTTTCTTTTAATAAAACAAAAACAACACCTCTTTATACATATTCACCTCCAAACAAAAAAACAAAACAAAAAGTGCTTGTCAAAACAATAATTATTTCAAATGAATATCTTTAGTGTCCTTGTGTCCAATAATTTATTACATGCAAAGGAATTTTTTTTTTTCATCTCACTAAAATGTATCTTATTGCAAACACAATTTATTAATACAACATCATATTGCACTTAATTTTTATTTCGTGAATTTTTTTCTTATGACATACTAACACATGTATATATACACATGTACATAGGAATTACAAAAATTAAAACTATATTTTTTCTTTTCTTATTTTTACGTTCATCAGTCATCACTCATCACTGTTCTCTTCTTAAAAAAAAAAAAAAAGAAAATCTTTTCTTATCGATCTTTAAAATGTTGATTTTGATAATGCGTGTTGTCTGGTCTGGGATGTCATTATCTGTTGTTTTTATTAAAAAAAGAAAAAACCCCTACACATCCTTTTGATGTTAATTTATTGTTCTTTGACCAATATTTTGTGGTGTCGTTTATTTTGATCTTTTTATTTTTAGTTTTTTTTTTTTTTAGTTTTTATTTTTCTGTAGTTTTTGTGTCAAAGACAACACAATAATGCATTAATTTTTCACTCAAATTGCAATAAAATGTCATACGATTTATAATTCGCGCGTTTTAATCCAAAACGAAAATAAAAAATTTATTATTATAAATACAAAAAAAAAAAAAAAAAAATTCACTTAACAAAATTTATTGACCACATCAAATTTTGTTTCAAAATAAAAAAAAAAAAAAAAAAAAATACAAAATATTCATATATGACACCTATTATCAGTGATTCGAAAATAAAAATTCCAGCAAAAAAACAAAAAAAAAAAAAACTACACCAAACTGAAATATATAAAAAAAATTACAGTGATTTAATAAATAAATTTAAGAAACTGTTAATTTTTTAAAATAAAAGAATATATTACAAGTATTATACTTATGACTCATTTTTTTCTTTTTTTTCGGCACATTTAACCCTGTACCAATTTTGTTTTCTTTATTTTTTTTTTTTTTTTTATTGAAATTTTATCCTTATCAGAAAAACAAAACAAAAATTTACTAATCAAAAATTAACACCTTAAATTTTATTTTTTATTAGTATCTTATATTTTGTTTATCTTTATTTCGTTTTTTTATTTTCTTTATTTTATGACTTGTCAGTTTTATTTGTTTTTTATTTGTGACATTTTACAGTCAGTGTCAGTCATTTAAATATTCAGTTCAGTTATTAATTTGAATCCTACAAGTAAAATGTCAAAATAATTCCAATACAAAAATATAATTATGCATGATTGTATAAGTGTACTAAATAAAAGTCTCCAATCACATACATAAAAATTGTTAATGTCAACCAATAAGAGTTATTGATGTGTTTTTAACTCTTTTAAACAGAGTTAAGAAATGTCAAAAAAAAAAAAAGAAAACAATAAAATAAAAATAAAAAAAAAAAAGAACGCAACATGTTATAACTTTTCACTCTTGTTTAGGTTTTTTTTTTGTAATGATTATTTTAAAATTGTTTTTGAAGTGAAGCCATTATTCCGTTTCGTATTTTTTTTTTTTTTTTGTTGTGTCATTTGTGAAGACACAGCTGAAGAGTTCTTTGAATAGAAATAAGTGATATCATTCATCTAAAGCTATTGAATTGCTCATTGAAAATTGTATTCAATTTGGTTTTTTTATTTTGTTTTCAATTTTGATTTTAGGCACGAGTCAAAATTGGTATTGTGATGGGTTTGGCTGTTCTTTTCTGTTTTTGTTCTGTTCTTTTCAATTCTTAATATGATCTCACTAATATTATGCCAATTTTTTTTTTTTATTTTTATTTTTCTGATCATTGAAGTGCATTGAATTATAACAAGGTTTGTAATGCATCAAATGAAATTCCACTGCAAAGTTTTTTTTTTTTTTTGTTTTTTATTGAATGTACTGTAATAGTGTAACGTACATGGTACCACCAAATGATCGAGTGTCATGACTATAAATAAAAACTAAAACAAATTAAAAAAAAAAAAAAACAAAAAAAAAAAAGGAATAAGACGTTTAAAATATATGAATAAATAAGAGTTTAAGAACAGAACAAGAATAAATTGATTAACCAAGAGTTGTTTTTAAAACAATAACATAAAAAAAAAAAAAAAAAAAAAACAATACTATAGGTTTGTAAGTATAAGTATCTACATACATCTATAATGGTTTGATTTTGAGGTGAAAGACAGCTCAATGTCCTCGAATTGAATCTTTTTTGATATTCAATGATTTAAATTGATTTTATTTTTTATTGTTATTATTATGTTTTTGTTTTTGTTGTCGTTGTTTAAATGATTTTATTTTTTTTGATGATGGAATTCCAATGCAACAATTACAATAACAATAATATAAGGAGAATTTCTTTTTCAATACTATAAATTGTTGATTATTGAGGAAATAATGAAACTCGATACCACTCATGACTGTAAATAAATTATTTTATAATAATAAAATCTTGTAAAAAATATAACCAATCAAACGAAGGAGACTTCAAGGTTCCAATTTTTTTTTTTTTTTAGATCCATTTTTAGATTCTTTTTTACATATTATATATGTACCTATAGATGAAGTTTATATGTATTACAATGGAGTGATGAACATTCAAATTATTTCCGATGCATTTTTTTGTTTTTTTTTTTTATTTTTTTATGTTTATGCAGTGTATTTTTAAAGGTATTTTCAAAATATATTTTTAAAATTTTGCTAAAAAGAAGCCAATTAGGTATTTGTGTCAAATTTTAAACATTTAGATCAGTTTCTTCTTTAATTTTATTTATAGTATATTTTAATAATATTCGAAATTAACTCATTAGGTTGAGTGTAAAATGAACATAATAATAAAGTCAAATAAATGTATCTTAATTAAAGAGTATCAAATTCAGGAAATATTTAAGTAGGTATACAATTGTTCCTATATGGTTTTTGATATTTTCTATATCTTAAATATTATAAATTTCTTAATTAAGATGTCAGTTGTCAATATAATTTTAACTATTCGACAAAAACAATTCCTGTTTATTTATATAATGTTTATAAAAAAGTTTTCTTTTATTCCTCCCAATATAGTAATAATGCCTTTTCTGAACGTTTTGTTTACAGTCCACGATTCCAAATATCCATACAGGAAAATAACACGAAATAAAAGATTTTTGCTTTGTAAAAGTTCAGCACTAGCAAAGATATTAAAACTTTAAGGATTTCGAATCCGTTCCAGTGAAAATAAAAAAAAAAATTAGGTTTGTAAAATTGTAAGGGTGGTAATAACTTAAATTAAATGAAAATATTTAAAATTTAAGAATACAAAATTGATACATACAAAAGGACTGCTGCCTGACGATTTATATGTGTGATCTTTATTTAATGCTGGCTCTTAGTATTATTAGATATCTTAGAAATTCTGGTTTCTTTAAATTTTTAAGTTTTCTTGTTGTTAAATTTTCTTTAAAGTACTTCTATTAAATCATTTGATCATATAATTTCTTATTAAATTTTGTTTTAAAGCAATAAAATCGCATTTCTATTAAATACACCTTCTGTTCTGTTCTGTGTAACTATTCTTCTTAATTTTAATATCGTTTTTTTTTCCTAATGCTTTGTTGTTAAAAATTTGTTAGTAAGTTAGTAAGTTAATTATAATTGGAATAGTATTAGATTAATAACTTAGGTTGAATTTAATTAAGTGAATAAAGATGAATTGAAATGAATTGAATTGAATTGTTCATCTAGTTACTTATGGAAAATATGCTACCATAATATTGGAGAACCTATGAAGAACCTTGGAGAATCTACACACCAAACAGAAACAATCAATAGATTGAAACCCCTTAATATGTACTTATTTATATAAAATAAAAAAGTTTTTTTTTGACTTTGAATACCTATATAGTTTTTTTGAAGTTGATGGGCAATATATTAAAACCATGTCTTGAATTTCTTTAAAATAAACGTTCAAAATATTTTAAAATTTATATAAAAAAAAAGCATTATAAGAAATTTATGCAAAAAATTCTTTCTGAAATAAAAAATCATTAATTATTTTTTTTTTTTTTTAATTTAAATTCAGCACCTTAATGTAAATGATTTATTTTGGCATTTTTGTAAGTAAATCAACTTCATCACAAAATTGTCGGATCACCAAAACCAATAAAAAATAAAAATACCAAAAAAACAAAGAAGAAAAAAGAAATAACTTTACCAAAACTTTTAATTATGCCTCTCTTAACACATAAGATAAAAGGGCCTAAATAGAATACAGAATATATAAAAATGTTTTCTTAAGAATTTTCAGATTTAAATTCATTCTTTTTACGTTATCCTTGAATTAGTTTTTTTTTGCATATACATCAATACGTACTTACAAACGTGATAATTTATTACCACTCATTAAATCTCACGGTTATCTACAGATATATATATATACATTATATATATATTTTTTTTATTGTTTTTATAGTTTTTTTTTTCGTATCGAATATATTAAAATTAACCTCTAAAAATAAACAGTCAAAGAATCAAAAATCGATCAGAAGTTACTTATAATCACTGCAACAATAACAACACCAAATATATAACCCTTTAATCCAATAAATTTTTTTTTTTTTTTTTTTGTTTTTAGTGATTCAATATTTGGATTAAAATCAGACATTTTTTGAAATGTTGCATGGGTAGAAAATAAAAAGACTGTAGTTTTTTGTTTTGCATTCCTTTTTTGCCAGGTTTTTAATCATTTACCAGAAAAACAGAATTCTAAAGTTCATGTCAAAGGAAAGCCTATTTTTAAAAACCAACCAACAATATTTAACACAATCTCTTATATTGAAAAGTTAAAGAAAAAATTGGACAAAAAAAAAAAAAAAGAAAAAAGTAACAAAAAATTAAATGTGATGATCGCTACTCTTGTGTTTTTTTTCTTTTTCTTATTTGTTTTAATCCACCCCGGTTAATTAACGATTTTTCATCGAATTGATCGTAAATTAAATGTTGCACGCAGTTAAACACTAATAAAAAATATACAAAAAAAAAATAAATAAATAAACATTAAAATATACACTAGGCACAAAGGTAAATCAACAACAGGTAAAAATCAATTTAAAATTCTGTTGTTTGTTTAGTGGAAATAATTATTGTTGGAGTTAAAGTTGTTTTTATTGTTGTGATTATTCTCAGATTATTAGCTGAGATTTCTGTTGAAGATTTGGCACTTTAAGAACACTAAAATGATTTTTTTTTTTTCTGTTACATTGGTTATACTTTTGTTGTTAATCCTTAAAATTTGTTTTTAACAATACCTTCAATTTTGCAAAAAAAAAAAAACAAAATTAAATAAAAGAAAAAAAAAAAATGAGAATTCCAAGATATTCCAATATCATGTCAATACCATTTCAGAATTTACTCGGTTCTCTTTAAAAAAAAAAAAAAAAGTCGAAAATGATTAAAAAAACAAAAAAAAAACCTTTAAAATTGGATGAAAATTGATTTTAAAATTTTGATAAAACGCTTAAGAACGCTTCAAAAAAGTACAAAAACAAAGAAATTTATTGTTTTTACTCAACTTAAGAATTCATTGCTTATAACAGTGGCCGGCCGGTATGTCACGTTGCAAACAAAAGAAAATTTAATGAAAACGAAAAAAAAAATTAATTGAATTTTGTAGTTTTTATTTTTTGTCTTTTGTTTTTTTTTTTTTTTTTGTTTTAACCAACTTCAGATCTATCTTTTTTTAAGAATCAGGACAATCAAATTAAAAATTTACAATTATTTGTTAACAAATTCTTATTTTTTGTTTTTTTTTTGTGCTTAACAAAAATATTAAGATTCCAGAAGTTTTAAAAAGTTTAAGCTTGGATAAAAAATTAATTAATTTAAAACTGCCGACTTATAGCTTTATTAGTTAAAAAGTATCATAATTAAACTTAAGGTGTACATTCACTCAAGATATCTAGCAAGAAGTTAAATTTAGTTTAAGCTTTTAATTCAAACTTAGATATCTGTTAACACTCGATTAGAACAAATTAGATCTATTGTCCTTTGATTTAAAATAGATTTTAATTTATTGAAAAATTGGGGTTGATTGATTAAATTAATATACTTCTGAGATTATTTGGAAAAAGTGCTCCAGTAACCCAAAACTAATTTTTCCTGGAAGCAAACACACGAAAACGATTAGAATATTAGAAAAGTGTAGGTGTCATTACGATAGCTTTGCAATAATTGACATGATTATCCTTACTTATTGACATGATTACCCTACTTATTTGTAAGAGAGTGCTATTGTTTGTAGTACAACAGGTACTTTAGGAGAAATCTATTTGTCAATTCAAAAGAAGTCAAATTTTCTTTTTTTCATTTAGAAAATCCAGAATTTTTGAAATTTCATGGTACATCATAGAAATCATAAATTTTCCACATAAAATTGACTAAATGTGAAATTTTTGTCTAAATTTTCAATCATCCAAAGATTTTGTGCGTATTTTCCTTTAAAAATTATTAAAGTGTTTTAATTAATATATTTAATTATTATTAAAATTATTTAATTTAATTAAGGAAAATTAAACAAAGTCAGTACAAAGAAGTAGAAAATGTATAAGTATAAAAGCCCCCAAGTTTTCTTGGTGCGTGGTTTCTTGAATGCAAAATTCTGATATAAAATTCAGGTGGAAAGATGGTAGATTTTTAGAATTTTATTACTAATTTTTTTTTTAATTAAATACACGAAAACTATAAAAAAAAACAAGGAAGAATTTAAACTAAAGATTTTTAAAAAACGAAAATTTTTTAAAAGACTATCAAAACAGTTAGAGTTTTAATAGTTACGCTTCGCTTTAAAAAACTTTATACCGGTGTCTAAGTTACTGCTGTCTAAAAATAGGAAAATTTCCATTTTTGACTAGATACTAATATTTCCTAAATAGGGGAAGGTATAAAAATCAATTCAGAAGTAACATATAACAATCCCGAAAATTCCTTCTTCCTTTAAATATTTTCTAATTTCTTTTAATTTCAAGATTCTAACTAAACGCATACCGGAATCTTACACCAAATTTTTCTTAGAATTTCGCATGATATGAAGCAGAAAATTTTGTTTTCACATAACGGTAAATAATAAATATCAATACTAAATTTCAAAAGATTGTATCATGTGTTTTGATATTGTTTTATGAAGATAAAAAGAAAATCCTGTCATTTAACAGTTTTAGATTGAAAATGTTTAAAGAATATATAGGGCTTTTGTAATTAAGCTATAGGTACTGTTTCGTGCGTAATGAGTGGGTCAAATTGTTCAAAAAAATTATTTTTTTTTTTAGGAGTTAACATTTCCCCATATAGTTAAAATTTCCTTGGTCTATCTTAAAGCGTGTAAAACAGAAGAACGGACGGCCAAATAGACGCAATAAAGTCAAACTAATAAGTAAATATTTCAAATTTTTTTTTTTCATAAGTTTGCTAAAAAATGGAAGATGTTAGAACAAGTTAAACTATAAAAATTGACAATAAAAAATACTAGATTTGAAGATGAACCAAGTTTAACTAAGTTGGATACCTTAAAATGATTACCTATTTTTTTTTTTTGGTTTTTGTTATTTTTAAATTAAGATACCGTGCCCATTATCGTAATAAACACTAAAACTTGACTTTAACTCATGTGTCAAAAGGTAAAAAAATTTTTTTTTATACATATATTATTATGTAGGTATATTTTTATTTTTTACTTTTTATGACTTTAATATTAAAAAGTTTTAATATTCCTTTTTTTTTTTTATTAAAAAAAATTTATTACCGTATAAAATCATTAAGTTTTTTTTTTTATTATTTAAAGAAAATAATAAAAAACAAAAAAAAAATATGGCGAAAATATTAAAATAATATAATAATCATTCTAAAAAATGACGATTGAATAAAAGAAAAGAATGAATATTACGCAAAAATTATTGCAATTTGCAAATTTATTTTTTATTTAAATGCCCACTCAATTTTTTATTTTTATTTTTTACCTGTTAATTCTTGTCCTATTTGAAAAAAACAAAAACAAAAAATTATTTTCAATGCATTTCAATTTATGCGTTAATTTTAAAGTGATAAATGCATAAGAACGTTGAAATTATTGAGAATACACATTTTAATAAGACTTTTAAATAGTTCCCTAATTAAATGTTCCGATGAATTTCTATTGGAAGATGAAATTAAATTCAATATACGCACATCCCTGTGGTTGGTATCATAAATATTTAGTCAATTTAATATAAAAAATTAAAATTTTTTATTTCTGATATCGCAGATCGTTTGGATCTAGATATTAGTTCTAATTTAACCTGTCATGACAATAATTATACAGTCATCGACAATAATTATTTGAAAGAACATCATTTTAAGGATACAAACAACTTTACAGGTTAAATTAAATTAAATTTCATGTTGTTGTTGAAGTTGACGTTATTGAGACTCTTATAACAATAGAATTCCAAAAATATTTTTTTCTTATATCTATGATTTTCTTCAATAGTAATTTTATGTTGACCTTATGTGAAATTTCATTAAATAATAAAATTGTTCGAGATAAGTTGATACATTTACGATCAATTTTGTTATTTTTTTAATCTATGAGCAGCAATTCTTTAAAAATTTTTTTTTTTGACTAATCGCTATAGTACCAAACGTTACTATTACTATTTTGCTACAATTTCCATATACGATTATAAGATGATTTTTGCACTATTGTCAAAGAATTCCTTCATCAAAATTTTAAGGTTTTATAACAATTTCTTTGGCTTCCCAATCTTACGTAAATTTAACTTGTAAATATTTACTTTAACAGAAACCTTATACGGAGATGTTTTTAGTTCCTAACTGCCATCACGTTTTTTTTTTAATTTCCTTACAACATTTTTTGTTCTTTTTCTGCAAAAATAGGTGGAAATCATTGAAAAACACTATAAAGGAGTGAAACTTGTAGAGTTCTCTATAAATGTGTGGAACTTTAATCTACGAAACACATTAACACAACCTTTCTTTTATGACCACATTATAGGTTATATGTCCTTTAGTACTAATGTACTGCTTGTTCAAGGAAAGTAAATTTTAGGGAATAAAAATTGATTTTAAATTGACAAAAATATTATGAACATAGTTTTTAATATTTACCGTTGAACGTTGTACATATATGTAATCGCCTTACCAATTTTAACCGCATCAAATCTTTTCGAAAAATTTTTATTCAGATACTGTACATAGATAGTTTTTAACTCTAAAAATTAGTTTTCAACATCAGGAATTGCATTATATCACCTTTGCGATCATTTTGCAATACATGTAGTTGCTAATTTCGAAAGATCATAAAAATAGAAAAAAAAAACAACAATTTTTTATGACTTTACCACAAGGGGTTAAATTGCGTTTTTTTTTTGCTATATATAAAAATTGCGTTCAGTAACGCGTTGTTATTTTAAAAGTTGTAAAAATATATTTTATTTCTTTAAAAAAAAATTCTTTTGTCTAAATTATAATTCTTTTTATTTTATTGTAATAAATTGGTTATTAAAAAAATTATTTTTGTTTTCGCTATTAAATCTTTTTTTTCTTTTTTACAGGGCATGTAAAATTTATTTTTTGTAATTTTAAAAAAAAAATTATTTTTTGTAAAAAATGAAGAAAAAAAAATGTTCTTTAAATTTTAAATGAAAGATTTGCTCTGGTTCGATAGTTTTTTTTCTTTTTTTTTTTTTTGGTGTGCATAATTATAGGAGTAATTGAAAAGTTATAAAATTTAATTATAATTTTGTTCCGTTAATTAAATTATTTAGCCGATTGTAAAACTTCAAAGGAAGTCCAATAATGGAATTGAGGTAAATTATTATTTAAAAATGTCATTATGAATGTCATTAATTATATTGTAATTCTAAGATTAATATAGTATACATGGTAAGAACTAAAAGAATTTAATTGAAATAGTTTTAGATCATATTTAGTTTTTCTAAAATTCAAGGAAATGCAAAAATTTTAATTTCAAAGATTGGATGCAAAAAAGAAAAATATACCGGCACACGCTTTTCTTGATTTAATCAATTTTGTTCATTTAAATTTATATCTAATTAACACCCATAATGTTGTCAATAGATTGAAATAAAGCTCATGTTCTATAAAAAAAAAAAAAAAAAAATTTGAATGTCACTACTTTAATCCAAATATTTATTATAAAATTTTCAATTTTTGTAAATTATAACAAATTGATTATATAAAACATCAATAATTTTCCTTCTTGAGACGATATTGAATTTTTTTTGGCTTTTTATATTTTCAATTTTTATCCCTCACCCTTCGCCAAAATAAATTTTAGTAGGTAATAATTTTTTTTCTAGTATTAAAATAATATGAAATAGGAAATAAAATCAAAAATCCTTTTAATTTATTACAACATAAATTTTTATTTTTCACTCTTCCAAAATACAGAAAAAAATTTTATAGAAGCTTCTAAAAAAACAAAAAAATCTATAGTTGCAACTTTTACCTAAAAAAATTTTTAAAAATTATTCTTTCCTTAAAATATGATCCTTTTAAATATAATATTTCATTTATTTTTGGACAAAAACAAGTACAGTTGTGGAAAATTAATATTATGAATAGCTTTTTAGGACCTTTAACAACTTAGGTAGAAGACCATTATAAACTCAGAGCTAGAACATTAGGACTTATTAATACTTGTTCTCTGCCCATACTTCAGATAGTTATCTGTTTTAAAAGACAGGAGTGTCGAGTCTCAAAATCTCGCATTTTAAATTTAGATTTTTAAAATATCACGTGTTTTAAAATTTGGTTTTTTTTTCATGATATTTTTCATTTTTTGATTGTACCCAAATTCATAATTTTCCATTGTGCTGAATTCCATTATTTTGCTGAAATATGTATGTAAAAAAATAAATTAGGAAAGATTTTAGAGTTGGTTGTAAAATCAAGGTTTCAATAATTCGTTTAGTGGTGATTTAGAGGCAACAGACTTCACGGCAGTCCAGATAATTACGCACGTATTTCAAAATAAGAGTGATTTTTTTGGGAATTCGTTACAAAAAAAAAAGGATTCAAGGATTCAAAAACATTTTTCAAATTATTGAATTTCATTTTTTAGGCATTGCTTATAAAGACAATGCAATTTATTTTGGAAAAATTTAAAATTTATAACGGAAATAGAGTGTTCTCCTTTTCCTACAATTTTTATTTTGGAATGGTGAAAATCGCGAAATTTTGAGACACAAGTTTTGACACACGAGATTTTTAGATGCGAGATTTTGAGACACGAGCTTTCATATTCAATCGTTTCAAAACTTTTAGGTCGTCTTGCAGACTTATACCTCCATATAAATGAATAATTAAGTTTCTCAGATCAACCTTGAACAAAACTTTATGTCATTATAATATTTTAAAATTATATATCCGTAAGTGTACATGATTTCTATTAAATTCTATCCAAAATATTATTGAATGACACCTGATTTTGTATGTATGTGTGTCTACGTGAATATTTAAAATCCAGAATAAAATTAAAAAAAAAAAAAAAAAATATGTTTGAAAACAGTAACGTCAACTTGCTACTAAATGGGGAAACAAATAAAAAGAACGGACCAGAAAACATGAAAAAAAAAAACAGAAAATCATACCTCTTCCATATCAAAAAAAAAAAAAAAAAATAAGAAAACCATAAATAAATAATATAAAAACAAAAAAAAAAAAATTCATACACCTTTTGATCCTTATACGAATAATATTTTTACCCTAAAAGAATTCTTTTATTTTGGTTTAATTTTTTTTTTTTTTTCTATTAAATATAATAAAAAGGATATATTTATAATATGTATGTATATATCTTTAAAAAAAAGAAGGTTATTATTTTGATTTTGAAAATTGTACACGTATTCAATAATTTTTTTTTTTTTTTTGAACATAAGTCCTTGTAAAAAATTTTTTTTTCGATTGATGGTTGTATTGAATGTTTTAAATAAATTTTAGAAATTCTTTTTATTTTTATGCATTGTGTTTGTTGTTGATGATTTTTCATCATTTTTATAACAAAACTATAATCCTTTACAGTTATTTTTTATGTTTTTTTTTTATTTGTTTTTTTTGTTATAATATAAATGTAAGTAATTTTGTTTTTGAAGTTCCTGCCATTTAGTTCGTCAATTTTTTTTAGATTAAAAAAAAAACAAGGAAATAAATAGTAGGGATTTTGGAAGTGTATGGCATGATGAATGAAGATGAAGAGTTATTTTTGTTTTTGTGTTTTGGTTTTTTTTTTTTTTTTTTGAATTGCATTTATAAATGTTTTTTTTTAGAAGAAGAAAAACTAAAATGTTACTCTGATATTTATAAGAAAAATAAATAAATTTTGTTAATATCGAATTGAGAACCGAAATATATATCGAATATCGAAAACCAGAGAATTGTGACAAAAAAATTATTAAAATTAAATAATTAAGATCATATTGTTAAGAAATGCAAAGAAATATACACAAAAACTTCTTATAAGTGAGAAGGAAATAAATAAAGATGGTTTTAAGGTTATCATATGGAGGGTATTGTATTAATCAATACTTACGCAAAAGCTTCAATTTAATTTGAGATTTTTATAAGGTTTCAAAATAATATTTTTAATATTTCCCATATCAAATAGTTCACATGCATTTTCAAAGGAGGCATATTATATCTAAATCTTTTCTTTATTTTATCTTCATAATAATACTATCTAAACGCAACCTATAATATTGCCTGATTTCTATTTACCGAAAAAGATTCTTTGTGAAAAATTTACATTAGGCAATTAAACTATTTCAATTTAATGATTCAATTCAAGTTGTATTACAAACTGATTATCAAAAAATGTATAATACTTCTTTTCAAAATAAACTTTTTTATATAACAGTGTAATTTAGGTGCAAAAACATTAATATAATCAGAGAAATAAATATATTGTGCTATTTGAAAACTATAAAAACAGAAATGGGGAAATTTTGTATTACAAATTAAATTTTCTACATTTTTTCTTTTAAAACCGGAAAATGTTATTTTAAAACTTTATTGGATTTTATATTCTAAGAAAATGAAATTTACCTTTATAGATTGATGGTTTCCATGTCTAAATTTTAGTACTAAAAATTTTCCATCTTCAAATATTCTCTACCAACTTAGAAATACTTAAGGATCCAAATCCTATATTATTTTTTCTAGCTAGCTATTTTTTATTAGAAGCAAAAAGTTAACAACCTAACAAAATACCCAAGGTAACAAGTAAACATATCTAAGTTAAGAATGGGTGAACGGTTAGTTTGTTTGTAATATTTATAATGAAAAGAAAGACTTTGTCTGGTATGGAAAATGCTATGTCTGGTATATGTCTGACATAGGTTAGTTCCAATAGTGACATGAAAACAAAAATACTTGCTGGTTTTTGAAATACTTAAAATTAATAAACTAATTTTATAGCGACAAATACTTAAAAGAATAGTACAGAGTTAAAGAAATAATTGAAATATTTTACATTTTGGCGTTGTAGTGTTAAAATTTAATATCCTCTAAGTGTGGTATTTCGTAATCAGATATATAGCATATTCATTAATGACATATAGGTTAACATCTACTTTAAAGATCATGAAGTAAGATTTGAAAATTTTTTAATTCTTAAATCTTAGATAATTTGATATTGTTACTCTAATTCTTTCACAATTTAAGTTTTCATTCTTCTGTAAAATTTTATTTATACAATTTTCTATTTTTTTTTTATATTTAGTACACCATAACATTTCAAATTCAAAAATATAAAAAACAAAATTCTTTCAACCTAATCTAGTCCTTCATAGTCATGTATGACCGTAAAATATCAAATAGTACAAATCAACCCTTTTTTCTGTTTTTGTTGATTTCCCTTTCTATTACTGTTTTTGATAAAAAAAAAACTATTGATGGAAAATCAATTCTTAAAAAAAAATCCTTAAATAAAAAAAAAAAAAATTAAAAGAAAAATTCAAGAATCAAAATTTTGAGTTTTTTATTTTATTAAATAGAAAATAAAATCAGCAAAGCTATACAAAAAAAAAAAAAAAATTTGTATGAAAAATCACATTTCAAAATCAAAGGACCTGATTTTTCTTAAATGATTGAAAAAAAAGGGATTTCAAAGGAAATACAAAACAAACAAAAGAAAAAGCAAAAAATATAATACTATGATATGTTATGATGAATTGACATTTCGATGAAAAATTAAGGATATTGTTATGACGAAGAAAGGACATTTACATGAAAACCAACAAAAACATAATAATATGAACTTAAGGTAAAAAAAGGAGAAAAAAAGTGATATCAAGTCCAATTTTCAGATGCCAGGGCTACACTCTGTCATTAACCAATTTTATACCTATTTGAAATACGAAGACTGATTGGAATGGTAATGACATATATATATACATATTTTATAATCCGACAAAAATGTTCATACACTAGTAATCATAAAAGTATATGTATAAAGATGTATCAGAAAAAAGAAAGTCTTATTTATGATGTCATATTTGTTCCTAACCCATTTAGTGCATTGTTTTAATAGAGTAGGGCTTATTTAACCTTACATAAAAAATGTTCAAATTATATAACATATTATAACTAATTTATAAAAATGCGTATATCTCTTTTTAAAATTATGATACCTTTTTTTTATACCTACTTTGTTTAGTATAGGTATAACAAAGGAACAGGATGTAAACGTATAGGTTTGGATAGGAACAGGATGAATACTATTATAGAATAGTTTTTTTTCAGAATTCGATTTCAATTAAACCATAAGTTACTAATATTTCATTAAATAAAACATACATAATACAAATCGATTATTTACATTTGCACATACATAATTATATGAACTTGAGGTGTATATCTTGAAACCATATTTATATATTTTTTTTTTATTACTAAGTAATTAAAAATTAACAATTTACAGAACATTTACTTCAAACAACCGTATCTACTCGTATATGCCTAATTCTTATCACAATTTTTTAATATTCTTCAGAGTGTGCATTTTATTTTGCTGCTGGCTGTAAGAATTTTTTTTCTAAATTAAAATGAATCTTATATTAATATAGGTAAGGATTGATGTCCTGTATTATTTGAATTATTTTTCTTATTTTATCAACAAAAAATAATAATAAAAAAAATCGAACAAAATGAAAAGTGATGAGAAACAATTTTTCACGGACTTTTCATTTTTTCTTCTTTTTCTATAAATTGTTAGGGTTTTTTTTTTTTCTTTTATTTTCCAAACATTGAATTTTCATTGATTTGGGGGGTTGATGATAGAAAAAATTCATCAAATTTGACAATACGTGTCAGTCATCATGGGTTTGAAAAATTGAAGATGATATGAAATGATATATTTAATATAAAAAAGGACAAAAAAGGACTCGTAAGGACTTTTTTTTGTAATTTTCTTTTTGTTTTCTTTCTGATATGATAAAATTTGAAAAATTCTATTTTATTATAATTCAAAATCTTTATTTGTTTTTGTTAGGATAACAAGAGATTTTCCAAGAGTGTATTTAGAGATGATAATGGTTTTTTGAAAAAAAATTATCTCATTTCAGGGAATTTGAAATGTTGTTTTTTTTAGTTTTTTATTTATACAAAGGAACTGTAAAAATTTTGAAGTGTTATATTTTATAAGGACAAACAAAAAAAAAAAAAGTATATGGTTTTGACATGACAATGATTAAATGGGTGGTATATTATGTATTTATATAATATTTTATACTATGGAGAAATCAAAAATTTTATTTCTAATATTTCCTTATATATGCATATCTATGTATGTATTCATCCTTAAAAATAATTCCTTAAATTAAGTAGGAATGATATTTTATTTAATTCTTTTTTTAACGTTTGTAAAATAATTCTTAAAATTATTAAAGGTTGTTAAAAGTTAACATTTCGTAAGGGAATGATTTTGTTCTATGCTTGAAAATAAGATTTAAGTATTAAATTATGATTGTTTTTGGACCTTAAATTTATTTGCTTGAGTATTGAAGAAAGTAATTCGAACTATGAATCTGTAATATTTAGTTTATATTATTATAGAACTACCGAAAGATGCCGCTTTCAAAATATTATTTTTATATATTACCGAAAAAAAAAAATTGATGGATCAGACACAAAACAAAATATTATTCCAAACATCTTTCTTTCCCAACTTTATTTTTAAGTTTAAAATATTCTTTTTCCATATAATTTAGCATTTCTATATGAATCTATAAATGTATCATATGTATATATTAAAATATAATCTTTCAATTAAATAACAACTTTTAAGGCATAGTTTTTTTTTTCTCTCTCTCAAATAAACTCTTATCTTTGAAACTCCTTCAAATAAAGCAATAAATTTCAATTTATATCTCCAACATAAAAATAAAACACAATCTAACCCAACCCAATTATTCGTCTATCTAAGATATATACATTTAATTCACAATTAACTTGCAATCAATTCACATTATTCACAATTTTTTATTAAAGTTTTTGTTTTCATTAATCGTAACTGATCGTAACTTGATGTTCACGATTGCAACAATATTCAAATGTAAAAACAAAATAAATCTTAAAAATCATTGTGACAAATATTCGCTACAATATAAAATTAAATAAAAAACCATTAAAATAAAATGAGAAAAAAAAAAATTTTTATTTTTAATTTAAACTGGACTTGATAATACCGATGATCATTTTGCAAGATCATAAAATATAAAAATAAAAAATATAAATTTAGAAAATCTAAAAAACAAAAAAAAGTTTTATATACGATCACTGCGATTGTATATAAGTAGTACTATTTTATTTGTGAGTTAATTTTGAAAGACGTAAGAAAAATATAATAATAACAATGACACATCAACGATGATGACGACAACGACAACGACGACGACGACGGACGACGACAATTCACAAAAATAATAAAAAAGAAAAAATAATTAGATCAGAATATCACCACGATTCAATGAAACTGATATTCTAAATTGAAAAAAAAAAGCAAAAAAACAAAAAAAAACCAGAATTGATCTGAACTGATCTGAACTTTTTTTAAAACTAATTTTTTAAGTGATTTATGGTGATTTAATATTGACATTGATGTAGTGAGATCATTTTTTATGGAGAGTTAATAAATTAATCAAATCGCAAAAAAATAACCAAGAAAAAAATTAAACTAATAAAAAAGAGAGCAAACCAAAATCAAATAAAAAAAAAGTTTAATTTTATTAAAAAAAAAAACAACAAAAAAAATCAAACAGACGATAGATAGACGCTTTAGTTGACTAGATAGTGAATATTAGGATGATTTGGCTTTTTTTTTGTTTGTATCACCTTAAAGATCATTGAAATTAATACAAATTTATAGGTGTCACTTAAATGTTTTATTTAAAGTTTTTTTTTTTTTTTTGTATAATTTTAAAAAAAATTTATTTTAGAATGGAATTTTTTAAAGTAATTTAATTTTTTTTCGGAGTAATTTATAACTTTTATTAAAATCTCAAATTACATTTTAAAGTTTTTAGAATTTTTTTTATTTTTTAATGTTGATTTTTAGAAAAAACGAATAATTATAAATATGTGAAACTTTGAATTGAACGAATTCTATTAGGTAATATACCTATATTATAGAATTTTTTTTTAGTTTATAGTATTTAAAGCATTATTAGAATATTTTAAACAGTTTTTTTGACTCAAATTTGATTGGAGTTAATCCCGTTATTTAGAAAAAAAAAGAAAAAATTTTCCATGCTATATGGAAATTGTTATATTTTTTTATTTAGAAATTTTCATTACAAAAAACAAAATCATCTGAATTTCCATGTTAACTCAATAATTGACTTTTCCAAAAATTTTTTTTTCTTCAATGTAAAAAAATCGCATTTTTATTAACATTTTTATAAAATCTAGAAAAATTGTTTGTATTCATCACATATTTCAGATTCTTCATCAAACTTTAAGTTTCACTCAAACATTCATCTTTTCATATTTTTGTCAAATTCTTCTAACTTTTTAGCTTTATTAAATTGATAAAAGCCCTGATCTATTTGAAAATATCAAATCTTATTTATACTACAATAATCTTATTTTATCTTTGAAAATTTTGGAAGTTTCGGTCACGTTTTACATTTTAATTGATTAATTAGACTTATCATATTTCAACTCAACGTTTCTACTCATTTATAGAATTAAAATGAACAACATTTATAAATATTAGAGTTAAATAAAATAAAAAGAAAATAAAAAATAATAATCTTGTATGTTTTTAATTTGAACTTTGCGCAATTCTACAATTTGTGATGATAAGGTTTATTTTAACAGTCAGTTATGTATTTTGTAATTGAGCGTGAAATTATTGAGATAAGTTTTTTTTTTTTTTTTAATAATATAATTTGTATTATTACAACCCCATAAGATGAACTTCTGATAAAAAAAAAAAACTGTCGTAATAAATTTAAGAGAATAAAGTACCGCTAATAATTAATATGATTTTCATAGTTTTGTTTCAGAAATAACTGGTAGGTATAGAAAAATTATCTTTTAATATTTTTATATTTTGAAATTTAATTCTTAGAAGTAGATTTTTGATTATTTTTTAAATTTTGAAAAAAAGCTTTTACTCTGGTCTATAATTTTTAAAGGCAATATATGAGTATATAAATATTATTAATATGAATTTTTATAAAAATATTATGACGTGTAGATTTATTTTATACTTTTCATAAGATTTAATTGAGTATTTTTTCATACAAGATACACACTCGTACATATATTATTATAGGATTGATAGTAGTAATCATTTGATGATTTAATTTTCTCATACTTGCTTGCAACAGAGATGATTTCAACACCAAAAAAAACGAAATGCTGACTAATCTCTCTAAAAAATTGCCACTACTATTCCTAACCTACAATTTTAGGGAGAAGATTTGCAGCATTCAACAGATTTAAACATGCTATGGATATCGAGTTAAACCAAAAATTGACTTGATCAAATCACATTTTTGGTATAGCTAAAGATGCAGCTAAATGTTTGAGTTTTTTGTATCGCTGCAAAACTTACTTTTCTGCAAGTGATATTCTCAATATCTTTAAAATGTACATTAAGCCGAAAATGGAGTATAATGCAAACGTTTAGATTGCAGGCTTTCAAACAGAGCTGGGTTATCTAGATAATGTGCAAGACAGAGCTATTCGTCTAATGAACGACCCCAGTTTAACTTCAATGCTCACTACACACAGCCATCGTCGTACAGTTGGGACACTGATCTTGTTTTATAAGTCAATTTAATCTCAAATAAGTTTGATTCGCAATATTATGTCAATTACTTTGGTCTTCTAGGAAAAATAACACAATATAAATTATGTACTGCAATATAATGTGCAATATTGTGCGGTTTTTATATTTCAATATTTCAAACCCCATTCTAACGAACAAGTCATGCAGAGCTTTACGATGAGTCCTTTAATACATAATGTATAATTTGATTTTGGGAATAAGGATATGAGAAGGGTGCTTGAAAAATTGGGTTTGGAATAATTAGGTTTTTATGGAGGATAAATGGAAAAATTTGAAGAGTTATTTTGAATATTTGTTTTAAATTTCTTAAAATTGGATATACATATGAATAATCATATTTAGGGATGGCTAAGGTTCCCATGTGCTGGCTAACGTTCCATAAACGTGACGTACGCGTAACAAATGTATTTCCGAATACTGTGCTAAGTCATCTTGACAGTTGGACAGTGCAGAGTTGGGTTTCTGTCGGAAAAATTAATTCATTTATTTCTTTAGAAAATGTGGAAATTATTAAATTTATATACAATAAAGGTAAATAATCATTTTAATATTAAACGTTAATCTTAATATATAAAAGTTCACAAAAAAATACAAAAAAAAAAACTTACAATAATAAATTTTCATAAAAATTTAACTCAAAAAATTTACTCATAAATTTTTAATATTAATTCGGTATTCTCTAATACAATTTCTTAAATTTTAGCATAATTTCTTTAACCTTAGAAAAACAAAATAAAAAAATAAAAAGACACTACACTTAATTAACCAAAAACTATATAATATCTATGAAGTGATGAATTTACAATTTTTTTTTTTTTTACTCTTGTTCTGATCCCAATTGACTTTAACTTCTAATTTATTTTTAAAATTCATATAATTATTGTCATCATAAGAAATTTTAGCTTTTTTGTTTTCACTAACGTTCAAACCAAAACAAAAAGCCAGAAAAAACAACCACAAAAAAAAAAGATGAAATGTATCTAGTGAGTCTTAATCAATATTTAATTTAATGAAATAAGAATATAACTTTTGATACTTGAACTTTTCAGAAAAAAAAAAAAATACTCAAGTTTTCATATTCTACTCATACATATATAAATCGTTTTAAAAATATGATACATACATATAAAATCATAATAATATAATATGGAATCCACCAACAATTTAGTTTATATAAAAAAAGGAAAGAGAAAAAAGTTTTCAAAAATATAAAAAAATCATATATTATTATATGCTGTTTCTGATGTTACTTGTTCTGCTGCATCATATTAAACAATAAACTTTTATAATATTGTTGCAAAAAATTTTATCCATAAAACTTTATTTTACATATGTTTAATAAACATACAAACATACATACATGTAGATTTTTAATAATATATACAGTATAATTGTATTCTTGGCATCACATCAGTCATTTTATTGTTTTTTTTTTTTTCAGATTTTCATTCTCATTCTCATTCTCTACTCATCTTCATCTTCAATATACTATCATATTCATCATTAGCATCATTTTTAAACTATGAAGATGATAATGATGATGATGATGATAAAGTTGAAGAAGTTGTTTCCTTACATTGTTAAATGAATGATATAAAATTGCAACTAAAAATTTTCTAAATCTAACTGTACCTAGATATATATATATATATATATATATATAGGTACTATAATATATATGTAGTAATATAAAATGAAAACTATACTTGGGTAATAAAGGCAACAACAACAACAATATTTCATTTTATATCTTTTTCTTCTGTTAAAGAAAATATTCTTCAATGTTGACAGATTTCATATAATAGTGACATTTCAGTAACATTATATACCAAAATAATCGTCTATATATACATACATATATCATGTTGACATCTCATCATCAACATCATTATATAATATTATGTACTGATAATACTAATGATATTGATTGTGATAATATTGTTGTTTTTTTTGTTTTTGTTTTTTGTTGTACATATCTGGTCGTGTTGCTTTCTTATATTATATTTTTTTTATTTATTTGATGTACAAAAAGTTTTGCAATGTGTTCATTTCAACATAACCCGCTTATTATAGATGCATGACTTAATAATAATATGTTTTTTTTTTTTTTTTAATTTTTCTTTTGTTTTTGTTTCTTTGTACATAACATATTATGTACATATAATATATGATATGTAAAGTATTTGCGTACAAATATTAAAATAAGGACTATCTATAATTCTAATAATGGTGTGAATATACTTATATCTACATAATGCATTTTAAAATACACGTACACCATTTTTGTTATTTTAATGTGATGGGACCTAAATATAGTTGATATGAGATCTCAATGATTTGACTTAAAGATGAATATTATTATATGTAGGTGGATATTATGTACCATAATATGTTATATATATTGTTATATTATAAGTAGACAAGATGTCTTCATAATATATAATGGTAAAAATAAAGAAAATGTAATATAAGTAAATTTTATACCGTTATTAAGATAATGGTATGAATAAGAAATTGTTCAATGACACCAAAATGGACAACAAATATATTTTGGTTTTTTTTTTAGCAAATTCAACATTCCCTAGAATGAATTTTCGGTATTGTCGAAAATGTTATCTAAAACTTAAAATTTAAAACTGTATTGATTTGTAGTATTTTAACAGTATTTGTAGTATTTTGTAGTATTCAATTGATTCCGTAATACAAAATAGCATCTTTCACTTGATATGTGTATCTATTTAAATTGTAAACAAAAAAAAATTGAATTCCGTTATTACTTATTGACAGATACATTATATTTTAATGGAAATTACAATTTTTAAAAATTTATTTTTGTAAGTTAACATATTTTCAAAGCTTCTGTTTTCAAAGTAAAAATGACATTAACTAAATAGTGGTTCCTTTCAACACAAATAAAAATGAAAACAAAAGCGATTTAAATTTTAACCTTTATATCAATATTTATCAAATTATGTAAATTTTTACACGATTTTCACTTTTGGCATACCGATTTTTATTTTTATTTTGGGTTACTATCTGTATAAGACTGTATTTAATTTGATCGTACCGTATGTCACTTAATTTGCCTGTATTTTAATTTGTCATGTATTTCGTTTGACATGCATTTCATTTGATTGTATTTGATTTGATTGGATTTCATTTGTAACCAACTTTAAAATCCCCTCTAATTATGTGTTTTACATACAGCCAAATGAATTACAACAAAATTATAATACCGGAATATGACACGCTCCCTTTTATATTTAATATAATATGGATATTAGAAATTTATTTTCATAAAATTTTCAAAATATGGGTGCTGCATGTAAATTTTCTTCCAATAAAATTCTCCGCATTTCAGATTTTCATACATTATTTACATACTACATAAAAATTCGCATTTTTTTTTTAACCTTTTTTGTGGAGAAATAAATCATTACTAACAGTTTTAATAAAATATTTAAGTTAAAAAAGATATTCCTGGTGATAGAAAACTATATAGAAGTTTTTGATTACCGAAAACTTCAGAAATAAAAAAGCGATGAACTGAACCATTGACATTTACAAAAAAAAAACTCTTTTTAGTGATTTATAAAAAAGTTTCCTTCTCCTAATTTCTAAAATTCATCTTCACCTAACATTGCACTTTTAAACTTTGATCATTTTCCTTATAATGTTCTTTATTTGTGAGTGATAGCGTTTGGGAATACAAAAAATCAAATGAGAAATTGAACAAGGTAGAATGTAAACCAACGGTTTTTAAAAGCGCACATTTCCAAAACTCAATACAAACTGTTTAGAAGTGTGACTTACACAAAAATTTGAAAATTTCATGTAATAAGAAAAAACGTGAAAATAGACATTTTTGAAATTTTGAGGGGCTGTAAGTCCGGAATCTTTTACAATTAAGAAAAGCCGTTAACACACATAAAAGTATATTATTGAACCTTTAATTTTCATGTCTTGCCGAAGAAAAATTTGTACAGGTGCCTAAGTTACAGGTGTCTAAAAATACCAAATTTTCAATTTTTGAGGCGTAATAACTCTTAAAGAGGGGGTGCTACCAAAAAATTTTCTGAGAAAACTTACACTAATTCTAAAAGTTCTTTCTTGTCTCAAAATTTCAGGTTCCTATCTAAAGGGGTGCCGGAGTTATGAAAAAAGAAATTTCATGCAAAATGTGGTTTTCACATAACGGTAAATTTAAATAGTAAATTACAAAATATTGCATAATTTTGATATTGTTTTATATAGACAATAAAATTTTCGATCTTCTGGCGGTTTTAGATTGCAAAATTATTCCGCAGAGCCCGAGATATATACATCTAAAAATGGTGCTTTTTCGTAATTTTGAAGAGCTGCAACTTTGGAACCCTTTACAATTAATATAAACCTTTAACACACGTAAAAATATATTATTGTAGCTTTAATTTTTATATCTTGCAGAAGTAAAATATGTACAGGTTCCTAAGTTACAGGTGTTTAAAAATAGCAAATTTTCAATTTTTAAGCCCTAATAGCTCATAAACAGGGGGTGGTCCGAAAAAATTTTCTGAGCAAACTTATATTAATTCTAAAAGTTCTTTCTTGCCTCAAAATTTCAAGTCTCTATCTAGAAGCGTGCCGGAGTTATGAAAGTAGAAAAATCATGCAAAATTTGGTTTTCACATAACGGTAAATTTAAATACTCAATTTAAAAAAATTGTATAATTTTGATATTAATTTACAAAGATAAAAGAAATACCTGTCGAATGACGTTTTCAGATTGAAAAAATCTTAAGCAGAACATAAGATATATGCATTTAAAAATAGGGCTTTTTCAAAGTTTGAGGGGCTGTAGCTCCGTAATGGGGGGGGCTACATGAAAAAGTTGTTCCACAAAATTATTTTTTTTATGAGACCTACCTATGGTTAAAATTTTTTTTCTCTATCTTTAACGGTGTAGAAGTTTTGTAAACAGACGGACGGACGGACAGAGTGAAACTAATAAGCACATTTTTTCAAAATTTTTTTGGAAATGTGCTAAAAACTGACACACGTGGAAATACTTACTTCGACTTTAAAACAATATTTTTTAATAAAAGGGCGATATCTTAGAAACTTTCCAAAAAAAAAGTAAGAAATTCTTTTCATAGATCAGAATTTTAGATAACTAAGGCAAAACATTTTCAACCGAGTATTCATCGACTGAGTAAACCTACTGATTTCAAAAACTCAACCTAGTCAAATATGACTGATATATAACATAGTGGATGCCGTGGCAAATCAAGGCAAAAGCTGAAAGGCAAATGATGAAAAAAACAACGGACAAGTACATCTTTTATAAATACTTTTTTAGAATTTTGTAAAAAGACTCAATATTATGTACATAATATGTAAGTAAATGGGTACTCGTATATAATTATAGTAAATATTTTTGATCGTTATGGAATAGGATATCACATCATTCTAGATCAGCATAAAATGTTTTCATTATTAAAAGAGTAATTTAATACACATATACATACATATATATACATATTTTCACATATTATACTCTGTGTTTTTACTTATGGGAATTCAAAAGATTGATGCACTGATATGATTCTTAAATCATTTAAAATTATATTCGTAAGTATTTTGTTTCATCATATACTCGTAGTAGTTAAATAAAAGTAAAACATCTTCTTATATTATGAAAATTGTCAGTCTTTAACCCACTGAGAATTCCGGTTTCATTATCATATTTGATGTATGATGAATTTTGAAGGTGTTAATTCAAAGAAAATTAAATAAGGATTTAAAAGAGGTTTTGATGAAATTTTTAATAAAAAAATGTAATCTATTTTAGTGGAATTTGATTAAGGATCATTACGTTTATGGTTAATTTTTATAGCAATTACAATAAATAATAATTTATATTATATATGATATTATGTTCTTTTTCGTTGCTTTCAACAGTTTAGATGAAAAATCCCTACTAAAATTATGGTGTTTTGTTTGTATTTATTGCTTATAGGTTAATATATTTTAAGTGCTGCTAATTTTTTGGTTTTAATCTTTATAGCTCTTTTAAAGTTTGTAAATTTTTAAATACCTTGTAAATAGTGTCTTCAAAATTTTTAATTTTAAACTTTAAAGCGTAAAAATGTGGGTAAAATTTTAATACAATTTTTGGATATTAAATTTAAAAGTTTGAAGGTTTTAGTTTCAAAAAATTTATCTGTTTTTGGTAAAAATAAAGGTCGTACTCCACTTAAGCTTTTAAAAGTGCTCTTGATTTTTGACGTTGTTCAAAATGAAAAGAAACAACATGTAAAATCTATACAGTAGGTACAGAAAGAGATGAAATTTTCAAGTTTTGGAAAATTTTGGACATCCCGAATTTTATTGTTCGTAATATGTAGCTATACGCCAAATTTTTTTCGTAAACAAAATTTTGTATCGTATCGTAAACAAAAAAATTTTAGTATATGATTAGATTTTATTATGAAAAATTTATAATAACAAACAAATTTTATTAGAAATTTCAAAATTTTAACTTCAATATTTCTATTTAATTTTTAATTTTATTATTTTATACTGACAGATCGAAATTTTTATGTGTTAAAATAAAATTTATTTTATATTATTTTATTATTGAATATTTTAAAAGACAAACGTCAATTTTAACTACAAAAACATTACACCCACATCAACTTTTTTTCGGACACAATCACTTTTAGTTGAATTGCCAATTTTTTTTTCGATACAACCACTTTTTCCGTTTCTATCGCTCGCATACATTTTTCGTATCTTTCATTACTTATTGCAGAAAAAAATCATTGACAAAAGAATAGTTAAGTCCAGCCTTAAACTGTTTTAGTACAGGAAAAAAAAAAATCAGCTGCTATTTGCTGTCAAACTTTTTAGTTTTATGAACTGTTTATATGATTTCAATTACTTGAGTTAGCAAACATTCGTTAGCGAATATGGCATTTAAAGAAAAAAGAAAATATTCCCTTTATAAATCTGAAGGAAATTAAATTACATGATAAGCTACATTCAAATTTGTTACTCTATCTACACATTTTACGTTATAGAAATTTGTGATACTTACCATAGTAATAATATGTCTTCAAGATAATGTTTAGATATAACTAAGTTAAGTTAAAATGTTAATATTATTTAACAAAATCTTAACTACAGATCATTAAGTTATTTTGTACTAATGTTATAAAAATAAATTTCTTGCAAAAGTGAATATAGAATTCTTTACAAAAAATTTTGAAAAATTTTAATTTTTAAAATGTAGGTATCTATTTTTTGCAATTTTATGTCACAAAAATTACGTATAGAACTATTTTTTACTTCAATAACTATTTCAAATATGTCTTATATTCTATTTGTCTTATTTTTTCTTAATACATACTTCAAAATTTTCAATAATTTATAGTTTTCTATAAAATTTTTGAATTGTAAAATTTATGTCCTTCCTTTTAGAGAAAAGTTTTTCTTTCTTTCTCACAATTTTATTATATTTTTTTTTTTTGTAATTTAAAAGAAAAAAAAAATCTGTTTTATAAAATTTATAAAAATAAAAAAAAAAAAAAATGTATCAGAGAAAAAATTACAAAATGAGACAAAAATATATCAAAATTGACGGTTCTTTTGGGGATTGATTCATTTCTTTCTTAAAATTATCATGTCCAAGAATTTTTTTCCTGTATTATTTCTTAAAATTTTTTTCTTTTAATTTTCTGTTTCATTTTTCTTTTTATTATCTATACTTGCATTCTATCCTACAATTTTTAAAATATTTTTTTTTGATTTGATTGGACATAATTCACCTAAAAATGTTTCGGAATGAAATTCTTTTAATATAAATTTCGTCTTAGACTTAATTGTTACCAAAATAGTTAGCCTTTAGCCAAGTTCTATTTTTCTGACTTCAAAAAAAGTTGTCATATTAGAGGGAAGTACAAAACTTTTTTTTGAAGTTATGAAACCATGTATATTATCCCGGGCGAAAAGTAAAAACTGGTACAAAAGTTATTCGAACCCTTCTTTTCCTAAACAATTAAGTATATCTTATCTTATATAGAAGATAAAATCATTTGCAATTATAGGGTACTAGGGTATTTAGTTTTCATTCTATAATTTATATTTGAATATTTTTGTGATGAGTCTAAAAATTTGTTAAGAAAATGTTTATAATTAATTAAAATTTAAAAATTCTGAAAATAATTTATAATATTATGATCTTAAAATCAATTTTATAATTCACATTGAAATTTATATATAAAATTTATTCTTTTAGATAACTTACATTAAAGCTGCATCAGCAAAGAAGGGAAAAAAATTTACTTAAAAACTCTATTTCTGTATGAAAGCTTTCAGTTTTGGGACTTAAAAACACTATCTTACAAGAACAAAAACCACAACAGCAATTCTGTTCTGTTCTGTTTCAAGATGATGTACATATAACTGTCAAATAGTGAAGGTAGTAAGATGAAAGAGAGAGAGATTTAAAAAGAAAATTCAACTTTACCATTTCACATTTTTTCAAATCTTTATCATTTTGTATTTTGTTAGTAGGTGTTAGTATTGAACTACTTACAATTTCATTTCAAACATAAACATTTTAAAATTTAGGACATTAAAGGACAAATTCAATTTGAATGTAATGGTCTGATTTGATTGCTGCAATTTACATCTTATTTGCTTTAATACCAATTATATCAAATCCAGACTTTTCACTTTTATTTTGGTAAATTCCAATATTTTGATTATTTTAGTTTATTCCTCCTATCAATAAGATTCCAGATTTTTATATTTATTTACCAAATTACTAGGCTTTGTATTATGGGTTTCATATTCTTAGTCATCCATAATTTTTTTTTTTTAATTCAAGAGAGAAAAAGAAAAATTTGTGATAAGCTGTAATAAAAAGTGTAGTGGAGCTGAGTGAAAAAATTTAAATTTAAATAGGTATCTGTGGGAGTATTTTTAAGGGGGTTTTTTTTTCGTTTATCCTTCTGTTATAAGAAAACCAAGTTTATCAATGCAATAAAGAAAATAAAAATCATATAAAATCAAAAAAAAAAAATATATAGAATACTGGGTATACAGATATTTACTAGTAAAATTTTTGTGTCGGTCGAAGAAAACCTGTCAGAAAAGTTTTAAGATGGACAGTGACAGTCATTCTTTAGAGTCTTCTTCTTCTTCTTTTTGTAGATATTTACTTCTTAGTTGTTTTCTTTATTTTTATATTATATATATATATTTTTTTATTTTAATGTTTTTTATCTTGTTTTTTTTTTTTGTTTGGTTCTTGTCTTTTATCCTTGGGTAACAAAATTCAAAGTTCAAAAAATATTTAGTTTTATTGTTGTTGTTGTTGTTTTATAGTTTTTTGGTATGTGAAAGTCATTTTGAATTCAGAAAGTTTTATAAATTTCAAAAATGATAGAAAAAAATAACCAACAACAAAAAATTAAAATGCAATAAAATAAAAAACAAAAAAAAAAAAAATTTGATAATAACAGCAATAAGAAAGCTTCAAAGAAAAACAAGATACACTTTTAAGTATATATGAAGAAATACCAGAGCAAAATCTAGAATCAGAGAAATGAAAGACTTTTTCCTTAAATGTGTATTGTATGTATATACATGTAATATGTAGTTTGTGTCAGTTTTATGTCATCTTCTGTACTGGTATTAGAATTTTTCTACAGGTTTGTATTTTTTCCTTTTTTTTCTTATGATTTTTTTTTTATTTTTTTTTTTTGGAACTTTATAAATGTTCAGAGACTTAAAAATGTTAAGAAATTTCTAAAAAAATTGCAGAAGTCAATTCAAAAAAAAAAAAAATATCTAAAATGCAAAAAAAAAAAAACAAAAAGGAAGAGAGAGAAATGCTTCCATCTTTGAACGATGGACTACTGATGAACCTAGTAAAATGTAGGTTTAATTTTTTTTTCTTGTTCTAATATTTATATTCAACTTTTTTCTTCATATACAAGGATGTACAAGGATATTATGTGAGTATTTGATATGGATTAAAAGAAGAAAGTCCAATATTGCAAGAAGTTTTTCTTTTATATTTTATTATAAGAATAATTTCAAAATTTTAATTTTCTAAAAATTATTTTTGTTGTTGTTTTCTAAAAAAAAATTTTATATTTGGTTTTTATAAATTTTAACTTATATGTTTTGTGCAATGATGTCTCGTCTTATTTAAGAGTTAATATATTTTCTTTGTTTTGAAGAAAAATTCAAAATCAGATCAATTTTGTTTTTGGTTTTCTTGTAATTTATAAATTTTAATGCTTTAAATGTCCATAAAATTACAAAATTAAGTCAAGAACAATATAAAAAATGTGTACACAGACATATATGAGAAAATTTTAAAATAGAACAATAATTATATGTTTGTTGAATCTTGCAATTACTAAAATGCATAGAATATTTTACTATTATGTTATCTAAAGTTTCTATCTAGGCTTAAATCAATGTTAGTTTACGCTTCTTTTCCTCTAAATTTTAAGTTTTTCTATATTCAGTGATGAATATTTAAGCTTAAAGAGTTTAAAGAGTTTCGGAAAATTGAGAGCAAGAATTTTTAAAAATTCAATTCCAGTTCTGACTATCTCTCTTTTATTTTATCACAATTATTCTAACTGCTTGAAATTTCTTAAACTATAAAACTTTCAAAATGTTTATTACACTATGATTAATTACAAATAATTGGAAACTCAAAATAAATGGACACTATGCAAGTTTTTTGTATGTAACGAATATAAAGTTTAACATTTTGAGTTTTGAATTTTATCAATCTGTATAAAAAGTATCCATTTCACAATTATTAATTTTGTTTTTGTTCTAAATTAATTTTAATCCATCAGTTTTATTTTCTAAGTTTTTACAATTTAAACGAGAACACCAAATCTAAAATTTTAATTTACCAGTTATTCAGTCAGTCAGTTATTTATTCTTTTGTTTTCGAACAATAGTGAAACCTATGTTAATTGAATCAGTCTTAATTCAATTTATTTAGACATTGACAGATTTAATCCAAAAACACCATGAGAGAATAATAAATGTCATTATTCATCGAAAATCATGCCATTTATTGTACCACCTACCCTATAAAATATTTTAAATAAATAAAACAAAATACAATAAAACAATAATAAAATATGTATATTTCATGTATGTAAAATTCAATAGTACATTTGGGAACAGAAAACAGAAAAAAAGAAAAATAAAACAAGGATCAAAAATCTGGTTTATTTGTCCTTCGTGTCAGTTATAAAAATTTTAAAGATGAATTAAGGAGACAAAATAAAAAAAAAACACGAACTAAAAAACCCAACAAAATTGAAACAAAAAAAAAAAAAAATCAAAAAACTCTTGAAAAATCCACAAGGAAAAATCTATAAATATTTTTTTTTTGTTATTGTAAATGTATGTGAATTGTTTGAACATTTTGACATTATATATGGACATATATCCTTATAATATTCTTATATCCCAGACATAAGGAATTTTCTCAAAATAAAAATAAAAAATAAAGATTAAAAGAAAATTTTTTATTTTGTTTTTTTGTTATTTGTTGTCAATGGAATGAATTTTGTTGCCTCATCGGAACGTCCATCAAGTGACGTTTATTGTAAGTATTAGAAAAGTATAAGAAACCTGTCAAGATATTTTCAATATATTTAAAAGACAAAAAAACAAATATGAAAAACCAACAATAATACACAAACACCTTCACATATTACATCAGTTGAAAACTTTTTCTCTCATCGCTTATCGTTTTCAAAGTTGTTTTACCATCAAAAGAGGAGGAAAAATGGCAAATTGTTGAAAAAATTGCAGAAAAATCAAAAGAATTTGAAAAACTTTTTAATAGTTAAGAGTGTATGAAAGAGAGAGAAAGAGAAAGCTAAAGAAAAAAATTACTATTAACGAAGGATAAATGTCGTACAAAATTATTTTATAAGGATAATCTTATAGAATTAAAAATATTTACAGTGATATTCAAAAAAACCAATTTTTAGGCACCTTATCAATTTTTCAAAGTATTTTCTTAAGTTTCGTTATTGGTACATTAACTGTTCTTTTAAAGAACACACATGAAGAAAATAAAGCTCTATAGCAAAAACTTAAATTATGATGTATCTATTCTAAAATAACTAAGAATGTATTTATAATAAAACGTAAATTAGATTTAGACTAAATCATATTAAAAGTCGTCTTTAACAATTTACAAGAATCATTTTCGCTCATCAGAAATTATAACTTCGTTTTTTTCAATCAAAATTTAATTTAAAAAAAATTTTTTTTTTTTTTAATGCATTTCTCTGCCACATAAATGTGGCCAGGAAATTACACAGCCTTTCCTGTTCAGACGTGGCTGTAAATGTCTTAAGGGAGAATAACTCTTACGAAGTGTGTGGGATTCTAACCCACACTCTCTCGGTGTTTGCAGCGTATTTTATACGCTCTTATCCACTAGACCACCGATGCCCCATTTTAAGAAAATGATAAATAACATAAATATGGAAATTGAATTTTTTAATGATTGTTTTGCCTAACAAATTATGATATATTTAATTTCATTTGGAGCATCAATCTGACTCACTCTACCTACCCCTATAATTTTATAACCCAAAAATAAAACTCTCGTTTTTTACATTATAACTCATTTAATTAATAAAAAAAAAATACGACTGTTGCAATATTTTTGGATACCCAGTGTATTTAGAGAAATAAAAGAATTATATGCATATAGTGGACAAAAAAAATTGACATCAAATGCTACTCAAGATAAAACTTATTTCATATATTCATTGAAAAATATTGAATAATATGTTTTTTTTTTTTTTTTAACGGTACAATGAAGGAATGAGGATGATACACCCAATATAGTACCCAAAATCTAGTATAAGTTTTCTTTTATCCATAATTTTAATTTTTGTTTTTCTTAAAAATTTTCATCTACGAACATTTTTTTTAAAGAAAAATAACCATAAACAATTGAAATATTTATTTATATTTTTATTTGTTTTTTTTTTTAAATTTAGAAACAAAAAAATAAAAAAAAATAAAATATACGATAATGCACTCTTGGGGTTCCTTGATGTCTCAATGCTTTTATAGTGATAATAAAAATGTCCTTATGAAAAACCGAAGAAAAACAAATTCAATGTAGTTAAATTTTTTTATATTTTTTTGTTTTAATTTCTTTTTCTATACTTGTATGAATTTTTGCTTCGTCCTGACTTATTCTGACAACTAGTCCTCATAATAATTTTTGATGGTGAATTTTTGAGTGCGCCAAAGACAAGTTAAATATTGAAAATATAAATGAAATTATTTCGTTATCTTTTTGTATTTATGTCTGTTATGCATATATTTGGATTTATTAAGGAATACCAAAGGACATAATGACATAAAAAATTAATATTTACGAAAATTGAAAACTTATTATCGGTTCTGTTAACCTAATTAGACCAATTTCGGATAACATTTTTCAACTACAAAATTGTATTATAAAATATAAAGTTAAGCCTTAACAGAAAATAAAAAAGATTGAAGGAACTTGAGTCAATTCTTATAGGAATCTAAATGGGATTCGGATTAAATCAGAATTCTTTAAAAAGAAATTCTAAAAGAGTGTGTAAAAAGAGTTCTATATAATGTTAGGATTTGATGAAATGTGTTGCGATGTGAATGTGTAGTTTGCCTCGCTTAATAAAATCTAATGGGCAATGTTATAAGAAGCAGTTTCATACAATTGGTGATATATATAGAGTGAAATAGGAGTGATAGGGCTTTGAATACAAAATTATTGATATTTTGACTACTACCTATTTGTCTAAAGCCAATTTGAAATTAAAAAAAAAACCATATATTATGTATATTATTGTGAAGGAAAACCTATACATGGAATATTGTTTTATGTCTTCACCAACCACAACTTAATATCAATGAGAATATAAAAAGAAAACCATAAGGACTATAAAAAAATGTCAAGATTAAATAGTTTTTTAAGTTTAATGTTTTATGAACGTATGTTTGTTTGTGTAACTAAAGTTATTAAACAAGATGAAAAAGTTACTTGATCGTTACTGTTATGTTTTTTCTTTTTTTTCTTTTCATTCCATTTTTTCTCATTTCTACTTTTCAATCTAAGATGAAAAATTATAGAAAAATTACGATGATTTTTTCAGAAAATATTTGGAAAATTAGAGGAATGCTTTTTTGATTTCGAATGATTTTGGTGTCTGTAGAATAGTGAATGACATGGATAAAGATGAAAAGCGAAGAAAATGAAAAACTTATTTAATTTTTATTTTGATATTTTAGATGAATTTTTTTTTTTATACCTATATTGTTTTTTTTTTGTACTTTTGAAGAGTACGAGATGAATGGTCAAATGTCTTTCGTTGAAGAGAAAAGACATGAACATATCGGATGTAGAAAAAAAAAAAAAAACTTTGTGTGTTTTCTCAGTTTTTCATCGTTTTTTTTGTTTTTGGTTTTTTTTTTTTTTTACTTTTTGATGAACAGCTTGGACGATGTCAAGAGAGATCAAGACAACATAATATTAAAGAAAATGAAAATACATCAAAAACTTATTTTTTTTTTTTTTTGCATTTTATTTTCAGAATTTATTTTGTTTTTTGATTTTTTTTTTGTTTTACTTACATAAAAATGTAATAAATTTTTAGCATCATGTTCAAAAAATTAGAAAAGCTTTTAATGTGACATAATCGTCTGATTAAAAGTTAAAATGGAGGGTGAGAAAAGACCAAAAAAGAAAATAAACAAACAAAAAATAAATTTTGTAGATGAGAAAGTTTTAATATTATTTTTTTGTTCGTCAGTTAAAGAAATGATGTTTAATTTTGTAAATATTGTGGATGTTTTTAAATGAGAATTAATAAATTTTAGTGGAAATATTAATGGTCAAAGAATTGGATTTTGTTTAATTTATTTTTTTTTTTATATTAATTAATAGCTGGTAATCGATTTTTTTAACTGAACAACATTTAAAGAGTTTTAAAGTTAAATGAGTTTAACCAATTGAGAATCGAATAATTGAATTAATGAAAAAGTATAAGAACTATAGGATGGTCTTTCAAAATAAAATAGTATTGAATCTAAGATATGATTTTATATTTTTTTTTTACAAAAATTGTTACCCCTAATTTTTATAAAGTTAAGTTGAGCTAAAGAGGTTTAATATGAATAAAAGTAAAGGCATTAAAAGGAATATTTTTTTTATTTTTTTTTTAGTGCATTTTTCTGTCACATAAATGTAACAAGGAAATTACAAGCCTTTCCTACTCAGGCGTGGCTGTACATGTCGTAAGGGGGAATTACTCTTACGACGTGTGTGAAATTCGAACCCTCACTCCCTCGGTGTTTACAGAGTAGTCCACTAGGCCACCGAAGCCGGTTAAAAGGAATATTAAAGACTTATATTATTACTTAAAAAAGTTTTCTTCATATTAGAAATTTTTTAGTCAATGAAAGGTTTTAAATGTCGCATATTTTCCAAAGAAATAATAAAAATAAAAACAGCTTAGAATGTTGACACTTGTACTAAAATTTATAAGTTTCGTTTGAATTATGTATAGGTATGTAAGAATGCTATTAACACATGTAAAATAATAATGTTGAATGTAAAAATATTTACCGGTACCTTAATTTAATTTAATTTATAATAGTCTCGGGTGCGATTCCCGGCTGGGTACATTAATTATAATATAAAAAAAAAATATTCATATATCGCAATATATAAATACTTAATATATCATATAATATCTCGTACACCCCACTTTCCTACCAGGAAACAGGGGTTATAGCTACCTGGCACATTTATGTACCACGGTACCTGTATATAAATAAATAAATAAATAAAATACAAAAAACATTCTTTAGAACTACTTTACTAAGTGGTTTATTTGATTTTAGTTTGCAGTGTAAAAATTTCATAAATTCTGCATTTAATTCAAATAGTTGTGGGACTGATTTAGACTTAGTTCAGTTAGTTCAGTTACTATTAGATCAATAGTTTGAACTATTATTATAATAAATGGAAATTAATAAAAGTTATTACCAGATAATTTTTAAATTAGATAAACATTAACATCATAATAGAGAACAACTGAACAATTGAACAATTATACAATCTTTATACAAAATCTTTTTTTGGTATCTAATAAGACTTCACATATTTGTTCACATAGATGTCCTAAAGATGTCCATTTCACATAGATGTTCCTAAAAAAAACCCATTCACACTGTACCTATATACAATAATTGTCACAACCATACATTATCATAATTAAATTAAACCAAAAATCCTTTGACTTAATCAATTCAATAAAATTAAAATTTCTTCATACCGTGTTCCGCCAATATTATTAGCTAGTGGTTATTCTTAGGTAATTATTGTACTACCCCCTTTAATTTAGTGTTTGTTTTTTTTTTTGGTTTTTTTCGGATCATTAGCTATTGTAAATATGTATTTAAATTAAAAAATTTATCTATATAATTTATACATATTTGATATATTATATATATAATAATATATACGATATGTAATTTATATTATATAAATAAATATTATACAAAAACCACACATGACCAAATATTTATCTAACTGACATTAAATTATTCTTTTATTATTATTAGGAATTAATGCAAATATTGAAATTTATTTTGATTGTATTGAGATTATCCGGCAAAAAAAAAAAAAAAAATCTCAAATTATATAATATTAATGTAAAAAAAAAGAAATATATATACATATAAATAAATTTTTAATTTGAAAATTTTCCACTAATTTGTGTGATGATTATTAAAAAAAAACTTTTTTTTTTATCTAAATATTAAATTTATTCTAATCAAGTGTGGAATGTCTGAACTCTGAACTGTCGTTCTTTTTTCGTTTGCATTCGAGAAGGAAATACATTTGTTGGTTTAGAATAGATTAAAGATGTCTTGAATAATATGTTGATCGAATTATTAATTTTTTAAAATATTATTACATGCACATTACATACACTATCCGTCCGTCCGTCCGTCCGCACGATAACTCAAAAAATAAAGGAGCTAGGAGGCTGAAATTTTTTTTACGACACTTTTGCAAAATTCTTACTTTTGCTATTTAAATCCAGCATTTTCGGCCGCCGGGTTCGAGTAGCTGCCATACAAGTTCTATCTTTAAATGGAAATAACTCAGTGTCTATTCTAGCTAAGTATCTGAAATTTTGCAAATGATGATCAAGTTTTATGGCAACAATTCTGTAAAATTTGGTTGTGATGGTATGACAGATTCGGGTAACTGCCATTCAACTTCTCTTTTTAAATGAAAATAAGTCAGTGTCTACTCAAACTATAGGAACCTGAAATTTAATAAAGAGGTGTCGAGTTACACGCCAACAACTTTTGCAAAAATTGGTTTGTCTAAAGCAGCCGGTTCATGGTTCTTGCACCTCTTGGAACCTAATGAAGCTAGGGGTTCAAATTCTTAGAAATGGTGATCCAGTTTTATGGCAACATAACTTCTGTTAAATTAGGTTCTGCTGGTGCAACAACTTCGGGTAGTTCCCATACAACTTCTCTTTTTAAATGAAAATAACTCAGTGTCTATTGAAGCTTGTGATCTAAAATTTAGTGAAAAAGTGTCGAGTTACATGCCAAAAACCTTTGTTACATTTGATTGGTCTAAAGCAATCGGTTCAGGCTTCTTGCATTTCTTAGAACTTAATGAAGCTAGGCGCAATAGATTCGGGTAGCTGTCATACAACTCCACAATTTACATAAACATATCTCTGTAGTTAACGTCGGTACTAAAACATCTGAATGTTTTTAAAAGATGATCAAGTTTTATAGAAACAGGATATATTACGTTCTTACGGATATGCCAGAGTTGACACAGTCTACTCTACTGCACTGTTCCTCGTTTTATTTTCAGTTTAGAATTTTTTATTAATTAGGGAATTTTCTATTTTGGCTCTTTCTCTCTTGGCTCTTTAAATAAATTTATTAAAAAAAAAAAAAAAAAATGTAATGTCAAAAAAAGATCGTTGACTTTATGAAATTACAGGGCAATTGAATAATAATGAATGTTTTACTCCAGGCGTTTGATATTTTTTTTTTTGTTCCTGTTTAATTGATAATACATAGAAAAAAAAATGTTGTGTATAAATTAATACTTATATGAATATATAATTACATATTTTCCTAATAATATTTATTAATATCCTGAAATTTATTTAACATAAAATAATTAGCAATTCAATATGCAAAAAAAAAAGAAGATAAATAAAATTAAGAATAAAAATGAAAAAACTATAGGTATATTTAAAAATAATAAAAATTATTAAAAAATCGTGGAAAAAAATATAATCGGCCATTTTGTTTTTTTTTATTTATTTTTTATTTTTGAATATTAACTTTTTAATTTTTTAAACAGCAATCAAATACAGAATTTTGAAATAAAAACTATAATAATTGTAAGTTAATTTTAAGCTTAGAGGCCCAAAAAGTAACTGTAGATACGTTTTTTTAACCTAAATAATCTATATTTTTACTTTTTTTGCTGGGATTAAACTGATTCTTGTAATGTGGGACATTTTATGTTAAAGATCAAAGTGAGAATAGTGGGGACATAATATGTAAAAGAACAAAAATATGTAATGGGGCATAATGGTTTTATTTATCTTACATTTTATTTTTCATGGCCAAAACAGATTCGTGGACATTTGGTAAAAAAGATCAAAGTAATAATATATGAATAATATAGTGGGGTGTGTGAAATGTATAAAAGAACAAAAATATTCAATAGCGTATAAGTGTTTCTTTAGTAGATACAAAACTATTGAATAAAGAATAAATAAATGCAAAAGATTGAATTAAAAAAGTGTGCCGCTGTTTAAAAAAACATTAAGAATCAAGAAAAGTAGATGGTTTAGTTTGTAAGGATGGTTAAAAGAAATATATACATATATTAGTAAATTGATATATATATATACTTTTAAAAAATTCGTTAAGGCATAAATTTTGTTTTATATCACCGATATAGTACTACGTAGGTTATTACATTAGATTTACAATATGAAATTAATTAATTATTTAATAAATTAATTATTTAATAAAATTAAGAGATATCTAATTATATTTACGTATACATATAAACACCTGCCTTAGTCTATTAAGGAAAAGGCAGAAGTATCACGGTACTTTCCTTTTCCATGATTTAGATTAACTCTTTGATATGAATCGGATAAGCTCTCAAATATCATCGTAGCGTAAATCTATTTATAAATCACACATTATTGTGAAAACTTAACACCAATAACTCTGCTCGAATAGTTACACTACGCAAACCTGCAACAGTCAACTGATTACAAACTTTTAAGCGTTAGCTCGGCCTTCATCAATAAAAAAATATATAAGCATAATTTACTTTATGGAAATTTTATAATATTTTTCAATGATTTACTTTTCTTGAAATGAAAAACGCTTAACTGCTATTATACAGTTATATACAAATTTACAATGAGTCTACATTAATTAAAGTATTAAATAATTTAACAAAGCGTATTAATTACCTAATTTTCAATTTACACCCTTTAAAATTTCTTAAATTAAGCAAAGTTTTATTTCATTATCAACAAATTTCACAATCTTTGACATATAGGCGGCGGTAGGCGGTAGTTTTAGAAAATATGATAGAAAAAAATTTATTATAATTAAAATTTTAGTTTTGGGACATCGGTGGCCTAGTGAGTAAGAGCGTATAAAATACGCTGTAAACGCCGAGGGAGTTAAGAGTTATTCCCCTTTACGACATTTACAGCCACGTCTGAACAGGAAAGACTGTGTAGTTTCCTGTAGAAATACATTAAAAAAAAAAAAATTTTTGTTTTAAGTTAAAAAGAGATTAAATAGTATTACATTATAAAAATCAGTATATGAACGATAACAAATTTTCGGAATCTGTTCCTAATTCAAAATTTCTATGTAAATTTCATTTAAATTAATTATTCCAATTGATTTATTTTTAATATTTTTTACATAATTTAGTTGATAGTTTTAATTAAAAATTTTTTGATTTTTTTTTTGTTGTTTTTTTGGTTCATTTTGTTATTATGATTTTTTAATATTTCCAATACTTCCCCCGCATTCCGAATTCAAATACAAATAATAATTTGGGTTTTTTTTTTTGTAGCTGTTATTCAGGCTAATTTAACGCTAAAAATAAAAAAAAAAAATCAATTTAGTCATAAAATATTTATATAATTATTGAAAATATTTATAAATATTTAATTGTCAAAGCAATGAATAAAGAAATAAATAAATAAATAAAAAAAATTAAATAATTTTTTTTTTTTTTTACCAATAAATATTCAATAGAAAATGGCACAAAAAAAAAAAAAAAACAAAATTGATATCGTTTTTAAAATTCATAAACAGAATTCAAATGACCTAAAAAAAAAAAAAATTATAGTAATTGAATAGAAAAAATAATAATAGTAATTATATTATTGTTACTATTATTTATTATTATTATTTTTTATTATATAAGTCATTTTTTTTTATATATATATATATTTATATATGTATATCTCTATAATTTACCATTTTTTTCTATTTTGATTTTAATTTTAACTTTTTTTTTTTTTTTTAATTATAATTATATTTATTATTATAATTCCCTAAAGATCAATCAGCCGCAATAAATGAATCAATGAATTTGAAATAACAATATGTTATATGTGTATAACAATTAGACAACAAAAATGAACCAGCACCAGCACACTCCCACACCTTGTCTATTTAAATTACATAAAAATAAAAGAAAACAAAAAAAAAAAAAATTAATATAAATTTTATTTAATTTAGAAATAGAAATAAAAAAAAACATAATTGTTTAGAAAGTTGTCCCCGTTTTTAATAAGGTTATAAAAATGATAAAAATCATTTAGTCTAATGTATCAACTTTTAATATTGAGTTGAATGCATACATAACCTTTTAATATATCTTATAATATTCTCTTAAAAGATCCGAATGCTTATAAATAACGTTATTATATAAAGTTTAAGCTAAATGTAAATCTTATTGCAATAACATTACAATTTGATTCACGTAAGCAATTAGGCCGAAAATGGAGTATAATTCACACAGTTGGGTAACTAACCATGTTTTATAGATATCTAGTAGGGATTAACACCTGTTCCAATGAAATAAAACAGTTAATGCCTCCACTCAAAGTTTTCCAACGAGGAACACGGAGGGAAACAGAAGCTCATCCCTACCATGTAGAGTTATCAAGATGGCGAATTACAGCTTATGGAAATTCGTTTGTAATGCACACATCCTGTTTGTTGAAAAATATACCATCGCATGTGTTCCCTAAAGTTGGTAATTCATATGTGGACGATTTATTTAAGTTTAAGAAGAACATTAACATCTTTCTTCAAAATGTCTCTCCAAATTTTCCTACCTATCCCTCATAATCCAAATTTCCTAATTCTAATTTCCCCAATTATCCTTTCCACATCTCTATCCCCAAAATCAAACTGTACATTTGTACTAAAGATTACATCCTAAAGTTGGTATTTTAAAAGGGGGGTATTTTTGGTTGGTGAAAATCCAACACCACCTTGAGGGAGCACGTGCAGTTTCCAATGGTGACTTTCGAGTTTTCCACCAACCCTCGTTAAAAAAAAAATAAAAAAAATTAGACAGCTTTAATTATTGTTAACAAACCATTCATTTAGTTGTTATAACACCCAATTCAATTGCTTTGATCGCATTACATTTACGATAGACAACAAATTATTTGTTTCTTGCAATGCATAACGTGAAATAATAATTTGATTGAATGAAAATGTTTAGGTTGAGATTGATGCGGTTGGTCAAATAGTATATTCGTTTATTTTTACTGTCTGTAGTTCATTTGCCTCAATAGAAATGCTATTAGATCAATTGAAAGATCCATATTTGATAACCACAAGTGGGTAGTTTTTCTAACAACCTCATCCTAAAGAATTATCTCAGTCTCAGCTTGATCTCAAATCTCATTTTTTCAAACAAATATTATGAGTTCAAGCGTAATGTTTGTTTGATAAAGTAAAATTTGAGTTGAAGTTCAGTTTTATGCTTTCGATCAAATATTTTTTTTAGTTTTTTAAAAGATCTACAAAAAATATATTTTATATAGAAGAGAAACTATATTACTCGTTAGTCTTCAGAGCTTATATCACAGCTTTAACAAATATTCGGATCGGTTATACAATAAGCCGGCTTATATTTCTTGTAGCTTGACAAGTCTATTTCTTTAATTCAAAATTGTAATAGGAACTCTTACGTTTCGAACTTTTGGACAATTCAACAGAAAAGTGCTTTTATTATTTAGTAGGCGCTTGAATGAACATTATTTAAGTTTTAAACAATAAACTTTTTATCATTTTAAACTTAAAGATTAATAAATAATACCTTTGAATACATGATAAAAGAAAAAAACAAGGATTTAAATCCATATATGTTAAAATTTATAGACAATTGTATTGTAAAGAGTTGTTTGCATAGAATAAGTCAACAAATTTTATCTTTTTATTTTAAAGCTGTCAATAATTTTCCAATGCTAATTAATTCACACTATAATAATTCAATGAAATCTTTGATCAACTTTATTGTTTTCGCTTCAATAACTATTGTTTTTTTTTACTGATGGAGTGTTTTTTTCTAAAAATGGAGTTGTTTTAAATATTCGTATAACTCAATGATTTATTTTTTTTAAATTTCATCTATTACTAGAAAAAATATTACAACCTTCTAAAAGACTTCAAACCATTAACTCTAGTTGAAAAATGTGAGAAAACTCATTCTGGAATAACAAAATAAAATCTAATAAATAAATTAGCTGAAAGTTTAAACTCTTATCATTGAATATTGGAGGTTTTCAACCCGAATTTTTACATTCAAGTTCTATATCTTTGGATCTCACAGAAAACTGAAAATGCCGCTGAACTTTATGTTGTCAACTTAAAACCAATAACCAACGCTATACAATAAAATACAGTCTGTCCAACAAAATAAATGTTTTCATTAACAGTTGTGGAATTGGCATTTGGTACAGCTGAGATTTATCATATTAAGTAAAACTCTGGGAGGCCCAGATTGAGTTATTTTTATCATAGGAGAGACATTGGAAAAAAAATCCAGAAAAAAACAGAAGTTTTCGACAACTTTTAGCCTCTTTTTTTTTTTTTGAAGTTTTTGTGCTTTGGTGTTAAATAGGCCACGAGGATATATATTTTATAATATATCGATTATAATAGATTTTAATACATCTATATATAACAAAGCCAAAAGATTTTGATTATACTTTTATAATCTAGAGATTAGATTACTAAGAAACTAAATTAAATAGCCAAGAGTATTCAAAATTATCTGAAATTAGAGAACAAAACTTTTGTTTTGAAAATTGGTTAAATATAAAAAATTAGATTAGGTTAGGTATAGGATATCTTAGCAGCAGATCAAAATACAGAAAATTTAATAAAGACACAAAATTAGATAAAAGTTCTTTCCTGAATGTTTATTTATCTATACACAGTGAATGTATTATTCTTGATTAGATGACAAAGATTTGAAATAAAAAAACATAATACTCGATATTTGGAATTGCATGTATATGTATTATGTAACTTTTTAGCTTCCTTTAAGTTGCTGCTACACTTTTTTACATGCAAAAATTGATTCTTAAATTGAAAGATTAGTTTTGTAAGTGTTTACAATGTTTTTTTTTTTTTTAGTACTAATTGTTCACTTAGTGGGTTTTCTATACTAAATAACTGTTAGATGTTGGAAAGAAGGAATGTTACGAAGTGGAAGGAATGTTACGAAAATAGAAATATACTAGAAAATGTATAAGAAGTATAGCAGTTCGTTTGTAAATATATTCTTATAATCAAAATTGACGGTACTACACTTAATTACATGTAACATTGTTTAAATTATAATCAATACAATTCTGTTTTTTAGCTCATTTCCAAAAAAAAAAAATTGAAAAAATGTGCCAATTAGTTTCACTCTGTCCGTCCGTCTGCCTGTTTACAAAACTTCTACACCGTTAAAGATAGAGAAAAAAAATTTTAAGCAACCTTCATGTAGCCCTACACCTTCAAACTTTGAAAAAGCCCTATTTTTAAACGCGTATATTTCAGGTTCTGCTTAACATTTTTTCAATCTGAAAACGCCATTCGACAGGAATTTTTTTTACCTTTATAAATCAATATCAAAATTATATATAGTTTTTAAATTTAGTATTTAAATTTACCGCTATGTGACAACAAAATTTTGCATGATTTTTCTACCTTCATAACTGCGGCACGCTTTTAGATAGGGAAATTTAGCTCAGAAAATTTTTTTTGTACCACCCTCTGTTTATGAGCTATTAGGGCTGAAAATTTGAAAATTTGCTATTTTTAGGCACCTGTAACTTAGGCACATGTAAAAATTTTTCTTCGGCAAGACATGAAAATTAAAGCTTCAATAATATATTTTTACGTATGTTAACGGTTTATTTTAGTTATATAGAGTTCCGGACTTACAGCCCCTTAAAATTCCAGAAAAGTCCTATTTTTATTAATATTATTCTCATCATCAATTAAATAAATCAATATTTGAAAAATTTTTGATTAGAACATCTGTGATTTATAAAATTAATTAAAAATTATTAGCTTTCATTTGGTATTTCCATTTCTTGCATATTAATATTTTTCTATATTATTGATTAATCCAATAATAAATTGTAATTCAATTACTTAAAAAATTAAAGTTTTCCTTTTTTTCTGGCATTTTAAGCTGATACCCCGAATTGGTTGTTTTTTTGGAAAAGAACTATTTTTTTAAGTATTTCTATTACTTTAAAGATAATTTTATTTATTGAGTTTATTAGGTTTTGTTAGATCTATTGGTTAAAAATTACATAATTAGTTGTTATTTGATAAAAGTTTATACAAACAGATAATACTGATTTCAAATATTGTTTTAATGAATATTAAACTATATATTATTATAGTTTAAACTATATTAATATAGTTTAATATTCTATAATAATAAATATAATATAATAATTTTAATTAATATTAAAAACTCCTGAAATGAATGGCGTCCTACCTTCTCAGAAGTCATCTAAACATTATGCATTTGTGAATTTACTGATTACTATTTCTTTTTTTTTTTTCTATTTCAATAAAATTCTACAGATAAAATCTAATAAAAATTTAAATACTTTAAAATAATTTTAATATATGTGTGTGTATATCTTAATAAAAGATATTCTAATTAAAAAAAAAAAAAAAAATATCAATCAAATTAAAATAAAAATATGTGATAAAAAATTTAATAATAATTTAATGAAATTTTAATGTATAACAAAAATACAAAAAAAAAAAAATAAAAAACTTTAATTAAATAAATTTCTACAATTTATTTTAATGATTCTCACAATTTCAGTTATTTTTTATTATATTTTAAATATTTTTATTATTGTTATTATTTTTTTTTTTGTTTTTTTAATGTTTTGCATATCTAAAATGAGCAATTAAATTATCAAGACATAAAAATAACTAATTATTAAATTAAATTAAATTAAATTTTTTTTTTTTAATATTATAATTTAAATAAAATCATTAACCTATGTAATATACGTGCATTGTGTATATAATATTATTTATATATATCTATTATAATCTATATATACATATATTATATAAATTTTTAATTGTCAATAATTATTGAACAATATGTGAATAGCATAAAAATCACATACTATTTAAAAAAAAATACCGAAAATCAAATAAAATATTAAATTGTTACTACAGAAAAGAAAAAAAAATAAGGGTTGAGGACATTTTATCGAAACAAATAAATTCGTTATTGCAATTTAAAATAATTCATATTACTGTAGCGATAAATGGAATTGAATAGAAATACTGACGAACTTTAAATGAAGATTTTTTTTCGATGAAAAATCTCTTAAGTCTTCCTTTAAAATAAACCTTTTAAGTTTTAAACTTATAAAAGGTGTGCCTAAGAAATTATGAGTTAACCTTATTTTAGTGACATTATGTCACATTGTGTTACATTATCACATTGTGTAAAGAGTTCATGTAAAATATAAGAGAGGAACTCCTGTAATTAAAGGGGTCGAATGCATAAAGCTGAACTTGAATTTAAATCTTCATTTTTCAAATGAATCTGCACTTGAACTCGTAGTTTTTGTTTGAAGAAAAAAGTTTTGAGTTTAATCTCTGTTTTATGCATTCGGCCAATTATCTTCAATTTTTGAGTGGAAGTTTCATATTCAATTTATGATTTTTAGAATAATATATAAATCGATTATTAATAATTCAAATTTTGGTTGAAGAAATTGCCTCACAAAAAAAAAAAAATAAAAAGTACTGCGGACAAATAAACATTTTAAAAAAAAAATGTTTAACTCTGAATATTATATTTAGATTTTAAAAGGAAAGGCTATGTAATCGACATTATTCTTAATAATTTGTAATAATTAAAAGGTCATCTAACCAAATGGTGCAGTCTGTATGTCGTCGGTTTTTCAGGCGGAACGTTTCGAATTCAAACTCTAATCAAGTCAAAGTATTATACTAAATATTATAATGTAATGTAAACAAAATAAATAATAAAAGTTTTCACCTTTATAACCTAACCTATAATGCAAAATGTTAATAGCAAAGTAATAAATTACAAATGACAAGAAATATTGATTGGTTTAGGATAAATGATTATTGGTATCGATTCGTATATTATTGCCCAATTTATAACATAGTAATTTATTAACATTGTCAAAATAAATTGTAAAAACTCCTATAGAAATATCTTTAAAAAACCCTTAAGTTGAAATTTTCCTCACCGTTAAGTAGCAATTTAAAAATAAAACCCAACAACATTTATATATTCGCAATTTTTTCTGTTGTTTTTGTTTAAAATACAAAAATTAAGTGCACAACTAATTTTTGACCAAATAAAAAATTAAACTTTGCAATAGAAAATTGATTCTATACCATAAAAATTAAAATTTGGTACCATAATATTTTCCTAAGGATTAAAAATTCCTAAATAAGTAACCATTAACGATTTGATAAATTTTTGTTCTTAATCTGAAGTTCTTATAAATTTTCAAAATTATTCAATAAGCACGCGATTATATCCGCTTAACAGTTAAATCATAGAAAACGTTTTATTTCATATTGACTCCTCATGTTATCTTAAGCTGCCTCTATTACCTATATTAAATATCTAGATTAGATTAGATAAGATTATTGTGATGTAAGTGACACTCCAATATTTTGTTGTAGATCTATTGTGGTCCCCTGTTGCTACTTATTATGGATTTTACCTCCAATTATTATATTTCCGTCAGCTATACTGCCTATAAGAATGTAGAGATCTAGATAGGATTTATTGTTTATTATCTTCATCAAAGCAATATGGTCCTGATGCATATTTTATCCTTGGAGTAGAGCTGCAAAGTTTTTAAATATATGTACGTGTCCTGAAGTTTCTTTTACTTCTTGAGAGAACCTGCATGTATCGTCATTTTCTATTCCAATTTTATTTAAGTTTCCCATTAGCCGGCTGGTTTCCGACAGAATATAAAATATTCGACGAAAATAAAAAAATGTAAAAAATAATTACTTAGATAAATAAAAGTGTAATGAACAAATTGAACTTTTAATAACTGACCAACTCCTTTTACATTATAGTAAATAACAAAAAACTTATGGTATCTAGTTATAAATTTTAAGGCAGATAATAAAAAAAAAAAAATGTAATTAAATTTAAATGGGGGTTGAAATTTTTGAAAGTTGCAAATTAAATATAAAAAAAAAAATTAAAATAAATTAAAATAAATAAAAATATTATATAAAAATAATCTGGTTAGATTTAATAATTTTTTTAATTAGTTCAAAAAAAAAATGGTGACATTTTTACGGTAATTTCTTTAGTTTTTAATGATTGAGAAAAAAAAAAAACAACATTTTAATCACAATTTAATGTTAATATAAAAAGAATCGTATAGGTTTATGAATAAATTATTTTTAGTAATAATTTTGTTATAATATTTTGTTATTTATGATTTGAATATCACGTTGTTGGTAAAAACAAAACAAAAAAAAAAAAATCTTTTCCATATAATTAAGTAATTAAAATATGTTTTAGTTTAAAATATATCAGGCTGCCATTAATTTTATTATTTATAATATCATTAATTTTTAATAATCGTAAATCTAAAATAAATTTCTATGTAATTTTTATATTTATAATAAACTTCTATAAAATATAAATAATTCTTAATATTAATTGTTTTGTCTGAACTACAGTTTATGCTTCACAGTTTTCTTTGAACCCATTTTTTTAATCACAGTAGTTATTGCATTACAATTAAAATGTTATTGATTGAAATAAAAGAAACATCATCAGCAAAAGAATTTCATCTAAATATTACTACAGCGGTAATTCTACTGCTTTATCTTAACAATGTGTATACTGTTTTCTACTCTACTCACTTAGAGTTTTGACTATATAACAACTTTCTTGCAAACAATACGTTCAAATATTTTACTAATAAATAAATTTTCTATAGAGGTCTCGGTGCCCTAGTGAATTAAATGAATTGAAATAAACACCCACCGGCTGTAAACAGTGAGAAAGTGCTGGTTTGAATCTCACATACGTAAGAATAATTCCTCTTACGACATTTTTACCAAACCTATATGGAAAGGAAAAGCTATGTAACTTCCTTATCATATTTATGTGAATGTAAAAAAAACAAAAAATTTTTCTCAACTTTGTTAGTGATTTTCTTGAACTTGAATGATTTTTTTCCTGTCACTTTTTATAAGTAGTAAGTAAGTAATTTGACATTTAGTATAAAATAAAAGTGTACATATGTATATTATTATCTATAGGTGAAAAGTAGCTTTTGAATTGAAGTTTTTTTGTTATCATTAATCGTTATTTAAACATTAGTTATCAAAAAATTATAAATTGTCATTGGGTAAGGCACTAAAATGGATATCTCTTATTTCAAATTTTGAGTTATATACCACTGTTTTAACACTTGATTTTTATGAAGTAATGCACCAACCACTGATATGGAAAAAAAAAATGTTCAAATATCTGTACCTACCTATTTTGTTAGTCGAGATGAAGGGTAATTGAAACAGATAATTTGAAAAGAAAATAATTTTTAGTGTCTTTTTTATTTTTTATTTTTATTTATTGAATTAGTTCCACATTAGTTTTTTACCTGTAACAATTTAATACCACTTTCTATTTCTGTAACTATTTTAAATTTATTTACCTTAAAAATAAACCATTAACACATAAAAATGTATTTAATTTTTCACATTTTATGCATAACAGAGCTATTCGCCTTATTGGCGACCCCAGTGTTACCTCAACGCTCACTCCACTTTGCCATCGCCGTACTGTTGGGTCATTGACCCTCTTTTATAGATACCTTGTAGGGGTGAACACCTGTTCTAAAGAAATAAAACAATTGATGCCTCCACTCAAAGTTTTCCAACGTGAAACGAGGAGTGCAACAGATGCCCACCCATACACTGTCGAACTGTCAAGATGGCGCAATACAGCATTCGGGAATTCGTTTGTCATGCGCACGTCGCGTTTATGGAACCTTATGCCCGCACATATGTTCCCAAAAGTTGGTAATTCATTTGTGTACGATATATCGAAATTCAAGAAGAACACTAACATCTTTCTTCAAAATAGCTATCCAAGTTTTTCCCTTCATCCTCCATAATCCTAATTTTCCTATATTCAAACACCCAAGTATTCCTTCCCCCATCCTTTTCCCCAAAACCAAGCTGTACATTATATTATTATGTATTAAAGGACCAATCCTATAGTTTGGTTTTAAAGGGGGTGGTTTTGGTTGGTTAAAGTCCAACACTACTCAGAGGAACCTCGTGCAGTTCCTTTGGGTGAATTTTGATGTTTTCCACCGTCCCTCGTAAAAAAAAAAAAAAAAATTTTTTTTTTTTTTTTTAATTCTTAAATTCGAATATTTTAGATTTAAAATATTACATAATTTAAAACACAAGAAATTGTAACCCTGATTTAAAGATATTTAAATTGTAAATTAAATTTAATTGGATCAGTTATATAAAAAATCTTACAAGACATATTTGACGCATATTACATAGAAAGTTCTTAAATTTTTTTTTTATTTTTGAAAGTTTTTAAATGCTTTATTTATTATTAACTTAATAAAAGTTTTATCTATTAGCACACTCCTTAAACTATTTTTAATTTAATTATCTTTAAGCGCTTCTTCAGAAGTTTAAATGAATTTTTTCTTTTATTATTATTGAATAAACTTTGAAACCCAAAATATATTTTAAACCTGTCTCCAGTAATAATAATGGATCCAAAAAGAAAATTTTTTTTTTTTTTTTCAACTTAACAATCTAAATAGTGCGGGTGTGCATATATTCACGACTTGCTATTTTACAAAAAAAAAAAAACAAAAAACAAAAAAAAAGAATAGGTATATGTACTTCTTTTTCATCCAACATTTTCTTTTTCCTTCATTCTTTTAAATCAACGCTTTATGCATTTTGTTTCATAAAAAGCAAAGCACTAGACTTTAAATCAAAGTCAGATAACTCAGAGAAAAAAGCAACAACAACAATATGCTAGCAACAAACTTGTCTTAGCGTACAGTACACACTATACAGTATAGTGTTTCCAAATACACAGTTTATACATTTGTGTGTGTATATGTTACATTGTCTTGTAAGTTCAGTTTTAGATTGTGAATTAGCTTAGCACGGTTTTGTTTTTTTTTTTTTTGGTTTGACTTTGAATATTTCATTGACCAACAATTCACCGACAATTATTATTTTACAAATCCACCATGATACAATTGTTATCTTGATATGATGATGATGATGATGATGATGATGATGATGATGATGATTGTGATGATGGTTCACCAAAATGGTTTTTTTTGTTTTATTTTGTTAACTGGATGCAAAAGTAGCGAAAGATTTTATTGTTGTTATTGTTAGTTTTTTTTTGTTTCCCTCGATTTCGATTTAACTCGATCCAAATCTTTGGTTACCAATTTTTAGCAATATATACAGTAAGAATATAGGCAGAACAGTTTCTGAAATGAAGTATGTATCAGCAAAACAATATAAAAAGTTTTATATTGAAAATAATAATAACAAAAAAAGGTGCACCATGCTTTGTAAACCATTTGCTAGATCAGTTTTTATATTTTAGGTTTTTTTTGTTTTATTTTTTTTTTTTTTTTACTTTTGATTTAAAATTACTTTAACTTTATTATAATAGAGTCAAATATCGCAGCAAGTGGTCATATTGGTTTGAAAATATTACGCTCTAGTAATTCAATCCGCAACAATTACTGTTCTGTTTCTTACAAGCAGGTTTTCCTTTTAGTTGTGATTTTTTTTTATTTTTGGTTTTTAGTTATTATATCTGTTTTGGTGATCGGTAGTTGTACCATCATCAGTGGTTCATTTAAAAAAAAACAAAAAGGGTTCGCTTTAAGATTACAAAGAAGAAAAAAAAAAAAACCAAAACAAAATAAAAAACAAAAAGGCTGATGTTACCGCAATATCAATTCCAAATTTTTACTAGGTGTTGGTTCAAGTTTGTTTGTTTGTTTTGTTTTATATTTTTTATTTTTTTTTTTGTAATTTCTAATGATTTGCTATTTGAATTGCTGTAACAACATTTGATGATTACTGCTGTTTTTACTCTTTTGTGTCGTAGCATTTTGATATAAAATTTTTCAACAAAATCCAAAAAAAAAAAAAAAAGATTTGAAGAGAGAATTTGTGATAGGCTTGAAAAATATCTACTATTAACTATTTTTGATGTCATTTAAATGTTTATTTTTTGTTGAGTCCTTTTCAAAGTTGAATTATTTATATGTATAAGTATAGGTATAGGTAGGTATCTACTATATTATATACAGTTCTTTATTATTGCATGTTTCTGAATGACTGTATATATACGGTATATAAAAGTGAATTACGATCTCAAGTGGTTTTTTGATTCGATGCAATTCAAATTATATCTAATAAATTGTAAATAAAGTGATTAAATAATAAAATAACTGAGAAAAATTGGTTTGTAAAATGTAATCTATGGTTTTTTTTTTGTTTTTGTTAATTTATACATTTTAATGGCTGGCTTCATATTAACAAATGAAATAAAAAAATATAGCAAAGTAAGAAAAAATACACTATTATCATTTAATCATCACTCATCATGATTATCAATATCATTATCATCAGTGAATAGTTATCTTTAGATTGTTAAACTGGTAATGATCATTTGGCTCATCAATTTTATGAAAGCTGTTAAATAATTTAATGATATTTTAAAGGGAAAAAAAAAAAAAAAAAAACAAGAAAACCAAAAAAACTTTTATTAAATTATACAAAGTCTAAATCTATACGTTTAATAAGATATTCATATTTTATGGTAGCAAAGAAAATTTTAATTTATAAGCTTACATTTTTAATTTATTTCTAGATATGGAAGTAATAAAATTAAAAAAGAAAAAAAAAATTTTAATATATAATAAAAATAAAATTAATGAAAGAATTTATCAAAAGAATCAAACTGAGTATGTGGGTTTTTTCTATTCTATATTCTATCGTCATAAACAAAATGGAGTTGCAAACCATAAAGAATTTTTTTTTTTAATAGTGAAAATTCAACAAAAAAGTTGCTGTTTTATTTTTTCTTTTTTTTTTTTTAACTATATAGACTTGGCTAGAGGATATTGAAATCGCGCACTTTTTAAATCACTTGACCCTATATACATATATACAATATATGTATGATTAACGAAAAGATAAAATTGCAAATAAAATAGAACGATGCAATCAATAAAAGTTTTTAAACATTGAAAAATTTGAATCATTTTTAAATGATTTATATATATGAAATTTCCTTAAAGGATTCAATACCATATAATCCAGTTAAATATTTTTTTCTGTCCGTTGTTTCATTGTGACGTTTGTGAAAACGAGGTAAAAATTTTTGCTAGATTAGTTTGAAATGATGACGATAGTATCTTAGAATTTTAGAATTTTTATTTTTTTTAACTTTTTCTATATATTAAATAAAAAACAAAAAAAAAAACATTAAGATTAATATCCAATTTAGATAAAGATTATGATCATAAATTTTTCTGATCATAAGCGAATTCATTTTAAAGTCATTTATGAAAAATATGATTTTATTATAGAGAGTTGGAGTTTAAAATGAGAGTTTGTTTTTGTTTGTTTTTTTTTTTTTTTTGGATTGATTATAAATTTTCTCAATAGGTGGTGCGTTGATTGTATTGGTGTCATAGTTTTTAAATAAATGATAGCTGATGGTGATGATTCTTGTTAGTTAGTTAGTGAATTTAACTTTTTTTTTTTTAAATTGAATCTAATTTATTAGTTAATTGAAAAATAAAAATATTATTTTATAAATTGTTATTTTATTAGAAAATGATTTTTTTTTATTTTCCCCTCTAATATAAATTATAAAAATGTAAAAAGAAAATGTAAAAAAAAATTTAATAAAATTAATTCGATTAAGGCAAAGCCAAAACTAAAAAGAAACATCGACGTGGGGTTTATTAAAAATAGTTCAGATTTTTTTTTAATTATAAAATTGTTCGGATTATTAAGATAATTTTTCAAAATAACTGTAAAAGAAGTAGTATAAGTAGGTACATAGTTGGATCTAAGACGATTTTATATAGAAATATAAGATTGCTTAGAAACTATTGATTACATTCAATTTAATTTTACTTTAGATCCTTTGTTTTTTAAGGGGCTTCAATATAAGTGATTTTTGTGAAAAAGTTATCTTTAGTATAATAAATAATTTAATTATTTAAGATACAATAACAATATGAACTTAGAGATCGATGTTATGGGTGTTTAGTCATTTTTATGCATAAAAAAAACAAACAAATTTTATTTAAGAACCTTAAATAAACATCTCTTCATCAATTCTTCTTTTTCACTTTAAAATCAGGTTTGACTTTCTTATGTCTTTTAATTTGTTATTTCAATTTTTACCATACAATCCAATCGTGAACATTTTCCATTTAAAAATCAACTCAAACTAAATTATATTTTGTCCGATTAAAAAAAGGACTAGACTCAAACCTAACTATACGGTTACTCATTAAAAAAAAATGGAAAATTATTCCTTAATGTATACTCAAAAAAAAAAAATAAAATTATTCTTGACGAATTTATAATTTAATTTTTTTTTAAATTCAGAATAGAAAAACCATAAAATAAAAAAAACTTTTTAGATTGACGGAACACTAGAATATTAAAAGAAAACATTACCATCACAGAAAAAGTAGAAGAAAAAAAATTAAGTAAACTCTAACAATAAGGCATAAGACACTAATGAACTTTTCTTTTTCATTATTTCAATTAACCAGAAGAAAAATTCCGTACAAACAACAATAAAAATAAAAAATAGAAAACTAGGAATATTTTTTTATATTTTTATTTGGTTCGGTACGACTGTGGCAATTCCATCACATAATCAACAATGATGTCGTTAATTTTTTATTTTTATTCATTTTTCTCATTTTCGTCTTCTGTTTTTTATATTTTACTTATTTTTTTTAGACTCACTTTAAGCTGAAAACAAGAATAGTTAAAGAAAATAGAACGAGATAGAAGAAAAAAAAAATTAATTTTAATTTTCTATCTCATTTTTTCATTATCAGCCAAAAAAACCAAAAACACAAATACAAAAAAAAAAGAAGAAAAATAATATAAATTTGGAACCCTTAATAAGATATTCTTAACTCGTTTCGACAGTTTCTCAATTCAAACTTATTAATACTGAATTTTTATTTATGTTCTCATTCTATCTCTTTCTTTTTGTCTAATTTTTTTTCCTTGCACAAAAGTATAGAAAAATAAAATATATTTTTTTTTTTTTTGGTTGCGGTTTGTATACCAGAACTCATCTTTATACTGTCTAACTTCTGTCCACCAATCGATCCATCTATTTTATTTCTCAAACCTATTTGCTTCTGTCCATCGTCTTGTTCATCTATCTATCTTTTTATCCCAATTTTTGGTTTTTTGGTTTTTTTTTGTTTTTCGTTGTTTATTGAATAGTTCACAAAAATTTTCTCTTTATTTTAAGGACTTCTTAAAAAAAAAAAAAAAAATTGCGCGAAATGGTAGGTATGTTTTCTTCCTTGTAACAAAGCAAATGAGTTGAGTTTAATTTGGTTTTCGCTCTCTATTTTTCACAATACAAAACAAAGGAGAAAATAAATTAAATTAAATTTATTATAATGAAAAAGAGTATGTAACTTATGACTTTTATATAAAATACTAAAAATTCAAAAAGATTTTCAGAGATTCTTTTGTAGTCTAGCGATTGTTGAAGAAGTTTCCAATTCCAGTAGTTAACTACACTTCAAAATCATTTTAATAATCAATATTTGTAATTTTGCATAAGCTCATAGTTATTTTTACAAAAACAAGAATTCATTATATTGCAAACATTTTTGAAGTGTATTGTATTCACATTTTTTTACGATTCCTATACTTTACTTGTAAAAGTTTTCGACAAAGTTAAAAAAAATTTTAACAGAGCTGGAAAAATTATTCACTCATTTGTTGTAAGAATTAAATTTTAGAATAAATATTTATTTTATAAGAATCTATTAGCTAAAAACTAAAGTATACTTTTTCCATGCTTATTATATTTTCAGTATATTTCGTATTTAACTAAAGAAACAGATGCAGTGGCGTATAATCCTTTAAATAATTATTGGGATGTCGAAATGGACTTTTTAACTTATGTAACTGCTAATTTGCCGATTTACCAAAATTTTTATATTAAGGGTTTTAAAATCATTTAAATTGGTTAATTTAGATTTCTAATAAAGATTGATCAATTTCTTCCCTTTCAAATCATACGCGGAATTAAACCAGAAAGTAGATAGTATAATAATTTGTAAAGTTGTGTAAATTAAACTTAACATTTTGTTTTTCACTATTTTATCATGAAAACCTTACATTTTTTTTTGGCAAAAACATAATATTATCCTTTAACCTATAAAAATAAAATTAAAGATAAAATAAAAATAGCTTAGACAAAGAATACGAACTAAAAAAAATATATATATTTATTATATGGTTGTACTGAAAACATCATTTTATGTCCTTTTTGATTATCCATCAGAATAACAACAATAACATAACAGAGTGGTTTTGGTTTTTATTTTTAACAGACAGCCATTCAATTAAGGATCTTTAAAGAAGTAGTAAAAAAACTAAATTCCCCATATCCCTTGGAAAAGTAAACATAAATATAAATACCGGGAAAAAATATTAGCAGATAAGAATGAAAAGGCTTAAAAATTTTCTCGAAATAGGGTAAAACAACCAATTAATGGTAATATAAAAATCAAAAAAAAAAAAAAAATTCTATCTAATTTGATTTAAATTTTTGAAAAGGTTATTTTAGTAGTAGCGAAAATGATTCTAAGAAAAAAATTAGAAAACAGTTAGGTATTAAAGCAAAAACTGATGTATTTTAATCCTTTTTCGGAAACTGAAGTAGAACTGATAATTAACTTTAGAAGCAAAAAAAAAATAAAGCGAATTGTAAAAATAGAAATGGGAATATCATCTAAATAAATAAAAAAGATCGAGTTGTTAGAAGGTTTAAGTGGAGAACCGAAATTAAAATTACTTTCAAGAAATTTAAGGAACGTAAAAAGACAATTTTGAAATTTAAATTTTTACCACATGACAATTTTTTAATATTTTACCTTAAAGTTTTGATAAGAATGGAGAAGAAAAAGGAAAAATCCAAACAAACTTATAGCAAAGAAAAAAAATTTTATTATTTTTTTTTTTGTCTCAAATGAACTGACGACATTTTTTTTTTCACTTTTAATGTTGACTGTACGTGTACAATTTTTTTCTTTATTTTTCTATTCTGTCATACTTTTAGTCTTCGTACATTTTCCTTCTGTTATGTATTTTTTTCCCCTCTTTAAAAAATTTACAGAGGGTGGCATCAGACACATCATATTATTATAATAGGGTGAAATAATAAAATAAAAAAATAAAAGTCCTTGTAAGTTAAATTTGATGGAGTTGAGGTGAGATGTTATGTCCATCAAAAAAAGTTCTATTTTTTTGCTTCATTTAGTAAGGATGGTAACAACAACAACATAAATAAAAATAATAAAAACAACAAAATAAAAAAAAAATAGAACAAAAAAGAAAAAAATTGATTTTGACGGACAGATGACGGGTGAATGGCTATGATGTGTCAGTCATATTTTTTTTTTTTTTTCATGATAGAATATAAAATGAAAAGGTTACGTATAATAATACGCTCGATTGGATTGAGATCAAGTTAAGCAAATAACAAAATAAAACCAAAATGAAAAGAAAAACGTTCGTTTTAAGGACATTCTAAGCATATTAATTCAGCAGCCAAGAGTAAGAGATATAAAAAGCAACTAAAACAGAATTATTAAGGATTATTTTTTTTTTGATTTTTGTCAGTAGACGTGAAAATATGAACGTGCATTAAACTAAATAGAAATTGACATATTCGATTCGTTTATATTAATGAATTTTTTTGATAGATGATATTATATGATAATAGATGATTAAAAGCTTAATCGATTCTAAAAATATTAATAATATACTATTGATTTTCGGGAAAATTTTGACAAAAAAAAAAATAAACTATTGAAAATAGATGATATAAATTAGAGTTACTTCAATAGTCGAAAAATTTATTAGAGAATATAAACATTAAATGTCTAATAGTTGAAAAAATACATTTTTGGGGCTTTTAAAACTGAAAACCATACATTTATGAAAATAACCCAAAAACAAAATGTGAATATTTCTAAAAATCATGTGCTTGTAGACTATAATAGAAGCCTAGTATACTCGTTTGTTGTACTCTAAAATAACATGGATACAGAGAGTTTTCTTTCTAAAGTTATAAGAATTATTTACGCAGCATTTAATGTAAAAGAGAACATTGAATGCCGGTACATTTTCCAAATTTCCTACACGATCTAAGAAAACGAACAGAGAAAAAGATCAAACAACAAATAAAATAGTGGAAGCCAACATTATACGAAAAATTAGCAAATGTCATATTCTTCGTATTTACTTTACCTCACAAGCAAATTATGAAATACTTCATAGGAACACGTTAAATTTCATTAATCTTTTGGAACACTTAAAGAAAAATGGAAAAATTGAAGAAATTTGCGTGTAAAAGAGATGAAATAAAACAAAAGGATAGCAAAATATTACTTATTAAACTTATTAAGAAATTAACCTTAAAACCTTCAAAGGCAAGTTTTTTTTCCTCAATTTAAATAAACTGTCATTTTGATTTTCACAAAACAGAAAAAAAATACATTTTTTTTTTATAAAAATACCTATTTAGGATATTAATATATTTTAATAAAAAAAAAATATTAATTAAAATATCTTATTTCTTAGTTTAAATACTAATTATAAAAAAAAAAGTATATATTATATTATTATATTATTTTGTTGACATCTTTAGATAAAAATCTTTAGTACTTAACTCCTGTCATTAGGTATAATTTTTTTTATGGCATTTCATAAAAAAATTATTTAAATATGACTAATTAAATTTTTTTACAATTTTGTGATTCGAAAAAAAAAAACAATTAGTTTTTGTTTTAAAAAAAAATTTTTTTTTATTTATTGTCAAAAGTAATAATTTAAGCATGCGTTGAGAGCGTAAAATAAAACTCCCCTTAATTATTGTTTTTTTTTTTTCTTTGCATCTTTAATTAATTGGAAAATTAAAACTTTATTACGATAATTTTTTAGTATTGTCAAACCTACATACTTACTAGGTTTATATTTCTGAAAATGTCATAAAATCAAGAACTTTCTGGTTGTTGAATTTTTTTCAATTTTTTTTTCAATTTTTTATATCTTAAATTACGTATTAGGTATGTGCAAAAAGTTAATAACATTTTTTAAGACAAATTTGAATTTTACTTATTAGTTTGACTTTGTCTGTTCGTTCGTGTTTCTTTCTGTCTGCCGCTCGTGTTTCTTTCTGTCCGTCTGTTTAAAAAACTTCTGCACCATTAAAGTCAGAGCAATGAAATAGATATGTCAGGTAAAAAAATTAATGTTGTGGAAAAATATTTTTATGTAGTCCTAATCATTATGGTCGGGCAGCACTTTAAAATTTGAAAAATCCCTTTTTTCTAATGTTTATATCTCAAGTTTTGCTTAACATCTTTTCAATCGAAAAACGCCATAGTACTGGATATTTTTTTTAGCTTTATAAATCAATACTAAAACTATAAAAATGTTTGCAACTTAGTATTGAAATTAACCGTTATATAGAAATAAAATTTTACAATATTTAGCTTCTTTTATATCTCAGGTAAGCTTTTAGTTAGAACTTTGAAATTTTGAAACAAAAAGATCTTTCAGAATTAGTTTAAGATGCTTCAGAATTTTTTTTTTGTATCTTCTCTTATGTAAGAGTTCTTAAGCGCCAAAATTAAAAATTTGTAATTGTTAACGGTATTCTTACAATTTAAAATGAAAGCTTCAAAATTATATTTTTTACTATTATGTGGTAATAGAATGCGGTAGCTACTAAAAGCGGCAAATTATATAGGGTTTTCTTAAAAATTGAAGAAAGTATCTCTTTCTGTTTTACAATTTTCTCTTAGGAATTTAAAAGAAATTTACAAATGTGATGCAAGTCACAGTATTTTAACCAGTTTTTATTGTCTATTGGAAAATGTGGGGCCTTAAAAATTTACATTTTTATATTCTGCATTATTTTAATAAAACAGAATGAATAAAATTATGCCAAAATTTCTTTAATATACAATATATTCTATAACTTGTTATTTAAATAGATCCAATAATTTATTCTATCTAGAATTTTATATGTATGATTCTCTAGGAATTTAATATTGGTGTTCCAAATGGAATAATTAGAATAACTTGTCAAAATATCGATTTATTTTAACATCACCGGCTCTCTCTTTTTCACTTCCTTTAAAAAAATTTTTAAACTAACTCTAAATCATTGAGTAATTCATAGCTCGAAAATTTTTATTTTGAAACCACTCCGCTGCTAATATTTAAAATTGCTATCCTCAAAAAACCCATGTTGTGAGGAAAGAAAACAAAAGACTGTTGTTTTTTTTTTTTTTTAAACATATCAAGTGCAGCCGTAGCTCAGAAGTCTTTAATAACTTCTTATGTACCATATATTTTTTTTTTTTTTAGTACATTTCTCCGCCACATAAATGTGAACAGGAAATTACACAGCCTTTCCTTTACAGGCGTGGCTGTAAATGTCGTAAGGGGGAATAACTCTCGCATGAACTCGGGACTCGAACCCACACTCCCTTGGTGGTTACAGCGTAGAGACCCCGTACGATATTATATACTTAAAATAAATTTAGTAACATTTTGAACATTCCTATTCAGTTTGACCTAAAGAACATTTTAACATGATATGTGAATTTCTCATAAAAAAAAAATTATTGCTTTTTTTTTTAATTTGTACATGCATTTTTTTTTTTTTTGTTTTTATATTTTAATAAAAAACAAAATCATGTTATTTATTATGATCCATTAAAAAATCGTAAAATTATTATTATTTTATTTTATTTATATGTATGTATATAAATATATTATGTATAGCTGGGTTTATTTTTTGCATCTACAGATTTCAATTAAATTAAAGCGACAAGAAAAAGAAAATCTTGATGATGCTGGGCATAAAAAAACAAGTCACAAGAATGTTTTTTTTTTTTTTTTTTTTTGTTACCAAATCAAAATAAAATTTTATAAGAAAAATTATTTTCTCAGCAATTATCGTAAAAATATTATTTTTTTATATTTAATAAATATTAAAAAAAAAAACCTTTATTAAATTAAAAACAAAATACAAAAAAAAAAAAAAAACAAAAAAAAAATTAAATTATGTATGGACCGTGTCCATGACTTCTTAATGCTATAACATTTTTTTTAATAACCATTACTACTAAATATTTAACAACTTCTAAATAAATTCCTTACAAATTGATAATATTGATTCATCATTTTTTATCTTTTTCGTTAACTCTTCGACTAACTCTAAAATGATTATTTAAAAATATATGATGAAATTTTATTGAATATACTTAATTTGCTTTAATTTGTTAAGCAATAAAAAAAAAAAAAAAAGAAATCTATAGATATATTAGATAGATAATTAATCAAATAAATATTTATAGTAAAATAATATTGAAAATATCTAAAATATAAAATATCATAACTAATTAGTAATTTTAATTAAGTAAGATAATATTCAATACATTTTGCTTACTTTCTAATCAAAATTCAATAATTGTCATATTAATATATTGATAAATTGTCTGGTGCTAATATGATGCCGTATTTAAATCGCCATCCTATTAATGGAAATTATGAGTTTCAAACCTCAGTTAAGTCATATCCAAATAAATAAAATAACCTGAAACATAAACAATTAATAGTAGTTGAAGCGATGAAGTACTCCATCACCCTCTCAACCCTCTCAGTCAAAAGAGTCTTGGGTTCAAATTCCCCACAATCTTTACATAACATGTAAAAGATTTGTAAAATATATCTGTTACTAGTATTGATACTAGATCATTACTAAATAAATAAATAAATTAATAAAATATAAATTTAACAATGGATCAGTGTTTTATTTTAAAATATGTAAAGCTATTAAGTTTTGGACAAAAAATTTAACTGGAACCAAAAACTCTTCTAAAAAGATAATTCATTTTTGTTTCGTAAACTGAAATCTTTAACCACCATAGTTTTTTTATTTTTCATTGTAGATCGTTCTTTAATACTACATCTTTGATGCTTATATACTACATCTTTGATGCATATGTAAGTATATCTTTTAGAAGATAAGTTTCTATAATATGCAAAGAATAAAATACCTTGCCAATAGAATAAAATAAAATATTATGAACTAAAATGAAGTCGTATCAAAAATTAATTATAATTACAAAACAAATGTCTATTATCATACCAACTATGGAGATATTTTTTGTATAAATGGTAAAATTAATTAATTAACTTAAATAAATTTTTAAGATATTCAAAGCAAAGCATATTAAATTCCTTATATAAGATTGTGAACCCTTAACATCAATGAGAAGAGTATTCCATAAGCCATTTTTTTTTTTGCATTTAATAAATATGACAATTTTCTCGATTGGTTACTGTGTTATCGAGAAAAATAGATTATATTAAGTAAATAACAGTAAGAGAAATTAGCTCTTAGTTATTTCTCAAAAACATTTTTTTTATACTGGTATACTAAGAATTTACGCTCCTCATTAGATTGTGCACAAAACATATTCACTTATAAGTTAAGTAATTAGTGAAATTACAATGAAGGATGCATTTCAACACATCAGTAACACAATTGAATCTTAATTTATTTACAATATAATGTTTTGCAGGCATTAAAAATTACAATATTTAGATTGTTATTTTCAGCGGCACTAATGGATGCAAAACACACGTCAAATTATGAGAAGTGCGATAACACCATTGTTTTTATAAGCCTACCTTTAGTCCTTACAGAAAAATTTCCCGCTCTTTTCCATATTTCCCAACTTTTAAACAGAGTTAACATAAGAAGCAATTTTATCATTCATTTTGAGTGCAAGTAAACTATCAGTAAGAGTTCTACTTCAGTACATATATGATAATGACTTGGGATGGGTTTAATTTTAGAGAATTCGTTACAGACTTTTTTTTATAACGAAATAGTAACCAATACATCATTCATTTTTGCAACAACAAATGTTTACTGAAAAACGTGACAATTCAAAATCAATAAAAAATATTCTTTGTAAAATATAATAAGAATTAATAGCACCTACTCTGAAAAACTTTTAATTAATTTGCTTTGAGAGATATGAAAATTTTTAAAAAATTTTAAAAAGATTCAAAAAAAATGTTAATTTTCTTAAAACGTATTTCAAAATTTTGTTTTTTTAATAAATTACATAAATTACAATAACAACTTTGAAATTCTTGGAGTTAGATTAAAGAATACCGAAATGAACATTATTAAAAATTATTTAAATACAAATTGTTTAAATAATATCTTAAAGTTATTAATAAAGCTATTATAAATATGTGATATCGAAATTTTTATTAAATACAATATTTTTTTTACTTGAAAATATTTCTATTAATATCGACATTTTCCTTCTTTCGGATCATTATACTTTTATAGATGTAAAAAATCTATTATAAAGATTTATAAATTGTATCTATATGTAATTTTTCAAAAATATTCACCTGTTTTTACAAGTAGTATACCTTAAAATCAACCTTAACATAATTTCAACATGATTTTTCTTAGTTTCTTTGCTGTAAGAGAAGAGCGCCTTAATCTATGCTTTACAGAATACTGTAATAAATTTCGAATGTTGATAGTCTCTAATCCCTAATATAATTAGAAAAACATTTAAGTACTGTTTGAGAAAAATTTCTTTATTTATAAATTTCAAACTTTTGAGCATCATTTTTACCCGTACACCATTAATATTATGTATTATCAAGTGGATACTTATATTATACTTACTAATGAATGAATAATGAGTATTGCATATTTTTACTTACTTATCAATTTTTCCATATATACGAAATGTTTATATACATAATGTAAAAGTATACTATTATTATCTTATGTATACATACATTCTATTTACATGCATTTCTGTTTAAAAATATTCAAAAGTTGTTCGGCAACATCATGCATGGAATTTTTACAAAATTTTTTATTTCGTTTTTTTTTGTTGTTGTTTTTTTTTTTTTTTTTTTCTTTTTGCAACAATAAAACGAAGAATCACTGAACTGACATTCTAAATGAAAACTTTAGACATTGATGACTACCATAAAAGTGTTAATGATCCAGGAAAGGTTCAATATTCCGAAAAAGTATAATAATATGATGGTGTATTGGAATAAAATTGATGCACGCTAGAAAAAAAAGAAATAAAATGAAACTAAAGTAAATGAAACGATTTTATGCTGAATGATTTTTAATGATGACAATGATAATGATGAATTTTATTTTATTTTTATATTTTTTTTTTTATTTTTTTTAAATGTATTTTAAGTGATGACTGCTGAGTTGATAATGATTCCATTTTATGGGGTGCTCATAAAATTATCAGATCAATCTTGAGGAATTTTCTGGTGGTGAATTGAAATTGAGTGCGATTTGATTTGAGTGAATTTTTTAATGTTTTTATTTTTTTTTTTTTTGGTTATATGATTGTTGCTAATGTTGTTGTATATTTTATAGATTTGTTTTGTTTTTTTTTTTTTAGTTTTATTATTGTGCACTTATTTAAGTGCAGTATTTAAAATTCAAAAGAAAAAATTCAAAAGAGAAAAAAATATAGATATATTGGTTATATTTTGTTTTTTTTATTATTTTCTTATAAATTTCAATTGATTGGTACTTGATGAAGTTTTATTGTATTGCTAAAAGTAAAAGAAAAGAAACAAAAAAGGAATTGAGGAAGATAAACACTAATTAAGAAAAATAAAATAAAAACTAATGTTTTTGAAATTCTTTAATAGATTGATCAAAGCGAATCAATGTCTAAAATAGTTTTTTAAGGTTAGAATTTAAAAAAGCACAAATCTTTATTTTAGTTTTATTTTGGACAAAATTGTAACAAATCAATAAAGCAATTAATTCTTAAAAGAAAAGTTGAATTTTCTAGAAATACAAAATATACGAGTTAAGTTTCTCTAGTTATAGTTTGATATAAACAATAAAAATATATTTTTATTATATGAAAAAACAGCATCATAGTAAAATAGGATCATCTTGAACTGAAAAGACACAAACATGGGTAAAAGGGTAAAAATACATGCAGATGAAATTACTAAGCTGAACTTCAAGTTGATTCTGATTTTCCATTTTGATATATTTGTAATGTAACTTTTGTAAAATCAAGTGATCTTAAAGTTAGATCAGTAGCGCCAAATAATAAAAAAACGGCTAAATTTTTTAAAAATAACCTAAAAATCTTGTTCTTAAAAGAAGAGTTTCAAATTTCAAAGAGCCTCAGAAACCATAATGCCAAAATTTTGTCCAAATGTGAAGATTTTTTAAATCAATGTATTAAACGCAGATCATTTCAACCAAATTTGCCAACTAGAGATTTATAAAGTATACTAAATGTAATCTTTAATGCTTTTAAAAATTCTACTGCATTCTAAAGATATTATATTAAAGATTAAAACAGAAAACAAATTTTTCTTCATTTACAATTAATTAAGTTCAGTTTTTTCTATTTAAATATTATTTTATTAATTAACAATAACAATAATGAACCTTAATAAGCCTCACCTTAAATGCGATTACAATGCTGTTCTGTTTTAAAATTAAGTTAAAAACTATGAAGTTAATTATGACAGAAAATATCTAATTCAGTTTAAAAAAAAAATTTTTTCTCACTAACCATTTTCATTTAACACTTTGTATTCAACACCTACATATTTAACTGACATTTAGAAAATTAATTAAAAATTAAAAAAAAAAAACAAATTTATTGACAAAATATTTAAAATAATTAAATTGAATTTTAAAGATTATTAAAACCAAAAATAAAATTATTACTTTTTTTTTTTTTTTTGTCTCTCCATTGAACTAAAAACGATTAATAATGCTGTGCTGTAAATTGCTGTGAAAAACAGCACAAAGCTTTAATATTCAACAATAACAGCAGTAACAGCGATAATCATATAAACTAAAGTATAATTATTTATAAATAAAACAAAAAAAAAAAAAAAAGTAGTTAATAAACTCAAATCAAGCTCATTTTTCATAAGAATATTTTTTTAATTTAATGTTTTTCTATAAAGAAAGACAAGGATAGAACGATTGAGTTAATATTTTATGCAATAGAACTGATAATGAACAAGGGTAAAACTAAAGAAAAATATTAATAGTATTGTGGCTTTTTTTTTAATTTTTTTTTTTTTTTGCAATAAGTTTGCGCAAGTACAACTTGCACCTGAAACTTTTTATTTTGCATAAGTTTTTATAAATTTAAATTTGACAGATATAAAAATGTTTTTTTCTTGTTTTTTTTTTTTTTGTTTGTAACCCACAAATAATTAAAAATAATAAGAAAATATTTTAATCTTGATAAATTCAATGGTGATTAAAATTGATTAGAAAAATATTGACAGATTCGGTCAACTTCATTCATCCATAAAATTAAAATATTATCTATACTTTAAATATTATAAACAATACATTAAAAATAAAATAATAAATAGTTTAATATTATATAAAATGCAAAAAAAAAAATATATTTTACTTAAATGATAGATTCCGATCAATTTACATATTTTAATTTGTTCGAATTTATAAACATTTCTTTGATTTTGTTTCAAAAATTTCAAAATTTATGATTAACTGAATTGCAATTATTTTTAGTTGTATTTAATTTTGAATACTTTTTAAGATTTTTGTTAAAGATTCTTAATCTTTGCTTAAAATTTATATTTCTCTGTAGGTCACTGTTAAGGTAACATCGCTAAACTTGGAATTAAAACCATTAAATTTAGATAACCTTGTAAATACTTAAACTAAAATTTTTAATTTTCTGTAAAATTAAATCAATATCAAAATGAATCCATCCAAATTACGTGTTTTTGTCTTGGATAAAAATACTTTGGACACCTTAAATGATCAAACTCTTGCATTATCTGATTTATTTGAAATTTAATTTATAAATAGATGAAGAAACCTAAAAAAATATAAAACATACATTTAATTGACAGGAAAATGGAGGTTCGTAAAGACTATATCATATAGAAGCAGAAGTAAAATAAATTTACTAATATATAAAAAATTGACATTAGGGTAGTTTTTAAAAGTAGCTTAAATTTGTTATTATTATTGGAATGATTGGAATATTTACCATTTCTTATATTCCATTGAAACCCATTCAAAGAAAGGGAAAACCGAAAAAACAAACAACTGATATATAACAGATGTATAGGTGGAAGATTTTTAGAAAACCATGTCTTCTTGTACGTCATCCTCTGTAAGCGAATGCTATATCGTTTAGTTCTATTCTATAATCACGAAAATACTTTTTTTCTTGTTTTCTATTAATAACATAACAGTCAGAAATAATCGTCAATGATTTTATTAAAGTAGCGTCACTGTAATATAAAAACGATTTCTATACTGAAAAAATATTCTCTGTACATTGGTCTGTCTGTTTACAAAACTTTTACACGTTTTGAAAAAGAAAATAAAATGGAGATGGGTGTAGCTCATAAAAAATTAACAGAATAACTTTTTTTTATTTATACCCTCCTTATGGAGGGGTATATTTTCAATATGTTAAAGTTGAAAAAACCTTATATTCAAATCGTTATAACGATATTTTGTTAGAAAACGCCAAACAACAGCAAATTTAAGCTTTTTAAGCTTGCACATTGATACCATAATCAATTCTGTTGCGATTCTGGAAAAACTAATATTTTGCACAGTTTTCAACGCCACCTTCCCAATTTAGGAGACACTTCGAAAATTTAAAATTTTTGAGAGAGGTAGTAATTTTAAGAACCTGAAACACGGACAGAAAAGTATACAAAAGTGTAGTGTTTTTACAAATTAACATCACAATTTTACATAATATGTTAATAGTAGCTTAAGGTTAAATTAAAATTGAAGCACGTGCCTCTTAATTTTCAAAATACCTTCAAGAAATTTCTTTGAAAAATTACTAATTACGTGCTTTTTTTCAAAAATTCTTAAAAAATTCTGCAATGTTTTTTATTATATACTTTAAAATGTATCTCTTTAAAAAATATTTGGTTTTTTTGGTTTTACATACTGCCATCTTTCTATTTAATATCTTTGTAAAATTTAATCATATTCCTCTTAAATACTACAGAATTACTTTGAAAGATAAAGATGTATTCAGAACTAATTTAAGGATCTTCAGATTTATGGTTTAAAAGAAAAAAAAAAAAAGAATTTCTGTTTTATTTCACAATAGTTTTTATCTTGAAATTTTTTCTGAAAAAATTACCCAAGTCGTTGTTAATTGTTAATTGTTAATTAGTATTAGATTTTTTTTTAATTCTAAAATTTTTGAGTAAACCGTGTAATTCTCAATATAAACTACAATAATAATCATGTACAAAAAATTTGACCAATGACCATAGAACAATGCTATAAATTTACTATATTTAAATAGAATATTTTATTTTTGCCTATGGTTTTTATTTTAGATAATATCAAAAATATTAACCGTTTTTAAAATTTTTTTAACTGTTCATTTAATAACAATCAAACAATTTAAAAATAAAAAAACAAATTAAAAATAAAATCAAAATAACATAAAAAAAAAAAATAATGATTTTCTTATCCATGATCATTAATAAAAAATAATAATAATAATAATACTTTTGTCTCTTTCTAATTCTATTTTAATATTTTATTCCTATGTATACTTATCCAACAGTTTTGATGAAACTTTTTCTTTTTTTAATAAACTTGTATAAATTTAAAAGTATTGAAATGGAGTAAAAAGCGAATAATATTTAAATTAAACCATTTACAATAGTTTTCAACACAATGTATTATTATTTTCTGTTTCTTTCTTGTTTTTTTTTTATGCCAGACCAAAATAAATACCTTTTACAGGTAATAATACAAAAATGATGAAAATTGCATTAAAAAAAAAAAAAATATATTCAATAAAAACAAAAATAAAATCAGTAGCGTGAACATTGTTTAACAACAATTTTTGTTAAATTGAGTACAAGAATAATACCAGTATAATAGCAACAAAATATCTATAATGAGAATCAAAAAAAGAATAATAATGGTAACAAAAGCAACACCAATATTATAACAACAATATTAATAATATGAAATTTTATAATATCTAATAATTGTGGGTCGATGCGGTGGTGGCACACCCTCTAAAGTTTTTATTTTTGATTTTGGCTTTTGGTTTTTTTATTTTTTTTCTTATGATTTTATGATTTTATGTACCTGTAAGCTAACTTGTTGCCAATATTGTTCTTTTTATTAGTTTTATTTCTGCTTGAAGCTTGCAGCATGTCATTTTGTTTTAATTTTTTTTTTGTTGTTTTTGTTTTATCAGTAGAAATGGTTGTAGTAAGTATTTAAGAATTAAATGATTTTTGTGTAAATTTATGTCTTTTAGTTCAATTTTTTTTTCAACTGTGCTAAATCAGTATATCGCTTTACAAGAGAAGAATTATTAGAATTCACATAAAGTGCTAAGATTTTTACGTATCTAGGTACTACCTATGATTTATTGAATAAATGACAAACATTAATATTTTAGTTTTTTTTTTTTTTAGTTAAATGATAATACAGTAAATAAAAATGATTCTAAAAATTACCAGAGGGTTTTATTCAATATTTAAAAATAACTGGTGTTTAATTTAGGGTTTAATGTTAGTTTTCCAACTATATAGTTTTATTTTTTTACCTTATATACGACAATTGTCTTTTACAGATAACTGTCGACATTTTTATCTTTCAAATTAACAATATCTGTAATAATTTGGCTATCAAGAATTTTTTAAATAAATATATTTTTATTCTAAAGTTGCTATTGACCATATTTTTTGTTAAATATTTTAAATAGATATTTTTTTATTTTGCAAAAATATCGTTTTTCATTTTGGCTCCCCAAGTAAAATTATACTGTTAAATACAAACGAATATTGGCAACAACATATAAAAGCAGTATAATTTTTTTTCTTAATTTTTAACAAAAATGATATAAAAGTATTAAAACGGTTTTGACAGAATATGTATGTGCATCCTTAAAAGGCTGGTATAACCAATTCAGACATTAATTGAGGAAAGAAAAATGTTCCGTTTTTTGGCAAAAAAATTTTTATTTTTTCAGAGCTGTAGTAGCTGAAGCATGATTTCAGGCTTGTACATACCATATTTTTGGTCTAATTACCTTTATCCATTATTTTTTAAGTAATCCACCATTTATAACATTTACAGAAGAACTTGGGATATAAGATAATATTTATGTTAGATGTATAATATTATATTTATTTCATTAACAGATAAATTTTTTTTTCCGAAATGTATCCAGCCATTTGGGTTTCGTTTTTTTAAGAAAGTGTAGTTTCTTGCTTAAATACTTAGTGACATTCAAATTGCATAAAATGCAAAGTATGATGCAAAGTATTATGATTCAAATACGCCCGATGCAAAGTATTATGATTCAAATTGTAAAATAAAAGCTTTTTACAAAGTATCATGATCCAAATTGAATTATATGACAGTTTATACACCGCCTACGATGTGTGTTTGTTTAAAATTTTTGCATCTAAAATTTTCTGGACTCTGTAAATTTATCTTTGACAATTTGATAGTGAATTTGAATTGTTATTTAACCGGCGAAAAAGTTGTTCTAAATTGTATTATATTTACATTGCATTTAGACGCGAAACATCGGTTTTACAATGCATTAAAAACCTTTATGTGTATTTATATCGCATCTAAACGCTTTTTTTATGCAATTTGGATGTCACGGATTGTTAACGTTTTCCTTATTTTTTATTCTTCTTGGTCATTTTATATTTTGGATTGTTCCAAAGGACTTATTTTGCCTAGCACTGCTCTAGAGTCTCCCTTATTTTAGTGAAGTATCGATTTTAGACAACTTTCATAAGTTCTTGTTTTCGTGGCCTTGTTTAGTTGTGGTCTCCAAGATTCTCCATTAAAGGAATTACAATGAATTAATTATTATGGTATACTATTCTCTCTGATTTTGCAGTATACAAAATTACATCTTTAAGACAGTTTTTTTTTTTTTAATTTGCATAAAGGCTTAAAATTTATTTGAATTGTTTTTAATGTTTCACTGTCTTAGCACAAAATAGGCCTGATAATGGTAAATATTTTTTTTTTTGTATAACTGTTCTTCTTATAATTTTGAATTGTTTAGAAAAAAAAAAATTTTTTTTTTTTTTTTTTATTCTTTAATACAATATTTTTTTTTAGGATAATGAAGTAATAAATCATTTTGATTTTTTGTCTCATTCTATCATTCAATTAAAAATGTACTTGAATTGATTTACATTAGAATCAAAATATATTTTTTATATAGGCAAAAATTTTTAAAAATAGAAAAATTCCATAGCAATTCAATACAATCTTCCAGTTTAATATTTAAAAATTTCAAAAAAAAAACAAAAAAAATATTATTATGAATTGATTTTGAGGTTTGTTCCAAAAGTCACCGCCTAATATGACCAAAAGATTGCATTTTTCTCATAATAGTAATACGTAATATCTATTTGATTTAAGGTGTGGTGTGGTGTACTATACTCGTACTATAGACTTGATATAATAAACGTGATACTAGTAAATAATTTGTAAATGTTTTTTTTTTTTGGTTTGGTTCAAATTGATAGCAATGTACCATAATATAATGATCCTTACCAAAAAATAAAAAAAAATAAAGTTTATTCTTATAATGATACACCTATCAATAAAATCTACAAATATTATAATAAACAAATACAAATATGTAAACAAATATATAAATATGTAAATAAATCTACAAATATGTAAATAAATAAGAGATATCTATTAATTATACTAAGATAGTAATATATATATGTACTGTATAACGCCAGCAAGTTTTAAGAGGATTGAAAAAAAAAAAAACAAATATTAATCATTTGAGGGTCATTTTGAAAATTAGGCAATCATTTTCAGTCAGTAAATATAATTTAAATGTGAATAAATTCATAATACTAATAGTCTTAAGTTATTCGTGTTGATTCACATTGCGCAATTATTTTTGGAGCATAGAATTTCAATAAAATGTTTTCAAATGTTTTCTATTATTTAACTCCCGCAGTCTTTAGCCGACTTTTCAATATTGTGTATTCTAATAGTTTCACAAATAAATTTTACTTTACAGGTTATTCCTTGATGTGGTCAGTCGAATTAAATTTCATTAAGGTTAAGTAAGCTAACATAAATTTTCTAAACAATTATTGTTTGTGTTGTTGCTTTATATTAAGACAAATCAACTGAACAAAACAACAGAAAACTCACAGAAAAGTAACTTATTTGTTATACGTACTGTATTTCTTTACATTTTCAAAAATTAAAACTCTTCTTTTTATTTTTGTATGTTACAATATGTTAAGAGTGTTTCATCTTTTCAACATTAATAGATTTATCAGTATAGGTATTTGTAATGTTCAATTTGCTTAGAAAACTCCAGTTTAAGTTTTTGATTTGTACCAATACTTAAATGAATTTCTACAGAAATCATCTGCGAGTTATTAGGACAAATTAAAAAATATTTACGTGAGATCTGTTTATTTATATAGTTTAAAATATGTATAATGTTTGGTTATTTATTAGTTGCTAGTATGCAGACAAGATATACAAATTTTTGAATCAATTTATTTTCTCCCCTCTAAAATCCCCTCCAAAATATTTTTGCCCTGTTGTTAGAAAAATTATAATTTTCCCAATTTTACTCACCTCAAAGTTATTTATCATTGTAGAGATACAATACTTTAGATATTATTCTGAACACCAGGAATTTAAAAGAGAATATTGCAAGAATTGAATTAAAGGATTTTTCCAATAGTAAAAAATTAGCATTTTCTATACGGTACTTTAAGCGATATATTGAAAAATAAATAGAGAATTGGTGAATTTTAGTTAATAATAAGTATATTTCAATTGACGTTTAAGTAGGATGCAATTAAAAGATGTTAAGGTGTTTTAAAATTAATTATGCTGTAAGACCTGCTAAGATGTTGAACATGCGTCTACCTTTTATTGTCTGTCAATAATACTCCATTCTATATTCGCAACTGTTCAAAGAAAAGGTTTTTGGGTCATTAATTATAATTTACTCCTATATATATTTCCCTTTTATATATAGTATTTCGAACCTGTTTTCGCTCTCTTATTTATTTAATCCTACATTCTTAAATGGTGTTAGTCTAGTAAAGTTTATAAGGTACTAATTAATGGCATTTTAAAAAGCGAATTAATTCTTTTTATTTTGTGGTTAAGTGTATTAGAATTTAAATTGAACAAAAAGGCGATTGCACAAGAGCAAATTAAAATGCAAATTGATAATTGGTGACAATTTATCTTTGATGACAAAAAAAAAAAATTATGATGACAAAAGATAATAATGTTAAAAACTTTAGAGTGACAATGTAGTCACCAGTAAGTAAATAATTACAATTTAAATTAGGTAAAGAATTTAAAAAATAAAATTTTTTAATATTTTATATAATTTTTCTCACAAAGATTTAATAAAAAATGACCCAAAATGATTTAAATATGAAAGATGAGATTGAAGTATTCAAAAAAAAAATAAAAATAAAATTCTCCAATTAATTCAAGTAAAAAAATTAAAATTAAACAAAAAAAAAAACAAACAAGAAACTGTCATTTGAATTTTGAATCTTATGTCAAAAATTATTAGAAATTATTTAAAATTTTTATAAAAAACAAAACGCTTATCCACATATAAGAAAAAATTTTTTTTTCGCAGGCTGCTAACAATAATGACATCAAATGATGTCGACACTTGAAAGATGAAATTTCAGCAAAATAAAAAAAAAAAAAACAAAAGAGAAAATGAAAGCAAAAAAGATTTTGTTGGAATTTATAAAATGTCCATTTACCCATTAAATCCGATTTTCTTTTTGACCTGTCAAATATTTTTGCACTTCTTTTCCTTCAATATGTTGTTTTTTAACACATTTTTTTTTATTACAACCACACAAACATTTGGCGAAACTTGTGTTTTTTTGTTTTGTTTTCGATGTCTTCAATGTCGAAATTATTTCGGTTGGCGTTTATTTATTTTCTCGTTGAAATTTGATACAATTTTGATTGGCGGCTTATTTTAAATTTTTTCAGTCACTTTAGTATTAATTTTTTTTTTCGTTCTTTTGACTTGTTTTTTTTTTTTAATTTGGTTTATTTGTCTAAGAAAAGGTAAAAATAAAAATATGTTGGTGGTTTTTTTTTTTATCAAAGATTTATTTTAGAAGTTTCAAATTAAAGTGTTTAAAACTATTCGATTTAATTTGTTTTGAAATTAAAGAAAGGTTAAATTATGTCTAATGGATTTGAATAGGTTTTAACGACTTGATAAATTATTTACTTTTTTTGTTTCTTCACTTTAGGGTTATGAGAATCACAATTTTATCAGCTGATGGTATTGTTCTTTAAATTTAGCGCTTTTTAAATTGGTGCTTAAACAAATTTTTGTCTTCTGTCGTAATATTCATAACTATCTTATCATATCCCGTCACAACAAGCAAATGTATTCCAATTATTAGGACACAATCCATCTATATTTTATTATCACCGGTCAAAGAATTAAAGTCATAAATTGTGAGTTTTTGTAAAACTTTAAAAGAGATCAAATATTCAGGTTATAAAGATAGGAAACGTTTATAGAAAAGTCGTGCAATATTGGTACTTTTTGCAGAAATTTTATAGAAATATAAAAATTTTACCCTAAAATTTTGTTATTCTGTAACTTTTTATTTTAAGAATTTTGTAACACAGATTTTTTAAGTTCACAATTTTGCCATTGTAATGCTTTTTTATATTTGAAATATCCGAAAAAAGGAAATTAACTACAAATAACACTATATGGTAAACAAAAATTTAATTTTTCAAATTTTGGTTAGCTGTATGATGATGTGTAAAATGATGAGAAGAAATCTCTGTAGAATGAGTTTAGTCTGATGTTTTTGATTAAAACTCCCTAGAAATTATCAGCTTTTATCTTTCAGTCAACTTTCCTATACTACAGCTATGGAATTAGATATATTATAAAACAAATATAAAATGAAGAAAACTATTTACCTATCTTAATATTACTTCTAGATAATACCTAATTCTTAATATTTTCAGTTTTTGAAGAAAATCCTTCGTTTCCCTTCCCCAAGGAAAAAAATTAAATAAAATTAATAACAAAAATAAAAAATAAAATGATTTGTGAATTTATCAGACGGTAAAAAAATTTTTTTTTTCTTTTGTTTGAACTTAAACTGATTTGATTTGATGGCTATCATTCAGGTATGAAAAAATAAAAAAAAAAACAAAATTAAATTCTCTTCTGTTTCTGCTTCCACCTCTACTACCAACTTCCAATATTTCAAAAACAATATACTGAATCAATACATTATATACAAATTATATACTTAAGTATATTCTATATACTTTTTTAAATCATTATATATATTTTAATTTCTAGTGAATGTGTACATGTATGTTTTATCAGATCCGATAGTACCAAGGAAAAATATGATCCTAAATTATGATGGATTTCGGGAGCTTAAAAATGTCAAAAAATTATCTTTTTAGGTGAAGCCAAAGACTTTTTCTTTGTTTTTTGTTTTCTTATTAATTATTATAAATTCATTCATCCAACAGCAAAATATTCTTCATCTAGAAGGAAAGAAACACCAAAAAAAAACAAAAAATTAACTCATATCTTATTCATTTATTATTTCATTTAAATAAAGCCGATAATAATAATTTTCTAACTATGAAAAAAGAGTTATGAGATCCAACACCACAAAAAGAAAAAAGACAACTGATGGTTTAAAATAAAATAAAATAAAAAAACAAAACACAAAAAAAAGGGATAGAAAGAAAGAAGAAGACAAAAAAAAAAAATTATTCTACTATCAGACATTCGTCTTATTAATTTGTATACCCGTATGAACTATGTTCAAGGGTATAATAAATTTATCATTACGTTTGTGACACCTTAAAGGAGTCGAGCTAGATATAGTGCCAAAGGCAAGGAACGGCTCAGAATCGAATTCTGAGTCGATTAAGCCATGTACGTCCGTCCGTCCGTACGATAACTTAAAAAATAAAGGAGCTAGGAGGCTGAATTTTTTTTTACGTCACTTTTGCAAAGTTGTTAGTTTTGCTATTTAAATCCAACATTTTCAGTCGGCGGGTTCGAGTAACTGCCATACAACTTCTTTCTTTATGTAGAAATAACTCAGTATCTAGTCATGCTAGGTTTCTGAGATTTTGCAAATGATGATCAAATTTTATGGCACCAACTTCTGTAAAATTTGGTTATGGGGGTGGAGGAGGTTCGGGTAGCTGCCATACAACTGCTCCGTTTAAATGAGAATAACTCAGTGTTTATTGAAGCTAGGAATCTGAAATTTAGTAAAGAGGTGTCGAGTTATATGCCAACAACTTTTGTAAAATTTGGTTGGTCTAGAACAGCCGGTTCAGGCTTTTTGCACCTCTTGGAACTTAATGAAGCTAGGGGTCTGAAATCTTACAAATGATGATCAAGTTTTATGGCCACAACTTCTGTCAAATTTGGTTGTGCTGGTGCAACAGGTTCGGGTAGCTGCCATACAACTTCTCTTTTTAAATGAAAATAACTCAGTGTCTATTGAAGCTAGCTATATGAAATTTAGTGAAAAAGTGTCGAGTTACATGCCAAAAACTTTTGTAAAATTTGATTGGTCTAAAGCTGTCAGTTCAGGCTTCTTGCATTTCTTGGAACTTAATGAAGGTAGGCGCAATAGATTCGGGTAGCTGTCATACAACTCCACAATTTACATAAACGTCGGTACTAAAACATCTGAATGTTTTTAAAAGATGATCAAGTTTTATAGAAACAGAATATATTACGTTCATACGGGTATCCCAAAGTTGCCACAGTCTACTCAACTGCACTCTTCCTCTTTTTTTTTTGTTTTCATTTTATTAAAAATCCCGCTTAATATTAAAAAGAATCTTTGCGGTTGGTTTATTTTTGAATTGGTTGATTGAATCGGTTTGCTTTGGTTGTTAGCTTGAATCAAATTTTAGATTTTGACTGATTTTTATAAGTTATGAGTATATTATTTATTATTACTACATTACATACATATATATTGTATTGTTTCTTCTCCTTTGTGATTGATCATAAGAGATAGCAACATATAGTATACATTATACCTAATTTAGTTTTTCTGAAATAATATTCTGACAATTTTCGAAGAGTAAAGTGAAGAAAAGTTTAAAATGAAATGCACCTACAATGTCAATAGAAATTAATCATAATGAAAAGAATTTGATTCAGCTTCTGAATTTTTATTATATGAAATAGGTAGGTACTCTTGAAATTCATTAAGAAATTTTTTTAACTCAAAACAAAAAAAAGATAAAATGTAACAGAAGTCAATAATTTATGATGTTATTAATGGGTAGAGTTAATTTATTATATTAACTCATATAGTACTGATTAATTATATGTAATTAATTAATCATCATTTATTTTTAATTTAGTTAAAATGTATAATAAAAAGAAAAAAATATTGAAAAAATTATTCTGTTGACAAAATTGCACTTACAAATTAATGAGTGTAGAAAAATTTAATATTACATTACAAATTCACATTGCAAGTTCTACAGGAAACATGTTTTCTCAACTTTGCAACAACATGTTTCGTGCTTTACTATACATACTGAGATATTTCACTTTAGTGCGAAGTTATAAAACCATTGGTTAAAAAGGCCATAATTTTCATAAATATTTATAATTTTCAATACGGCTTTATGACTCATTTGATTTTGTCATAAAATCATATTTTTATAAAAATATTTGTACCATTAAGCTATAATAAATTTTTAAAACAACTGGTGTAGTGCCTTGTTGTTGACACATTATGCATCTTAAAAAAAATGTGTTAGCGGGGGTTTGAGGGCGGCAACTTTCACTATTTTAAAAGTTTTATATTTAGAGAATATGTATATGTGATGAACTAATTAGGAGGAATTTTATAGTTGGTTACAAAAATCAGGGTATGTAGTTTTTTACAAAATGAGCTTTAGTTCGGGAGAATTCGGGATTTGGTCAATTAATGATTAGTTAAGTTGGCATTTGAAGATAATAGTCTCCACAATATTAAATTCTTTGTATAGTTAAAATATCAATAAAAATAATTAAGCAGAATTTTAAAAGATTTTAAAAGAAAGTAGAAGTTTAGTAGATTTTTTTTTTAAAGTATGTATAGTTTTAATCGAACAACACATAACCCCATATATTATATTATGGATATATTATTAAAAATTGGTAATACTTTTACAACTTACTAATTTGTTTTTTAACTTATATTTCTATAATCACTTCTACTAGTTGCATTACTCAATAACAGTATTTTTCTTTGGAAAAATTAGTGCCTTTTTGAAAACCTTTAAGAAAAAGAGTTTTAGATATCTATTTTTTGTCTTCGAAAAACGGTTTTATTAAAAATTAATATTTTATTAATAATTACATTTATATTCAAGTAAAATAAGTATCTGTTCAATTGAAAATTTTAATTCTACAGAAAATGTATTAACTAAAATTTAAGAAAACAAAATACATGTTAATTTTAAATAATCAATTCTTCATTAAAACTTTTTTTCCAAATTTTCATCTTCATTTTTCTCCCTATTTTACTTTCTATTTTCACTTACTTTTCTTAAAACTTTTTTATGAACTTTTTCTGTCTGAATCTTAATTATTCACAATCTCCCTTTGCTCTAACTCTTTAAAAAATAACTAAAAATCTTATGCTATAATCGTCCTTTTATATCCTTTTTTTAAATCGTTAATTCCGTATACTGGTATTTTTAATAAATACATCCGAACCAACTGACTTTCGTGTAAAATCGGTAGAAAGAGAACGAAAGATAAGAAGAAAACATAAAGAACCACGTCTGTTTCTGCTCTGAATACCCAACAAATAAAATACTAAAAAAAATATTTTAAATCTTAGTCGTCGTCGTCGTCATCGTCATCATCATCTTCATGTTTTATACATTATCAGCATTCTGGGTGAATGGAAGAAAAATCTTGACAAAACAAAAAAAAAAAAACACAAAAGTTTGATTGACAGGTGAATAATTTGAGATCATTTATTTCAACCCCAGTAAATAATATGATGAAGATGGTAGAAAATTATTTTTCCTTTAACATCAATTTAGAGAAAAACGAGCAAGGAACATAGTTAACCTTGTCAACTCTAAAGTTGGTGTACGCAAATGTTGTAGAGTTTAAAATTATATCATTAGTCTACTTGAGAAACATTATCAACACTTCTTAGAGTTGTATATATGCAAAATGGGTTCACACACCGACTAAAAGGAAAATTAAGCAATTTCAAAAGATGGTCTGGCGAACTGAAAAACACATACGGCTAAATTAAATCATTCGATACCGATCGAATCCACATACAATTTTAAGTCAATTAATGGTCGCACTTTTATACATTGTAAACGAAGTAGCAATTTTAATATACATCTAAACCTATCATACTGGTATGAAGACAATAAAAACATAGAAAATTTTGCCTTTTTCAATGTATAATATACCGGCTATTTTCATGGGGTTTTGACTGAATGTTTTGAAATGGGAAACGAAGAATGGTCTTAAAAGACACAAAAACATCATTAAATGAATTTAAGGTTGTATTTGAATAAAACTAAGACTTAAAATATTAAACTGATGAAGAACATTATTATTATCATAGGTAAGTGTCCTATTAAGAGTCTAGACTCTAGATATTCTAGAGATAATAAAATTTTAGAATGAAAAATATTAGAAGCTTTTTATCCTAATTTGAATCGGTAAATTTTTCTTTTTCTTATAAAAATATATATTAGAACTGTTACAACTGTTGATTTAATTTTAATATAGTATATATACATCCTTACTTCCTCAGTTACACCTTCTTCTCATTTTTTCAACTTTAAAGACAATATTTTCATTTTGACCTGTCAATCAGTTCATTCCTCAGCATAACATCAACATATGAAGTAGACATGTTGTGTCAAGTCGAATAGAATTGTTTTTTTTTTTTGTACAAAATATATAAATCTCTTATTCAAGAAAAATGAAAAACTGATGACTTTGATGATTTTGATGATTATTACTGATGATGATGATGAATGAAAATTGAAAGAAAACATTTTGTTGTTGTTTAAAAGAAAAGGAAGAAATTCAGTTCCTTTTCAGTTTTGTCTTAAAGTTATTTACAAAATATTATAACAAGGAGGGTGGAACACATCATCAATGATAATTTTTTTAAGGATCTTAAACCATATTCTTACTTTTACTTCAAATTGAATAGAAACAAATTTTTATTCAATTTTGTTGTTTTTTTTTCTGTTTTTGAAATGCAGAGGTCAATATGAAAGGTTTCAATAATAATGAAGGAGTTCAAAGGATATTGTTATTTTTTTTTGCTGGTTTTCAGATAATTTTTTTTTTCTTTTTGCATTTTGAGTGATTTCAATTTACATTTTTTTTTTAAATAAAATTTAGTTAATAAATCCGGTTGGTAGCAGTAATAAAAAACTACATGGAACTGTATTAAAACAGTAAGTGATTGAAGTGATTTGAGTGATAACTTATAATTAAAAGTTTAGTTGAGTTGAATTAATTGAATTTTATCAATTGGTAGATTTATAGAGAAGGACTGTAATAAAATATGCGCTAGCATCATACACTGAGAATGGTATATTTTTACCTAACAATGTCCTAGAATAGTATACAAAATATTTTGACTGCGAATGACGAGTAACATAGAAGCCATTCTATTTCAACATGGTGAAGAATACGTAATGGAACATAAAAGTATAATAGATAGTGACAATGTATGATACTATTAGTTTCATAATAGTGTTTGTAGTCCGATGTAGTTACATTAAGTAACATAGTGCGAAAATCTTTTGGTGTTAAATTTGAATAATAATACCTTATGGAAAGAGGGTGAATAACAGCTAGGCATACAGTAAGATCAAATAGTAGTCTATTACGAGAGTTTTATTTTTCCAAGAGTATTTTTCAAAAAAAAAATAAATAAATTAACTCTATCCAGCCATTGGTGCAGTGGTTGACGCACCGCTTCTCATTCATAAGGGAATGAGGGGTCTCGGGTTCGATTCCCGGCTGGGTACAATAATTATAATATAATTAAAAAAAAAATATTCCTATATCGCAATATATAAATATATATACCACGGTACCTGGATATAAATAAATAAATAAATTAACTCTAAATCTGATTGAAAAAATAAATTATCTTTACTACATTGAAATATTTTTAATCTTAATGGAATAACTAGATTTTCTTGCAAATAATTCACAGTTATTAGATATCATTTTTTTTTCTACTCAACTTTAAATTACTTGAAATATCTTATTTATAATTCCATTCTCTTATCAATTTTTATTCAATCTTCAACTGAACTTGTTTTCAATCAATTTCAGTTAATTTTAATACCATCAATAATTTTAACTATTGACTTGATCCATATTGATTGAAAATGTCTTTTATTTGAAATGTTAAGATCGATCATCATTTCAATTAAATTAAATGATAAATAAAAAAAAAGAAAAGAAAAACACAAAAAATTAAGATTAAAAAAAAACTTAAAAAAGAAATATCAAATCTTTAGATATAAAAAAAAAAAAAACAAAAAAGAAAAAATAACACTATTTATTCGATAATTAATTAATCAAATTAGCATATTATTTATTTTATATATATATACATTGAAAAACTTTTAATTATATCTACTGTACTCGTATACTATCGGAAGAATAAAAGATTTTGCTTTTATAACTATCCATCTATATTGATGGCATTCAAGCAAATCAAAAAAAATATTTCCTTGTATCTAATAGTTATAGTATAAAATTCAATACTTAATCAATTTTATAAAACAAGGAACAATCAATGATTTATTATGCAAACTTTTTTTTTTGTTTCATTTATATTAGATATATTATCTATATAGGTAGATAAATTTCATAAAAGATATATGCCTAAGAAATTACGCATTCAGTATAGGATGAAAATTAAAATTCGATTTTAAGATTGATATTTGTGTATTAAAATCTGCTTGTTTATAAGGCTTCAATTTTTATTCAAAAACAATAAGTTGTTTTAACTTACTAGATACGTTACGATTTATAATATGTATAACTTAAAAGTATATATTATGTTTTTTAGCACATTTCCAAAAAAATGTTTGAAAAGATGTGCCTATTAGTTTTACTCTATTCGTCTGTCCGCCTGTTTAAAAAATTTCTGCACCCCTAAAGATAGAGACATGAAATTTTAACGATGAGTAGGTCTTAAAAAAAAATGATTGTTGCAGAACAACTTTTTCATGTAGCCCCATCCATTATGGAGTTACAACCATTCAAACTGTGAAAAGGCCTACTTTTTCAAAAAGGTAAAAATTAAGGCTTCAACTTTATAATATTACATGTGTTAATGGTTGTTCTTAATTATGTAGAATTCCCCTAAACTTGATGAAAGTGTCTCTTTATTTTAAACATTTAAAAAACCGTTAGTTTACATTCTGCCTTGTTTACGTTTTAAATTGCTTAAATGCCTCCACTGAAAGTTTTCCAACGAGAAACAAGGTGGGCAGCAGAAGTTCATCCCTACCATGTAGAGATATGAAGATGGCGAAATACAGCTTATGGAAATTCGTTTGTCATGCGCACATCCCGTTTGTGGAACCATATACCATCGCATGTGTTCCCGAAAGTTGGTAATTCGTATGTGTACAATTTACTTAAGTTTAAGAAGAACATTAACATCTTTCTTCAAAATGTCCCTCCAAATTTCCTACCTATCCCCCATAATCCAAATTTCCTAATTGCAATTTCCCCAATTATCCTTCCCACATCCCTATCCACAAAACCAAACTGTACATTTGTATTAAAGGTTCCATCCCAAAGTTTGGTTTTAAAAGGGGGGTGGTTTTGGTTGGTTAAAATCCAACACTACCTTTAGAAAGCACCTGCAGTTCCTCTTGGTGACTTTCAAGTTTTCCACCAACCCTCGTAAAAAAAAAAAAAAAAAAAGGTTTAAATGTTGTGCCTAATAGCTCGCACTTATCTTTAGATATGAACACGAAGCTGTATCATTTTTATCGAGAAATATTTCGGAAGCAAAGAGTGATTTCCAGAAAATTTATTTAATAAAATCCGCACAATGTTACAAAAACCGAGTGCAAGAGTGCATCTAATTGTGTACTGAATTGGAGTGCGTCGGAGTCCCTTTCATTTGAGGTTGTTGAAGAAATATACACAATTAATAAAACAAAAAAAATAGTCACTGTTGATAGTCACTGTTGTCATATTAAAAATCTCAATACGTATAATAAAAATATATCCTTTCCAAATATTAATTTTTAGTAAATGATTTAGTTAAGATCATAGGATATGGATTGAAATGTAACGATGTAAAAATACACACATCATGAAAAATAACTGAACTGATGAAATAAATTTATTAAGATTCTTAAGTATTTTAAACTTAACCCAGCTAAAGTATTCTCAAAATTTATTTTTAATAGAAAAAACTCAAAGAAAAAACAAGAAAAAAAAAAAAATTATTGGTATCATATCTGTCAAATTCGATAAAATAATAAATTGTATATTTCTTATTCATCCATCCATCCATCTATTTGTCTTAATTAAAAAAAAAAAAAGCAAAAAAAAATCTAAAGATTTATTTTATCTAAATGTTATTTTATCTTTTGTTTTTATTTTACCATTTGAATTTAAATAACAAAAAAATAAAGAAAGAGAAAGAAAGAGTCCATCATGTCAAATAAATATCGAATCGTTCATTTACTTGTTTATTCATTCATTGATTCATTCCTGAATCATTTCATTTAATTCGTAATTGTCGATATGAATTCATCCATAAATATAAAAACAAAAAAAAAAAAAAAGAAATTGATTGATTATAAGATATTATTTGATGGTCAATCACTCAAAATTATAAGAGTTCACAATCCAAATACCTATTATAATAGAGAGTAGAGAGGCTATCAAACAAAAATAAAAACAAAAGGAGAAAGAAGAAAAATTTTTTGTTGTTCTTGTTGTCGGTGTTTCCTCACTTAAATTAAAAAATAAAACAACAACAACAACAAAATAATGAAAAACTCTTCATTTTCGTTTCATTAGATCTCATCATTTCAGATGTCGGATCCTTTTTCGAATCATTTGATTTTTATTTTCTTTTCTTGCTCCTTTTTGTTTTTGTTATTGTTATTATTGTTCTGGTGATGTTGTTGTTGCTATTACTGTTGCTGTTGTTGAAAAAAAAAGTTTTTTTTTTATTTCACCTTGTAACATGGACAAAAATAAAAAAATGTTATAAAAGATGATTAGATGAAAAAGATGAATTATTATTATATTGGTCGACATGGTAATAAATTATATTAAATTTATTCGAAAGATACTTGTATCTATTATTTTCTCTTTTATTCCTCTTTACTGCATTTAATGCCAAACCATTTTTTTTTTTTTAGATTTGATGAAACCTTAAGGATATATTATTAGTAATAGAAATTTTAGTTATTTAGAATAATATATGACGATATGTGTTGGTTGGTCTATCAAAATATACTTGAAACTCAATCAATATTAAACAGTCATATGTGGATATAAAATTAGTCTTAGGTTTTTTTTTGTTTTTTTTTTTTTTTTTTAATTTTGGAATTCAAATGAATAAGAAAATATTCGACTGAACTCATTTAATTCATCACCACTTCACCTCAAGTTAATTTTAATATATTTCTCCCCCTCCCCCCTTCGCTCCACCCTTTATCAATATTAAATATAGCCTTAAACTAAATAATATTCTATGTCTTTCTTTTTACTTTATTAAATTCTCGTATATTTAATATAAGTAAAAGGTATTAAAATCGTAAAAAAAAACAAAAATTAAAGGAATTTTAATATTTTGTACAGAGAAACAACAGAAAATATCATTTGCGATATAATATGCTATTATAATACCATAACCTGAGTTCTAATAAAAATCATACGATCCTCGTAAAAACAAAACAAAAAATCAATGAAACAGTATTTATTGAATTTTGAATCAGGTCTAATGATTAAGTGTGAAAACTTTAGGATCTTAAAAACAACATATAGAATAATATTTGAAGAATATTTATTCATAAGTTCTGGAATAATTGGAATTTTTATACCCGTATGCCGTATGTATGTTCAAGAGGATAATAAATTTGCCATTACGTTTGTGTCACCTTAAAGGGTCGAGCTAGATATGTCTAAGTATTATATATTCTTGTTCAGAACTGAATTCTAAATCGATTTAGCCATATATGTTTGTTCATCTGTCCGCACGTTAAATTATAAAATAAAGTAGCTGGGATTCTGAAATTTTTGTCATGTCACTTTTGTAAAATTATTAAGTTTTGCTATTTAAATCGAGCTGTTATACAACTTCTTTATTTATATGAAAATAATCCTAAGCTATTGAATCTGAAATTTTGTGAAAAAATATCAAATTGTATATAACAACAACTTCTGTAAAATTTGATAGAGAATTTTGATAGGTATTTGGTCTGGAGCATCAGGTACGGGCAGCTGTTATACAACTTTTTTTGTTTTACATAAGCACAATTTACATACTCATATCTTGGTACTTAATAAAGGTCAAATATCAGAAATTTTTTAATAGATGATCAAGTTTTATGCGGAAACATTATATATTTAAGGTTCATAGGTTCGAATATTTGAGAGTTGACATAGTCTACTCTACACTCTTCCTTGTTTATACTTATTTAATGTCATTAAATATATGGTTTGACTATAAAATTTGAGAATCGGGACTACTATCAACAAAAATCAAAAACTCCTAATGTAAACATCAAAAATTTAAATATACTATATATATATCATATCTGTATATAATATCATATCATTTATACAATATTGTATATTATATATATATATATGATATATTATGTACATTTTGTGAAAGATGAAAATGTTAAGAGGGTGACACTTCTGATTTAGTTTTTCTTTTTAGTGTTATATTTGCCCTTAGAGAAAAATCATTTACATGCGTTTAAATTTTTTTGATTGAGTGGGATAATCATCTTCATCAATATCATCATTAATCATTACAATCATTAAATCCTTCAAAAATCGTGGTGTTGTCATGATTAAATTTGATATTTTTTCTTCTCATCTCTTTTTTTCTTCTTGTTTTTTTTTTCTGCTATATGTTTTTGTTCTTTTAAAGTGTTTTTTTTTTTTTGTTTAGAGATGATGAATTTATTACTATTATTATGATTAAATTATTATTATTTTATTAGACATAGATTATAAAATTTATTTTATCCTTAAGGATAAACTATAATAATATATATACAGATAAATATTATTATTATTATAATATTTGAAATTTATTGATGGTAATTATTTATGATATGAAATCTTTTTTGAGGCAGATCATCTTTTTTGAAAATTAATTATGATGAAAACAAATTCAGTTTCTATTTTAGATATATATAAGTATATATAATATACAATATTCACATATTATATACTCGTATATAACATTCATATATTAATATAGATGTGAAAAAAGGATAATCTAAATTATAATAATCTTGATTTACATATAAATGTATATATATTATATATAAATTATATATAAATATATATATATAAATTTGTATCTTTAAATAATATGAAATAACAATCTTGATTAGATTTATAAAAGGTAAATTATTAGTTTGTAACTCAGATTAAAGGAAAAAGAAGAAAACAAAAAAAAAAAAAATAAAAATGTTAAGAAATGTAAAACCAGTAGCTAAAGCATATCAAATTACCATAATAATGTAGGACTGGAAAATTGTCAGAAAGAAAAAATGTCAGAAAGAAAAAAAAAAATTTTAAATTGAAATTAACAAATTTTTATCAACTGTGAATATTTTCATATTAAAGTGAAACTTGAGATGAAGAAGTCGCCGGTATAGAAACTCTTAAAACTATTTTTGATATGAATGATCCACGGATATTAATGATCCAACGGATATGATGATCGGATCGGAGACAACGGATGATCTTCAAAAATTTGAATCCTGAAACGGTTTATTTTTACATGATCCATAATTTAAAAAAAATATATGCGAAAAGTGTAAAATTAAAGAATATTAAGATGTAATAATCTTGTGAAAGTGCAGACAAGAAGAGGGTTTCCAATAATTCTTGATTGAAAAAATCTAAAGAAGATTATAAAAATAATATACGTATGTCTATTAAAAATGTAATGAAAATTTCGTTCCAGTTCACCTATAATGTTATTGATGAATTTGGAAAAATTAAATTAAAAGGGACATTTTAAAAGAATTATTAGAAGCTGAAATTTTTAGTAAACATACAAAAAATTCAAAATGTGTACTTGAACATATAAATTATAACCATCTTCTAACAGAGTGACTTTCTACGTTATGAACTGACTCACTGAACCTACTGACAATTTCGACATTTTTCTAAGGAGTTTTAATGCAAACCCTTCTAATCTTAAAATATTTTCTTATATAATGTTTTAGAAATTATATTTTATTAGATGTTCTGATTAATATACATTGGTTCATTTTAATTTAATTCAAAAATTGTCTCAAATAATCTAATTACTTCTGAGATTCAATAAATTATTTCTGCGAATCAATAAAATATTGGAATCATATTCTATTTTTGATAGACAAAAAAAAAAAAAAGGAGAAGCATTAGAAAAAAAATTCTATATTAAATTGAAGGAATTTAAAGTGCTAAAAATAAAATAGATATTAAAAGACGAATCGAGTTCCGAACAGACAAATAGACATTATCCACTTTATTTTCGTTTATCGCCATCATACTATTTAACAACTATAGTTTCTCATGATATACGGAAAATTAAGATGCCGAATTTTGTGTGACCATAATATTAATAAATTAAATTTAAAATTCCAATATTATGCAATAAAATGTGCAAGTTAATTGGTACCAGACAATGGTGACACCCATTTAAGTTTTAAAGCTGTAATCATCCATAAAAGTTTTAAAGTTTTTTTTAGTAAAGCTAGAAATTCAAGCTAATTCATACATATGATGGTATGAGCACAAACCTTTATTTATAAGAAACTTACCACGGGTAATAGTCGTATATAATTGTAGTTGGCCGTCAAAGTGTTAAGAAATAATTAAAAAAAATTGGTTTAAAATGAAATATAATTTCAATAGATGGGTAATTACCAACTTTAAATGGACTCTTACGGCTACAAAATAATGTCAATTTACTGAACCTCATTTAAATTACATTAAAATACAACAAATTTAGATATTGTTTTGTTATATTTAAATATTAAGCCATATAGTGATAATTTCTTTCTTTTAAAATACAATATTTTCCTAATTAATGTCTATATTCGAATTTCCAAATGAAAAATTATATACCAGGGACTAATTTAAAAATAGAAATAAAATATGATCCTGTCATTTTCGATTGAAAAATTTCCATTTAATCTGTCTGATTTTGAAAAAAGCCATAGCAGAAATTAACTCTATATTTTTAATGTTATGGTCACGCTGTTTCTTTTTCTTTTCAATAAACAAAAACAACAAAAAATAAATAAATAAACAATTTCCAGGAAATTATGAATTCTGTGTTTTATTATCCCATTTAAAGGTGAGAAATATAACAATAATAATAATAACGTGATGTAATAATTTATGTTTCCATCATAATAATAATATATTTACAGTAATATAGCAATAATAGTAATAAAATAATAATAACAATAATAATAATAATACCTAATATTATAATAACTATTCATAATAAAATTAACATAAATTTAAATTTATTATCTCCTGTTTTATTTTTTCCCCTCGTTTTGCGCCTCCCTTCTTTTCCTTCATCTTCATCATCTTCTTCTTACATTTTATTTATTTCATTAAATTCCACATCAAAAAAACCATTCCATTTTCTTTTTTTTTGTTGTGATATCAAAATTTAGTAAAGATGAAATAAAACACAATTTTTATAATGGATGTAATATATAAATACAATATTAGTAAAAGAAAAAAAAAAAAAGGCGATATATTTGTTACTTTATAATATTACATTCATCATCTTAATCACATCTAATCATCTTCTTTATGAACAAATCGAGGTAACAATTCATCCGCCTACGCAATAAAATACAACAAAATATAAAAAAGATTGAATGGATAAAATGACTTAAGATGAAAAAAACAGAACATAAAATAATTTTTGAAATTAGTAAAATTAAAGATAAATTTAGCAACGTTTAAGGAATTACCAGGATATTTTATAAGGATAAAACATATGGATTAAATTCTAAATTTTTAAAAGATAATAAAAGGTTAATAAAAGTGTTTCTAAAATTTGTTTGTTTTCGACTATATAACACTATACTAAAATACTTTACAAAAATAATTTTGTAACCCTGTGTAACCCTGCAAAATTTATTAAAACAAATTTCATGTTTATGAAATATTTTAATCTTTCTGGTTTCTAGTCTTTAAAATATCATTGTAAACGATTTTTAGGAATAAATATGGAAGAAAAATAAATGTTAAATTGTTTAAAGAGTTTCTGAATGAGCCGTTCTGTTACTTAAGGAAATAACTAGTAATAACAAGAAGAAGATAAGGAACTCATTAAATCTCTGAGATTATCTATATAATATATAAATCAAAGATATTCTTTACAAAAATTTGTGAAGAATGAAAAGAAGAAGTACTTTTTTAAAGTCCAAACTAAAAACTCAATTTCAATACATTTCATCTTTGGAAATTAACTTCTTCTTCCAATACCCTATATTCAGGGCGCAATGACTCTATTAAATGACGCGAGATTCTTTACAAGCAGCTACTATCATGTGGATTTACTTTGTACTATATAAATCGATTATATCAGTGTTTTTTCTGTTAAGAACTGTAGTTGATCTGATCAACGTATAGGAGATTTGTTCTTCACTCAGTTTTCCTTCTTATATTTACTTTCACTACTATTATCTCCTTTATTTGTCAGTCTGACAATGTGATCAAAGTATTTGACATAAGATCGACTTCTTTTTTTTTAAGTCTGGATTTTGCGTTAAGTTCTTCTAAGATTCTGTTGTATTCATGATACTCTGAGCAATCATAGCTCAAAACAGCTATCCACTTTCTGTCTGCCTGTTTCATGGTTCATATTTCAACGGAATATAAGAGCAGTGCACCAAAAGCCTTAATTTTACTAATACTTCCATCTTTCGATATTCTGATTAATTTAATTGTTTTCACTTTTGCTATTGCGAATCTTCAATATTAATTTCATCAATAATCTGCTTAAATTTCAAATTTTAGTTAAGTTTTAAATACTAAAAAATTTCTTTTCTACGAAAATCTGTTTTAAAAATATATACTTTAGGATTGATGATGACTGATGACAATTAATATTTAAATCAAATCAAAATCCTTATCACTACTGAAACAAAAGGGTTATTGAAATTTTTCCTATTTATTTTCTAAGAATTATACTTTACTGTATACCGTTGTCAAATTTAAATATAACAATTTAACAGATTATTGAATCACTTTTTAGTTCTCAGAAAGATTTAAGAAAAAAAAATATGATAAAGTTTATAGACGATATTATTTAGTCTATTGACAAGACGGTCCCATCTTTAAAAATAGTAAATATTTTATTCGAAAAATTTACTCAAAAGTAGGCTATTATTGCAATTTTATTTGCAGATATACATTTATATACACCTAATATCGTTTCGCAACATAAATATCTGTAAAAGATACAACATAATTTTTTTTTTTTATTTTAACTTTTGATTATGAACAGAAACTAGAATTTGTAGAATTTTTCTTGAGAATTTCTCTGACAACTTTTATTATTTTCTTTTTTTTTTTGTTTTTTTCTTTTCAAAGAATTGAAGTAAGAAGAAACAAAAAATCCCATTCTGGAATTTATAAAACTATCAGGTATCCCCGAAAGTAAAGAAAATCTAAAATAAAAACAAAAAAAAAATTTTTTTAAGTTAAATCAGAAGATAAAATAAAAAAAAAACTAAAAGATATTCAAACAACAGGTAGACTTATACTGTTATTTTTCACTCCTCAACATCACAAAATGTTTGATTCTATAGATAAAATGTAACTTTATTAGGAGTAGGTGCCCTACTACTAACAATTTTTATATTTTAGAAATTATTTCGAATATTTCGAATGTGTGAAAGGAATAAATATGTGACTTGTTCTATCTATTTAGAATTTATCAAGTATCTTTTTAGTTCTCATGGTATATTTTGTTTAATATAAAAATAAAACACTCGGTACATATTTTGCAAGTTTGTATATACCTACTCTGCCTATATGTTAAGAAAAATGTGAAATTTAATGCGTAGGATGAATCAATAAATCGTTTTAATTGTTTTAAATATTTTGCCATCAAAGTTCAAAATCAGTGTTATAAATTTGTGTTTGTAAAAAAAAATTCCTTTGGAAATAAATTCGTTAAAAAAAAAGAAACAGATTTGGTTTAAAAGATAATAGAAAACGGTTTTCATATTGTTTAAAATTGATTTTACTTTGTATATCAGCTATAGACTTACATGTTTTTTTTTTTTTGGGTTTTAGACAATTTTCTCATTAGTTTTCGGTCAGTGATACTCAAATTATGTATATATTTTAGAGTTCTATTAAATATTGAAAGTGTTATAAAAAAACTAGTTGCTTTTACAATCACAGTGTTTTATACTTTATTGTTGTTACTTAAATTACCCAAATCTTATTTGTGTTAAGAAGTGAGTGAAGTGAACAATAAATTCTAAAACTAATTAACGGAAATTATTTTTTCATTGATAGAAGCACTTAATTAATACTTGATTCTAACATTTGAACAAACATATGATCAAAAAAGTGAATAACCTTCAGTTGGCTAGATTCAAGAACTATATATTTTTATAGCTTCCTTTATCTCTTTATTATTATTTTTTTTTTAAGTGCATTTCCCTGCCACATAAATGTAATAAGGAAATTACACAGCCTTTCCTTTTCAGGCGTGGCTGTACATGTCCGTAAGGGAGAATTATTCTTACGATGTGTATAGGATTAGAACCGACACTTCTTCGGTGTTTAGAGCGTATTTTATACGCTCTTACCCACTAGGCTACCGAAACCTATTACCTCATTATTTCAAATAAGATATAAATTCTTTTAATTTATCACCTAAATAGATTATAGATTATTAAGGATTATTTATAGATTATTAAGGAGCGTCTCGAAATACCAAAGTTACAAAATCACAAAAGTTTCAAAAATTTTATATAATAATCCCAAATTTCAAAATCCTAAAATTACAAAAACCGAAACACAAAATACCAAAATTGGAAATTTTCAATGTAATAATAAATGAGGGAATTGTCATTCATATAAATTATCATTGCTTTATTGGTGTCATTATGTTTGTAAAAAAATAATTGGAGGCATTAAAGTTGATTACAAAATCAAGGGTTTATAATTTGTTTTGCACGATTTTGGCGGTGGTGGTCTCCACTATTTAAAATATTTTATGTTGACTTTAAATATGTATTTAAAAAATAATTTGGAAGGCTTTAAGAGTTACTTACAAAATCAAGGTTACACGCATTTTCTAGAATTAATTATAATATAATAAATCAAAAAATTGGAAAAAAATTATATATTTTTCTGATATTTTTTTTTTAGATTTTTTATTTTAAGGTTATCCCAAGTTTTTGATTCGGATTTTTCGAAATTGGATTACATACCCAATCCAATTATTTATATTGGTGTTATTGCTGGATGGCGTTCAGTTTTCTACTCTTTATTTTTTTATTGCTAATATACTTGAATATCACAAACATTTTAGGAAATTGATTCTTTATTGGAATTTTTTTTTTAATTTTAAAACCATATTCAATTTGTACAATAATAAGAATTATAGCAAAAGAAAAATGTTTTTACTAATTTTCTCGATTTGCATATTTTAATTGATTTTTTCATTTTCTTTTTATTTCAGGTAATGAAAAACTACTATAGGTACACCTATCTGCTACAAACAAGAAAAGTAATATAAAACTCAATTTGAATAAAAAAGTTTGAGAAACTGTTATATGGTAACGTAAAAAAATTTATATACAAAATAAATTAATATGACAATAAATTTATAAGAATAAATTGTAAGATTTTTTATTGCGTTTTAATAGGATGTTATTGCTAGTAAGGATAAGATACCCACTATAAATTTAGACTGATTGCACCCGGTTTTATTAATATTTTTTGCTCTGTTTTGCGTTTAAAGTTTTAAAGAGACCAAAATATTTAAGGTTAAAATATAACACTTTCATTTGTTGATTTTCATTTTATTTATATTATTTAATCTTATCTTAATTTTTACCTCTAGCGAAATGAAAAGTATCATGTCCAAATTCAAACCAATAGACGTAATAAACGTAGATTAGTTCTCTCTCATAATGACATAGTGGAGCATATTATAAATAGAACAAAGTAATATAGGAACTCATATTCTTAGGTGTTCAGGTCAGGTGTTCTCCGGATCGTATAATATTCAAGGGTTCAATTAATGAGTCAACTTGCATTTGATAAAATTCCTACCCACTCCTAAAATTTAAATTCAAAATTCTGCTTACTTATTTTCCTCATTCCCCTTTATTTTCCTCATTCTATTCCTCAGCTATTACAGTGCCCTGCACTTGGGGTGATTAGCCAATTATACTGATTACGAGAAGAAGTGGTAAAAATTGGATAGCACCAAGGAGTTTTAAATTTTTTTGATATCTTGAAGATCTATACCTCTCGCAAGAAAAAAATCTTAAGTTATTCAGAAATTTAGTAAACAAATGAACATATTATGCAATCAGAAATAATGAAACTAATGCCGAATAAATTGTCATTTTTTTGTTAAGTTTTTTTAGAAAATGTGCTGAAAAAAATTGTTTTTGTACAATTCTTCAACAGATTTTGGAAATAGAAAATCTTTAGTTTAAGTTTAACCTTAAAAAATTCAAAAAAATAAAAATAAAATAAACTCTTGAACCCAATTGTAAATTTTCTTAACTATTATCAATAGAAATTTTTCGTATTCTTTCATGGTTCATATCTTTCAATATCATTTTTTAACTTTACTATAATAATATTATGTGTGCTCCAAAATAAATAACAAATAATTCGATTTTTTCACTTCAAAAATATTAAATCTATGTTTTAGATTTTTTTATCTTTAATATTCTAATGTCATTTTAGCCCCATTTATGCCTATTCTTGTATAATAAAAGCATTTTATACTTAAGAATTAAAGAAAAATGCCAGAACATGAATTATTACTATTAACAACATCATCATCTTAATCAAATCAATTTAAATGATCAAAGAAAATAAAATAAACAATATTACTTATTTTATGATATGGTAACAAGATTTTTGTATTTTTTCTCCTTTTTTTTTCTGTTCTTGTTGTTCTCATTAATTCATTTGCAATTTTCTTTTACATACAACATACAACAACATTAACAACAAAACCAACAACTCGTTTGATTAAAAAATCAAATTCTAAATTGTTATACATCTTCTATGTCCATTCTTTATATTATTATGGCTATATATAGGTTCTTTCTCCTTTACTTTACACATTCTTATATTTAAATGTTAAAAAATGAATAAATTTTAAATAATTTGAATTTGAAATTGTTTTTAATTTAACAACGCACGAACACATATGCGTTGCGGTGGTACTCTAATAATAATATAATCATCGGTATTACGACGATGCCGATTTATTCTTCAAAATAATGACAAGACAAGTCCCAACAACCATCAAAATCAAAAGATTAAAAGACTAACATTAGCAAGAAATAAACAAAGAATATTGCCTGTTTTTTTTTTTTAATTTTTTGTTTTTGTTGTCATGCAATACGATTCATTTTGGAATTCTACGGTTAAAATACCAAAGAGGAAAAAAAAAAAGGAACGATAGCAAAAAAGACATATAAAATCATTAAGAACACCTATTTTTTTTATTTTTTATTTTAATTTTTGCTTTCAATTGGATTGTAAGTGATGAAGACCCTCTACGAAGTCATCATTCATCAGTGATGATTACACCAAAAAGAAAATGAAAAAAGAAGTGCATCATGGATTTATTATCGTTAATCCTTAAAAAAAAAAAACATTTTCTTCTTATTGTTTTTGTTCGGTTTTTTTGTTGTTGTTGTTGTAAGAGTTACAATTGCATAAATAAAGAAACGAAAAATATACATGATTTTGATTACGATGACTTTACGAAGTCATACAATAAAAATAGTGAAATATTTTGATATTTTTAATTTGAACAGTGCTGTATTTAGCGACATTTTTTTTTTTTTATCTTAAAATTCTTATAAAAGTTATTCTAAATAAGATTTTAGAAGATCCTTTTTGGTTTTTGTTAATGACTGAATTGAATTAAGGAAAATATGAAAAGGACATTCTTTTTTGAAATTTTAGATCGAAATTGTGGAAATTTGATACCTTTCAAATGTAAAGAACTAGAGAGAAACTTAAGTTAGATCTTTCATATAACATGGGTGCATGGATACACTTTTCATTCTTTTACACGCTTCCTTTAAAGTTGAATTTAGTAGACGGTAAATACTAAATATTAATATTAAAATTTTATCCATTTTTTTAGTGAAGTGGAGTTGGTTAGTAAATAATTTAAAGATTTTCTTTAAATCATACTCGTTACTTTTTTATTTTCATTTAATGTCAAAATGTCATTACCTCAATATAATAAACTAAAGAATTTAACAAGGGACAATAAAATCCCAGATCTGTATTTTAATAAAATTTCAAAAAATCATTAAAACATATAACAAAAAAAAATAATCAAAATTAAAAATTGAATTGATTGAAAGTCAAATTGAAATCTTGTATTCATTTTCAAGTTTCAAAATAAAAATCATCATTCTTTTCAATTTTTTTTTTTTTTTGTTTTGTTTTTTTATTTTTCAATATTTTGATTTTTAATATGACAGTAAAAATTTTAGAATTTTATAAAAAAAAGCAAATAAAAAATAAATAAATAAATTGATAAAAAATGCAAATAATTTTTACTTAAATGTCCATAGATGAAAAATGCGGTAATATTTTTTTCTTTGATTCGGTGACAAGTTGTAGCATTCCTTGTGCAAACGATTAATCAAAAGTACGAACCAAAAAAAAAAAAAAACAAAACTAAAATATGTTTTAGAATAAGACGAAATGATTTTCAATTACATTTTCATGTTTTTTTTTGTTCTTGTTTCTTGATTTTGATTTAAAATAGGTATCAGTTTTTCTTGTACCTTATATTTTTAATATACATTTGCAAGTAATTTAAAATTTTCAAGGTTTTACAGATAAATGGTATGCACTTTAGATGAGTTTTTCTGATAATCCTTTAAAATATGTTAAGGCCACACTTAAAACAATGCCAACATTTAAAAATTATAAATAGTAATATCTGGAATATTAGAAGATTTCCTGCATATTCTAGGATGGTTTTTAGAGTTATTCTTCGATTTTCCTTAATTTTGTTTCATTTACATTTTAAATCTTAAACTATTTTTAGTTAGTTATTGGTCAATTATAATAAATAAATAAAATTTATGGATAAGGAAGCCTAACAGCTTTCTGATCAATCAACCAAGTTTCGATCGCAAATGTTACAGGGATTTTTAGTTGTTAAAGTAAAGATGAAGTTGAAAGGCTAAACTAATACAAGAAGCCATCAGAGAAAGCTAAAAAGGGTAAATACAGGCAAGAGAACGTCGAAACATAGAATTACGAGTAAAAACGATATCAAAGAACTGCGGAAATTAAAAAAAGAATTAAGCACGAAATAATGAATAAACAAATGCAAGAAAAAAAAAATTAATTAACAACACAAAAGTTTCTGTTGCAAACTTAATTCTTCAAAAGTTCATTTATAGTGCCGTGAAAACGGAAATTAATTAGTGTTTTAAATAATCAATAGTTATATTACTAATGACAATAAAAACAAAAGTAATTCGTTGTATATTGTAGAAATCTTGGAAAAAGATGAATCAAGAACTGAAATTATTACAATAATTAATCGTATCTATAGTCTAGGTTCCTATTTTACTTAAGTAACTAACTATTTGATAGTTTTTATATTGTATAAAGCAAAATTAAAATTTTCCATCATATATGTATAAGACATTAAAGGCAATAATTGAATGGCAATCATAATTAAAGATTTATGGCATTATCTCATAGCACCATAAATATATTTAAAAAACCACTTAACTTACCTTATCTTAAAAAAAAATAAAAATAAAACTTTCAAGGTTCTTCAATTCTGCCAATCTAAAGAATTATATAGGATTAAAATCCCTACTATATTTCTATAAATCTCTTTCCCACATCATTTCTTCAATCTACTTTAATTACATTTATACACTATATTGTAGAACACGTTCATATTTAGTTCACTATTTTTTTTATCAACAGCATACTATTATGTATAGATAGGTATTGTTTTCATACTAAAAATTTGTACCCGAGATTTTGGCAAATATGCACTACTCCGGTGCGGAGAAGACCTTAACATTTTTTTTTAGCATGATGTCTATCTCTCTGTGTGTGTGTCTATGAGAACGTGTACAGACTAAACGACTGAGCGAATTTTTTGCAATTTCATATTTAAAGTTTTGATGTAAATATCTCGGATTGATAAGCTTTTGGAGCAAATCGGACAACCGCAAGTGGTAGTTTACCTAGTGTCATTTTTAAGTTTTTTGCGAACATTTCGTAGCAGAAAAATATTATGAGAAAAATTATTCATAAAAAATTGTTACACAATTAAAAAGCAACAAAATACAGTTGTTGTTTACAGTTTTTATTATTTTTTACTTCTAATATTTTTCAATGAAAAAAAAATCATATAATATATACTTACATACATATGTAAATGGATGTATGAATGAATGTACATACATACCTATATTTTTACGATTTCATTGCTTATTATTGTTATTGAATAAAAAAAATACTTTATATGTTATATAATAGCGGTCGGTCCTGTGGTGGAGACAACTGATTTTTTTGTTTTTATTATAATAAATAATTCTCTCTTTTAATTCTCTTTTTCAAGAGTAGAGATTGGAAAGTTCTTTTAAACTTTAGTACTAACATATACAAACATATACAATAATATTAACAACAAAAGAAGAAATAAATAGTTAATTTTAAATTTATTGTGTCAGTCACTATAGCCTCTGAGTTCTTTTGACTATCATTCATAATGGACAAAAAAAAAATTGAAAAAAACAAAAAAAAATTAACAAATAAAAAAAGAGCGAAACATCAATCCTGTGATGAAATTTAAATAAACTTGAGACTTGATCATATTTACTTTACTTAAGATTATTTACTTTTTATATCAAAAAAAAAAATTATAAAAATATTTTTTTTTAAATTTAACCTTTATTCAGGAAAAAAGGTCTACTTTTTTTTTTGTTTTTTATTCGTAAATTGAAGAGCAGGTTTTTCAAGAGATTTTTTTTTGTCAAGTATTTTGACTTGAAGTGTCTGACAAAATGTCAATCAAATTTATTATTTTTTTATTTTATATTACACAAAAGAAAAAAAAATAAATATCGAAAGTAAGAAAGAGAAAGAAAATAATATTATTATAGTATTTATTTTATTATTATAATAATACCAAGTGAAGATAATATGTCTGTGTGCGATTTTGATTGAGGGGTATCTCAATCTTATTTTTTCATAATCATTTTACAAACATACACACATACAAAAAAAAATATGTCATAACCAGAAAGGAATAATATTAATATACGGAAATCAAATTAATAAAAATAAAAATAAAAAAACTAAGTAAAAATTAAATATTTAAATTATAAATTATGTATATCTATTTAGTTGTTGTTTTTTTTTTTTATTTTTTTTTTTATTTTTATTATAAACATTAACAAATAATTCATAAATTTAAAGAACATGTAGGTACAACAAAATTTGTTGGCTCTTCATTGTTATAACTGAAAATACTCTCTTTAAAAAACTGTCGAATATGCATTCCATTTAATCGGCATTACGTTTATAATATACTTATAATTAAAATTTGTGTTTTACAAGATGTTACGGAATAAATTTAAAAGATTGAAAATTTATCTTAGAGTTCCAAATTGTAAAAGTTCCAAAGGAAACAAAAGAAGAAAACTCAAGAAAAATAAATTCAAAGGAATAAAAATTCATTTTATTGTAATAAGTTGATAATGGTAATACATTTTATGATAAACAAAACATCCGTACCCTTTTTCAACCGTTTTACCTTTTATTTTACGTTAAAATGGAATTTAATCGTTTAATAGAAGCTACAAATTGAAGCACTTTACTTAAACTTGAACCTGAATCTGAATTTTTTTACGTTCATTCCCCTGCAACAGAAAATTACAGGCGTGGCTGTGTAGTAAAGGGGCAATTATTCTTACGACGTATGTGGGATTCGAACCCACACTCTCTCAGTGTTTTATATCGTAATTTATACGCTTTTACTCAATAGGCCACCTAGATCCATGAACTTGAAATGTTTTGTACTAACTTAAATGAAATTAAGTAAATTACTATAGAATTGAAATAAATTTTTCCACAAAGTGGAAGTCCTTTTATTTATTGATCCCGGCTCTACTTGAGTTTCTTTACTTGATGTTTTTTGCTTGTTCACTATTTCTCTTAAACATTTTAAAACTTTATTAACTTGGAATTTTTTGGAAGTTAATCATATAATGTACATTAAATATAATGCACTGGGAATATGTCCTAAAGCTGTAGTTCCATATATTTAATTTATTTAACTGTTATTTAATAGCACATTTAGAAATAAATTTAGTTTTCCTAATAAATAAACATGTCATTTAATACCGTTGTATTGCCTTTATTTTAAAATTAAACGTTTTAATATAAATTTTTCTTCTGACTATCTGAAATTTTCATTAGATTCTTTTAAAGAATTCAGTGAAAAGTTTTACTAATATAGACAACTATTATTATTGTAATTGGTACAAACCCCATTATTCTTTTAAAATCATAAAATCATACATTTTTTTAATATCATATCCTATAGTAAAACGATGAAACTATAACATTATCTTCAATTTATGCATGATTGAAGTTTGAAGCTTAAAGAATGATTGAGTGGCTAGACTGACAGATAAAAAAAAACCATGTTTTTTTGTTTTTACCTTTTTTTTTGTATTTAATGTTAATAATATGATGGACAAAATTATGACATATTATTTGCAGAATTAATTTTTGTTTTGTTTTTTTTTTTTTTTTTTTTCATTTATAGTCAATCATATTTAAAGATTTTACAGATTACATATAATCAAATGTTTAAAATACGTGTATATTTCGTTTATTTATAAGTGAGATTAAAATCAAGTAAGAAAGGAAATGTAATTAAAAATTGCAACTTCCGGTGATGTTTTTAAGTTTTTTTTTTTTTAATATTGAGATATGAAAAAGATATTTATATTAAGAAAAATTTATTAAGTGGGTCAAAGGAAGTTATGACTGGTCTGACTAAAATTATGTTTTTATTGAACTGGGAATTGGTAACAAGAGAAGAAATTTTTTATTTTTATTTTAAAAACAATTTTTTTTAAATTGTAAATCATTTAATAATATTTTTAGTTATTGCATACGCTAGAGATTGAATTTTATATCTGCAGTTAGTTTACAAAATCAAGTAGAAAGCTTCTTTCAATCATCAAAGTTATGAAAATTATCCACAAAATGTAAAAGTCCACAGGTATTTAAATTAGGTGTTTCTTTATTTTTTTTACTCATCCTTGCCTGAGTGTAAATTTTCTCAATTAATGTAAGGTTGTTTTTATGTATTATAATATTTTTCTTCAAACTTTTATTTTTTCACATTTCTTTCCACTCCATCCATCTACGTTACATTACACCGTTCTTTCAAAAGTTAATTCTCGTCTTTTGAAAACTTAAATAATTGTTAATGTGCTCTAAATAGATTTTATGTTTTTACGCTTAAGCAAATCATGTAAAACAATTGTTATTACGCAATAAGGAATAGTAATACTTCTTAAACTATGAATTTATTTTAATTTTTTTTTGTTTTTAATTTAATTATACATTATAAATAATATACCATAATTAAGCAGACTTAGCATTGCTTAAGGAAGTGAAAATGTATTACTATACCGCCTAGCTAACATTTTTTAACAATAATACAATCAAAAATATTTACACAAATAAAAAACAGAAATTGGGGCTTCGGTAGCCTACTGGGTAGGCGTGTGGCGTATTAACCGAAGGAGTGTGGGTTCGATCCCTGCACAGGTCGTAAGTGTTTTTCTTTACATACCCCCCTTATGACCAAAAATAATGTAAATATATAGTATATATTATAAACAAAATAAATAATATTAGTATATAATTTAATAATAGTATAAAATCCTATAATGGCCTTGGTAGCCGATGGTTCAATAATATTTCATTAGATTTATGTATGTAATATTAATATAAATAAATAAATAAAACAGAAATTGAAATCGAAACTTAAAAAAAAAAATAATCAAAACTGTCATACAAAAATAAAAAAAGTTCTGTCAATTTTCGAAAAGAAAAATTAACACCTAACCTTGTTAATTAAGCAAAATTATAAAAAAAAAACCTTTACACAATTTTAATTATTTTCTTTTTTTTTTCTCCAATGCTTTGTCAATTGTCACAAAAATTTTTTTGAATTCTATTTTATAAAATAACTTTTTTTATATTTTTCAAATTTAAAAATCACACTTAACTGTCATCATAAATCAATAAAAAAAAAAAAGAATTATGACAACTGTCAATTTATCATGAAAAAATATCACAATTTTTTTTTTTTTTCTGTACAATATTTTCGAATTAAAATTCAATATAATAAAAATGAAAATATAACATCTTTTATCTTAAAAAAAAAAATGTGATAATCAAATTGTGATATTGACCGCTCCTCAAAAGAAATTTCTGAAAAAAATAATCTTAAAACTTACAACAATATTATTAATAATAAAACTGAAAATAAAATCACTGTTAAAAAATTGAGGTCTAATAAAAAACTCATCACTATATATCAATATTTAAATGTGGTCAAGGAAAAGTAATAATCATTCAAAACATAAAAATAATAAAAACAAAGACCGAAAAGAAATTCTTTTTTTCGCGACATAATATAACTGATGAGTGATGAACGATGTGATATCAAAGGGAAATAAAGATTTTTTTTATTAAAAAAATTGTTATAAGAGGGCGATCCAGAAATTGTTTATGTATTTTTATTTAAATTTTAGTTATGATTTTTTTTTTAATCGTGATAATTTTAAAACTTATAATTATGAAGATTAGAAAAGAACCGATAAATTGTGAAACATACTACCTCCTTTTGCGTTTTCCGATTTATATTACCTGAAAAAATTCAAGACAAAAGTTAAGATTTTGCTATCACAATACCAAAGGTAATCCCACTTCCCAATTTTCAAAAAAATTTCATATCAATATCCTATCCCATTCTTTCTACCTAACAGTTATACTTGGAAAGTAGTTACGGCATACCAAACCAATATATTTGTTAGTGGAAGTGATGAGGTTAGTGAGTAAAAATCTAAGTCTAACCAATTTCCAGCATAGGTTTCCTTGATATCTTTTAAATATTCTTACCAAACCCTTTTCTAAGGAGGTGAAAAAATTTGTGAAATTTTGATCTTCACCAAGGCACTCATTCAAATTAAGTAAACTTAAACTTTTTTCTGGTTACAGATCTTTTTATGGTTACAGATTAAAATAAATACCTTTAATTAAAAATCAAATAGAATTTTAACGTTTTTTTTAATCCAAAGATTTGCTAGCAATTATTAATTCTTAGGATTTTTTAATGATCTGACTGAAGCAACTGGAAAAAAAGAAAGAAAATTGTTGGTCAAACTATTTGGTTAAAAGTATCTTTTGATTAATTTTTGTATGAGAATAGAATTAAAAATAATTATTGAATCTCGCACCTAAACAAAAACAAAAAAGAATTGCTGATGTCACTTAACACTTGAATTCATCAATCAAAGGCCAAAATACAATAAAATACTCAAAAAAAAAACTCACTTTCTTGTTCTTTGCTAAAAGATATTTTTCTTAATAAACTGGTAAAGAAAACACTTTAGAAATTCTAGTACAATATTTTTTCTTCACTTCAGGTTTATTTTGAATTTCTTTTAACATATTTCATCACTCTCATAATTCATTTTTCTTTTCTTTTTTAATTTTTAGTTCAATTTGTGACTGACACTATAAATTGTATGTGTAAGTTGTCATACAACACTATTTTAATAATCATTCACTTTTTATGTTTTATTTTTTTTTGTAAGATGTCACTTTTATTTCAAGTACTTGTGCATTTCTTTTAAATCAGTGGATACTAAAATGTGAATACGCTAACAGTGTGTATTGTATATAAAAAAAAATAAATAATTTTTATATATTTTTATAAATAATTGTGAAATGTTGTAATGTCATTTCATGTTGATTAAAATAATATGGTTTAAAGAGGTGTCACATATTTTTTCTATCGTATTATGCTTTTTATTGAGTTGTTCATGTACATATACTTCAATTTTTGTTATGTTAAAAAGAATTTTTTTTATAGTTCCGTTCAAACAATATTTGCTTTTGAAATTTACTTATATTTGAATCTATAGTATGAAACTGTCTAAAACATTTTAGTAGCATTTAGTTTTAATATTTAGCAATTAAGCGGGTTTGATAAATAAACAAAATATGTTTTAGTTAATATGAATGCAATTAGCTATTCTGTTATAATACTTTTATTTGTCGGTTACTTGACTTAACAGGTTCTTTTGTATACATTAACTATGATTCACTGTTCAATAGATTATGAGTACACTACATTCCCTAGCTAGATAATATCGAAAAGCCATCAAGAAATTATGATAACTAGGAATCTGTTAACCAGTACAGTTCTTTTCCAAATAGAACCAACAAAAGCCATAATTTATAACTGTTAACTTTTTGAATTCTTCCATTTGAAGGACGTAGTGTATAAATATATTCTGTGACTGAGAAATTTTTTGTACTGCCTCCAATTTATAAGCCTCAATTTTAAAACTCTTACAGAGGAAATTTCCTAATTAGTAATATTTCAGCTGCTTAAATAGAAAACATTATATTATCGGATTTATATAATTTTTTATATTGTAATCGATATATGTGTCCTCAAGATTCAAAATCCCTTATACGCCTCTTAAGTTGTTTTGAGTAAAATGAAAAAAACCTTTAAAACCCAAAGTATTAAAGGTATTGACTCTATAGTTTTGTTGATGCTTACTTTGCATTTAAATAGGAAACTGACGCAATAAAAATAATAAAAGCTTATTCTATTACTGAATTATACCCGTTTCAATTTGGGACATAAGATGTTTTGAAACTAACGCAAAACGTGTAATGAAACATAACGTTCGTCAGGATTCCTTTATTTCCTATATACCTAGTAACATTAGTACCTAATAACATTACAGTTTTAGTTAAATTTTACGTTAAACTCTATTAGGAGCTTTTTAAAGCTTTCTTGCATATACTACTTGACTGTAATAATGCGCGTTTTGGATTGCAGTTTATAAGTATCGGTCCTTAAAGTTTCATGTCAACATATATCTCCTAACCTGTTTCAATAATTACATTAAGGAATTTGAATTGCAAGAATATCTACATTCTATAGCTTTTATTTTTGTAAATAATGTCCTTGTTTTTCTTATTAAATTTTATCATTTCATTTCATCTCATTAATTACTTGTATAAACTATTTTAAGGTTCATTACATTAAAGAAATCTTTTTCCCTTCAACATTTCATTACCTTTTCAAAGTCTAAAATCAATTTTTTTTTTCGTTAAAAAATATGAGCAGTTAACAAAAACACCAAAAAAAAAGAAAAACTAAAATCTTTGTCCTAAATACATAATTTTTATCCTATAAAAATTAAATCTTTCGTTACCGAACTTATCATTATCACTCCCCAATTTCAATTCTTAGATACTTTTTTTTCTCTTTCGTTTTTATTGTTTTTTTTTTTCAATTTGCTTACTAACTATTATAGTAACTTTTTCCCTTATTTTCAACATATTCTTTATCAAATATCCACCCTCCTTCTTCTTCTCACTTTTTGATTTGATTTTTTTGTTTATCTAAACATTTTTTCTGTTTAGTTTTTCATTAATTTTCTTTTCATCCCACTAAATTTTTGGAGAAAAAAAAAAAAATCCATAAAATTATGAAAATATTTATTAATTCACATCAAATAATTTTCATCCCCATTTAATTAAATCACATATACATACATACATACATATAAACATAAATGAATCTTAAGAATATTTAAATTCCTGTCTTTTTCGTACACCTTTTAAATAAAAATAAAATTATTCAGAATTATATTTAATACATAAGATTTGTTTTTGTTGTTTTACAACATTAAATTCTTATCATTCTACTGATCCAACCACCCCATTTTTTTTTATCCAACTCAGAATCAGATTCAGTGTTGGCAAAATAAATAAATAAATATTCATATTAATTATAGATTTAACAGGATATGATTGAAATGTTGAAATCGATTTTTTTTTCTTTACACAACATATTATAGAAATTGTCATTGTTGTTGTTGCTACTGCTGCTGTTGTTGTTGTTTTTGTTTTTTGTTAAATAAATATTTTGTAGGCCAACATGTCATAACTATAAAAAAGAATATAGATGATGATTATATAAAGAAAATCCCATTCTGTGTGACTACAATATCTAATTATAGAAATGAACATTTTTTACTTCAACAACAAATCATTGCAAATTATGAAAACATTCTGCAACATTTTTTTTTTTAGTTTTTTCTTGTTTCCGTTAATCCGCTTCAGCATTGCGTTATAACTATAATTTTTTTTATTTATAAATAAAATTTACGTACAAGATGCATAACTTTTATGTCAAAAATAAAAAAAAAAACAAAAAAAGTAAAATTATATTAAACATTATCGCTCATCACTTAAATTAAAGTTATGACTGAGTAATTTAGATGAGAATTTTCAATATTTAGGAGAAGGTCGTTTAATCGAAAACTATAAGATTTAGAAATTATATTCATCACGTCAGAACAATAAACACGAATTGTTTTTAAGTTTAACTGAAATAGTTGGTCTTTTTGTATAATAATTTGTTTGTTTGATTAAAAATTCTGATGAGCTTCTAGTTTTAATAATCTTTATATGACCTTGAGAAATATTTTGAAACTTTTCTGTTTTGAAGAGTTTCTATAGTTGATACAATGCAAATATTACTTAATTGCACAAGTTTTATAGTTACAGTGCAAATAAGTATTCGCTAAAATTAGATTCAAATATTTAAATTGCTATAATCTTAATTAAAAGTGAATCCTATAGATTTTAATTTTTGTACGACTTTTATCAAAGGTTATTTTATAAATAAAATAACTTTGGAAGAAAGTGCCAATCTCTAATAAGATTAAATTGGTGTATGAGGCTTAAGATATACCTAAATAATGTGGGATTGTTTAAAAATATTATGTTTTTACTTAAGATTTTTAAAACATGCAATCGTTGTAAAGAGCTTCAAATCTCTTTTTAAACCTTTTTATTTGTGCCTTCAGAAGTTAATTACACCGCCTCGAAATTAATACAATCAGGGTAGCCCTTTTGGAAATTCTCAAATTTAAAAAATTGTTTGACACAATTTTATAAACCTTGCGTAAATATATGTTTTCAGTTTCAGATCATTAGCATGAATTTCATGAATAAAGCCCTTTAATTATCTTTGTAACAAATAGGATTTTCGATCTCTTAAATTAACAAGACAGTAAACATAATTTAAAAATGTCCTCTTTAATCTTTTAAAATTTCAATTATTTTAAAAGGATATAAATACTAAAATATTATTTTTTTTTTTTTGGTTTTAAATTAAACATTTTCATATATCGAAAAATCCTTGGTTTTTTTTATCCTCCTTTCCTTTTTTGTAAAATCAGCAAAATATTAACGAATTTAGAATCCATAAGTCAGAGTTAAGAATAAATTTTTGTATAAAAATTTATATTCCATATTAGTTATTATAAAAATCTCAAAAAAAAAACAAATAACTATATGAAATTCTGAAAATATAGTTTCCACTTTCAACAAAATCCGGAGTAAAAATAAAATTTTTTTTTTTTTATTTATGAATCATTTATTGTCATATAAATGAAAATTTATACATGAGAAACTCAATAATCAGAAACGAACGAAGAAAATAGAAAAAGAAAAAATTTAATTTATTAACAAATATTTCTGATGAAATCTAAAAATTATCCATCTCATCAAAAAAAAAAAACAAAAAAATTTTTCTTCATTAGCTGAATCACCTATAATTTTTATATACAACCATTCTGTAATAATCGTACATCATTCGATTGAAGATGTAATCATTTTCATACAGAATTTTATTAGTTTACTATAATTATTGATATACTCAGAAAAATTTCGAAGAGATTTAAGTACCTATATTTTGAATTTAATCCTGAAATGAATTTTTAAGCACTTCTTTTTTTCTAAATATTGCCTCTTTCTAAATATTAACAACAAAAGCTGAGGAAGGAAAAATAAAAATCCTATACCCAATTATAAAGTATTGTTGGATAAGAAATAATGCAGAAAAAGTTAAAGTCAGTCATTAATATTGAGACGTCAAATAAAGAGGTACGATCCATTTTAAAATATGCTTCCCAGAAATATTACAGAAACTATATTTGCTTTAGTTTTTTAAAATCACATTTATATTTTTTGTAAAATAACTAAGAAAGACGCAAATATTAAAAGTCAGTATCGTGTTATCAAATCGATTTTGTATAGAGAACATGTGGTCATTGATCCATAGTCCCGTGATCATAATCTGGCCGTTATAATTGGTATAACAATTTGATCTGTTTATTAAGTTGAGTCTCACGCGTATCAACGATAAACATCATTAAAATATTTTAAAATCACGTGCTCATCAGCCAACATAAAAACAAAAGTGCTTTATATCTCACGCGTATCACCGGTAAACATTATTGCTTGTTCTCAAACCCCCGACTTAATTTAATGTACTATTTTTACCTTTAATTGTGTTAATTGCAGTGATACATTGAGATTTAAGGCAACTGTATTTTGAAAACATTTTAATGATGTTTATCGGTAATACGCGTGGCACTTAATGCAAAGTTTTTTTTTATGTTCACCGGTGAGTATAGAAGTCAACGTTTTAAATTGTCAAGTAATTTATATGACAGATTTCCTTCAATTTTCATACTAAAAAAAAAATTATTTTGTATTCCAAATACCTAATAATTGTATTTTATAATTTTTAAATTTTTTGACTTTATTCCTTTTTCAAATTCACGCTTTATTTCTTTTTCGAAAGGTAAGAAGACCAAAATCGACAATATTACTGAAGGTCCTAAAAACAATAATAACCCTAAAGCATACCTCTTTAACATTGAGATTTAGTTAGGATAAAGAAATGAAACAAAAGTTCCTAACATATTTTTTTCTGTGTCAATTTCTTTAACAATTCTTTTATATTGTTTTTTTTTATTTTCAGCATTCTTTCAAATCACATAAGACTCAACTTTATTATTTATTCTACTTATTAATATTGGTTATTTTGCTGTTTTTTTTTCGCAAACTTTTTTTTTTCTATTTTGTTTTTTTTTTGTTATTTATGTGAAACAATATAAAAATAAATCAGCACTATTGAAATCCTTCAATATTATTTCAAATAATCCCAATAGTACTGAAATAGGAACTTAGTTCGAAGAAGAAAAAAAAAAAAATATAAATTCATAAAAAAATTAGAAATAAAACTATAGATACATTTCATCTTATTTCATTCTTAATATTAATTGAAACGTAAAATAATGAAATAGCTTTGAAATTTTACTTTTTTTTTTTTTGTTTTTCTATATTAGTTCTAGCTTTCATTTAAAGTCATCATCGATCATATACTCGATAGTCTAATCAATTCCAATTAAATATGACTGTTTTCAAAAAAAAAAAAAAAAAAATGCTTCATCTTGTTGTGATAACGCTAAGACTTTTCGCAAAATTAGAAAAAAAAAAACAAAAGCAAAAAAAGAAAAAAGTAAAGAAAGTAAATCATATTTTTCATATAGGTTCAATTTTGCAATAGAAGAATCCTTCTTCATCACTATACTTCCAGTTAAATCTAAGGATTTAAGGAATGAGATAAGATGGGTCTTAAAGGAATTCTGTTTTCTATGAATTTATCATTAATATAATATCATTGCATGCATACATAGAGATATTAATTAATATCATTGATCCTTAATTATGAATTTTTTTTATTTTAGTTTTTCTTTCAGAATTTAATTGACTCATAATCTTATTTTATAAATGAAATTTTGGTAAAACCGAATTTAATTAGAAACAAAAATAAAAACAATATGAAAAGTTTTAAGGACATTTAAGAGGCATTATATTGATTTGTATATTTTTGACATACTGGAGTTGAAAATTGTTAAAAATGAATTTGGATCATAATATGTTTCGACTTTGAAATTAAAAATTCGTATTGAATTATTTAGGCAATAATTTGTCCACTGCAAAAGGGCTAAAGTTATAGGAAAAACTAGTTTCGTTGTTTTCTGTAAACATTTTTTTTGTTTCGGTTGCAATTGAATCCTCTATTGGGTTATTTAAAAATGTTTTATTATTTTAAAAGATTATATGAAGCGTTAAAAATAGATAATGCGGGAAGGTGATATTACTACTGCCTGTTGTAACTGTTGATTACTATCGTCACTGATAGCAAAATAATTATAATAATAGGTGAATTTATTGTTCCCTTACAGTTCCACTCTCAATTCAATGTTTCCGCATACGTGTCCTGTGCTCTACTCATTCTCTATTCAAAGATTTCTCAAATTTCTTTCTTTACTGGTAGCCATTAAAGCTATTTTCCTTTTATGTTTGACGAAACTTTGCTAACTAGTCCTCTTATTCTAATATCTTAATTATATCATTTTACAATGCCGAAAATGGTCGGAATAATTGAAAATATTTTAAGTTAAGCTGCAGCATTATTACGTTAGGTTATAGTTTTTTGATAAAAGAGTTTGTACTTATAGAAAACACAGATCCTTGAATTTTTAAAATAATATTGCTCTTCTTAAAAAAAATATTGCTACTACTTTTACAATGACTGTCCTTTGTTTGTTCAACAGCTATTACCTTATAATACCTTACCTTATATTACCTTATATTACCTTACATAAACGGCTATTACCTTTAATTTGTAGTTATATTCTATAAATTTATACTAAATTTCTTAATAAATTCAAAGATTGTTGCAATAACTACAAATTTAGAAGTTAAAATGTTATAATTAATATTAAATTTTTGATACCGATACCTTAAGTTATCTAAACCAATTTCTTTTATATGAAACGAAAATGTATCTATAATCTAAGATTAATATTCCAACATTGTGGAAACTTTATTAATATCTCAAACATCCCATTAAGTTTAACATTTCTATAGCTATGCTACCATACAAAAATAGCATATATTCTTTTTAGTCATTTTATTTAATTCATCAAAAAATTAGTTTAACCCTCCCCAACCAACTGCTCCTTTAATATCACTTCACTTACAAAAGAAAATAAATAATTGAAAATGAAACTTTTTTTTCTTTTTTTTTTATATAAATTTACAATAAAAAATATTGTTATATTTTTATATAGTCTTGTTAAGTCTAGACTTCGGACATTTCAAATTCCAATGCGACCATCAATTTCATAATCCTTTTTAAAATCATCAAACCACATACAAAATACTAATAAATAATCATATGGATGTACAAATAGAAAATCCTTCAGGATTAGCTACATATATTTATTTAAAGAAGGAAAATAAAAATTTCCCTAGCAAAAAAAAAAAGGGAAACAAAAAACGGGAAAATTAATCAAAAATTGTTAAAAAAAAGGGAAGAAATTTTTCTTTAAATTAAATCAAATAACCTTTTTCATTATTCCTTCAATTTTTTCATTATTCCTTAAAAAATAAAACAAACAAACTATAAAAATTTAGTATATTATAAATTATACATATGTGATATGTGTATAGAAAGAGACAGAAAAATTCGACATGTTAATAACATCAAAGTTAAATTTAAACATTAAATTTTATTCAACATTCTATAACATTATTCATGTTATAATTGTTGTTAGTGTTGTTTGTGTTGTCATTGTTGTTCTTTATATTCTTCAATGAATAATTTTTGTACTTACAAATTATTATTATCATCACTGTTTGTTGTATTGTAGTTGTTGTTGAATATCATGTAGTTTTTTTTCTATTATCTTGTCTATTATGTTGCTAAACATATTCTATTATTATATATAGCAACATATTTTTAGAAATAGAATTTTAGTTTAGAATCACAACTTGTTCTTGTAATATAAAAATTTTTAATTTGTAGCCCTATAGAACATTTTTTTATTTTTGTAGATCTTAACCAGCTTAGAGATTAATTAAAACACAATATTGTTTTAATAAAAAAAATATAGAAACTTAAACTTAAAAATTAATAAAACTCTACAAACTGAAATGTTGCTGATAGAATACATTTTGAATCTTAAACTATATTTCGTTTAAAAAATGTTTATTTCAGCAATCAATTTGATTAAAAACCATAGAAATTACTACATATTATTATATAAAAGATTGGATTTATTTAGAGAAAAGATATGATCTTAAAATGTTCTGGTTGGGAACAAAGCGACAAATGATAGATTTTACTGAAAATTAATTTAAATAAAAGCTAGAAAATATATGAAACAGAGGTAAGATACATTTTAGCAATTAGAACAACTAATTAAAGTGATTGTACCAAAAAACTCACTAACCCTGAACGTTTAAAAACAAACGATATAAAATTTAATATGAAATGATTTTAAGGAAAGAAAACCAGAATATTAAAATATAATTCTTTCTGATTTTGTGAAATTGGCAAGGTTCAATCATCAAAATACAAATCTTTGTACGAGGTTTTAAAAACATTGAAACATTTGATGTTTCAAAAGAAGACACAATTGAATGTGTTAAACAACAAATTTCTTAAAAATACGGAATTAATGGTGATGAAATTGCTTTACATAGTGAAGGAAATGTTCTTGAAAACAATGTACAAATAGGAGAATTACTATCATTTGAATTGGACATCACTGTCCCACTTCTTGGTGGTAAAGTGCACGGTTCATTACCTCGTGCTGGTTAGGTAAAAGAGCAAACACCAAAGGTAGAAAAAAAAAGCAAGAATATAATAATTTAATATTAGGTATACCTTATTGTAATATGGAACACAATATTTATTTCTAATTTTAATACCACATAAGCATATTAAGATTGAATTGAACTTTGTGTCCCAGTCGTCGACATTTACAATAATATGTGTTCCTTTTTTCTATTTTTTTTTTTTTTTTTGTTATTTTCAAAATATTTTAATTTTCTTTTCCCTTTTTTTCTTGTTTTTTTTTTCTTTTGTTTTTCCTCCTTTGTTTTGCAATTTCTATTCCTTGTTTTTTCATTTTTTGTCTTTTTTTTTGTTTTTCTTCTATAAAATAATTTTGATGAGGACACGGGCATCTGTTTTTGTCATTTTGTCAACAAGAAACGTGATGTCGTCATTGTCAACATCATCAACATAAACATCATCATCAAAATACAATATTTTGTTTTTATTTTATTTTTATATATTATGTGATTTTGTTCTCTTTTTTTTTTTTTATGTACGTACCACAACTTATACCTTACTTTAATTTATATTTTCTCTCTTTTTTCCTGTTTTTTTTTTGTTGTTTTTTTTGGAATATTTCTATCTCTTTTTATTTTTTATGTGTAAATTGTTGCCATTATTATTATTGAATCAATGTGGTTGTTGTTTTTGTTTTCTTATTCTGTTTAATGCGGTTTTACTAATTTTTATAAGTTTGTATGATGTTGTTTTGTAATGTTGTATACCGTTATAATGTCTGTAAGTAAATATTGCGAAACAAAGAATATATAATATATCATTTATTGAAAAACTGTAAATAAATAAGAGAAAGGGAGAAAGTACTTCTATAATGATTGAAATTATAAGGATTTGGGTAAAATTTAAAGGATATTATTATAGATTAACGTTATATTTACGATATTTGTATGTATGTAAGTGCAAAAATAATTTGTAAAAATAAAGTTTAAAATTGCAAACAAGTTTTAAAAATTTTACAAATAGAAAAAAAACTTTTCATTTTCGTTACTTTTGCTCAGATTTGATTATAAATTTTTTTTTATATGCATTTAGCAGCTTAGTATTTAGCAGTTTCTTAGGAGTAATCTCCTAAGTATGGTAACTTGCAGCAAAAATCAAGATATTCTTAAATTGTTTGAAATTTTAAGTTTAAAGTGAGCTTTACATTGATCGAAAAACAAGTTGGAGATCATTTCTATCTATGATATCATTAAAACATTTCAAACCACCTGTTACTTATCAAAGTTTTACTAATTATTCTGAAGTTAACCAAAAAATATTTATTGAAGAAAAAATAAAGGTTGTCCAAATATAGTTTTATTCAGTTCAATTGTTTTATAAATCTTTAAACGCACACTTTAGTAATCTAAAATTTTTACTTTTGAAAACATTTTTTTTTACCAAACCATTAATTTGAAAACTATACCCACACCAAAGACAAAATAATATTCAATCATGTTAATAATAATATCAAGAATTCAATCAAACTCTTACATATAATATAGTTTCCCGTTTAAGATTCTTTAAATTTATTTAAGAATCTACCCAAAACCATTTCTAGATTAATTTAATGTCATTCAAAGAAATAATGTTAAGAAGTTCTTTTATAGTAGATTTATTATTATCTTGTCAAAACTTAAATTTTTTTCATTTAAATTGGATACCCTTCAAAATAATTTTATCCACTACAAAAGTTCTAAAATTAGAATTTTAAATTTAAGGATTTAAAATATATAAAATAATTCTATTATAATAATATATAATATGTCTTTAGTTCTTGAAAATCTTTTCCAGTTTTCTTTAAATTTTATACATAGAAATTATGTTTTGAATTATTTCTTATTATTTTTTTCTTTTTATTCTATTTCTTTTCTTATTTTCTTATTCCTTAATTTGACATCTCTTATAATAATGCTCGTCTCAATTCGTATTCCTGAATTTGATGTGTCTATTTTATTCAAAAAGTTGATTTGTTATTTACCACCACCCATCCATCTGTCAATCAAAACGATTACATATATTCATATATTATGTATATAAATAAACTTTACACATTGTTAAGAAGAAAAATCCTTTGTTTAATAAAAATTTAGTTTTGTGTACTAGATTTTACATATTTATATAAAATTATGTATATGTATAATATGTATTATATAATGTTAAGGAAAACAAAAATGTATACATATACATATATATGTAGGTATATATAAAGTGGAATTTAATATGAAATGAATTTTATTATAATAAGGATAAATAATATTATAATAATGAAAAAGGATATTTGGTATACGTTTAAAGTTATTTGTATTTATATCGTTTGTTAAGGTGAAATTAAATTTAAAGTCCGGTGGTAATTGGAGGTATTATAAACAATATAATGTGTCCAACAATTTGAAATTGATTTTAAAATTTTTTACTTTAAATGAAATTTAAAAATCATTCGTAAATTTAATATTTGATTGTGACATCAAAATGTCCTTAAAGTAAAAAAAAACAAGTAAATGTAACAGTAAGTCGATGCAACCGACTTATTAATACCCTACACCTGAATAATTCGAATTAAATTAACAATCCATAAGTGTTTTTGGCAGCTGCTTGAACTTCTTCCCTTTTCTGTCTTATTCAACTCGAATTTCAAGAACGTAAAAGAGGCATCCGCTTGGGATATGCTTGACACCCTTGTATAAAATTTTAAGTTTCTATCTTAATTATTTTCGGAGATTGGTAGTCCTTGGGATGTTTGTGTCAGCTACCCGAATTGCCACTCCAATTCATCGAATCCATCTCAGGAACATAAAGAAAACTTGCCAGAACACCATTCTATTAAATTTAAAGGTTCTACTTTTGTTGGTTTTGGAGATATGCTCGTTGCTCTTGTGCTCGTCCGGAAGTTTCCAAAATACGAACCCATGGTTCAAATTCTTTCAAATGTCAGTTTCCAATTTTACAGAAAAGGAAACATAACAGAACACCTTTGTACTAAAAATAAAAGTTCTATCTTTGTTGGTTGTGGAGATATACTCGTTTGCTCTGGGGCTCGTCCGGAAGCTTCCAAGATTTGAACCCATGGACCAAATCCTCACAAATTTCAGAAACATAAATCAAACATGAAGGAACACCATTCTGCCTAATTTAAAGGTTATATCTTTGTTGCATTTGGAGATAATATCATTTGCTCTGAGGCTCGTTCGGAAGCTTTCAAAATCCGAACCCAAGGACCAAATCCTCTCAAATTTCAGAGGCCTAAATCATACATGAAAGAACACCATTATGCCAAAAGTAAAGGTTATATATTTGTTGTTTTTGGAGATAATCTCATTTGCTCTGGGGCTCGTTCGGAAGCTTCCAAAATCCAAACCCATGGACCACATCCTCTTAAATTTTAGAGACATAAATCAAACTGGAAGAAACATCATTATAAAAAATTTAAAGGTTCTATCTTTATTGGTTTTGGAGATAATCTCGTTTGCTCTGGGGCTCGTTCGGAAGTTTCCAAAACCCGAACCCATGGACCAAATCTTCTCACATTTCAGAGACTTAAATAAAACATGAAAGAACACCACCCTGCCAAATTTAAAGGTTATATCTTTGTTGGTTTTGAAGATAATCTCATTTGCTCTGGTGCTCGTTCGGAAGCTTCCAAATCCAAACCCATGGACCAAATCCTCTTAAATTTCAGAGACATAAATCAAACACGAAAGAACACCATTGTACCAAATTCAAAGGTTCTACCTTTGTTCGTATTGGATATAATCTCATTTGCTCTGCGGCTCGTTCGGAAGCTTCCAAAATTCGAATCCACGGTTCAAATTCTTTCAAATTTAAACCCATGGCCAAATCCTCTCAAATTTCAGAGACTTAAATCAAACATGAAAAAACACCATTCGGCCAAATTTAAAGGTTATATATATTTGTTGTTTTTGGAGATAATCTCATTTGCTCTGGGGCTCGTTCGGAAGCTTCCAAAATCCAAACCCATGGACCACATCCTCTTAAATTTTAGAGACATAAATCAAACTGGAAGAAACATCATTATAAAAAATTTAAAGGTTCTATCTTTATTGGTTTTGGAGATAATCTCGTTTGCTCTGGGGCTCGTTCGGAAGTTTCCAAAACCCGAACCCATGGACCAAATCTTCTCACATTTCAGAGACTTAAATAAAACATGAAAGAACACCACCCTGCCAAATTTAAAGGTTATATCTTTGTTGGTTTTGGAGATAATCTCATTTGCTCTGGTGCTCGTTCGGAAGCTTCCAAATCCAAACCCATTGACCAAATTCTCCTAAATTTCAGAGGCCTAAATCATACATGAAAGAACACCATTCTGCCAAAAGTAAAGGTTATATCTTTATTGGTTTTGGAGATAATCTCATTTGCTCTGGGGCTCGTTCGGAAGCTTCCAAATCCAAAACCCATGGACCAAATCCTCTTAAATTTCAGAGACATAAATCGAACGGGAAGGAACATCATTGTACAAAATTTAAAGGTTCTATCTTTGTTGGTTTTGGAAATAATCTCATTTGCTCTGGTGCTCGTTCGGAAGCTTCCAAAACCCAAACCCATGGAACAAATCCTCTTAAATTTCAGAGACATAAATCGAACGGGAAGAAACATCATTGTACAAAATTTGAAGGTTCTATCTTTGTTGCTTTTGGGGATAATCTCGTTTGCGGAGATTATCTCCAAAAGCCGGAATCATTCGGAAGCTTCCAGAATCCGAACCCATGGACGGATTTTGTCCAGATTCGAACTTAGCCTTTCTTTCGTAATTAGTAACCTACTATATAAATTTCATCAAGATAGCATCATTATTTTTTGAGTTATCGTGCTTACGGACGGACGGACGGACGGACGGACATCGCTAAATCGACTCCGGCGGTGATCCTGATTCAGAATATATATACATGTCTATACCTAACTCGCTTCCTTTTGGTGGTTACAAACACCATACCAAAGTTAATATACCCTATACTTTAGGTGTAGGGTATAAAAAAATAAATATTTGAAATCTTATTTAAGTTTTGAAATTTACACCATCCAGAAAAAAATATTTAATATTTCGTGGTAAGTATTCATTTTTGTTTTAGAATTTTCATACAATTTAGACTTCGAATTTAAATATGGTTTTTCATTAAAAGTCTGAATTTCGATTATGGTAAATTTTAAATTTTTATATTTTTCCAACGCTCCTCTATTTTTTTGATTTTTAAATTTCATATACCACATGTTTTATTTACTTACTGCAATTTAATTTCTATTATAATAAAGAATTACCTTCGCAATCGACACATCACCAAAATAGATATTTTGCGTTGAGTTTTGCGGTTTATTTTAATTCCTTACTTCAATATGAAATATGTCCTCTGAACCCGAGAAGAAGTTATTTTTTTTTTTTTAAATACTACCAAGTACCAATATGCATATCATCGAATAAGAGTAGGAGTAGAATTTGCAGGTTTGGGACAGACGTCATAGGCACGCTCTTTTGTGATCTTGGAAAAAAACTTGCGACACGCAACATAATAGGTACATATTGTTAAAAATGGTATAAAGAGTAGATGAAAGTCCATTTTACAAGTCCATCTTACATTTGAAAGTCCGAGGGATAGTAATTGACCTTTTTTTATGTGAGATTTCATAAGATTCCTAAAATACTATTTTTAAAGCAGTGCATATTTAATACTTTTTACAAAAATAATGGGACATCCTATAATACAGTTAATGCAATCTTCTAGTAATCAAAAGTTATCAATGAAATTGATGAAATTTTGAAATACATCACTTTTAATAAATTAGTTAATTGGGGTACTATCAAAATATTTTACCTACTGCTTTTTTTCCTTAATGAGGTGGGAATCTTCCAAAGACACCAAGAATTTCCCCCTTGGTAGTGTCAGATTCTTACTGACTAAACCCACCTCGCCCTTTAGCTAATATAATGGAATGAAACCCTTACCTGCGAACGCAGTTTATTGGCTAGGGAGTAGGGATAGGAAAGGATAGGAAATGGATATGGAAACATTGAATTGGAAGTGGGACTGTACGGAAACAATGAACCGCCTATTTTTATTACTATTTTGCAAACAGTGACTATAGCCGTTACAACAGTTACAACATGTAGTAGTATATAACACCTTACAAACATGAGGTAATTATTGAAGGCAACCCCCACTGTCACTGTAGCGGCTGTTATTATTGGTATTGGTATTCTTATTAATATTATTATTATTTTACTACAGAGTCAGGGCCATCAATGGATTACACCGTGCAGCAGTATATAACACCTTACTTGCATGATATAACCAAAGATAGCTCCACTGTAGCAGCTATTATTATTATTATTACTATTATTATCATTATTATTACTATTATTATTATTACTATTATTATTAATATTATTTTTGTTATTATTATTATTATTATTATTATTACTATTAATTATACGATATACATTATTACGACATAAAAGTACTACATATTTTTTATTTATATGACCTGACCGGGGTTTGAACCCAAGACCCTTCGATTGAAAGGTTGGCGACTTAACCACTGCGCCATGAGTCAGATAAACAATGTTTAAGTCGCTTATTATTTTTTGAACTGTTTATTTTTATATTATAATTTGTAAACATAAGTACAAGTACAAGACAATCAGTAATGAAAATATTTAAGAAAAGTATTGAGAATTTTTCTCCCGTATCCCTTTTGACATACGTATTCCATTTTTAAAGTGTCTTTTACTATTAAAAATCACTAATTTTTTATTCTTGTACAAAGAACACAAAAATAATTTATACAAATTTTCTCTTAATCAATCTTAACTTAATTTTGAATATAATTACTATTAACAGAAACAGAAAAAAAAACAATAAATAAAACAACCTTAATATTTCACTAACAATAATATAATTACATGGTAATGGCATCCAATTTATCTAAATTTTCATAAATGTTTATTTTTTTTTTCATTTATTTTTTTAACACTGCTACAATAACAACAACAATAAACAGAAAATATAAAATAACATATTATAGCTCAACCGCTAACATCTAAGTTTCCATAATGAATGGATGACATGAAAGTGTTTCATCAAAATATTAACAACATTTTAAGATAAATCCTATTTTATAATTTGACTTTTTACCCCTATTCACGTTTTTTATTTTTTTATTCCTTGCAGGAAGATCACAAAATAAAAACATTACACCCTTTTAATCATCATCAGTATAATAATACTCAGTAGAATTAATGAAGACCACAAACTATATCCTGCCTGTTGTTGATATTTTTCTACATCTATTTTTTTATTTTCCCGAAATGCCAACAAAATAAGGAAAAAAAATTACTATCCATAATTTTCCCTCAACACTATTTCAAATTATCCTATCTAAATACCATTCGAAATTTACCCTTTTTACCTGTTGTGGCAGTAAATATTTTAGGTTCTTTTTTTTTTGTTTTGTTGTGTGATACAAAAAAAAAACTATTTACGTTATGTGGCAAATGCATAAATTTTCATGTCCTTCAGAAAATTTTGATGAATTTTACAAGTTTTAGTTATTTTATATAAGTATAACAGAACAGCAAATACACTTTTTTTTTATTGTTTCTGTTTCTTGTTTTATATTGTCATTCTTCACAATACAAATTATGGTTGCTATCAACATCAACATCATCATATCACACGGTAAACTCACAGCAATTACAACTTAACAGAAACAACCAAACAAAAAAAAAATATTTTTACCGTAACTTTTAATAAATGTTATTTATCTCTCTCTTGTTCTATCTCTCTCTGTCTCTCCACCACTTTTTTTTTCACTTTTGGTGGTTTAAAAACTTGTTTTCTATTTCATAGATCACAAATCAGGTAAAAAATGGCATCTAAATACAATATCACAACAATAAAGCGCCACAATAATTTTGCTATGATGTTTTCCCCGCTTCTAAAAACATACACTTTCATACAAAAATATAACGTACAAAGTTATGATGATGCATAACCTAAAAAACAAAAAAACAAAAAATGAAATTTTGTCTGATTTCATGGATTTTATTTTAAATAGAAAATAGTGTTGACAGATCTGTTTTTTTTTTTTTTTTTTTTGGTTTTTACTTATTTTGCAAAAATTTTCTACCTATAAATTTTACAATACTAAACAACAAATCACTGACATTCATTCAAAGCAATAAAATATAACAGGCAAAATCAACCCTCTTACAGAAAAACAACAAAAACAATAACAATAACATCAAAAATCTACTTACAGTAATAAATTTTAGTAAAAAACTTGGAAAAATAAATTATTTTTACCTATCTCAATGTTGTTGATGTTGCTACTGATAGAAAACTATTCTGAGGTATCAAAAATCATGTTATAATAGTGACAAACCGCATATACAAAAAGGATACACAAAATTGCATACCTAAAACAATTACATATTCACGAAAACAAAAAGAAAAACTATAAAATTGTTTCGGTTTTTACTGTCATGCTAAATACAAGTTAAAAATTTTCAATTTAATTTTTTTTTTATTCGTTTTCTTATAAAACAAAAAACACACAGTTAACATTTATATTAACACTCGTATAACATTATATACATACAACATATAATAAATTCAGTTTAAAAAATGATTATGAAAATGTATGCCTACAGAATATTTACCTTATATTTTTGATGAAAATGTATTAATATTTGCTTTTTTGAAATTTTCTGTTTTTCCAAAATTAGTATGCATATACATATATATATATATATATATATATATATATTCAATGCTTATATGTATAAAAACAAAAGGTAAAATTTAAAATAAACCGAAATGATATTAATAATGCGGGCCAAAAAGTATTCCAACACTGTTATAACACTTGAAAAAGAACTAAAAAAAAAAACAAACCATTTAAAAACAAAAAAAAAAAACAAAACTTAAACTTTTCATAACTATCAAAAATTATTAAAATAACAAAATTTTATACTTATAACAATAACAGCATCATCAAAAAAAATGGTAAAACAACGTGCAACTATAACAAAACAATATAAAACTTACCTATAATTCGTCGTCGTTGTTATCATCATAGTCATATTGTTGTCATCACAATAATTACTGTGTTGCTTATTTTTGTTTTGTTGTTGTTCTTTTTTTTTAAATTTTTGTTTTATCTACATATCAACGTTCTAAATGCATCATCGTCATCATTTGCAACAGCCAAAAAAAGAAATTAGATACAAAAAAAAAAAATTATAATGAAAAGTTCAAAAGTAGTGTTTTAACAATAAAGTATAGGTATGCATCAGGATGTTAGTAATAATATTGTATTAAGATATCATAAGTAAAAGCAAGGATCATTATTTAAAAAATTAAACAAAAATTATTAGGTACACATTTTTTTTTTGTTGTTTTTTCTTTTATCATTTTTCTTTTTTTTTTTGGTGATTAATATTTATATAATAACTTAATATATAATGTATCAGAATACATAAATCTTTTTAAATAGAGAGAAAGGGGAGAATTTTAAATAGCAATAAAAAGTTATTTCTATTGAGGGAGCTGGCTGAAAATATATTTTTTAAATACCTATAGGTTTTAAGAGACTATAAAGTTAAGTTTTCAAAAATTATTTAATTAATTGGAAGAAAGATTTTTTTTTTGTTATTATTGCATTTCTCTGCCACATAAATATGGAAAGGAAGTTACACAGCATTTCCTGTTCAGGCGTGGCTGTAAATGTCGTAAGGGGAAATAACTCTTACGGCGTGTGTGGGATTCAAACTCACACTCCCTCGGTGTTTTGTTTTTTACGAGGGTTGGTGGAAAACTCGAAAGTCACTAACAGGAACTGCACGTGCTTCGTCTGGGTAGTGTTGGACATTAACCAACTAAAACCACCCCCTTTTAAAACCAAACTTTAGGATGGAACTTTTAATACAAATGTACAGTTAGTTTGATTTTGGGGATAGGGATATGGGAAGGATAATTGAGGAGATTGGAATTTGGATTATGAGGAATAGGTAAGAAAATTTGGAGGGACATTTTGAAGAAAGATGTTGATGTTCTTCTTAAACTTAAGTAAATCGTACACATGTACCAACTATTGAATTTGAATTACCAATTTTAGGGAACACATGCGATGGTATAGAAGCCGGTTCTACAAGCGTTCGCATGACAAACGAATTTCCATAAACTGTATTTCGCTATCTTGATAATTCTACATGGTAGGAATGAGCTTCTGTTGCCCTTCTTGTTTCTCGTTGGAAAATTTTGAGTGGAGGAATTATTTTACACGCTACTACGCACTAGGGCACCGAGGCCCCTTGGAAGAAAGATTTCATTTACAGTTAATCGAAAGTATATTTTATCAATACAGGTAATGGAAGAGAGGCAGATAATTGTAGAATAATAAATCAAAGCTGGAACGAGTTATAATTTAACTAAAAAAAGAACTTGCAATGAGTGTTCAAATTAATATATATATATAAACAGCGGAATTTCTAAAAACATTCTACAAATCATTTACAATGGTTATAATAATAATGGTATAATAATTTAATAAAAGTTTTATTCCAACTCGTGTGGTCAGTATAACTAGATACGTAAGGGATGAAGATATAATAAAATAACTTTTAACTATTAAATTGAATTTTTTGATTTCTTTGGCTAAAATGTTATTACTTTATTAAAGCGGTATTCAGGATTTTCGCCCAGAGTATAGGGTAACTAACCGAAGTATAAATTGCCACAATGACACAATGAAAAAGAACGTTTCTTAAAAAAAAATGTGAAAAGTTTTAACTTATAAGAGGACGCTAATTGGTAAATGTAAATTTAACAAATAGGATAGATGCTTAGCCAAACTAAACAATATGAGATTTTAAGAAAGGTATTTTTTTCTACCCGAATTGAAATAGCATTATGTTTCATTTGGATTGAACTACAAAAGCATACTGTAGATGTTTTCTAAATTTGGTGGTGGATGGAAAAAGCAAATAAAACGAATAGGTATATTTTTAAATTTTTTTTAAACATTTCCTAAAATATAAGATTTGTACAAATTAACAATCAACAAAAAGATTCCTTTTTAACATATTTTTCAAGAAAATTTAAAAAAAATTGTTTAAATTTTTTTATTAACTTCCGTCCGTTTTAAACTTTTATTAACTTTTCCGTCCGTCTGTTTACGAAACTTCTACACCGTTTAAGATGGAACAATTAAATTTTAACCACAAATAAGTTTCAACAAAAATTAATTTTGTGGAACAATTATTTTATTTAGTTCCATTCATTAGGGAGATACAGCCGGTATGCATGTATTTAAATGTATACCTTTATGTGAAGACGAAAGTTTGCTAGATTTTCCTTCCTTCTTAAGTCTGTTTATTGAAACCTTGAACCAGCCGTTTAGGCTGTTAGGAGTAAAAATAGGAAACATTTTTTTTTTATATTCTAAAAACATTTACAAATTCCAGTACTAGTCACAATTTACCTGTTTTTATTGTAGTTTGCAAAATGTGCGCCTAGATATATCATAATGCTATATCATATACTTCATAATACCTATAGATATATCGTATATAATTTTAAAATTAAAAAACACATATTTATTTTTCACTTTCAGATAACAATTTTACATAAAAAAAAAAAAATTTTAACTAAACTATAAACTTTTATGATAGATTGATACCGTCACCTACATGCATATAATACTTTGTCTGTATATGTATATCTATGCCCCTATGTGTATTATGTACCTATATATATGATAAAAAACTATAATATCTTTGAAAAGTTCACTATAACTGTACATAACATAATAAAACATCATTATAACCTACATATATTATCCTAATATCCTATCTGATCCTATCTATATAATAATAATACATAATATATTATTTTATATTATACAGGTGTACATAAAGATACATACATATACTTGTACAATAGAAGTATTATTTCGGATATGACATTAATGTTTCTTGAAGTCCCACGCGAAATACAAAAAAAAAAAAAAAACAAACTAAACAAAAACAAGAAAAAAACAAAAATGATTGCAAAAAAAAAAATACATATATTTGTTTCATAATAAACATTCTAGTTATTGTGATAATGATAAAGTTGATGATGATGATTATGATGATAATGATGATGCATCACCAGAAAATTATGATGAACATTCTGATGATATGAGATGACTATGTCATGACAATGACATTTTGATAAGACATATTATTACTATTATTAATATTAATACTATCATTATACATATACATATATACCTAAATATAATCAATTACATTCATAATATGTATATAATATAATGTTATATAGTTTATATTACGCATATAAAACGGTACAATATTAAATAATATTACAACTGCAAATAAAAAGAACAAAAAAAAAATAAATAAATAAATAAATAAAATGCAACATACAAAAAGAAAAGATGAAAATGACATAGAAATAGAATGTTTATATGCGGTTTTTTGTGAACTTGTCATATTAGTTCAAAAAAAAAATTTATTTTATTTTTTTTTTTTTTTTTTTTAAAGTTTGCTGAAGATGATGAAAAATTTTCTATATTGCTTTAATAATAATATCATTCAATGCAACATAAATGATTATGATGATGATAATATACTTCAACAAAATTAAATTCATAAAATTTATATTTAGTTGTTCCACACAATCACAACTACACAATATTAGAAATGAAAATTTCTAAAATAATAACTGTCAGTCATTGTAAAATATTTTTCAACTATCCTTAGAATGAATGATATTATAGTTGTTGTTGTTGTTGTTGTTGTTGTTGTTATTCTTATTATTGTTGTTATGTAGATGATAATTTTTGATTACATATTATATCATTATATACTATAGGTATATCAGATGAATCTGATAAGTTGTCATATGTTTATATGTTTTGTTGAAAAGAATTTATATAAATGACAACCAAATAATGTTAAATTTAAAATGAATTTGAATTAAAAAAAAAAAAAAAAAATTTTTTTTTTTTTTTGGTATCAATGTCATGCTACTTTTTATTTTATTTCTATCAAAAATTTTACTAGCATGGCAATTCAAACAAAAATAAAATTTACAAATATGACAGAAAAATGAGTGAGAGTGAATGAATTGAATGAAATGAAATTCTTTATATTAATATTTTATTTATTTTTATTTTTTTTTTTAGTTTTCTTTTATTTGATGAAAGAATTGCATGTTGCAATAAATAGTAATTTGTAATAAAAGATGTTAAAAATTTATTAGTGTGACAATTAAAAAAGGATTAATGAATTCAATATAATAATAAAATTCATATACATATATATAATAATGATATGGTGTCAGTATAATATCACTTTTAATCATTTTTCATTTATTTTTTATTATTATTGGTACCTATCTAATGTGAATTGTTGGATCTGTGTTTTATTTATTAGATAATTTGTAAATTTTTTATAATAAATATGAATTAAAATTCAAAGAATAAAAATGGATGATATTGAAAATTTTGAAAATATTAAAATTTTTGAATAAATAATTATTAAAATTTTGAAAAATTTAAGTAAAAGTTTTGAATATTTTGTATATAATTAAAATTTAAAAAAAGATAACGAAAAAAAAAAAAAAAATGCAATTTTTAAAATATCAATTCAAAAATTTAATTTTTGTACCCTAATAACCGTTAAATAGAGAAAAATATCTAAGGAAACATATGAAAGGTCTCTTTTTCTCACAAAATTTAAACATTCTATTTAAAAGTGTTCCAAAATCCAGAAATCTGAAGGTAAGATCTAGGAAAATTTTGTTTCCATATAACGGTAAATTTAAATACTAAATTTAAGAAAAAATTGTATAATTTTAAAATTGATTTATAAAGGTAAAAAAAAAAATGCCTGCATCTTTTGGAGTTTTTAAATTAAACAATAATGTTCAGTAAAACATATCTAAAACATATTATCATATCTACACATTTAGATATAGGTATTTTATTAAACTTGAGGAGGTATAACTTCGTAATCGGTGAGGTTACATAAAAAACTTATTCTACAATGTTAATTTTTTTAAGAGATATATAGTTATATAGACATATAGTAGACATACAGTTTCGATTTAAGAGCATGGTTAAAATTTTATTGCTCTCTCTTAAATGGTGTATAAGTTTTGTAAACAAACGGATAGACTGAAAGACTGAAAGTAAATTTAGGTAAATTTTTCAAAACTTTTTTTAGTATCTGTTAAATGCTTCCAGACAGATCCTTGAAATTTTAACATTTCAGTCAGATCTTTTGTGAATTAGTATAAAGTTGCATCCAAAATTGAAAATTCATCGTTTTCAGATAGATGCAAATTCAAGACCTATGTATATAACTTTATATTTGTTGTACGTAAGACATAATATATTAAAGCTCTCATATTCTTATTTTTGTCGAGTTGTAGTTTTCCATGAATTATATTTTTAATTTGTAAACAAATAAATTATTTTCATTTATGGAATGGCAGCGTAGCGTGTAAAATTTGATAACAAATATAGTAATCAAAAAGGCTTTTTGGTACAAACTAGTATAATTTGAAGATACAAACTAGTATAAATAATTGAATATTTTTTAAGGATTACATTTTTTTTTCAAAAGAAAAGGTATGTACTAAACACTTGAAGGTACTGAATTTTACTATTGGTCTTTACATTGAAATGTTTTTTATTATTGATTATTTAACTCGTTATTATTAATTAGTCGCATTGACTTTATTTTAGGTAAATTCTCAGACTCATTTTAAAATTTTGCACAAATATGCTAGGGCATATACATAAACATGTTCTGTTTAAAAACTCATTTTCATTTTTATATTATCTAGCTCTATATGATATTCTTATCACCATAATGATGTTTATTTCATCAATTTTTCTTCATAACTTAAACAACATTTCAGATAGAAGAGGTTTTTTTATCTATTTTCCAAAAGCCAAGGAAATGAGAGTTATTAGAAAGAGATTAGAGAGTTTAACATTAGAAATATACCATTCCTTAAACTTTATAAAAATAACTAGCAGAACTCTCCGGCGTTGGACGTTTTTCTTTTAAATACTTGGGGTTCTTATATGAAAAAAAAAAAATTGTATCAGTTTATATAAAAAAAAAAACAATGTTTAGGACTTCGTGTCCGATGATCTTGTAAACGCACAAACCAAATATTTCTTAGACTAGAGTATAAAATTAAAACCTATATGGTTTAGTTTGAATAAAAAACTATCCTGCTACAAATCTTCAAATAAATGCAAAAACCATTGATTTTTTTTTATTTTGCAAATATCTTGAAATTATTTTCACAAATCTGAACCAATTTTCCTTCACTATCTACAAAATTAAAGATATATTGTATATTAGATGCTAAATCTTTGTATAAACCAATTATTCTGAACCAAATAATGAAATTTCATATAATCGCTAATACTATAAAAATTTCATTGGACCAAAATGAAAATTTGTAAAATAATAACTTGCGGCTTGTTAAAATGCATCAAAATTATACAAAATTATTAATTATTAAGTTCTCATATAAAATTATATATAAGCTCAAGAAAACATTCAAACATCAAGTTTATAAAATAAAAAATAAAATGAAATGGTATGTATATTATATAGAAACGAATATATATATAAAAAGGAAAAAAACAAACATTGACCAAAAAATAGCAATAAATTTATCTTTCTTTCTTTACATATACAAATAGATGTTAAAAACTCTGTTTAATTATCCTTCAGTTTTACTTATCAACAACTTTTCTCTTGAAATGTAAGAATTAAAATTTAGACTTCACATTTTACTTGTAGAAATCATAATTTCAATGCATTTAGAGATACATATGCATATATTTCGTTATTTTCTTTTTTTCTTGGTTCAACAAAAAATATTTCTTATGAAAACCAAATTGTTCATCTTTTATCTTCTGTATGTAAAATAATACTTTTTGTATAAGACTAATAAACAAAAGTGATGATATTTACACCCATATAAAATGGTTTTTAATTTACAAATTAAAAAAAAAAAAAAGGAAAAAAACATAAGCAAAATATTTTCTAAACATGCAACAGGGTACCCTTAGCTTTTTCATATTCCTTTTTATATCCCCTATCATATTCTTTATTGCAATTTTTTACTCATTTATTATTTTTGTATTATGCATTTTTCTTTTGTTTTCTTTTTTTGTAAAACACTTGTTTTTTTTTTAATCTCTTTTTCTCTCACTCTTCAATTTAAATACTATGTTAAATTGTATGCAAAGTGTTATAAAGTCATCCTTACATCCTTTTTGATTTACTTTTTCACTTTATTTTGTTTTTTTTTTTGTCTTTTAATTGAAAGGGTATTTAGAATATTTTCTTGTATCCTTTCACATATGAAGGATCACTCATTTAACTCAGATTTTGTATATTATGGGGCTCCTGTTTTTCTTTATTTTTTTTCTTCCTTTTTTTTAAAAAAAAAAATTCAGTATAAAAATAAAAAATTGTATATTTTTAATGAATAGGAAAATTTAAGGACGTATTTTGTTTTTTAGATAGGTTTGAGTTATAATGGATCAAAATATGTTTAAAATGCAACACATAAAAAAAAAAAATTTTTTAAAATAAAAAAGGCAAACACCTAATATTGAAAATAATAAAGCAACACTTCATGTTATATTTTATAAAACAAAAAGAAAATTAACAGAGACTCTATTGTAAATGAATTTTAGGATAATAGGCTTCATATTTTTATAAAAAAAAAACTGAAATGCATCGGAAATTAGAAGCATTTATCAGTATCATTATGCATTTTGTTTTCTACAACCAAATATTTCTAAAAAATAAAATTTTTGTATAATAGAAGGATAATATGGAAACTCCAAGTCTAAAGAATTTTAAAGTTTGTTGTGTTATGTGAGAAAAGTGCAAATTATTTCAAAACTCTTTTTTAAAAAGGATAATTTATTTTAATGTGCTAATTTTAACTGATGCAATAAAAATTTATCTCGGTTGCTGTCTAATTTTGGTTATGATAAATAATTAATCTAAATCTAGATCGGCTCGACTTATTGACACTCTCATTTCTGATTTGAAGATTATTAAGTAGCCAAATTTTTTTTCTTTGACTACAAGAACTATTTTAAATTTAAAAATTTTTTAAATCGCATTTTAATGAATATATTAATTTTTTTTTTTTTTTGTATTTACAGGTAAGTTAATACCATTTACAGTCAACTTTAGTATAATATGGTATTTACAACATCAAGTCAACAAAAATCTCACTCAACTTATCAAGCTATCAAATCTCAAACATTACCTATCATCTGAAGAAGTTACAATACAATCAACAAAATAGCTATTACACCTGAAGATTTTACAATACAATCAATAAAAAGTAGAGTCATTAAAAAATAAATTTCTAAACATAAATTATTAAATATATAATTAAATTTAAATTTTGTCTAGCAACAATTTCTATAAAATTAATTTTTTTATGGGAAACTGTCTTATCACTTCTGATTTTATTTTATTCCTGTACTTTAAACAAGCACACAAACATAAAAAATGAAGCAAAAATTAAAATGATATCTCAATGTTTGTCACTAAACTAAAATCAACTAACAATATATTAAAATAAACATAAATTTCCTGTTTTGTCTGCATTTTTTTTTTCACAAGGCCTCATATTTAAATTTAAAACTAAAATGAAATCAATATCATCTATCATATTACACATATGATTTTGTGTTCTTCAAAAATGGAAAAAAAAAAAAAAAAAATTCGGAAAGACAAGCCCCGTCCCAAACACTGTAAAAACCAAAAATTATATCCACAAAATTTATTTTAATACACAACCCCATATTATTCTACTTCTATTCTTATTTTCAAGGATAATAATGATTACGTTGTAATTTACCAATTTTCTTATTTTGTTCTGTTTTTTTTTTTTTTTTTATTTTATATATTCATAAATTTATTTTTAGTTAGTGCATGATTTAGATGCGAATTATCCTGCAACAAAAAAAAAATTGAAAGCGAATACTTGCATAGCTATTTTATTTCAATTTTTGTTTTTGTTTCTATTTCTTTTTTTTTTTAGCTGCCATATACTCGTATTGTGTCATGTCAAAATTTTGGAAATCGTTCAAAATTTTTCTTAAAAAAAAAACTAAAAATAAACGAAACCATACTATTTCGACAGTGACTCTACATATAAAATTTAAAGTGAATAAGAATGACAAACCTTCAGGGAAAATTTAAGAAAAAAGTTTTAAACAAAACGGTTTCTGTATTTTAGAAAGGAAATCCAAAAACAAAAAAAAAAGGATTTAAAAAAATTCCACAGTTGTTTTTTGATTAAGATTGGGTTTCATAAAAACAAAAAAACAAACAAAAATAACGATCTAAATTTTCAATGACGATGGCAATAGAAATACAATGAAAATTTTTTTTATTTTCTATTTTCTAACAATGAATTGTGACATGAAACCAAATGACATTCTTGCAAGATAGATTAACAACAACTTAAACAACAACATATAGTAAGCATAACATGCAATCATGCTAACTATCATAGTAGCAGAATTGAAATTAGTGGCATCATTGAAATGATTGTGTAGCTAATATTGCATATATATCAATTTTAAAGTGACCATTTGTATTGTTAAGATGTATAAAAATAAATTTTTTTTTCCTTTGTGAATTTCAGAAGAATTAAAAAAAAAATTACCGCAATTCGATATTTCTTAAATTTTATATCTACGTTATTTCGTAATTAAAAATAATTTAAAAAGTATTTACTAAACAAGTCAAAATGTAAATCAACGGTTTTTAAAGGTGCACATTTCCAAAAGACAATACAAACTGTTTATAATTGACTTGCACCAAAATTTCAAATTTTTTTTAGAATTTCATATATGTAAGAAGAAAAAAAAGTAAAAATAAAAAGACACTTTCATCTTAAGGGAACTCTACATAAGTAAAAAAAAATTTAACACATATAGAATTATAAAGTAGAAGCCTTAATTAATATAGCTTATAGCTACTTAAATCTAAATTAGGCTACTTAGAACTAGATTAATTGGAATGAAATAAATTTTTAATTAGCTTATAATTTGATAATTGTGCATTGTACTTGAATTCACTGTTAAACTTTTCATCTTTGTTTCTAATCATATCCATGTTGGGTTTTGCATGTAATTTGGCAGTAGAGAAATACGAGGGTAAGTTATAAATCATCTTCAGAATCTTATTTTTCGAGATTTGTAATTTGCTTTTATGCGATTTAGCGCAATCTCTAATTTCTATATCTTTAATAATGTGTTGTAAACAGACGGAGTGATGAACGGACAGACAGAGTGAAACTAATAGGCACATTTTTTCAAAACTTGCCAAATTTGGAAATGTGCTAAAAACTGGTTATTTTATAGTGTTGAAAAATAATGTACCTATGATTTAAAAACTTAAAATTTATTTCCCGAATTTTCCGAAAAATGACAAAAATTCAAATTAAAATAAACATAAAGTAAATAAATTTCTAGATTTTTATTCAGATTTTTGCCAACTTTTAATATTTTTACTATCGATAAATTTAAAGTAACTAGTGAATTTCCTTCCTAAACACTAAAATTCAATCTTCATTTTCAAAGCTTTTATAAAAATGATTATATTCCATTTGTGGACAGTATATTAGAAAACTTTAAAATATTTTCCAATTATATTATTTATGAGTACTGTATTATAAATAAAAATACTGGTCACTTTATTTAAAAACAAAAAAAATCCCAACTAAAAAGTTTGAGTATGATGGTTATACAATATCGCGAAAAAATAAATTTTGATAGACTAGAAAGTTGATGAAACATAATGTATACAAAATATGTCCCTCCACATTTTTGAAAAAAAAAGAAAAAAAATTGTACAATATGTACAACAAAAATAAGGAATACATTTTTTTTTCGTTTTGATTAGGAAACTGTTCTGTGTTTCTGTGTATTTGTTTTTTAAAAATTAAAACTTGCAATAGAAAGGATTTAAAAGTGTCCTTATCGCTTGTATTGTTTAAAGCAAAAAACGCTCAAAACAATACAAGATAAAAACTAAAAAAAAAAAAATGATTTAATATCAAAATGATGGGACAATGCACGAATAACGGGGCTATAAAAGTACATCGGACTATTTGGAAACACAAAAACAAAAAAAATTTTTCTTTCCAAAATTAGCTTTGCTTTGAATGATGGTTATGATTTTTGTTTTTTTTTTTTTTGCGTTGTTTATGTGATAAAGTCGTGTTGCATTAAAAATATTTTTTGTTGCGATTTTTTTTGCATTGAAAACCAAAAAAAAAGAAAAACTAAATCGCAGGATATCGCAATGTTGTACAATGCTTTTTTTTTTTTTTGCTTATTTTGAAAAATGTTTTGTTTTATAAACTGGTGGGTTTGGTAATAGATTAGCTAAATGTCTTTTTCTATTAATATTTCTCTGTAATTTTTGATTTGGTTTATTGTTGTCATTTTTTGGAAATTTGTGTTGCAATTAAAAAAAAAAAAGAAGAAAATATACCTATAATAAAAAAATATTGAGTGACGTTTGTATTGTTCTTAAGTTTAGATTTTTTTTTTAATGAATAACGCTGTTCTATTCATTAATTGGTTTTTAAATATTAGGAATATTTATTTTAAAAATAATTTAGGAAAAATTTTTTTGATTAAAATTTAAATTGAAAATGTGTCTGTTTTTGTTTTGGCTGGAACATTTCAAAAATAAATAACTAAAAATATAATAATGGCGATTAAAACGAATTTTGCAATCATTATAGTGATTCAAATCTATTATTAGTTTACCAAATTTTCACTCAGATTTTCGAATTTTTATACCTACATATTTTTAATGCTGACAATTTGGTCATTTATCTTCTTGAAATCAGAATAATTATATATTTTCATACACTTTTAAATTATTTGACGGCGGATTTATACAGTACAGAAATAAGAAAAATTAATATAGTTTTTCAGTTCGATAGTGGCTTTGAATTTTCAAAAAAAAAATCCAGTTTTACAAAATCGTTCATAAAATTTGAGTATACCGTTTTCAAAGAACACTTTGTTGATCCAACAAATTAAAAATAATTTCTAAAAAAAAGGCAATTAAAATAGTGGGCTAAACCCCTTTAAACAAATTATTGAAACCCTGCTTTTGAATTGAACTTTAAAATATCGCCTGATTATTATTTTACATATAGGTACATATTTAAAGTATGTGCTTTCTTCATTCAAAGCTTTGAAACTATTAGAAATCTTGAATGGGAATAATTCTGATATTTTTTATCGTAAAATCCCCGTAAAAAAGAACATTAAAAAAAAAAAAATGAAGACCCGTTAATTTTTCGATTTTTATGGCCAAAAAATCAGGTGATCATTAAAGTATATAATTAGTTCAGAATGAATTGTAAAAAGATTTCTTATGAGATGATCATAAAATTTCTCATTTATTAACTTCACTTTATAAAATAATACACCAGGCCATACTGCAACTATTCAAAACAAATTATAACTGGTAACTTAAAATACAATTTATTTAAAAAGATACTTACATAGGTAAGTCATTTTTTATCTTATAATATTGAGGTCAATGCATGTTGGTGGATCCTTAAAGCACTTAATCCGAGTTAATTCAAAAAAAAAAATTTTTTTTTTTAATTTTTGTCATCATTCTATTAAAGCACTTCTTTTCTAATTCACAAACGAAAAAAAAAAAATTACAATATTTTTAAAACGTAGGTACCTGTCTTTATTAATAATAAAATGAAAACGTGACCACATCTAATTTGTCATGTTTTTTGACATGAGAATTCTTCAAATTTCATATCAAAATAAAATAATATTCTTCAATCAATTTCAAATTTTTTTTAAATTTTTTTATTTTTAAAATTTTTAGAATATACATTACTATCTTTTATACCATATCAATTTACCTTTTATCATCTTTATCATTGTCATCATCATCATCATCACTATAATCAACATCATTAATAAAACATTTTTATTCTCATCTTTTACTTACTAATTATTACACATACACATACACCATCTTGTATCTTGCAACACCAACAATAAAAAAAATAGAGAATTAAATCTTCACCTGAATTTAGTTGTCATTAAAGAACCATCACACTTCAATTTAAATCACTTTAGAAATCTAACAATAACAACAATATTTAAGGTACTATTCACTACAAAAATCAAACTTTCAAATTGACAACTAATCGATCATTATTTATCATTCAAGACTTTCATATGAATAAATTTTTTTTTTTTTTTTGATTTTCTGTTTTGTTTTTTTTTTTTGTTTTTATTCATTCAATCACTCAACTATAAACTACAATAATTTAAATTATTGTCCAAGTATATAACCATCACTCAATCACTCTGTAATACTACATTACCACAAATTTATCAACAACAAAATACAGGGTATTAAAAAGAGAATACGGATAAGAGATTAAAGATTGTTGGTTTATTTTATTTTTTTTCTTTTTTAATACAATTCAACATTTCACTCAACTTACAAAAATAATTTTTCGAAATGTCCAAAAAGTAAGAGTAAAGAAAAAAAAAAACAACAACAATATTTTAAATGGCAACTACAATAGCACTCAATCACACACGACTACTCAATCTCTTATATTGCTGATCTGATCCGATTGTTATTTCCAAGTGGTTTAACATCTCAATGACAGAAAATTTGTTATTTTTGTTGTTGTTGAATTTTGTTTAATTTTAGTTTTTTTTTTTTTTTGTTCCTGTTGATGTTGTTATTGATGTTGAACGATCTTTTTTTTGGAAAAAAAAAAAAATTATATGTAATAAAAATTTTCTCATTCGTCACTTCATTTCTATTTAGTTTATTTTGGTTTGGTTTTGTTTTGTTTCGTTTTTTTGATTCGATTTAAAAAAAATAGTTTTAAATAATTCACTGAAAATTTTAATAAAAATTTGTGAACGTTTATAATGTAAAAGGAAATTAGATTTAGAATAAAGAATTGATTGATTTTAATTTAGTTCTTTTCAATTTGAGAACCATTTTTCTTAGTTACTGGCAAATTGAAAATTGTACTTTTTTATTTTACACCCCCAAAAATAATCAGATATTATGAATTTACTACAATATTCAAGGTTTTAAGATAACAAGACAAACCCTAAAAAAATTATGAAATGTTCTAAAGATAATTTGAAAATAAAAATGTGGTAGTCTGGCTGAAATGCATGTGATTTTTTGACTAAAAATATATTTTTCATCAGAAAGAGTTTAGAATTTAGGTTATGTAATCAAGGATCAAGAAAATAATAAATAACAATAAAAAAAAGTAAAGTTATAAGAGATTTTTTATGCTAATTTAAAATCACATTTTACCTATTTTAATTTTTTAAATGTGAAAAAAAAATAAATAAAATGTAATTATAAGTATTACGGGCAGAACCTTCTAAAATCGAACTGAATTATCTCGATAAAAATATGACGGATCAGTTTATTTAATTAATAATCTAATTGCGATCCATTTCATCTTATTAAGTTACCTACTGGTGTTCATTTCGATGTCGTTGAAAAATTCAATACAATCTTTGAGTAATTGAATTGGACATGATTAGTAACGCTCGTTTATATTACTTTTGTTGTTTACCATGTGATAAGAAAAAAAGAAATGAACTAGATAGTTAAACCTATAAAGAAATGCATCGTATAAAAAAAGGATTATCAACAATGCTATATTGAATTTAATAAAAATTAACCGTAGAAGGGATAGGCATAATTGTAAATGCTAAAGCTTTTTCGTTAAAGCTAAATCACTGTCAAATTTTATTATCGACTTATCGCATATTTTTCCATTAAATGCTAAAGTTTAAGTTTAGCCCGACTTTTTCTACTAGCTCTTTCATTTTCAATCTTCATAAGTTTTGATGAAAAAATGACTTTGCAAACAAGTTCTTTAAGATTTTTCTTATATACAGGGTGTTGCGACAATAACCTGCCTTAGAATTAAAGGTTATTCTGAGGTTCAAAATAAACAATGTAAAAATAGATATAAAACTAACCTAAATTATTTAGGTTATTTATTTATTTTGAATTATTTATTTTGAACCTTAGAACAAGTCTTAGCAGAACAATTCATGATAGATTATTGGTGAAACATTCTGTATATACTTTAGAAAATCGTTTCATACTTTCCTTACTAAGGAATTATATGATATTCTTTTTGAAATTAAAATTGTAATTTTTTTTCAACAAACCTTAGACGAGTCTCTAATTCCTACTAGATAAGTCTTCACAATTACTTAAGAACACATTCATATAAAAAAAATAATCCTTACAGTAAACAGTAAACATTCGATTTCCTTCAATATATCAATTCAATTTCAAAAATTTATAGCATTTATCGGACAGATGAAGAAAATAAATTTGTCTAGTAATAATTCTTTGGATTTTTATTTTTTTATTTTTTCCAATATGCCACAAAGAAAAACTATATGAATCGATTCAATGGTTGATATTTGAATCAAATAATCATAGAATCGGAACAAAAAAATAAAAATAAAAAAAAAATGAATTATAGATAAAAAAAAAAAAAAAAGAAAAAAATAACATTACAATCATTAAAATAAACTAAAAAATTCATAACCATTTCAATTTTTTGATTGAGAACTATATCGTGTCATATTAAATACAGAGAAAGAGAGAAGAATATTGACATTTAGAGAAGTATTAAAAAAAAAAAAACAAAAAAAAATATAACGAATGAAAAAATATTTTTTTATGTCAATCAATCATCTTCAGAAATTGATTTGTTCGTATCTGCTTTTTTTTATTTTTTTTCTACTTTCATATGCTTCACATTTTTGCCTTTTACTATTAAATTGTTGAATAGTTAGTTATTGGATTTTTATATGCGCCTTCAGTTCCTCAATAATTCCTCAATCAAGAATCAAATTGGAAAATAATAAAAAAATGTTTTTTTTTTTGTTCTTTATATTCCTGAAGATATCTATGAAGAGTCATGAGCACATCATATAAACTCTTGAAGGAAGAAAAGAATTAATTCAAAAAGATAAAAAAATATTCAAGTGTCTTTTAAACCAGATGGATTGATAGTTAAATAAATGGACGGATTGAAATATTGGATAAAAGAATAGATATGTATTTAGCGAAAAATATGTTGAATAAATATGTTGGATGCTGGACAGGATTTCATCTTTTCTTATTTTTCTTTTTCTTTAAAATATTTTTTTTTAAATATTTTTAATTTTCTGTGCATATGTTTGGGTCTTCAAGAAGAAACCAATTCAATTTTGTTTTAATTCTGAACAAGTTTGAAGTATTGGTAATTTTATTTTAATAGAAAAAGAAAAGTTAAATTATTATGATTGAAATGAATTTAATTCAGAAAGCAAAACAAAAAAAAATTAATTATTTCTTTTTCCTGAAGACTTTTAAATTTTTGAAGACTTTTTGACTAATTTTTAAACCCGTTTATGAGCATAGTTCTAACGGTATAATAAATTTGGTGTTAGGTTTGTGTTATATTGAAAGAGAAAAAAAAATAGATATGGAACAGTATAATAAATATTATATTCTTCTTCAGGATTGATTCCTAACGCGATTGAGCTATATGTTTCTGTTCCTCCGTCCGCATAATAACTGAAAAAATTAATAGAGCAAGATCTTTGAACTTATTACCATTTAATTTTTATACGTATTATAAATGCTACCTTTAAATAGAAAAATTTTTTATGGTAAGTTTGAGTAGTTGCCATACAATATCTTTTTTATATGTGAATAACTCAATGTATCAGCATAACTCAGTGTCTAATTAGACTATAGGAAATATTGGTATTCGACTTCTGCAAAATTTGGTCGATGTATAAAGAAATAGTTTGCGGTAGCTCTCATACCACTGCCAAATTTACATAAATATATCTTGATACTTAATTAGGTTAGATTAAGATGAATATATTTTGTGGTAGCAGCATATTATATTACTTGTATTATGCCCCTGTAGATATCCTAGAGTTGCGAGAGTCAATCCAACATTCTTTCTTGTTTTTCTTGTTATTTTAGTATTTAATCATGATTTTTGTTATGTCAAGTGACACTACTTGTCATAATGAGATTTTTCAATTAATAATTGAAAGCTTTGTCGTAAAAAAAAATAAATTTAATTCATTTAAAAATTCATATAATTTTCTTTCACCTGGAAGAGGTGGAAAGGAAAATGCAAATTAAGTGAAAGAAAAAATGATTAAATATCTACATATATATATATATTTATATAATATATTTGTTTTTTATTCCATTCTAGTTGTGGACAGAAGAAAAGTTGTTCAGGCAATGCCTGCAGCTATTTAGAAAATATTTTTAATAATAACGCAAATAATTATTTTTGTATTAAAAGTTGGTTTATTTAAAAAAACGAGTTTTAAATAAAATTTATAATATTATATGAGGTTTTAATTTTTCTTATAGATTTTGCTTAGAAAGATGCATAAAACTTTACTACTTAATTTTCGATAAACAGATACCTAATCAATAATTTGAATTTGTCAATTTATCTATCATATAAAATCTATACCTACCTCTAAAAACTTTGAAGTTGTTACATACTTTAAAGTTAAGTTCCGGAGAAAAAATTTTTGAAATTATACCTAAATCATGAACTAGATTTTTTCTTATCGTTTTCTTCATAAGAAGCAACAAAAATGTTTTTGTCCTGAAAATTGGGAATTGTATTGGATGTTATGCTAAATAAATTATTAAATAAATATTAAGAAAAGGTTAGCAGCAGAACTAATCCCTAAAAAACATCAAATGTTTATTTAATTTTTGTCTAATAAAAAACCACAGGTACTTTGCGCTTTTTACGTTGGATTTTTTACATACACTTCATAATGATCATGAATTAAACTGTTATTATTTAAACTTATCTATTTAAACATTTTAAAACGTTTCTGTATCAAAATAAAGTCAACGAAAATATAGTAATAGGTTAAATTCTCGCAGAAGTTGTAGATATAACAGTGAGGGACTAGTGATTCCTAACTTGCGCTGAATAAATTATTAAAAACCTGATTTTCTAACTAACTATAAAATCCATTCTAATTCACAAACTCTCATAAAGATATACATATAAAAATATTCTGGTAAAACCGTATAATCTGGATTTTATAACTAATAATAAAATCTCTCCTAATTATTTTACTTATACCTACATATTTTTAGAACTTCTGGAAAGGAAGATATATCCCTTTTTCCAAATGGCTTTTACCTTTACGATATATTGAACGAACTTCGAAGATAGTTTATTTTAGCTCTTTTAGAAAAATTATTATATCCCTATATTCATAGCCAATAAGAACCATGTATTTTTAAAAACTTCCTAAAAATAATAAAGAAACTTTTTGACCTAAACCGAACAAACAACAGTTTCTGATTACAAAGTGAAAAAAAAAATAATTTCCTTGAAAGCTGTAATAAGTTCAAAAATTTAGGAAAATCGAGATTCAGCTTTATCACAACTTTGAAAAGGAAATAAAGCCGATTCGACCTTATTTCTTAGACTATTATTTCAGGGTACTGACGTATCTAATTTATTACTTTAGTTATTTTGGAACTATTGAAGTTATAAGTTTCTTAAAAATCTTTAATACTTGTAAAATAAAAATTAATCAAAAGACAATTCATATATTTATCCTGATTCAAGGTAATATGATTTTCCCCTTAAAAAACAAAACCAAATTCTTAAGAAAATTTTTTAATTTTTTTTTTAAACAATAATATATTATTTAATATCTTTTAACACTTTAACTAATAAATCACATCAGATTTCAGAAAACATTTTATTTTATCACGAAAACTTCAAAACAACTTAACAAATACAAAAATAAATCGCAAAAAAAAAAAAAATCTCAGCATCTTGTCATTATCTTAAAGCGTTTCCAATAAATTTCTTTCAATTTTTATATTATTGGCACCAAAAATACAATAAAACAACAAAATACATAATCAAAAAATTTGAATTTATTACCCAATTCAATCAATTCATTAGCCATCCAAACAAAAACACAAAAAAAAAAAAAACGAAACATTTTCAACAATCTATAGGAACACATAACTTTGTAAATATTATCCCTTCAATATCATCATATTCACTTCCTAGAAATTTTGGACAAAAAAAAAGCATCTTCGAAACATTCAAAAATCGATTTTAATTCTCCATATCTTGCCCATATGTCCAACTGTGAACTATTTCATAATAAAAAGCAAACAAACATATAAAATGTCCAATAAATCGAAGAAGCAGTAGAGGAACCGAAAAATAAACAGAAAAAACACAATTACAATTTCACTATTAAAAATTGCTATGATTGGATTCCGTTTTCGAACTCTGAATTTTTTTTTAATTTCAAAGAATCCTTCAACAAAAAATCTCACTTCAGTCAAAATTGTTATTGCAACAACAACATAAAAATGTTATTGCGGTATGCGCGCCCCTCATCAATTTACTATCGCATCCATGTTTTGATGTGAATTTTGTAGTATTTTTTAACCATTACCAGTAAACAAAACAAAAAGGTACATTACAATATTGAAAAATACTTGTGCAAAAGTTTAAATTAACATTCAAATAAAAAATGCTAAACAAAACAATGAAACCGATAAACATTGGATATTTTTCTGATGATATTTTAAAAATATAAATCTTCTCTCATGATTTTTGTATACAAGATGAACTTAAAAGAACCCATCAGTGGGACAATAAAATAACAACGACAAAAACATCATCAAAAATGTAATATCGCAACAAAAACAAAAGCCAAACTGGAATTTAAACTAACAAAAATGAACAAAAAAAATCTCCTGAATCCTTATCGCACCTTATCCTTACCAGCTTTTTTTTTTTGTTTTTCTGATTTTAACAGATTGTTTGGATAACTTCAATTTTCTAAACAAAACATATAAATATTGAAGTATTTTCTATATTGTCTTTTCTCTACAAGAGCCATTCTCCCTTTGAATCCTTTCCTTATCTTTTGTCTTTGACCAGACAAATGGAAAGTAAGAAAACAACAAATTAAAAAAAAAAAAAAAAATTAAATCCTAACCATCAGGAGAATACCAACGTTCCAGTGAAAACAGTACGTCACTTTGGTTTGTTTGGCCTGATTTATAGTTCCATTGTCTTTCATTTTGGCATATATCTCCAAAATAACTCCAAAAACAATAACAAAAACAAATAAAAAACAAAATTAGATCCAAAACAGAACACCAAAGAATAAAAGGGAAAAAAAGTTTAAATGTATTTAAAGACCATATTTTAGTTTGTACTCTGTTCTTCCCATTAATATTTTTTGCTTTTAGACATGTTTTATTTCAATTGGAAAAAGTTTTTTCAACATAAAATTTTTGTTATAATTCAAATATTATTACAATGACTTTATTGTCATTTTGTAAAGAGTTTGTATTACTGAGGAATTTATAGATAGGTTTTGTAATTTCATAGAGAAGTTTGTAGATTCCCAACCTTTAAAAGTTATTATACGACTTTTTTTTTTAAATTGTCTTAGGAATACTTTAAATTTTTTTTTTAATTATCAATTGAATGCTTTTATTTATTGTTCGCATTTGCTTTGGCCTAAGGGAATTTCGAAACTTTAATTTGACAGCTACCTTTTCATCATTTTAATTTGTAAGAATTTCAGGTTTCGCGAAAGTTCGATTACAATGGATGATTTTAATAAGATTATCCCAGAAAATTCAGTAGTAGATTAACAAAATTAACTATACATACTATAAATTGTGAAAAATCAAAAAAAAAAATTTACACAAAAATTGGAATAAGGAATTTATATTAATTTTTTTAAGTCACAGAATATTTTCTTCAAATTTTATATAAGTATTTAAAATATTGAAAATAAATTTAAAACTACATGTTTTGTACATGTTTTGTACATTGTTTCAGTACATGTTTTTGTATTTCTTCGTTCGCATTAGAAATTTTTAGATTCTTTAGCAAGTAAGCAATTACCAATTACTATCTTACGTACGTTACGTTTTATTTTTGAAAATTTTAATACTTTCAGTACATGTTTGTTTGGCACAACACCAGTGCTATGCTTAATAATTTGTTTATATAACATTTAATTCTATATTTTATTCAAAATCTATAGTTTTGACCTAATATCTATCGAGTTGAACTTGGATTCTGGTTCAACTTTTTTCCTTTCTGACGATATTTTCTACGATAGCTTGATATCAAATGTAATTCATAGGTATTTTGCAATGTTTTTATACCCTACACCTAAAGTCGTCCGTCCGTCCGTCCGTCCGTCCGTCCGTTCGCACGATAACTCAAAAACTAATGAAGCTATCTTGATGAAATTTATATAGTAGGTTACTAATCACGAAAGGGAAGCAAAATTCGAATTTGGACAAAATCGGTCCATGGGTTCGGATTTTGGAAGCTTCCGAAGGATTCCGGAACAAACGAGATTATCTCCAAAATCAACAAAGATAGAACCTTTAAATTTTGTACAATGATGTTCCTTCCCGTTCGATTTATGTCTCTGAAATTTAAGAAGATTTGGTCCATGGGTTTGGATTTTCGAAGCTTCCGAACGAGCACCAGAGCAAATGAGATTATCTCCAAAACCAACTAAGATATAACCTTTAAATTTGGCAGAGTGGTGTTCTTTCATATTTTATTTAAGTCTCTGAAATTTGAGAGGATTTGGTTCATGGGTTCGGATCTTGGAAGCTTCCGAACGAGCCCCAGAGCAAACGAGTATATCTCCACAACCAACAAAGATAGAACCTTTATTTTTAGTACAAGAGTGTGCTGTTATGTTTCCTTTTCTATAAAATTGGAAACTGACATTTGAAAGAATTTGAACCATGGATATATCGTATATTGGATACTTCCGGACGAGCACAAGAGCAACGAGCATATCTCCAAAACCAACAAAAGTAGAACCTTTAAATTTAGTGCAATGGTGTTCTGGCATATTTTCTTTATGTTCCTGAGATGGATTCGATGAATTGGAGTGGCAATTCGGGTACCTGACACACACCTCCCAAGGAATAACAATCTTCGAAATTAATAAAAATAGAAACTTAAAATTTTTTACAAAGGTGTCAAGCATATCCCAAGAGGATACCTCTTCTACGTTCCTGAAATTCGAGTTGAATAAGACAGAAAAGGGAAGAAGTTCAAGCAGCTGCCAAAAAAACATGGATTTTTAATTTAATTCGAATTATTCAGGTGTAGGGTATTAATAAGTCGGTTGCATCGACTTACTGTTACATTTACTTGTTTTGAGTTATATTTACTACATTTAATTTTACCGGTGGGGAATTTTCTACAATTTTATTTGTAAAATTTACTTCAACAGATTTCAGCTAATTAAGTTTAATTTTCCATTTTTTCGCCCATGATTTTTATTATTTTTTATCTGCAGTCCCGTCAATATTGGATCCTGCAGTCATTATCGCTGTATCATCAACAAATATAACTACACTTTCATATATACATACATTATTAATATGGAAATAACTGCATTAAGGTCTCGGTGGGTTAGTGGTAAAATTCGGTGACTTATTAACCTAGGGTGTGTATGTTCAGATTCCTCACAGATTTTAAGAATGTGCTACGTATCTAGAGATTAGTGATGTATTAGATCAGCCTTCATAAAAAAAAAACAATTAAATAATAATTACCTGCAATTATTAATCCATTGACGTCCAACACATGCATTCTGGAATATAAGTACAAAAACTGATGCTAAAATTTTATAGAATCACATGTACTTCCTATTTTAATTTCATTATAGATTAAATATCAGCTGTATGAAATATTGCTTGTGATAGTTGCTTTGAAAGATTAAATTCAAGACAGATCCTGTTTGGTGCTATTGTACCATTAAATTAATATATTTTTGAGATAAAGTTAAACGCTAAAAGCAAGAGATAAGCTTTTACGATTCAGTTGAAATCAATTTCCTTAAATTGTCGTTAAGGAGTTCTCTTTAGAGCAACCCTTAAATATTTATATTTCAGAAATTAAGAATATGTAATAAAAAAGGTACTATATTTATTAGAGAATATCAATTTTAAGCACATCTAAATTATAATTCAAATAAATATATAAATAATAAATATATATATATATATATAAGTATAATATTTTTGAAATATTAACTCAATGTATTTTAAATAAATACTGTGTTAACACCTTTATATTCTACCTTCATCTGCATTTATAACATCTCTTTTTTTTAACTTCAATTCATTATTTATTACGATTGTATGGTAATCTTTGCTTAAATGAACTTCAAATTATTCAAATTAAACAAAAAAAGAAAAAAAAAAAACAATATAAAAGTATATAAAAAATTCTAAAAAAGAATGAAATAATCATGTTTCAGAATCAAAACATTGAAGATAGTTTTAACATTTGTTTTTATGTTATCTTTTTCTTTTCTTAATTCTTATTTTTTTTTTTTTTGGTTTTTGTAATTGAAGGGGATATTATTTGGAGGCTCACATTAAATTATGCAATGTGACTGACCAAAAAAAAACAAAAAAAAACAGAAGGAATGCTTATAATAATGATAATTTATTCATGTTTTCCTTAAACCAGTAGTTAACAAATGTTGGTAATGAAGAAGAAACTTGTTAAATGAAATAATATTTTCTTTGGTGTTCATTTATAACACCTTTTCGGTTCTTAGCTCTAGGTTTCATACTATAATGTTCTCCAATTAAATTTTTATAATTTTTTAGATTATCTGAATTTAGTCGACAATATTGATTATCACCCTTAATTCTGTTAACCATAGTTCCTTAATCTTTCTAATGAACGAAATGCAAACTGATATTTCATTCATTCATGCAATGCATGCATGAAATGAAATAGGTGAAAAAAAGTTTATTTAGCAGAGGAAAATCTGGCTGGTCTGTTTATTTGTAATTATTGCACTCTTACAGGGACGTTTGTAGCTATTATCAGAGTTATATTTTTATTTCCTTAGAAGTTTTAATTTACTTTTTCCTAGCACAAAATTTTTTCTTTCTTCTCTTACTCTCTTGGAAAACTTATAGGGCTTTAACATAACTTATACATTTTGATGTGTTTTGGATGATTTGCTTTACTAATGCCCAAGAATTCACCGCATTCTGCGACTTCTTTTAGTACATTATTTTCTTTTTTCCTATTTTTCTTTTTGCTTGTGAGATTCACTCTATTGTTTGGGGAGCTATAATATTTATTGAGTGGTCTATAGAGTGTAAGTTTATTCACTTCCATTATTTTGTTTTTATTTGAAGCGCTATGGGTTGTTGCTTCATGATCTATCACAAATCTACATTAGAAATTCGTCAGTCGAGAAGATTTTCACTGTGGTTCTTAGATTTTTCTTTATGAATGTTTGCAGCTTGTTGGAAGTTGGCTAATTTACGAATCACGTTATACTTTTTACAGCAGGTGTGATTTACAAATGTCTGATAAAAGTTTAAGTATCTACTTTTAGACAGATGTTCGACATATATGTTCTAGACATAATTTGCAAAATGCTATTCTGCTTGTTTCAGTCTATTTTCTAGGTTTTCATCTGCTATTATACAACTTCTTTTATATGGTTTTCTATTTTAAATTGTTGGCTACTTGTACCATTTATTCTTGGTGGTTTTCTTTTTCTTACATCTAGTTTTAGCTCAACTTCTTTCGCTTTGAAAGTTTCGCTTTTACAGTTCTGAACACTATCTCTCTATGTATAAGCGAGCGGGACTATATCATTTACATAATCTAATTTAATAATCATTTCATTTCATTTCCTGTAATATACGAAAATAAAACTGATTGACTTGGCTAAAAAAAATATAGCCTAAAATGTTGCCTAAGAATGTGAAAAAAATTTGATTTTAAATACTCTTCTATAAAAGAATATCAATACCGATGAAAATTTAAATGATCAATACAACTTTTGGTTTTTACTAATATATATAAAAGGTTTTTCCTTTATTTGTCAACTAAATTTTAGACTTATCAAATATTAGACTCCTTCTAATTCAAGTTAGTTTAAGAAAAAATTAACTTAAACTTAATCTTTGAATCTTTTTAAACTCATAATGAGTAATTAAAAAGTCAATTACACCAATCAAATTGGTTCATTATACTATTTAATAATTAATTATAATTTGAATCTGTTTTAAATATTAATAATTAATTTAAGAGCTGATTTTAGATTCCCTTTTAATAATACTTGTTTTAATGAAATCATTTTGAGGCAAACTTTAATCAAAATTTATTATCATAATGCGTAACTTAAGAAAGGATCAACACAGGTTAAAATCTATTTATTAAAAAAAAAAAAACATTAATACTATATTTCTTTATAATAACAGGCAAATATCATCATCTTCTTGATCACCACATGTCATCATAAATAAAGTCAAACCTACTCATTATTCTAACACAGAGCAAAAATATCAAAAAAAAAAAAAAACAAAAAAAAAATTGTATTATTTATTTTAAGGTGGTTTCAATTTACCAGATTCTAGTCTCATCCTAAAAGATTTACTAACTTCATCTTCTTTTTTTCAATTTTTCTTATTCTTGTTCTGCCGTTTTTTCAATCTAACTTTTGATTCAATGATGTCGATATGTTACGTGTTGTATCTTCCTTTCAAAAAAACAAAAAAAAAACAAAAACAACAAAACATAAGAAAAAAAAAAACAGAAATTGAAAGAAAACGCATGTAAATTTGTGCTGGTCTTTGATTAAAGATTACGTCCAATACATAATAAATGCAAAAGGAACTAAAAAAAAAGGATAAATATATAAAATTAAATTTGTTAGAAAGAGACAGAAAATAAAAAGTTATTTTAAATCTTATAAAACATATTTTTTAAGTGAAGAAATCGTTAATCTTAAAATTTGAACAACAGACAATTTTTTTTTTTTTTGTTTTTTATATTTTAATAATAATCAGATCTGAATGAAATTATCAGAAAAAGGGCGCTCAATGTATTTTCATTATTAATTCTTTATTTATTTTTTTATTTATTATAATTTTTTTTTTTTTTTTTGTGCTAAAATTTTTTTTTTTAGTACGCTTTCATTTTAATGAACATTTTCTATAAAATTAATAAGAAAAAATTAAAAAGAAAATAAAAATGGAATTTATTGTTGAATTTTTAAAACTGAAGGAAGAATTAACATGAAATGATCTACAAAAAGCACAACAAGAACTATACAAAAACAACAACAATGATGACAACAAACAAAATAAAATAAAACAAAAAAAAAAATAAAATAAAAAAGAGGAACTAAAAATCGACAAATAAATAACTTGGTGGCTGTTTTGTTTGACATTATCTGATGTAGATGGAGCAACAATTTTTTTTTTTTTTTTTTTAACATTTTATACTGATTTTTATTTTTTTTTTGTTTAAGAAAGCTTAGAAATTTTTAAAAGATATATGAAAAAGTTTCCGCAGAATTTTTCGATGTACCTATATCTAAAAGTATCTAGTCTTAAAAACGTATACCTATACTTGCATATAAATTATGAGTTCTAATTAAAAAAAATAAGGATAAATAAATGTTCACCTAATATTTCTACAAAATTTTAGAGACTATGACCACTAACCGCGCAGTACTATGAACAATAATAAATGTATTTTGGGAATTTTTAAATATGCCGTTTTATATCAAAGAGTCCAATCATTTTGTTATTATGTGACTTTAATGATCTTTTGCATAGAATTCAAGCAGTTGTTAGCTATTTAGTATAAAAGTGATATAGTGAGATAAGAACAAAAGTCTGTGTTTAAAATTTTTTACTTTTTTTAAATTCTGATTTTTTACAATTCAGCGTTTAGAAAAACTCTACATATGACATTTTAAATTTTACAAATTTTTAGTTTTTGTCAAATTTTGTAAAAGTTCGAATGTATACGCACTTTTTCAGAAAACTTGAATGAAGTGAACGAACGAGTTTACGTAAGCGTTTAACATAATTAACATAAACATTCTTTTGCGTATATTATTGTAAGTACATAGTATTATTATTATTATAATTATTTGTACATAAGCTTTTTCTAGAAAAATGTTTACAAAAACTTCAAATTTTGTAAGTTCAGAATTTTTTAACATAAAATCTTGTAATTGCAAAATCTTTCCCAGATCTTTTTCAAAAAGATTGTTTTTAAGATTGAGAATTAAAATAACATATATACTTAATCGCGATAATTTTGACAATCGCTTTAATTAAATTAGTAAAAAACTCAAATATTAGGGATAAATAAATTGTAGAAAATGCTTAAACTAACACATTAATTAACACTTATACGTATTTATTTATTAAGTGAGTGATCAGAGTCTTGAATTATAATACGCAAATTCTAACTGACTGTATGATTAGAAAATTCTAACTGTTATAAATCAGAAAGAATGTAAAGAACTAATCGAATACACAGATATAATTTTCTAAACAACGATCATTCCTATTATATCAATGGTTATTTTGAAATTTTTCTCTAATTCTTTTAACTCTTATTTGCCTTTTAAAACATAAAATATAATTCATAAAGCATCTTTAATTAAAGTTATCTATTAATAATTATTTAGTTGAAACTGCCCTTACACTTAGGTCCTGGGAACCGTTATGCTCCACTGCTTAGTCATAGGTTCGTTACTTACAGCACAATCAGGCGTCAATTACTCCCTTCCTGCACCATTCATGATATTTCTCTGGTTGAGGATTCTCATTTCTCACCTAAACTTTTCCTCCTTTGGAGTTCCAAGACTGGATATTGGCACCATACACGAATTACTGTTGTTGCCTCCTGCCCACAATAAAGTAGTGTAAATTAGTTTCTACAACGCACCCATTTGTGTAGATTAGTTTCTACCCTGCATAGATTAGTTTCCACTACACCTATGAGCACAAAACTCTTAGCAACATGTGGCCTGTGCTCATTCCCATAAAAAGACTCAGATCGGTTTTGTTGAGTTTTAGAACTTTTTTGCCTGTTTTATAAAGCCTTGTCTGGTTAACCCCATATAGACCATCGGGTACTTAATTCTTTTAAATTTTGTAAGACTCAATTTAAAAAACCTCAGGAATTTAAATCCTAAACACACTCAAACTACAGTGAAAAATCATTTCTTTATACCGAAGATATTGATTTAAATTCAAAGTATATCTTTTTAGAAATTACACTTTATCATTTTGATGTTATTTTTGTTTCCTCTTAATACCATTCTATATCCATTTAAAAAAATTCTGATTTTAATATTTCTACGATCTTCAATATACTGATAAAAGAATTGGAATGAACATGACATACCTAGTTCTTCTTTTTTTTTTTTTTAATTTTTACTAACTGTCATCGTTTACAATCCTTTAAAAGTAATTATTTTAAGTTATTCGGAAACTAAATCTTAATAATTTTTTTTATATAATTTTTTAAATGAAATGATATCTAAAGACTTGTACTATAGATATTTCATTTATTTGTTTAATTTTTTTTTTTTTTTTTAATATCTTTTCTTTTATTTGATTTGTTATTTTCTAGTAATTTTAAATCTATTTATTTTCTTTTTTTTTCTTTTGCTCTTAAATAAAATTAAACCCTTCATTTCCCTCTTCACCCTATTCTTTATTTTAATTTCTCCTATAAAACTTTATTAAACAGTTTCTTCTTTTTTTCTTTTTACCTTTCATCGTCTCATTGAATTTCATTGCTTCTGCTGCTACTTTTGCTTTTTATGCTGTTGTTACTGTTGCATATTTTCAACGTTGCTGTTGTTGTTGTTGTTGTTATTATTATTTTTATATTTGTTTTGTCATTTTGATTTTGATTTCTGATATAATTGCCACTTGATAATATTTATTTTCTTCTCGATTTCTCGCCTATATTTTAGCTTTTCATTATTTTTATGTTTTATTTTTTTTGTTGTTGTTGTTGTTTTTTTTTTTTTTTGAAAGTAACTATAATAAAATTGAACTCTTAAAGTAAAAATTGTAATTGTAAAACAAAATTAAAACCAATAACAACAACAAAAGTAACAATAATGATGATAGTAACTATAATAAGAACATCAGAAATAATTTTTTTTTTTGCGTTCTGTCAGACCAATTGCTTGTCAGTCTGTCTGTATAAAACTGTTACATCTCTTCAACTGGATATTTTTTTAAAATTTAAAAAAGCGAAAATACAAAAAAAAAAGATGTTTACTCTCAAGACGCTTTTTACGCGCTTTGTAAGTAAATTGATTTGTAAATATACCGTTATGTGAATTTAAAATGTTGCTTTTTATCTTCCGTCCCGTATCAATAAAGCATTAAAATTTATATCGTAGTAAAGCAAATTCTTTAGTAATATGCTATGAGAAGCTATAAGGCATCATAAATTAAAAATTAAAAAATTTCAAAGAGTGAAATTTTAAAAAATTACAGCCTAAACATTTTATTTTTAAGTAAACAAATTTTTAGTTAAGTTCCCTTAAAATTAAAGAAAGTATCTTCAGATTTTGCACAATTTTCTTAAAGATGTAAATGTGCACCTTTTAAAAAACACATGACTTTACATACTGATTTATTTTTAATTTTTTTTTTTTTTTTTTGCATGTAACCAAGTGGTAGCCTAGAAAAATTGTAAGATTGTCGTACAGAGATAATAACAAGAGAGAAGTTTGTCGTCCACTATATAATATTTTCTTATGTTTTTTTTTTTTTGTAGCTGTTGGTTTTGTTGTTAGTGACTGTTGCATATACTATTATGACCACTTTTTTTTTTTTTTTTTTGTTTTTGAATTCGTTCATGTTACACAAAATAGTGCCACTGCTGTTAAATTTTAATGTTTATTTTTTTTTTTATTTTTTGTTTTTTATTTTTTAAATGTTGTCATCATCATAGTTTTTTTTTTTTTTATGTATTACTATTACTTTTGCTGTTGTTGTTGTAATTGTTGCAATTGTTGCAAAATGTAACCTATTATAACTAACTCAATCTTTGCTCTCCAATAAACTTGTATAGCTACACAATATATCGTTTGTCTTGACTTTACCAAAAAAAAAAAAAAAAAAAAAACAAAAACAAAAACAAAAAGTAAAAACAGAGCAAATTCGACAAATCTTTCTTTTAATATTTGTTGTGCAACATCTTTAATCAAAATGAGATACACACGCAAATTGTTTCAACATAATTTTGTTGTTCAAAAAAAAAAAAAAAAATTTATATAGGTATATAAAATATTATAAATATAAAATAAATAAATTTTCTGTTTTAAATTTTTTTTTTTTTTTTTTTATAATTTATTGAAGTCATGTTTTCAGTCGTTATTGATATAAATTTCAGTTTTGCATTTTTAATTAATTCGAAATCGTTTTTCAGCTGTTTCTTTATGTTGTTGTTTTTTTTTTTTTTTTTTTTTTTTTTGTTATAGAGTAAGTTGTTGTAATTTTCATATTTGTTTTTCCAATTTTTTTTTCTTTGCTATTTTTTGTTTTGCTGTTTTATGGTGCAATTGACACGGTTGTCGTCCTATAAATGAAAAATAAAAATGTGTGTAATACAGTAGAAAAGGAAAATTAAAATAAGAAAATTAAAATAAATAATATTTTATTTGATAGTTTATTTAAAATATTTTTGTTTTTTTTTTTTTTTTCAATATATTTCTATCTTTCTTTATTTTTTTTTTTTTTGTATTTTTATTTTGTTTAATAGAAAATAAAAATTTATTTTCTTTTCGAATTGAAATTTTTTTTTTTTTTTTTAATTAAAATTTATTGAAATTGAAAAAACAAAAAAAAAAAAAACAAAAACAAAAAAATAATTTATAATTTCATGTATAAAAAATTTAATAATGATTGGGTTACGACGATTGATTGAATGAATTGCGAATAGAATTTTTATTTTGAAGGAAACAAAGTAAAAAAAAACAAAAAATTTAAATTACACGTTTAAAAAGAAAAATGCAGATACAGAGAAAAAGTATATGATTTAGATAATATATAATAAATTTAATTTTTATTTTTTTATTTGACTAAAAGAAATTTATTACTCTCTTCACTTTTACTATTAATTAAAAGATTAGTTCTGTTATTTTTTCTTCAACTAAATGTTTTATTTAAAATAAATATATTGATATTAAATCAAAAAAAAGAATTATCTATACTTCAAAAGTTAATAAATCGTTCTTTAAACTGAGATCAAGATCAGATCAGATATCATTTGTTTCCAAAGTTCCAAAATCATAAAGAGAAAATGGAAAACTTTTTTTGGTTATAATGGTCAAATATAGTTTCTTATGATATTATGTTCCAAATTGTAATTACAAATGATTCATCAAGGAGGGTACTAACAGAAAAGATATTTATACAATAGATACTTAAGATTTAATTGTATTTTGTTTTCTAAAAAGGATTTTTTTTGTGTTTATGATAATTAAGATTAGATATTTAGGTTTGTGTAGTCGAAAAAAATAAGGGTAAATTTAAATTTTAATATGGTGAAATAATATCTTTTAATGAAAAAACAAATTATTAAATCCAATTCAGTTATATTCAGAAATTAAAATATGAATTTATTTATGTAACATTTGATTGACCGAAAATATTATTTAATCACAATAAAATTTGAATCTAAAAATGAAATTTTACAATCGGAAATATCCTGCATTATTATATTATAATTTTTTTTTTTTTAAAAAAAGAAGTAAAAAACTTTACTTGTTTTAAGGTGAAGACACTTACATACATTATATGATTTTTCATATGTCCGTTCCTATTTTTTATGATTTAATGTTAGTGACAAAAGTAACTAGAACCAAATTTATATAACTTTATATTTATTTTAAAATGGAATTTTTCTTTATTTTTAACTTTAACAGAACCCTAAAATGAAGACAAGCAGATATCAAAATGAAGCAAAACATTAACAGTTTAAAATATATAGTTTTAATTTAAACAGTTAATAATAGTTTTAAATTAAAATGTTATCAGAGCCTTAAATTATGCAATAGACGAAGAATGGAATTATGTGTTTCAATATGACTTTAAAACTTTTTTTTTTTTGTCTTAAATGAGTTTTAAAATTGAAAACAAAGTTTTACAACAAAATTATTATTAAATTTAAAGCATTAACATTTAATTTTCTCATACAAAAAAATTTTATTTATTAGTTTTTCTTTGTATGTAAAACTTATATACGTGCATACAATAATAAAAATTTAATAAAAAAATCTAGTAAGTAAATGAAACTTTTATAATATATACATTATATCTTTAAAAATAAACTTGACCTTGGACTAAATAAGGAAAAATAAAGTTTTAACATCATTTTTATTTTTTAACTTTTTAAATATACGTTTTTCTTTTTTGTTTGTTTTTTTCTTTTTCATTCTAGTCTCAGACCTTAAATCTTTTTAAATCAATTCAATTAGATTGTAACTCATCTTATATACTTATATATGTATATAATATATTTTATATAATATTTTATAATATTAGAAAGCTTTAAATTCAACCTAAATATTTTTTTTCTAAATTTCACTAAAGAGGAGAAAACAAATCCTTAAAAACTCCATCTGATAAAAAAGTAAAAGTTGAAAACAGTTAATATACACTTGTAGACGAATTATTGGGAGCAATGGTCAATATTTTTACTGAGTTGATTTTTATACAAAATATGTATATCTATTTTCACTTTCATTGGAAATTCACATTGCCCATCATTATTAATGACGTTTAATTAAATTATGACATAAAGAATTTCAAAATCTATTGTTCACATAACACGCATATAACTTAACATTTTAGTCCCCTATCTTATTACAGTTAACTTCAGGCCTGTTTGAGTTCGATTATAAATTTACAGCTCACTACATGTCGAAAATCGATTAGATTCTTGGTTATCGCTAAGATTCTCTATAAAGTATTTCTGCTTCAAATATTTTGCGAATAAGTGTATTTTCTCTTGATTTCGATTTTTTCTTTCTACATACAAATAGAAAAATCAAACATAAAATTCCATCCTAGTTTTTTTATTCCATTACCTAAAACACAAACTCATGGGAGTTAATATTTTCGCGTATAAAAAGAAAAACACTGAAGTTGAAGGAAAAAAACAGAAAAGAAAAATCAAAAAAAAAAAAAAATTACAAAAATAATAAAAAGGAAATTTTCAGTAAATCATCTACTCACTCACTCTATTAACCTTTTTTTCATAAAAACAAAACGAACAAAATTTTTTTTTATGTGAAAAGACAGATCCAAGGGCGTCTGGGTCTATGGCTAGAGTTTAAATGTAAAAAAAAAATAAAGTAAAAAAAAAATTGTGTCGAAAATTTCCTTCTAGTTTTTCTTCTTTCCTTTTTGATTTTTCTTTCTTGCCAACACTCACATATTTTCTTACAATAATAAAAAAAAAACAAAAAAAATGGAAAATAAAGAACGTTATAACGGTATAAAAGCTTAAAAAAGCATTTTTTTTCAACATTAATTCATTCGAAGGATGAAGAATAAAAAAACTACCGTTACATAAAACTGTTCGTCTCCACATTTTGTTTTTTCTTTACCACTTTAAATGTTGCTTTCTTTTTCTTCTCTTTTTAAATTTTTCTTTAGCGGTATTTACTTTTGTAACGGAATTTCCTTATATGTTCACTTCTTTATAACGGGATTTTATTATATATATATACAACATGATTATGTGTACATATATATATTTTATATCTTATGAATATAAAATGGTTTTTAATTTTAGTTTGTCAGATTGTTAACGAGATTATTAATATTTTTTTATTTTTCAAAAAAATTTTCAAAATGTACTTATTAGTTTCAGTCTGTTGTGCGTCCATCCGCCCGTTCGTCTATTTACAAAATTTCTACACCTTTAAGATGGAAGATAGAAGAATGAAACTGTGACCATAGATAGGTATCATAAAAAAAATTAATAGTGTTGAACTTTTTTATTTACCATCCATCATGAGACAAAGTTACAAAATTTTTAAAAGTAGGTATATCTCTACTCACGCCTTAGGTTATCTTCAATCTAAAAACGACAAAAAACAGGATCAGTTTTTTGGACAATATACCATTTTTTGCAAATCAGTATTTAAATTATCGGAGGCGAATTTATATTTATAGTTTATACTTTGAAATTTTAAAACAGAAAAATCGATCAGAATCAAAAGTAGTTACATTAAACATTTTTTTTTTGTACCTTCCCCTGTTTTAGAGCTATTATATTTTTACAAGAGCTACAAGGGAAGAAAGTGTCTAATGATTTTATTCAATTTTTTCTTGTATAGAAAATTCTAGAGAAACTAAAAATTTTCGTCTCAAATGTGCATTTTTAGAAGCTTTTGATTTTACATACTTGGATTGTTTTATTTTTTGCAATCCCTTTAAAGTGTCTTATTATTATAAAATATATATTTGAAACCATCTCACACTACTATTTTTTACTTCATGCTTATGTTGAACCACTGCATTAAAACGGAAGTAAATCACTTGTTCTAAAAATTTATACAATATAGATTCAGTTCACAGCTTTAAAGGTCATCAACTTTTACAAAATAAAAAAAAAAAAATCCTTTTAATGGAAACAGAATAAAAAATAAAGCAAGCAGGACAACTATTTGAAAAAAAAAACTCAAGAAAGAAAAAGACAAAAACATTTTCTAAAAACAAAATGTAGATAAAAAAAGAGAAATTAAAGAATCATATGAATGCCAGATTAATGTTTTTTTTGTTGTTTGTGCAAAAATATTTTCACCACTTTACAATATGGTTTATTTTTTTCCTACACTTCTTATCACCCTTTTCCCCATTCACTTGTAGAATTTTTATTTTTTTCCGAAAATGTTATTGAATTTCACCCCAACTTCATATTTACCAGACGGAGACTTTAATATTTACATTGACTTTGCCAGTTTTTTTTTTTTTTGTACTTACTTTCTCTTTCTGCTGTAGTGCTATCTCTATTGTACTCAAACATTTTTTTTTGGTTTTTTGTTATTCGTGTTGGTGCTAATAACATTCAATTTTTATTCTGTTTTTTTTTTGTGCAAATCTGTTTTTTTTAGGTGGTGGATGGAATGATATTTCTTGCGCCCCCTCGTTTAACACAATAATCAACAAGTTGTTTCATTTTGTAGAAGTGGTGAACTTTCACAGCAATTCATATTAAGAAAAAAAAAAAAAAACAGTCAGTTTTTTTTTAGTTTTATTTTTTTCCTTTTCAGTCACTAAGAAAAAGCAAAAGAGAAGGAACGAATATGAAAGAAGAATTAGATTTCCTTTCTTTTTTTGCCTTAATTTTGATTTCATAACTATAAGTATTTTTAATTTTATTAATGTTTGAAAATAAATTGTTGTTTTAGTTTTCTTGTCTGTTTTGAAATTTAAAAATTTCCATTTTTAAATATTTTTAAAATTTTAATTTTGTCTTGGTATTTACCAAACTTCTACACCGTTTGAAATATAGCGATGAAATTTGATGCATAGACATCGCCAAAAAACTAATTTTGTGGAGCTCGGTAGCCCTACCCATTACGAAACTACGGCCCTACAAAGTACGAAAAAGCCCTAATTTTAAATTGTTATAACACACGTTCTATAAGGCATATTTTCAATTTAGAAATGCCAAACGATAGCTGGTTTTATAAGTTTTATAAATATATATAAAATAAATATGTATTTGGCTTTGCCATGCGGTATTTTAATATTAAATTTTAAATTTGGACCGCTTCTATTTTTCAAACGGTTTAACGTAGAAGTTTGAGAGGAGTTAGTTCTTTCGAAATCAGTATGAGTCATTTCAGGAAATATTTTTGGGTCGCCCCTCGTCTAAGATCTGTAAGAGGTCAAAAACTGAATATTCTCTATATTTTTAAATACTTGTAACTTGGGCAAATACTTGTAACTGTTCCAAGTTTCCAATAAAAAATATACAAAATAAATCTTAAAGTATAATGCAGTTTAATATCTATAACTGATAATCTTCTGATAATTGAATCTGTTCTATATACTGACTCAATGTTATTAAACACGCTACTTATTAAAATTAGTACAATATCAATTATATAATATAACAGTAGTTAGTTATTAAAGTCTACTAAATACTAGTTAAATAGTAATAGCTATAAATATATATTATAATATACATAAAACAGTATGTAGAATGTAGTAAGAGCCGTGAAGAATTGGGATAAACTTATATTTAATAAAATTTTTCAACTTTTGAAATATAATTCTTTTGTTGAAATAATTCAAATATTCTGAGTATCATTCAGATATACCTAATATAAATTTCCAAATTTAAAATCTTTTTAATTTATTTATTTAAAAAGTAGCAAAACAACTAATCCTTTTTAACATAATATCCTTACTTCATCAAACAAATTATAATTATCTACATTGTCTTCAATTATGTCCTCTTCATAATATAATTATCTAATGATAAGTTTTTGTTTTAAACTAATTACAGTTTATTACAATTTTTTTTTTTTTATTTATTTTCATCAAATTAAATAAAACAATTTCTATTTCAACTTTTCCATTTTTCCTGTCCTTTCATTCTCTTTCATTTTTATCATAAAAAATTCAAAAACAATTAAATAGAAAAATATTATACTTCAAATGAAAAAATTTAAACAAACAGTTAACATCCTTACAATTACTATTACACATGTCCAATAAATCAAAGAATTTTCAACTATCCTTTTATTTAAAACCATTTAAAAATCATTTAAAATTTTTTTCTAAAATAATAATTTAAATTCTAAGTAAGAGTGAGACAGAACATATAATAGGTTCACTCATTACTATCATTATCATCATTATTACTGTCATTCACAATTTTGTTAATGATGAACTTATGAATTATATTTTTTTTAATTTAAAAAAAAAAATTTTCATATAAATTTGTATTATCTCTTGATATCTAAAAGTATGACTATGAATACTAAAAAAAACAAAAAAAAAAAAAAAACACAAATCCTTTCGAATGTTGCATAATAATATTTACAAAAACAATATTGATGAACAAAAATATACAACCAACTAATATCTAATAAAACTAACAGATTGGAATGATTTTTGTTTCTTTCATCATTCATTTCAAAAATTTGTTTCATTTTTCTGTGTGCATTGTAAGAATATTTAAATTTTGGAGAGAATAAACATCAGCAACATAAACAAAAAAAGTCAAAAGAAGCAAAAAAAAAGAAAAAAAAAACAAAAAATTCAAAAACAAATAAACAAAGTTGATGAACTTGATAAACTGATTTTTCTTATGTATGTACATATATAATATGCTAAACCGATTACTGACCAAAGTATTTATTGAATTACCCAAAAACAAAAAAAAAAACAAAAACAAAAAAAAATTTAACTTTAACATGTTGAAAAACTTTTTTCATCATCATATTGAACTCATCTACCATTTTTTTTTTTGTTTTTTTTTTATTTTTTTTTTTTTAACATTTTGCTTTATCATTCTTGATTTCATCTTCTATATGTACTGATTGTTTATAATAAGTAATAAAAAAAAAAATGCAAATAAGGTTTCTCTGATGATTGGCTCTTAGTTAAACCGCATTATTTGTTAAACAAACAGTAAGTCCTGTTTTTGATCCTTATGTTTTGTTTTTATTATTTGTTATATTCTTTCTAAAAACGATAAACAGCATTCAGTCAGTCAGTATCCAAAACAGTACTCCATATTTTTTATGTTTTGTTTTTTACTGTTTTTTTTTTTTATTTTATTTTTATTTTTTTCTTTAGATGTAAATCTCTAGATTTGTTATCGCAAAATGTTTAATTTTTTTTATTTTTTACACAACTTCTGATGAACAACATCCAGATATGATGATGATATGAGTAAAGCATATTATACAATAGTAACAACAATATAAAAAAAAAAAAAATAAATAAAAATATAATATAAGTATTATATATAAGTATTCAAAAGTTGTGTTGATGTAATTACATACAGAAAGAGATGAATGATGATGAACCTTTTTATGGGTGCTTATTCATTTCATCTAAGCATCCATCTATTTATTTATCCCATCTATTCATATTCATTCCAAACGTTGCATTATGTTGAATGTATATGTATATATGTATATTGGGCATGTTAACTACCAAATAAACTACCAATTTATGTATGGTTAGTTTTTTTTTCTTTTTTTACTTTAGAATATATACTATTAAAGATTTTTTTCCGATTGTTTTTTGTAATTTTTTATTTTTGTTGTTGTTGTTGTTGTTGTAAATTTTTTAAATTTCATCATATCATCAACAGTAGAAGTTAACAGTAACAGTAGTCTATATCCATTTAGTATGCTTCATTTTAATATTGGTTTTGTAGAGCACATAATGTATTTAACACTTGTGTTAAAAAAAAAAAAAAAAAAAACAAAAAGAAAATAAAAATAAAAAACAAGAAAAATATTACAGAGGATTACCTTTCGGCCCATGAATATGTAACAGGATAACTAAAACAGATTTATATCAATGTTGATCTGGTCTGATTATTTAAAGAACTTTTCTTTTTTGTTTTTTTTTGAATGTGTAAACAAGATTGAAAAATAGGGACTTTGGGGAAAAACAGATTAAAAAAAAATTTAAATAATTTGAAAATTTGAAATAAGGGAAATTTAAAAATTGATTTAAAAGTTGTTAAAATTATGGTGTAAATATGATAAGTAAATATTCTAAAAAAAAACGAGTTTGAGAGATTGAAAGGATATAATAGGAGATTTTTTTTTTTATATGATTTTATATACTTTTAAGTACATATATATGTAAGTAAACATAAAATGTTGTAAGTATACCGTGATTAATATACCAAATTAAAATTGAAGAAGGTGTTAAGAGATGTAATAATAAATGTAAATTCTAATATTGAATAAAATCTGATATTCAATTTTATATTGTGTGAGTACAGAACGTTTAAATTCGTACAAGTTTTTATTTGTAATTTATAAATATTTTTTATTGATAATAAAAAAAATGTTGTAATATTGGACCAGCATTTACTCTTTAATTGAATTCCTGCAATGTGGTTCAATTATATGATTATTTTGTATTAAAACACTTTTCTATAATCATCTTTTCTGAAGCCAATAAATTTAAACTGTTTAAATCAAACTGAAAAGCAGATTTAAAATCAAACATAAATGTGAGAATAAAGAGGTTAGTGTTTAATTGCTGTAATGTTAATTGGACTGAACATTATCTATTTTCATAAAATAATTTATATTTGGTTTATTAAGAATCTTTAGATACCGATCAAAAATAATTTGTTTGCATGAAGTGTTAAAAATACCCTCTTCTTCTTCCCCTTCCTCAACCTCTACACATTTCCGTATCGACTTTGATTATTTTTTTGGTGTATGCTAATTCCAGTATAGAGTCTAAGATCTATATACTGTTTAGTTTCAGAACGTTCTTTGTTTTTTCCACATCCAGGTTGCCTCTAGCCTTCACATATAAGTATCATCAGGTCCTGTCAGCTTTTTCGTGGATTAAGTTCAATGTTTTATATCTTGTGTCACTATAAGACCGCTTGTATCATTATAGTCTGATTATCTAAACAAGTTTAAATTATAATATTTTAAATTATAACTTTATTAAATTAAGTGATATATGCTGGAATCACTAATGATAATAAACCAAGTTCGAATATAAGTTCGAATAATTAAATTCAAATCACACAAACATAAAAATTAAAATTAAAACATAAATATAAACAACGCTACATTTGAAAGAATACACCGTTGAAAGAATACATGTGTTTTTTTTTAAAACGGAGATAATTTTGATCAGTGATGGTCCGATATAAGGAATAATTGAAATTGACAAATGCTAATTAAGATAATTAAGAGACATTTTTTTTTTTGTTTTTCTTTTACGAGGGTTGGTGGAAAACTCGAAAGTCACCAAGAGGAACTGCACGTGCTTCCTCAGGGTAGTGTTGGACTTTAACCAACCAAAACCACCCCCCTTTTAAAACCAAACTTTAGGATGGAACCTTTAATACGAATGTACAGTTTGGTTTTGGGGATAAGGATGTGGGAAGGATAATTGGGAAAATTGGATTTGGGAAATTTGGATCATGGGGGATAGGTAGGAAAAATGACAAATGCTAATTAAGAGACATACATTTTTATTTATTCTTTTTATTTTATTAAGTTATTTTTGTTTTAAATTTCCCGAAAAATTTTGTAATACATTTCTAGAAATGAAATTTTAAAATATTATATATAAACAATAAATAGTGTATTTATGATTTTACATATATCTTACATATTTTTTTAAAGAATAATTTGAATTTATCCCTTTAAAAAACTATTTTGAACTCTATTGTTTTCAGTTAAAGTTTTAGTTTCGGTTTTATCATTTAAAATTTAATTTGGGAATTTTTATTATCTCAACATCATGCAACACATAAGACTGATCAACAACTGATTCATAATATGAATTACATAATGTAATTGTCATCGTTATCGTCGTTACGTATTTTACAGAACAGAAACAGAAAATCGACTTTAAGTAAAAAAAAATAAATTTACTTTCACTCTTAAACTAACAGTTTGTTTTTCCAAAAACTCATACCTGTTTAAATTTTTATTTATCTGTAAATTGGAATTTTTGCCCTCAAGTATATATTTATTTACATATTTTACCAATTTAGTATCAATACATACACTGATACCCTTTAACTTTTTTGTAAGTGGAACATCTACTACTTGATTGGAGTTTGAACAGCGTTCTTTCTCGGGTTCAAACGAGACCTTTTGACTGAAAATCCTAAAGTCGACGACTTAAACACTTCATAATTAATTAGTTTTGTCCAAAAGTAATTGCAATAAGTGCTTATAATGATGGTGCTTCTAAATTTTGAAAAATGTTCAGTTACCCTATATAAAATTAGGCACATGTCATCACTATTGGTACATAAAATTTTGTTATTGAAAAGTAATTCTTATTCTTAAATGAAATTCTTTAAATTTTCCTTAAATTTTCATTCAAATTAAATTATTTTACTGTTATTGTTAAATAATTGTTCAATTATTTTTTTTTTTTTGTTTTTACGATAATAACTCAAATTAATTTTCAATAATATTTAAATCCAATTTGAATCACATTCTCACCTTTCATATATTAAAAAAAAAAAAAATTTAAAAAAAAATATAAAAAAAAAGCTTTTAAATTAATTTTTTTCTGTTGTTTCGTTGTCACTTTAACTAAAACCTTTTTAATTAACCTGGTGGTTTATTTTGTTCATTTATTTTTATTTTTTTTTTCTTGTTTTTCATTATTTGTTTAATTATTTTATTATTCAGACAGCTTTAAAAAAAAAAATGAGACGAATTGTTTAACAAAATGCACACTATATTAAAAAAAAAAATACTGATAATATAACAGTTACATAATTTTTTTTTTTTTGTCATTTCCCTCAGGTGTATTTTGTGGTTTTTATCGTAAATTTTTTTTTTACCAAAAAAATAAAAAAAAAAAATTTTCGCGAAAATTATTTGAACGTAAATTAGTGAAAAAAAAAAATTGTTATTTTTTTTTTTGCTAGGAAACCGATTGACAATCACTGTTGTATTAATTTATAAAGATTGACAATTTAAATGAGAGCATAAGAGAGGGATGATTATATTATTATTATAACAATCAATTTTTTTGTTTTTGAACTATTATTTTACATTATTATTTATTATTGTTATTATTGTTGCTGTTGTTGTTACTGTTGTTCTTGTTGGTTTATATATATATTTTTTTTGTTTTCTCTTGATTGACTAATTGAATTACCTATTCGTCGATCAATCTGTCAATTATTTTCAATGACATTTTGTGTAAAAAAAATATTTTATACCTATACATATGTAAATATATGAATGTATATATTATGTATATACTATATTCATATATCAAGTTTGTGGGAAATGTCAGGATTTTATAAAGTTGTACCACAAAAACTCTATAATTTATCTATTTATAATTGTTAAAAAAAAAATAAGTAGGTATGTTAAAATTACAAAAAAACAAATTTATTTGAAATTAATTGAAAAATAGTGTTTTTACTCCGATTTGTATTTCTATTTGTATTTCTAAAATTAAAAATTAAAATCGATGTAAAAATACTATTATGTAGATTATAGATAGATTACAGATTATGCTATAAAAAACTTAAATAACAATAAAATCATTTCTGCTTTTATAACTATTCAGAAAAAGAAAAGAAATCATTTAAAAAAAAAAACGTTTGTTTTTGACAGTTTAATTGGTGAGCTGACATTTGGAAGTAAAAAATTTACATTATAGGAAAAGAAAAAAATAATAATTTATTTCTATTAATAAATATCCACGAAAATGTTAGAGCATAGACAGAAGATACAAAAATGACAATGTGTGTAAAAGAGAAAATTCCCTCTTTCCCATTGGTAATAATATTTTTTTCTCGTTCTAAAATTGCGATAATATCCACGAAATTTCTCATGAGAACCAGCCTTAAAACTTTCTATATAGTAAAAGTTCAGCTTCCTACTGCAATCTTCATTTAACATTGATACATCATTGCTTCAAAATTCTATTTTCCACAAATTTTCTTCAAATTTTTAATACAATTAACATTAGAAAATTATTGTAGTATCATAATTCGAAATCATAAATTTATATTGATCTTATTATTGTTTGATACAATTTAACTTTAACATTACTAGAAAGTAGTTTTTAGAAACAATACTTTTTAGATATGACTCTATGCTTTCATTACGTTTGACACAATTATAAATAGGTATCTAACTTGACTAACTTTTAAACATTCTTAAATAAATTATTTATTGTCATTGAAGCAATTAATCTCAATTATTGGGGCAAATAATTCAATATGACCACAAAAAGACACTGACTATATTATGTTTTAACTTAAAAAACCACTAATTTGTCTTATAATGGTTCAGTGTTACCATCTTGCATGTATATATGTTATTATTGTTTTGGAATTTAAAATTTAAAATTTTAGATGTTTTTGTATGTATTAATAACAAAAAAAAAATTTTTTTTTTATTTTAAATATGTTACACTAATTTTTTTTTTTATATAACGTCAACACTAATTTTAATATAGGAAAAACAAATTTACTCTATAAAAATATTGTAAAATAATAAATGATGAAAGTAATCATATATGCAAAATTAAAATTGTTTTTGTTTTATCTACTCTCATTTTTTACCGTTATTCGATCTTTTATATTCTCGTTTTTCATTTTCCTGTTATTTTGAAGTGTCATGATTGTCATGACATCAAATTAAAAACATTTTTTATTTTATCTCATTTTAAAGTGATTTTTAATGAATTCAAGTTTTTATTTTGATGCGAAATTCAATGTATTTATAATACATATGTATTTATGTACATATATCTGTATCAATAATAATTTTACTAATGAAAAAATTTATAATGAAAATTAATGAAAATTAAATGATTATTATGGAAAAATTAGACAAGAAATACAAAAATTTTAAAAATTCCATCGTTTTTAAGAATAATTTATTAGAAAGTAATGTTATTTTATTTAAAAAATTAAAAATGAAATATTGATTTTCAAATATAAAAAAAGTGAAAAAAAAAAAAAAAAAATTAAAGTTTATTTTTATAGAAAATTTTCTTGGAAAAAAATTAAATAAGTATGTAATAATTCATCATAATTTAATATTATTTTAATATCAATATTTTATAAATCATTGAAAATTTTCAATTAAAAGACTATATGAAAGTAATTCATATGAAAATGTATATGAAGAGGAAACATATTTTTATCTTGTTTATAGAAAAATTGCATCAATTTTTTAGATTTTCAACATATTGTATATATGTTATCATTAAATTCAATTTCCGACAAATCGAGTTTTGCATTATAATATACTAATCAAAAAGAAATATCTTATAAAATTCTCTATGAATTTTTTGGAAAAATTATAGAAAAATTCGAATAATCGTAAGCACTTTCTTATTATAAAAATAAATAGAATAAAAAAATCAATTTTTAATACTTTTTTAAAACATTTTTAGAAGAATGCTTTTATTATAGTTTCACTATGATCATGTTATATTGTTAGACTGTGGAAGAATTTTATTTTTAAGCCGTTGACGTTTATTTTTTTTGACGTTTGACGTTTAACAAAATAGAATAGAAAAGTTTAAGCTCGTTAAAAATTTTTAAATAAATTTTAAAATAAATAAATTAAATTACATTAAACTACTAAGTAATCATCAAAAATAAAAAAAAATAAAAAAATGAATAATTTAAAACAAAAATTTAACAAAACAAAAACTTAAATGGAAAAACAAAATTAACACTTCGATCCAGGATAATTTTGGCGCCATAAAATAAATAAAATAAACTTCCATTTTCACTCTGGAAACCTTCTTTGAGCTGGGTATATTCATCATAATACCTAAAAAATACAGAATAAATAAAAACAAACAATGGTAAATATGGTCAAACAATGTTACAAATGCAAAAGAGGTTTCTTCAAAAGCAAAGGTATGTAATGTAGTCAATGTAGGAAATTCTTCCACGCAAGATATGCCTCAGTAGCAGATGATGTGGTCATAGCAGTTGAAACCGGCTCCGCAACATGGAAATGTCAAGAGTGGCCAAACAGCTCAAACGAATCCTTTATAATTTTAGGAGATGAAGAATCAACAACTGCTCCTTCAAATACACTAAAAAAAGCCAAACTTCAAAATTTCATCGAACTCAGTCAATTATCGGCAGATGAGTGCTCTGTGAACACTTGAGCGGTTGTGAATCAACTGGTTTATATAGGTTATATATATACAGTTATATATAGGATTCCATCTATTATTGTACGACAGAGTCCTATATTAAAGTTATTATAACGTAAGTTTTACTAAATATTTTTACAAATTGATAAACTTATAATGCATACTTTAAATTGAATACTAAAAACATAAAAATTAAAACAAGTAACTAATATTTTATTGCAATTCTAAAATTTCAAATTCATTCGCTTTTATCTGTTTCTCTTAAATCTTCCAATTCCAAAGTTTATAACAGAAAGATACAAAATCAAATAAATAAAAATAAGAATAAACCTAATTCAAAGTTTCCGCATCCAGATGCTATTCTTTTCTATTCCTATACTGTCTAACCCATATACTACAAAAGCAATATGAGTTTCATCACTTTATATCGGTTAAAAAAGGAAGGTGGATTTAGTCAGTAAGAATCTGACTCTATATAGTATACTGGTATCTTTGGAAGATTCTAACCATTCTTAGACCGAAAAAATATTCTATTTTTGGTTAAATACTAACAATTTTCCTGGTTTATTTTAACTACTTACTGCCTTGTTTATTGTAATATTTTTATAATAGGTAGGTTTTTTTTATTGTTAAACATTTTTTATCAGAGTTAAAAATTTTCCAAAGCACACAATTTTCCTTTCATATCATTTATAATATCGCACCCCGCGCTCCCATATGCAATTTCTCTATAAGACAACAATCCTAAGAGTACAGAACAAAAACTATACTCTTTTAAACAATAATAAAAAATACTCTTCGAATTTTAATTTTTGACTTAATATAATCTTGTAAATTTTATTTTATAAGTCTTTAATTTATATATTTTATAATTTATATGTAGATCTTACCATATAATTACTAATATATTGCTTTATATTTGAATTATTTGCAGTGCAGACGACTTTTAATCTTCAATATTCGTTTTCATTCCACTTGAATAATATCTTAACTTGACCTCTTAACTTGACTCTTTTTAAGTACTAACAAGCTTATTACCGAACAAAACATACCTATAGAACAATATATTTCTTACATTTTAGATAACAATATGAATGCATTACTTCAGTGTTGTCGTTTTGATATCTATTATAAAAATGTCGTTATTCAGATGAATTTCAAATATTATCATTTTTGTTTTCATTTAATTTCATCTTTGGCAATTGGGTCAGACAACTTCTATTACAAAAAATTTATGGTATAATAAATCAATGAATCAGAAAAAAAAAACAAAAAAAAAAATAGAATAAAATTTAATTAATGAATACAAATAAATTAATTTTATATATACATACATATATATATAGTAACTAATTTAATTAAAATGTTTATAATATTTTTTCAATAGTTTTAACTATTATAATAAAATATTGTTTAAACTTTTTAATTATGTTTACCTTTTAATGAAAAATTATTTGAAATCTGAGAAATAAATATATAAATAAAAAAAATATATATTTTAAGTTTAATATTAATTTAAAAAATAAATTTACACATTTTACTTGTCTAATTAAATTCTAAGGAACACTTAAAGAACACAATTTGATGGTATAAAATAAAAAATGAATCAAAAAAAAAAAAAAAAAAAATTTACTTGGTCAATTTTTTAATTTTTTTTTTTTTTTTTTTTTGCTTAATAAAAATCAAGTTATTAGGCTATAAAAGAAGAAGAAAAAAAAAATAAACTTCTATAAATTTTCTAAGATGCTGTGTATAGATTAACAATTTGAGGAAATTCAAAATGAAAAGAAAAAAAATTAAAAATAAAAAAAAAATATATATATATTTTAAAATTAAAAATACTATACAGACATTAATTAACCAAATTTTTTTTCTCAGTGCTGCAATAAATTTCTTAATTTCTGTTTTTTTTTTTTTTTATCTTGTACTCAGCAACATTATTTAATTGTTTATTTTATTTTGTCTAACAATTAATTTTCTAATATGAAAACAAATAAATATTTTTCTTCATATTATGCAAAAAAAAAAAAAAAAAAAACAAAAACAAAAATTAAAAATGAATGAACAATTTTATTGAAGGAGAAAAAAAGACAGATACATATAAAGAATGAAAACAATCCATGAAAATGTCTATAATGTGAGTTATGAACATTGCGCCCCCTATCATACCACAAATTTTTTTTTCTTCTGTTTTTTTTTTTTAACACAATGTTGATATACATTTTACAGTAATTTTGTTTTTTTGTTTTTTATTGTGTTTTGTTTCTTGCAACTCATGGTGTTCTTGTAGAAATTGAAAATGAAGTTGGATATACAAGCTGCACGATATATACGATTTATAGTGAGTCGTTAAAATCAATTCTTTTCCAAAAAAAAAAAGTTATTTTAAAATCAAAGAACAGTTATTCCTTTTAAACTATGACCAGATTTTTAGTGTCAGTTAAAGATGTCACTAGTGTCAGCTGTTAAAGATTTAAAATTTTATTCATAAATAAAGAAAAGTTAAGGAATTGAATCTGTTGATTTTAATGATGTTTAGGTTTAGGGGTGGTAGGAAGGGGGTAAAACTATTTGCGGGGGTGGGGGGGAGCTATTTGAAATAATTTTTGTTTTTTAATTTGTTTGAACTTTACTAATTATTTTCTAATTTTAAGTAAAGTTTTAATTAAAAATTTAATATATTATGTAAGTTAATATTGGGTCGAATGTATAAAACTGAGCTTGAACTTAAAACTCACTTTTTCGAATAAAAACTATGAGTACAGCTGATGTTCTTTTTGTTTAAAAAAGTTAGCTTTGAGTTCAAGCTCAGTTTTATGTATTTAATGCATTGTCTCGAATCTTGATGATTTATGTAAGTCAATTTTGCTAATGAAACGAACAGAATAGTTCTTGAAAAAATTGCTATCATTTATTTAAGAAATAATTTCATAAAAGATTTTTTATCTTAAATATTCATAAAATATAGTTTATCCAATATATCGTATACAGTACATATTATACAGTTTAAATAGGCGACATATAGTTTATCTAAAAACCTAACTCTTAATATTATCACTTTGCAAACATGAAAAAGATTCAAATTACAAGAAACTTGTACTCAGTGATCCATCAAACAAATTACAAACAAATTTTGTTTAAATTGTCGAGATCTTTCAAATTGCATCAATCTTTCATTGCGAAGATCTTTTAAACACGAAAAAATAAATGTTTTACACCCTTTAGTGTAAAACTTATGATTATTGTGGTGTTTTTTTAAATAACATTATGAAATTTTTATATCCCGTTGGAGATGGGAAAAGCATCCAGCAGAGTATTTAAAAAATTAGAAACAAAACTTACAAAAAAAAAACAAAAAAATGAACAAAAAAATTTTGATTATTAAATTTCAAATAAACATTTTTGATGAAAAAACATTCCAAGTTTGATAATAATATAAAATATATGAGAAAAAAATAATCGATGTGTGTATGATGAAATAAAACAATCAAATGTTTCACCAATGTTTTTTTTTTTTTTTGTAAAAGAGATATTAAGTTTATCGTTAATGCAATTGCCAAAAATGTTAAAGTATAAAGTCATTTGAAAAAATGATTAAAGTCATTTGACTTCTAACAGATTTTAAGCTAATGAATACATTTTATAAGAGATAATGAATTTATTTTATGTGAGGTATTGTGAGGTATTCATTTTATCTTACTAACCTGGAAGAAGTTTTTAGCAATGTTTTATTTGGTGATAGGCAGTACTCTAAAACTTAAATCATTGTGCAAAACTTATTGGGAGATCAAAAAAAGTTAAAAGATTATTTTGGTTATTAGACAATCATTTATCTTCTGATTAACAGTGTAGTTTTTAGTAAACGGAATTTTGTTAGTTTAAAATTTCAGATATAATTCAAACACAAAGCAATTTATAAATTATTATAATGCAAAGTATTGCAATCAGTAAGCTTATAGCTGTGAAGCTTATAGAAAGTGTCGAATTTGTATTGAATTCCAAATTGGAATGTACAAACATTTCATTTTTTACAAATTGTATGTACACAGCATTTCACATATTAAATTCATATAACATGAAATCATATTTTTCACTGGTAAAAAAAATTTTTTTTTTTTTTTTCACTTATTTACTTTCAAATCAACACCAAAAGCAAGTGATTTTTAGTTAGACTCCGTATGTATGTAGGTACATTTTCTTACTCTAAATGAACTGACAAAAATTTTATATGCTTGAAAACTTTGAGCATTAATGTGTTGGAATAAAAAACAAAAAATCTAATGTGAAAATGAGCCTGAAAATTTCCGTTGGCAGAATGTTTATTTTCTTTTCTGTTTTTTTTTTTTTAAATATGATTTCCAAGTTCTCATCATATCTTCGATATTCTTAAAAAAAAAAAACAATAAATCACTCGTTTAATAACAATTTATGTGATAAACAATTAAAAATTAAATTTTTTATCGTTCTTTTTATTTTCTGATTTTTTTCATTTTATTTTACAATAAAACATTGTGTTTTAAAAGAGAGCAAAGAATTCTGATACAATTGAACTTAGATTCAAGGTTATAAAATATTATTATTATTATTATGCTTTTGGAACTGAACCAAAATTAACTTCAAATAAAATGAGAATATTTAATATAATCAGAGGTTAAGGGGTCTCGGTGGCCTAGTGGGTAAGACCGTACAAAATACGTTGTAAACACCGAGGGAGTGTGAGTTCGAATCCCACACACGTCGTAAGAGTTATTCCCCCTTATGACATTTAGAAGGGGTTAAACTTTTCTTAAAATCAGATTATAAAATTTTACTAATCTTGGAAAAAAAGTCCGAAACGGATTCAATTTAAACAAACGTATTTCTAGCACCAGCTATTTAAATCTTAACTTAATGCAGTGATGGTTGTTTTTCGTTAACTGTTAATTACTTATATTGATTTTTTTCATTTAATATCTGTAATTCAGATATATCTCATATATATACTTATCTCTACTAAAAGTTTTTATTTAAAGACTTCTTAGAGACTTCCAATTGCATTTTTCAAATTAGTAAACGTCGAATAATCTGAAAACTTACCAACGAGAACTTAGTTTAAGATTTTAATCTAAATTATCGTAATTTTGGTAATTTATAACCAAATAGTAGATATTAGATTTTTTAATTTTCTTTTCTCTTTAAATGCTTCTAAATGTTTCCATTGATTTTAGAAAAGAAATATTTTGTACTTTCAAAAATACCACATAAATTCTTATTATAGTATAACTGAAACCTCCCACTTTCCCATTTTAATTATATAAATATCTAAAAACAATATTATATACATAAATATTAAATACATTTGAAAGTATTTCTTGTATCTTTCATTACCCCATCTGCATAAAATATATTAAAAATTATGATGATATTGACGATAATGATGATGATGATTACTTTACCAAATCATGTGTGTGATATGTCATATCATATGTCTAATTTTCATTTATGTAATTTTCTGTTCTAGATCTGACTTCAACTGACACAATCTCATCATCATTTCATTGACATTTAACACAAACAATTTTTTTTTTTTAGAAAAAAAGAAGAAAAAGAAGAAAAAATTGATAGAAAACGACAGTCTTATAATCACAAAGTTTTTTTTTTATAATTTAATGATAAAAAAAAAAGAAATAAATATTTGAAATTGAAATAAAATTATTTGATAATTTACAAGCTAAACATATTTTTGTTTTTTTTTTTAATTTCAGTAATTTATTTTTTTTTTTTTGTTTTTATTTTTTTTTTACCCCATAAATTAATAAAAAAAAAAAAAAAAATAACAGGAATTACTAATCACTTTAACATACGAACAGATACGAGTATAAACAATATTTCATCAAATAAATAAAAAAAAATATAAATTTTTTTTGTTGCTGTCTATTATATATTTTTTTTGACAGACAGTTTATTTTTATGTTTATTTTTTTTTTTTTTTGTTGAAAGGCGCCCACCACAATCATATAACTAGTCGCATTGCATCGCATCGCATCGCATCACATCACATCACATCATATCATATTAAATAGTGAGAGAAGATCAGATCATGTCATATGTATAAAATATCATATAAGTAGTAACATATCACTCCCAACTTCGAAGTGTAATCAATCGAACAATTTTAAAACTCGTGCTGATTCACTTAACTTTAAGACTATTCTTTTTCTCTTTCTCTCTCTCTCTTACTTTATTCTTCTTTTTCAGTTACTTTCTTTTGTTTTTTACTTTATGAAAAATAATTTTAATATTTAGAAGAACAAATTTTTTTTTAATGATGGCGCTGCGCTGCATTCAAATTGTTTTTGTTTTTTTTTCTGTGCTTGATGCTTAAGCTTGATGATATGCTTGAACGCTTGTAATAATAATTTTTTTTCTTTTCCGTTATGTTTTGTTTTCCTTTCTTTTTTTTTTTTGTTTATTATTGTTTCAAATGCTTTTTTTTTCACCACATAGTGTGGTAATAGTGACAGCACTTGCAGTAAGTGAATAATTTAAAAAAAAAAAACAAAAAGAATAAAAATTAGTGATTGGAAATGAAATTGTTTTACATGATTTGGCATTATTAAAAAAAAAAAAAAAAAAGAAAAATAAAACTTACAGCGCCACCTAAAATTGTGTAAATAATTTTCTATTCTTAAATGTTTAATGTTTATTGTATACAGTAAAGAAAATAAAAACAAAAACAAAACATAATGTGTATAAATGTTTGAAATGCTCTGGTAATTATTCTTCAAAATTAAAATTTTTAATTTGTAAATATTTTTTTCAAAAAAAATATCTTTTTTTTTTTGGAAGAGTTCTCGTTTTTTAATTGTTAAATAATGTGTTTGTTTTTTATTTAGAAATTCATCAATTTATAGCGCCTAATACCTGTCTAAATAAAATCATTATTAAACGGAAATAGGGGAGACTGTTAATTTTGTATATAATTTTTACTATTCTGATTTAAATGTATTTTTTTATATCATATCATATGATCAGCATTGAGAAAAGATCATTTAGTGGTACTATTTGTTTTTAATTATTAGAATTTTCATCTACCTATAAATTATTTAAATTTAAAGAAATAAAAAGAAAACAAAAAAAAAAATTAAAAGTTGAACAGTTGAACAGTTGAAATAAAAATAATCAAATAAATTGATATAAAATTTTAATTTTGTAAACTTTACCATTTGGATTATTCCCAAAGGAATTAGTATAGATCATAACTGTATTGTTTTGTTTTTTTGTTTTGGTTAAATTACCAAAATTACATTAGTTTCGATTATCCTACTAGTTAATGAACATTCATAAGATACTTATGTTAATAGCATCGTTTTTTTTTAAACTATAAATCTATTCTTCTGCTTTAAGTGCCATATTAGTTATCGAACTTTGCCTACATGTTGACGAAATTAACTTTATCTACTCTATATAAACATAGATTCTAATTTTACTGCTCTGAATAAAGATTTCGTTGACATATTGAACCTTGTTCGGAGATTCTTCAGGCAAAAAAATATTCTTCTTCCTATAGCCTTCTTTTTGTTTGCATTTTGACTTCAAGAATGAGTTGTTTAAGACAATCTCTTTTTTGATGTTTTATTGCAATGGTAAAGTAGCTGAGTTTTCTTTGTTTTATCAGTTTCACAAAATCTATTCCCATTTTTCTTTTCAATACTTTTATATTTGTTATTCTATCGATCTACCTAATTTTCAGTATTCTTCTATATAGCCATTATTTCAAAAGCTTCTAATTTGTTGATTCTGTTAGGGATCATGTTTCGACACCACAAAAGAGCATTGATATTACATTACAACTTATAATGTGCATTTTTAACTTCAAGTTTGAATAATGGTTGCAAAATATCATTTTCAAATAAAAACATCAGACCATTTCTAAACATCTAGAATAAAAATTTCTTCAAACAATCCATAATTAAGAAGTAATTCATCGTTTAAGAACTGATCTCTTAAAATTAATTTCTATAAAATGAAATTGTGTTGTTTTTTTGCATATAGTAAGATTCAAAACAGTGAATATTATAAAACCTAAGTAGATCAGAAAAATTTTCATGGAATAACCCATGAAAATAATTTATCATAATAAATATCATATAATTTTCAATTAAGAATTTCGAACGTGATAAGCAAAATCATTGTTAAATTAGTTTTTTTTTTTTTTTTGTAAAAATATAATTCGGATTTTATTAAAAATATACAAAACAGAAGGAATATAATATAAAAAAACGCATTTTATAAATCAAAATATAAAAATTGAAGAGGGAAAAAACAAACAAATTGAAAAATTATATCTACTTTAAAAAACCCCTTCATTTCCTCAATTTTCCTCACATAATAATTTAATATAAATTAAAAAAAAAAAAAAATACACTAAGTGTATCTCGGAGTGATCTCCAGTAGACTGACTAGTGAAAAATAATTAATTAATGTGTTTTTTTTTTAAGTACACGTTTTTTAAATTAATTTTTGGTTTTATTTTATTTTTTTTTATTTTGAATGTCAATCACTTTTTCCATTTAAAAAAAAAATAAATAAATTGGCACGGACACAAGCAAATTCAAAACTGTGCTGTGATAAAATATAGATTTTCTGTTTGTAAATTAAAAATTCAATTTTATTCTTAAGTTAACTTTTTATTGAATATTTATATAAACCGTCTTCAACCATGGAATCCCTAAGAAAGGTTTTGTTTTAAACTCTTCAAGCAAATATTTCAAAGACAATATGTTTTTCCTGTTCAGGTGTGGCTGTAAATGTCGTAAGAGGGGATAACTCTTACAACGTTTGTGGGATTCGAACCCACACTCTCTCGGTGTTTACAGCGTATTTTATACGCTCTTACCCGCTAGGTCACTGAGACCCTATCTTAAAACTGTTTTTCCACTTAACTTCTAAGCCATTTTATTCTGTAAGTTAAGATATTAATGCAAATATTATGACCTCCGAAAGAAAATAAGTATATAGTGAATAAAAATCTCAATGAAAAAGCTTAGATAGTTATAATAAATAACAGCCTGAACCGAAGACGACATTATTTTAATGATTTCAAATAGTAACAACCTGTACCGTTTACTTTAAAAAATGTTTTAAAGAATTACTTTAAAGAATTTTAACTTCGAATCGTGCACTTATATAAAGTCTACCTAGTACATATGCACATACACATAAATGGAGAAGCCTTCAATTTTATATATGATCTTTTTAAAGGCTACCATCTACAATTTAAAAGAAGCATTTTAAAGAAATTCTTTCAAACACGAAAGTTTTGATTTATATACACACCTGTATAATAATTAATTGTCTTCTCTCCTAAAGAAACACCTATAATTAAAACTTTTCTCTAATTCTGTAAATCTTAAATTTTATTTTATTTCAATCGTATATAAATAATGAAAATTAAAATAACCAGAATAATTTTTTTAAATTATATATTTTTTCTTCTATATGTATATATACAAAAATTAATTATTTAAAATAGAAAAAAAAAAAAAAAGAAATTTAACAATTGAACAAAAATTTATATTGGACAAAAAAAAAAAAAAAAAAAAAGCATTAATTTTTTTCATACTATAGGAAATTTTTTTAACATAAGACAGTGAAAAATTTTCGGAAAAGGAAAAACAACAAAAAGAAAAAAAAAACATTTGACTATAATTTAAACATAATGTACGCGATCCCAGAACATTTTCAGCAAAAAAAAACAAAAAAAAAACAAAAAAAAAAAACAGAAAAAAAAGCAGAAGAAAAAAAAATTATGTATTAGAAAATTTATACTCCGAATGGTAATGATGGATTTATTAGCGTTCTGAATTATTTCCAACAATTTAATTAAATTAATTATAAACATTTTGACATTAAATTAGGTATTTAAATTAATTTTATATAAACATAATAATAATATATTGTTGAATTTTTTTTTTTAGACAGAGTACCTATAAAAATTATTATGTAACAAATCGTTTTAGTTGTCTTTTTTGTTCTTTTTTTTTTTTTTTAGTTTTTCCTCCGGAAAATTAATAGTTTTTGTTTATTATCTAAAAAAAAAAAATTTTTAAATATATATATATATATATATACATACATATTTATAGATATATACAAATTTAAATAAAGGTGGAGATTTATCAGGTAAAATTGAATGGAAAAAAAAAAAAAAAAATTATTGAAATTTTTGGGCGGTCTTTATTTTTTTTAAACTACACTAACTAACAACCAATTAAAATTCTAAAATTCAATAGATTATAAATAACAAAAAAACAAATAAAAAAAAACTAATTTTAATAATTTGTAAAGCAAAAAAACCAATTTGTGTTTGAAAATTTATATTTGAAATTTTTGTTTTTGTATAATTTAATGGTTTTTATTTTATTTAACTAAAAGAAAATTTAGTTATAACATAGTTTTAATCATAGCGATGATTTGGGGGAAGGGGTTGGTGGAGAATGTTATATTTAAACCCTTTTCCTGACTAAAAAAGAGATTAAAAAACCTTTGGAACAAATGCACTGATTTAGGGGAATGTTAATTAAAAGTTAAAATAGATTTCAGCATATTTGAACTGAGTGGGGCAGATGGAATGCTTCCACATTAGTAATGTTTCTACTATATTTTGTAGTAAAGTAAATTGATGATTGAGTGACTTGCTCGATTGTTAAAGAAGTTTATATTAAGCTTTTCATAAAAGGAACAGAAAAAATCGAGAGAGAACAGCTGGTTCGAAGCTTTACTATTTAAATTTTCAAAATCGTTATTTATTGTTTGTTCCTCATTACTTTGGAAAGACAATAAGATGATAGCAATAAGTCGATAGTTTAAAGGATATTTTTTTCTCTTGTTTGTTTTTTGGGAACAGATTGCTGAACTGACTACTGGTCTAGGATTTCTGATTATTATAACTACTCAAAACATGATATAAGTGCATACGATTGTGCAACGGTTTGGTATATGATATTTTAAAAAAAAATATTATTTGATAATATCTTACTTTCATTTATGAATGTCGTTAGAAATTGTTAATTGTAAAGTAAATTGTATAAAATGCATTAAATCTTGTTAAATTTTTAAAGAAATTATATAAAGAAACTATAAATGAGTCACTTTTTAGTGATAGAATAAAAATATTTTTCTTAATTTATTATAGATGATTTCTGAAATCTTTACTGATTACTGAATTATTCTCCACCTAAATTAATTTAATTAAGATTTGATTAATGCCCTATTTTCTTAAACAGTACAACTGCTTAAAAATACAATTTCAATACCTATTGAAATAGGAAATAAAATTTTTATATGTAAGGAGTGGAAGTTAATTGCAATCGTCGTTAAATTGAGGCTTATATGTGTTTACCATACAAATACAATCGCTCTTATACATTTACAATGACTTTAATGATATTTTGTTACTTGATTATCATTTGTGATTTTAATAACACTGTTGTGCGTCTTAACCAAATGCTGATAAGAGATGTTATATGCATTAATTTACACCAATTTTTTTTTTATTTAGATTGTTGATAACAGCTCCTATCCAAAATGTGAATATTTTGCACTATGAAACTATGAAAACTGTTTGCTAAATGATTTATTTTTAAGTGTGAGCTTAATAAGTATATAACACGTAGGAGAGGTTAAAGTTCTATATAATCTTTCGGTACACTTTCATTAGAATTAATCAAAAGTTGGTTTATAAGAATAAAGCTGTGAAATATTATGACATATAAATGTAAAAAAAATCTAAGAAAAACGCTTATAGTAATCATTATAGTATTGAAACTTACCTGACTCAGTACCAAAAAAATAAAAGGCATATATGTATGGTCTTAAGTTAGAAAACTCAATAGAATAAATTCTACCAAAGCAGTCTATAAATATAATTTTAACTCAATAAATAATTTTAAAATAGCACCATATACGCACTTATGTACTAATACTAATGATACATCAGAGTTTTTCTCACATAATGGCGCTGTTTTTTTTCATTTTAAAATTTTCTTTTTATTTTTGCAAAAATTATTACATATGATAATTTTACTGTAATTCATGGTACTTTTGATGCTATTTTTCCGTGATTTCCTGATTTTTTACATTTATTTCTATTTAAAATTTATTGAAATTTTATTTTTTTCAAATATATTATATTTTTACTTTTCGTTTTTATTTATACACCTAATGTAGGTCTTTTCATCTTGAATTTGTGTTGTGTTGTGCATCAAAAATTATAAATTTACTACAACGGTAGTAAATTTATAATTTATCATATATGGAAAATAAATTTCCAAAAAAAAGAAAAAAACGAAAATAAAATTACAGAAAGATATATTAAAACAAAAATTATGATATGGTGAAAGACTTACAAAATTAAAATAAATCATATGTGAACGCATCAGACTATGAAATTGCGTTTTTAGACTGATCAGATGACTGCTTGTTTTACATTTACAGAAAACAAATTGATTTTAAAAAAAAAAGTTACATTAAGTATAGGTACTATTTAAAAACCTTATGTGTGGTATTATGCAATTTTATAGACTTGAAACCAATGAGATTTTTTTTTTGTTTTCCATAAAAATCAATTCCGGTTTAGTGAGAGTAAGGAAATTATGATCCGAAATTTCTGATTATTAGAGAAATTTTCGGAAAAGAATATATCTTTTTCATAATTCGTTAAAACTATTACTAATAGTAAGTTCTTTTTAACTATAAATAATTAACGCTCTATGGTATGTGGTAATCTGCCCTTAATGGTCCCTTGATTTTTATTTACTTGATTTTGGTTTTTTTACCGTCAAAAAAATATTAGGAATAAATTTAGCATAACACAATAATTTTGACACGATTTAAGTAAAATCACCCTTACGGCTTAAATTCAGTAATTTTCGTACGACTTGTGTAAAATCAATGTACAGTAATAATTTTTAATGTACCTTACATATAATTTTAGGGCCATGTCACACATTCTCTTTAACATATTACAAATAGAAAAACTTTTAGAATTTTAAAATGTTATACATCCTACATCTATAATAAAAGTGGGTGTCCAAAGAGGAAAAATGGATAGTGTAGAAAAAATTAAAACTATTTAACAGCATTCTACATTCGTATCTTTTTTATATAATTTAATAATCAATTTGAATCCCTTAAGTTTTTAAAAGTTTTTTTTTTTTTTTGTTTTTATTGCATTTCTCTGCCTCATAAATGTGAACAGGAAATTACACAGCCTTTCCTGTTCAGCCGTGGCTGTAAATGTCGGGAATAACTCTTACGACGAGTGTGGGAGTGTGGGAACCCACACTCCCTTGGTGTTTACAGCGTATTTTATACGATCTTACCCACTAGCCCACAGAGGCTCCTAAAAGCTATTGTAAGAGTTTAAAAATTGAATTGTAGTAGCTTAGTACTTTATGATACATATACTCTAAAGTTTCATATATGTAAAAAAAAACAATGGCAATACTGTTTTGTCTTTATAATTTGATTTAAGAAATTAAAATGAAAGTTGGCATTATTTTATGCTGATCTTTGTAAATGTGTAGAATATTTAGAATTAGAAGTTTTGTGCTGTATAAAATTAAGAAAACAACTTTGTGATTATGTATTGAATATTGGAAAATAAAATAAAAAAAAATTTAACGAAACTTTGTGAATTAAAAAAAACATTGTATTTTTACTACAAAGCAGAAAAAAAACCAAAAGTCATCTTAATATAATATATATATATATATTTAAAAAAAAAAAAAGGTCCCAATTCTTAAACAGATGATATTTTTGCAAATTGATCATACATGTTTTATATAGTAGTGCGCCTAATCATATTCTGTAAGTTCATATGCACGTACATGTGCATACATTATACATACTTATAAAATGTTAAAAAAATACTAACATTCGATTGTTTAATTTTACAATTCAATTCAATTAAAAAATATCCAATACTATATCGTATATTTATTGAATAACTCAAAATTTTACTTTGAATTCTTAGGTGCGTTATCCTCACCCTTTTCTTTTTATTCAAAATAAATTGAAAGAAAAACAAAAAAATAAATAAAAAAACTATGCATGCTGCCATTAAATTCACGTAATATAATAAGAAAAAGAAAAGAAATCAACAAAGCTTCTTGTTGCATGTACATAGTAGCAAGTATAGTTATTACAGCAGCAATCTTTAAAAAAAAGGCATAATTAAAATTAATTGTAACCAACTAACAATCATTGTTTTAAAAGTACAGTATATAGACGTGATTGGTAAAAGAAATGAAAGAAACGCATTAATTATACAATTTTTACTAAAGCAAAATTTTAAAATAATATTTAGAATATTGTTTAATTCCTATTAATTATAAGATAAAAACAAAATACATATACAAAGCAAATCTCAATCTTTTGATAAACTTAAACCTTAATCTCCCGATTTTTGACTCCACATTGGAAATAAATATGTAAATATGGAATAATAAATATAAAAATTTGTTATGGCCAAAGCAGTTAAAGGTATATTTATTTTCAAAAATATATACTTATATCACAAGTTCCTAAAATTTAACATTTGAAATTTTAGAGTTGGTTTGAAGCCCCCCTGTTATTTTTTATTTTTTTAAATAGTTTTTACTTATAAATTAAAATATGAAAACTAATATTTTTTTTTTTATTTTTTCATAATTTTTGTTGGGATTTTTCGAAAAACCGCAAGAAATTCTAAACACCCTTGATAGTATAAAATTTTTACTCACTAAACCCATCTTCCTCCTTAGTAAAATAGTGCGATAAATGCTCCATCTCCTTTCATTTTACTCCGCATTATGCTTCACATTATAATGGCTGAACAGTAAAGAAGGAAAACAGATGGGAAGGATCTTTAATTTAATTTTTCAATACCGCAATAACTGCTAGTTAACCCACTTAGTATTAAGAGAGTACTTATTAACAGTACAAAAAAATATCTCCCTAATATCTCTTGAAGTTTGTATTTTTTACAGAATCAAAGCATCACTTAATACGTAATATTAAATAAAAACGGCTCTAGAAATCACAATTCAAAAATAGAATCCCCTTGTAATGTTTCACTTATAACATAATGTTTACAAAGACTCTGAATACAATCGCTGTATTTTGATGTTTTTTCTTTTTTACTTTTAGAAAGTTCTTGTTGCGAGTCAAAGTTTTTAAGATTGGGAACTTATACAAACCAATCAATTTGTTTGTTTGTTTTTGTTTATTCAGTTTTGCTCTATTGAATCTACCAAAAAAGAAACAAATAATGCAATACATTGAGATTTCAATATGCCTAAACTTTTTTTTTCTTATTTTCTTTTGCTTTTTCTTTCACTGTCATGTCAATATTCTAAAATATATACAACAAAAAAAAAAAAGATATTGTGTCAGGTGTACTTACCATACCTGGATTTATCTAATCTTAACCTGGCAATTGTAAAAATAAAAAAAAAAACCAAAACGAAAATTGAAATCTTTCCATCTGTTTGAATTTTTTTTTTTTTTTTTATAAGATTTTGTTTGAAAGTACAACTTAGAGTAACAAATCTCTTGGTGGCACATGTTCACTATCATTTCAAATGATAGTAGAGCAAAAGGGACAAGTAGCTATATAATACTGTGCTGTTGTTGTTTCTTTTTTCTTTGCTATTTTACTAAACAAAACTGTTTTTTTTTTTTTTTTAAATGGTAAACTTATTTATTTCAAATTTTGTTAGATGGATAGATTTTGTTCATTAAATTTCTTTTCTTTTACATTTTGGTTATTATTAAAATTTTAAAAACATATATATTATACACATGACAAACACACACATCTGTGTATATTTTAATAGTTAAATTAAAATATATTTATAATAGGCCATTTAAAAATTAGGTTTGACAGTGACATTTTTTTTTTTTTTTTTTTCAAATTCCATTTTGTATATGCGGGAAATAAAAACCGCGACATTTATTAGGTGGTTATTGTTTTTACTGTTATTGTTCTTATTGTTAATGTGATACCTATTTTTGTGGTAACCATTCCAACAATTTTATTTTATTTGATGCAGCAGTAATTGTAGCCAAACTGTCTGAATAATTTTTTTCCATTTTCAGTAGAATGAAAGATTTTAAAAAATTATGCATACACTGTGTAATATTAAATTTTGTTATAGTCTGTAGACTGTAAGAGTTTAAAAAAAAATAGACAAAAAAAAAAACAATTGAACTGTCTTCCTTGTTTCTTGATTTGGAAAACTATGTATAGAATTCAAAATTGAATCATATAGGAATGAAAATTATTCGACTGTCAAATATTTATATTGAAGAAATAATTTAAAGTTTTTGAAAGTTTTTTTATAAGCATTTTGTTTGAATAAGCCCCCTAATTATCCTTAAAAGTGAAGATAATTAAAGTATTTCAAATTTAGAGGTAAGTTTGTAATTCACAATATTTTTTTCAATTAGAATTATTATTATATGACATATAGACATAGATAAAATAAATTATGTTTTGGGTGATGAACCTCAGACAGCTAACACAATAATTTGATCAAATTGATTAAAACTTTAATTTATGATCGGAATCTTGATGTTACAAATTTACTTGTTCTACTAAATCATCAACTAAGTGAAATTCAAGGTAACCCTTTAAAGATTTCAACAGTTTGTTAATATATGACTTTTCTTCTTTAATAGAGTTATAAATAACAGGATGAACAAAAATTAGTACAAAAAATCAATTGAGCTTCCCTTTAGGATTGAAGAAAAAGTTTTTGGAGTATTTTATCAGGAACGATCACCAATGGGCATCGCCTTAACGAATATTTCTCAATAATGAGATTTTGAATTCTTTATATCTTATAGTAACATGGCATAATAAAATTTCCTTAATAAACATATTTTCAAATTAAATTTTTCAATTTTATTTTACTTATATATTGTTTCCTTTTTTTTTAAAAGCATTGCAATAGAACAAGCGTTGATGGAACGTAGGTGTATGAATTTTATTTAAAAATTTTTATTTTTTTTTATTTTCAATTACGTTTTTTGAATTATAAAATAAAAATAAAATTGCACCAATATTTTTTTTTTTTTTTTATTATATTATGCTTTTTTATTCCTTAAACATCAAAATTTTCTTATTTTGGATATGGCTATAATAGAAAAATTGGACAATTTAAAGTTCTTTTGTTATGCTAAATGTTTATTGAAGTTAAAAATTTATTTTATTAGTTAAAGAAAATGGAATGATTTTAATTAATTGAATATTTGAAAACAAAATTTTGTTAAATTAAATTGGAAAAAACTGTTTGTATTAATATAGAAAGGGGTTTTTTTTTTTAATTGAAACAGTTTAAACTAGAAATGTGGAACATACATTAAATTGTGGAGCTAATTTAAAAAAAATTTAAAAAAATTTCTTGAAAAGGGGTTGCTTTAATGAGGACTAAAGTTAACCGATTTTGAACCTCTATGTGTATCAAAATCAGTTTTTCTAAGTAGTGTTGCAATCTAGCATAAAATTTTAATTTACATCCGAATGTTTGTGTAAATTTTGTTCAAGTATTCTTTTTGAGAGATATTCATATGTGCATTATAACGGGATTTCCTTGCATTTTCTTTTACAATATATTAATCAGCATTATGACTTTGATTTTAATATTTTGTTAAAGTATTCTTTTTGAAAGCTATTCATATTCATTATAACAGAATTTCCTTGAATAAAAACGCAACATTGGATATTATTTAATATTATTATCTATTAGGTATATATTGGGTTGCATTTTCTTTTTAAATATATTCGTCAGCATTATCAAATGACTTTGACTTCAATTCTATATAACATTATTTTGATGGTTTTCTTACATCTATAACTTATAATTGAATCAAGCCCTTTTATTTATTTTTATCTACAATTTATGTAAAAATTATACTCTACATATTAATTAAACCATTTCTAATCATTTTCAATTTTAATCACAGTCAATATTGTTTTGTTATTTTACTTCTATTTTTTTTTTTTTGTTGTTTTTTTTTTGGATTCATTGTTTTATTATTTTGTCTTGAATTTTTGTTGACTTAAGATTTTTTTTTTTTTTCTAATTTTCTTTTAAAAAATGAAAAAAAGGTTTTATTTTTTTCATTACTCATTTTAGTTTTTTGTTTTTATTTCTTGTGTACTGCCAATAGATGTCCTCTATTGTCTTCTAATTTTCATCAGTTTTTATTTTTGTTTTTGTTTTGTTTTTTAAACAATAATGAAAAAATATAATAGTGATGATTAAAATAATAAATGATAAGAATGATATTGATAATTGTATGATTGCTAGACAAGCATTTTACTTTATGAGTTTTAATTTACAAGAGAACCCCAATTTATGAAAAAGAAAAATTTTGATTATCTTGTACAGAACATGTTGAAATTTCAATTTGATCCGATACCAAAATATTTTTTAAACTGATTTTTCATATTTTTTTTACAGATGTATAAAATCAGAGGAAGGTGTGGAAATTATTCGAATGACAAGTATTTTAAATTTTATTTTTTTTTTTATTTATTAAGTTGTGGTATATTCGAAAAAGTTTCGTAAATTTTTGTTTTTTAAATAAGTATAGAGATGGAATAGTCCCGCATTAAAAATTTTTTATATAAAAATTTATTTTGTTTTGTTGCTTTCATTCACTTGTTTTTTAAGATCTTAAATAAATCTTGGATACTGTACTGAAATTGATTATTTAATTTTATCTTCAGATTAAGAATAAAAATTACTAAGAAGTTAGTTAAAAGCATAATCAATTAGTTCGATTGAAAATCATGTTTTTTATTTATTTTTTTTTTTTGTCTATTGTTAGAAATTAAACACAAGTATTGACAAAAAGCAAAACGAAGACGAAGAGAGAATCAGTGAAGAGCATGTATAAGATGAAAAGACAATAATACTAGAATGTCAAAACAGAAAAATTTAATAATAACAATGATTTTCTTCGTCATTGTTTTGTTAAGTTCTATGTTTCATTTATTTTTATTTTCTTTCCTGTTTTTTTTTTTTTTTACTGTGCAATATTTGAAGAAAAAAAAAATGAAAATTCAAACTTGTATAACAATACACAGTACATATGCTAAGATTGCACAATCGTCATCATAAGAGACCAAATTAAGACAAAAAAGAAAAAAAAATATATAAAAATTAAAACTAAAAGCAAAGAAATTGAAAACTAATACAATGATTTTGAAATGAAATCCGAATTTTTCTCATTTAGCACGTATTTCTTTTTTTTTTTTTTTTTTTTTTTTTTATACTACACCGTGTTTTTAATTTTGTTTTTTTTTTTAACAGAAAGACTTTTTAAAAAACATTGTTATAGTTTTAAAGAAAAATATTACGTGTTTCATTTGCTATTTTTTTTTTATTTCATATTGGTTTTATTTAATTCTGAATCGTTTCACTCACCATACCATTCGAAGCGGTTTTTTCTTCCTTGTAATATTGTTCGTCGTTTCATAATGACTAGTGTGTGATGCACAAGAATGTCATTTTACCACAATTAACGGGTAAAAGAGAAAGAAATAGACGAAGAATAGTTTCAATACATTACAAGCCAATCAAAACAAAAACAAAAGGAAGAAAAAAAAGAAAACAATTAAAAAAAAAAAACAACCAAAAGAAAATTAAGAAATCGAGGCTGAGAATTGAAGGGAACGGTCAAACATATAAAATATACATGTTATCTGATATACAAGTATCCATAAAGACCACGGTAGTATTATAATAAAAAAAAAAAAAAAATTTTTCTTTCGAACTTTTCACCTTTTCTTAAAAATTAGAAAATATTGTATTTACCAATATACATATTATATTATAATGTATGTATATGTATATGTATATATAAAATTGTTTAAAAATTAAAAATTTGAAGAAAATCGTTTATAGAACAACAGTTGTATAAGTTAGGAAATTGTGTTATTTTCCTTATTTTACCGTCGGGATTTTAAATAAAATTTAGTAAAAGTAAAAGATGAGTTTGAGTAATTGATGTAAAATGTTGTACTTTAAAAATGGCAGAGAATCAAAGTTGTTTCATTATATAGTTGGATGAACCCTTAAAATGTTTCTCCCATGTTTAAATTATATCAAAAAATATGTACTCGTATTATTTAAGTAGACGAATGTTAGTGTTTAAATATTGTTGTTCTATTAGTGTCATTAAATGCTTACTAAACATTTATTGAAAACATTAGCCCAAATCAAAGGAAACATAATAAAAAAAAAGGACTTATCTAATGTATATATTAACAATAACTTTTAATTCCTTCAATATCTAGAAACGTTCCTACTGTCTATCTTCACAATTTTTGTATAATTTGAAACTTTGAAATTATATTATCTCATTACAACAAAGACTAATTGTAAGAAATTAAACTTTAGAGTAGGAAGTTTTATTAACTAAGACGGCAATTTAGCGGTAGTTAATAAATTTTTCTTAGTAAATTTAGCAATAAATACCTATACTAAAATCCAAAAAATATAACTAAATTTTCTTCAGTTGTGTTATGGATATAATACATACATGTAAAAATATCTTTAAACCATTGTAATATGAAGATTTCAAAAGATGAACTTAAAGCCTATAATAACATCTTCTTCTTTTTGTCTTTGAACAGACATAATGGGCTACATACCTGCCCCCAAAAATTTTACGGTTTATTGACCAAATATTCAATTTACATCGAAGTTTCTAAACTCGTTCTATATATCACGTTACTTACAGACTCCATTCGAAAAATTGTTTTATCAAAGCTCCGTCCATAAAATTTTACCAATCTCCTTTTGTTTTTTGTAGTGCGTTTACATTAACTAAAAGTCCCAAATATCTAACATTAAGTTCCAAATATCTAACATGGCCTTATTTTACTACCAATCTATGCTATTCATCTCTTATAAAATGTTTAACCAAAATGAAAATTACAATCTGTATTCAATTTAAAATTAGTATATTGAAATAAAAAAAGAAAAAAGTCATTAAAAATTTTTTTTTTTAAAAATAGGGAAGAACAAGTAAAGGAAAAACCACAAAAAAATTGGAATCGAAGAAATAGCGAAGCTTTTGGCACAATATCGTCGCGGTTACTACAAACTCTTCACAAGAAAAATGCAAAAAAAAATACAAGAAACACAATATTTTCTTAGTCCTTATCTTTTTTATAATTTCCACTGTTCGCACCACTCTTTTTTACTAATTTAAAAAAAAAAAAAGAAACACCAAAAGTTTTCTATCCTTGTTTGATATGAGATGTTCATCGAACTGGTTTTGTCGCTATACTTCTTTTACTCCTTTATTATTTTTTTTTTGTGTTTTATATTTTTTTTTTTAAGCAAAGGACAAATTTTAAGCTATGGATTATATAAATAATTTTTTTTTTTGAGATTTTAACCCATTATTATATTCTAGAAATTTTATTCTTCATCAAATAAAACCAACTACTGTTAAGTACAAATCTTCAATTACTCTATAAAAACAAAGAAAAACTGTTATTCGTATCACGATTAACAGAAATAAGGAACCAAATTAAGGAAACAAGAAAATAAGTGACATATCACAACATTCGGGTCAGTCGGAATTTTCTTTAGGTATTTCTATATTTATTTTTTTCAATCTAACAATTATAAAAGTACAGTGTAACTTCTCTTTATATTTTTTAGTATAGGTATAAGAACTTAGAAAATGCGTCTCTAGATGAAGACATTTAAAAGATTTTTAATAACAGTTTATATTAAAAACTACTAAATGCATTCTTTAACCGTTTAAGGATCATTAAACAACAGCTTCTCCAAAAAAGTTAACTATAGTGGAAACATGTAAAGATAGTATCTTAAATAGGATTAAAACTACATATTAAATCTTTAATATGTACACTTTCTTGATGCGCCATACAGTCACTTTGGGTATCCCTCACTACACACAATGTGAAAATTGCAAAGAAAAGTGGATCGAGGAAATTCTCTTTTGTGAATGTCCGGCCCTAGTTAGGATTAGATTGAAAACCTGGAAAGTCCTTACCAGTCCTAGACATAAACCGGTTATCACAAAGTAAAATTAAAGAATTAATTTTGTTTCTTAACTGGTAATATAACATAGTTGACAGCCAAAAATGCGATGGAATGATCAAAATCAAAACGCCATCTTGTCTGTGCTATTAATACTCTCCAAATTATTTCTAAAGACAAGCCATGTAAATCAATCAACCATCACTTACCCAATCTATCAATCCAAAAACTATTACAGTACCTGTGATGAAATTTAACCTTCCAGATTTCTGTAAAAGCCTCTTTTAATTTGTATACAATGTTAAACCACAGATACAATGAACTTATGGAGAATGTTTAATAATTATATAAAGTTCGGAATGCTACTTCTGAAAATACTTCTTAAAAATAGAAAAAAGTAAAATAATCTCTGTAATAATCCCATCATATTTATATAATCTTTATCCCATTTATTCGATTTAAAATGTGTCTTACTGTAATTTTTTCAACTTCCTTTTTTACACAAAAATATGTTTGTACTTATTAAGACAAATTTTTATCTAGATATATGCTCGTACTATGATTACTATAAAATTGTAATACTATGACCCATTCTATCAAAATAACCGATTACTCTACTCGAAATGAATCGTTATAGAATGAACAATGAATTGTTTTGCAATCAAGAAGACAATTAAAAGGGGTTACAAGGGTTTATTTTGGTAATGGGTTTTCTGAAATTGAATTGATACAAAGGTTATATTAGAAAAGAATTAAAAAAAAAAAAAAAACTAAAATTAAAAAATTAAGAAATTAAGAAAAAAAATCAATTCAATTCTATCATTGGTCTACTGTGGTCATGATATTAGCTAACTGCGATGATATTAATGTTACCACTAGAAAAAAATAACACAATATGTATGTTTCTAGTATCTCCACATATTAAATCTGGATCTGGATGACAACAATTGAAAAACAAGTATAAAAATCGAACGAAGAGAAAAAAAAAAAAAAAAAAGACAAAGAATAGAAACCAATCTTAAGAAGAAAAACTTTCCTTTGAGGCTAATTAATGTGGTCAGTTTTTTAATTAAAGACAAAGATAACAAAAATAAAAAAATAAAAATTAAAAAAGAAGAAAAAAAAAATAATAATATATAAAATCACTCTAGATTCTCTTCTTTTTCTTTTTTTACCAATTTTATTGTTCTTTTGCAACATTTTCATCAAATTATACTTGTATATATCGATTTGTTTGTATATGACTGTATATTATATAAGATGAGATTGGAATTTTGCTGGTGCATTCTTTTTTAACAATTTTTGTTTTTGTAGTTTTTATTTTTCATTTTAAAGTGAGTGACAAAGGAATGATTTTGTCAAATTCTTTTAGAAAAAAAAAAAAAAAAAAACATTTTTAAAATTTTTTTAAATGAAGAAAGAAAAAATCAGGCATCTGCATTGAAGATTTAAAGTTTAGTCCTTTTTTTTTTCAGATTATTTCCAGATTATTTTTAATTAAGGAAATGAATTTTCTATATTGATCTTTTTCTTTAAATCTGTTTTGTTTTTCTTTTTTTTTATCAATCAAAACTTTTTAAAAAGATTTTTTCTTTTTATTTATTTTATTTGTTTAAATCCTAGGGTTCTTTGATAAAAATTGCTATTAAGAAGTTCTAAATATAATTAAAATTTTAAACAAATAATTAAATAATTTAATGCAAATGTAATTAGGTCCACTCTAGAATTTATTTAAAATTTTGAAAGTATCTAAACAGATTTATACAAACAAACAAATACTCAACTACCTTTATAAAACTTTGATGAAAATTCTTTTTGAATATTGTAAGCTCTGTTTCGGTTTATTAAATGAGTTATCTTCTACCATATCATATAGTGACTGATGAAATAAATGTTAATAAACATTTTATGAAGTTAATTAATTTTTGCTCCGGACTCTGCGAATTGTTCTTCAGTTCTATAGATAATTTATAAATAATTGTGATTTTCAGAGGTTTTACATTTTCTAATTATTCATAATACATCCATTGCTTCCTCCCTTCTTCTTTGGAACTTCTACATTGTGCGTTGTAAAGCATATCGCATAGTGGCTGTATGAGTTCATGATACTCTTTAAACTATTTAATACGAAGTAACAATTATTATATCTAAAAAAAAAAAAAGTCGACACATCTCTAAGAAGAACAAATATTAAAAATCTGATTGACCTTTTCTTGTTAGAGCACTTAACCACTTTTTTCAGTCAAAATTAAAAATATATGTAATCGTAATGATTCTAACATCTAAAATTTGTCTGTTTCTTTATTAGACTTAAGAATTTAAATATTATATATAAGGGGAAAATGAGAACGGGGTTTTTGTACTTTATTAACCGATATTTGTTTAATGAGATTAAAGCAACCATTTTTTTTATTCCTAACAACACTAAGTTGATTTTTTTTTTATTAAATCATATTTTTCTTTTTCTTATATTTTCAGGTTGTTAATTTTCCACTAAATTTTCATTAATTATTGTAATTTATTGGATTTTGGAGAAATTTGAGACGGAAAATCTAACAGTCACATTTTATAATTTATTTTTAAAAGATCATACTTCAAATTTCAAATTTTGTAAGTCTAATCTAGACGTTTAAACAAATTGATAAACGCTTTCAAGAGACTTAAGATTGTTATAATTTCTAGTGGGAAAGAGTTAAATCTTTTTCTCTTGTACATATTACTTATAAATCTATCGGGATACCCAAGTCAAGATGTTAGGGAATGTTTTAGAAATAATATTGCGAATAATTATTTTTGAAATATGAAGCTATAAAGAAAATACAATAATTATAATTTACCAAAGATTTCGAAAAATTAAAAGCAAGTAGGTAAATTATGTCTTGATTACGCATCAATGATGGTTCATTATATTTCTTCTACATTTTTTTCTTTCTTGGTTAATTGATCATGATGCAGCACATTAAATAATTATAAGAGAAAATATGGAAGAAATAAATAAACCAACTTTAAATAAAACTAAATAATATGATTAATTAGTAGGTATATCTATAGAATATTATAATATAAAGATTATATCCTTATTTTCAATAAGGATAGATGCATATTCTTAAAAAAATAATGTAAAATCAATTAAAATTTAATATCAAAAAAATTATATTCTAAACATTTTTCCTGTTTTTTTTTTTTTTTTTGTTTTATTAAAATTCCACTGTCAAGAAAAATCAATAATCAGAAAATTAAGATAAATCTAGACGATTTTTTTCTCTACCTATAAATTTTCTTTGTTTTTATTGTTGTTTTGCAATATAAAACTTATATAATGGAATATCTTTACTTATTATTATTTTTATTTTTAATTTATTTAAATTCCAGATACGACAAGGGATTCCATATTGAAATTATTTTTATTATATTTTTTTTTTTCCCCCAACAAAATTTAACTTTGTAACCATCCAATGAGCAAAAAAAAAAAACTTCTTCCTACCTTGCAATGTAACCAATCAATTCAATAATTTTTGTTTATTTTTTTTTTTTTTGGTTTTTTTTGTTAATGGTGTGATGCTGTTTAGACGCTTTCTTAGATAAATATGTCAAGATTTTAATGCTTTATATATTATAAAAAAAAAAAAACAAAAAAAACAGTGAAAAATAAACGAAATTGTACAAAATTGAACAGAAATTGAACAGAAACAACAATAACCTAAAAATAATAAATAACTTTTATTGAGTTTTATTCAAAAAAATTTACGATACGATCGTCTTTCATTGCATCATTTTCTGTTGAGACTTATAATCGCGATTTTTTTTTTTTACTTTTTTTTTTGTTTTTATTTTACATACATATATGTACATATTTACATGAATATCTGAATACTTACATATTTTTTAATTCTGTATTACAAAAAAAAAATAAATAAATAAGTACCAAAACCAATGGTAATGTTATAAACGAATCATTAATACAAAAAAAAAAAAAATTAAAAATCAAAACAACAGCAGCAACAAAATTCTTTTTCTTTCTTTCATTGCATTACAATGCAAAAATCTAATCATCAAATTCCTTAAAGAGTTTTCAACAAAAAAAAAAAAAATAAATAAAAAATTAAAATGAAAACCCTCAACATCACCATCACAATCACCATATCAACATTATTTGCGAATACTTTATTGTGCATTTTAAAGATCGTATAGAATGTGGTTTTTTTTTTTTTTGTTTTTTTCCTTTTTGTTCTTTTGTTAAACTTTTCACGTTCCTCCGTTCCTTTCACATTATATGCTTCCTTTTATTATTGTTGCAAATTTATTTTTATTTTTTTTTTACTTCAATTTAATACGAGTAAACAGTAGACAGCTAATAAAAAGTAGCTGCAAAACAGTTGAAGGGTAATAACAACACAAAAAATATATATAATATTATAATAATACCAATCTGAATCGATCTCAAAAAAAAAATATAATAAAAAAATAACAAAAAAAAAAGTAGAAAACAACAAGAAAAAATGAATCTTGAATTAAAAGAACAACTGAAGTTTTGAGCTTAGATAATAAAAAAAATATCTCAAAACCAAGTTTCCAATGGAAGTGAAAAAAGTACAAAAAAAAAAAACAAAAATTTATTTTCAAAGTTAACAGACAGCCGAACAATAATGTTTAAATATTCGTTCACCAATAAACATCAAGATTCAAGACCTGTTGATCAATAATAATAATAATAATAACTGAATAACAAGCGCGATCTTATCGCATATTGTTTGTAGTTTCTTTCTCTTTCCCTTTTTTCTCTCTCTCTCTTTCTTTCTTTTTACTCTCTTTATATATTTCTTGTTTTTTTTTTATAATATTTGCGCTTCTTTTTAAAGCGAAAATAAAAATTATCCATAAGATGAATTTAAAGAAAAACAGAACCGATCTTGATCTTTTTTTTTAAACAAAAAAACCAATTTTTTTTTTTTTTTTTTTGATTTATAAATAAAAAAAATTTAAAAATTATCTTAAGAATAAAATGAATCAATAATAAAATTATCAATATATTATAGACGAGTTTAAAAATTTTTAATGGGTAGGTATAATCTTTTACAAAGTTTAAAAAAAAAAAAATATTGCATATTAGTGTTTGGTAAATAATACAGTGTCATTAAGGACTAATAAACGAGCAAGGAAAATTTAAAGTTTAGAATTATTTCACTATAAATACTTAATATAATTATACGTTTAAGTTCTAATTAGTACTAATCAAAAAGGATATATGTATCTATATACCTACAAAATCTTTTACTGTCTCACCTAATAGTTAGAGATCTAAACAATATAACTGAATATGTATCTTACAAAAAAAAACACAACAGAGGACTTAAATTTGTATAAATAAAAACAGGAAAGGTGTAGAGTTGACAGAATTGTGTCAGAATGAAACAGAACATTTTGACAAAAGAAATTTCAAAATTGACAGAAGAAAATTGTAATTGCTTCAGATAAAACACAATTATGTCAATTTTAGAATACCCGCTTGTATACACATATAATATGCTGTTTCCACAAAATGTAATCATCTTTTACAAAATTTGAGATACATATATAACTTAATTAAATACCAACATGTATTTATGTAAATTTCGTAGTTGTACATAATAGGTACTCGATGCCGTTGCGTCAAACTAACTAAATTTTAAAGACAATATTGCAATAAAAATTGATCATATTTTACAAATTGTCAATTTTAGGTAAGCACCAAGATATAAGCATAAAAATTTCGCATTTGTATGACAACTACCCTACTGACACTGACTAACCTACTTGACTACCCTACTTGTATGACAACTATACTGATCTGTTCAATTTCAATAAGAAAAAGATTTCTATAAATATATAGAAATGAAATGATAAAAATTTCAAAACCCCGGCTCCATTATTTTTTGAGTTATTGTGTGTACGAGCGGATGCACATAGGTAAATTGACTCAGAATTTAATCCTGAACAGGAATATATATTATATTATACTTTTCCAGTATTACAGTATTACTCGTGCCCTTTTCAGTATTACAAACATAATGACAAATTTATTATTCCCTTACAAACTTAATGTTCGTAGCTGACTATAAAAATGGTTTATATTGGTGGTTGAACTGTGCATAAATCGATATGATTTAATTTTATTACAAAAATTCATTATGTGTTCTTAAGTCAATGGGGTCATTTTAACTTATTTTTATTCCACCTAATAATTTGAGGAAATGTATTTAAAAATTGTTCTTCAGAATAAATAAACTTGAAATTATTCTAGAAATGCAAGAAAAAATGCTTGCAAAACACAATCATCAATTCCTTTAATTAAATATTAATTTTTTTCATTTAAAAAAGTTGTTTTTGTTTGTCGAACTTTTTAAGCATTTAATTGTCAATCAGCATAACAATATACAAATTTATACTACTAAAGTTAATTATATTCTTTCCATTATTTTGTCATATTCCTACCAAAAATATTCATTTCACGTTTTTATAAAAAAAAAAACAAAAGGAAAACAAAAACAACAACAAAACTTTCCATTTACTCTTATTTTAACCATTTTTAATTTACTTTTTATTATATTCCTTTAATTTTCTTACCATTAAATCGTTTTTTTCTTTTTTTTTTTTTTTTTTTAATAAACAAACAAATATATTAAACATTAAGAATCCTTAACAAGGACAATAATAGGATATACATAAAAAAAAATATATAAAACCAAAGAAACATGGATAAAATAACTTTAATTCGTTCTAAATAACCTTAAAAAGAAAAAAAATAAAAAAACAAAAACCATATTACATATATTTAGTACTTCAAATCACGTCAACTTAATCATGCAAACCTACGCAAGATTTTCACTTTTTCTTTTTTCTCTTCTGTTTTTTCTTTAACAAATTTCCCAAAAATTTCATTTTTATTATCACTATTCCTTAAATATTAACCATTGCCTCCACCCACCTGACAATATCAAAAATAAACAAAAAAAAATATAAAACTCATCACCAAAATATTGAAACTTTAATTCTACATATAGCATGTCAACTCATCAAACATATTATTTCTTGCTAAATAGTCAACTATTAAGGATTACTTATTAAAAACAAAAAAGGACAAAAAAAAAAAAAAAAAGAAATGAATTCCAAAACATTCTTTCCATGTAAAAATATTAAATGATATCTACATAATAATATTATGTATGTAGTAATATAATAATTAAAAGCCTATACAGTTCAACGTCAATCTTTGAATATCCTTTTAATACCTTTCTGTATATCCAAAATATACAAATACGCATACCCACATATTATATTATACATAAAATATATCCTTTTTATATCACATTATAGATATAAAAGTATATAGAGTAAAAATAAAGGGGAGGTATACGACAAGCTGTTGACTTTAATCACGTTTCATAATTAAAAGACTTCAGTTAACTCAGGAAAAATATTCCATTAGCTTGACACAGAATAAAAAGAAAAAAAAAGCATAAAAATGGCATTTTTTTTTTTTTCTATTTCATTTCAAAATCTAAAACACCGTCTTTACTAACCATATATCCAAAAAAAAAAAACCTGGGAATCTTCTTTTCTTGTTGTTTTTTATATTTTTTTCTATTTTGTTTCTGGTCTTTTAGTTCCATAATTATTGTCAATTTTTTTTTTCTCGTCCTCGTCATTCGTAGTCATTCTCTTTTTTTCCTAATAAACTTTTTTTATTTTGAACTCATTTCAGATTTTTTTTTTTTTTTTTCAAAATTTGTTGTTGGTATTCAAGAAAGAATGAGATAGATGAGATGAAAATTAAAAGAAAAACTTTTCATCACCAAATACAAACTTACATACAAACATATGTACAGGATTTCATCATTAAGAAAACGACGAACGATGAAAGCAAACAGATTGATTTCTTCCTTAGAGCAATTATATCGGAAAACAGAATGAAAAACTAACAAAATTAATTATTAAAGTGACCATATACCAAGTTTTAAAATTTAAAAATTAGTTTATCTTCTTAAGTGTTTGTTATTCGATAGCATTTTTTCAGTTTTTGTTTGAACAAAATATGTAGATACTTCACCAAAATAATGAGGATTAGCATTTGCGATCTAAGAATAAATCAGTGATTTAACTTTTTTTTTTTATGTAGAACAGGTATTGAAAATCTTTGTTGTTGGGATATTTTATAACATAATATTTTAAAATAGGAATGAAATAAAAAAAAATTTTTTTTTGCCGTTTATAACTTTTGCTACTGAAAAACCCTTAAAACTATTTTATAAAATTTGATTTTATTCTTAGTGTTCTCACGGTTTCCGTTCTTTATCTAAAATCTAAAAAGGGTTTTTCTCTGAGTTCTTTAAAAATAGTTAAATTTTCCATATTATTTCAGTGTTAAACATCTAGTTTATATTTATATACAATATTTACGAGTTTCCATATAAGATTCTTGAACTTTTAAAAATTTGAAGCAAAAAAATAACAAACCAGCTAAAGAAACTACATGTGATAAATTTAAGTAGGTTTTGGATTCCATTCATTCTGAAATTTAATTTCTACAATATCTATGCAAACGCACTTTAAATAAATTTAATAACATAAAATAAGTTATTTCTAAATCAAACAGAATATGCATAACAGAATATTTTCTTGAAACAGTTATGGTTCTTATTATAACGGGTCTTAGAATTAGCAAATCACTCAAAAAAAAAAATTTGGTACTACATTTCTTTGAATTAATAATGGTCACTTTAATATTAATAATAATTCTTAGTTGGCATAGACTGATGTTTTGTGCAGATTCAACTTAAAAAAAAAACACACAGAACCTTGGAAAAATTATAGGATTGAATCATTATTTTTTTTTCTTTTAGATTCTAGATGAAAATTAAGAATTGAACGGATAAAATTAGATGTGGCTCATAAACTGAAAAAAAAAAAAAAAAAAAAGAAAGAATACAATTAAAGAAAGGGATGGAATGGATTTAATAACCACATCCGTGTAAAAAAAAATTTTTTTTTCTTTACTTTGCTTATTGTATTGTAAATGGTATTTTTGCTTCTGCTTCATTTTTAATATCACATCATCATCATTTTTAGTCGTTTTGGACATGAAAAGAATAAATTTTTTTTCCTACCAAGAGAATAATTCTTTTTTTTTTCTTAGAAGAAAATATATTAAATGAAAAACTCTTTTTCTATGTTTTTATTTTTTTTTATTTTTTTTTGTCATTTTTATTGTTTTAGAAAATTTTCTGAATCTGGAACATAAGTATAATGAATGAATTAGATCTATGGAATTGTTGATGATAATTATGATCCGGATTAGAAATTGGTTTGATGAAACTGATGAAGATTTTTAATTTTTTTTTGTTTTTTTTTGTTTTTTTTTTTTTTTTAGTTTTTATTTGTAATATCATCATGCAAGACAGCCAGTCAGTCGATAGTAATATCATATCACTGTATATAATTTATTTTTTCTTTTGTTTTTATAATAAATTTTAGTTGATTGTTGTTTGCATTGGTAAATATGTTTGTGTATACGCAGAGGCCGTAATATGCTATAAAGATTTAGTTTTAAATGTATATTTAAAAGGATTTAAAGTTCATGGCATTTTTTTTTTTTTTGGGAGTAAAAAGTAGAAATAAAAGTTTTTTTTTTTCCATAATTTTTCATGTTATATACCCGTAAGTTGATAGCAAGTGAAGTTCTTAGCATAAATTTTATGATTGTGTCAATGATTAAGATTTTAAATTAAAATGTGGAGGTTTAATAGTTTTAGAAGCATCAAAAATTGTCTACATTAAAGTTGGAATTTTTATTATGATATTCATAAGTTTTTAAATAACCCCTTAAGCAGTATTAAAAATTTAGGAGGATAGCCAGAAGATTTATTTTTAGATTTCAATTGATTTAAAATAATTGAATATTTTTAATAATCTTTTGTTGTTAAACTCTTGGATAGTATGCAGTTTTCTTTGCTTTGAAGATAATAATTTTACATTTAATATTTTAATTTTCTAGATCTAATGGAATTTTATATGAGTTTATAAATCGCTTGTTTATAAATTAGAGAAGATTTTTCTATTTGCGTGGAATTGTAGATGGATTATATTTTCTTGTTAGTTTTTTGATCATGATAGAGTCAAATGAGTTAAAAGATTTCTCCAATTAATTATGAAATCCAAAATGATTCAATACCATGTCAATATAAATTTAATATTGAAATAAACAATAAACAAATTTTAAAATAAGCATTTATTGAAAAAGGATGTTTACTTTTAAAAATTATTAGAATGATATATGGATACAGAAATATATTAAAAACAAATATCTGTTAAAGATTATAGTTATACATTCCACACCTACACTTTTTCTTGTCCAAAAACAGAGCATAATATTTTTTTCTTGTTGCAAATTACCCCAACAATAAAAAATATTTATGAGATAAATTTTAAGCGTATTCCCAAAAAAAAAAAAACAAGAAGAGAATCTGCTGGACTAGAACTAGCCACTGTTAGTCCATCAAAAAAAAATTAAATTAAAAATGTTTACTAAACCCCGAAGGTTTTCTTCAATTTTAAACCTGATATAATTAAAAAAGGTAAATATATGTATATGTAAAAATAGAATGTTAAAGCTTTACAATTTATTCTGAAACAACTTTCTTCTCTCAAAATTTTAAAGTTCTTACTAAAAGAGTGCCGGAAGCAGAAAAATCTTGCAAAATTTTTTTTTCAATAAATTTAGTTTTCATTTTCCAGTATTTAAACGTTTTTAGATTGACAAAATGTTAAACGAATCCTGAGAAATACACATTTGAAAATAGTACTTATTAAAATTTTGAGGAGCTGTAGTTCCGTAATAAGTAGGGCTGCATATAATAGTCATTCCACAGCATTTAATATTTTTAAAGACCTATGGTTCAAATTTCATTGCACTAGCTTTAATGATGTAAAAATTTTGTAAACAAGCAGACGGAGGAACGGACAGAGCGAAACTAACTAGCAAAACTAGAGGTTCGGTTGCTTAGAGAGTAAGAGTATATAAAATATGCTGTAAATACGAGAGAGTGTTTCGCATCCCACACGGAAGATTTGAATTCCACACACGTTGTAATAATAATTCCCCCTTACGACATTTACACCCATACCTGGTAAAGAAAAGCTATGTAATTAGCCACAGAATTATGTGGCTGGGGAATAAACTATAAACAAAAAAGTTTTTTTTTTAAAGTGTACTAAAAATTAGTTTTTAATTATTAGGAGAAAAAGACACTAAAACACATTTAAAATCGTGATTTTAAAAAAAAAATAAATAAATAAAAATTAAATTAAATTCATTAAATTTTATTAAAATACACATTTCTAGAATAATGGAGAAAGCTCCAACTTCTAACAAAATGTCTAAACTAAAATGTATAAGATCAAAATGAAGTTGAACTTTTAATCTGTTGGATAAGAAATTGAGTTCAATTACACCGTCGATAAAATAATAAAATATCGACACTCAATAACAAAAAATTTAAGGACACTTTTCGGAAAAACCAAGATTAGAAACATTAGATACAGAAATTTCAAGTGATTTATACTATAAAACTAATTAGATTGAAGAATTTTAAAATAAAAATTTTATCATTTACCATAAATTTAAAATGAATTTTATATTTACCATAAAAATAAAAACATAAAAAGTCTATCATTGCAAATTAACGAATTTTCTTATTTTGTTTATAATATTTAAATTCTTCCGACGGACACAACTGAAATTATATTCAACGAATTTCTATTTTTAATAAAACCATATGTATTTTAATTTTAAAACGGCATCAAAACATCAATTTATCAATAAACTATAATATGTACATCATCCATACAACATTAATAGACAAAAAAATATTGATTGATAAAAAAATATGTATCTTAAGATACATGGATGATATTTTCATTGAATATCATAATAATTCAAAAAAACAAAAAAAAAAAACATTTATTAAATACAACAAATTAGAACAGAAAAATATACAAAAAAAAAAAAAAATTCTTAAAAATTTCTACATCCATATGATGAAAATATCAAATTGATTGCCGTAATAGCTGCTATCTGTATAATATAATAATAAAGTGGGTGGTTGAAAATTTTCTTAAAAACTAGTAAAAACAAAAAAAAAAATATTTTTAGTTGGGCAGGAAATTCTTTAACTTGTAAATTAATTTGTTGTCATTTATTTATTTTTGTTTTGCTGTTTGTTGCAAATACATTGTTGCTGTCAACATATTAAGTGATGCGACAGATGGACTATTTAATTGATTTCATCTTTACACACAATAATAAAAAAAAAAAAAAAAAAATTAAACTTTTAGATACTTGGTTTTATGTTATTAAGTTATTATCGTTTTGGCCCTATAATAAAACTTTTGTTCTTGTTGTTGTTGCATGAATTTTGTTGAATGTTATATTATAGTGTAATTTATCTTCAAAATGTTTTTTTTTTTTTTTTTTGTATATTATAGTTATATGTTTTATGATTTTTTCGAAATTCGTGACGAATGAAAATATTCTCTTAAATTTTATTAGAAATAATTAGAATTGGTTCAGGATTGATATGTTGTAAGTGAAAATCTGAGTAATTTTTCTTATTTTTTGTATTTTTATTTTTTTCTCGAATACACCATATGAAATTAATTGTTGAATATCAAATAGTCGGGACATTTGAACTTATAGTAATGGTACAATTGAAATAGATACATACCTATATAATAATATATTGAATGTATGAAATTTTTAAAGATTCTTGGTATGAGATTAAAACATTATTGAGTGAAAAATGTTATAAAATATTGATTGAAATTATACATTAAGAAAAGTTAATGTTAAACAAACAATATTAATGATTGAATCATTTAATTTAATATTTTTATTTTGTAATAAAATTTGGTATAATATTATGGTACACCAGATTGATTTAATTGACAGACATTTATCTAATAACTTTATTTTGGTTTTTCTTTTAATTTTTCACACATATATAAATTCCCCATATAAGGATAAATTGAGATAAAGTAATTTTCAAAGTTTATTATAGTGTGGAAGAATGGAAGATGTTTGTGAGTGTGTATATGATTGTACATCGAAATATTTTGTGTTCTAATTAAATAGCTGAAATTTGACAAGTGGATTCTCATCAATGGGATATAAGTCTAAAAAAATGTTTGACTAGATATGACAAAGACAAGCGGGAACATCGAAAATCCTTGGAAGAGCTGGACAAGCTGTATATCATTCAAACTTCTCATATAAATTTAATCATCTTAAATTTTCGCGTAAGTAATAGCTCCAAATTTTTTTTAGGCATCAAAAGAATCTTTCTTCTAGTAAAAATATTATATTTAAATCTAAAAATTATTACACATTTTAATGCAAAAGTCGTGACAATTGCGAAATGTTGTTTTTTTTTTTATTTACCCCTTCAAAACCCTTTGGTTGTACTTATCAATATAAAATAAGAGTATATATAACTTATAAAATTGATTTAAATACTTTATTATAACGATTTAAGTTTTATACAAAAATTTTTGTATTCCGGCAAATTTTAAGAAGGGTCCAACCACCAGGTTAGTGTTCCAACAAAAACTAAAAGTTAAAAGCTTAATAGCTTAAAAACGATTTAATACTTCTTTCTGTTTCAAAATCTTCTTTCTATTAACTTTTGGATAAAGTTCCAGGATTACGCTTATAGGAAGCTTTCAAACTAATTTGTGTATTCTTTTAATTGATCTTATGAACATACCACGCGTCCGATATGATTTGAAAACCTCAATAGTTTTGCTTGAACTGGGTAAATCGGTGATCGGGAATGTTAATTGGTAAATGGCCCTCTTTCGATTGATTTGTCAATTACCTTTTTCATGTAAGTTAATTGTTTTCTTTGAATTAATTAATGTTATTGATTTTTCTGGAATCGTTCTTCCTTGAAGTGATCGGCGAATCAATTTAAATTATGCATTATCAGTTATTTTGTTTTTCAATTGCATTAGAGTATAGCAAATTTATACTGAATTATAACGAAAACGGAAACATAGTCGATCGCCCAGTTTATCGAAAATCTTTGGAAAAGCTGAACAATCTGTATATCACGCACTCTTCTCATATACATTTAATCATCTTAAATTTTCGTGTAAGTAATAGCTTTAAATTTTGTTTAGGTATCAAAAGAATCTTTGTTCTAGTAAAAATATTATATTCAAATCTAAAATGATTACACATTTTAATGCAAAAGTATAGTGACAATTGCGACATGTTTTTGTTTTCACTTACGCCTTTGAAACCCTTTGGTTCTACTTACCTATGCCTTGTTTATCTTTTGAAGTATTACAATTTTTAAAGTTAAGAAATAATATTTCCATAATATTTATTATTTTATATTTGGAATATATCTGGAGTCCCATATGTAAAATATAAAAAGCACCCTTATATTAATATTGTTCTATCAAGCCAAAGAATTCACACTTTAAGAAGTTTCCAAATATACCTTAAATGTAAAATCACAATGAAATTTTGTTGTAAAAATATAAACCAAATTAATTTAAAATTGCAAATATGCATGACGCAAAAAATGAAGTTCTGCCGTAAAATTTCTTATCTATTCGACATTTTGTTTACAAATATAAACCTCTTAAATTCAAATGATCTTTAATAACCTTTTAAAAAGATTTATTTTCTTTATAATTAGATTATTGATTCTGAAAAATATCATATCATTCTGAAAGATATCACATAATCAATATCAAATTTCTTAAAATGCAAATTCTTCAAAAAGTTAAATTTAAATAATATAAATTTTTATGTGTATTAACACTAGAATACTAATTTTATTTTTCAAACATTAGTACTAAATATTAGTGGAATTGACTAACATGCCAAAAAATCCTTGCTTAACAGAGTTAATCTGTTTTTATTTGCTAAAAATTTTAATAAGGTAATTTTTGAGGACACATAAAGAAAATAATTTGTTATTAAACTAAAAAACTAAAAAAATAAAAGATAAAAAAAATAGGAATTCTTCCCTTATAGACTTCTAAAAAAAATCAATGAGATCGATGATTCCACTCCACATACTGTGTAGCTTTACTCTGAGCAAATATATGCGCCTAGCAATATATTACTTTGCTGAAGATGAACTGCCAGCCCCTACAAATCTTTACTTTCTTAGAGGACGTATTCTTGACAAAAGTATTATAAGTGAAGGCAGAATCCACAACCCGTAGTAATCGGAAGAGCACAATACATCTACATCAAAAGATCACAGTGTAATTTATATATCTGTTAAATAATAATCTAATGTAATGACCCCATACTCACAACTCGAAAATCAGAACACTTACCTAATAACTATGTCTATACTTTAAAAGGTACAGATTTATACTGAAAAACTATAAAAAATATCAGAACGATTTATTTGAAAAATCAGAGGGAGATAGAGAAGGAGAGAGAGAGAGAGGGAGTAAAAAATGTATTAATAGTCGAATCGACTAACATTATTATTCTAGAGTTTAAATTCCTCAATCAATAATTTGTCAACAATTCTAAAAATTATAATTTTATTTATTAATTAAACTTTGCATTGAATGTAAAACAATGGTACCCTAATGTAACAATCAAAATTTTTAGATGACTACTATATTCTTAAAAAAAAAAATTCCAAGAATAAACTTTTAAATGAAAATAAAACTAAATACGCAATTCTAGTTCAAAATTTACTAATCCGCTAACTCATACTTAACTTACCCAAATTTACCAATATGTACTCTCAAAACTGAAAATTTTAAATTCGTATTTGACCTTTTAGAAACCTTAAAAATAAAAGAAAAAAAAAAAAAAAAAAAAAAAAAAAGAGAAAGAAAATAAAATATTTTCAATTAAAAATTAAAAATTGTTTTTGCCAACATTTTTACATTTTCGGAAGTGAAATGAAAAAAAAAATTTAAGGTTTGTCATGTCATGTTTCAATATACTCGTAAATCGTATAGGTACATTTTCTTTTAGTTCTTTTACTTTTGTCTCTTGTCTCTTTCTAATAATTACGGATTATTAAACATTAAAAGAAAAAAAAACAAAATATATAACAAAAATTAATTAAAAACAAAAAGAAGAAAATACAACAAAATATTTTACAATCATAATCTATAATCATTTATATATAAAATATTACACCATCTTAGAATATCAAATGGTTTTAAAATAGTACATGTTATACTACTATTACCATCATTTACTTGTAAGTATGTATTTTAAAAACAATTTTGAAAAGGTAGCAAAAACGTAATGACACCTCGTATTTTTTTTTTTGTTTTTTTGTTTTTTTCTTTTATTACTAATAATTTTCCGATTTTCATTTATGGTATTTTGCCAATTTTCTTTTACTTTTGTGTTTTGTATGTTTTTTTTGTTTATTTTCTTGATTCAATATTAATTGCACAATCGAATTAAACTGGATTCACTATACATATTTAGTTTACACTTTTTACAATATATTAAAAAAAAAAAAAAAAAAGTTCAGCAATCTTGTTAGATCTTGAGCTTAACCTTAAAATAAATATAATCAAAAAAATTGGAAAAAAAAAAAAAAATAAAGAAAACTACAAAAAGTTATCGAAAAAATTGGTGTTCAATTCTCGGCCATTTTAATATTTACCAAATATGGATGAATGGAATGTAAACTGTGCCAATATAATAGAAGATAATATAAAAAAAAAAAAAAAAAATTGGCATTGGTATCAGAGAACAAGAACATTTTTCCTCATGACATGCATTAAAACAAAAATTGCACATTTGATCTCTTTTTAGTTGAATATTAAAGTCCATGGATCCCAATATACCTTTTCTAAATTTTCTATAACAAAACAAAAACAACAATCATTTTTTTTATTTTTTTTTTTTTTTCCTTTTTATTTTAGGTTATTGGACTTTATTCCTGATTCTGTGATTCTTTTTTTTTTTTTTTGTATAATAAAGTACGATCTTATTGAAATTGGAGTGCATTATTGGTTCACTTATCTTTTAAATGTTCTTGAAGATGATTCTCTATTTTTTTTTTTTTATTTGTGTTTTATAATATGGTTTTCGCAATGGTATAACATAAATTTGTGGTTAAATTGTGTGACCAAAGAGTTCATTTTTTTTTTTTTTTTTTTGATTATTAACTTCTTTTGTATCTTTTCTTGTTATTATATTGTTGTTGTTGTCGTTTGTTGTTGTCATTATTGTATTGATTTTTTATAATATGTTGCAAGATACTTTGACTGCCACCTCACTGTTGGAGAATTATTTTTTTGTTTGTTATTTTGTGTGTGTATGTGTTTGTGTTTTTTTTTTAAAGCAATTTTTTGTGTAATATGTGTACTGAATGTGATGCTCATGATTTTATTTTTGTTTTTATTGATTTTTTTTTTTCTTTTTTGTGATCATACTGTCATTTAAAACAGTGCACAACTAAACAAAAAAAAAAAAGGAACAATAACAAAATTAAAAATTATTATACTACTCAGAAAATCGAGCAACAATCCATGTTTAGTAAATTTAATTTTTTTAGTTTTTTTATTTTTTTGCTGTTTGAAACAAAAAAAAAATTGCCTTTTTTTTGATTTTGTTTTAATTTTTTTGTTTGTTTTGAAACATCAAACATTGACAATGAACATTAAAACAAAAAAAAAAAATAAAATAAAAAATGAAACAAAAATATTTCACATAGGTACATATTATATAGGTTTTAGAAGTGAAATATATGAGGATGTTCAAGAAATAAGATTAACACGAACATAAGAATGACATTATCGGCCTTTTGTTTGCCATTTTCATATGGCATCTCTAAATAGTGATAGGCAAGAAAAAAAAAAAAAAAAAAAAAAAACAAAATTATATTAACAATCGCGCACTCTTTTAGATTCCCTTATTTTTCCATGTTCCATAACCATATCCTATAGTAATGCTTGAAATTTTTTTTTTATCACGTATTATAATAGTCATTATTGTTTTTTTGAGTTTGTGGTCCTTTTTTTTTTAAATTTTGGTTTTAAATTGGTTCAAAATATGCTCAATACTCATACTTGTATGATTTTATTTTTGATTTTGTCATTTTTATTTATTATTATTGGAAAATTTTCCGGAGAGTTTTATGAAATTTTCAAAAATTTTGGTTATGTGTGGAGAATTTAAATGACAAAAACTAAAACCAGAAATGGAAATAGGATTTTTAGTAAGTGTTATTGAAAATTTAATGTTGTAAAATATGGCGTGTACTACTTTCTTAAAATTTAATTGGTTGGAAAGCTGTGAAGTTATGTATTGATATATATCTTGCAGCTTAAGTTATTTATTTTAAAAGTAGTCTTGTACAGCCCTTTATTTAATATTTTGAACCCTATAAAATTGAAATTATAACGAGGAAGAATACAGTTGCCTTTGTTAACTCTTAGATACCCGTACGAACCGTTAGTATGTTCACAGCCACTCTGTCTACAATATTATTTTTTTAATATTTTAGTATTTTAAAATAATTTGGGTGAATTTTATAATTTCTAGAACTTATGGGTTGTACATATATTCAAACTATATGTTTATATGCACATTCTTCTAAGGCAGATTCTAACCTTCCACATAACGATTATGAATCCAAAACTTTTTCAAATATTCTATAGTACCATTTAATACTAAGCGGTAAATGTATATTAAATTTACTTAGTACAAAATAGTAAATATAATTTTAAATATTATATTATATTATATTTAAATATTCCATTGACAGAATAATTTCTTATAAGTACAATAAAATACATATATGTATGTATATACGGCGCTATATAATATATATCTATACTTTTATCATTCATTCACTAGTGACATATACGATATGTAAATAAACATGATATTATATAAGTATGTATATATATTAATATCATATAAATAAAAATTCTTCTAGCAACCGTTATGTTGTTTATTTATTTACATTTTTATGTACTACGCATTATATCCTCAACAATTTCAAATTATCGAGTAAAACAAAATGGAAAAAATTCGTTAAAGAAATTTGTTAGAAAATTTGAAAAAATCAAGTAACACTTTCGTCAATTATAAAGTAACCCTATATTATTAAAAAAAGTTGTTAACAGAAGTAAGAGTATAATGTGGAGCTTTGTGTATTACTTCAAAAAAATTTTAACAGGTGTTCAAGTTACAGGTGTTTAAAAATAGGAAATTTTCAGTTTTTGACCCCTTACAGCTCCTAAACGGGGGGTGATACAAAAAAAATTTCTGAAATGACTCATACTTATTTTCAATGATCTAACTTCTGTCAAAATTTCAAGTTTCCAACTTAAACCGTTTAGGAGATAGAAGGGTTGAAGGATTTCGCAAAATTTGAGTTTCACATAACGGTAAATTAAGACACCGTTCGCCACAAATATATATTAATTGTATATATACTTTTAAAGCTAATGAAAGTAGTCATCGTTTGGCGTTTTCAAAATGAAGATATACCTTATACAACTTGTGCTATAACAATTTAAATATAGAGCTTTTTTGAACCTTTGGGGAGCTGTAGCTCCGTAACGGGTGGGGCTACAAAAAAAAGTTATAAAAAATAAAATTAATATTTTTGTGAGATCTATCAGCAGTTAAAATTTCATAGCTCTATTGCAAAAAAAATGTCTGGATCTAAAAGTTAGGTGTTCGAGAGCTACCCTAAGGCTTGGTCCAAACTCAACCAAAAAAAATAGGGAACCTACAAATTATTCCCAAAATATTTTGTGTAAATTTCAAGATTCTAGCTTTCTTAGTTTTTGAGTTAGCGTGCTGACGGACGGACGGACGGACGGACATGGCTCAAAAGTCTTAGAATTTTTTTCTGATCCGATCCATATCTTTGAAGGTATATCTAGCTCGCTTATTTCGAGGTGTTACAAACGGAGGAGTAATTTTATTATACCCGATGCTATCGTACGGGTATAATAAAGACAAATTACGGTTGACAAACACCATATCTCAAAACTCAACTGCTGGAAAAGTTGAATTCGGGTTTTTTTTTTGTTAGCATAGCATAGCATAGCACTTTGAATAGCATTTTCTTATTTTGTTTAATTTATGCATAGATACACAATGCGTAAAAATTTACAGTAATATATTAAAAAAAAGGACACAAGTGCTTAAATGCCGCTGCTTCAGACAATAGTTCTTAAATTCAAACGCAGGTCAAATCGCATTCAAATAAATAATATAACTTTATATATAAAAAATTAATTGCAGCAGCTGGCCCAAATTTCTAACAAATAAAAATAGTCTATAAAATATGAACCACTATTTTCTATTTTCGTTAGCTTACAACGAAAGACATTAATTTATATGATTGTTTCATTTTGCAAAATACCTTTTTTTCCCTTTAATTTTATTGAGAGCGTATTACTGCACAACATTCTAACTTCCTCCAATAATGTTTTTTGGCTAAAATTTCACATATATTGGTAGTTAATGACTGAGAAATTCAACTAGAAATATTGGTATTGTTAGCAAAAAACTTTTATTTTATAACTGTTGGATTCAGAATTTGTCATAATGTTATTTGATTATGCATTTCCGTCTCTACAAAATCTTTGTGAACTTTATTTCTATATTTCAATTAAAATTTCTCTTGCTCTTTCTTGCTTTCAAATTTACTCTTCAGTGTTATTGACTGTTAAGCACTAGAAAAGGTAATTGAACTCCTAAATCAAATAAACTAAACCTGGTATCAATTGTAATAAGTAATAAAATTTTACTAAACTTTAAATCATCTTGTCATAAAATACTAAGTTGAAATATTTTTTAAATGGACATATTTTTATATTTTCTTTACTTCTTCACTTTCTTTTCATCTCTAAGTTTTAGCTTTTTTTTGCTTAAATCATGACATGAAATTATAATTTTACAATCAAAAAATAAAACAAAACAAAAAAAAAAAAATATGTTTCATTAACTTTTGCTGCAATATTTTAATTTTCGATTAATCCTAAATCAAATTTAATGTACAAATAATTCCCATTTCATGAAAATGAAGAATCGAATTTTTACTATTTTTGCCACTCAAATCTTTTATTATAAAATAATGTTGCAATAACATACAGACGATTCAAGAGATAAATTTGTTTTTAGCTTGCCTCTTCCTCTTCTTTTCCTTTTTTTTCGATTTGGATGTTTTTTTTTTTTAGTTTTTGCACCAATCGTATAAAAAAAAAAATGGCTATCAATTTGACGCGATTGAGATTGAACTCTGTTAAAAATAGCTGCTAAAGCGCAATCAAAGTAATATAAAAGAAGATGGTTACATTAACAGTAAAAGAAGAAGCAGCAGCAGCAGCAATAACAGCAGCAAAAATATATATTATAGATGATGATCCTCATCGTCTTTTTGGGACAACAATTTAATAAAATAAAAAATAAATATATACAAGAAACAAATTTAAGGAATAAAAAACGTAATAAAATAAAATAAGAAGAAAAGTCAGAGATTGGCAATGAATTGGCAACAGTCAACAGTAGAAAAAAAAAAAAAACTTTGTTAACTCTGCGCCATTATAATTTAATTCAGATTTAGCAAACCAAAAATAAAACAAAATTCAAAATTGTATCTACAGAATATTGTTAAAGTGTATAATTTTAGTTTGATTTTCCATTTTTTTTAGTTTTTAGTTTTTTTTTGAGAATTTTTAAGTTTTTGAATTGCAGCAGCAACATTTATTGCACGTATTGGACACATTTTAAATGAATCAATGATTTAATCTTTCTTTTTAATTTTTTGTTCTTTTTTTTTGTTGTTTTTGTAAGTAATAATTTTTGTAGATCGAATCTTAAGGTTTTAAAAATGAAAATTATCTTCTAGAGTTCCTTCTCTTTCACTCTGTTTTAGTTGAAGATCAATGATGCATTACATTCATAAAATGGTATACATTATTGTTGAATTTGATTTTTGTTTTATGTTTCTTTTCTTAGTTGTTTTTTAATACAAAAAAAAAAGAAAACAAGAACTTAAAACTATTATTTGCTCATTCATCATCCAAATACGATCAGCAAAAAAATAAAAAAAAAAGGAGCAAAAGTCAGAATTAAAAGAAAAATCACCCAATAAACCTCAAAATAGATATTATGCAACCTTTTACGTTAAATTTTTTATGATGAACTCACTTAATTTTACTTAAATTTGAAACATGTTCTTATCTTTCTTAGTTTTTTTCTTCTTAACTTTTTCTTTAAACATTTTTTTTTTTTTTTAAATAAATTGACAGAGAAGCATAGGATATGATGGGTTATAGAATTGCATATTTATAATGAAACTAGTAAACCATCGCGTGTTGATCTTAAATAACTTTTTGTTTTTCTTCTGTTTCTTGGGAAGATGAACATAACAAGAATTTTGCACGATCACAAATGAAAAATTTAAAAAAAAAATTTTTATTACAAGTTACAAGCTTTTTTTTTTTGTTTTTTACTTTTTTGGAGGGTAAAGATTATTTTTCTGACATTTTCTGGTCAATTTTCAACCATTTTGATTTTTATGATTACATTTTAATATGTACAAAATGATCATTGAAAATTTATTATATTAATATTTTAAATTTATTTGTTTATTAGGTTCTGATAATTATTATATACGTGATCTTTGGTAATTTCGAAATAAAATCCCTATCTAAAAAAGTTTATTTTTATTAAGTTTATATCATGTTGTTTTAGTTTCGATGTTTTGGTTTAAATATTAAACATTAAATCATAATCACTTTAATATAATTTCGATGAATTATCTTATCTGAACTTATTGGTCTCTTATTTGATTTAGACATGGATTCGTTTGTTATTTTAGATTTTGAATAATTGAGTTTTAAATTATTAAAAAATATTAGGAGCTGGGGGATCTCCGGGATAGTGTTGAATTTTAACCCAACCGAAGCCATTCCCTTTAAAATCAGACTTTAGAATGAGACCTTTAATATATAGTGTACAATTTAGTTTTAAAGATAATGATGTGGGAATGATTCCTTTTGAACTGAGATTTAGAATTATGGAGAATGAGTAAATTTTCATCTAACCTATAATTTTGATTGGGATTACAATTCTTTTTGTTTTAATTTCTTTGACATTAGAATGCTTCTAAAAAATCAAAATCAATAATTCATAATAGAAAATAATTTTTGGAATCGTTCTTTTATCCAAACCGCTTCGAAATATACTGATTTATAATGTTTTTCCTTCATAGTTTCATAAGTATTATTATAACCTTATTACTTTAAAATGGTTGGGTGTATGAATTTTAATTTGCTATTGGATATTTATTTAAATTCATCATCTCAAGTTAAATAACTCATTATTTTTGTATTACTATATACATTGGTAAGGATAATTCTAATGTTTATGTGTATCAAGTGAATTATATTTCTAAATACTAAACAAATCAAAGCTAAAATTTAACAAGGAAATGTAATTTGAATCATTATAGGTACTGATTGTATTTAACTATGTATATACTTTAGATATTCCTTGGCCATAAAATACTATTTTAACTATTGTATATTGGCAAATTATATAACTGATATTTGAATATTTGAATTTGATATTTGAAAAGAAGAGTTAGAACAAAGGTAATTCAAGAGTTGTTGACAAGATAATTTTATCTTGACTTATCCTAAATAAACGTCTAATACTAAAAGAGACTAAACTGATTACTCGTCTCTCTAAATGATCATATCATCCCAATTCCCAATATCATAAAATATCTGGTAAATTACCTTGATGCTAAATTGAATTGGAAAGATCAAGAAAATCGAAGATTCATAAATCACTATGGTCGCAGATTGTTTACAAATTTGGGAGTCCGTTAATAAAAATTTTTTCAAAACGAAGTACTAAGAAGTGTTGTTACTGCTCTTTAGTTTATAAAAAAACAGTAACATTTACAAATATTTGGTAGTCGAGAATCGAGATATGCATTTCTGATGCATTCAAGAAAATCGAAGAAACATTTAAGGAGACTTTATGATCATATAAACTATGGTTGGTTTTAGTTGAAATTGTTGAAATAATTCCAAATTTATAGTTTTATTTTTATTTTTCTAGAAATTAGCAAATTTAAATATGTATTTTACTTCATTTACAATTTATTTATATCTAAAATCAAAAGATTTCAACCCTAAAATCTATAGTATATGGATCTCATAAATATTTTTAATTTCTAATAAATTTTAATAGTTATAATTAACCTTTCCTTAACCTCCATTTAATCTTTTTATTAAAAAACGAGGAAGAATACAGTTGCCTTTGTCAACTCTTAGATACCCGTACGAACCGTTAGTATGTTCACAGCCACTCTGTCTACAATATTATTTTTTTAATATTTTAGTATTTTAAAATAATTTGGGTGAATTTTATAATTTCTAGAACTTATGGGTTGTACATATATTCAAACTATATGTTTATATGCACATTCTTCTAAAGCAGATTCTAACCTTCCACATAACGATTATGAATCCAAAACTTTTTCAAATATTCTATAGTACCATTTAATACTAAGCGGTAAATGTATATTAAATTTACTTAGTACAAAATAGTAAATATAATTTTAAATATTATATTATATTATATTTAAATATTCCATTGACAGAATAATTTCTATAAGTACAATAAAATACATATATGTATGTATATACGGCGCTATATAATATACATCTATACTCTTATCATTCATTCACTAGTGACATATACGATATGTAAATAAACATGATATTATATAAGTATGTATATATATTAATATCATATAAATAAAAATTCTTTAAGCAACCGTTATGTTGTTTATTTATTTACATTTTTATGTACTACGCATTATATCCTCAACAATTTCAAATTATCGAGTAAAACAAAATGGAAAAAATTCGTTAAAGAAATTTGTTAGAAAATTTGAAAAAATCAAGTAACACTTTCGTCAATTATAAAGTAACCCTATATTATTAAAAAAAGTTATTAACAGAAGTAAGAGTATAATGTTGGAGCTTTAATTTTTGTGTATTACTTCAAAAAAATTCTAACAGGTGCTCAAGGTACAGGTGTTTAAAAATAGGAAATTTTTAGTTTTTGACCCCTTACAGCTCCTAAACGGGGAGTGATACAAAAAAAATTTCTGAAATGACTCACACTTATTTTCAATGATCTAACTTCTGTCAAAATTTCAAGTTTCCAACTTAAACCGTTTAGAAGATAGAAGGGTTGAAGGATTTTGCAAAATTTGAGTTTCACATAACGGTAAATTAAGACACCGTATGCCACAAATATATATTTATTGTATATATACTTTTAAAGCTAATGAAAGTAGTAATCGTTTGGCGTTTTGAAAATGAATATATACCTTATACAACTTGTGCTATAACAATTTAAATACAGAGCTTTTTTGAACCTTTGGGGAGCTGTAGCTCCGTAACGGGTGGGGCTACAAAAAAGTTATTAAAAATGAAATTAATATTTTTGTGAGATCTATCAGTAGTTAAAATTTCATAGTTCTATTGCAAAAAAAATGTGGGGATCTAAAAGTTAGGTGTTCGAGAGCTACCCTAAGGCTTGGTCCAAACTCAACCAAAAAAAATAGGGAACCTACAAATTACTCCCAAAATATTTTGTGTAAATTTCAAGATTCTAGCTTTCTTAGTTTTTGAGTTAGCGTGCTGACGGACGGACGGACGGACGGACATGGCTCAAAAGTCTTAGAATTTTTTTCTGATCCGATCCATACCTTTGAAGGTATATCTAGCTCGCTCGTTACAAACGGAGGAGTAATTTTATTATACCCGATCCTATCGTACGGGTATAAAAATTCATTATAATTCCTAGGAAATTTAAAACATACGTATAGTTAACAACTTCTATAAAAAATTAATATTTTTAATTGAAAATAAAAATATAATTAATTTAATTAAAGTTTTTACACCTATAATTATAAATTATTCATATTAGAATTGAATATCACCCCTTCGTTACCTGGTTTTTTTTTAATAATAATTTAAAACAAAAAAATGCACTTTTCATTAAAAAAAAAAACGTCTTTTAATAGGCCTATTGTTCTTCTGATACCCTCATTTTAATTAAAAAAAAAGAAATAAAATAAACTCTTTAAAATGAAAATGAATAATATAAATTAGTTACTTAGCAATTTAATTACATAATTAAAATAATGTTTCTTTAATACTTGGCATAATAATTAGTACCATTTTATACAATTGCAAAAAAAAACAATTAAAATTCACGCATTTTAATGATAGAAAGAGACAAAAGAAAAAAAAAATTCTTTTTCTTTACATTTTCACCTTTAAAATACACCTGCATTACAACTACAAACAAAAAACAAATGGGAATAAAATTGAAAATAACAATTGCAAATATTTGAAATTACTAAAAATGAATTAAATACAATTCAAGTTTCTTTGCCCCTTGTTTTTCATTTTGCGTTTTTTGTCCTGTTTTTTCTTGGTTTTTAAAAAAAAAAACAAAAAAAACTTCCCACTATTGCATACATTTTGTAACCATTATTCAATAATGGCATTAATCAAAAAAAAAAAAATTTATATAATTTTCTCATCGTTTGAAAAACTTTTCTTTAAAACATTTACATAAATTTAAAATAATTTCATTGCACTTTTAAGAATCATTTTCTGGTCTCATAATATTTTAAAGAACATGTTTTCTTATATATTTATTTACTTATTTTTTAACTCTGTCCAATACGTCCATAACTTTAATCTAAATTAAAGACCTTTCAGGGCCATAACTTCCAGCATGACTTTTCGTTTCTCCCTTCTGTAGTTAGTCACATTCACTGAGTTTTGCTTCAAAACTATTTAGATACTTAGATCTGTAAAAATCTTAAAATATCATTGACTGTAAGTCAAACATGTACGACTAAACCGCCACCAATAGAAACTAATCATTCTAAGGTATATCTAAGAAGAAAAAATAAAAAAAAAACAAGACAAGGTTGAAATACTTTATTAGAGTATCTATATACTATTGCACATATAAATGTACTACGGTATCAGTTTTTCATTTTTCTTTCTTAAATGAACCAGCATGACCAAGGATGAATCAGAACCAGATACAGAAGTAATTTGCTGTAAATGTTATAACACTACACTCCCTCGGTATTTACACCATATTGTATACGCTCTTACCCACTAGGCCCTAGGGCACCGAGGCCCCTATTACAAATTTATTAAATTAACTGATTTCCTGGGTACTTTTCTTTACCATATTTCCAAAATTTTAAAAAAGATAACAATCTCTTAAGAAAAAATGTAATAAATTGCCTTTAGTATTCACATCTTATATTGGATTATCTTCACTTAGCTTAATTTTCTTTAAAATACTTAAGTTTAGTATTTAAATTATCTATATGATGATTTGATTTTAGTTATTTTTTTGAAAATCAACTTTTTTTGAGTTATGCCAAATTATATTTGAATTTATTTTTATCACTTCAGTTCTTTTAAGCACTTTAAAAAAAAAAACACTTTCACTTTGTCTGTCCGTCGTACAACGACATCGTAGAACAACGTCGTAGTTCTCTGTATAAAAAAATTAATGTTGTAGAACAACTTTTTTAAGTGTTCCATCCATTACGATACTACAGCCCTTCGATGTCTACAAAAGGCCTATATCGAAATGAGTATGTATATTTCAGGTTCTGTTTAATTTTTTTTTTTTTTTCAATCTATAGAAACGACAAAGGACATAACATTTTTTATTTTTATAAATTATTATAAAATTTTTTGGCAATTTAGTATTTAAATTTACTCTTATATGAAAATGACTGTTATATTTCGGTTCCTTCATATCTCTGTATCCATTTTAGGTATACAACCTTGAATGGAAGACAGATCTTTTACGAGTAGTATAAGTTATCTCAGAATTTTTTTTTCTACTGCCCCATGTTTCAGAGGTTCCATTTTTAAATACCTGTAAGTTGGAGATCTGTTTAAATTTTTTTAATGTAAAATGCAATGTAAAATGCAAAAATGAATGCCTCAAAATTATAGTTTTGCATTAAGCGTTTTAAGTCCTTAAAATTTTCTTACAATTTTATCCTATATATAAAATTCTAAAAAACATTACAATTAATGTTGTTATAAGTTACAAATTTCTAAACTTTACTGTCTTTATTCTTTTTATTTATTTTTAATATTATATCTTTATTCTTTTTGAAAATGGGCCTCTTAAAAACCCTTCATTTTACATTCTCCCTCGTTTTAAAGTTTTTCTTTCCACGCATATAAAATTCGCACACACAGATCTTACATATACGTGCAAAGCAGTTTTTCTTTTTATTTCTATTTCTTTTTTTCTTTAACAGTGAAATTAACAGTGCGTGCATAATTTATACCATTTCAAGTCTAAACATCTTATCATTGTAACAAAATCAAAATGATAAAATTCGACATATTTGAAAAATGTTGTCCTATGTTGAAGTAGAAAATAATACAAAAGCCAAACTATGAATGAGAAATAAAAATCCCTCTAGCGATTTTTTTTTTTAATTTCAAATGTTTTATAGGAAAAGTTTAACTTTTTCTTAAGTTATGGAATAAAAAAATTATTTGCTTGTAGTAAATAATTTTCATATTACAAATTTTACTATAGAAAACTATGCTATAAGAGTAAGTAATTTTAAATCAAAATTAATAGAATAGTATAAAATCAACAACCAAAGTACGGCTGTGTGACTTTTTTTTTGCACATTTCTGAGCAGAAAATTTAGTGTTTCAGCAAATATCAAAAAACTGACATTTGCGTAACGAATATATTTTAAAGAAAATCCTTGCTCCTCCTTAGAGCTTACAAGATCGATCTATTAAATAATTTTAATATTTTCAATATAGAATATCTTAAAAGTTGCTACTAAAAACTAATTTCCAAATTTGAAAATTTCTTTAAAATAAGGTTATATAGTAATTTTATAATATTGCCTTTGTTTTTTTTTTTTTTTTTTTTTTTTGGCTACTGAATATATTTTTATTAACTTATGATTTTTTTTTCTTTTAATTTAAACATCTGCTATTCTATTTTCTTTAATCCCCTCTTCAATTACGATGAAAATTACCTTCTAGGTATTTAACCTCAAAATATCAACAAAAGCACGAAAAAAAAATATTATTTATGAATTTATATTTTCTGGTAGCAGTTTATATTTTCTTTATTTCTTTTCACTCTATTTTTATTTCATCAGAAAATTGGGAGGTAACAACTACTCTATTCTGATAAGTCATAATTTCCACGATTCATACTCTGTTATTGGATGATAACTATTTTTTTTTTTTTTTTGTTTTTTTTGGGCAAAAATCTTGAATTTTCCTTATTAATAGAAAACCGAGGATTTATAATGAAAAATCTGCAACTGAAACCTCTCATCCCGCTATAGTCCCTCCGTAATATTATATAATCTATCGACTAAATAAAAAAAAAAAAAGAAAATAACTGACAAAAAAATAGAAGTGGTCACAATAGTATCATAAAAGATTCTACATAGATCGCAATTTCTGGTTACAGTTGAGTTAAAAAGAAAAAAAAAAAACTTTGATAAAAATTTGAAATGTAAGAAAGAGACAGAAAAAGTTTTTTATTATTTTATTTGTGGTCATATTATAGCCTAAATGGACATTATAACTCTTCAACATTGTATTTTTCTAGTTTTTCTTTGATTATTTTTGTTGCTCTACATGAAAAACTTTTTAAAACATAGGAAAATACTGAAGACTTTTGAGGGAAAAAAAACAATATATAAAAACACAATCAAAAATCAAAATCATAAAAAAAGAGGCAGCAAGAGAACAACAAAACAAGAACAAAAAAAATTACAAACAGAAAAAAAAAACAAAAACAACTTTAAAAAAGACGGTATAGAACCACCGCAAAATTCATCAGGTTTTCTTCGCCTAAAGGAAAAGGTAGTGGCGGTTAACAAAGGTTATATTTTTTCTTTCTTTTTTTTTTCTTAAATACTTATAAGAGTAGCTATAGTGAAACCTATTCCTTTGGTTATTTTTTTTTTGTTTTTTGTTTGTTATGAAATCGAAGACAATATTGCATTTTTAGTGCAATTTTTTTTTTTTTTTTACCTTGATAGTTGTATTGTTTAGGTATTTTTTAATTTTTTGTTTTGTTTTAATTTTTATTGAGAACAAAAAAAAAAGAAATTAAATACCAGAGGGGAATTGAGGCAAAATATAATTTTTTTAGATTATGTTAAGCAAATGATAAAAATCAAAAGCTAAAATGATTTCATAAACTATCATTACCATAAATTCGTGTTTACTCCGAAAAGTGATTGTAAAACATAGGGTAAATGGCTAAATACAAATTGTTTAAAATATTATTGTTTTAATGTAAAACATTTAATGAACCTGTCTAAGACTGATCAAAGGTTTAGAGACATAATCTGATAATAATTGATTTGGTGACAAAAACAGATACTGTCAGTTGTACTAAGGTCGTCCTTTTAAACATTTGAATATTGCTCATTTTTTTTTCGGAAATCGCTATCTAGAATTTTAGAATTCCAAAATGCTTACATAGTTCAAATTCTAAAAATATTTAAAATCTACTACAATTTTTTTTTTAATTCTCACAACTATAATTTAACAAGGCTGTATAGAAAATGAAAGATTTTTAAAGGTGTGAATTTAAAAACAGACGTTAAAAAACATTTTAGAATTGTGACTTTTTTTTGTAACTAAATTTTTTTAAGAACTGCTGAAAAAATGTTTAACAATTATTAATAGATCCTCTAATCAGTTTTAAAGAAACATCATATAATTAAGCTAACCCGTGCCATAACATGTTTATTACATATTAATTTTAAAAAATTTGTACAGGTATCCATTATCCAAGTTTCAGATGCCTAATTTTGCATTTTTGACATCTTTTGACATCTTATTCTTAAAAGCGTAAAAATGCTTAGTTAAGTCTAAAATGTTTATCGTTTTTCGATTGAAAAAATATCCAACAGAACTTTAATTATAAAAAATTTGAATTTAGGACTTTTTCAAGCTTTGAGAGATCTGTAGCTGATCTACGAGTGGAACTATTTCATTTCTTTGTCTCAACGGTGTAAATGTTTTCTAAAGAAACGATTTGCTTATTTGGCAGAGTAAACTAATAAAGTAATTTTTGTAAAATATTTTTTTTGGAAATAAACGTCACATTTTTTAATAAAAGTCTTTATTAAAAAATTCTAGATCCGATCCTTTTTATATTTTAAATTCTTTTTCTTTTTATTTAATTTTTTTGTGTTCTTCTGTGTTTTTTTTTTTTTTTGTTGTACTTATATTCATCTAGATTTTATTTGGAAAATTTACGATTTACTAAAGGCCCATCATTGCGCTAAAGAATGCACCTGAAAATTTATGGACGACTTTTGTTGAGGAGGACATGTCACGATTTTCAACTCTTATTATTTTTATATATTTTGTTTTTGTATATGTATATACATACATACATATTTATGTATAATTATATACAAATAAATACAATTATTATTGAATGACTACTTAAATATTTTAAATATATATATATAAAAGAAAAATGTATATAATATCATATTATACATAATTATATATATTATATAGATAGGTATGTATATATAGTTGTATAAAAATATAATATAATGTGCATAATATAAATTTATATGTACATAATATATTGTTTAGGTTTGAATTTGAATTGAAGAGAAAGAAAAAAAAAAAACATAATGCACTGAAAAGAAAGGGAAAAAGGAAAAAAAAAAATATATATATATTTTTTTTTTATAGTTTTATTTAATTTTAAAAAAAAATTTATAGGTAGCTGTTGCTAGTTGCATTATTTAGTTGCAAATATTTTTTTAAGTTGATAACCACTGTCACTAAAAAAAAAAAAAAAACCTGCATCATATTGGTTTATTTTTATTTATTTATTTTTTTTTTTTTTTTCTTACAAATTTAAATTTTATTTTGTTTTGTTTTTATTAATATGGTTGTCTCTTTTTATTCTATAGTGTATTTTGTTTGATAATATTTTTGCTCCACTAAAAAACAAATTAAAAAAAGAAGGAAATATAGTATTTAGTTTAAAATATTTTTTTGTTGTAAGCAAATAAAAAAAAAAAAATTTACCATTACTAAACAGGAGCAAACAGAGAAAAATGTTTTTTTTTTAAATGCAATGGCATCAGTAATAACAAAAACAATAATAAGAAAAAATAACAGAAGCAACAGCAACAGAAACACCACAAATATAATAATGGTAATAATAATAATGATGGTTGGCAACAAAAATAACAAAAACAACAATATAATTTAAATGGTGAAACTAAATTGAATATTAAGATTATAAGGCGAGGTTTTTTATTATATTATCATTATTATTATTAGCAACATAATTTTCTTACTTATTATTATTGCTATCATTATTACATTATTATTATTATGTTTTTTTTAAACACATTTTGATAGTTTATAATAATATGATCATTTAGTTTTTCATTGATTTGTTGGCTGGTTGGAAAGAAAATGGAATTGTCTTAGAATCTGTCTTTCAAAATCGTGTTTTAATTTCATGTTTTTTTTTTTTTTTTTTTGTAGTTTTATTGCACATGATATGACATAAATGGATGGTGATCTTTCAAAGTGAACGTAATCCTTTCTAAAATAAATATATTTTTTTTTTAACAAAATTGTTTAATTGCATTTTAAAATAAAAAGCAGTTAAGTGATCAAATTATAATCCATTTTTGTTTTTTTACTTGTTGTTAGCTTTTCAGTGGCTTCATTTGTTTAATTTCCGGTTTAAACGGTTTTTTTTTTTTTTTTTTAACAAATCTTTAGTTTTCTACTCCCGAATCATTTTTGAATACTACATTTTTTGAAGTTTTAGGCGTTATTTTTAATTGTTTTCATTCAGTTGCTTGAAATGCATCATTATGAGTAGTGGTGATTTTATGGTAACTTTTGTTTTCTTCGTGTCCGAAACGCTTGAAATTAAGCCAAAGTATTAGAGTTATCAATAGGTATTACATATATATATAATTTGTATTAGCAATGAAACATTAATTCACTAAAATATTTTCTGAAAATATACATTTTGTTTTTTTTTTCAATTGAGACATTCAGTTCGGTTCGACGGACAATTAATACACCTAGATTTTAACGTTATGAATTAAAGTTAAAATGGCTTTTTATTTTTTTGCGAGGGTAGGTGGGAATCATTGAAAGACAATATAGAGGAGTAAAACGAGCAACAGTCCTCTATGAGTGTGTGGGATTTTAATGTCCTAAACACCACCTCCTTTTTTGGTCAAACAATATTTTATATAACCTTAAGTACTCTGGTGCTGCTTAGTCAAAGAAAGTTGAGTTAAGGAATGAAAATTGATTTCATATTGTGAACATACTCCTATATAAGATATCTATCAAACAGGGTAAATATTCCTATTAGGCGACTGTTAGTAAATTTTCAAAAGAAGATCTGAATATTATTAGCTAATTCAAAAAAATAAAAGTGTAAGCGTAAAGTACGTCCATACAGAGCTCCTCAATTGAAAAGAAATACCTAATAAACTTTTTCAAATGTTTAGGTTTTTTTTTAATCACGTTGAACCAAATGATAACCTTCAAAATAACTACCCATACAATATTAAAGTAAAGGAATAAATTCAAAATAAATTTCTTTTTCATAAAATCAGAATTTATCCTAGTCATCTATACCTAATCCTGCATTGTTTTCTAACCCTTATAGGATATAAAGAAAAAATAAATACATTTTTGCACCAAATCAATCAAAAACTTAATCTCTATGTCCTCATTTTACTTCTACCTTTTTATTTTACTTTTACAACTTTTGTGTGAAACAAAACAAATTCAGGCATTTTAATAACATGCTAACAACATCAGGCATTTTAATTCACTAAGGGTCAAGATTTACATATATGTACATACATATTTATCAAAAAAATTCTAATTGCAACATTGTCGAAGGTATTTGATTAATAATAAAATAAGATATTTTAAGAGACTTATAACTTCCAACAGCAATCCAATATTTCAATCTTAAGAAATAATTAAAAAAAAAAAAAAAAACAACTCCCAATAATCTTCATTCAATTGTTCTTAAGGATAAAATATCATTCCTTTTTTTTTTTTTTTAGATTTATTTCTTTAAGTTCAACTTTAATTTAAAAAAAAAAAAATTTATTAAAATCCAACACTATATTCATTTTCATAATTATATGGTATATCTTTAAAAAATACAAAAAAACAAAAAAAATCCAGAAATAAATAAAGTAAATATAAAATAAATGTGCAACAATTCGCGATTTCAATAAATCTCAAATAAAAAAAAAAAAAAACAAAACATTACAATACCTGATCTTTGGTTACTCTTTTAAATATACATACATATATGGAATTGGTTAATCGTACTAATAATTCTACCCTCAAGTAACGAATATTGATTTTATTTTTCTTCCCAATTTTTTTTTTCTTGTTTCCTTTTTTGTTTTTTACAGGATATTCCACATATGAAAATTGGTGGCGTGTTCTTTACACCATTTATCTAAATCTATCTCTTTCTATCCTTTATTTCTTCTATTTTTTAAATGTCGAAATGGCATTATGAAAAAGTCAATAAATGAATGAAATTATTATTCTTGAATTAGCCTAGAGATGCCTATATATGTACAGTTTTTTTTTTTTGTTTTTTTTTTTTTCGTATTTTGAATTCAAAAAAAAAAAAAATTATTTTAAAATATATTCAAGCCATCCTTAAAACTCATTTACATAAAGGAATAATAAAAATGATAAATTTTTTGACATAAGAAATAAACATGAAATTATTATTATTATTATTTTCAACCAGAAAGTTATGGTTTCTTTTACTTTATTTTTTTTTTTTTTTTTGTTTTATTTTTATTTTTCAAACTTAAAGATTTCTTTATTCAATTTTCAGAAAAAACAAAACAGAAACCAAACAATAACTAAAATAAATATAGTTAATATGAATGCACATTCAATGAAAAAAGTATCTATAGATTATAATAATATGTGGTGTGTATTTTCAATGAAAAAAAAAAAAATATTTCAGAGGAATAGTACGGGAAAATTATAATTTTTGATTCAATGAACTAAATAATAAAAATTTTATTTGAGCTTCATCTGACATCTTTGAATATCGATTTAAAATGTTGAGCTGCATAAAAATCAAAAATCACTACACTTGACAGGAAAAACAATATTTCAATTTCGAATGTTCTTAAAAATATGGAGGTCACAATGTTGAAACAGACATTATTTATACCAATTTTAGAAGAGTTTTAATCTTTTTCCTCGTGATATTAAACCTAAGAAATAGTTTCAAAAATTTAAAGTGTACACTCAAATTTTACTAAGTGGGCATAAATTTATACTATTAAATTGTAGTTACAGTGTTTTTTTTTTTTTTCAAAGCTTGGTGCAAGTAAAAGATAATATTTTTAAAAATGTGTTCAAAAAGTTAATTTTATTGCCAAAATTTATAACTAATTCGGAGTTTTGATTCGGAGTTATGTTTAAAAGTTCAAAAACTCATTAGGTATAAAAGAAAAGAATCAAAATGGATTCATCGTTATTGTACACCCAACAACTATAAATGGTTTCAAGTATTTTCTCCCCTAAAGTTTTGCTTTTTCTATCAAGTGCAGTAATTTTGATTGGATCATAATTTTCATTCTATCAAGTATTTAATGTTTATTTCATTGAACCAAAAGAAATTATAATTTTTCCATATTCTTTGTAAAACTACATCGGCTGAACAGAACTGAACCTAGGACTGAGAATTCTAACAGGTTTCCTGTCGGGATATTTCTGTCTAAAAGGGGTTCTTAAAGAAAATTGGATAAGCGAATGACTGTATATGCAAATTCTGTCACAAAAAAGAAGAATATGCAAAACTCATACACAAAAAACTTCAGAGCGTTACTGCGAGCAAGGCAATGATCAAAATATCCAGCTTAAAACTTCTAAAATAATTATTAGAAAAGGTTTAAAATGTCAAAAGGATAATATTTAATATTTTATTTACAAGTTTAGTTAGAATAAAAACTAAATGACAAGAAAGTTTCCAAGATAAAAATAAAATGTTTTAAAATAGGCTACAAAACTTAGAATAATGGGAAAAACGGGAAAAAGACACAATAGCTACGGTTAATGTAATGGTTGCACAAGAGCTACGATTAATGTATAGTTGTCAAAAATTAGTTCTATTATCATTTTGCAGCTTCAAATATAATTTTTCCCTTACATCTAAATCTACGGAAATCTACTTAACTTCTAATTTTAATGTTACCAATATAATAGTAAAGGTATACCATAATATCTTTAAATTCGAATTTAAGTACTTAGACAAACGAATTTAAGTACTTAAGTTTTTTTTAGACAAACCCTTCGAATTAAAATTTTTCAGATTTTATTTTTGACTCTTTTATCAAAATCTAGATTCCATTTTATAATAAACATTAAATGAAAGTATTAAATATCTGGTCTACTTAAATTTCAAAATTTTTGGTAAATTTTTTGACAGCCCCCTGTTAGAAAATTCATTTAAATAATTCATTTTTTTCTTTTATTTTTTTTTTTTTTTTGAAATAAACTTAACTAACAAAGATTTTAAATTTTCTAAACTATAATTTTGATTATAGAGTTATCGTTCATCCATTTTTAGATTTTTTAATTTCGGCTGGAGGCTTCAAAAACTTACTCGGCAAAAATAAAAAATAATTTCATTTTTGTGTGTTGTAAACTTTTAAAAAATTACAAAACAAAAAAAAGAAAACAATATTTTACCACATTCCGAACAGTTAAAAAATTACCCTTTTGATAACAATTTTTTTTTATTTTTTTTTTTTTCTTTTGTTATTTTTAACATTTGAGTTTTCTCAGTATGCACATAAAATTACTCATATTTACTATAATATTTTCTTATTTTTTTTTTTTATGTGAAATTTTTAATTTTTCTTTTTTTTTTTTTTTTTGAATTCGAATACATTATTTATTATTATTTTTATTTATTTATTTCGATATCGAAAGACATTTTTTTTTTCTTTTTAAAAATTTATTGTATTTTCAATTGCAATATTTTCGAGTAGATCGCGAAACTAAATGTCCATTTTCTTTATTGATATGTATGTACTCGAATTGTAGAAAAAAAAAAAAGATAGTTAACAATAATATTAGTTAAAAAAAAATAAAAATAAAAATAAAAAATGGTTAATAATAAACTAACATAAAGTCATTATAATGAAAAGAAGAAAAAGTATAGAAGAAGAAGAAGAGAACAGCAGATGGATCTCTAAATTTAAAAATATTATTACATATTCATTACATGTGTACATACATTATTACATTATTATAAGTGGGAGAGATTTTGTTTTTTTTTTTTGTGGATTTTTTTTTGTTTTTTTTTTATCATTATTTTTTGTTGCAAAACATATCAAAAGTGAGGGCGTTTTTATGATCGTTTGTCAATGTCGAAAAATTTTAATGGAGAAATTCATATTTACAAAAGATAAAAAAAAATATGACTAGCGCTTGGTTGTTACTTTTTAAAATTGAATTTTAACTGACTTTGTTTTAACTTGAATTGTAATAATATTTGTTATTATTTTAATTTTCCTTTTTTGTTTTTTTTTTTTTCTAATATTTAATTAAACCAATTTTTTAAGAAATTCAACATTAAATTTTTTCAATAAAAAAAAAAAAAATTTTTTTTTTTTTGTATTTTGTAGCCTAAAACGATTTTTGTGGGTTGTTAAAATAGTATCTACATAATATATACCATATGTAATTCAAAATTGATTAAGTTTTAGTTTATTGTGAAATTTTATTTTTAAGTTTTTTTTTTCTATTTATTGTAGAAATTTAAAATAATAGAATATTGTAAATGGTAAGTATTAATTTGATACAATACGAACAGATCATAAACATTAAAATTAATAAAAATCATTTAAATTTAATTTTATAAAATGTATACAAATTGTAGTTTTAGTCGATAAAATGCAATATGTCCAGACCAGATTATCCTATAGTTTAAAATTTTCTAAACTAAGATGAAATGTTATCTAACTTTAATGATATAAAAGTTTTCCATTCACTCTTCACCAATTTTTTAAACATAACATCATTTTAACGTTAATTACTCGACAAAATGAGAAATTCAATAATTTAATTCCAATCAGATATTTTTTTTAGAAAAAAAAAATTTTCTCTGGGGGCCTCGATGGCCCAGTGGGTAAGAGCGTATAAAATACGCTATAAACACCGAGGAAGTGTGAGTTTGAATCCCATACACGTCGTAAGAGTTATTCCCTTTTACGATATTTACAGTCCACATTTATGTGACAGGGAAATGCATTACAAAAAAAACAAAAATTTCTCTAGATTTTCCATATCGAAAAACTGTTTCTTATCACACAATAATTATAATTTATTGAATTATTGATTTTGTTTATTAAGTAACAACTTACAATATTGATATAAAGTACATTTTAATCTAATATTTCTGATATTTAAATTTGCGTCTAAAAAAATAATGATTTTTAGTATAATTAAAAAAATATCTTTTTTTCTTATTGTATTTAGCTATTAGTTTTTATGTTTCACAGATAAAGAAACAAAATATTAGAGATATATAGATTTTATAAACAAAACTAAAGTTGTAAAACAACTTTTTTTTGTGGGCTCATACGTTTGGGAGGCATACAGGTCCCATAGTTAGAAAAAACCATACTATATTCAAATGGTTTTAAAAGTTCTTCTATATATCGTTACTATAGAAGCTTAAATATTGTTACTATATTGTTTTAAAAATATTTGTCTTTAAAAACACTTGATTTCATATACTATCATTTTTTAAAACTTTAAATACTTCAAAACATAAAAAAAATTAAAATGATATTATATAAGTATGACGTCCATGATTCTTTTATAAACTATAGAAGAAAATGCATCGAATAGAGGAATAAAACACTGTTAAAAATGTGCAACGTTAATATAGATGTGTTTTCTTATACACAATTGATATCCTTTTGAATACAAATATTTTGATCTCAAATCAAATCCAAAAACCTGCCCCGGCATAAAAGATCTGAATCTTGATTCTGAAAACAAAAATCATTCAGCTTAAAATCAATCAAATTTTTCATTGACCCAGACCAAAAAAAAACAATCTCCAGTTTTTCTTTAAATAAATTAAAGAGTAAAGTAATATAGAATAATTGTATTTGAAAAAAAAAAAAAAAATCTTTACTAAAATATCAAATTTGGTTAATTTTAATTCATTTAAAAAAAAAAAAATCTCTAGAGTGTCATAAAATTTTGTTTACTTTTCTTTTTAATTTTCTTTTCTTATTGTTCTATAACTAAAGTTTTCATCATATAGATTACATCTCTCATCTTTATATTTTTTTCTTTAACATTGTATTTTGTATTTTCAAATCATTTTCAGTACAAACTATTCAGTATTCTGCCTTGAAAGAAATTCTTTTCATTTCATTTCATTTCATCAAAATTCTACAGCTACAAATGAATTAAATAAAAAAAAAAAAAAAAAAAATCTTATAAATATTTTAAAAAACATTAAAGTTTTTAAATCAAAAAAAAAAAAAAACTCAAGAAAAAAATCTAAAAAAATTACTTAAAAGTTTTAAATTAGAAATGTATCTTGAGACCTTATACTGCTTCCTCAAACCCTTCTTCTATTTAATTTACAAAGAAAAACAAGTACTGTTTTAAACTTTTTATTTTTTATTGGTTTTTGTTTTTTCTTTTTTTTAATTTTTTGCTGAAAGATTTTGAAGCCAATTCTGATTGCTTTATTTTTTTATTTTCTCTAATCAAAAAGTATTGAAATTTTTCATCATCTTTCTGGTAGTAGCTTCTGACAGAATTTATAAAAACGGCAACAGTTAACCTAAAATTATTTTAATAAAACTAAAAAAAAAAAAAAAAACTAGAAAACAAAGAAAATAAAACATTATTATATTTGTCTTAAAAGTTTAAATTGAAGACAATAAAATGACAACAAAAGAAAAATAAAAATATGAACAACAAGTTTTCAATTTGATGCAATTTAGTCCGTTCAAAAAAAAAAAACATCGAAATGTTGCATTTCTAGACCAAAACTAAAAGAATTTGAAGAAATTCTAGTTTTTGTTTTTTTTTTTTTTGTTTTAACTTTAAAATTGCATAAATTGATTAAATTTTTATAAAATTAAAAAAAGGAAACAAAATTTAATTATGCGTAAACATCAGAAAAATTGAAAACCGTTTCAATCTATAATCAAAGTTTTGTTGTTGTCCGCCCTTTTGTTTTTTTTTTTGCTAAATGATATAAATCGAATTAAATTGAATCGAATCAATATTGAGACAAATTTTATAAATTTTTTTATTTTTTTTTTAGTTCAAATTCGAACAGCGTTTATCCTTGAATTATTTAATAGAAAGAAATTTTAAAACAATTGAACATTTAATTTTAATGAATCCAAACTAAATATAATCAAGCATAAGATAAAATTTACCCAATCAACAAAAACATTTTTGTCCAATAATTTAATAATTTGATCCAAGTTTTTACGGTTGAAATAAAAAAGAGTTAAACATTCAATGACCTTCATATTCTGTTTTTCCTAGACTTCTTCCTTTCTGATTCTTTGAAGATGGATTGAATATTAATCTTTTTATTATTTTTAAAAATTTTTCTTCAATATTCATATTCAATAATCACAGACGTCGTAAGAGTAATTCCCCCTTACGTTACATTTATATGTGGCAGGGAAACGCACTAAAAATATATATATATATATATATTCATTTATTGATGATTGCTACCTTTTGTAGTTCACATTTTTTTTCATTTAGATTTGAATCTGTTAACTGGTCGTTTTGCAATTAGTTTATCATCCATATCATAGTATTTCTTGTATATTACTTCTAACAATTCCTCCTACACAACTCCAAGTAAAACAGTAGTCTCAGAACACAGTGACTCTCTACAAAGCAACAACTTTACAAAGAGACTCAATGTAATTAAAAAAGCGCTTCAAGAGTATAGTCAAAAATTCTAGAATATACTGTAATAATTGTTAGCCAATATCTTTAGCGAACTAGTTTTTACAAAACTAGTGAACAAGTTACTGAAAGTTTTATCGAAGATTTTTTGCATAAATTTACTAAAACTTAATACTAATAAGGTAGTATATAAAATAAAAGGGTTTTCGAAGTTACACATTTTTAAAAACACAATAAAAGCAATTTAGAATTATTGGAGCATTAATTTCTATATCCTACTTACGATAAATTTGCTTAGGCAATTAAAAATAAAGAATATTTGCCCCCTGATAATTCTAAACAGAGAGAAATACAAAACTTTTTTTCTAAGGTTCTAATCTACTGTCTGTTGAAAGTTCTAATTTGCCGTTGCTAATATTTGCCGCCGTGTCAAAATTTCAAGATTCTGACCAAAAATGTTCCAAACATACTGAGGAATTTACGATTGATTTATAAGTTTAGGTATATGATTGATTTATAAAACTTAAAAAATACCCTGCCGTTTAACGTTTCTAAATAATTGAAAATATATTAATCAGCACTTGAGTACAAAGAATTGATAATGGGACTTTTTGAAATTTTGTGAAACTGGAGTTCGGTAATGGGTAGGAATAAAAAAATTTGTTCCACAAAATTAATTTTTTTTTTTATGCGAGATTTATTCATGATTAAAATTGAATTGTTGTTTTGCTTCCTTTAAGCCCTATTGGGACATAGAATGTTAAGAAATTCTTTTAATCTATCCCGATTTTTGGCCAAACGTTTTGATTTACGATATGGTCATGTCTTATTTAGCGATCTTTCGCCATCGACCACGGTTGTTCTCCAAAGTTTATTTAGGTCTTCCAATAAATCGCGTGCCTTGGAAATTCTATTTGAAGAATTGTTTAGCTAGAAAAATCTTAAACTAATCGTAAACAGTAATTCTGAACAGACCGGCTGAAAGAGTGAAATTTGTAATAAATTTTTCAAAATTATTTTATAATTTTAAAAAAGCACTAAAGCAAACATTTTAAGGCTGCTAAGGTATTAAATTATATATTACAAATTTCTTTCCAACCTTAAATTTAAACAAATTAAATGTTAATATTGAAATTTAAAATTTTAATTTTGACAAGTAGGAATTATTTAGTAGGTAGTAGGAATTGTTTTTGATTATATTAAATTAATTAAAATTTTCATATAAAATTTTTTCTTTTTTTCTTTAAAGTTTTTATTAATTAAAGTATTAAATTTATATTTTATTTGGAAACAGACAGCGTAAACACAAAAAAGAGGATCTAATTTTAAAATTAATAAAAAAAAACTGTCTTAAAGAAATTAGAAAATATAAAGTTTGAAGAAAATATAAAAGAAAAATCAAGTTTTTTTTTTCGTTTTTTCTAAATAAAAAGGAAAAAGGATTAAAACTCTTTTATTTAGTCAGTTTCATATTATACTCAGACAATACCACTTTATACATACATATATCTATTATAATATTTAAAATTATAATTAGTAATATAATACTAATTACCTTTAGGCTATAATTTTAATTACAACGCGAATTTTATCATTGTGTTTTTTTATTTTTATTTTTTCGTTTTCTTTTAATTTTTATAGTAAAAATCTTATGCCAATTATTATATAACTAAAATCATCACCATATTCACCCACCCATCATCAGTTTAAAGAAAAATGCAAATCTTTTAATTTTTCATAAAAACATTTTTGTTTTTTTTTTTTTTTTTTTGAAGAAAATGAAAAGGAAATCTTTAAAGGTTTTTTTTCTTTCTATTGTTTAACGTTTAATTTTACAAGCAAATATGACACAAACACGTGTACATATGTATATTTATATATATAAATATACATAGCATATAATCTAAAGATAAAAATAAAGAAAATTTGATTTTCTTTTTAAAAATTTTTTTTATTTTATATTTTGCCCTGTAACTCTTCTTATTTTTTGATTTGCCTTTTAAGTTAAAGAGTTTTCTTAGCTCTTCCTTTTTTTTATTATTTTCTTGTTTTTTTTTTTTTTTGTTGGATAAAAGACAGAATAGGGGTGACTTTTTGTAGATTTGAGAATGGTAATGCAGTACAAATGTGGTGAAAAAAAAAATGAAAATAAAAAACAAAAATAAAAAACAAAAATTGTTTTTTCTATTATAAAATTTCAGTTTTTGAAAACTAATTTTACAAAAAATGACATTATTCACGTTTTAATTTTCTTTAACTTCTGTTTTTGTTTTCGCTTTTTGTTTTTGCTTTTCTTTTATTATTTTTCTATTTTTTTTTTTTTTTTTTGATTTTATAATAAAATTTAAAAAAAAATATGAACAATGAATTTACTTTTGTTAAAAATGAAAAAACGTTGTATTTTAAAAATTAACGCAATTGTAAATATTTCGTTATGGAATTTAGTTTTGTTTTTAATACAAATAAGAAATAGTGTTACCAGATAAAGTGAATAACAGAATTTTATTAAATCATTGGATTATTGGAATTAGAATCGTCTATTTCTTTTCATTGTGATTAAGGATTTTTGTTTAATTTTTCAATAATACAATTTATTTTGTATTTTCTTTTAACCCTCATATTCTTTTAACCGTAACAATCCCCAAAATTTGTTAGTAAATTCGGTGAATTTCTGTTTAGTACGAGTATTTAAATAAAGTATAAAAAGTTAAAATAAATTTCGGTGAAATTTTAATTGAAGAAAATGTAGGTATATATTGGTTATATATGTCTAAGAATGTATGGATATACAACATTCATATTTTTTTAGAATTTTACTAAAATATATATACGTCCTATAATATATATTTTATTATTTCATAGGAAATAGCATTTAATTCAAATAAACATGGATATGAATAAACATAAAAAGTTCAGTAAGAACAAATGAATTTGGAAATGCTAATTGTTAAAATTGGATAAAAATTCACTCAAGGATAATATTATAAGGGTTAAAGATTATTTACAAATATTTACAAATATCACATCCTCCATTTTCTTAATTTTTTTTCGACTTTTCTTTAATTTGTCTATTGAAATCTAATAAAGAAGATAATTATATAACTTTTGTATAGCTTGTTATAATAATTTTACACTCTCTCTTTTACTTTTTAAATTGCATTCAAATGTACCGTCATAAGACGTAATTTACCTTCTTATAACAAACACACTGACACAAAATGATTTTTATTAGGTAATCTTATACAAGATTACTTTTTCAATGTTACGCGAATGACATAAAATAGTAAAAAAACTTAAATTTCTTCAAATTTTCCAAAGATTAGCATTTCCATCTAGGGATCTTTCTACTTATGCATTTTTTTATCATTTTCAGTGAAATAAATTACCACGTACGATCTCTGGAGTTTTTTTACTCCAGTGATTTATAGAAAATTTCGATATAATACTTCTAATCTTATTAAATTATTCGAATAGCATTTTATAAATCCTTTCTAAATTTTAAATCATTTTAACATATTTTGGCAATCCCAACATTTTTTTTTTGTTTCCCTAGATAAATTTCATTATTTGAAAGTAAAGTAAATTCTTAACATTACTGCACCTTGTCATGGAAAAATTTGTTTTTTTTTTTAAGATGGTTAAAATCTTCAGCAATTAAAATATTTTCTAAAAAAAAAAAAACCGCTAAAGTAATGGCTTCTTTCAGTTTTCTTTATAGATTTTTTTTTTTTTTTTTCTTCATTTAAAATAAAATCATTTTCCATTGTCTAAAAAAAAGCAAAGAAAAGGAACATAAGTTTTTCTTCTATTCCCTTTTCTTAAAAAAATCTTTTGATTATAAAAACCATAAAAATTTTGAACAATAATTATTTCAAAAACAACTACAACTACTTCTAATTTTTTTTTTATACTTAAGAGAGAGAAAGGATTAAAAAAAACAGGACAAATTTCCAAAAAACAATGGAATGGAAAAGAGTCTCAGTTAAAATAATAAATTTTTTTAGAAATCCGCCACTATTTTTTTTAAATATTTTTTTCAAAATAAAATAGAGTCCTTTTAGCGCCTTTACGTAATTCTATTTTTAAATTCCCTGTTACTCTCTCTGTTTTTATGTCTTTCTTTTTTATTTTTCTTTTTGTGATTTCTTAATTAATTTACTTAGACATTAAACTATTCTAACTAGTTGGAACAGTTCTAAAGACAATTGTCCATTTTTTTTTAAATAAAGAGAAAATGTTTACGTATTATATAATAATTATGTATGTATGTAATCTTGGATGCTTAACGAACAGATTCAAGAATTTGTAAGATATTATAAAGTACAAATGTTTAGGGCACATCAAGTCACATACATAAAAACAATAAAAAACAATACAACAAAACAAAAGTAAATTATGAAACATCAACCAACTTTTTTAAGATAATGTATAATAGAAACAGCTTAACTACAAAAATTATATTTTTAAGGAAATTTTCATTAAAATAAAAAAAAAACTAACGACATAAATTTATAAACTTATAAAAAGCACAAAAAACAGTAGAAAAATTATTGAACATTATTTAGTAACTAAAATGTTCAGGTTTTGGATCTATGGATGGCCACATTACCGTAGAAATATTTTGTCCTTCAACACAACTGGTCTCATTCGTAATCATGGAGTGTTAAATTCGCTAGACAATTCCTAGCTTAAATTTTTATTAATACAACAAAATTTACAGAAATTCTTCCGATTAGTTTTTATACCTCACAGATGATTTTCATAGAATTTTGCATAGAATTTTGCTTAAGTATAAGACTAATCGAAAGTATAAACTACAGGAATTATCTAGGTAATTCAACCCTACATACTTACTAAAGAGTCTATTAATGTTTAAGGATTAAATATCCTTAAAAATAAAATTGTTTTTCAAAGCTATTTTGAAGTATACAATCTGTGGGTATGTAATCATGTACGTATGTATCAATTTATTAATAAATAAGTTCAAAATTTAAAATATCTCTTTCTTGCTTTATCCTAGTAATTTTACTAGTATGACATAGAAATTGGAGTCACCTTAATAGAAAAGTCACAATTTTCAACTAAAATTATTAAAAATTTACATTTAAAACCATTTACCAAAAAAGAAAAGAACATTCACAGAAAAAACCATTTTTCTTTTTTACAAGAGTATCAAAAGTATTTAACGTTGTCAGAAAAAGAACAACTACTTCACATCTTCTCTGCATAGAAAGGTAACAAATACGTAAAACTACGCAAAAAAAACCCTTAAGCTAATAACTTGTGTTTATTTGCTTCTTTTTTCTATTTATCAAATTGTTTTATTTTTTTTTTGTGTCCTTCGTCCTTTTATGACTTGTTTACTTTATCAAAACTAAGGTAAAATAAATTGTGAATGAACTTATGACTGAGTTTTTATTTACAAAATTAAAGTTTTAAGATGAAATCTAGTTAAATTCATGTCATTTACATGCAACTAACATGACAGAAAAAAAAAGAAAATTAATTTTTGATTTGCATTATAATAAAAAAAAAATTCTAAATAATTTAAAAATTTAAATTTAATTTTTCTTTGTGTTTGACTTCTCTTTTCTCAATACTATTTCATTGTATAAAATCCTAGTACCTATATTAAGTTTTTAATTCAACAAAAATGGAATCCTTTAAACGTAAAATTATATAAGAAACTAATTTGCTCAATTAAATGTAAAATTTTGATCACTCAAGGTGATCACCCAGATATCAACAGCCAACAGCCAAAGTGTAATCAGTTGATTATAAATGTGACTCATATTAAGGACATTAGAAAGATTTTCTTGTAAATCTTAAATAGGCAAGAAGAACGAAAAATACTAAAAACTTTTTTAAACCGTTTGATGCATGAACATGTTCAGAGTTGTAAATCTATTTTGAGCTATAAAGATCCTTTTAGAGCTTTGAAAAATTCAATTCATTAATTTTTAATGTGAATCAATGGAACAATTTCAAATTATTCAAAAATTAACTAAAATATAAAAACTTAAAAAAAAAAATTTTTAACCTCTTTAAGATTAATAAATTTAATATTTTTAATGATACACAACAGAAAAATTGGAATTGAAATAAAGACAATATTTTATTATAACATTCATTCATCTGCTCTTCCCACAAGGACATCTTCATTAAATCAGTGATATTTCGTTAATCAAAAACCATCTTACAACCGCATGTAATATTTTTTATGGTATAGTTTTATTTAGAGGAAAAAACGAATTTTTAAGGATTATATATCCTTTACCCTTCCTTAAAATTTTTCTCATAGATTGCACAATATTTTATTTCTATTTTTTTTTTATTCGGTGAAATTTTTGGACAAAACAAAAAGTCCAGTATTGAAAAAAAAATTCTTTTTGAGAATTATTGTGATCCATTACATCATATAAAAAAAAAAAAAAACAAAAACATAACACCAGAAGAAACAAAATTATAAAATAAAAAAAAGTAACAAAATGAAAAAAAAAGGTCTTTTGATAACAACACAAATTATTCTCAAAGGTGTAATTTTGTGTTACTTTTTTAGTTTTTCCAGTATCCTTTTTTTATAATTTTTTTTTTTTATTTTAGTTTTTTGATTCATTTGAAGAGTTTGTCGTCTCGGTTTACAGTTATTTATTTTCATCTTCTATATTTTGTTTGTTTATTTGAAAAAGTGCTTTTTAATTTGAATAAAAGTTTCTAGAAAGAATTCGGACATTAAAACGAAGGGATTTCTCACGACAACTAAACCATCATACATTTATTCCAAAAATAAAAGAAAAGAAAAATTTGAATGGATCACTTAAACTTTTCTGAACATAAATTTTGTCTTTGGGTTTGTGTGTATTTAAATATGGCATAAAATGAGATATGAAGGATATGAATTTAAGAACATTAATAACAAAACAAAACAAACCACAAAGCAAAACAATACAAAATAAAAAAAAAAGTAGTGAGAAAATGAAGACAGATTTATCCTTGTAGTTCAGAGTTTTCCACCTTCTTTTTTTTTTTGTTATTTACTTATATAGTTTTAATTTTTGTTGTGTTCTTGTTAAGGAAAGAATGATTACTTTTTTTTTTGTATTTTAAATGATTAAAGAGTAAAATTAGAATGTAGATTTTAGGCTGGTTATATATCTATGTAACCATTTTTTTTTTTTGTTGTTTTAAATTTATTAAGGGATGACAATTTTAGGATGATTTATATTGATGATGATGATGATGATGATGATGATGATAATGATAATGATGATAGTAATGATAATAGTTAGAATAGTTGAATGATTTAATAGTTTTTCATATAAAAATTGAAATTAATTATTGACATTTATCTTTAAGCAAAGTATATAATATGAATGTGTCCTTTATATGTCCTTATTATTAAGATTAAGTACTAAAAAAAAAAACAAAAAAAATAATAAAAATTGCTTATACTGTTAGGTAATAAATCAGAATAACTTAATTTAATATTAAGGTTATAAAGGCGTTATTTATATTAAGTTAATTTTAATAAAAGTAAACAAATTATTTTTGGGAAGTTTATTAAATCAAAATATTAAGAAGATAATTATGAATAGTAAGTTATCAAAATCCAAAATATAATGAAATATTTTCATCTTTTTTTTTTAATTTAAATACAGTTTTCTCCCAAAAATAAATTATGTTAGTTTTAAGTTCTTTTTAGTTGTATAGTAAATGGGTGACAACTGATCACTGAACATAATTAAAATAAATATCAAAAGATTTTAAAAGGAAATTTTACTATTTATGTTGAAATACATTTTTGAGCATGGTATATTTGAATCAAAATAGATTTAAATAAATAAATAATGAATTTAAATAGCATTAGAGGTCAAATACTGAACATTTTTAGACACGTGTAACTTAGGTACCTGTATATAAATAAAGCTTCAACAACACATATTTTTTTAACGAGAAATATCCATGCATTGATCTAGCTTTAACGGTTCAATGCATTATAATTACATTGCTCTATAGTTTTAATGGTGTAGAACTTTTAAACAGACAGAGAAATGAATGGACGAACGGGTAGAGTAAAACTAAGAAGCAAATTTTCGAATTTTTTTTTAAATATGTATTAAAAATGGTTAAAATAAAATTTTACATTTCAATCTCTTCAAAAAAATTAAAAAAAAGTATTGCCATTGTATATAAATATATTCTTTTTAATTTTTTTTTTTTTCTTCAGTATTTCTGATGAAATTTCGATATTAATCTACAAATTAAATTTTTAATTTGATTAAAAAATGGTTTTTTTACTTGAATCCTAACTCCAATTTTCCTGTGCAGTTTAAGTTATTAATTTTTTTGTTTTGTATTTTGACTACAAGAAGCATAGATCATCCACTAAGTTATAGCTTAATTAGAAATTTTTATTAAGCTTCAGTTTCTGGAATCATTCATTTCACTAAATCATTAATTACTGGGCTTCTAGTTATTGTAGACTATGAAACGCAAATATTTATTTTTTTTATTTATGCGCCATCTATTATCTTATACAAGAATTTTTTTTTTTATTTTATTATACATATTATGCTTCGATATAATAGTAACAGTTGTGGTTTGAAAACGAGACCATTTGAAGGAAAGATTAGTATGTTATCCACTACATTATCTGGATTATAGATGTTAAAACAAAATAAAAATTTACTGCTTTATAGTGTAGTAAAGGATTATTTTGAAAACCTTCAGTGAGATTATTTAAAGGAACCCTTTTAGACTTAATAAACTTAATAAACACATTCAAATTATGATATTTATAGTGTAGTAAAGGCTTTATAGTGTAACAAAGGATTATTATGAAAACCTTCAGTGAGATTATTTAAAGGAACCCTTTTAGACTTAATAAACTTAATAAACACATTCAAATTATGATATTTACTAAACTATCTTTAGTTCATATTCTAACATAAATAAATTAAATGGATTTATTTAACAGATCAAAGTTTACTTACTAACCTGAAGCAAGCGAGAAAAATTTAATTACAACTAATACGAATGAAGTAAAACAAAAATAAGTTCTACCATTAGAATTTCAAATATCTTAAAAAAATAAAAATATATTAATCAAATTTTTTTTTTCCTTATTTAAAATTCTTTAAAGACCTGACCGTCCCCTTGACCTAAAAATTAAAAGTAAACTAAAAGAATTGCAATAAAAAAATTATATTTATAAATCGTTCCATATCAGTAATTACATTTAAATTTATTGTACTAATCAAAAATATTATCGTAATAAATTATTAAATAAAATATCGAAAAAAAAAAAATTATTTTAAAACTTTGATTTTTTTTCTCCCGTTTTAAATTTATTTTTCAAATTTACAATCTTATTTTTTTTTTTTTTACTTCTTATTTTAATTTACTTCACTTCGTTCTCTAGTTTTAAAAATAATGGCGCTGCATATAAAATTTATTACCAAAGTAAAATCATTTTTACTGACGTTAAAAAGTTCGAAAAATATTTTGCAAAAAAAAAAAATTAAATAAAAATAAAATAAATGCAACAACGTCAACAAAAAAAAAAAATCTATGAAATTTTTACGATTACTCGGAAGTTAAATAATTTCAGATATTTTATTAATTCAATAAATAAATTTTTAATTTATTAAAACACTTATAATATTTAATACAAGTATATATACGATATGCACTATACTTTATTAGTAATATAAAGAAAGAGATCAAAATTTAATAGTAAACATATAATATCACAAAAAAATATCTATAGTATACTTTTCAATAAGGATATTTCATTTTATAACATAATAAAAAAAATATCTATATGAAATTTTGAATCAATAGCGAAAATAGAAAATTAATGGTTTACGACTTCCTCCAACTATTTTAAAAACGTTTCTTCCCAATGTCTAAACTATTGACTGTATATTTATATGAAAACTGTTAGGCGGTTAAAAGTATTAAATTGGGTAATAAAAAGTATTAGGCATTGGTATTAGATGAAATTGTATATTGTAAGAAGAAACCCGATGTATATGATTTATTGATATCTTTTAAAAATAACTGGTGGTATTATAAAGCATTCACAAACTTACTTTTTATTCAATGCCATTTTTTCTTTTTATTCAATTAAACCAAGCTTCAATTTCTTGAATGAATAATCTCACTAAACCATTGATTGATCAACTGTATGAATTATTGTACAATTGATAATAGAATAAAAATTATTTTCAGCTATTTGTGTGACATCTGTTATCAGGTTCATAACTAGCTCTATTTATTCAATTTTTAGCATTTAAATGAAATTATGTATAATTGTTTTGTTAGATTTGTTTCAACTTTAACTTGGACGGAAAAGATCCTTTTTTTAATCGTACATTGTTTAATTGAAACCAAAAATAATTTAAATTAAAAAATAATGTTTAATAGATGAAAATGTCCGGGAACAAAAAAGAAAATATAATTACATTAGGCACCCTTAAGTTATAACCACTATATTTTCGTCTACGGGATTTTTTTTTTCAGTATCTATTCTCCATTTTGGCTACAAGTTACAATTATTTATTTAATCATCATAAATAATAATATTTTATGAAATGATAGGGGAGAGCCTTAATAAACTTCCAAATTTTAGAAACTTAACAAATTTAAGATCTATTTTATTGTAAAACCTCTTAGGCGGTAAAGAAAGATGACTGGAAAAAAAATTTTTTTTAAATATTAAAAAGTATTTTCACATTTTCTGCTGCAATTAAAGGTAAACCAGCAAAAAAAAAAAAAAAATTCATTTTTATCTATGATTTGCAATCAAACGTATTTAATTTTGTGTTGATTCGATTCATTTTTGCAAAAAATCAAAAAGAAAAGAAAAATGAAAATCATTTAATTAAATGTTAAGATCTTATAGCCAATTTCATATAAATATATATATGCACATAAAAATGTTCTTCAATATTGATATTAGATAAGTTTACAAGTTTTATTAATTTTGTAAACTATTCACATTTCAATATTTAATATAAGACCATCCGAATATAAATGATTAACAAAATTCTATGAAAAAATTATGCTAAAATTAAATGTTTTTTGAGCTAAATTTAGTCAAAAAAAAAATTCAAATTGCGTTAATAAAAGAATCATACAAAATTTGATTTTAAGTGTTCACAATTTAATATATGGAGTTAGATAATATTATAAACCTGATAATAGATGTCGCACAAATAGTTAAAATATTTTTTATTTTATTATCAATTTGTACAAAAACTAACTAACTATAGCCAACTAATATCAATTGTGTCGAGTGAAATTATAGATTCAAGAAATTGAAGCTTAGTGTATTGAATAAAAGATAACTTTGTGAATGTTCTATAAGCAAGAACTAATTGTAAAACCAAATTTCAATCTAACTAAATTAAGTTCTTAACTAAGTAAACACAAAATATTTTACAAATAAGCCAAATTTCTGACTAAATATTGTATAACAAATCATATAAAAAAAATTTCGAACTTACGTTTAAAAGTTTGTTCAAAGTAAAAAGTAATCAAGAAGAAGTCAAAATTTAATAATTAAGAAATAATTAACTTATAACAAATACAATTTATTCGTACCCCCGAGATTAACCTAGTCGATTCCGAAGAATCCTATAACCTATGAAAATAAAGTTCAGAAGATCTATTAATATTCCAAAATATCAATTAATTTTATTGGCACATTTTGAAAAGTTTATTACTTTTAATCTTTAACAGATGATGGTATGGTATATACTCTCAGATCCATCTATTCCCATTTTTCGTACATATTTTTAATTTTTTAAATCTTTCATTACACAAATAATGTTGAAAAAAAAAACAAAAATCTTGAATACGACTCCGTACAACTGATTATAAATTTATTAAATCTATTTTAGATGAAAATTACTAGCATTATTTTTTTCAAAAAAAAAAAAAAAAAAAATGACGCATTATAAACCATATTAAATCGAGCTATGAATATTTAAAATAGAACACTTAAAGCGAAAAAAAAAACTCAAATAAAAAATCAATACATATATATCTAACCTACCTATACTATAGCTATCATATAAATGTACATTTTCAATGATTAAATGTATGTATGTACATTAGTAAATTATATTAACTATAATACTAATAAAATGAGTAACTCCAGTTTAATTGGAATGCTATCAAGTTGTAAAAAACATTTTTATTACATTTAAACTTTTTACGTATCATTTGAACATAATTTTATTTTAATTATAACATTCAGATATAAATACAATATGGTAAAAAGAAAAACGAGAAAAAAATAATCTTATGATTATGGTTTACAGTCGAATCTTATTATTTTGATATCTATAGTTAGACAGATATCAAAAATTTTAAATAATATAATAAAGCAGTCGATGTTGTCTAATTTTATTTTCATAATTTTAAATTTTTTAATAACTTTGAATTATTTCATGTTTTGTATTTTAAGATTCTACTGTTACAAAAAAAAAAAAATTTTTTTTTTTTTTTCATTGAAATCAACAAACTTAAACAAGTCATTATAGGATTAAAAGTGATAATTTAACATGAATTATTCAAAAATCTTTTAATCCTAAAATTAAGAAAAATAAAATTTAAAAAAAAAAATAAAAAATAAAATATTCAAAGAGAAAATTTCCGCCAATATGATTTTATTTTGAGCGCCATTTTTTACAAAAACAAAATAAAAAAAAAACACAGAAAACATAACAGCGTTTAATGTAGTAAAATTATATTGAATCTTTTTTTTTTTAGTTTTTTATTAATATTAATATTTTTTTTTTTTTTTAATAGCTATACTAATATACTAAAATTCCATAATCAGTAGTCGGAACATAAATTCTCTTTTAGAAATAATTTTTATGATTTTGTAGCGCATGTAGCATTAAACATTAAAATAAAACATAATTTTTTGTTTTTTTTTTTTTTTTAAACCATTTGGTAAAATTTTTTATTATCTGTCAAATTAAGTATAGATGAGGGGAAATAAAAAATTTAACTTTTAAAAACACTTTAACTATTTTGCACTTTATTTAGGTACTTTATGGCAGTTGAAAAATTAGTAGTGTATAAGCAGAATTTCTTCGTTTTTAGCACATTTCCAAAAAAATTCACTCTGTCCGTTCGTCCGTCCGTCCGTCTGTTTACAAAACTTCTACACCGTTAAAGATAGAGAAAAAAAATTTTAACCATGGGTAGGTCTCATAAAAAAAATAATTTTGTGGAACAACTTTTTTATGTAGCCCCCCCCCCCCATTACGGAGCTAGAGCCCCTCAAACTTTGAAAAAGCCCTATTTTTAAATGCATATATCTTATGTTCTGCTTAAGATTTTTTCAATCTGAAAACGCCATTCGACAGGTATTTTTTTAACTTTATAAATTAATATCAAAATTATACAATTTTTTTAAATGTAGTATTTAAATTTACCGTTATGTGAAAACCAAATTTTGCATGATTTTTCTACTTTCATAACTCCGGCACGCTTCTAGATAGATTCTTGAAATTTTGAGACAAGAAAGAACTTTTAGAATTAGTATAAGTTTTCTCAGAAAATTTTTTGGTGGACCACCCCCTCTTTATGAGTTATTACGCCTCAAAAATTGAAAATTTGCTATATTCAGACACCTGTAACTTAGGCACTTGTACAAATTTTTCTTCGGCAAGACATGAAAATTAAAGGTTCAATAATATATTTTTTCGTGTGATAACGGCTTTTCTTAGTTATATAGGATTCCAGAATTACGGCCCCTCAAAATTTCAAAAATGTCCTATTTTCACATTTTTTCTTATTACATGAAATTTTCAAATTTTTGTGCAAGTCACATTTCTAAACAGTTTGTATTGAGTTTTGGAAATGTGCGCTTTTAAAAACCATTGGTTTACATTCTACCTTGTTTTTTTTTGTTTCTGAGAAAAATTAACATAAAATTCATTTAAAGATTGTTATATAGATAGTAATAGATTCTTGAAGGTGATATAGCTGATGGAATCATTATGATTTAGAGATGAAAATTGAAATAAATAATAAAATTTGAAAATGGTGGTTTTGCAAATTTACAGTTAATAATCAAAAGAAAATAGAAATTTTCGATTTCGAAGAATGAGCTTATATGAGTAATATATATATAAAAAAAGTTTGATATTATATTGTAAGTTGTATAAAATTGTATGTATATAATTTGAAGGATTTACCATTCCAAATGAGGAATAAAACTCTTAGAACTGAAAATGATATGAAACTACTTTAAAGATTGATAGTAATGTAATCTATTAAGAGATGGTGGTAAACAATAATTTTTTTAAAGTAAAGTTGAAATATTAAATAATACTAAAAACCGTTATAATTAAGATTCGTGATAAAGCATTTTTTTAAAACTGTAATTTTCAATAATAATAATTTTTATAATTTAGGTACATATATAATTTTCGATGTAATAACCTACTTTTGCATTGATTATAATATTTTTGTCTGATCTTAAATAAACATCAAAGAAAGTTTACTTTTAAATTGCAAAAAAAAAAACTAATTTTCGGCACAGAACTTGTAACCTTCCTTTATTTAATTTGTATTCGGTCTATAATATAAGATTAAATCGTTTATTTCATTGATTTCACTTATCTATTAAACAAACATTGATTAAAATATGGATGTTCTGAGCAGAGCATGCATCTAATCAATCAAATTTTAATAAACTGTCATTTTTATTTTAGTGACATTTCAAATTGTAATAAACAAAGATAATTTTTTTTAATAAACTTTGCAACTTTATAAACTAAGTTCAAGTTTTATAAAAAGTAATTAAAGAAGCTTTTAATTTAAAAATGAAACTTGAAACTTTTTGATAGAAATGATGAAGCTAGATTATTGTGAAAATAATTGTGTAAAAATAATAAAAAAGCCACAATACAAGATAAAAACTTTTAAAACGTACTTTCGAATACATTCCGATGTTTTTGAAATTTTATGAAACGAAATATACTAAATTTACTAATAAAAAATTAATTTGACTACTCTTTCTGAAATGTCAAAATGTATCTGTCAATTTTTCCGTATTCTGTATACTAAGTGCTTCATTCATACTCCAAATATTTAATTTTGAGCGCAATCTGAGCATGCTTTTATTTAAAACAAAAATACGCCTAATATTGTTCTTGATTTTTTCAACTATACACTTACACTACTACACTTCAACTATACACTTTTTAGCTTACACTATATGAAGAAGCGTTTTTGTCGCTTTACTATTTAGGTATTACCATTTTTTGAAATTTAAGCACGATATTAATTTTGATTCTCGATGATTTGTATTCGTGCTCAAAACTTCCAAAATCAGGTCTAGTATGTGCTACTTTTCTGAACGAATTTATTTATTCAATTATAAGAAAAATCAATTTAAAAAATGAATTTGTTATAGATTATTCAATCTTAAAATGTTACCAAACAAACTGCCCAAAACCTGTTGAAAAAGGATTTTTTCTTTTAATAATTTTTTTTAACTTAAAAAGAATTCCAATAAAATCTGATGGAAAAAAAACTATTAAATCTGTTATGTAAAATTTGATTAGAAATAGATTTCCTTATATTAACTTAGTGACTTAAAGTAATTTAAAGTATATAATAAATAAGTAACTTCATTAATATTACTTCATAATATTATCATTATAAAATCATAAAAAACCAATTAATCATAAAGTCTTCCTATATAATTATTATCACTATAATATTAACAGAACTGCAGTTGTTGTATCTAGCATAGTTTTCTTATTTCTTTTTTTTTTTATGTGCAACGCATAATAATTCTAATTAGATCCATTTTGAACAGGAAGCATTTTCTTTTATTAAAATTTACCTAAACTGAATCAAGTAAATAATAATAGTAATTTAGTTTATTTTTTTTTTCTTTTATTTCTCATATTAATTATTAATAACATATAATTAACACTCTTGTATATGCCATTTAATGGAAACTCTTAAAAAAATAAAAAACTGGTTGAGCGTCTGATAAGCTATAAATTAAAATACTCAATTTTTCGTTACATTATTCAATCACTTTCCTAGGATGCCGAACAAAAAAACCTGAGCATTTGTTTTTTTTTCCCTATATTATTAAAAGTAGTTTAAAATATTTCGTTGTAATATAATAGAGACTCTTCTTAGGTCTAAGAAAACGTTAATGAATCCACCGAAGAATATTTAATAGAGAAGTAATAAAACACTGTCGTTTGGCACCATCTTAGTACGAATCTGATCAGACCTTTGAATTTTATCATCTATTTCAAAGAGACCCACCAAATCTATTATATTAGGTTGCAGTGCCCACCAAATGAATTATAAATTGAAACAATTAAAGAGTTAAATAATTGCATTTAATCTGTTTTTGAAAAAAATCTAATAAAACATTCATACAGTTCTCAATTGTACTAACGTTAATACCTCATCTTAAACTATACGTTTTTTTTTAAATGGTTTAGGCATGTTTTGTATTGTAAAAGTAAAATAAAATTTATTATAAACTTTTCTCACAATTTTTGAACATTGTATTAGCAACAATTACTTGATCCAATAAGAATTACGTTAACCAACTGTTTTTTTCCCCACTTTAGTTTCAATTTAAAGTTTCAAGTTTCAATTGCAGAAAATTTTCAATTTCAAGCAACAAAAAAAAAATAATAATAAAAAAAACTAGAAATGATTGAAATCTTTAAAAAATTTTCTTTATTTGTCATAATTTACATGTTTTCTTCTCATGGCATACATAATTACACCTTACCTTGATTTTGCCATTCTTTTTTACATTTTACAGAATTCTAAAAAAAAAAGAAACAAGAAAAAATTAAATAAATGTTAAAATAGGAAAAAAATTGAAACTAAAAAAAAATATTCTGACTATTTTTTTTTACCATTATTATTTTTTTTTTTTCTTAGTACGTATTTCATTTTTTTAAAAATATTTCTAATAATAAATGACTAAATTAAGTGCGTAGGAAGGTGGTGCTTTGCTTGCATGAATCGCCTTAACAACATATTTTTTTTTTTATTTTTTTCTTTTTCTTTTCTTAAATTCAGCATTTCAAAATAAAAACGCCTGACTTAAAAACAACGCGAAGAAAAACAAAAAAAGAAAAACAAAATGGGAACTTGAAAAAACAAAAATTGAAAAAGGGAAAAAAAAAACCAATGTTTTAAGCCAACTATAGATGGCAGATTGATGGCTTAGTTATTGACTGCAGTTAAAAAAAAAAGAAATATAAAAATTTATTTTCATTCAAATGATTCAAAGAACACTTCAATAATCTTATATTTAAATTCAATTTACTCATCTTATGTCGCGCTTATTATAGGGTAGAGAAGTATAGTAGAAGACAAAAATATAATAACGTATGTTTTTTTTTTTTTGTTTAGAGAAGGTAATAATTAAAAAATGAAACAATTGACTTAAATTCTCATTGTGTTACACTTTTTTTTGCTGTAAGACAAAATTAAATTTAAAACAATGACAACTACTATATTTAAACTACAGCGCGTATCTAGAAGCCATATTCCAATACCAATAAACAAATTATTTAATAGCTGAGTGTTTTTTTTTGTGGTGGAAGATCAAGATTAAAGAAATGTTTGCTTTGCTTCTTATTATGCCTTTTTTAGTATATGGTAACATTGATTTAGCACTTTGAAGGAGACTTCGGAACATTTTATCATGTCGTCAAACTGATATTATTATTTTAGAATTTAACTTTAAGTTTTAACTTTTATTTAACTTACATTCTTTAATATATTTTTAGAATAGTTTGAATTACTAATTAACTCATACATTTTATTCTTATGTCATTGGGTCGAATGCATAAAACAGAGCTTCATTTCAAATCTTTAGTTTTTTAAACAGAAACTACAAGCTTGATTTCATAGATTTTCAAAAATAATATATTGGCATACGTTCTTGTACTAAGTATGATATCATTATAAAATTTTATAAAATTCTTTATTATCTGCAAAAAAAAAATAAAATAAAAAAACTTTAAAAATAAAAAAATTATTAGCATTTCAAATCAGTCAGTAGTTGGCTCACCCTGTAGTAAGAATTATATTATATAAGAACGCTTAAATTTCTGTTTTTTTTTTTTAATAGTTCAGTAATTACAATTTTATTTGATCATACCAGTGAAAAAATTTCTATAATTTTGTAAAAATTTCTTTCTTTCAATTTAATTTTTAGCCGCAACTGTACATTAAAAAATTTAACATAATATGGTATAAATATTCAATATGAATTGAAATTGGACATGGGTTGAAAATAACCATAAATGTAGTTAATTTTTATTATTTATGACTTTTAATTTACAATATGAATGAATGAAGGAGGATTGTAGATGGCTATTTCTTATTCTTATATGTATATATTTTTGGTTTTATTTCTGTTTATTGTTTGTTTTTTTTTAGCTTAAAGTTGAAAATTTTATTTTTTCGATCATTTTTTAGATTTGACTCTTTAGTTTTGGTTGCAATCTTTAAAACCAAGTTTTTCTTTTAGTTGTTTCCTTTTTTTGGATTTTTACAACACAGTTCAATATTTAAAAAAAAAAAAATTTTTTTTTTTTAATTTGTATCTTAAAGTTTTGCTTTTTTTTTGGTTTTAAGTTTTTGTGATTATTTTTGATTTTAATGATTGGTTTTAGTACAAGTGTTTATCAAAAACTGAAAGAAAAGAAAAATATATATATATATATATATATACATTTTATATCAAATCGATCATATGACTCTGAAAATTTTTGGATTGGTGGTTACTTACGATTTTACAAAATAAAAGAATATCGAAAAGAATCATAATTATTATTATCATTATGTCTTATGTTATATTATGTAATATAATATTAATTTATTAATTTATGTACGGATACAGGTGTACTTTATTTGATAATATTAATGTCTGATATACGGTGAAAATAAAAAAAAAAACAAATCATTTAAAGTACAGATTTTTTTTTTTGTTTAGTGAACTTTGTTTGGTGAATTTAGTGAACAAAGATATTGCTAAAATATTTATTTATTTAAAATTATTTATAACTTACACTAGGGTAAGAGCGTATAAAATACGCTGTACTGTAAGCACCAATGGAGTGTTGGTTCGAATCCCACACAAGTCGAAAGAATTATTCCCCCTTACGACATTTACAGCCACGCCTGAACAGGAAAGGCTGTCTAAAAAAAAAAACAAAACTTACACTAATAATTCCTAACGGTTTTCTAGTTACATAAAAGAAAACATAATTTTGAGGTTAATTAGGTTATTCTATTCTAAAGTAAAAATAACCTAAACTCGTACACGTACACTTAAATTTCAGATAGGTATTTTTTAAAATAGTGACTTTTATCTATAAAAACGTTTTTTTGAGAGTAATAAATCTTCTTCAAATATGCCCGCCCGCCCAAATTTTAAACAAGGCTTAAACAATGGCTATTTCTACACGTACTTATTATTCTATATACATATTATATAACGATCCCTTGAAAAAATATTGATAAAAATTAGAGATAATTAAAAAAGAGATAAAAATTTAATAAATTAAATATATGGACTAAAATTATAAATTCTTAGATAGGACATCAGCTGCTGATATGTCAAGTCAAATTTTAAAACAGAGAAAAAGATATTATAGAATTTATAATTATAGCCTACAAAAGAGAGGTACACTACTACATAGTTACCAATTATATAATCGATTATTGGAAAGCAATTCAAGTTTATAGACAATTTGAGTAAAATTGACATAGATTGTCAAATGTTTTCATCTAAAGTAACAAAGATTCACAATATAATTGACAACATGTCAATTAGTGTAAATACAGCATAAACCTATAAGAATAGTTGCCAAAAATAAATAAAAAATCAATTGCTGCAATTTATTCACCAAATCTACATGAAACAATTATTTGCTAAATATGGATTCGAATTTAAATTAAAAAAAGAAAAAACTCATTCATTTTTTAATATTCTAACTTTCGAAAGTTCGACTTAAATCGTTATTAATACTTAATTGACATACTAAATTGAATTGATTTATTACACCTTAACCATTTATCCCATTTATTATTTAACAAACCGAATCGAATAAAAATATAATAAAAAAATACTGACCCAGCAACATTGAGTTCACAATAACAAAATATTAACAGAATAAGAAAATAAACTGAAGCTGTAGCTGTAGCTGATGATTTTGTCATTTCAATAATTTAAAGATTTTTATGAACCCAGACATCAGACTAATAATTCAATATTTTTAATATTAAACTTATTAATTTATATATGGACTTAAATAATAATACAATATTGTATGTAAGTACGTATAAATATATATACATATATTATATTATATAATATATACATATACCTACATATTGTATAATTTTTATTAAGTGAATGATTTCTACACTAGTGACGCATATGTTAAAATACACACTGTTTATTAATAATTTTCTTTCTTTTTCATTTCTATTACAATGCGATCGCATTCTCTTTTTCTTTTATCGTGTATTATAAATTCATTTAATAAAAAATGAGACCACCAAGTGGATTGGTGACTTTTATTAATTTTTTTTTTTTTTCTATATATGTTGCTGTTTTTCGTGATTTTTTAGTGACTTTAGTGATTTTTTATCATTTGACATAAACAAAATTTATAAACAAACAAACATTTAAACTAGAAAAAAAAAAAAAACAAAAATCGAACAACTTATAAAAAATAAAAAAATTGGAAATAAAAAAACTAGCACACGATAAACTTGCAAATGAAATTATTTTTAGTATATGTATTTACATATATGTATGTATATAAGATGAAATTTTTTTTTTCAATTTTTTAGTTATTTACAGCTAAAACTTTTTAGTCTAATGCAATTTGGTATAATTATTTTTAGCCCATTTTCAAAAAATCTATTTTTAAACACTTGTAACTTGGACACCTGTCCAAACTTTTTTGAAGTAATATACAAAAGTTAAAGCTCCAACATTATATTTCTGTTTGTGTTAATAATTTTTCTTAATATTATAGGGTTGTTGCCTTATAATTGACGAAAGTGTGATTTGATCTTTCTCAATTTTTTCTTACCAAAAAAAAAAAAAAATCAAACAAAGATAAATTTATTAGTAAAATTTATTTTTCAATATATCTACTCTTTACTTTAGGCTTATTATGGAATATTTTTTAATTTTGGAAATGTGCTTCTTTGAAAACTCTTGATTTTTTCCATTACTTATTTTTATTTACCAGCTCTCTCTGCCCCAGTCTGAACTAAAATATGGTTAAACTGGTTTAATACATTTTTATTTTAATTGAAAGATTTAAACATTTTTTTTTCTATTGTCTTTCTTCAAATGCAATGGGAAACTAAACTCTGCTAGCACTTAAATAAAATTAAGAAACAAAATAAATCTTAAAACCAATACTGAATACACCATCAATCAAAGATATCAAAATATGGCTCAATATCATTTAAATAATGTATATCCAATTATTTACTTCTCTAAATATTTAGGTTAGTTTTAATATTTATACATTTTAATAAACTGAAGACTTGGTAATTTAGGGTTTAACAAAAATATATAAATTAAATGTTAATAGCTTCATAAATGAATATATAGGGGCCTCGGTGGTCTAGTGGTCAAGCACATGGCTTATTAACCGAGGCAATGCGGGTTCAAATCCTGCACAGGTAGCAAGTTTTATTAATTGAAAACTAATCCCCCTTGCTACCAAATATAGCGTAAATTTAAAATATATAAAATAAACAAAATAAATAATATTAGTGTATAATTTAATAATAGTATTCGACCTATAATGGCCTTAGTTGCCAATAGTTTTCTAATATTACAATATCCTATGTGATTTGTAATATTAATATAAATAAATAAATAAATAATAAATAAATGAACATAAAAAGTTCATTAAAGCAATTATTGAACATATATTATGTAAACGGGAAGAAATGTCCCCTACTATAATACACGTCCACAAAATTTAATCTAACTTAATGAGCATATAATCCTTTTTGTATGCATAAAACTGAACTTGAACTCAAATTTTACTTTTTCAAAAGTTCCAGTACAGTTTTTGTTTTAAAAAGTAAGATTTGAGTTCAAGCTCAGCTTTATGCATTCAACCCAGATTAACTGTTAGGAAAATGATATGAACTGATTGACATTTAATATGATTTCTTTACAAGCTATATATAAAGCTATAGACCAATATGTTTTCAGACATTTAAAAAAAATCCCTCCTACATCTAATTTCATACAAAAATAAAATCAAAAACAACAAAAAAAAAAAACAAAATTAAAGCAATAACAGCAGAAGCAACCACAACAGTAATAGACATAACAGCAGCAATATAAATTAGAAGCGGCAATTCAAAACTAAAATCATATTTGGATTAAAGAAATTTAAATAAATTTTTTTTGTTTTTTTTGTTTTTTTCATTTATTAATTTTCTGCTTTTTTTGTTTTTTTTTTTTTTTTTATTTATTTTTGGGAGGTTTAGTAAATCAAATTGAAAAATAAAATTTTTAAAGTTTTATTAACATTAAATTTAGTTTATTTTAGTTAAAATATAATAAAGTTAACATGAACAAAACTTATGCCAAAAATTTTTTTTAAAAAGTGAATAACAAAAACAAAAAAAAAAAACAAAAATTAACAAAACAGCAGTTGTTTAAGTTGTTGTTGAAGACGCCATCACCTAATATATTATCACAAACAATAATTGAAATTACTGTTATATGCGTTTTATATTAGGCGATATTAGATTGCTGTTGTAGGCACACTATTAAAATTTGGTTTAATAAAATTAAAATATAACAAAAAAAAAAAAAAAAAGAAAATAAAAATCAATAAAATCTTACTACTTATATTTTTACAGATTTTATTGTTTTATTTTTTTTTTTTTTTGTTTTTTGTACATATTAACGATTACTTTTTTGTCTCTTTCACTATAATTTTTTTTCTTTGTTTTAAACAAAATTTTTTTGTAGACTAAAAAAAAATAAACTGGGTTTAAAAACTTTTCATTCAAAAAAATTAAATTAAATTGATTTTTTTTTTTTTTTTTATGTTATTCTGGTGACTATGACTAAATATAGTTGTATCATCGAAAAATATATTGGCGAAGGAGGAAGAGGGAGGCAAATACTAGGAAATAATCAAAACATACAAATAAATCAAAATTTAAATTGATTTGACGAGATTTGCTTTTAACCTAATTTAGAAAATTTAAGAAAAAAAAAAAAATTACCGATTTTTTCTTTTTTTGGTATTTTTAAATCATTTTTTTTTTTTTTTTGTTTCGGATTAATTCGTAGAAGTTGACGAAATAAATAGTTTTTTTTTTTTTTTTAAATAAGTATTTATATTTCATATTTGAAATTAAATAGTGTGGAATTTAAAATATTTTCATTTAAATATGCATAATATTAAAATGATTCAATTTAAAAAAGAAAACCCACATTAATATTTTGAAAGATATAAAAAGTTTTTAAGTTTTAATATTGATAACATTTTGGTAGTCATTAGATTATTATTTCATTTTTAAATGGCTTCTCATAGATATATGTATTTAAGAGTCTCATAAAATATAAGGAAAATGAAACAATTGTGAATTCATTCAATTCAATTTATATTTTTTTTTAATTCTTAATAATAGTAATAATATCTAATATACATAAATGAAATGAAAACTCGTAAATTGAAAATGATTTTAACGGTATTAAAGCTTAAGTTTTACACAAATAGTTTAATTGTGATCGTATATTACGGGATTTGCATTTAACATTTTAATTAAAACATTTAAAAAATTGACTACTAATAGTTACCACTGCATATATCAGTGTATATAATATATGATAAGACTACCATATATCATGTATGTCCATAAATACTAGAATTAAATTTAAATAATCTTCCATAATACTACACACATCCTCGCCAAAAAAATTTTTTAAAGAAAAATTATAAATAACTGGAGAAAAGCATTAAAAAATAGAACGTGTAAAATTATTTCCTTAAAAATAAGTAAAAAATTAAATAATAGAATAAAATATGTGATATGTTATTTCTAATGGATTATAGTTGGCAAATTTCAGAATCTATTGTAAGAGAAAATTAAAAATATTTCAAAATTTATCATTTCACGAAGTAGAACTCTGAATCGAATTTAATAATTCTTTTCAATTTGCAGATCTTAAATCAAACTGATGTAAAAACTGTAAATAAAGTTTCACAGTGTAAGTGTAAATGTTAGGGTTGTAACAATGGCTCCATATTATCTTCGTTAGGCTTAAGTTTTGATAATTTTTATTAATATTAAATATTTTGATAATTTTTAAGTAAACTCTTTATGCACTTATGAAATATAGTTCTTTCACAAATCCCCTCGATTTTTGTCTATCTTGCGGCAATATTTTAATTTCAGTCCAAAATTTTCTACTTGGCTATAACTCAATTTAAACGCTTCCTAGTCGCTTTAAATGTTCCCACATTTATTCAGCCTTGACGACTCCAGTCCAACGCTTGCCGTACTACTGATATTTCAACATCTGCAGATATCGCTGATTCATTTACATTTTCTTGCTCAAATTTGCATTTTGATCGATTCCTGACTAGTTAATATCCATAATTCCTCTTTTAATATTGTTCTTGGTCAAAATATTCGGTATATGTTTCTTTACCATTTGTTCAGGTGAAAACCTTTAACTTTTTTTATATTGTCTGGTGTTACTAAACAAATATTACTCGCATACAGTAGAGCAGATTTTATGCACGCATTGAATGTACTTATTTTATTGTCGCGGGCTATGTTGGGAAACTTGACATTAAAACTATATTATTACATAACATTATATAAACTTAATTTATCGAAGTATTATTTTTATCATTGAACATTATGGTTTAAATTTCAAAATGGTTTCTTATATTATAATTATAGGAATAATATTAATACTTTAAATATTCAATTCAGAAATCCAATTTTTAAATCGATGAAAAAAAAAATAATACAAAATCATTTCCCCATTTCAAGATCATATTTAAATTCAATAAAAAAAATGAATGTATTAATTCAAAAAAAAAAAAAAAATTAAAAGCAACTACAAAAAAAAAATAAAATAAATATTTTATATCTTAAAGCAACCATTATTAAAATATTTATTATTATTATTATTATTATTTAAAAAAAAAAATCAAACTATAGATAATAATGTAAAAGTAATAACTATAGATACCAACAAAAATAGAAGTAAAGTTCCACCTTAAAAATAAATAAAATCCACAAAAAAAAAAATATATATATATATATATAATATATATAATAATATAAAACAACAATCAAATATTTGATGCCCACCATTTTTGTTTACTTTTTGTTGTCATTGTTTATTTGCTTCTTAGTAATTTTTGTCCTGATTCAAGCAATTTAATTTTATTAAAACTAAAACAGAAGACCATTTTCTTTAACTCTTCATTTAATAAGACTTAAGGCGGAAATTTTTTTTTTTTTTTATCTTTTTCTGTTTTGATTGCTGATCTTGTTGTAGTTGTTGTTTTTGATCACAATAATTCAATGCAAGTAACTAAATGTTGAATTTTTTTTTTACATCATTTAAAAACTTTTCTTTTTATTTTTATTTAATGTTTTTTTTTTGTTTTGTACATTCAACTCAAGGTGCTCCCTATAAAAAAAAAAAAAAACAGTTTACAAAAAAAAAAAAACAAAAACAAGAATAATAAAATAATGATGAAGCCCAACCGACAATCAACAAACCAAAAAAAAAAACACAACATAAAATAAATATAAAAAGCCATATTGAAACTGTCAAAGATATCTTAAAAAGGTTACAACCTCAATTCTTCCTTGAACGGACATTTCAACAAAATAATAAAATAACTAAAACAATAACAAAAACCGAAATAAAAACAACGACAGCAAATGATCTTTAAGCCAATAAATCGTCCAATGAATTCAATGTTGTATGTATAGTTTAAGTTGGTAACATTCAGAATGGATCCATTGAATTTCAATTTTTTATTTTTTTGGTTTTTTTTTTTGTATTCAATCTTATTTTATTTCAATTTTTCTACTTTTCCTTTTTATTTTATTTTGTTCTTTTTTTTAACGAAATGAGAAAAAAAAACGATCATTTACAATTATTTTCTTTCTCCTTCTTTTTTTTTTTTTTCTCATTGCAATTCTTCAGATTTGAATGGATCTTCTAAAATCAGCAAAAATCAGAAGAAATCTAATAAAAAAAAAAATTAAATATGTTGCAAATTCTTTTTAAACGTTATATCATTCTTAAGTCTTCTTTTTAAATTATTCTATTTTTTTATTTTTTTTTTTATTTTTGTCTTTCAATTCTTCAAGAATAGCTTGGGAATCATTTTTTCAAAAACGATTTTATTCTTCTATAAAAACAAAAAAAAAAAGAGGCGTGTTACATACGTCTCATCAAAAAATTGAAAGAAAAAGAAAAATACCTGCCAAAAAAAAAAAAACAAGAACAGAGAAAACAACATTCAAGCAAGCTTGAAACATAATAAGAACAAAAAAAATTAATTTTTTTTCTTTTCTATTGATACTTGAGTCAAAGAATAATGACACTTAGAAAGATTGTTATTTTCTAAAATACAAAAAACTTTAATAAAAGATTATACATATTATGACTCTTTGTTATAATCTATTCTTATTTCAACCATTCCAATACCCGTTTAGTGCAACATTTTTAAAGCCAATGTAAAAGTTATACATGAGGTGGTAAATTGTTAGATAGATAATGTAATTTTCCTTAAATATATTAATATCTCAAACTACAATTAAAACTCTAATAGGTAACAACTCAATGTAGAAAAAAGAGAAATCTTTAATTTACCTTACCGTGGCACCAAAGCAAACAAATTTACCAGGTCACTGGATGGAGTTAATAAATTGCTGTTACAATTAGTCACTTAAATGATCAATAATTTCAACTTTTATCACTCTTTCACTCTCTATCCTTAGTTAACTATTGATCAATATTAGATTTGAGTAAATACTCGTACAAAAAACTTTGGTAATACTAATAAGGAAGAAAATCGATTATAATTCATGGGTTTGACTCGTATGTTGTTTACTTCTAAAAGTTACACCTGTACTACTTCGCGAATATTAATTTGAATCAATCAAAGTGCTAAGTTCAGTATTTGTTTCTAATTATTAAAATTCAATTTAAACTATAACCATTTTTCTATGTCTGTATTTTATAACTTAATCTGTTATCAAAGAAGAGCTGGGACGCTACGATGGAGTTGGACAATTATGTGAATCATGGGGTTAATAGATCTTCTATATCTTCTTCTATATAGAATTTTAGACCCATCTTTTTAATTTCAATCAAATAAATACATATCTATTCCCCACAATTACACCTAAGATTATAAAATATGTATTATACTAATAATCTTACAATTTCATAACGTTTCTCAGCTTTAATTTAATTATATTCTTAATTCTATCAACCGACAACATCGTATCTGTTTCATCAATACGATTAAGCAACTTATATTGTATGTTTTTTTTTAACCATTTTTAAATAAATAAAACTTTCAGAGTAAAATCATATCTATTTGACGGATCTGAATTCCATTAAATTTGATTTCTTTTTAAAAGAGCTGAAGAAATACAAGAGAAGGTTATAGCAATTGAATAACATTTTTGCTGTCTGTTTACCTGTATGTCTTAAGGGTGTTTTCAAATGCAAAAATTTAATTCATTATCCCCAATCATGGAAGCAATTTAATGTGAAGCTAACCGTAAGAGGAATATTCATCAATTTTCTGAAGAACATACCCACACATTTATATATTTGAAACTAACGATCAAACCGAAATAAACAAAAGCAATAATTTTGAAAATATTTAAATATATATTATGAACTAAACGTCTTATTTGAAAAATCCCCATTCATTTTCCTTTAAAAAATCTTTTATATGAAAGAACCAAACGAAGACCACAAAACAACCTGATGTATGATTATTTTTTTTTTTTTCACAAATTATAATGAACTCTCAAATTGCTTATATCTAAAGATAAACAATATTTATTAAAATAAATTAATCATCAATTTATTTGATGCATATAAATTCTTTTGATTCCATTAATTACACAGCACGTTGCAATAACGACAAAACATAACCACAAAAAAAAAAAAAATTAAAATATTAAATAAAAATGGCACTCCATTCTTTTATTTCTTTACTTATAATTTTTTTTTTTTGTTTTCCTTGTTTTAAAATCCACCATAAAATGAATTTTAATTTCTCAATAATTAAAAAATTATTCCCTTTTTGAATACCTTTAAGGTAAAAAATAAAAAGAATAAAAAGAAAAAAAAAATAACTTGAACTTGACATTAAATTCTTCAAAATGAAAATATTTGAACTTTTTTATTTCTTTCACTCTATGTTTTTCACGATTTCTTCAACTTATTATTATTGTTCTGTTTTTTTATTTGTTTTTTTCTGTTTTAATCAGAAGTAACATGGGAGTTACAAATTATTTTTAGTTTAGTTTCCTAAAATGGTTTTTCTTTAAAGAAATCCCTTATTAGTACTTGATTTAGATGTCTTTTAAAAAAAAAAACAAACTTTTAAAGAAGTTTTAAATAAGTCCAGATTATTATTGCCGAATTTTTTAAGTTGGGAATTTAAATTGAATTAATTGAATTTTAAATGTTTAAATGAATGCTGCAGATGAAACTGTAGACCAGCAGTAGAAATCCAATTGAATGAGCCAAACAAGCTAAGATAGCATCAAAATTTTAAATCATAATTAATGCTACTACAAAAATAAAAAGAGAGGAAAATTCATATTCAACTCAAAAGAAGCTTTTACAAACCAATTTTCATTAAAATTAAAAAGTATCAGTTATTGATAATTTTTCAATGGTTTCTTCAACCTTAAAATTAAAGAAAAAGTACAAAAATAGTCAAAAGAACAAAAAAAAAGCAATATAAATAAAAAGCCAAAAATTGAAAAATTAAGTTAAGGATCATATCATAATGCTTACGCATCTCAAAAAAAACGTTACTGTATAATAGTGTTTAATTTATAGTACAGAAAAATACTATAATCATTTTTTTTAATACTCATAAGTAAAAAATTTATTTTTAATTATTCATTTTATCCATTAAAGGACTCAAATTCATTACCTAGCTATATAATCTAATCCTTGAACTGTGTATACCAAAATTAAATTCAACACATTTTCACTTTACTACAATTACCACTCCAAAATCAATTGAAGAGCACTTTTAAAGAATTCTAACAAATAAAAAATTTAAAAAAAAAAAAAAATGAACAAATCGGAATCGAAATATAAAAAAAAAAAATAAAAACAAAGTGCATGATGCACTTTGGTGCACTTGAAATTATCAGATTTTGAAGCAAATTTTTTTTTTTTTCAATAAGTAGCCAATCTTTCGTACTGAAAAAATAAAGAAAAACAAAATTCTTTTGTTTCTTATATATTTTTTATACAGTTCTATTTTTATTGTTTTAACAAAAAGAAAAATGTAAAAATCAGCAAAAGCAGCAGCATCATCAACAACATCATCATCAGTTATTATAGTTTTGGAATTTAAACTCTTTATTTTTACTTTTCAATTATTTTATCTTTACTTGGATTCCTTCATTATGATTGTAAAGAAAAACAAAATTGTTGTTGTTATTATTACTGTTGCATTCATTTGTTGCATTTGCATCAATTTAAAAAAAATTTTTTTTTTTTTTGTATTTGTTTTGTTTTGTTGTGTAAATGGTGGATTATTGCTAAATGAATTGTTATTTGTTGCTGTAATAAGATCGATTTAATATGCAACAAAAAAAAAAAAAAAAAAAAAAAACAAGAAAAAATTGAGAAGCTTCTTTTTCAATCGTCTATAATATATAGAGCCACTCTGTGGTTTACTCATCTCTAGATCTTCCTGTACTTACAAAATGTACCTACTTATATATTTATGTATATATATATATATACTTATATCGTTATCTCAATCACAAAAAAAAAAAAAGAAACAAACAAGTATCTAAAAGAAAAGAAAAATTTTCGTTTCTACTAACTTTGCACAACTTTTTATCATTTTAATTTTTTTGTTTTTATTTCATTATAACTGCTGCCGGTGCATGATGATGCACCTCTATTGTTATGTTGTATGTGCATTTATTATTTTCTTTGTTTTTTTTTTTTTTTTTTTTGTACATTTTATCCTTTTTTCCTTTTTCCTTCTTGGTAATATTTTTATTTTTATGGATCACATATCATTACATAAATAGTGAACGATCATCAACAACATAAAATGAAACAACAATGAAACAACAACAACGACAGCAAAACTTACATCAGAAAAATGCAAGAAAATGAAACCAAAAAAAAAAAACAAAAAAAAGAGAAGGCTGTACATTAATTTTTGTTACGATCATTACGACTAGATTTAATATTGTATGCATCCGTGCAACAAACATCCGTTTATGTATTCTGTTGTATGCAATTTTATTTTTTTAAAATTGTATTAAATAGGGATCCTAAACTGAATTATTGTGCAATAATAAAAACGCAGTGCAATATGCAACATTATTTCTTTTAATATTTTTAGTTTTTCTTTTTAGGTTTTTTTTTGTTTTTTTTTTTTTTAGTTACGTTGCATTTGTTGCATTTGTTGTAATTTATTTTTCATAAAAATAATGAAATCAACAAATTAAAATGAGAGAAAAATCGAAAAGATAGACAACTTAAAATTTCGATAGGTCCAATATGGTTATATTATTGCCACGACATTGAGAGAGAGTGGAGTGGATAAGGGGAATAATAAGATAAATAGGTTTTTCATATTATTGGTTACTTATATGTTTGCATTGCCCTATGTACTTATTATTACATATACATAGATTATAAATAAATTTCAATGCAAATATTATAATAAAAACAAAAAAAAATTTCGATTTTGTTGTATTATTTTTGATCTTTCTTATATAAACCGTATTGGCTACGGTTGCTTACGTTTTTCATATAGGTATTATGAAGTAAAATTGGAATTTTTTTTTTCTTTTATTTTGCATCATTTCAGCATCAGAAAACAGTAACATAAGAAGTAGAAAAAAGAAAAAGGAAAAAACAATGGACAATAGGAACATAAATCAGTGTAATTAGTTTCTACTTTCGTTATTTTATAAGATGTGCATATTTGAAGTACAGCACACATAGTATAAAAGACATATCCGTAAATAGATGCAACAAAAAAAAAAAAAAATAATAAAACAAAACGAAAGAGATGCAATATGTAAAATTAACAAAAAAAAAAAAAAAAAACAGAATGCAAGAAGAACAGCATTAAAAATTGTTTTTTTTTTTGTTTTTTCTGTTCAATCGCAGTTTGAATATTTTTATCGAAACTTAAAGATACTTTTACTATATTTTACTACAATTTTTTGTATAAAAATAATGTGAATAATGATAATAATAATAAATGCGAAAATAGTAGTGAATATATTGGAAAAATATTATTTTAAAATAACTATATATAGAATATATATATATATACATATATATATACCTATATACATAATATTATTATTAGAAATCTATAAAAATAACAGGGCGCAACCCATGATCTCTTTAAATTCATAAAAGTATTTTTATTATTATTTCTGTTTTATTTAAATGCAAAAAAAGAAAAAAAAAATGATCACGTTTCTGTGTTATGCGTTTTTTTTTTTTTTTTTTTGTTGACAGAAGCAAAAAAAAAAAAAATAAGACTTAATAATGAAAGATCAAAATAAAAATTTAAGTTAGGCATTCCTTAAAAGGACATCTTTCTTTTTCTGACGGTTATAAAACTAAATTATAATTTTCTTTATTTCTTTTTTACTTGATGAAAAATTTTAATAAACTTATCCTGAAAAAACTAAGATAACAAATTGAAGCTAAATAATCTCCAAATTAAAATTTTTTTTGTATTTTTAAAGTGAAATCGTTAATTAATGTTCAAGTTAAAAATTCCATTTTAGCTGCCATTTTTAAACTCTTAAATAAATTTGTTCAAATTTTGTAGCTCTTATATCTATTTTGAGTTATTTTTAATCTTCGTGCTTTATTTTTTATGACATACCATATTTATCATCACATATTTTTTTATTAGGGACGAAACGAATCTTAGATAATACTAGAGTTTCCCTCTTACTTAATAAGTTATTAAGTTTATTAAATTTAAAAGAATTTTTATTTTTTCTATTTTGTATTTTACGGTTAATAACATCTGAGCGAATTTCCAAATTTTATCCTAAAGAATTTAGAAAATGTCACCAAGTAATTTTTATTAGTCCCATTAAAGTTTTATAGTTAAAAAGTCAAATAGCGTAAAGATTTAACTATAATAGATGATTAATTATAAAATTTTGATGGTGTACTAAAATAAAAAATGGTAAACAAATAAACAAATTTTCAAAAATAAATTTATATATATTTTATTTTGCTTTTTACATTTCAGATTGTGATGAAACTTCAGAGCAACATAATGAAGCAGAATCTTCAGAAACTAAAAAAAATAAAACAATTGATAATGAAATCAATAATTCAATATTATCATCGTCTGATTTAGCGTTATCGTTACCTAGATTACATCAAAATAATGAAAATGTTTTGGAAACAACAACAACAGCAGATCAATTACAACATTCATCTGCTGTACAATTTTTACAACAATTTCCTATTTCTAAATTAAAAACAAATACAACAACAAAAGCAACAATTGATGATGACAACAATGTAAATAATGATGATATAAACATCAATTGTAATGATGATATTAATAATGATAATATTAATGATGACAACAATCATGATATAAATTCAATGTCAATTGTTAATAGAAAAGATTTAAATTCACCATTGCATCAACAATTAACCTCTTCATCACATCAAAGTGAATCGAAGCATTCATCAAATGATAAAATAAAAATTGATAAAAATAAAATTCAAACATTTCTATCACTTGAACAACAATCAGAATCATCAAATATCAAAGAAGAACATTTTCATCAAATAACAAATAAATCACCATCATCATCAGTGCCACCCCCACCATCATTAATAGAACAAAAATCATTTCACTCAAATCAACATGAATCACTTTTACATTCGATCAGAGGACAACAAGAGAATTGTGATAATTTATTAGCATCAGTTTCATCATTATCAACAATGACAACATCAATGAAACCAATAACCAAAAACATACCATCCGTATCATTACAAATACAATCCTCACCTTTTAAAAAAGAATCATCTGCATCACCTCCTTTACCACCACGTAGTATTATTACCTTATCTAGTAATAACAGTATAACTGGTATGAGTCAATGCATTAAAAATATTGAAAGTAATGGTAATGGTGGCAATAATCTAAATAAGAATTCATCAAATCGTAACAACAATAATAATAATAATAATAATAATAGTAATAAAATTGGCGGTGATATCAGTAGTAATACAATTAAAAATAATGATGATTTAATTTTAACATATGATAATGATGATGATTATCATAATAGTCAACCATCAAAATCAATAATATCCGGTTTAGAAGCATGTGTTAAACAATTAAAAAATGAATCAATGAATCGAACAAAACAAACTTTTGAACCATTTCGAAATTCTAGAAATTCTTCTAATTCTTCTTCTAACGAAATTCTTCCTCTACCATCTAATACAAATTTATTTCAACACACAACAATATCAACAACAGCAACAACAACATCAACTGCATCAATACATAGTAATATGCCAGCAAGAACAACAAGAAGTAGTAGTCGTTTAGCGGCACAAGTAGCAACAGCTGCTATTGCAGCTTTATCTTCTTCAAATTCAGGAGCTATAACATGTGATTCTAAATCAGCATTACACAGAAATCGATTTAATAGCGAATCATTTACAAATAATTCAAAAATGAAACAATTTTCAATGAATAGATTTGATGAGGATTTTAAAGCTTTGCAAGGTTTAAGCGAAATGGAAAAAAGATTAAGAAGACATGAACGTGGATTCCAGAAGTTAACAAATGACAGGTAAGTCATTTTATTTTTACCATTTTTTTGGAATTTTAAATATGTAATTTATATTTAAAATATCTCAACCCTAAGCAATTTTATTAACTATTAGTCATCTCTCTATATGTATATGTATATGTATATGTATATGTATTATCTCTCTATATATGTATATGTATATGTATTCATCAGTTCGCAGATATTTTTTATTTAGAAAATTTTAAATTGATCCTACGTCAAATTTATTTCTAAAAAACATATCTGATTAATTTAATGGACTAGGACAAGATATTGCTTATGAACTGAAAAATGAACACTTAAAATTTATAATTCCTTAAAATAACGGTAAAATTCAATTCAAAAACAAAAGTATTTAAAAAAACAAAAATTCTCAAAATCAAAAAAAAAACAAAAATGAGAGAAACTTAAATCTTACCTCTCATTCTCACTATTTTACCACCAAGTTTTTTTGCGGTATAATGAATGCATTTTGCATACGACAATTGAAACATTGATGTCAGTATTTTGTGGCCACTACATACTGCCACTCACTACTGTTAAATACCAAACATTCACCAAAATTGAAAAAAAAAAAACAATAAAAACTTAAATGATAACGGTTAAGTTAAATGTCAACTGGCAGATTGCAGTTCTCTATTTTTTATTTTTTTATTTTTTTTATCTTCGTTATTATTGTCTCCCTTAAACAGAACTATTCAAGAATTGAAACAGCCTTGACTACTTCAATTTTGGAATTGTTAAATTGTATAATCAAAGAATAATATTGTTCACTTCTCTACATTTTCATCCATCGCATAATAACCATACCAATAATCTTTTTTTTTATTCAACACAAAAAAAAAACAACGACAACAATAAAACATTAGTGAGTTATATTTAATCATTGTCACTGTTGCAATTGCAAACAAAACATAGAAAACCAAAAAAAAAAACAGCAAAAAGGGTAACACATAACGGTAATATAGTGATTGAATGAAAAATGCATTTGACTGGTAATACTAGTAATACCGTTATTTCAAAAAAAAAGCTGTATACTTATAACCAACTGAAAGAAACTTATAGATATATTACTATCTCTCTCAATCCTTTTCAAATTTTACTTACCGTACAATTGAATTATTTTACAGCTTGCTCTTGTCATTGTCCACCATACGTCATTCTTATAAACATAGTAAAAACAAAAATATACGAAAAAGAAAACAAATGAAAAAAATGGGTTTAGAGAAAGGGAAAGAGAAATAAATAAAACAGTAATAAAACGTGGAACCATGACAAGAACAAAAATATTGAAAATAGGGTTGTACGCATCATAATGCACATATATCTTTACTATATGAATAATAAGTATTAAAATACTCGAGGATTTACTGTTATATTAATTTATATTTCCATACAATATGCATATATAAAAAATCTATGTGCAATGCGTGTGGGTAACCGTTGTGGACAAGTTGACATAACGATATTTTTTTTATCAAATCTTTTTTTTTCGTGTTTTAATCCTCACTAAAGAGTGAGAAAATAATTTTTCACTATTGTTTTTTTTTTGTTATGCTGTAAAAAGGTCAAAAAAAAACACCCGATTTAGGGATGAAAAAGGTCATGGTAAAAATAAAAAATTAAAATCAATTGAAAAATTTTTTTATGGAAATAGTAAAAAAATAAGGGTTTGGTTGATATGGTGTAAAAATAAACAAAAATAAAAACTATTTGTGTAAAAAATTGTCTGTGATTTACGTAATTACTTTGAAAAAGAGAAAAAGAGAAAGAGAATATATCACTTAATAGGTCGCGTAATCATAAAAACATTTTCATAATAGTTTTATAGCATATAATAACTTCATCAATAATGTAAACACAAAAGTAGCTTTATTCTTTTGTAAACGTTTTTTTTTTTTTTTTGTTATGTTTTGATTTTTTCTTATATTGTTGTAGTTACTGTTAATTTATAACGGGAATATTTTATTAAAACTATGCATGTGTTTTTGTAATACATGTTATGTAAGTATTTAATAAATTATTGATAGGACTTTTATATTAAAAAAATATGCTAGCAGATATTAATTTTTTTTTTAATTTTTAGAAATTAATTAGTTTTGTTTTTAATTGTGACCCATTTTTTATATTATTAATGGATAATAAATTTTCCGAGCCAAGTTTATGTGATAAGTTTATATTCATAATTTTGTTAATAGCGGAAATAACAAAAAAAGAAAATTGTCATTGTTGTTTGATTTTTAATACTGTGAAGGGTGAGGAAAACAGAAATTCATACAATATGACAATTAATAAGTTTTGTGAACCTAAGATCCTTTTATTGTGGATTGTTGTATATTACAGTTACCTAGGTATAAACCTAAGTATTAACCCAGTTACCTAACATTTTTTTACCTAAACATTTTTGTATATATTTAAATAAATTTAAAATTAGTTTTTCCTTTTGTATGGGGCATGTTAAAATGTTATGAGTTATAACAATTAGATTTCAAAATTTAGATTCGGAGTTCGAAAAATTACTGAACATACTTCTTTAACTTTAAAAGATAATTTTAAATTATTGGTGCTATTATAAATAATTGAACCAATACTATATATAATAATTAATCACTTCTCAGATTTTAAATATTTAGTACAAAATCTGTTAAGGATATCCAAGCCGTTGACAAAAATTGGAATTTTTGCAAAATAAGATGTGCTTGATTCTCTATAAATGTTATGTCTCTTAAAAAAGAATTTTGAGTTATATTATAAGCGTAACAAAGTAAATTTCAGCGTATAATAAAATTGAAATTACGTTTGTGGCACATTAAAGAAGTCTAGCTCGATATGGCGAAGTCTATGTTATTTTCCTGCTCAGTATCGAATTCTAAGTCGATTTAGCCATGTATATGTTGGTCGATTTGTCCGTCCGTCTTCATGATAACTCAAAAACTAACGAAGCTAGGATTCTAGAATTTTTATCATTTCACCTTTGTAAAAATTGTTAGTTTGGCTAATTAAATTAAGAAAGTTCAACCGGCGCGTTCTATAAGCTGCCATACAAGTTCTTTAATTAAATGAAAATAACTCAGTGCCCATATATTGAAAATAAATATGAAAAGTAGTCACGTTTTATACCAACAACATCTCTAAAATTAGTTTGTGTTTTTTGAAAAACAGGTTCGAGTAGCTGCCATGCTACTTCTTTAATAATGATTACCCAAATCATATTAGTTTTGTGACACAATAAATCACCGAAATTTCTCTCCAATTCAAAGCTCCAACTGTAAAAGTTTTAATACTAATTTTTCATAGTCAGCCAGTTATTATAGTTATTCACTTTTTTGTAACCAAATAAAATTAAAAGCTCTATGGTTCGAACCACAATTCAATGACAGATTTTGGTGATACAAGTGTAATACAATAAGAATGATAAGCATAATTTATTTCCTCATACCTTGATATTTAATAAAGCTGTAGATATTTAAAATTTTCGCAATAGCTTCGGAAGCGTTGTCATAAAACTACAAAAGTCACATAAATATATTTCGCCCGATAGATAATTAAGTCAGATATTTATTTATTTATTAATTAGGGCTAGTTATAGCCACTTTACAAAAATATTTTATAACAAGATATTGCTAAAGGAAAAAATCTTGTAAAAAATTTTAATAAGGAAAAAAATATAACAATTTTCACATGGCATATCACCAAGAATCGTTATGATAAATGATGAATATGACCAAAAAAAAAGTTAAATTATTAAAGAAAAATATTAAAATTTAGAGCAAATTTTACTACTTCAGCTACTTTATTTATAAAACTTATCGACTTCTACTTAGATTATCTACTTAGATATCTTATATTTTCTAAAAAATCGTTAAATTTGATTGAAATTGCATAATATTATATTATGTATGTGGGGGTATTAGTTGTCACGGTCTACTCTGCACTCTTCTTCGTTTTATTTTAAAAAATGAGCTTCGTATATTTTTTGCTTTTAATATAAGGACTCTTAAAGAGCAAAAAAAATAACAAAAAATTTCCAATAGTTCTTTCACTATTTAACATAACTATAGATTTATATTATGATTTATAGTTTCGTAAAGTTTTTAAGTTATTTATCCGATTTTCCGTTTTAAAAATAAATATATTAAATTTTAAAATTTCAAAAAAACATTTTCATTTGTGTCAATTCTTTTTATTTTAAATTCCTTTCACCCTTTTCTATTTTTATTTATTTTTTTAGAATAACGGTTTGAAATATAAAATAAAAAAAAAAATCTGATTTCGATTTTATACATCAACCATATACAACATTAACTAAACAATTTATACTTCAGTCTATTAAAAATTAAAATATTTTTTTTTTTTGTGTTAAATATTGCACAAAGATTGATATTGAATTGATATTATCGTTGTACATTATGTGACATTAAATGACTGACAGATTCGATTTGTGTATATAGATCAAATGAAAAGATTTGCGATTTTTACAAAAAAAAAAAACAAAAAAAATTAAAAGTAAAATCAAAGAGAATAAAAACTTAAAACAATACAAATTCTGCAGTATTGCTACTATAACTAAAATGCAATTAAATGTATTGATGCAATTATTTTATATTTTTTTAGCACAATTTTTTGAAATAAAGAAAAAAAAGTAAACATTTTGCAAATTTGTCTGTTTTGTTTATTAACTATTGTCTAACGGTAGTTTAAGAAACTAATATCTTGTCTTTAGATCTTCTTTTAATTATTTAAGTTTTTATCATTTTTTTAATTTTTATCTTTTAAGTTGTTACGAATACGAACTACTGATTATTAGCAAAACAACTATTACAACTTTTTCGAAAATAAAAAGTTATTTGTCTGCTTAAGAGATCATACAAAAAAAAAAAAATTAAATATGCGAATCTGAGTTCAATACATTTTATTCTTCATTAGATTCGTTCATATTACATTACTCATTAAGCTAGTCATGACTCATTAAGGCCGTTTCCAAATCTATCGACACTAAACATTTCACACTCTTTTCTTACATGACGTATTACTCTTTTACAGCGAACATTTAGTGTAGTCGAGAGTACACTAAAAAATTCACAGATAATCAAGTGCGATCAGACAATTTAGTGGACTGTTTTCGAATGCACTAAAAAATTTTCGGAATTAATTTAGCCTAATTAGCTGAATACTACGAAGTGCAATAGTTTCGGACATGGCCTAAGTACACTTAAAATAGTGGATATTATATTATTTTTAAATAATATCAAATTACTATTTTTAAAATCAATTTCAGTACTCTTCAACAAATAATGATTAGAAAATTAATTGAAAAACAAAATAGATTTTTCTTTAATTTTGGAAATAATATGAGTTATTTCCTTTATGCAGTCCTTTTGTTATTTAAATAAATTGATTTTTCTAAATTCAATGTACAATTTAAAATATTATACGTGTAGGAAGAGGGATTTGTACTTTTTATGGTAATGTTACTTCCAATTAAAAAAAGTTCTACCTTTAGGAGATTTGATTCACCTATAGGAGATTTTGATTTGATTGATTTGCACTCCTTTAGTTAATAAACCATATGTTAAACCACCCGATCCGATGTTATATATTTACACTTTTCTTTGGTATCAGGTAATCAGCAATTGATATTAAGGTATTAAGCAATTGACAATCGAGACCGTTTTAAAGAGAAAAAATATATTTAATCAAATAAATCATAAATTGCATATTTCTTGGCTCTTTATGTCTTTCTTAATATTTTCGTAGACATTCATTGCAATTTACAACAACCACATTCTAATTTTTCCATTATTTTGATTTTATAATATCTTAATCACTAGACTGGTGTGTAAATAATAGAACCAAACAACTGGCTTTTGTTTAGTTTATTTAATTTTTCTATAATTCTACTCTTCAAGTCATTTTGACAGTAATAGTGTGACATAGAAAAATATTAAAGAAATTTTTTTTTGAACAAAAAAAAAGAAAAATAGTAACTCAATTGAAACAACACCACACCAACACATATCCATCAGAAAATTAAAAAGTAAAAGGTTTTTCTGTTAAAAAAGAACAAAAGAAAATAATAAAAAAAAAAAAAATTAAAAGCGAATACAAATTTAAAGAGTGGAAAAAAAAAATAATTCTGAAAATAATAAATGATTTCACTATGGAAAAAAATGTCATTTTGACCAAATGATTGTGTCATAAATTTTGACACATTGATAGACAGTTATAGGATAATTTTATTTTTTTTATTTTTTTAAATTGACAGATAATTTTTATTTTTTAAAATTTTTTTTTTTTTTTTTCATTTTTAATAACAATTTGTTCAATTTTAATTTCCTTTTTGATTTAATAGTAGGTACATATAGTGTCCTGCAGTGTAGGTGCTTGTGTACTTGTTTAGTATTGGACATATAGTAATCAGTTTATCATGTTGGTGTCATTTACTAAATTGAAAAATAAATCAATGTCATTAAATTTATTTTTAGAAATATATAGAAATATTTCAGTTTTTAAAAAGTATAAAAAAATAAATAATGACTCTTTTTAACTTTCATTCTTTAATTATAAAAAGAGTTTGGATAAGCTTTTTATTTTATTTGATTTAAAAAAAAAAAATTGAATTATGACAAAAGTTAGAGTTTTCTAAGTTTGTATTATAAGCTATTGTTTAAAGTTTTCAATGTAAGCTTTTCTTACAAGTTGTTCGATTAAAATATGATTTACTTAATTTTACAATTGGCCAAAATTTTAAGGTACACTTCTATTTCAGCTTACTGCAACATAAATTTTACTTATTGTTTATATTCAATTGCCGTCAAATGATAATTTTTTATAACTTCTTTTACAAATTACTTAAATCAAATCTAATTCCAATTCGTAGGACTCTTTGCTTGGACTTAAAAAAGAAAATATTACTAGACTGATAGAAATCTGATGAAAATGTGATTGAAAGTATAGGTATAGTTAAATTATTGGAGAGATTATTACAGGAATTAAAAGCGAATTGTTGTTATTTTCAAGTCAATATTACAAAACAAAAGCATATAAACTTACAAACTAAATGTCAAAAGAAAAATCTTCATTTTTGACATTATAATTATTTCGGGAAAAAAACATGTTATTAAAAAGACTATAAATAGAAAATATATAAGTGAATTTTTAAACGATTAAACAGGTTTTATAACTCATTAGGTAATTTTTTAAAATTTTTAAAATCTATCAAATTGTTATTGTCTCCATTTTTATATGACTTTAAAATTTTTTTCAATAACAGTAATATAGTTTAATATAGAAAAACAATGAGAATATATGAGATATATAAGATTCGATATATTTAAACTTAATCTAGATTTTATTAAATTCGTATCTAGAATTTGAAAAGAATGGCAGATTAAGTTAAATATGTAGGAAAATTACAATACAATCGAATTTTTATTCTTTGAATTTTATAAAAATGCAAACTTTCTAAATATAAAAATAATTTCCTTTTCTTATTTTAATTGCCATAAGAAGCGTAGGGCATATTCACTTATTCCTATTATTAGGGCGTAGTGCATATTCACTAAATCCTAGAATCGAATCTAATTTTTATTCATATTTGACAAAGCATCAATTTCTAGAATCATTAGTTTCACTTAACCAATGATTATTCGGCCATAGCTGTTGTACAACACTATGAAATACAAATAAATATATATAGTTCTGCGCCATATATTATCTTATATAAGTATTATTTTATTTATTTGTTCATTTCGGTTTCCCTACCACAATATAAAATGTGATGAGGAAATAAATTAACTTTTCTTTTTCAAGTGCAGTTGCAATACATAGTATTATATAGTATTAAATTATGATTATGCTATCCTGTGTTTTAATCACTAGTATTTTCATTTTTATTTATTTATTTATTTATATTAATATTGCTTACATAAATGTAATGCAATATTATTGAACCATCGACTACTAAGGCCATTATAGGTTTTTATACTATTATTAAATTATATACCAATACTATTTATTTTTTTTATATTATATACTATATATTTACATTATATTTGGTCGTAAGGGGCGTATATAAAGAAAACTTACGACCTGTGCAGGGATTGAACCCACACTCCTTCGGTTAATACACCACACGACTACCCACTAGGCTAACGAAGCCCCCCTAGTATTTTCATTATTTCTTTTATTAATTAAGTTTTTTCATATTAGCTTTTTTTCTCTTTCAAATTAGACAAATAATAGTTTAAATTTTTTTTCAGTAGATAATTTTCCTTTAAATTAAAAAATCTTCATATTTATGCAGAATTTGAATCTCAAATCCATTACTTAATACTTCATTTTGTGAGGCCAACGAGGTGCCTCAAAAACATGTTACAGTATCTTTATTTCATAGAAAAATTGCATATTTCTGGACAGCGTAAAAAATCTATTCACAATATTTAAAGAATTGACCTTTTGTAAACAGAATTTCTGAACCCAAATTCAAAAAAACAATCTAATTTCCATTTTATGACTATCATATTTAAAATTTTTAAGTATTAAATAGCTTAACATTAGAATTACATTATTTTACTCATAATGGCATTTATTATCAACTTTTTAAAATTTTATTTAATTTTAAAAAATCAAAAAAATTAAAATATTCTAAATAATACCAAAAAAAAAAAGAAAAAAAAAAAGTAATAGAATTTAAACCAAACTATTGAACATAAAATTTGAAAGTAGTTCAAATCTATAAAGAAAAATATTATTTTATAGCTGAACCTTAAGGTTTCCTAAGAAATTTAAAAATTTAAAAATTTTAAATATTTACTCTTTAATTTTTATGTTTTTTTATTCAATAATCTTTTTTTTTTTTCAGTCTCAAGTGAAAAATTTATGTATATTAAAGTTTTTGCAAACAAGCATTACGATTATTTAGAAAATTATGTGGAGCCAGAAAATTTCAACACAAAATTTTTGTTTTTTTTTTTTTTTGTCTTTGAAAACATTTCAACTTAGGTATTCTCTTTTCTTTCTGATATTTCAGTTTGAAAAAGAAAAAAAACCATATTGGAATGGTAATGCGTTTGAATAAATAATACATACAATATAATAAGTACTAAATGAAAGTTTTAAAATTCAATTCTTAATTTTAGTATACCAAAGTACATTGTGGCTACTATATAGTATTAGAGCTAGTAGCAATTTACAATGACGGATACAATCGAAAAATAATATTATGATATTTTTTTCTTCCTTGCCATTCTTATAAGAAGTATTATAAGGGATCCACTGAGTTATTTGTTATTCATACCTTCAGTTTCATGAATAATTAATTTCACTAAGCCGTTGATTACTTGGCTTTAGCTAATAGTACAAGACTATGAGATGATTCTTTTATTTCTACGCCATATATTATCTTATACAAAAATTATGTTTTATTATTATTTTTTTATATATTACAATATGATATTAATTATAATTTATAAGACATATATAATATGTACTTGTATTATAATGTATATGTATTATATATGTATAAGAAAAATCTATATTAATTTTTTTTAATCTACATGACTTAGTCGGAGTTGGACCCGAGACTTTTCATATGAAACGCCAGTGTCTTAACCACTACACTATACTGGCAGGATAAGTATTATGAATAAAGGAACAAAACGAAAATAGTAGATTATGCATATGGACTATAACTCTAAGCTCTAAAAATGAAACTAAAAATGAATTTTATGAAATTGTTAGATTTTAAAATCTTTTGTAATATACCAAAAGAAAATACTGTCTATATACCTGTCTAAGACAACAAGATATGTTTGTTTACTGAAATCATTTTCATCTTAATTGTTAAGGTGACTAAAATGATTTTTGTGAAATAGATTTTTTTTAATATATTAGTGATCTCTAGTCTTTTTAAAATATATCCATTTAATCTGTTAATCTAGATAGTCTAATAGTACTGAGTTCATAGAACTGTTGTCAATAAAATGTCACAACTAAATCATATATTTAATACGAAACTATTCTGATGCTATTATGTAAATAAGCATCCACCTAAAATTCTGTATTTTTAGTATACGCAATATACATAATATATATAAATATTTATACAATATATAATATATGTACATATATATATATATATTTATAATAATTTTATAGAATTTACGATAATATACGCATAAATTAAAACTAAATCAAAGCAATTTAAAAAAAAATGTTTCATCTACAAAAAAAAAAAAAAAAAAATACAGAAAAATGTAATTTGTTCATTCAAGGAATCATAATATTTGTAAACCTTCTAAGTTTTCGTTTTATACATACACACAAACATACCTATTCATTCATTTATAAGAACATATTCAAAAATAAAAAATAAAAAAAATAAAAAAATTTATATGATGAAGTCTTCTTATAAGGAAACAGAGCGTATATAATAAAACACTCTTTATAAACCCCAAAAACCTTAAAATATGACTTTATATCCTTTAAAAAGCATACACTATATATTTTTAACTATATCTTTATACATACCTACAAAAATTACAGCAAAACATTATCCTTTATTACAATTTATATAAACATATATTTTGGAAATGCAAACGTTTTTATAGAGAAAAAACACAAAAAATAGAAAAACACAAAGAAAGAAATATTCAGAAAAAAAACCATTTCAGTGGATAAAGGACATTATAAAAGGACATTCATTTTTATATACTCTTTTCCTATACATATACCTACAACTTATATACACAAAATAATAACACAAAAAATACCTTAACTCAATTTCAAATCTAAAATTTTACCATTTTAAACACGCATACATATATACCTACGTATAGTAAAATACAAAATAAAAAAAATGAAACAAAAAAAAAAGTAAAACACTTTAGAAAATTCAAAAATAACTACGATATAAGTATAAGAAAATATTTCAAGAATACGATAACTTTATTGACGATATGACTGACATAAATCAGTAGCAAAATAATAAGAACAAAAAAAAAAAACAAAAATTTTTCTTAATAATATATATGTATGTATGTACTTACAAATATATTTCTTAACGTACGAACTCATATCCTTTTTTTTTTTAAGAAAAAAAAAATAATAAAAAATAAAAGTTCAATTCTTCTCTTGTATTATTACACGATTATTGTTATTACATTTTTGCCCTCATTCATTTGTACTTTACAAATATAAGGTATGTATAAATATTTTATATATATATATATATACGAGTATATGTATTTATAATATATGCTTAATTATGTATATATATGTATATTTATATGCTTCAGCAGGAGCAGTTCTAGACAAATAATTAATAACAACTACATTATTAGATTATTATTATTTAAAAAGTATTACTAATTCTGCATCCTTTAGATGTAAATCTATTGTAACCCTTCCTCCCATTATTACTACGTGTAGTAGATTTTGGCTCCACTTATATTAAATTTGGCAGCTCTATTAGCTTTTAAGAAAATAACTATTTGCAGGACGTTTAATGTTAGCAGTTTATTTTCTATAAATAAATATGTTCCTAGATGCAGATAACTTTGCTCGGATTAAAGCTCCGCAATTTTTGATTATGTACCCTGGAGATTCTTGTTCTTCTTCAATGAATCCGCATATAGCGTCATTTTCTATTCTAATTTTTTATAAGAGCCCCTTTAGCCTGAACTGTCTCGACAGTAAGTTTGTTAGAATTCTCAGTTTATATTTACTGAATCCTATAGTTTAATCATATCTTTTGCGGTTATAATTCTGGGATTATTCTGAACTCCTTAGTTTATCCTTAGATTATCTGAGTTGGAATTTTTCACTCAGCTTGCTGCTACAAGTTTTCTCTTTTATTTGAAATTCTTCTCTTATTTTGTCTTTACCTATGCCTCAAAAACGTTCAGGACCTGTGAAAGAAATTGTAGCTCATCCTTTTCCGTAAGTAGCTTTCTTTGATTATTTTCCTCTATATGTACAAAAAACAACTGACAAAACAAGAATTATATACAAATGAAATATTTTCTTAATTCTTTTCCATTTAAATTTGCATCTAATATTAAACTCACTAGATTTAATTTTTGTTTTAAATTAAAGAGATTTTAATTTTGAGTTAAAGTTATTTATATTTTCTTTCAATATAAAATTATAGCATTGTTTCATATCTTTTATAATACTAATATTGCTTAAATTTAAATTTCAGAGAAACAGCGGTTTTAAATGTTGTCAATTATATGACGATAACTGCATGTCCATGAGATATTCGTAACTTTATTTTATTCGTTTCAGTTGTTTTTTTTTTTTTTGTTTTGGAATTTATACTTTATTTTATTTTTTTAGTTTTTTTCCATTTTCTTTTTTTTTTTTTTTGAATTTTCAATACTATTTTCATAATTTTTTACGATTTTCATTTTATATAGTTCATAATCTCATTGTTTGTCTCTTTTCCTCTTCGCAATATTCTAAAATTTCTGACTTTCTTACTGCGTCAATTTTGTTTTTTATTTGACATTTTTAGTATTTGCTGGTGTTGTTGTTTTTCAACGATTACCATAGGATATTCAAAGATTCTCTATATTTTTGTTAATTCTATATGTGTTTGTACCTACAATTTTAGTTCTATTCTTATTATTTTAATTTTTTTTTTTATTTTGTATTTTTTTTTTTTTGTATGATTGCATTTTGAGAAAAAGGATATTTTTCAATAGCATTTTAAATTTTTATTTTCGAAAAAATATTTGACATTTTAAAATATCTACCTATACTTTTTGTATTCTATGTAGCAATAATTCCATAATATCTATATATAAAAATATGTAATAAGGAATTAAAAAACATTTAAATTCTATGATCCTTGGATATTAGTGGAAATAAAATAAAATAATAAAAAAAAAGAAAAAAATTGTAGAGAATACAAAACAAAATGAATTTTATTTAATAAATTATTGTTAATGTTATAAAAGTTTTTCTTTACATTTTTGTATGTATGTGTGTATGTTTTTTTTTATTATTCTATTTTAAAAAGTGAATTTATGTTAGAAATTAAATTACAAATTAAATATCCTGTGTCCTTTTTTTTTATTTTATCCGAATAAAAATAAAAATTTATTTAGTACCCATATAATTTTAATTTTTTTTTTCTCATATTTTTTAAAAAAATAATTTGTTTTTTTTTATATGTATTTAATTTTATTTTAAGAAATAAAAAAGATTTAAATTTAAGTAGGTATTAAGTATTTCTTTTATGGAAAATCAATACTGACCTCGAAAATTATGCAATATTGTTGTTTTCAAGATATTTTGTTAACAGTAAATAAATGTTTATTACTCTCGACAATTTTACTTTTGGAGGAGCAAACAATGACTAAACCAAATTGACTGCACTTAAATCAAGTTAAAATCAAATTGACTTTAAATTGCAATTAAAAGACTTTTTCTGAGCTAAAAACTGAAAATAAATTTGGACATAATGAAACAAATAATGGACAAATATGAAATTTAAATAAAACTTTATTTTCAGCGTATCTATGTTGTTCTAAAAAAAAACTGAAGATACGATTTAAGAAAATGAAATAAGAAAAGCTTTCAGAAATATTAAAGGAACAAAAAAATTTAAAATTAAACTTTTAAAAATTTTAAATTTTTTAAATCTTTCATCTACAATATTGTTAATCTCTCTATTATGAATTATCCATACATAAAAAATCATATAAAACTTTTTTAAATTTTAAAGTTTTAAAGATTTTTAATTTTCAAATGTCCGATTTTTATCTTATAAAAATATATTTATTTTACTTTATTTTTTAATTTCTAAAAAAATTTTTTATTTCTAAAATTAAAATACTCATGTCTTTGACAACTCTACATTAACTGTCAATCAGAAAATGTATTTTGTCAATAAAACTCATTCTCTTATCCTCAATACTTTCTCAGTTTTATTTCAAATCTTAAGGATTTATCTAGACTACAAAAAAAAAACAATAAATAAAAATATCAAATAAATATCTTTTTGTAATTTTTTTTTTATATTTAATTTTTTTTCCTTCAGGTGTTACACACCTTTTTTAGGATTAAAATCATTCTTTTTCGTTCTTTTTAATATCCTTTTATTATTACATATTTTTCTTTTTGTTTTATTATTGAACTTTATTTTCTATGACTTTGATAGACGTCATTAAATATCCTTTCAAAAAAAAATAATTGTATATACATACATATATATATCTTATGATACATATATATCATACAAACTTACAAACTGGCATATTATAATATTTTGTACTAAAATAAAAAATTAAATGAGGAAACTCTTATTTCATTGAAAAAATTATATGTATATATAAATATATATATATATATATATTTATATATAAATTAACAAACAAATATATACACACTCACAGTCACACGCATACAAATTATAAACATAAACCTTGACATTTTCAATGGCTAGCCGTAACTATAAATTTTTGTTTCTACACCCTACTCCCTCTTCGTAATTTTAGAATAGCAATAACAAAAACATGAACAACCCAAGAATTTTCCCTTTTAATCAAGGCAAAAATATATAAAAAAAAAATCATAATATATATAAACATAAACATAAACATGTTATTGAATATAAACATACACACAAACGAACGATAATATATAATAAATAACGCAAAAAAAAAAAAAACGAAAAAGAAAAAGAAAAGAAAAAAGGCATAGAAATGACCATAATTTTCAGGAAAAACTGAAAGAAAAATACATTTTAAAAGAAAACGGTAAAAAAATAAAAACAATAAAAATAAATAAACAGTAAAAAAAAAAACAAAAAAAAAATTCAAAAATAAAGATATTTTTTAAAAGGGTTTATAAACTGTTCTATGCCATTTGCTGCATAAAAATAATTCATATATACATTTAAAAAGAATTTATACACCATAAACCATAGGTGGGTGCTAAGGTTGGTACTGCAAAAATAACGAAGGTGGATTGAGGTATTTAAAAAAAAAAATAAATGCAGACGGTTTTAGAAAACGTCTCTGGTAAAAAATTTGCTTTTTTATTTTGTGTTTTCTTGTCGTTTTTTTTTTTTTTTTGATATGTTATGATTTTATTTTGTACTAAGGACCTTTTAAATGTGTACAACAAGGAAACAATAATAAATAACAAAAAAAATTATTTAGATATATAATTTTGTATTAAAAATCCAAAAACATACATAAATAAAAAAATATTTAAAATACTTTACATTTAATCAAAGATTTAAACTACAATTTTAATTTTAAAATTAAAGAAATATAGTTTAGCTATTTAGATTCTTAAAAATGTTTGGCCATAACTGTAGTTATCTTTCTATTTAATTTTTTTATTAGATTAAAATCGTTTAAATTATTATAATATTTGACTTTTTTAGTGATAATAGAATTTTTTTTCCCTTCCCACTCCTATAAGGAACATAGGGCATCCACTAAATCATTTATTATTCATATTTGACTAAAGCTTTAGTTTCGGAATCATTAATTACACTAGTAATTTTTCTTCTATGTGTTTGATGTGGAAAATTCTACTTTCTAACACACAGGTATTCTAAATACTATCCATCGTCTAACAAAATACCAAAAATTTTCCTTCAAAAAAGTATTCAAAAAGTATCGTCTCAAAGTGAAAGAGTATTCTACGGGAGAATCTTCTAAAAAAAGACTCTATATATGTAGGTATATCACTTACAAAATACTATGTGCCAAGAGTAGTTCAAGTTCACTCAAAAATGCGTTCAACTTATTTGTAACAGCACAATCACAATTGATCAGAACATTTAATGTCTCCATATCAAACATTAAAATCCTTTAAATTCTTAAAATCCTTGATAAATCTAAGTGTCATACTTTTATATATATAATTATACTATTGTAAGTAAAAATATTCTACAAATCATTAGCGGCAGAAATTGTTTGTCTATCTTGAAATTAAAATTAATAAATTATCTTATCTTCAGTTTTCTTTTTTAAAGAGCTTCTTATACTATACTAACTTAGGTTCTTCTCTTCTCCTTCTTTTATGTTCTAAAAATAGACAAACCCTTCGTTTTTTTTTTTAATTACATCAAGATTTAATACACTTCCTGTGTCATTATTTATGCGTCAATTTCTGCGTCATTATTAATTACTTCTTTCGTCGACAAGAAAAGACCTTAAAATATATCCAACTACAAAAATAAAGAAAAAAAAAATCTTAAAACTTTTCAGTATTCATTCGTAAATAATAAAACTTTATTATAAACACCTATAAAATATTTGTACACAAAAGTAAAATATCAAAACAAAAAAAGAAATGGGTCCTTTGAATTTTCTTTCGTCTTTTGTTTTTTTTTTTTTTTGTGCGATATAATAATGAAAATCTTTGGTACTATTTATGTTTCTACTTCATATTCTCATACCATCAATATAAAACCATCTACTCATACTCATCCTATATATACTCCTTTTTCTAATATATTGTACATTGTTTATAATTTCAGCTCATTTTTTCATATTTCTATCTCTTTCTTTCAGTAAATTTTCTTTGCATATATTGATTTGGGTGTTTGTGCCAGGACACGTTTTATTTTATTTTTATTTTTATTTTTATTTTATTTTTTTTATTTTTATTTTATTTCTTTTTTTTTGTTTTGTTATTTCTTTGTAAATGCTTGTGTTATTTTTTAAATGGTCTGTAGTCCATCATCACAACAACTGAACAAAAATGAAAGAAAAATGTTGAATGATGGAAAATATTATAAAAAGGATGAATTAGATGAATAAAATGAATGAAAATCGACCGTAATAGAAAAGTAACTTGAAGCTTTTGATGGACATAAGGTTGAAGGACTACTGACTGACTGATGGATAGATGGTTAAGGTTGAAATATTTTTTTTATTTCTTATTTTTGTTTTTATTTTTTTTTTCGAAATTTTTCATTTGTATTTCTCTCAAAAGATTTAATTTTTTTTTTTTTTTTTTATTTATTTTGGTTTTTGTTTTTCTATTTTTTGTTAAGTTTATTAAATAGGGTTGTAGTCATTTGATTAAAATACTTTTTATTGAAGTTCTGAAGAATATTATTGTGGTATAAAACTGATGATTTAAAATTTTTTTAATCAATTCAAAGATAACATTTTGGTTAAGTATTAGTGGTATGTTATATATGTATAATGTTCACAGTTCTAGAATGAAATTTTTAAGCTTTAATTGTATATTTTTTGTACATTATTTCAAAATTCTCAACTTAATATTCTCTTTTTAAATCCGTGAAAATGAACTTTAATCATTTCGCCGAATATTTTTCAAATTGAATGAGTTAAAAGTTTCCCAGACTCGTAAAGTCCTTCTGAATTGGGTAAAACATTTATCTGGAAATATGGTAAACATTTATCACGTTTAATAAAATGATTTTTTTTTATCATAATCTGGATTACATTTTTGAGGCAAACTAGCTTTTACGTAAAGCTGAGATTGTTTAAAGGACTTTGACATCACATTACCACAACTACGTTAGATCTTTTAGATCTTGTTAGATGTAGATCCATTACATAAATGACAATTTCATTTTAAGACAACTTTGAATAAGTCTGTTCTTTTATGCTTATAAACTACAGTCTAATTCTACATTTTATTTTCTATAAAATGAGGAGGCAAATTAGACAGTTTTGCTATAGTTTAAACAGTTATTGATCAATGGTCTACCACTAAATTCGTTTTTAATTTTTTTTTTTTTTTACCCTTTCTTAATTTGACGTCTTATAAAAAACACTTTGGAACTAGAGAGTTAACAACAAAACCAATACATATATAATATTATATATATATATAAAATTTTATTTCATCCTGGAAAAGAAAATAAAGAAAAAAAAAATCCCAAGGGTTGAATTACAGAAAGCAGAGCTTAAACAAAAAATAAAATAAAGAAAAATTATTTGTTAAAGAGAAAATGAAGATACTGAAAAAATTATAATAAAAAATAAATAGAAAAAATTAAATATCCCGACAAAAATTATGATGCTATCGTTGTAAAGGTCCTGTTTTTTTTTTAAGGGTATAAAAAAAACCAAAAACCAAAACAAAAAAAAAAAAAATTATATTTATTATTAAATAAGGAATACATTTTCAAAAATAAAAACAAAAGAAAATTTTTTTACAGGACAAAATGTTTGGATCAACTTTAAAATAATGATAATAAAAAGCAAAGAAAAAAAAAAACAAAAATACAAATTAAAGGATGATTTCAAGGATGAAAAATTGGTATGGGAAGTTGTTGGAATTAAATTTGTAATGTTTATTTTTATAGGGACAGTTTTATTTTTATTTTTTTTTTGTTTTTGAGTCTTTTGAGTTTTTTGACAAAATGACAATCATAGTGACCTTTTGTTATTGAATAAATTCATAATGATGATGACGGACACAAGAAAAGTTTTTTTTTTGTTTTGTTTTTTTTGTTAGTACTATATAATATTTTATGTACAATATCTGTAAGATAAAAATATTAAATCTACAGAAAAATATATTGAAGTTGTAATAGAATTTTTTGGATAAAAATAAATTTTGTATCTGTATTGTATTTGGTTTATTTTATTCTATATCTAACTTAAAAGGATTCGATGCCAAGTAATTTTAAAACAAGAACAATATTTTCGTTTGTAATATATGTAAAAAAAAAAATAAAATATTAATATAAAAAAAAACTGACCAATACAATATTGAATTTCTGTTAAAAATAAAGTTCATAAAAAAAGTTAGAAAAAAGTTTGAAAAAAAAAACTTTTAATAAAAATATGTATAAAATAGAAATAGTTTTATAAGATCAGTTTTTAATGGGTTTTTTCATTACTTCTAAATAAATTTTCATTGCATCCCCTAAACTTAAAGATGTTTTTTAGAAATATAACATCATCATATCATCAAATATAACCACAAATAAATAGCAGAACGAAAAAGAGAACTTGTAATACAATATTTATATTCCTATCGTTAATCTCATTATGGTTTGTGTCTCTGCTAATATCATTTAATTAAAAAAATTAAAAACAATATTTGATTATAATTTTTATTTTAAATTAGCATTTAATTTATACAATTATTTTTTTTTTTATCTATATTTTAAATAAATCTAATATCAAATCAATATATTAATTCAGACAAATGCAATTTAAAAAAAAAAAAAACTATTTACCTTAAATTAAACCATTTTTAAATTTTAAAAAATAATTATAAAAATAAACTTTTCTTCTACTTAAAGTATTATTTTAATAACATTTTAAAAAAATTTCAATTTAAAATTAAAAAAAATTTTTGTGACATAAAAACTGTCACTGTCAATTATATCATGTATTAAGAAAAGAATAAGAACAATATAATATATATATTTATATATATATATTGATTTTTTTTTATATTTTTGATTTTTATGTATTTGATTGACATTTAATTTAATGAAATTTTAAATTATTTGTCAATCAAAAAAAAATAAAAATTGAGAAGAAAAAATAAAACTAAAAATAAGAAAATCAAACAGAAAAAAAAAAAATTTTGATCTTGACTTTTGAAATAACCTGTCCATTTTTATCCTTGTCATTTTTTCTCTACTATCCTGTCCATCCTGTGTCTTATTTAATTTTTTATTTTTTGTTTTTTTTTTTTTTTCTATTTCTGTAATGGAATCTCACAATTTCACTCTTATTAGTGTCCATCTTTTCTCCTTTTCTTTTTATCCCTTTTTTTTGTTAGGAAAAAAATTTATAACAAACCATGATGATGTCCTTTCAATTTAACTATTGATAAGTAATTGTCACGTGATCATAAAATCCTTTTTTTTTTTCTTTGTTGACAACATATTATTGACTTTGTATATATGTATATGTACTTAAAATTTAGTAAGATTTAGTGAGTGAGTATTCAAAGTACCCAATATTTATGGAAGTAAATTTGATTTTATTATGGAAATTATAGGATTTTATTATATCTTAAGTTGTTGGTTGATATGGTTGAATTATCCTTTTTTCAAATTTTTAAAATTTCATTTTTGTCGAATTTTCCAATTTTAAAAGATTTAAAATATGAAAAATATTGAAGTATCTTTAATTAACCTTCTATAACTTTTACAGAGACTAATCAGAAATTTAAAATCAATTGATGGATTATTAAATCCATAAGGTCTAAGGTATAAGGTCTAAAATAATTTAAAGGTTAAATATAAATTCGACCTTACTCAAACCATTAGTATTTATCGTACACTCTTTCTGATTTTTGGTTTTCTTTTTTAAATTCTTGTTAGCTGTTGGGCAACTGGATCTACATTTTGTTAGAAAACTTGATCTTCTCAACAACGCATCTCCAAAACAGTATGTTTCTACAGTTTTACAATATATGATTCTAATTCACATATTTTTTTAAGGTTAAAGTTTTTCTTCGATTTAAATTAAATTAAAAAAAAAAAAAAAAAAACAAAACAATACAGAGTTCCGTATATTTCCGATATATATCCCCTCTGAATCCTTCTCTTGAGGTTGAAAAGAAAAATAATAAACACAAAAATAAAATAAATGCATAAGAATCGTAAACTTAATTTTCATTTTCATTTCTAAAAACTGTCAAAACATATTAAAAATGTCAATCTTTCAATTTAACTGAAAATTCTTGCATACATTATGATATAAAAAAAAAACAACTTCAAACATTTGAAAAATGAAAAGATTTTTTTTTAAATCTAATACACAAACAGATGCATTTTTGTCTAAAAAAAATAAAACTCTTCAAAAAAATTTATGTAAAAAACTGAAAAACCTTAAATTATAAGAAAATGAAGATAAAATCCAACTCATGCTCATCCAACTCATGTCTTATCTTTAAGTTTCCTTTTTTGTTTTATATATTTGCATCAACTCTCTTCTTGTACTGTCATTCCATTTACAAAAGCAATGGATTTTCTGAAGGAAAATAAAAATTAAAGAAAATACAACAAAAAATAATAAAAGGAAAAAATCAATTCCACACTGACCTCAAGAAAATAATATAAAAAAAAATGCATTTCTTTTCTTTATATAACATAATTTTTTTTAGATATAAGTATATACATACACTTAATATATTTTTATACAGTGTTGTGCATAAAAATAACGTTATTATAATCGAAATTTATATTGTAATTTGCAGGCGGAAATATAAGACTGTATTTAAACTAAATGGTTAGTTCTCTAAATTATTTTCCTGTTATTCCATAGTCTCATCTATCATTACTTTTTATAAGATCCACCTATCTAGTATAAAATCTGCTATCTCTTCCAGCACCAAGTTTATTTTTTCTATTTTGATCGTCGATCTATACATCTTTTCCAACATTATTTTTATAACTCTTGGAACTGCAATAGTTTTTTATAATACTGAATTTTTTATTAGACCCGTTTTAACATTTAATAAAAATTCAAATTTATATACATTCCTGATTTAAATTATATTGTGTGGCTATTATTTAGTCCACTCTATCTACATGTATCCTTTCTCAAAATCAATTGACCTTTCGTTTCTGAAATTTGTATACATACCTAGAATTTAACATTTGTAATTTTGAAACTCAGTGTATATCCTTTATAATAATATTTGTCATGGGTTAGCAGCAATCTAAACTTATCAAAAGTTTTTATTATTTATTATATTTTTCTCTTCTTGTTATCTTCTATACGCCTTCTTCTTCAATATTTCTAATAAATGAAAAAATAAAATTCTTGTTTTATTATTGTCATGTCTACTTTTCTTTTTATATTTTTTTTTTGTTTGCATTCTTTAAAGTTTTATACGTCTTGCCTTTTTTAATATGCATGCATGTCCTTTATTTTCTATGTAACTGGTACATTTTCTTATTATTGTCTTTCTTATATACCTACAGACATACTTTTCTTTTTATTTTACTTTATAAAAATACTATTTATTTGTCTTAATTTTTTTATAAATGTATGTATTATTGTAAGTGTATATTTTCATTAAAAGAAAAAAGGATATACTGTACTCTTAAGTATAAGTCATTTCAATCAAAAAAAAAGAAAAATGTTTAAGTAATATTTCTGATGTCTAGGCACTACTGAAGGATAATAACAAGTTATTGGAAAAGAATATTTAATAATTTTAAAGTATAGCTACATATAAGATTCCAAAGAAAAAGTTTTTAAAAGGATATGTTATAATATATTATATATGATTTATTTAATTATTACGAAAAAACAAATAATATATTTGTTTTCTTAAGATGTAATTAAACGAAAATGTTAAAAAAACTAATTACGTAATTCAAAAATTAAACTTAAACAAACGCCTTAAAATATGCAATTATTTAAAAAAATCAGCAGTACTATACAAAATGTATATTAATTCGGGGGCTTCTGTAGCCTAGAGAGTAGGTGTGTGGTGTATTAACCGAAGGAGTGTAGGTTCGATCCCTACACAGGTCGTAAGTGTTTGTTTTCTTTACATATACCCTTATGACCAAATATAATGTAAATATATAGTATATAATATAAACAAAATAAATAATATTAGAATATAATTTAATAATAGTATAAAAACGTCTAATGGCCTTGGTAGCCGATGGTTCAATAATATTGCATTACATTTATGAATGTAATATTAATATAAATAAATAAATAAAATAAATATTTCAATGTATAATAAAATTACGTTGGGGCCTCGGTGGCCTAGTTGTTAAGCACGTGGCTTATTAATTGATGGAGTGCGGGTTCAAATCCTGCACAGGTAGCAAGTTTTATTAATTGAAAACAAATCCCCCTTTCTACCAAATATAGTGTAAATATATAATATATAATATAAACAAAATAAATAATATTAGTGTATAATTTAATAATAGTACTGGACCTATAATGGTCTTAGTAGACGATGATTTTGTAATATTACAATATTCTATGTGATTTTTAACATTAATATAAATAAATAAATAAATAAATAAATAAAATTTTGTTTTATATAAATTTCAAATGTGAATTATTGAAATTTTATAAGAAAAATATAATTTAGGAGATTATTGAATGATGAATTTACTTTAAGAGTGAGACTGTATTTATAAGTTTCTTTTGTTGATAACTCATTTTTTAATTAAACAATAGTTGAACATGACTTAATAATTTTTAGATAGTTTCTTACTTGTGATTATATCGTCAGATATTATGAAAGTTACAGAGTCGAACAGATCAAGTAACCATTGAAAATATCTTATTTTGTATATGAAACAAACGTTTGAGGTTGAGGGATATATTAAAGTATGCAAATTATTATAATTTTAGTAATATTGTACCTTATTCAAATAAGTGGACTAATACTTCAATTAATATTAAAGAAAAAGAACACTAATTATAAGATGTAAGAGCTAAACTATTAAGAAGACATAAAAATTACTCAACTAATTTGATTAATCATTTAACAATATCATCGGATAAAATCCGTCTAAGACTGCATAAAATCTGGATAAAGTTCGTACATAAAGTTGTTATAGCCAACATCATCGCTAACGTACAATGAACTGATATAAAAGGTAAAAAAAAAACTATCATCCCAGCTTTATTTAACATTTCGTGTTCTATAATTATTTAACTTCAGTTTACAGAATTACCAAACAAACAATTATATTTCTTCTGCATTAAAAAGAAGATTCACATTTTCAATTAATTTTATCTCAAAACTTCATACAATTTAAACTGAAATCACTCTGTACTTCATAAAAAATAAAAATAAAAAATGAAATACTTCTTAAATTAAACAAACCAATGGTTGGTTACAATTCTATTTTCTTTAAACTCAGAAAACCGAAACAAATCAAACTTTTATATTCTTAGCACAACAAAAAAAAAAGCAGAATGCATACATATTAATACAAAACTACATACATATTAATATGAAATATATTTTAATTTTTTTTTTAATTTTTTATTTTCACATATTATTTTCATTGTTTTCTTTTATTTTATTTTCTCTTATTCGCAATATAAAATATATATATAAAAAAAAAAAAAACAGAAAATATGATAGACAAAGAAACCAACATTTTACATAAGAAAGAGTTCAAGTCATCTCATCATCAACTTAAGATTTTTCCTTTTCTATATAAAAAGAAAAACAAAGATTACAAAAAAAAAAATTAAAGAAAAACAAACAATCTTAAAATCCTTCATCTATTCTTATGTTCTCCTATAAATAGAAGAAAAATCTAAGGATTTTTTTTAACAAAACATTTCAAAGGATATCACACTCACTATCTTTCAAGAAATTGAGTGAAATTTTTCTAGAAATATTTAAAAAAAAAAAAAACATTTTTTTTGCTAATTTTCTAAAATTAATATTAAAAAAAACATATCTTGAAAAAAAAATTATGTCAGATATATGTACAATATTTGTATCATGAGATAAATAAAAACCAATTTTGTAAAAGAATTATATTGAAAGTTCAGAAATTATCATTAAGTAGCATTTAGAAAAAATTGCTAAGAAATAATTGCTATTCCTTATGCTGTTACTTTCTTAATTTTTCGAAATAATTTTAGTTTTGTGATGATTGTAAGGAAAAATGTGTGTTTTGGAAATTTTTTAGCACTAAATTTGTTATGCTAGTTTAAAACGATTCACTTCACTTTTAGAATTTTTATGTAACTAGAGAGGTTAAATAAAAATAATTCAGGAAAAACAGAATCCTCGCTTCTTTACAAATGTAATAAAAATATTTGTCGTTAGTATTTTGCCAAATTTTTACCCCTGTCGATTCTTTAACGTTTACGTAGTTTTTATGATTTATCATACTAAGGTCTTCTAGCAGTTCTTAAAGGAATTAGGTATATATTGCGACATGATTCTTTCCAACATTATATTTGATAGGAACGGGTTTACGTTTATTTCAATTTAATAGATTAATTTTGAAAAGATTTCTCTACGGTACATCATTTAGTACAGTACATTTAGAAACCAGAGTGCTCCAGAATGCCTTATAATACTATTAATTAGATTAAGCTAAATCTATTACTTTAAAAAAATGTGATTTGAAACCTATTACTTTAAAGAAATGTGAATCTGACATTTTTTTTTATTTTGACACTTTATTTTAATTAAGATTCCACGATAATGCAAATGTACGTGAATGTCCATCTAATGAAAACGAAACGAAATTAAAAATACTTTTTAGAAAGAGAAGGATATAAGGAGTAAAAGTGATAAACTAAAGCTTTATAGCTAAAAAATTTGAATTTGAATAAGAATAAGAAAGTAGATAGAAAGAAAGGGGCTGCAGATGGCCACTTACATCTGTTTAGGCCCGTTGTTCAGCCCTGAATCAGTTTTGCTCTTAATTAAACCATTAGGAGCTTATTATAAAGCACCATCTTCAGCAAATCGAAAACGTTATGAAAGAAGTCTTTCCCAGAAATTTTTTTCTTTTTAGAATGAAAAGAAGTTCTTACTCTTTAGAGTTATAGAGTTTAGAATAAGAACTGAACCTTTCTAGAGTAAGAACTTAAACACAAAAGGTGAAATATTGATTCGTTTTTATCTTTACAGCTTGTACAAAATCATATCAAAGAAGTCCTAACATTCTGGCATGTATGTCATCCCGTTGAGAGTTTCTAGTTTCTCGTTGAGAGTTTCCCGTTGAAACCCTTACTAGTACATAAAAATATATCGACCATTTAGACATAAGAATCAAGTTAATCGTTTAAGATGTAATATTGACCAAGTTTGTATGGTCACAACACAAGCATTAATAAAAAATTACTTACGTTCTTTGTGGTTCAGAAAACTTCAGCTTATAAGCTATAAAACAAAAACAACAACAGAATTTTTCACATTTATGAAAATTTTTTGAAATTCTACATTAAGAAAGTTATAGATAATCTATTTAAGATCTAATTCACAAAACATTGAAGTTGAAAATCCGTTTCATTTCTCGCATTTTATGAAATCTTAAATCATAATCTTAGATTTCAAAAAATTTTGAAGTTAAACTTTTTAATCCCATAGATCCATCACATATCACTCGTATAGGTATAATAAAATAAAAAAAACTCAAAAACATCAAAAAAAAAAACCATCAAAGAACTAATAATGAACACGTACATGTAAAGCTTCTTGATTTTTTTTTTTATTTTTCTTCTTATTTTCTTTTTTTTGTTCATTTGATTTTAAGTAAGATTAAAACTTCGTCTTTAACACAAAAAAAAAAAACAAAAAAATCTAATATAACTCAAAACCATTTATGGTAATAACCAAAAATGAATGCATATACGTATATATATATATATATGTATATATAAATAATAAATATTAATATGTATATGAATATGTAAGAATATTAAGTAAGTATTAAACGACATAATATTTTGCTCGTGTATACTAAAAAAAAAAAATGAAAACATCAACTAAAACCAAATGTTTTTCTGTTTTTGTTTTTCCTTTTTATTTTTTTTTATGCTTTTTTACGTTTCTGTTTTTTTTTTACACAAATATCCTTTCAAAATCAAAAAAAAAAACATACAAAAAATTATTGACGACATCTCATCAAAATTGTACGTGTCTCCGATGTACAACGACTAATACAAAAAAAAAAACGAGAAAACTGTTTTTCATTTTTGTTTTTATTTTTCTTTTTATTCAAAAAAATTTTCTTCTAGCATGAAAAAAAAAGAAAAAGAATAAAACAACACCAACCTCATTTCTTTAAAGTTTCTCGTCCTTTTTGTGTATGTATCTTAAAATGTAAGTTACACAGAAAATGCAAAATAAATAAATTTTTTTTTTTGAAAATGAATTAAGAAAAGTTTAGTGTTCTCTGACAATTAAAAGAATTTTAATTAAAATATGAAGTACATATTGTGTATAGCTAATAGAAAAAAAGTTTGATACTTTTTAAATATATTTATAATATTTCGATTTGAGGAACAATAAACACAGTGGTATAATTATTTTAGGCATTAGGCTTTTTAAACTCTGCATTCCAACGTTACATATATATTCAGTTACGTTTAGTATTCATGACATAGAGGAGTCGTATTTGTAATAGGAATTGTCAGATCATAAGTTTTAATAGAAAACACAATACCAAATTTTAGAAATAAGTAATTAAATATTGAAGACAACAAGGTTTGAGGTTTTTTTGGGTATGTTGGACTTTAACCAACCAAAACCACCCCCTTTAAAATCAAACCTTAGGATGAGTCCTTTAATACATAGTGATATAATGTACAGTTTGGTTTTGTGGAAAAGGATGAGGAAAGGATACTTGGGAAATTGAGTTAATTAAGATTATTGAGAATGAAGGAATAAAATTGTGGAGTTATATTGAGGAAAGATGTTAATGTTTTAAAATTGTAAACTTAAATGTGAATTTAAAAAGGTTCGTTATATCGTACATACATGAATTTCCAACCTATATTAGATAATTACACTTACAACTAGACCCCTTAACGAATTGTGCAATATAATACTAAGTTAGTTTTTTAAACTACATTGAACAGAATAGTGATCGTAAATATTTTAGAGACTTTAGAGACCATTCTACCATAACACCTTAAAGAAGTCAACAAAAAAAGTTGAAGTCCCTATAACTAATACCCAAAATCTCAAGTTTTGTAAATAAATTATGTATTTTCACCCATTCAAATTAATGTCAAATCAAATCATCTGTAATTTAAAGTGTTTCAGTTCTTTTATTGACACATGTGACAATTGTATATATAATATATCTAACATATTTTTACCTACATGTATAGATATATTTAAATATTTATATATAATATAAATATGTATTTTATTTTTTTTTTTACACAAATGTATAATTTAAAGGATATAATATGCTAATATCCTTTAAATGTATCAAAACAAGAAAAAAAAAACTAAATATTCTATATACACTCAAGCACTAATATTATTTGTACTACACTACCATTCAAACATAATTTTTCCATTTTCTTTAAAGATGAAATTTTCTCTTTTTTTTTTTTTTTTGTGAAAATCATAACTAAAAATAAAAAATATTATGTACAGATTTTTCTTAATGTAAAAATTCAAAAAAAAAAAAAAACAAAAAGAGGTCCTGATTCCTGACAACAAACGATTAAATAGGTATGTTATTCAAAAAATTTTTACACAGAAATATTTTTTTATTTTTTTTTTTGGTAGGTAGTTTGGGTGTGATTTGGTGTTAATGGAAATATTTTTTGAGAAAATAAAAAGAACAAATTTAGAACAACAATAAGGATGAGATGGATAAACCTTATTTCAATTTTTATAAAATGATTTTGTTTTTTCTTTTGTTTCTCTTTTTTGTTTTATTATTTTTATGTTTTGCGTGTTAAAAATCCATGTTTATCCTGATGAACCTTCTTTTTATTTTTTTTTATTTTTGTGCTGATCTCAGCTACTGAATATTGCACAAGGGGGTCGTTACTTACGTGACACATTTATAAATTACTCTTAATGCAGTTAGTTAGTTAGATACCATATAAATATGGTTAAAAATAAAAAAAAAAACAAAACAAATTTATTTTTTTGTGAATTTTTGAAATTATTTTTAGATTTTTTTTTTAGGCTTAATTCATATCTTATAGTACAAACAAAATTTGTTTTATTTTTGTAAAAATATTTTTGTAAATTTGAATATAAAAACCGTACGTTGATATATTTTATAGGATGGGAATTTTTTATTTTATTTTTTATAGTAAATAGCTACTCATTTGCAATCAAAACTAAAATATTTGGTTTGTTATTCAGGAATTATAGATCGCATTTAAGATCGTTTTAACAGTCTTTTACCATTAAAATTGATTTAATAAAATGGTTTAATTAATAAATAGTTTACATTTCTAATGATTTTTAAGATTTTCTTCTTAATAAATGTTTGTGTGTTACTTTAAATCAGTTCGCCTCAGGATAAGAGATCAAGAATACCTACATTTTGACATCTATACAGTTAAACATACAGTTTGCCTCATTGAAATTTTAAAATATTGTTCAGACATTAGAAGCTTTGTTGCTTTTTTACTTTTCTTAGTGCATCTGAAAATCATTTCCTTATTCACTTCTGAATGTTAAGTGAAGTTTTTCTTCTTTAATGTTTTTTTTTACTTAACCGTTTCCAAAATGTTTCTGGATTATTGCCATTATTGAAATGTTATCATTAAATTACCCCCTTTTCCAATATTTTATTTTGTTCTTATATTATTCATTACTTGCTATAATATTAAAAACAATTGGTTGACCCTCCTAATTCTCTGTGTGTGCACCTTCTATTTTTGGGTGCTTTTATTTTCATTTTTATTTTTTTTTTTTATTTATTTTTTTTATTTAAATGTTTAAATTTACAGCGCTCTTAACGGCACTCGAGCCCACACATAATACCCAAATTTAGTTTGGGGATAATGTCCAATTAGCTGTTAGTCAAAATACCCTTAAATTGGTTGGGTATGAGATCATCATATTTTCTGTTATTTTTTGATGTTATGACCCATAAAAATGGGACAAAATGCTATGGCCCACCTAAAAAAAAATCCTATAAATAACCTATAAATAAAGAAAAAACATGTATCAAAAAATAATACTTTCTATTAGATAAACAACTTAAAATTATTAATTATATAATATTATTTATTATGTTACAAAGTTTGACAAAAATTCTATTGCACCAAATGTACACCCCAATATAGCAAGAGTAGTTTGTTTAGTTAAAATATTTATGTAAGAAAAATAATTAGGAGAGATTTTAGAATTGGTTTCAAATCAGTGTTTTAATAATTTGTTTGGCGAGGGCTATATGTATATATGTATATGTGAGATTCTGAATAATGAAAAATTTTAGAATTGGATTCACAATCAAAGTACTTTCCTTCTCCAGAATATTTATATATATGTATATACGAGATTCTGAATTAGGATACATTTTGTAGTTGGTTACAAAATCAGAATTAAATACATATCCTAGAAAAGGCGTATAATCTTGATTTTGTAAACCACTATAAAATTCACCTAAGGATATAATAGCCGCGACCTCATTACACGTCATCGCGCTTCACCAAGTTGAACATTATTTTTTCAAAAATAGATTTTCTAAAATTGATAATCTTCAGTAATGAAAACTTGATTTTATTTTTCCTTCATAAATTTGATAAACAAATTATATACAAACAATGTATCGCCTTCCATATTTTTCCATTTAATTCATCTATGAATAAACAATTTATTTCTTAAACAGTATTTGAAATGCAATCATAAAAAGAAGAAATGTAAATTTAAAAATAATTTTTAAAAAAAATATTTTGTTCCATCTGAGCTCTTAAAATTTATTTTCTTTTATAATGGTTTGCTCTTGTTCGTTTCTTTATCAAAAACAATCCTTTAAAATATTCCAAAAAAATAATATGAAATTTTTTTTGCAAGAAATAAGAACACAAAAAAAAAAACAATCACGTCCACATACCATTTTCATCAGAATTCAATCTTCATCAAATATAAAAAAATATATAATAATATACCAACAACAACAGCCAAAAAAACAACATATCATAATACAACAAATGAAATACACAAAATAACATCAAAGTATGCAATTCCCAATTTTTATGTTTTTTTTTTTTTCATTTTGTACCAACTTTTTCAATAAATATTTGATATGTGTAACACCAAAAACTACTAAATTATCTCATACCCCAACCCCATAATACACAAATTTCTGATTGCGTCCCACCTCTTAAACTAACTTTTTTTGAAATTTTGTTTTTCTGTCGTTTTTTTTTTTTGAAGAAAAGCACAGCGAATTTGAATTGGTAAATTTAAAAAAGAAAAATAAAAAAAAGTGGAGTCACCTTTTGTACAATTTAAAATACAAAAATTTATAAAAATTTTACAATAAAAGCAGAAAAAAAAAAATAAAATAAAGGTAAAGCTTGTTGAAAATATACGAGTTACAATATATTTGTTTATAACAATAACGAAACAAAAAAAAATAACAAAAAAAATAATTTAATACACAATGTATTGAAAGTCCTTTCTCAAAGGAATCTAAAAATTTTTTTCACAAAAATAAACAAAACAAAAAAAAAAAGAAAATTATGTTTTGTTTTTGCTTTTGTTTTTTTTTTTACATAAATAATTTACAAACGTTTACAAACTACCTAAACGCTTTTCGAAAGCATATGGATTCTAAAATAAAACAGTTGTGCAAAAAAAAAAAACCAATGAACATTTTTTTTTGGGGTTGTCCATGATAACTATAAGGGTAGAAGGGTAGGTAAATATAAAAAGAAAAAAAAATTTTAGAAATTTATTAGTTCAGGAAGAAAAGAAATTAGGTTGTATCGGGGCTCCGAATACGAGACCCTAAATATTATATGCGTCCTACATGTACATTTTAAATCCTAAAGGAAGAGAACCTTTGTAGAGGGGCTCTGGAAGAAATTTTCCATAGTTAGAGTATAGGTATTCGACCATGGAAAAATAAATTAATTCTTGAAGAAAATGAATTATTTTGATAAGGTGCTGCAACTGATGAGCTTATCACCGAGAAAACGAGCACAATAGATTTCGGGGTCTATAGATAAGGTAGATAGAACAATTTCAATTTACCCCTGCGAAGTAATAATAAGAACTATATCCGGTAAAGTATAAATCTGTCTAAAATTTATACAGAGACTCTATTAATTTCAAAACTTATTATCCTCTTAACCATAGTATAACTGTAATATATTTTTTCTAAAGTATTAAAAAATTAAAAGAAGAAGTATTTTTTACTGACATACAACTCAGAAGGAAATGTAAAAAAGATGCATTACTTCAATTAATTCACTTCAAACTAATTTAAACTAATATACCTAAGCTTTAAAAATATCATTTCAAGGAAGGTATACGCAGATGTAATTTTGCATTCCGATGGTTAAACATTTTGCAGAGATGGTTAAACTTTTTTTTTAGAACCTAGAAGATCCACTATACATTTAATTATCGATTTTAAATTGAAAGGTAAATTAAATTTCTATCAAGAATTATATTAAGAATAAATTTAAAAGCTAAAGATAATTTTGAAACAAAGATTTTAAAAGGATTTCGAGTTCATAAAATTAATATTAAAACTTCCAAACCTTCCGGTATTCCTAAAATATTTTGTGATCATTTATAAAAATCGTCTTGTAAATAAATTACAGATACTATGATATGATACTTTAAGTTCCAAGTCCATCCTTCTTCCTTCTTTATTTATAAAACAAAAATTACATTACAAACAAACAGTTACATATTTTTCTAAGGACTTCATATTTTATAGTATAACTATTAAAAATAGTGATTTTGAAAAGAGTCCGTTAAGTTTTGTAAAACAAAATATTTTTTGACATTCCAAACCTACCTACAACGACTCTATACTTTCTCATTACGCTAACATTTACTTTAAAATTATTGTATCCAATTGTACAAAAAAAAAAAATAAACAAAAAATATGATTTTCCATAACTTTATGCAGAATTTATCCTTTCCAACCAAAACAACAAAAAAAAAAAAAAATAGGATAAATTTTAAAACTTTCATTATAATATTTTGTTTTTCTTTTATTTTTTATTTCTTTCTTTTTTATATTTTTTGTTTTTTTTTTTTTTGTTTTTCTTAAATTTTATAAAAACAAATATACAAAATGACAAAAGAATACATGGTGGCATACAAAGAAAAAAACAAATATGACATCCTTTTAACCTTTTAACTTAGAAGAAAAAAAAAAAAACAATTTTTTTTTTTTTGTACAATATTATATAAATTTTTTTTTTTTTTTTCCAATTTTTAACCAAATTTACAAGCAAAACACATTTAAAAAATATTTCGCAAAAATAAAAAAAAATAACAAAGTATTTTGTACTCATTTTTGTATTATTACGCATATTTACCTCAATAGTCATTTGGCGCGCTAAAAACAATAAGGATATCCTTGTAATATCCTTTACATAAAAAAAAAAAAAAAAAAACATAAAATTAATATCAAAATTTCCATTTGGAAGACGAGAATGCTTTTCTAAAAAAAAAAAAAAAAAACAAAAAAAACAAAAAAAAATTGTTTACGACGATTATTATACGCAACATGTTTCTTTATTTGATACAATATATTATAATATAGAAATGTGTGTACATAAATATACATATATACATTACATCATATACATTATACATTACAAATACATAACATTATATGTTATCAAAAATAAAATTTTACTACATATACCTACTATCTTTTGTAAGGGCATCCCCATCTTCGTTATTATTTTTTTTAAGTTGTTCTTACTGTTGAATGCGGTAGTAAAGAGCTGCCAAACAGTATAGAAAACCGATTAAAATTTAATACAAAATTGTAACACATTTATTGAAAAAAGGAATTATTATTGACAGATTAAAAGTTTAACTAATTGAAATTTTGATATGATTTTAATTTAAATGCTATATCCTTTATATCCTTACCTTTAAATGTTACATTTTTACTTTAAATTACAGAAATCTCTTCATATTACTTTTCCATACTAAATGTACTTCACATGACAAAATGAATTCTTAGGTTAAAATGAAATCTTAAAAGGATTTTGAAGAGTAGCTTCTTTAACCTTTTCCTTATAATCTAAAATAGAGATTCTCTTTAAAAAAATATAACTGTATATAGAACCTAGAATAGAAATTCTATAGAATAAAAATGTGAATTTCAGAGTTACCTCTATTTTCACTCTATTGAATTCATTATAAGAAAAAAAATGTTTTCTATTCAATTCACCCAAATCTCCAATTCAAGTACATATTTTTATATATATATATATATATATATATATATAAATTCATGCAATATTATTTTGAAATTGTTATTGTTATTATTGTCTTCTTCACATGATGACTATTTTCTTATAAAAATATAATTTGTTGTTTTCCTTTTGTTTTTTTTTTTTTATTATTTTATTCCTAAATATCGCGTTTGTCTCATAAAATTTAACAAAATATTGCAAAAAAAAAAACAAAAAAACAACGAAAGAAAACACTAGATTTAAATTTCATTTTTTTTATTTTTGATATTAGAACTTTTTTTTCTTTATAAATAGAAAAAAAAAAAAAAAACAAGTAGAAATGATTGTAAATAGGATGTCCTTAAATTACAATTTTTTTTTTTTTTTTTGAAGAACTTGAAACTACTTTCGAATGAATCTTGAATACGAATGTTATAATTTAAATAATAGATAAAATTCGATAAAAAAAAAAAAAGTGAAAAACGTACCGTACTTATTTATAAATGGTGGGTTATGGGATGATTTTGAAGTTATTTTTAAAAAGTAATCTGTGCTAAAAAAAAATGTATTTATTTAAATTACAATATTACTGATCAGTGTATAGGAAGAGTATTAAACATATAGGTACTAAGTATATAATATTTTAAAGTCAAAAAAGCTTCTAATGAATTTTATATGTACTAATTTTATATAAATATTAAACAAGTTGAGGTATTAAAATCATTTAAATTAATTAACTAGAAGTTTATTTCGAAAAATATGTTCGAATAAAGTTCCTTATAAAACATAATTAACTGGTACCTTGTGTTCCTATAATCACATATCTTTTCAATTTCAGTAAAAAATATCTATGCCAAAAAATTCTGCTATAAGGCATCGGCTTCTTAAACACAGTTGCCATTTTTATCCAATAAATATTTTTTTAGTCAGCATATTTTTTGTTTAAACATATTTTACAGATATCATTAAAAATAACTATAATATGTTTAAACTATAAGGGACTATGAACTTTAAAATCATGTAATATAGCATCTTTGCCGGAATTTCCTCTCTATTAGTTTTGGAAAGAAAGCAAATTCAGTAAATACAAATTTTCCACATCAACTGTGTTTAGATTTTCTTGACATAGGAAATTATTAGCTTCCTTGTAAACAAAATAAATCGTTAGACACTTAAGGAAATAAAAAATATCTTCTTAATTAATATTAAAAAGAAATGTTCGTTAAATATAATCTAAAATAAAAATTTCTAGATCGAAAGGAATCAAATGTTTAAATTCTAAAAATAAAAAGCTTTAAAACTTACAAACACATCAAATATGTTTCTTGCCATTTTTGTTAAGCATAAATAAATTTTTTTTTTTTACGAGGGACAGTGGAAAACATTAGAAAATCACCAAAAGATTGAAAATCAAATTATACGAGATACACTCTGGGTAGTGTTCAACTTTAACCAACCAAAACCACCTCTATTACAACCAAACTTTAGCATTGGTCCCTATAGTAACATAATGTATAGTTTGTGAGAAAGATGCTGGCCAAATTGAGTTTTTGATAATTAGAATTTGGGGCGATTGAGATGTAGATAAAAAAATACTCACTTTACAGACAATGATGATTTAAGTTGAAAAGGATTGACTGTAACACTTAACAAAAAACTACTTTTATAAAAGTTATAAATCTGGAAAATAATGACAAAATTTAAAATTTTTAATCGGTACTGAAAGTTCTCATATAAAGGTTTTTTTATTAAATTTTACTGTTTTATCTTACATTTTAAATTTTTAAATTTCATTACATTTTACAAATATATTTAAATTTAGCCTTTTTTTTAATAATAGGGCAAATATTAAGAGTGGCTTTTACTGCCTATGATAGCATTTATAAATTAATTCGATGCAGAAGATTTTTGATTTTTTACTTTCTATATTGGTAAAATTAAATTTTACGCAAACTTTTGAATTTTGAAATTTTTCTATTAAGTTGTTAAGTCTATTTATAATTAAATATAAATATATATAAGTATGTTAATTATTCACAATAATATTAGCATGTTTGAATATTAAATATTCACAATTGCACCTATCTAAAAAGTAAAACTAGTCTGACTCTGATCTGTACTCTGGTTGCTCAGTTTCAATTTGAGTGATTTTTTTTTATTGAATGCTCTTTAATTAAGTTTTATTATATAACATATTTAGATTAATTTTATATCAATTTTAAAAAACGATATCCTAAAAATTTAAACACCATAGTATATTTTCAATTAAGATCATTACAATTAAGTGCATATAAAAAGAAAAACATTAAGTTTTATTTACTTTTTATTTTTATTTTTAGTTTATTCTGCTGGAACATAAATGCGATAATAAAATTACACAGCCTTTCCAATTCATGTGTAACTGTAAAAGTTATATGCGGGAATTCTTCTTACGGCGTGTGTGGGTTTCGAATCCACTCTTCCGCGATGTTTGCAACGAGTTTTATTACTTATCCACTAAGCCACCTATAAGCCATATATTAAACTTTTTAAGAAGTTCTCTGATTCGTAGCTAAACAATTTATTATTTTCATAAAAAAAACTAAACATAATTAATATTTTTAAAATATTTTAAACTTTTCTGTAATTCGTTGTCCTTTTAAAACTAATGTACTATACATAAATAAATAAATAAATTTTGAAATAAAATATATCAAATTTTATTTTGCGAATTGAAACAAATCCATGTTCATTTTAATTAATATATAATAGCTGTACCTACATTTTTTTTTAAACGGAATTTATATAATTTAATTTATTTTTTTTTTTTTTGCATTTCTTTTATTTTTTTTTCGTCCACATTTCCAACCCCCTCCCGTTAAAAAAAAAAGAACAAATCTAGAAGGAAAAAACTTATCATCTTCTTTGTTTACGTTTTCGCGCATCAAACCATTACGCACATTTATGTAATTCCGATATTTTTTCAAGCAATCACTAGTTTTTCTTTTTTATTTTAACTTTTTGTACATACTTGTACAAAAATAAAAAAACGAAAAAAAAAACCTAAATAATATTTAAAATAAAAAAAAAAACAACATATCTTTAGATCAAGTTAAATTTTGTTTTTCTGTGTCCTTTTTTTTTTCTTTTTTGTATTTTTATTTTAAAGTTTTTCATTCTTTTTTACTCAGTTATCATGAAAATCATCTTATATTCATATACAAATAACGATTCTATTCTATTTCTATATATTATATATTAGTTCGTTTTTGAATACATACATTGAATGCATGCATACACATGCAACTCTTCAATTTCAATCAAAATCAGCCACATCAACACATCAATACAATTTGAAAAAAAAAAAAAAACAAAAAAAAAACCTTATAAAATTTCGTTTTTTTTTTTTCTTAAATCAGTCCTTTTTTCTGGTTGTTTTTTTTTTCCTTTCTTTTAAACAGCAACAAATATACGTCTTATAAACTGGATTTCATCAAAATTTTCCTAATATCAAACTACACATTTATGTACAGAAATATAATGTAGGTAGTCGTATATAAATATATAATATATTTCGTAATATAAACACATGGTTGTATTATAATATATATCCTTCAGTTTAAGATTATTAAATGGAAAGGATACGATATGCTTAATCTTAAAAAAAAAAAAAAAAAAACAAAATAATACATCTGTACATAAGTATGACGAACAGTAGTAGGACTAAGGATAACAATATTAAAATTTCCTTCTTTTTTTTCTACTCTATCTTCAAGAAAACAACGAAGATACAAATTTTTGTTATTTTTTTTTTTTCGTATTGAATTTTATAGAAACTATAGATACATTCCAACACTCATTCATTCAGAGTAAAAAGTCAAAACCAGCAAAAAAGGATGAAAAAATTTTCTCACTAACAGTACTTCAGATTTTCTTTTAGTTTCAAAAGAAAATAAACAAAAAAATAACAGTATTTTCTTACCACATACTTCTACTGCTCGTAAGAGTCCAAAAGTAAAAAAAAAAAAAGACAATAATATACATGAAGAAAATAAAAAAGGATAATTCTGTTATTTATTCTTTATTTTTTTTTTTTTTTTTTTTTTTTTCAAAATAATGTTAGTATTGAACAGAAATAATGTTAGTATTGTAACAGGTTATAAAAAAAAAAAATTAAATTAATTCTAATTTTATGAAATAAAAATAAGTGACGAATACAAATTTCAACTCTGGATAGTAATTTATTTTTCGTCCTGTAAAAAAATCTACAAATCATATTTTTCAGATAGAATCAATTGTTTAAATCAAAAATCAATTCAATTTTTAAATAATTTATGTATTCTATTATTAAATAAATATAATACAAAATAATTTCTATTTAGTTATCCTTTTAAAATAATCTTTAAACAATTTTAACAAACCTATATATATAATATATAATTGTTCAAGTGTGTTATTATTGTAAATAACATATTAACGTACATATTTCATTATATGCTTATATACAAGAAAATCTGAAAAAAAAAAATCGAATAACCGGAAGAAGACAGTGACTTTATATTCTTTTCTTGTCTCGATAAAAAAAAAACAAAAACAAAAACAAAAACTACAATAAAAATAAAAACTGGAAAAAAAGGATATTTACGAAGGATAATATTATAGTTAAATAATAGAATGAAATTTTATAAATATATTAAAAAGTTGTCAATCATACAACTTATGTCCCTTATGTCCCTTAGCAATAAATACTTAAGGCTATATTTAAAAATCCCCCATGCTAGTTTAATGAAAATCTAATTATGGTGTTTGAAAATAGTGAAAAATATAAACCACACATTTTAATCTTTCTAAAGTTGGTTCAAAACTATCTTTAATACTTAATGTTTGCCTTTCAGAATAGGTACGCAACAATCTGTTTCTTGATTTAATACACATTTGAACCGGAGTTTTAATAATTTTATAAAAGATGGTTGGTTAAAGTTCAACACTACCCAAAGGAACCTCGTGCAGTTCCTTTGAGTGACTTTCGATGTTTTTCACCGTCTCTCGTAAGAAAAAATGAAATATTTTTATTTTTATGTAAAAAATATTTATAAAAAGTTTTCCCCATTTTCCCCACACAAAATAATAACAGATATAAGTACAAAAATATGAAAAATATCAAATTAATATATTTCCTCGCATCTTAAATTTCTTTTTTTTTTCATTTTTTTATTAAAATTTAGTTGATCGGATCATGCATGTGAAAATGCAAATATCATTTGAAGTGACAAAAAAGAAAGATAGGAAGTATTACTTGTACGCCACTATTAGTTGAACCTTTAAAAAATGGAGAAGTTTTAGTTACAATTTGTAACAATTTAAATAACTTTTAAACTAATGAGCAATTTTGACAACAGTTTCGTTAATTTACCGTTATTCCTACGCTAAAAATAATTGCATAACAAATTCGTACATTTAGAGAATATTTGATCTTTTTTGATTTCATTTTTCACTTTTATTCCATTTTTAATACCTTCGTATATTTTTTCTTTTAACAAACAGATTTTTTTCTCTTTTAATTAATTAATCAGATACAAATACAAGATTTATCTAAAAAAAAAAAAAACTTTGAACCAACTTTAAAAAAACCGCAATAAAAAACTGAAAAAATATATTTGGAAACTAAATTTCTAACACTGTTGAATACTGTTAACAATTTCAATCTTTTTTTGAAACTTCAAAATTAATTTTCTAACTATAAAAAAAAAAAACGTCTTACAAGTCAAAGAAAAAAAAAATATCGAAATAAATGAACATTATTTTAACAACATAAAATAGTTTATTTTATTACAATTGTATTTTTTTTTATTTTTACAACAATTTGAAAAATCACTGCCTTATAAATTTTTTTTTAAAGTCACAAAAATTTTTTCAAATTTATCTCAGCTTTACTGAATATGCCCTAAATTACATCAATCAAACGCTCGAAAATTTAAATTTCACTAAAAAGAAACCAAATTTCATCACGACTTTTCAATTTTCAAAAATAATTTTTTTTTTTTTTTTTTCATTTATTAAATTTTTCTTGTTTTATTTTTTTTTTGTTTTTTGGAAATTTAAGAAATGCCGCCGGCAATAACAGAAGCAAAAATTATTCTGAACAGTTTGTTCAGTAAAATTTATTTTATGGTGTGTTTTTTTTTTTTTTTGCTTCTGTTTTCATTTTGTGTTTAAAATATCTAAGTACATCCATACAAATACAATATACCTGTTATAAATGTAGTGTATTTTATATATAGCATATATTTGTTGCACAATTTTTTGAATATTCATTGTTTTGTTTTTTTTTTTTTTATGTATGTTTTGGTTTTTTTTTAATATCTCATAAACTGAAATTTTTTCCCCGTTACAATAACGAGAAAAAAATGTTTTAAGAGATTCATTTACAATAATTTAAAAAAAAATTCTCTTTTTTTTAATTGAAGTTTTCAGATTAGATTAGATATTCATATTATAATTTATTATTGATGAAACGAAACGAAATGAAAATGAAACTAAGATATAATGAGAATTTAAAAGCAGATGAAGTCTGAACTCTGACAGTCCTTTTGTCTTGGTAATAATCTTGTTCTGAATTTTTCAATGGTTTTGAATTAATAAATCTCTTTGATTATAATATGTATCATAAATTCCACTCTCATATTTTTCTTTCTCTTTTAAATATTTGTTTTTAATTTTAATACGATATTCATGCCGCACATACATTCAATACAAACAATGCATAAATGTTAACCCTTTTAATTTTAATGCACATTTTTTTTAAGCAATTCTCTTAAGGTATATTTATTTCTCATACGTTTTGTATAAAAAAGTAACATTTCTGTACTGAGACAAGACTGAAGTAGAGTAGTGAGCTGAGATTTGACTTTTTTAATCATACACTCACGTCTCATGATTTTAAATAAAATTTTGTATCTCTTCTCTTTGTTTGAATTATAAAATCATCTCTTAAAATTTACTAAATGAAATAACTCTTAATTAAAATTAAAAACTGAAACGAGGAACCTGACAAACAGAACTCATTTAAAATTTTTTATTTTTATTATCCATTATAAAACTCAGAAAATTAACACAAATACTTATAAATTTCCTATAATACATTTAAATATATTTCAATACATTTAAATTAAAACCATGTGACTGATTGTTTTACAGTTTTTTTTCTTAGAAAAACACATGGACTGTTTGACTGTTTTATTCATTGGGTCTTGGGAGTATAATATACAATATACATATTTTTTTTTTAAAACAACAACTGTTTAGACAATACCACTAATGCAGGGTTTGATTCAAATGGAGTGGGTTTGTTTTTAAAATGTCATAAATTTTATTTTGATATTTAAGAATGTTTGATTGTGTGTGTTTAGTTTTGAACAGGTTTTTCTAACTTGAATTTTTTTGACATTTAGTTTTACTTTACACAATACAATCTTTTATATTATTAAAAATGTATATGTAAGTTATTTGAAATTATTGAGAAAATGTAGAAAAAAAAAAAAGAGGAGAGAACGTGAGAAAACTTATTTGTAAAAAAAAAGAGTACATAATATTGGTTGAAAATTTTTTGGTTTTATTTTTATATCTACAGAGTACAGAGTATGTATGTGTGTATTAACTGGTAAGATTTCCACTTATAAAGAGTTGTGCAAAGAAAATTTGTTTATTGTTGTTCGTTTTTTTGTTTTTTTTTATTTTTTGCTGTAAAGATTTTAATAATAATGATAAAAACAAAAACAAGAAAAGAAAATTGAAAATGGATTAAAGAAGAAAATTTTTAATAACAAAAAAAGAAAAATTGTTTTAAAAACGGAGAAAAATATTTTGTGTTGAGCACGTTTCGTCTAGACATTTCATTTTTATTCTCCATACTCATTTTCTTATATACATATACATATGGTATTACATTACATTATATACTTATTACTTATATACATTATATACCATATTTATATGAAAAAAAAATTTTATTGAAAATATATATTTACATAATATAGATATACCAGTATATATACATAATATTATATATACATATATGTACATACATAATGTTATAATTTTATGGGAATTTTATTCATTTTATTTTATTCATTGCAATAAAATTTTATATCTATATCTATATTATGTGTTATATACGTACACACGCACACACTTCATGCATACAAATGCTCGTATGAAATATTTTATATGCAAAATAGGCATTTAATTGTAATAATAACAAAAAAAAAAAACAAACAATGTTTTTTTTTTGCATAAAATACCATTAAAAAAAAACCCATAAAAATGCAATATTCTAAGAAATTTTCATGTGGTTTTTCCTTTAGTAGGTGCTAACAGGTGTTTTAATGTTTTCCGGGTTCATACATTCATACTACTATAAAAAAAAAAGTGTTTTTTGTCTTTATTTAAAAGAATTTTCTTTAATTTCTATAAATTTTTTAAAATATTTTTTAAAGAATTTTAGAATTTTTCAAAATGGTTTTAAAGTTAGGTATATATAGGTACAAAGCATAGCTTTCTCGAATTAGAAAGAAATATTAAATTATGGGACTATGGGATTAAAATACATTTTTAGGCAACTCCTTCCCTTTATTTTTATATTGTTTACTTTTAGAATAGGCACTATTTTCAGATAATGGTTATAAAATAATAAATTAAATTTTCCGTTGAAATTTAATGGAATTATTTGAGTAGAAGCTGAGCCAAAATGATCTCTTTAACTTTCATTTTGATATTTTATACTAATTTTTTTAAAATAATCTTTGTTTTCAAATATAGATTGGCCATAAGACAATATTTTTGAATCAATAATATGTTGAAGTCATATTTTTCAATCTAATTTAATTAATTAAAACTTTAGGAGAACTTAAAAAAAAAACTAAAATTAAAATATCTATCATTTACTTATTTAATTTCTAATTAAAAAATTTTACAAACTAATTTAATAAATTAAAAACATATTTACCGGCGCTACTTTTCATTCCTTATAATAAAATTCAACGAAAAATTTTAAAAGACATCTTTTTTCAAAAAGAAAAAAAAAATGTACCCATGGGACAAATAAATGGGTGAAATAAGAAAATTACATTTTATTTTTATACAACGATACAAAAAAAACACAACATTTTCTTCATCATTCTTAACATTTCAATCAATCCAATTTTTAATACTAACCAATACTATCAACACTATTATCAACTCATCTTCGTCACACTGTTAACATTCAAAAAAAAAAATTCAAAAACAAAAACATAAAAAAATTTAAATCGCCAACCTCTTCGTTTCATTTACATAACGACAATCGACATAACACACATTCAAAGATATCATCGTCTAATTTCTTAGCGTACAAAACAAAAAAACAAAAATCTGTACAAAAAAAAAAATTTAAACAACAACAGAATAAGGAAAAGAAGAGAAAATTTTTAAATCAATTTCTTCTTCTTTTGACTCGTCAATCAGAATCATATCAGAATTTTAACAGCAACAACAACAACAACACACAACAATAAGAACAACAAAGTATAAGTTTCTATCAAAAAAATATATTTTGTATTTTACTTTTGTATTTCTCAAACAGAATGTTTTCGTTTGTTATTATTTTAAATTATTTTTCTATATTATATAAATATTCTTTTCTATTCATTATACAGTGTATAAAATATAACTATTACATTGTATTTTTATATTATTATATTTTCTAACACTGATACAAAATAATATGTATATTTTACAATATACCTATTTATATGCATTTGCAATTTTTATAAATTTTTTTGTGTATTTTTCACTATTTTATATTTTGTTGTTCATTTTTTCTATTGTTGTTGTTGGTGTTACTGTTGTTTTCTCAACTCAAAAAAAAAAAACAAAAAAAAAACTGCGTGTTATAAAAAACGGAAAAATAATTCACATGTTTATTTTTTTTATTTTACTATTGTTGCTACAATTGCTATACTATTACCACTATTATTCCTATTTTCCTTTTTTTTTTTTGTCTTTTATTATTCTCTATTTTTGATTTTGTTTAATGATTGATCAGAAATGTTGTTGTTATAACATTTTTTCTATATTTTTCTATATTTATATAGAATTTATATATTTTATACCGTGCAATACATTTACAAATTAAAATTTTCTGTTATTATATTATTTTGTTTGTTTTTTATCTTATATTTCTTTTTTCCATATATGTTTTTTTATTTTTCTGTTATTTTGTTGTATTTTCAACAAAATTGTTCATGTTTTGGTTTTTTTTTTTTGTAGAATAAAAATCAAATGTACGAGGATAAATTCTTATATTATATACAAGTAGAAAAGAACAGTACAGAACATAAAATAAAATATATACAAATAAGTATAAAAATACTAAATAAAATATTAAAGCAAAAAACAACAAAAAAATAATAAAGAAAAACTCTTCAGGAAAAATTAATATTGAATGACAATGGATAGATAGAGATTGTATACTGTCAAAATTGAGTAGAATTTTTAAATGTAAATGTATTAGGAATTTATATATTAACTAAAGAGAATAAATGATTTTTTCGTTATTATTATTTGGTTTTACTATTCTGTTTTTTTTTTTTGTGCTCACAAAAGTCACAATATCGAATAACAACAAAAACAACTATAATAATAAGTAATAACTAATATTCTACTTCTACAACTACTATTACCACTATTTGTATTTTTTTTCTATATATCTATCTATTTTTTTTTTTTTTAATTTCATTTCATTCTTATATTCTCAAAAATTTTAATTTTTCCATTACTTGTTTTATTTTTCTTCTACATATATATTATATTTTTGTATAACATTATGATATGCATATATTGTTTATTAGTACACATTATCTGATTGTTGTTTTTCTATTTTGTTTCTATAATTCTAATCAGTCATCATTGAGTTGAGAATATATTTTTGTTTTGTTATATATAACATGTATTTTTATACTATATTTATATTTTAAAATTTATCCTCTTCTATTCAATACTCTTTAACTGGAAAATTTTTTGATATGTTCTCATCGTTAAATTTCTTTTTCATTATGGTTTTTTTTTCGGTTTTTTTTTTTTCATATTTATACCATATTATATGCATTTATTATCAAATGTTATATTTAACATTTTTTATTTTTATTTTATTTTTATTTTATTTTACACTAACTACTCTTTTTCTACACATCACTCTTTTTTTTTTTTTTTACTTTTTCGATATATATTTTTAAATATCTCAAGAGTTTGTTGTATCCATAGACATATTTTTTGTATACAAAAAATGTATGTGTACTATTTGTATGTAATAACAAAACAAAACAATGAGAACCAGATTAACAGAATAACAGCAAAAAGATAAAAATATACATTCAGAAAAATGAAAAATAATAATAATATATTGAAATGTTGTAGAAGAAGAAGCAGAAGAAAAACATAAAACATGACAAAACAAAAAAAAAATAATAATAATCTAACACACATATATTATAATATGTATTAATATATATATGTATAACAAATAAATATACAAAAATTCATATATGAATGTAAAAAATAATAAAAAAGAAAATAAAAAAAAAAAAAAACAATCTGTAGATATAAAATAATAATATATTGTGTATATATACGATATATAGAGAGTACATATAATATAATATAGTAAAATAATACAGCAAAAATAATAATACACAATACACAACACAGCGACAGTCAGAATTGTCAGTGTCAAAAAAGATTTTTTCAGTCAACGACAGGCCGTTTGTTAGTAATCATGTTACGGGAAATGAAATTTTGTTGTCCGTCAAATCAAATCATTTTTGAAGTTATTATTACAAATCATTACAATAATAATAAAAGAACAAAATAAATATTATAATAATAAGAAAAAAAATATATATATCTATAAATACAACAACAACAACACAAAAATTGAATTGAATATTAAAGTATATATTTCGGTTATTATTATTAATATTGATAGATAGAATACTAATAATAATAAAAAAAAAAAATAAAGAGCAATAATATATATATATATATATATATATACATAATATAATATATGAAGAAATAAAATAATGAAATATAAGAAGTGTATAATGAATGATTGATAAATATATTATATTTTGAAATCATATTAATAAAAAATAAATAAAAATAAAATATCAAATGAAGCAAAATATTAAAAATTATTAAAGTGTAGTGTATGACAAAAAAAAAAAAATAATAAAATAATAATAATATAATATTAATATAAATACAATAAAACGGAATCAATTATTAGTTTTTATTTTATTATTAATTATTAATAATATCATTATTATATTTTTATTTTAAATAAATACAAAATAAATAATAATAATAAAAGAAACCAAAAATAAAAAAATAAAAAACTAAAAAGGTTTATTAGAATTTAATTAAATTATTATTTTATTCACATCAGAATTATAACTTATTTTAAGTTTACAGTTGAACAAAAAAAAAAAAAAAATTTTTTTTTAATTTGAAAATTAAGTGCAATTTAATAAGAAAATTTTTCAAATTTTATCAATCAATTTTCATTATACACAATCAATATACGTTTTAAGTACGCACACACATACTAATTTTAAAAATTAAGACCAAAATTAAATAAATTTAATAATTTCAAAAAAAAGAAACGTGCCAAAATCTTTTATTTTTAAAATAATTAATTTTTTATTCAAAAATAAAAAAAAAATTGAAGAAAAATTTCCATAACTATTCTTTAGATTTTTTTTTTTTTTTAGAAATTAAAACTTAAATAAATTATGATAAAATTTGAATTGGAATTTGAAAAAAAAAAAAAATAATACAAAATAATTACAACAAATCTAGTCAAATATTGAAATTATTCATTTATATGTATTAACAAATAAAAGAAAATACATAATATATAATATAAAGATGCCCAATAAATAGTTAAAAATTATAAAAAAAAAAAAATAAAAATTTAAAAACAATTAAAACTATTTAATATTTTAAAAAAAAAACACACAAAAGAAGAATTTCACTCACAATAACAATAATAAAAAAACAAAACAAATAAATAAAAAATTAAAAACATGTGAGAAATAATTAATAAAAACAAGAATATACGAGTAACTTGAAACTTAAACTACCTAATGTATACTAAAAAATTAATACAAAAAAAAATTTAACACTTATTTAAAATTATAATACCTATAATTAAAAATATATTTGTATACGAAATTCAACAAAAAAAAAAAATACAACAAAAAAAAAAAAACTTACAAAATTTTAATATATACGAGTTATAAGATACCTATACCTACAACAAAAAAAAAAGCAAAAATGTATACAATTTATATAATATAAAGAGAATTAAAAAAAAAAAAAAAACAATTTTTAATTAATATTTAAATTTAAAAAATAAAAGTAATTTATTACACATTTAATATACATATATATATATGTAAAAAATTATCAAACTTATGAAAATTTAAAATTAATATATATAAAAAACAATATATGAAACCCAGTTATTAATTTCATAAAAGAAGAATACATAATATATAAATAAAAAAAATAAATAAATTAAATAAAAATAAATAAATAAAATAAAAAAAAACTTTTACATATATTAATTTCATTTAACACTTCATTTTTAATTACTAATTCTAAATTATTAAATTAATTATTAATAAATTATTATTAATTTTATATATTATATAATTACTGTGATTAATTTATTATTAATATTAATTAATTATTATCATTTCCTATATATATATATATATATATATATATATATATTCGCAAACAAAGCCCCAGTTCAGTCTTGTTCGTTTTTATTTTTACTATACTATTATATATATAGGTACTATATTAAATTACACTTTAATTTTTTAAATTATTAATTTAAAATCTAATTATATTTTATTTAAATCTTAAAATATACATAAGTATATATAAAATAAAAATAAAAATCTAAAATTAATAATAATAACAATTATTTTTGAATAAAAAGTCATAAAAAAAAAAAAATTTTTATGATTTATTCAAAATTTAAACCCCAAAAATAAAACAAAATTAAATTATATTAAAATTATTAAAATTAAAAAAAAAAAAAACAAAAATAACAATAACAATAGTATAACTATTAAAAAATAATCATGAAAAATTTATAAAATAATATAAAAAAAAAAAAAAAACTTGTTAAAATTTCAATAAATCAGAAGAAGTGGACAGAGACGTTTTTTTTTTTTTGTTAAGCGTTTTTTAAAAAAAAAAAATATAATACCTACATATATTATATATATTCCATCTTCTTGTATTTTAAATACAAAATCTATCCATCATTTAGTTGACATAAAAATTATTTTAAAAAATATATAAAGTAAATATAAAAGAAAAAAATAATACAAAAAAAAATAAAATTTAAAAATTTTTGATAATAACAAAAAAAAATAAATTTTTAAATTCCGGTAAAGTGTGGGTGCCCCATCATATCAAATAATATATTTTTTTTTGCTTTTTTTTTTTTTTTTAAATTTCTCCAAATATCTTAAGATACATATATATACATATAGTTAGTTTTTTTTTAATATACATATATGTATGTATTAGAATAAAAATAATAATAATAATAATAATAAAAATAAAAATAAAAACAAGAAAAATAGAAAAAAAAAAAAGAAAATTAAATATTTTAAAAGAAAAAACAAATTTAATAAATAAATCTGTTATAATGATGCTACACGAGGCTGTTATGTTGGAAATTTATAGGCAGGCATTAAGTGCAAGGTACATTGTTTTGTTTTTTTTTTTTTTTTTGTTAACCATACAAATATTTATATTATACTTATATACTTACAAATATATATTAAAAATTATAGAATATTATTATGTATTTTAAAACGACCACCATCATGATTAATTATTTTTTTTTTTTATAACTTAATATACAAAAAAAAAAAAATAGAATGAATTTTAATCATTTGTTTTTTTAAATAATGACATTTTTGATTTTCTTATATGATTTTATTGTTATTTTGTGGGAATATTGTAACAACTTTTCCCTCTATTAAAATATCTATATATATATATATATATATATATATGTATGTATACATATATTTTTTATATAAGTATAAAATTAATTTATTAAATCTTTAAAAGTTTTTCTTAATTATTTTTTATATATATATATACTTATAGTTGATAAAAAGTGCGATATTTTATGTGGCCTTAAGTTATATATACGATGTTTGACTATTAAAATAAAATTAAAACTATAATTTATATGAAATGTTATGGGATTTTTCAGTTTAGAAAATGATAATTAGATGATGTTTCAAAAAAAAAAAAGAAAAAAACTTTTTTTTTTTATTTTACTTTACTTGAGAATAACATTTAAAAATATGGGATGGAAATGTTTGTATTAAATTTTTACTCGTTGTTTTATTAAAAAACTTTTCAATAATAACTAACTTTTTCTTTTAATTTTGATAAAATTGATCATCAATTTAAGTTGCATAGTATTACATTTTATATTATATTATTAAGGTGTCCTTAACTTATTAATTTTTACGTTATACATTTTCAATTCGATTCAGGTTCAAACCCACACCCCCACTTATCCACATATTGTTCGTTAGTCCGTTGTTGTAAACAGGTTAAAAAAAAAACATCAAAAAGCTTAAAAAGTTTTTCATAAATAAAAAAAAATTGATTTCCCCTTTAAACGAAAAAAAAAAAACATTAACTTGTGAACTATTATATATAAAATGCTTTTGACCTTTTCATAAACCTGTCCTATTATTTAAAAGATTGCTAATATTTATCATATTGACCTTTTTAGTGTTGTGTTATACGTTTAAAAAATATATACTTATTTGAATTTTCGTTAATATCTTTTAACATTTTATTTTTAAGGGATTTTTTTTTTTGATTCATAACGTATAAATGTTTCTTCTAAATTTTCATTTTCTTTAGAGAAATTATATTAGATAATATAATTATATAATTTCTTATACTTAATTGAAAAACGTGATTTTATTCTACTTTTACTTTATTTTTATTTTTATTTTATTTCTTACTATCCAGATACAAAATATCTGCCGATATTTTTAGGATCCTTTGCCTTAAATGCATATGTCAACCATCGCGGTACAAGTTTTGATATTATATTTTATATAATGTTTTAAGTTGACCGTGGTTTGAACCAGAGATCTTTCGCCTGAAAGACCGGTGACTTATGTACTGCACCATTGATCACCATTTTTTTCTATATTATTGTTAAAAAATTTAAAATCAATATCAAACCCTATTTTTAATTACTTTTATTTTTATTAAATACATATTTTATAACTACATATAAATATATATTTTTTCTTTTGAAAATTTTAACTCTTTCTCTTTCCTAAATGAATATAATTATAATTTGTTAAAAATGTACAATACATTTTCATTCAAATTTTAAAAAACTAAAACATTGATATATTCAACCTACTGTGACCCAACATACCTCTGAGAAATTATAAATTAAATCTAATTCACAAATTTTTTAAGTCGTAAGCAAATCATAAAATTCAGATCATTTTTCTTCAGTTTTTTCCTAACCCAATAGATAATATGATTGGAAATTTTTATTTCATACACCTATACATACACTAAAAACAGTTTTTAATTTATTGCATTAATAATATCTAAAATAATTCTTAGATTAAGTAAAAAAAATTTTTTGTTTTTCTCTTTAAGTTCTATATAATATCCATTTTGAAATGTTAACTAAAATAATTTCAGCATCCCTTTACGAATAATGAGATATTCCTATTACATTTTATAAACATTTGTTTTTTGTTTTTTAATACACACACATGGACATGACACAAAAATTAACAAATAATTTAATTTTTAATGACAATTTTTTTTTTAGTTTTTTTTTTTCTGAAATTTTTCAATAGTGCCGCTTAAAACATTTTTATTTTCCATTAAAACAAAAACTAAAAATTTTGACTTGTATTTTTTTTTTTGTTTTTGTTGTTTTTGTTTTTGGAGTTCTATTAATTTTTTTTTTTTTTTTTTTGTTTTTTTGGTAGATTTTTTGAAGAATTTATGATTGAATGTGGGGGCTCGGTTATATTATCCTCATTTGTTTGGTGATTTATTTCGACACAGAATTTCCAATTTTTGTTTTTTTTTTTTTTTTCGTTTTGTTTTTCTTTTATTTTTTCATGATTTTCATTTTACATATTTAATGTACATATAGTTAGTTATATATGTATGGATGTATGTATCTGTATGTTTCTTCTGTTTTTCATGTTATTAGTTATGTTTGGGCTTAAAAATATGCACAAAAAAAAAAAAAAATATTTATGTTAATATAAATGTGTATACGTATATATATGTATTTTACATGTGGTGTGTAAGAAAAACAAAAAACAAAAAAAAGAAAATTTTTTTTTTTTTAAATTCAACTTACTTAATGGTAAAAAATTTCTTTTATGATTATATAGAAATTTATGTTGACTTATGTATGGTTGATTTGATTATTTTTTTTTTTTTTTTTGTTTTTTATTTTTTATTTTTCTTGTTGTCTTTTCGAAAATTTTATTTTTAAAAATTATTATATTAGTGTTTTTAATATAATATAATAAGTATTAATAAATATTAAATAAATTTTAATATATATATATATATATATATATATATAGGTATATATGTATATATTATATATTTTTATAATAATGATTACAATATAATATAATGATATTGATGATGAATGATTATAATAATGATGATGTTGTTGATGATGTATTTAAAATTTATTGAAGAGGAAAGACCTTAATTTGAATGTAGAATTAAATAAAAGATTTGAGAATTTCATATTCTTAAGTACCAATTTTCTTTTTTATTTTTTATTTTTGTGTTAAATTTTGTAAGAGGAAGAAAAAAGTGAAGACATGGGGGGGGGGGGAAGTATAGTGAAAATTGAACGAATAAGATTTATAAAAATTATTTTTTTTTGTCTTCTTATATTTAGTTAAAAGATAGATGAATGAAAATAATGTATTCTAATTTGTTTTTTAATTAAGTATAAGTATCTATATACACATATATATATAATATTTATAGATAATAATAATTTTGAAAAATATTATAAAAAATTGTCTGTCAAAAAGTTTAAATTTAGGTTATTGTTTATAATATTAATTGTATTTTGTAATTTGTTGTCATTTATTTCATTTTACATTTTTCTATGTTATTTTTGTTTTTATTTTTTTTTTTTTTTTATACTATAGGGTTTAGGTCTAATTTGTTAAGAATTTCGAAATTTCGCGATTATAATATTACTTTAAAAATTAAAATTTTTTTTATAGATTAGGATTAAAATAAAAAATAAAAATAGTTACTTATATAGTTATATATACATATATATAAAACTTTTTATGTAAAACGATATTATGTATTTAGAATTTTTCTACATTTTCCATTTTGAACTTTAAATATAGACCGACAATTGAAAAAAAAAATATGTTTCAATAATTTAAAAAGTCAAAATACGATTATCTTATATCAAAAATAATGTATTACATATTTTTTGGGTTTTAATTTTTAGCCCTGAAATTTTTTTTATTAATTAAAATTTCTATAAAATAATAATTTAGATTTAAAAAAAACATTGCGTTAGTCTTCTTTTTAGGACTAGGAAACTTATGTATTTTTTGTATCACCAAATATATTGTTTATAGTGCAAGCATCAAGATGCTATTATACCAACCATTTATTACTAATCAAATAATCATTTTTTTTTTTTTGATAAGTTTTTATTGCACGATATTTTGTAAAAACTCAATAAAGTTTTGGTTTGTAAAAAATATTCACTTATCAAAAAAAAATGATTATTATTGATTAGTGACGATAAGTGGTTGATGCAATAAGGCCCAATATATATTTTATGATTTTGAAAATTATTATTGATTGATTTAGTCATCATTTATACTTGAATAAGTTTGTTTATTAAATAAATATTAATTAAAAACCATATTTAATTACTGTTAAGCGACAGAGAAATTACTATTACTAGTCAAGTTAAATTATGGAAACTACATATAAAAATTTAATGGAGAAAAGGTAATATCCGATTGATTAAGTATATTCATTACAAAGGCAAGCAAGTTAAATTGCATTGTGAGATTAATCATACTGACTATAATAATAATGGGTATTAAAGAGATTTTAAGAATTTAGTAAAAGAAATAATAATACAGAATAAAAGAAATATATAAGTAAAGAAATTTATATGATTGCCGAAGAAATTTTCAAGAAAAACTTTTAAGTATTATGCAAAATTTTATTTAAATTGAAATTTTCAGTTGTAATTGAATTATTCTTAATAGAAACAAATTAAAGCGATTAAAATAAAATTAGTTTATATGTATATAAATTTATATATACATCTTTTTTAATTTAACTGAAGAGATTTTTACTTTAAGTGGAGACAATTTTAATTAAAATGAAAATTTGTTTACTTAAAGTGAAAACATTTTCTAATTAACATAAGGGTTTTTTACTTTAAGTAGATATATTTGTAATAAAAGTTAAAGTAAAAAAATACATATACTTAAAATACATATAATATACATATATATACATAAATGTATACCGAATTATATGCATAAATATCAGATCCAAATATATAAATTTATTATGTAAATTTAATACATACATGTATATCTGTATATTAAACAATATTTATGTAGCATGAATTACTAAAGAAAAGATATTAATTAATTTAATCTTTATTTTAAGATTTAAGATTTAAGATAATTTTTATTTTAAGATTTCACTTAAAATAAAAATATCTTCACTTGAATTAAAAAATATTCGCTTAAAATAAAAATGTCTTAATTCAGTTAAAATAAAAAAATATTCACTTAAAGTAAAAAAAAATCTTCAGTTAAAGTAAAAAAGGTATTTAAAGAGATTGAAATATTTTTTTTAACATAATCTAAACTTAAATTGCAATTTTATCAAAATTTCAATTTACTTGGAGCTCTAAAAAACTTAATTTGAAATCTATAATTCTATAATTTAGTAGTTTTCAGTCACACACTATGTATTATAACATTCGGCTAAGTTTTGAATACAAGTACATATTTGGATATGATTTTTCTATTACAAAATATACAATAACATACAACATACATATTATGTGTGTTTAGAATCATGATTTTTTTTTTTCTTTTGGAATCAAGAAATTTTTTATCCCATACGAATATTTTGTAATTTAAATGTCACGGTAAAATATATTTACACACCATGCTACGGGGCCCCTAGTTAACTTATAATATCTCTTTATTTATATTTTCACTGATTTAAATAAATTTAAACATTTATTTATTTAAATTATATAATTAAGTATACAAAATTAATCTTAAAAGTTGTACTAATATTTGTTTTTTGTTTTAATTATTTATTAATAATAATCAATAATTTACACGATAATCTGTTATTATCCATATATACATATTATATTTGGATAATATGTATATGTTATTCAATTTAGTAATTTAATAATTTTTATTTAAATATTATAATGTTTTTTTTTTTTTAATTAATTAATTTTCTTATTTGTTTAAATTTAATAATAAAAATCTTTAATAAATTGATTTTTTATTTTAATTTTTTTTTTCAAAAATTAAAATCTGCACGTTATTATAAAATAAATGTATAAAATATCGTGTTAAATTACTTTTATTAGTAAAATATTTAATTGTAAAGTATATAAATTTTGAATTAATTATTTTATAAAAGTTTCATTCATTAATTTTTGAACTGCGATCAGAGAAATTTCTATTAATTTTTTTTAATTTCTATGTTAATTAATATAATTACAAAAAAAAAAGGAAGGAATATTAAATAATTCTCTAACTGTTTGTTTTACCTTAAAGATTTTTTAAATAGTAAAAAATTTAACCGCAAAAATTAATCTTAAGTAATATTCACTTAATGTAAAAAAATTTTCAGTTAAAGTAAAAAAGGTATTTAAAGAGATCGAAATATTTTTTTTAACCTAATCTAAACTGTTTAGTTATTGTATATTGAAAAGGTTATAGAATATTATTATTATTAATACTAATTTTAGTTAAAAGTATAATTTTTTCTCGGATAAAACAGTAAAATTCAAAAATAAAATGCATGTTTAAAATTATATATACAAAATTTTCATTTAGAATAATGTGTGTAACTGCTATGTTTTCTTATTATCATTATAGGTAGGTATATATTCTTATATATTGCTTCAATTTAGATTTTCGTCTAGATTTCAATTTAGATGCCTTTTTTTAATATCCTTAATATGTGTATTAAAACAAAAAGAACTGTTTTTACTTATAACTTTAACCTTTTTTTTTTGGTTTTTTTTGTTAAAAAGCAAAATTTTTCTTTTACAGAATCAGAATGAAATTTTTTTACATAAATTTTCTTATATAAATATATATTCTTTTTAGAGGTTAGATTTCCTTTTTAATTGAAAGTATTTTTTTTTTTTCTATTTACTTATACATAGAGGAAGTTTTCCTAGAAGAAGAAATAATTGTTAACTATAATTTATAAAACTTAATAAGAGTTTTGTTTGATATTGAAAGTAAATTAATTGTTTCAAATTTTGTAAAAAAACAGAAACCTATATATATATATATCTTCCAATTTGACTTCCAGAAAAATACACATATAGAAAAATGTATAACTATATATATAGAATTATATATATATACATAATTATTTCTAACAAGTTATGCACATAAATACAAAAATTTGTATATGTGAAATCGAAATATTTCCACTTAAAAAGGAAAACTTTCATTTGAAATGAAATTACTTCGATTTAAAAAAAAAAAACTTTTACTTGCACAAAATAAAAATCATTTTTTTAAAAGTAAAAATGTTATGTAATTATTATTAATTAATTTAGTATATATCAATCAGTTATATATAATTTATATATAGTTTTTGTTACTAAGTTTAGTATTATTCAATTAAAATATATTTTTGATTTCTATTAAAAAAAAAAAAAAAACAAATTGTATCTTAAATATTTAAAATATTATAGCCAATCATTTCGAACCAGAATATTATTGTTCTAATATAAATTAATGAATGATATATCAATTTATATTAATGAATTTATAATTTAATTAGTGATATTGTATAAGTATTTATTAGATATTTCATTAATTGAAACTTGATTAATTTTAATAATTTATTTTTTTTTTTTTTGTTTTTGAATGATTAAGATGAAATAATCTTTAAATTATTCTTTGACTTCTTATAAATAATTTAAATTATTAAAAATCATCGACAAATTTATAGATAAATTCTTTTTAAAAAGTTTTAATAAAAAATAAATGTATACATAATACAGGAAAGTATCATAATTAAGCTATATATATAATTATGAATTAATTTGTAAATATTAATGTGATTTAATATATAGTTTTTGTGTTTTAAATTTATTTTAACTCTTCTTTTGTTTTATTTTTTATCTTAAGTATATTAATTTTTTCTTTAATAGATTTAAATATACTTATATAGTTTTAATATAAAATGAGTGTATATATATAACATACATATGCACATATGTTATATATTTGTAATATTATAAATTTATAAATTTTCAAGGACCTTTTAAATAGGTTTTTTTTTTTTTATCAATTTGATTTACGATAATTATCTATAGATTTTGATATTAATATTTATGATTATTGTCTTTATTTTTTAAACAACTCTATATAACTAATTATGTAGCTAACTTATACTTTTAGTGACATTGCTTAAATTTGTTTTTTTTTTTTTTTATAGTATTTTACTTAAAAATTTCAAAAGTTTCGTACAAATTATTTATTGCATAATTTTAATAATAATACCGTTTACTTATTTTTGCAAAATAAAAAATTTTTCATTTCTTGCTTATAGTGAAGAATTCTATATTTAAATTATATTTTTGAAATCATTTTACGATTCAAATTTTTAAGAGTTACAATGCACCTTTTGGTTCTCTAGAATTGTCAGTTTCATTGAGCTTTTATATTTTCTAATAAACACTTATAGTTTAGAATAAGTATAGTGTAAGTAGTGTAAACAAAGTCTTTTTAAATCTTTAGAAATTCAATTATATATAGGGTGTTTGAAATGTACACAAACGTATTTACGTGATGGTAGGTAGTATTAGGTTTCGGCACACAAGTATTTGTTTGTTTTAAAAAGTTTATTTAATTGAAATTTTAATATTATATTATATTATAACAATTTACTATACATAATTTTAACATATTTAATGGCAAAAAACGAGAAAGACTTATTTTTCAGAGGGCATCGTGTATTGTATTATACCCGTATTTTAGTTAAATTAAAATATAAACTTTTCTTTAATCTTTACACTATATCCCTTTGATTGATAATATTCTTGCGACATATAATTTTCTTCTGAATATAAATAAATTAATTATGTAACTACTTTTCAGTTTAAAGTGAATAAACATGGCTATAGTCAATTAAATATACATAGCTAATGAAAAAAATCCCAAAAACGTTTAGCCTAAAAATCCTAAAAATAATTAAATTAAATAAGCGAAATCAATTAATTTTCGAAAAGTACGATAAAAAATGAAAACAACAATTTTTTATATAAAAAATATTAATATTAATAATAAAAATTTAAAGAATCTACAGTTATATTCAGAAAAAATTTTAAAACAGTACTTAATTCATAAATCTTAAAATTAAACTTTATATTTTAATAATATATTATTAGAACCTGGGGTTCTCGAGATGCCTGATTATGAAGTTTCAAATGAATTAGCGTTGTATAAAGTATTCTTATTTTGAAGAAGATTCAAAATTCACAGTTTGTCTTCTTTGTACTAGTCTTTGTCTTCTTTGTAAAGACTGTTTAGCGTGAGTTACGTCTTTTTTCAATTTCCTTCTTTTTAACATAGTTATCCATTATCAAGCGCTAATTATATGGCGTCTATTTAATATACCTCATCTCGATTTTGAAAAACGTTTGCAACTTGAATCTATAGTAAATAGTAATATAAATTAGCCTATATATATTTTTATTGTATAGCAATGCCATTTAGAATATTTTGAAGTGGATGTAATTGATTAATCTTTGATACCTAGCTCTGGTTTTCTTAATAAGCATTAAAAAGATTATAAGAGAAAAAAATTATACCTGGGTAAAATTGTAATAGGAAATCTAAATTTTCCTAAACGAGAAGCGTTAAGATTGATAATTACAATTCGCAGGGGGAATCTAAATCTGTTAAAGTTATGGAATAATCGAGTAAACCTAATCTAATTTCAAGAGGAACAGAAATGCACTTTGAATTAAAATAAATTTTGACTGTTTGATACTGTAAAGTTTGAATGTATATTTTATTGCTTTACTGTATAATCCCTATACACTAACTCTTGGTTACTTTTAAGTTTAAAAACAAAGTTTTTAAACTAATATCTAAAGAAATGGTAAAAGGGGAAATGCGTTAATTTAAATTTAGTTCATATTATATGGTATGGTAGTGACAAGCTGTAAAACTACAGGCGGATAAGATATTGAACTAAAATTTGTTAGAAAATTACAAATAAAGAAAATTTCCAAAATATTAAATTTTTTTTTTTATAACCGCATTTCGTATTAAGGTCCTGGAAAAAAATAAACTTATAACTAAACATAAAATAAAATAAATATTTAAATTTAAATCATTGCAAAAAACATTTCCATCATCATATCACTTCACATTTAATTAAAAAATATTTTGTGTTTTTTTTTTTTTTATTTTTTTTTTTTCCAATTTTATTTTTAAAAATATTTAAAAATTTCATTTTCATTTTAAAAATTTAATGTTTTTAAATTAAACTCATAATAAAAGTTACGTATATATTAGATGGACTAAATTAAATTCCATTAAGTCTAAATATTTTTGTTTTGTTAGCATATCACTCACTCATAAAAATGTCAACCTTTAAATATTTTTATTTAAAGGCTTCATTAACTAATAAATTTTAAAATTCAAAAATTAAAACAAAAAAAAAAAAAAAAACAACCAAATTAAATTCTATTTATATTTAATATGATTTTTATTATTAATATGAAATTCCATGGGGGTTCAAAACTTATTAAAACTAAAGATTTATTTATCATCAAAATTTTGTAATAAATTTTTTAATTTCTTTTTAATTTGATAAAAAAATTTGTAGAAAAAATATTATGTGGATTTCAAAATAAAATGATGGAAGAAAATTTGATTTGAATTTCAGTAAATCATTTTTATTTATTTTTTAAGATTTCTTAAAATAATTATGCACACGTATTTAAATTAAAAATAATTTAATTTCATCTTCTCTGACGACCTTGTAATACATACAAATTTTTATTTTATTTTTGCCTATAATTATTTGTAAATTAATACTAATTTACTATTTTTTTTTTAATCTTACAGTGAATTAGCCAGCCCACGATGTCAGTCACGTGAATCATCCGGATCAGGTGGTAGATGTCCATCAGATGATTCAAATTGTTCTGGTAATGGTAGTACATCAGCAGGACCAACACCAACAAGTCCTGTTGGTATTACATTACCAGCAACATTACCACCATCTGCTGCAGCAGCTTTATTACCACCACAATCAGCAGCTATGGCAGCATATTTAAATGTAGCAGCAGCTGCAGCACAACAAAATCGTTTATTATTGAGTAATCCATTAGCAGCAGCTGCTGCTGGTTTAGTACAAGCAGCACAATCACCACCAAATCTACCTCTAGCATCACCAATGCATCCAGATGATACATCAATATTAGATTTTAGTACGAAACGTATAAGAAAAGATTCAGATACAGATAGTAAAAGTGATAGTGATGCTGTAAATTTAAGTAAATCAGATAATGGTGAATCTGGTGGTGGTGGTTGCGGTGGTGGAGGTTTAGAATATATACCATTAGATTTATCAGTTGGTAATAAAAAACGTACATCAGAACCACCCGAATCTCCAACATTACAAAGAAAAATGGCAAGACATAATCAAACAACACCATCACCAAATCAAGTACCAACATCATGGGTTGCACCAATTAATCCATATTTAGCTGCAGTTGCAGCAGCAAGTTTATCACCAAAAAATCATTTAGACTGGAATGGTAAATCAAAAATTTCAAATGTGGCACCAAATGATGCTGCAAAAGCTTTAGAAAAAATGTCTGAAATGACAAGACTGGGTGGACCACCAGATAATGATGTACCAATGCGCTTACCTAATAATCAAGTCAATAATAACACAACAAATAGTTCAAATACTGGTAGTACTGGACGACATAGTGCTTGGCAATCACATTGGCTTAATAAAGGTGCTGATGCAGCTAAAGATGTTTTTAAATGTGTTTGGTGTAAGCAAAGTTTTCCAACATTAGCAACACTAACAACACATATGAAAGAAACACAACATTGTGGTGTAAATGTTCCTCCATCTGGTAATTTACCATCTCAACAAGGTAATTCAGGTGGTCCAAATCAACAACAACAACATCATCATCATCATCAATCAACACAAAATTCATCATCAAATTCATCAAATAGCAGTAAATCAGATCTTAATTTATTGATTAAAGAAACAATGCCTTTACCAAGAAAATTAGTCCGTGGACAAGATGTTTGGTTGGGTAAAGGTGCAGAACAAACTAGACAAATACTAAAATGTATGTGGTGTGGTCAAAGTTTCCGTTCATTAGCAGAAATGACAGAACATATGCAACAAACACAACATTACACCAATATTATATCACAAGAACAAATTATTTCGTGGAAATCATCAGAAGAAAAAGGTGGCGGTGGTGGTGGTGGAAATAATGGTGGCCAAACTCCTAATGCCAATTCAAATGCTAATAGTACAGTCAGTGCTGTTCTTACTTGTAAAGTTTGCGATCAAGCGTTCTCTTCATTAAAAGATCTCAGTAATCACATGGTAAAAAATGCACATTACAAAGAACACATTATGAGATCAATAACTGAAAGTGGAGGACGAAGAAGACAGACAAGAGAGAAGCGTAAAAAATCGTTACCAGTTCGTAAGTTATTAGAATTAGAAAGAGCCCAGCATGATTTTAAAAATGGTGATATTAAAGGTATGCGTCCAACCGTTGGTGATTTAGGTGCATCTACTAGAATAACATGTGAGAAATGTGGAGATAAAATCGAAACAGCATTATTTGTTGAACATATCCGATTATGTGTTGGTGGGCAAATTGCAAATAATACACCACGTAATAATTTAATGAATAAACCATTATCAGTAAATAGCATTATACCACCAGATTCTATGAGTCCATTAACACCGACATCAAGTCGTGATGGTAGAAAAAGTATTGGAGGTTGTGATGATAGTGCAACATCACCAGCATCATCGAATAGACATATCTCACCGCATGCACCTGATTTATCATCACCTATTTCATCAAAAGATGGTAATATTGGTGGTGGCGGTGGTGGTGGTTGCGGTAGTATTGGTGGTAACAGTTCAGGTGGAGAAAAATCTTCACCATCAGTTTTAAATGCTATTGAACAGTTAATTGAAAAAAGTTTTGATACACGATCACGTCATAATACACCAGGTTTTTCCGCAAATAGTCATACAAGTGCACCATTAGGTTCAAGTATTTTAAAACGACTTGGTATAGATGAAAGTGTTGACTATACAAAACCATTAATTGATCCTCAAACAATGAGTTTATTACGATCATATCAAAATTCACAAAATTCACGACGTGAAAGAAGTGGTAGTGAATCAAGTTCTGTATCAGATCGTGGTAGTAGTCGTCTAGAATCATTAACACCAGAAAGAAAACCGGATATTATGTTTTCAAATAATACATCACCAAGAGAATCACCAGATAAAGCAACAAATTATAGTCATTCTGAGCACGAAGATGAACATAATAATAAAGATAATTCATCTTCAATAAAGGTTAAAAGTGAACCTTTAGATGGTGAGAATGATGAAGATACAGCATGTAATAACAACAATAATAACAATATTAATAATTGCAATGAAAATAAAAATGAAAATGATAATAATCATGATTTAAATAAGGAAATTAAAAAGGAAATTGTTAATTTAGATGATAACGATGGAGATCATATGGATGATAATAATAAATTAGATTTATCTTCACCATTAAAACATCAAAAATCGAATACACCATCAACATCAGCTGCGCCTAGTCCAATTCAACCAATATCGCATTCATTTCCACCAAATTCATCACATATAGGTGGTGGTGGAGGTGCTATGACACCAGCTGCAAGTCCATGTAGTGACCGATCAACACCCAGGTCAACAGCAAATTCGATTAATAATGATACAAAAAAATTATCTGTTAGTGGCAGTTTAAATGCATTATCATCAATGTTTGATAATTTGACTGGTACTGGTTCATTAGGTGGTGGTGGTAATGATACAAATAATGGTTGTGGTACAAATAAAAAAACAACATCACATCCATTAGCTGCATTACAAAAATTATGTGATAAAACTGAAACAACATCGAATACAAGATCTGGTAGTAATAGTGGTGCATTATCATCTAGTTTACCATCAATAGGCGGTTCATCACCTGGTAATATATTAGCATTTAGTTGGGCATGCAATGATGCTGTTATAACACAAGATTCAATTATTAAATGCACTTTATGTGATACACCATTTTGTTCAAAAGGTGCATATCGTCATCATTTATCCAAAGTACATTTTGTTAAAGATGATTATGTTGATCCAATGACATTAGCAAAATCATCATCATCATCAGCTAGTAGTGCTGGCAGTGGTGGTAGTAGTGAACATAATCGTAGTGCTAGTGTTTCATCAAATAAATCTTTACCGCATAGTCGTAGTCAATCACCAAAAATTCCAATTGGTTACAACAATAACAATAACAACAACAATAATAATAATATGAGAGACAATTCTAATAATAATCATTCGATGTCTGCTGTTACAGCTAAAAGTCCATCACCATCAACATCAACATCTACTATGAATGCTCCACATAGTCAACAGTCACAACACAATCAACCACCTGCTGCTTCACAAAGTCCTTTCGATGAAAGTCCACATTCAAAATTTCTTAAATATACAGAATTAGCTAAACAATTGTCATCAAAATATGTCTGACATTCCTAAAGTAAGAAATTAAGAAGGTAAATTGTTCCACATTAAATTTAAATTTATTTTGAAAAATTATATAATGTTAAACAATGTCTGTTTGTTTGTTTGTTTATTCTTTAAGTGACTATTCATTCTTAATTCGAATACTCAATTTTATTGCAATAAATTTTAAATATTGTCTGAGCTTTGGGCCATTAAGTGTCATTTTCTTGAAATTATTCATTTTCAATATTATTCCATTTTATTTTCAAATAATTACCGTTATTTTATTTTAATTTATTGATTGTTTTATTTTCAATCAATTATTTTTTAAATTTATAATAAAAAACCCTTTCAAGAAAATTAATACGAGTACAATAACTAAAAAATAAAAACAGAAACGAACTATTAAAGAAAGAGAAAGAAAAATTAAAAGAATGAAAAAAAAAGAAAATATATTAAATAAAAAAAAAAAAACTTAATTGCGCGCCATTTGTAAAATAATAAATCATGTCAACATTAAAAAACACAATCACTCACATAAATTACATAAAAAAAAAAGACACAAACCATAAAATGAAACAAAACGAAAAAAAAAGAATTAAGAATGAAAAGAGAGAAAAAATATTTAAAAAAAAAATTCATATCTCTTTCCAATCTCATATAAGAAAATTAAAAAATCAACAACAACTAAAAGAAAAATAGAAAAAGAAAAACATACATTATTAATTGAAAAGCCAATAAGCCAGAATGAGATAAATGAACTCCTTATAAAATAAATTGTTTTTTTTAAATATAAAATAAAATAAAAGATAATGTATTATTAATAATAAAGAGAGAGAATAAAAAAAAACACACATAAAATTAAATAATAATGAAAAATAATAAAAAAAATAAAATATAAAGAATATGAAATAAAGTATTACCAACACAATTACTTTATCTTCAAATAAATGAACATATTATTATAATGTATAGGGAGGTTAAAATCGAATAAAAAAAAAAAAAGTAAACTTATAAATTAAATATGGGAGTATTAATGTACATACATATATGTATTAACAAAGAAATAAACGAATATAATCGAATATAAAATAAACAAACAAACATACATACATAATATATGAACAATTTATAATATATGAAATTTTAAAACAATGTATGAAAAATAGGGATGAGTTAAATTTACGACATAAATAATTTACATTTTAAAATATAATAATATATTATTACAGGTAATTTATACCTGTTAAAAATATATATAGTTTATATATATTTTTATATGTTTTTTATTTTTATCTTATTTTAATTTACAATCAAAAGCAGAAAAAGAAGGATTAACAGATTATTTAGTAGCCGTTTAATAAATTGATAAAATTCAAAAAGATAAAGGGCTACTGGTGAATTTTTAAATTTAAAATATATATAGTTACGGTCTATATATTCATATATTTTAAAATTTATTGAAATTTATTTGAAGTTTTTTGATAATATATAATTAAAAAAAAACGTCTTTACAAAATTTGGTTTTGTTATTTGAGTTCTTTAATTAAAAATGTATACATATATTTTACGTTAAAAGGTTAACTGTTGTATTTTAATACAAAATAGTAATTATATCTCTAAAAGGTATCTTGAGTTTATTTTATTTATTAATGAATGTTGACAAAAAATAAATAATTACGTATTAGCTTTTAGTTATATTGTCGTTTGCATCAGTCATATATAAACAAAATTGATAATTTTCCAATATAAGACAGTAATTACACAAAATGTATATCTATTAACACCTGACATATTTAATTAACATACCTTTGAACTAATCATTAACTGTAATTTGCATATTCATACTTACTTTGCATATTCATACTTACTTAAATATACATACTTTTTTTTTAAATAAATTTCGACTTCAGAAAGGACAGTAAGAAAGTTGTTTCACGCAAGTAGAATAAGTGCTTGAAAAAAGTTTAATTTCAAAAAGATGACAATTATTGTTATAGATTTTAAAATATATATTAAAATCACCGTTTCTTCAAATATGGTATACTGTACATTTAAATTGTTATTACATAATGTAGATACATACATATAATCATATTATCTAAAGCAAAATTTATACAATTTAGCCTTAGATCTTCATTCAAAGAAAATTGAAATTATCCTATTTAATTTAAAAAATTAACACTGGTGGTTATAGGATTTAACACTTGGATCGGTATTTATGTTGGTGTATATGTATGTACGTAATATGCAAAATGAATAACGATATATATAAACTACAGTGTTATGTCAAATTATATTATAATATTATTTTAACAGCAATAATAAGCTCTAGGGTAGAATGAAATATTTACTACATTTTTTGCAAAATTTTAATTTCAAAACAATCAAATAAGTACTTAATAAAATCTCAAGTCGACATTTTTAGAATGTGGAATAAAAATTTTGATTAACAAAAAATTAAACAAAAAACAAAACAAAACAAAAAATACTCGACTTCATTATATAGATAAAAACAAATAGGAATTAAATAAATGAATGATCTAAATGTAGATACATCTTGTAATTCTGTTTTTTTTTTTACACAGTTTCGTTAAATCTAATTACCTAATCCTGTTTATTTTTCACCACATTTTTTATTCTATTGCATCGTAAATTCGCAAAAATTAAAATTCAATTCAAGTGTAAATGTGAAAAAAAAAACAATAAATTATTTTATTTTTATTGTTTTTGTTTTTGTTTTTTAATACAAAGCACATGTTTCATGTACTTTTTATTGATTTACTTTTTCCTTTTTTTTTTTTTATTGTCCATTCACAATATTTTATTACTGCGCTCTGATTTTTTTTTTTATTTCTACATCAAAAAAAATTATCAATCTTTTAATTCACCAATACAAATTTCAACAATGCAAATTATAAAAATAAAACAAAAATTCACCAACAAGAAAAATTTTCTATAACATGACAAATCAAAATAATACGTAAACTTGATTCACCTAAATAATATGTATATGTATGTAATATGTATGTAAAATTTTCTTATGGTTGAATTGAATTATGGTAACTCTTTTTTTTTTTTGTTTTTTTTATTACAAAAGAATGGTAAGGTTTTATTTTGTTGTATAGATTTGTAGGAGAATAAAAACAAAAAATACAACAACATTTTACAACAACAAAGTCTTTAAATCATAAAAACAATGAAAGAGTATTCAATATTTTAAAATACATACAATAAAAAAATGCTTGAATGTGTTATTCAATTCAATTTTAAATAAACATTATTTCTATCCTTCTCTAACTCACATTAAATATAAACAAAAGAGGTAATAAAACATAAATAAGAAAAAGGGGGAGTGAATTATTATGATATATAATATGATATATTATATTTATTAAAAAATATATGATTATACATTTATATTACATATATGTATGTATGTATAATCGTAAATATAAGAAATTTATCGGAAATGAATTTGATGAACAAATAAATTCATTTTTAGTTTATTTTAAATAAAATTCATTTTTGATAAATTTATTTATTTTTGAATGATGGATCAGGTGAATTTGCTCTCATTTTTGATTAGATGAAATGAATGTACAAACAATACAAAATAACATTACATTTTGTTGTTTTATACACGTTTTGGCCGAGGTGAATATTATTTTGATTAGTTTCAAAGAGATTTATTCGCTATTAATGATGATGTAATGTATTGAAGTGAAAAAGTCTGAAAAGAATGAATATGATTATGAACTGTGTTGTGGTGGAGGTGGAGTTGACTGATTAGTGAAGAGAAAAAAATATTAGTATTTAGATTAAAGGTGAATATAATTTGATTTATGGTGAATTTTTCTTAAAAAAGTTTTAAATGATTTTTTGATGAAATCTTAAAGAGTTTATTTTTATTTTTTTTTGGCTTTGTCAATGAGTAGGTAGGGCTACAAACTTTTTTTTTATAGGTTTTGTTTTTTTTTTTTAGTAAACTACTGTTATATTGAATATGTAGAGTAAATTTGATTTTTAGGTGTATACATATTTTTTTTTTTAATAATTGGATTAAAATGGTAGATTTGAAAAAAAAAAACAAAATTATATTACGGTGAAATGGGATTTACCTAATTTAAAATTTTTTTTTTAATTTTCTTAATTTAAAGTTTTGTCAAATTAATTTATTCATGTTTTTTTTATTAAAAAAAAATATACCTATTTAGGTATATAAATGTAGAAGCATACTACATATATAGGTATATAATTTTAATAAGGAATCGTAAGGAAATTTGTAAAATTGTAATACATAATAAATTTTTCTCAAATTTAAATTAAATTTAACTTACTTTAAAAATTACATTAGAATTCTTTTGAATTTTTATATTTTATATCTGCTTATCAGAATAAAGGATATCTTAGAATTATTCCTTCAAGATCTATTTAAAATATATTAATTAGTTAAAAATAATATAATATAAAAATTTTAAAAATTATTTTAATTATGTATTAAATATATCTCATCCTTAATTCTCATATGTACATATAAAATAAGCAATTTAAGAAATAATGTATTATAAAATCATGGAGCATTAAAATAATAATTAAATTTCATACAAAATCAAAAAATATATTATGTTATTAAATAAATTATACAATATTAATTTATTAATTTAATTTATATAAACTGAAAAGTAAATTAAATATATATATGTATATAATTATGTAGGTATTAAAAACAGATAAAACTAACAAAAATAATATACCTACATATATACATATACATACATACAATGGTACTTAATTAAGTCTCTCATTACGATTAATTTTAATCAATTAATTTTAACAGAAAAGAAAAAGAAAAAAAAATCTTATAAATAATAATAAATACATAAGTAAAATAATAAATGAAAAAAAAAATTTAATAAAATAAATAAATAAATAATTAAAACAAAATGCAATTCCTAAGTATACCTAATTTTTATTAAAACAAAAATTAAAAAAAAAAAATAAATAAAAATAAATTAAATTAAATTAAATTTAAATATATTAAATTAAATATTAAAAAAAAAAATTGTATACATGTATATGTGCATATATATAAATATATTATATATTTAGAATGTAGAAAAACAAATTCTATATATTATACACCTATACAAAGGTATATTATATTAATTAATATTAATTATAAAAAAACATAAATTTAAAATAAACTAAATTAAAAATAAAAATGTTATACGATAATTAAAAAAAAAAAAAAAACAAAAAAAAAAGTAATTAATATACTGTACTATTCTAGCCATAAATTGTAAATTATTTTATATATATACAAATGAAAAAAAAAAAAAAAATTAAAAAGAAGAAGAAAAAACAAAAAGAAATATTTAAAATAAAAGTAATAACACAAAATTTAAATTAAATAAAATATTATATATAATACATACTTATACCTTAAAACAAAATGGATGTAAATATCACGCAGAGCTATATAATTGTAAAAAAAAAAAAATTCCTTTCAAAATTATTCTTTAAACACCAATGTAAATCGTTGTAAATCCAAATCGTTGTAAGCTAATTGTTTTGCCGCATTATTTTGTTTATATTAAAATATTTTCATAGGTCACTGAAAATTAAAACTATATAAGTCTAAAAAAGTAAAAATTCGGTGCATTAATATTAAAACTTCAATTTTAAGCGATGACTGCAATAGAACTTCATCAGATGATAGATAATACTTTCGTTGTAGTTTGTAACTATTATTATTGTATAGTGATTTTCATAATATGTTTAACTTTTTTAATATGACATTTCTGCGTGATTGTTATACTTTCATTCTGGTTGTTAAAAATTTAAAAGTATCAAACCATTTTGACTTTTACAATTTTTTTTTTGTTTTTTCGTTTTTTCAAAAAAATAATTACCTATAATAAAATTAATTTTAAAAATAGAACAAAATATATATACGAAAAAATTAAAAAACAAAAAATTAAATAAAATATTCAGCAATTTAAAACAAAAAACTACAAAACAAAACAAAAAGAAAAAAAAAAAAACACAAAATGTCGGTATACGTAACTAAATTTATATTTTAAAATATATATTATAGCAAAAAAAATAAAAAATAAGAAAACAAACTATTAAAAAATTACAATAAAATGTATACTATATATTTGAAAATTAAAAGCCTATTTTGAAAAATTATTATTGTGGTGTGACAACACATTTTTTGCCTTTTATTAAATTTGAGATCGCAATAATAAATTAATTTTTTGCGGCCATAATTCAGAAAACCGTACATTTTTCAACAAAAAAAAAAAAAAAAAGGTTAAAAATAAGGATAGTTTGCAGGAAAGTTCAGTTAATGGCTCAATCAATTTCTATATATATTACTAGTACATGTTCATACTTTAATGATCGAATGATCTCAAAAGGCAACGAAAATAGTAAACTATTTAATTAAAATAATATAAAATAAAATAAAAAAAAAAAAAACGAAAATTACATATTTTTTAAAAAAAAAAAACATAATTCAATATTCAAAATTTAATTTTGTCTATATAATATAATATATATATATGTATACTTTTATTTTTTATTTTTTTTTTTATTATTATTGAAAAATTTATTTTATTTAAAACATTTCGAAAAGCTTTTTTTGTCCATATTTTTTTAAATTTAATATTTTTATATAATTTTGTCACTGTTATATGCTTTGAATATTTTAAGTTAAGAAGAAAAAATAAAAAAAAAACTTTTTGTATCATCTGTGGTTATTAAAAAAAAAAAAAAAATTTTTTTTTTTTTTTCTTTCATTTATAATGTTACTATTTTTTAATTATATAAATTCTGTATATATAAATAATTATTAATTTTAAATATAATATATACATTATATATAATATTTTTTAAATTAATTATTTTTTAGTTAATTTTTAGTTTTATATATAGGTAGTAATTATTATTATTATTTTTTTTTTTTTGTTTATTTATAAAAAAAAAAACGAAAACTTTAAAATACAAAAATATTAAAATAATTTTAAAAATTAAAAAAAAAAAAAAAAATGAAAACGAAATAAAAAATGATGAAAAAATGAATAATGTGCCAAAATAAAAAAAAAAAAAAAAATTAATTGTTTTATTTTATTTTTTTTTTTTAATATTTTTTTTTTTGTTTTTACAGGTTAATTTTTATTTTATTTTTTTGTTTTTTTTTTCAGTTATTTTAGCGCTTTTATTATATTTGTTTCCTGTTTTTTATTTATTTAAAAAAAAAAAAACAAAATGAGACAACAGAAAATTTTATTTATAAAAGCGCAGCCATTTTCTAAAAAAAAAAAGCAAACATTCCTTTGACTTAAGTACTTTTACTTTATAAGCATAATTTGAAGCCATCGCTTTTTTAAAGTTTTGAAAGTTACTATATGGAATATTAAAAACTAACTTGAAGACGAATTATTTGATTATATTTTTTTTTGCATTTCTTCAGTAAATATTTAACTGAATTGGATTTAGATTTTTGAAGATATAATATAAATTTTGCAACGTTTCTGAACGTATCACTTTTAATATCGAAGCTTTATCTTTATTATAAATATACGTGACGACATTTATTTAAAGGAATTCAAATTATTAATGCTTCTTCTCGAACAATTCCAATGTATAATATAAGAGAGACCTAGATGGTTGAACTAGTTATAGAAACTTAATTGTTGTGCGCTTCACCAAATGTGCCCCCCTCTCTGTTAACAATATTCTATTTTACAATTTACACTTATTCAAAAATAAAGGTTTTAAGTTCGCATCCTCTCACTTCCTCACTTAGTTATTCAATATTTTGAATAGATGTACTTATATTTTAATATAACCATATATAGGACATTTTATTATTAATATAATTTAACTTTTAATTAATTAAAATTAATTTAATTTAATTTCAACTTTCAAAATATGTTTTAGATTTCTAAAGCAACTATCTATTATAGTATAGCAATTAGTTTAATAAAATTTTAGGAGCAGCGATCAAATGTGATCATTTATAATTTGGGAACATATTTTATACTAATAAAATATGTTCATAAATATAACATAAATTAGCGTCATTAGCTCTTATATAAGTACATTAATTACAAATGTTGAGCAAATAAAATCATAAATAATCCATTGATTTTTTAAACGAAGAGTGTCCTTAAAGAGTTTGCAAAGTAGGTGCTACTTTATAATTTTATAACAAAAATTTATTTTTTTATTTTCATTTCTTTTTTTTTTTAATTATTATTTTTTTTAAACTTTTATTTCTTTTATACATATATATACATTTAAAAAAAAAATATATTATTAATAATAAATTAATTACCAATAAAAATAAAAATATTGAATTCAACTGTATACGTAAAATGTAAACTCGAAACCTCATATTTGTTTTTTGTGTTTTTATATATATATACATATATATATATACATATATATATAAAAAAAATCTTTAAAAATAATACAAAAATCTCCAATAAATAAATTAATTAATAATTAATATAAAAATTTAATCAAAGAGTATACCCAAAAATTCAAAAGTAATTCAAAAAATTAATAAATAAAAAAATTATTTTAAAGAAAAAAAAAAAAAAAACTATTTTAGACAAGAAAATAAAATTTAATACTTAAAACAAAGCTATAAAATATTATAATATAATATTATTATATTATAATATTATATTGAAATTACATTACAAAAAAAAAAAAAACTATTGTTGAGTAAAATTAATTTATATTTTTTTTTTTTGTTTTTTTTTAAAAATTATTAATAAATTAATTAAAATTATTAAAATTTAATTAATAAAAAATATTTAGAATACAAAAAATGTTTCAGAAAATTAAAGGAAAAACAATTTTTTTTTATACACCGAAATACAAATATATATACGAGAAAATAATATATACGATAAAGTAAATGAATCCATATACATATATATATAAATTAATAAATTAGATATATATATATATATATATATATGAAAAATGATCGTTATACGAAAAATTTATTAATTACATAAAAACAATATACTAAAAAAAAAAACAAGCATTAACTATATAAATAACTCAATCAGAGATGAAATTGTAAGTATACGTAAATTAAATACAAAACTATTTTTTTTTTTTTTTTATAATAAATTTTTACAGAAAAAACACAAATAGAAAAAAAAAAAAATTAATTTTTTTATTTATTTACAAAAAAAAAAAAAAAAAATCATATAAAAAATTTTTTTTTTATAAATTTTATGTAAAATTATTATTGTATTCAAAATTCATGTACAATGTGTATAGGTAAAGAAAGCATTATGTGACTTATAGAACAAAAAAAAAAGAAAATAAAAACAAAAATGTAAACGTACTAAGAAAAAAATGTAGTAAAAAAAGCTAATAATTAAAAAAAAAATTTACTTTATTAATACTTTCTTCTAATAATCTTTGTAACAATTCTTATTATCAGTTTATACCCATATTTATTAATATGATTATTTATTATTATATTTAAAATATTTAATTTATATTAGTTATTATTAATTTGAAAAGTATGTACCGTACTCATACCCGTACACATTCAATCTCGTCCTTTTTGATTTACCTATACTTTATACCTAATTAAGAAAATTAACTCAGTCAAAAACTATACTTATAGATTTTCTTGAACTTAATTACTATATGTAATTTCAACGGTACTTTTATTATTATTATCTATGTCTTAAAGTAGTCGAAAGTAAAATCTTTTCACAAAAATTCTAATACTATAATAATTTGTTTTTTTTCTAAATAAATAAAATACATACGCATATAGTTAAAATATACATAAATTAAAGATATTCTTGAAATTTTTCATTTCTTCCTTCTGAAATTAATTAATAATGTATAAATATACAATTTTAAATATACTTAATATAATACATATATATATATATATATTTATATACATATGAAACAAAAAAAAATTAATGTAAAAAATAAAAAATTAATTAAGAAAAAAAAATTAAAAAAGAAAATTAATATTATAGTATATAAATTAAATTAAAATTTTTAGAATAAACTATTAAAAAAAAAAAAAATGAATTATATATTATATGCATTTGTATATGTATTTATTAAAATTAATTAATTAAATAAAAAATAAAAAAATAAAAAAAACTTACAAAAAATAAATGTATACGCCAAGCTGTAAAACACAACACTTTTAATTTTTTAAATATAAAATTTATTAGTTATTAAGTTTAAACTTAAAAAGAAAATAACAAAAAGAAAAAAAAAACACTAAATTAAATATTAAATTAATGCTAAACTATATATGTATATATATATATATATTCATTTATATATATAAAGTATAAAAAAAAATTAAATTTAGAATCTTAAAATTAATAAAATTAAAACACATTATTTTAAATTGTAAAAAAAAAAAAAAACAAGTTATTAATAACAATTAATAATGCATTAATATGAAGAGAAATCATATTATATAAAATTAATGAAAATAAGAAAATATTAAAAAAAAAAAAAAAAATTATCAGATAAAAGTAAAAAAAACATACAACCAACCAAACCCATTTTTTTTTTTTTTTGTAATATTTAAGTGATATTTTTAATAATTAGACAATGAAAAAATTGAACTTAAAAATAATAACAATTAAGTAATATTAAAATAAAAATTAATATTAATAAATTATTAATAATAATCAAAAATACCATATATATATATATGGATATAAGTAACCAAGAGATGAAACTAAAAACCATCCTTATTTCCAACTAAGAAAATAATATACGAAAAAAAAAAAATATATACGAATTTTATTAAATTATATATATATATATATACATTTAATTATAAATTAATATTGGATGATTAATTTTTTAATTAATAAATTAACAAAATTAACAATATAATTATGGTTGGATAAAAAAAATTTATATATAATAAATAAATAATAAATTAAATATAAATATAAAATATCGAAAAATCATCCAAAAAAAAATTGAAATGATTTAAAACAACATTGTATACCAAAAATTTAATAATTATATTATTAAATTAAAAAAATTAAAAAAAAAAAACTTTAAAATAAAATTATAATAAAGTGTTTTGAAAAAAAAAAAAAAAAAAAATAAATAAAAAATAAAATAAAACAAAATAAAACAAAAACTAAAATAATATAATATTTTAAAAATTTCCAGAAAAAAAAAAATAAAATAAATAAAAGCTTAAAAATTAAATATTAAAAGTTAGGAATTTTAAATATACATTTACATATACATCCTCATCATGTTAATTTATTTTTAACTTTAATTTATACTATTAATTTTTTTTTTTCATTTTCATTTTCATTTCATTTTTATAACTCACAAGTTTATGTTTGTACAAATGCAATACAAGAAAAAAACAAATATAAAATAATTATATATTATGTAAAATATCATTAAAATTATAATAAAATATGTATAATTAATTGTTGTATTCTTTCAATTCTTAAAATTAATTAATATTAAAAAAAAAGAAAAACAAAAAAAATATTAATGTTTTCCATTTATTTATTTTTTTAATTTTTAAGTTTTAATTTTAAAAAACTTTAAATCGCTCAATATTAAAAAGATGAAAAAAAAAAAACAAAGAAAAAAAAAATCAAATAAAAATAAATAAAATAAAATTAAAATTTTAACAAAAAAAAAAAAATAAATAAAATAAAATAAAAATTAATAAAAAAAAAATGAAAGGAAAAAGAATCTACTGTATATGTTAAATAAAATGGCGAAAAAAATAAAAAAAAAAAAATAAAAAAAAAATATATTTCAAAAATTTCAAAAAAAAAAAAAATTTACTTTTTTTTATTAAAATACATATATATATCTTCTGTTTTATATTGACAGGTTCTTTATTAAATTACAAGTAACTAAAACATGCAACGTACCGAAAATGATTAAGAGTGTAAAAACAATGACCAAAACCGTATAAATAATTTAAAAAGGAAAAAGGAGTTATAGAATAGATATATGGTATACTTGTAGAATACTTATGGTATACAATTGAAAACTTTCAAAATTTAAAGTGCCGGATTCTTGTTACTTATGAACGAGTTACAATATACATTATTATATATTGAAAGATTGTTCAGTGTTTTCTTTCGATTATCTTGAATTGATTGAAATTGGAATTCATTTCGAGGTTAGCTATATTAATTAAAGATTAAGTTTAGGAAGCTAGGTAAGTAGCTAAACAGGCTGCAGATGTACACTCATGCTATTTACGCATACTGTTATACCTTGAATCTGTTTTTCTCCTAATTAAACCTTTGGGAGCTTATTAAAAAGTAGATACTATAAATCTATTAAGTCCTCGGAATTATATTCTTCTTAGAGGATTCATACAAAGAAATAAAGATTGATTCCAATTACTCTTTATCTTTGCATTTATAAAAAATTTTTTATTTTTATTTTATTTTTTCAGTAAGAAATACAACACAATACAAAATGTGAATGACAATATTCTGATAGTGAATAACATATAAAATCAAAAAGGCAGTCAAATGAATAATAGTGTATCCCATACTTAAGGATAAGATCTAGAAGTTATAAATTTGTTGATACACTTCAGATCTTATTAATCATAAAGGTAAGCGAATAAAAGAATCATCTGTTTTGTAAATTTCTTGAGGCTTCAAAAATGACTATTACTCCAGTAAATTGTGTAAGTAAAAATTTAAGGAGTGTTATCGACACATAATTATCATGGTTGTGAACATAACAGATCTAAACTAGTGCAATTTATATTACACTAACTTAGATCCGAACTTGATCGGAGCAGCTTCAAAAATTTATCAGAAAACGCCATATGACCGTTTAAGATTAATAGTAGATATACAACAAAAGAATAATAAAGAAAAGTGTAGAGGAAAGTATTTTTGTCTAAATCATGAGATCTTGACGCTTGCAATAAAGGTTTAAGTGGAACCCTCATAAAATTCGAAAATTGTTTTGAACTCATGAAAAATTGATTTAAGAAAAAAATAATTTTAAAATTATGTATCTTTTTATCTATCAATTTTATTTTTTCTACAATAAAGAGTTATTGTTGCAGGTTATTAAACTCTGAATCTAAAATTTAACTTTAATTGATATTTTTTATATTACCGTTTTTATTTTCTTTTTTTTTATTCAGATAAATATAACAGTATAATCATACAAAAGATAACAGTAACTAAAAAAATAAACTATCCTTATGGAAATAAAATAGTTGGTCCCCTTAATTTAATTATATCTTTTTTGAAGATTTTTTTTTTTTAAAACAAATAAAAATTTGGTTTTATTTAACTAAAACAAAAAAAAAAAAACAACAGATATTATTTATTGTTAGTTAGAAATATAAAATATTTACATATTTATGTAATAAATAATAACAATTACAAAAAATAATATTTAATTTTTAAATTTTTAAAGTAGCAGCCGCTACCGCTTTTGTTTTTAATTATAATTAAATAAACAATAAATAAAAATATTTATTTTTTTTATTTTAAAGTAACTTTGCCGCTTCTTAAAATATTTCTTTTTTTTTAAAATTTTTTTTTTATTTCTTAATTTAATTTTAATTTATCTTATTTTCATTAAAATTAAACTAATATTATTTTAAAAGAGGGCAAAGATAACAAATTTAATGTTGGTATATAAAAATTTGGCTTCATATTATGTACATATGTAATGTTTGTTTAAACTGTGTTTGATTTTATAACAGAAGCCGACAATGAAAATGTACAGTAATTTTTTCTTGAAAATAATTTAAATGAACTTATACATAATGTATATACCTATATATCTATAAGATTTTTGATAATAATATTATTATAAAATGTAGGTAGGTATATTAGAAGTATAAAGTGCGAAAAACAAATTTTATATAACGATACGCTTTTTAAAAATAAAAAATATTATCTTTTCCTTTTCCCGGTTTTTCTAATTAGCCCTAAATGATAGTTATTAGTCCTCTTAATTTTTAAGTTATAACGATAAGTTTGTGCGAGTGTTAAGGATTATACGCTTCCCTATAGAATATATTATAGGTAACCTATTATAGGTAATATGTGTCTGTTAGATTCGGCATTAGAAAGATTTTATACTATAAAATGTCTCCTATAATTATTGTTTTTTTTCATTGATATTTCAACAAAAAAGCATTTAAAAAGTATGCAGTTGCATTGTTCGTGTAATCATTTATAAAATCTCACCTAATTCAGAATCTTCCATATACATATTTTATATACACATTTTCAAAAAAGCGTATAACCCTGTATTGTAATCAAATATAATATCCATCCTAGATTATATTCTTTTATACAAATTTCAAGAATAAAGTACGAGTACTTAAAATAGTTGAGACTGCAGCAGCCCCTAAAACAACATTAAACAAATAATTTTTTTTTTTTTTTTAGTGTATTCTCCTGTCACATAAATGTGACAAGCAAATTACACAGCCTTTTCTTTTCAGGCGTGACTGTAAATGACGTATAAGAGATACCCATTCTCTCTCGGTGTTTACAACGTTTTTTATACGCACGCTCTTATCCACTAGGCCACCGAGTCCCCAAAACAAAATATTGAAACTCTGATTTTGTACCCAACTATAAAATCTCTTCTAATACATATATATATTTATATCTGCGGAAAAGCGTAACCCTGTTAAAAAGAGTAACCCTATAGTGACCGCAACAAAAGTTCATAAAATTAATTGTAGTTTTATCCACAACATTTGCAAAAAAATTGTGGGTGACATATTATATTCCAAAGAACAGTCTTATTTTCAATAAAAAAAACTAATCAAGGTTTCCTTGAAAAGCTGTTTAAAGAAGCTCATATTGAATGTGATTGCTTCTTCAGTTCAAACTGTCAAGTTACATTTAACTAAATTCAAATTTATTTAATTAAATTAATATTTAATTCATTTCATAAAAAAATTGCATTTTAAGCGACCATCATTTTGGTAAACTGTGAGTTAAAGTTTAAATTTATAAAGAAAATTTTATACATTCTCATCATTGATGGAATTCATTTAATAATTTATATAATAGTGTGAGATGCTAATGACAAGAGCAACGATGCTAGCGTAGCATAGCAAATTAAAAATATATTTTCAATTTAAGTGTTTATATTGAAGAATAGCTTTGATCTTCGGCTCAAATTGAAAATTAAAATCGAAATTTCTTTATTAAATTAGATGTATGATGGCTAATTATAAAACATAGACTAAAACATGGTCTAAAATCTGACTAAAATTATATTTTGGAATTTTTATTAGAACTTTTATAAATAACACAAAAAAAAAAAAAAAATGGCGCAAAAAACTGATAGTCGTTTTAATTAACATTATAAAAATTGTAGAGTATTTTCTAATATATTTTAGTTATAGATAGTTTTAATGTTTAATTTAATTTTTTTTAGCGTACCTATTATATTTAATGTAGAATATAATAGACCTTAAAGAATTTTGTAAATGATTGCTTCAAATTAATTTGAAAAAAAAATTTATTATAGTTTTACTTGGCCCGTTATTCGTTGTCTGTTTACAAAACATGTATACCGTTTAAGATAGAACAATAAAATTTTAACCATGGATAGGTCTTTTAAAAATATTATGGAACTACGAACCTTCAAAGATTTAAAAAACACTTTCTTCAAATGTGAATATCTCAGATACTGTTAAGCTTTTATCAAGTTAAAAATGTCAAAAAATAAAACACTTTTTAAGTTTATAAATTAATATCAAAATTAAGCAGTTTTTTGCAATTTAATATTAAAATTTACCGTTATGTTAAAAGAAAATTTTACAAAATTCTGCTTCCTTCATACATCTCTCCAAAATTTTGATAGATGAAAGATCTTCTAGAATTCGCATAGATTACTTAAGAAAATGTTTTTGTAATTCTTCTGTTTAAATTTGCCTCATCTGTTAAAATTTAATTTTTCCTCTGTTTAACAGCAAAAAGGTGTCGGAAATTGAAAATACACCTGTAACTTAGACACTTTTATACATTTCGGTACAAGTTACAATATTCTAATTTTTTTTTATTGTCTTTTCGGAAGTGTACGTATTAAATAATCTTCGGTTTTACTGTGTGTAGAACAATCGGAATTGAAATTTTTTGAAAAATTGTCAAATGTCAAAAAAACATAATTACCTCCAATAATATTATTTCAATATTATTTACATATGTATAGGTAAGTAAATAATCAATAAAATCTCCAAAACTGAAAATTATTACAAAACTTAATTTAAAGTTCTCTATTGTATAATATGTTATCTCTATTCTGCTTCGACTAAATTTAAAACTTATACAATAACAACCTGTACAATATGCATAGGTACATTAATTTCTTTTTTATTTAAATACATATAAAATCAAATATCCAATTATTAAAAAATTTTACGATGAAATTTTTATATGATTTTAATGGTTAATTTTGATCTTAATTTTCTTAAAGATTCGGAAGCTTTTTTTTTTTTTTTGATTGTTTGACTTCAAAGAGTTTTAATACAAAACATTATTAACTATTAGTAATTTTAAAATTACATAAAATAAAAATAAAAAAAATAAAAGAAAATGATAAAAATGGAAAATATTATTATTTGTTAATTTTTTTTATGATAGCAATTTAAAAATCATAAAAATTACACACACATTTTGAAAATCATATATAAAATGCTTTTAAAAAAGAAAAAAGAATAACTTTTGTTTGATCGAACAAAATGTATAATATTATATGGTATGATTACACGATAATACCATATAATACAATGAAATAATAAACATTCAAGCAAACAAATGTGTTTTAAGATGGGAAAAGTCGTCTATAATATTATTAAAAACATATAGTGATTGGTAAGCGGCCTTTTTTGTTTTTTTTTATATACATTAAAAAATCAAAGGAAAAATTTTGTACAAAAAATAAAAACAAAAAAATAACAACAACAAAAACATAAAAGAAAAAAAATAAAGAAAACTATCCAGAAGGTTATAAAATTTGTTGATTTAGGTTTAATCTAAACATTACAGAGAAAAAATAAAATTTTTTTATTTTAACAGAAGAATAAAAAAATAAAAAATAAAATTTTGAATAATTAACAAAAAAAAACAAAAAAAAACAAAAAATAAAATAAATATAGAAAACTAAATAAAATTTAGATAAAAATTAAAGTTTATTACTACCATACCATATTTAAGAGTTTATTAAAGATTTTCTGTCTTTTTCTATTTTCCTCTGTTATTTTATTGTGCTTTTATCAAAGTATATTTTTAGACAATTATCGGGATTATTTTAACGCTTGTTAAATTATTTAAATTTTTTTTTTTTCTTTTCTAAATTTAAAAATTCTGAGAGGAGTGGGAGAGAGAGAGAAATTAAAAAAAAAAAAAAAAAAATTTTAAAACACTTTTAGATTTTCTTAAGTCAATTTTTAAACAATAGAGTGTTTTGTTTTGTTGCTTTTGTTTTTGTTGTTTTGTTGAGTATGAGGCGAAATGGGATGAAAATTCTTTTAGTAAAAGATTTTAGTATCTACACAAACACAATAGAAAAATCAGAACAAAAAATTAAAAAGTGTTCATTTACAAAATATTTGAATTTAAATTTGAAATTTATACAAAAAAAAAAAAATTTAAATCTTGTCTTTTTAAGATTTCAATATGTTTTTTTTTTTTTTTTATTTTTAATTGGATTATGGATTTTTCTTTTTTCTTAAAGTGACGATTTTATGCTCAGATTAATGGATTAAATTGAGTAAAAAAAAGAAAAAACTTGTTTTACAATAACAATAATGTTCTTATAGATGTTTTGATAAAAAAAAAATATTTTTTTATTACATTACTTATTAAGTTAAGATAATAATTATTTTGATAATTTTTTTTTTTTTAATTTGTTTTTGATTGAAAAATTTTAATTTTAATTTTAAAACGTTATTTTTAAAAGAAATTTTATGTTTTATATTCATTATATTATGAATAATTCATAAATAACAATGATGGAATTATATACGCTTCGTAATAAAATCAAAATAATATTGTTTTGTTTTTACTTTGTATTTTTGGATAAGAGAAAATTGGAAAATTATGTTTTTAAAAATGGTGAAAAAATATTAAAAGAAGTTTTAAAATTGTTTTTTAATTATCATTATAAAATTTTAAAATAAATGGTGGATATAAACTAGTTGAATATTTTCCTTTTTCGACTTTTTAGGAGTTAGGAGTTTAATATTTTCCTTTTTCGTCTATTTAGAATTTTCCTTTTTCTGTCTGTCTGTTTATTTTCCTTTTTCGTCTGTTTCCTTTTTCGTCTGTTTATTAGGAGTTTGTTTGACTGTGGGAGTTTGTTTGAGTTTGCAACTCATTATATTTTAGAATGTATGAGATAATATAACAAAACCCCGGTTAGGTTAATTAAGTGAACTCGATAGAGTTCTATTAACGTTAACAAAGCAACGGTTTCATACCAATCTCTTAACAATAATTCTTTCTATTTGGTGTAATTTGAAATTTAGTTCTACTTGATTGCTGACTTATTAGTTTACATATAGCAGTTTTTGGAATATCAATGTACCTTAGAGACCAGAAATACCAAAAACGTGATGTCATTATAAAACATTCAATAATTTCCTTGCATTCTTGGTTGTAAACAATATTCTATTACCAGTACGTAGTGATTGAAAATAAAATTAGTTCTTAAATTTTACTTTCTTTACGTTTGTGAAAGTAAAATATCCTTAAATTTTTAGTCTGATCCTAACTATAGGATTGAACATTAACGATGAATATGAGTAGAAGAATCTTCTACTGTCCTTCCTCTTTACATCTTTTGCACAATGTATTATAATGAATACCCATCCTAGCTGTGTAGGGATCCTTAAAATCAACATGGATTTTAAGTAACTATAATACAAATTGTACTAATTTTTATATTATTATTTTATTATTAATTATACTCGTATTAGTAAACTAAACACGGTAATACCAATCACTTTTCTAAAAAACCAAACACACTAAAGGAAAACGTTATAAAAGATTAATTAAAATAGTATAAAACACATTATTTTATAAGTTGATTATTTATAACTTCTACAATTGATTTTAAATAGTATATATATGCATATTATTAATGCACTTAATGCACACAATAAGAATCTACATTGTGAGAAGAATACAGTCTCTGTTTATATTTTTAAATTTCTTTGATTTTGCACAACACTGTCTTTCTTTAAATCACAAATTAAATCACATTTCTTTCAATCAACTTAGTATATTATGTTTTGTTAAGCTATAAAAATTATTTCGCGAAGAATCCCACTTCGCAAAAGAACTAAAAAAGGGAAATTGTGATTTTGTATAAAAGAATTGATTAGGCCCAAGAAATGAACAGTAGGGTCGAAATGAGCTTGACAATCAATAAGTAAATAAGTAGATCTGCTATAATATATTGTAAAAATTTAATAGAATTAAGATAAAATATAAAATGTATATAGAAGAGATATTTTTCAATGGTAAACTAACACTATAACGGTTATTTTTAAAATTTTAAATCCTTATAACATTTTTGAATAAATTTAATTTTAAACAAAAATTTATTACTTTTGGTATCCTTTTAAAGGATCAAATGGAAATTGAATATTTTTTTTATTGTTAAAATTCAGGTACTTTTATAAAATAATGTAATAGGGTTTAGTTTCAGTTTTATTTTTAAATAATCAAATCCTTTCGTATACCATTTCTTAATTACCATTTAAATAAGATCGTAATTGCCTTTTCTTTTTTTTTTTTTTTTTTGAGTAATTTACGAGTAAGTTACATCAAATTAACGTCCTAATTAACATAAAATTTTTATGTAAATTTTTCTTTTTTTTTAAACAAAAATTATAGATTATGATTCGATTCCTTTAAAAGGCATGCAATGCATATTTATACTTTTATTTATGACCTGATGATTTGGTCATAAGTATTTTGTTTTTTTTTTTTTTTTTGGAAAATTGAAAAATAATTTTTTATTAAAATAAAATAAAAATATTCCCATATTAAATTTATGAATATTATAATATAATAATGATAATAATAACAATAACGATTGTAATAAAAGACAGTAAGTCACCATTAAAATGTCAAATTTAAAAAAAACGAAAAAAAAATTTTTTTTTTTAACAACCGAATCTAATTAAATTATAATAGAATTGAATTTAAATTGAATATAACATTTTGAATACTATAAACTCAGATTTATGTCCCTGCTTTATTTTATAGTATATGTTTATCTATAGATAAATTTATGTATATAGTATTTATCTAATTTCATATAATATTCATATATGTATTATGATTTTAAAATTACCTTTTAGTAACAGTTTTTCAGTTTTCTGTTATGTAAAAAAAAAAACTATGAATTATATATTATATCCTTTTTTAAGTATTAAATGATTTATAGCCTTTCATATTCATTTAAAAATAAAATCTTTTTTTTTTTTTTTTTTTGTTAGATTCTGTCTCATTTTTGCATAATATATTTGTCCTTTTTTGTTATTATTTTTTTAATTTTTTAGCGTATCTAATTAAAGCGTACATAATTATGTATTCAGAACATAGAACGTACTTTAATTTTTTTTTTATTACCTATATATATACGTAGACATTTTTAGGATAATTCAAATGTCCTCTTACTGCCATTCAAATCAAAAAAAAAAAAAATTAAAAAAACTAGAAAATTAAAATGAAAATATAGTCAAGTTTCTAGTCATTATCTCTCATTTCATTTGAAAGCATTTATTTTTCTAAATTTTAATTGTTTGTATGTATTAGTAAGTTTTTTTGTAATTTTGTACAAACTATTACAATATTATATAAAAAATAAATTTTATAAAACTTTTCATATTTTTAGAGTAAATTTATTATGTTTATCGTCTGTTCATCATAGTTTGGCTTTAATAGTAAAAAAAATTATAACCTTTGTTTTAAAAATAATATACAAAATAAAGTGGACTTTGAATGCGGTAAAACTAAATCATATTATACGCTTCTATTTCACTACTGGTTACCTTGTAAGTTTCAATTGCACCTTAAGTTCTAAGGTTCTAGATGTTTTTTTTTTTTATTTTATTTATTTAAATGCAATGATACGGGATAATGATTGCGAAAATTGCAATCTGCACACCAATTCATCCTTCTAATTTAAGTCAATTAATAGAAGGATTTCAAGAAATAAAAGTTATTGAAAATGGATAAATATTTTGACAGACAGCGGTATTAAGTGAATCAAAATTCTTAACTTTAGAACATAAAAATATATAAAAAGACAGAGCCAGTAGAACTAAGGATAAAATAAATCAGTTCAAATAATTGTGAGTTAAAATATTTTGTGTTCTTTGAATAGTTGCGAACATCCTTATTTATGGAGTGATATAACGGGACGTAGACAATCTAAAAAGCTCCACGGAAACTATAACCAGAAAAGATATGAAAAAATCTTAGGATCCGGTAAAAATAAACTAATAATTCGAAAAGAATTTCTTTTGGGACACTGACGGCTTAAAAAAATTTGAATAGAGAATGACCGGTACATGCAGATTTTCTCAAGAAGCAGAGGTGACTCAAGGACACTTTCTCAAAAACTGAGAAGCTTTGCTCCGAGGAAGATATGAGGATATTGCTTTGTCGAAGATGAACTGCTAACAATAAATCTTATGCAGATCTTTACTTTCTTAGAGATAGTACGGCTGACAAAGGTCTGATAAAGAAAAGAAAATATTTTAAATATATTAATTTTTTAATGCAATCATGTTATATGTCAAAGTTTTAACTGTAAAAAAAAGTCTTTGTTTTTTTTCTAATATTTATCATTATGATAACGGTAAATATTCTATTCATTTTTTTTATTATATTTCTATTTCATATTATAAAAATAATAATTATGAATAGAAATAACACTTGTATTCTACTCCATCATTTTTTATAAAAGTTTACACAATCTCACACCTCATTCATTTTCTCGACATTGTTAGGGGTGGATTTGCCGCTATTTTACACTAAAAATTATTATAACAGCAGACAAACAACAAAAAAAAATTAAAAAAAAAATTACATTGGTAAGAAAGGGAAAGGGATAGACTGGAACAAAAAAAAAATAAAAATAAAATAAAATAAAAATGAATAAAATAATATAATAAATTAACCCTTTTTGGACATTTATATGACTGTATGTGATATAAAAAGGACATACAGTCAGTATGTCCTAAAATTTTTTAACATACATGAACATTTTATTTTTAATGTTTTTTTTGTTTTTTTTAAATTTTGGTACCTTCTATACAACTAAACACAAAAACAGGACACCCAAAAATTATACAAATAAAATAAAAAAAAAAAAAAACAACAAAAACAAGAAAATAAACGAAAATTATGAGTTGTTACACCAAAAAGTTGTAAATCATCCGATTAATTATTACATGTCGACTTTTGTTATAATAAAAAAAAGGGAAAAAAATATATATATTACATAATATGTAGATATAATATATACACATTATATTTTTGTTGTTTAAGCATCCGGAGGATAATAACATAGAAAGAAAAACTCATGCGACATCAACTATAACAACAATTTTTTTAACGTAATGATTTGTTATATTATATTATATATATTTTAAATAAATAAATATTAGTATATATATGTATGTGTAGAGTTTAATACATACCTTTTATTATGTATATATATACATGTTACAAAATAAAAATATTTCAATAAAAATCTAAATAATAATTTTTTATATTTGGATTATTGAAAAAAAGATGGTTTTTATGTATGTATATAAAATAATATATATAAAATATATATAATAATTACATAATGTATAAAAAATTTTCATTTATATAGATATTATGTATTAACAAATTTTTGATTTGATGACGATACAGTTAGGATCATAAATTAGATTAAAATGGGAAAATTAATCTATTTAAATATAGTTAAAAATTGAAGATTATGATTTAAGAAGGGACATTTTGGAACTTAGCAAATCCATTGGTTCTGAGTTCTTTGATCTTTTTTCAAATTCTGAGTTTATCGAGCGGACTGAAGTTCTTCTTTTTATTTTTAATTTTCTTCTTTTTAAAAATTTCTATTTAAACTTAATTTAATTTATTTTAAGAACCGTTAATCTTATATCTTAAGTTTGATTAAACCTCTCGTCAGATGGTTTTACCATTTTTTTTATCTCACTTTGTTTTAAAATAAAGTTTAATATTAGCAGCCTTTTTGGTTTTATTCTTTTTAGAATAGAACTTTTATAATTTCGTGAAATTAAGAAGTTCTTTCTTAACTCATCTAAAAGTTAACTTAATGTGATTATTGCGCCAAAGTTGTAAGCAGTATACTTTTGTTTATAATAACATACAGTAGAAGCTGAAGATTACTTTTTATATCCAGGCAGTTTTTTTAAAAAACCTTTATTAAAAAAGCGAAATCGCAATATTATATGCCATTTATTAAAGGAAAAGTTTTTTAAAACTCAATAATAACAGTTATAAAGAGAGAAGGAAAGAAACTTCTAAGAATCTAAAAAGGAAAATATTTTGAAGACTTCTTACACTTTGGAAATTATTATTTTATAACACATGAAATTTAGTATTTTTAAGGGTTATTTTATAGTCCGAGATAAGATTTAGAATTTCTATGAGTTAAGCGTTTTTTATTTCCTATCTGAAAATTACATATCATTATTTCTTACAGTTGAGTGGTTCACGCCTTACGCATTACCTACAAAACTGGACAGACCTATCATATGCAAAAGTTGCCCATTTCCATGCAGTTCACATTCAATTCTAAATTTACACAACTATTTGCATTTGCATAGCAATCTTAAATGTGTAATTTTACTTAAAGTTTTAGTTGTTTTTATGACCAGAACTAAATGTTTATGTAAAACAACAGCTTATTTCAAACAAAATTTTTCTTTGTTTAAAAAAGTAAAAAAAAATTTTAAACTATTTTATAAATCTGAAATATAAAATAAAAATTCAAATAAAAAATAAAAATAAAAAACGACAACGTCATATACATTTTCCATTTTGAGTTGAAAAGCGAATGAAAATTTTCCAAATCAAGGTCTCCATTTTACTGTCATCTTAAAAAAAACAAAAAAAATTGTAGAATAAGAGCAAAAAATAACAAACTGTTCTGGTCTGGTAAATATTTTTGTTTTAGTTTCAATCTTTTTTTTTCTTTATGGGATTTATTTATTTATTTTTTTTTTTAATTTTGAGCTGTCCTGAACTGCAAACTGAACTTTGGATAGGAAGGAGCAGCAGTCGCAAAGTATGAATGACAAATCTGCGTAAAAAATAATAATAATTTAGACTTTGTTTTCCTTTTTTTTTTGTTTTTTAATATTCATTTTTATTTTGGGAGGTTCTTCTTTTATCTTTATTCTATTTTAAAATCCTTGGAATTTATTTGCACAAAATTTATATATATATATATATATATATATATAATATGTACATATAACTGAAATTATTTATATTTTATATTTTAATACTTAAAAAAAAAAAAAATAATAATATTTAAAAAATGAGGATATTATGAAATTGTAAATTGATCGAATATGATAATATTTAATTTCTCTAATACCGTTATAGGCTGAAATAAGAATGCCGCACTATATGTAATCTTTTTCTTTCAAACTAGAACCTTGAATTGAGCGGTATGCCTCATATAGTACATAATCTGTATTAACATTAGACGCAGAGTTTGATCAAAAGAACAAAAAATGTAGTAGAATTTTTATTTGATTTCTGCGTAAAAACACTACTAGTTTGGCATTTCATACCGCGACTCACTACTTCCTTTTAAAGCTTGACTTTTATTATAAAAATAAATTATTCGAAACTGATCAAAATAAAAGTGAACGATAATGATAAAACGTATCAAACGTCTAAAACATTTTCTATATTTGTGTCCGATATTATTATCTATCGGCGCAAACAGAGTGTCAACAGACGAAAAGAAATTCGAATCAAAAGAAACATATATGCATTTAGAAATAGAATAAAGATATCAATCGATGCACTTAGAAACTGATAATTATTTTTTGTTATAGAGGTAGGTAAGAATCATTGAAAGATACTAAAGAGAAGTAGTACGAACACGATTCTTCTATTAAAATGTGAGATTCTAACCCTTTTTGTCGAGACAATACGTTAGAGAAGCTTTAGTACTATTGTACTGCTGCGGGACAAAGAAAGATTCATCTATGATGGGGGTAATAATAGGTTTAAGATTTGCAGAGATGTGTAGAATGAAGGTGTTGATTTTCTCCCTAAATTTATGTTAATTGAAAATGTAATCGTCCTCAATTTTAGAGAACACACATAAGAAATAGAAGTTTTCATCTTCCTTCTAAATTAAAATTTTTTTTTTTATTTTTTCTTCAAATTCAATTAAAATATCCTATAGTTATCAATTTTATTAAAATTCGGTGATTTTCTTAATTTTTAAATATTGTACATCTCTTCATTCCTAAAACGAAAAAAAAAACATCAAGAAAAAACAACAAAAAAAAAATTTAAAATAGAAATCCTATTGGAAGAAAGCTTGATCCTTTTGTATTTTCTTCTCATCTCATATTTTATTATTTTATTTGTTATTGTTTTATTTTATTTTTTCGTTTTATCATTATTTTATGTTTCATAAATATTATCACAGGATAAGAATTTTCTTTTTTATTTTATTTATTTTTTTTTAATTTTTATTTTTATTATTATTATTATTTTGTATTTGTATTTTTGATTTGCTACTCACACTGGGGCTTTAATGTTTAAATATAATTCTTATTTATGTCAGTTTTAAAACTGAATACATTCTTGAAATGTACCGTTATTTTTAAAATTTATATATATATATATAAATAGATATTCATACAAATATTTTATAAATGTAGACGTATATAATATAATGCATATATATAAAAACAGAAAACATTTAAAATAATTTATAAATAATAAAAAAAAAAAAAAACAAAAAGAAAAGCAGAATTAAAGCAGGAGTTTTCAAAACAAAAAAAAGGACAAAAATGTCGTTTTTTGTTAATAAGCATTTTTTTTTTATTATATATGTATACATATTTTTTTGTTAGTTTTTTTTTTTACAATTTTTTACCATAGAACTTTTTGAGTATGAACTTTATAGAGTATGTACATATATGATGAATAACTAGAAATATGGTGTATTGCTATTGGTATAAGTACAGATGAATGTAATGTTATGTTAAATTTTATGTATATCTATTATATTATGCAAGGTTACAAAATATATAAACAAGTGGTTTATTATAATATGTAGTATATATATATTTTTTTGTTTAATAAGTAATAAAATTTTGGTTAGGGTGACCATTGTTTATGTTCTAAAAAATTATTTTTATTATTATTTTTATAGAGCTCTAACCATCAAAATGTACTCAAAATACTAAAAATAGATGTATACATATTTAGGAAATAGTCCTCTTGGTGAACTTTTAAATTCATTTTTATTTTAATATACATATATATATATTTTTTCTTAGATTATAATAAAATATAAAAAAAAAGTGTTTTATTTTTTTGTTTAATTTGGAAAAGGGATTGGAGGTTAATATATTTTACATCCTTGAAGATAAATATATATATATTCTATAAAAAAAAAAAACTAAAAAGATAGAATTACTAAAATATTATTACTTAATACTGCATTATAGTGTAAAAAAAAAAAAATCTATGTTTGGATGTGTTTAAATTATTCGTTAGTAAAAAGTGGATACTGGAAATGTTTGTTATGTTAATCTTAATCTTAAATGTAGTAAAAAAGATTACAATTAAGAAAATGATACTTGAATTTTGATTTGTAACGGGGGTATAAAACAAATAATTGACAAATTAATATGATTTAATCAATTTTTGGATATCAAAAAAAAAGAAAATCAAAATATTGTAAAAAAAGGACTACAAGGAAACTTGTTTAAATTCGACTTTTTGAGTTTTCATATATTAGAGACCATTAGGAAAATATATATCTAATTCATTTATGAAATAAAATTTCAATCAACATGAATAGGTAAATGATTTTTATTAAAGAATCTTAAAAATTTGTATATATAGTAACTTTTAACAAAATATTTATATAATTATTTTTTTTTTTTTTGCCCATGAATCTTAACCTTTTCTTCAAGAAGCATGAGAAAGGTATATTATAATATAGGATTAGCATTAAATTTATTAAATTAATTGCTTCCGTATTGATTTCATTATAAATTAATGTATATTCATAGAATTAAAAAAAAAAAAACATTACAATATACATATATTTTTTTTTAACAATAAAATATTAAACAACAATTTCAATCTACAGATAGGTATATAATATTTAAAATTGTTTTTATAATAAAACGAAAAGTAAATATTCATCATGTTCATATTATATTATATGTTTCCCATCTACATAATCAATTTAATTCACTTGAATGAATTGTATCAGTACCATTATTATCACCATTACACCTCTAAACATTTAACATTTACACGGATGTATTGAATGTCTATGAAAAACAAAAAAAAAAAAATGTAAAGATATATATATTTTAAATATAAAACCCCAAAAGATATATTTAAACAAATAAAAATAAAATCTATATGTATATATGCATATATATCTATAATAATTCTTCTTCCTTTAAATTGATTTTAGGTCACAACCCTTATGCTTTTTTCGATTTTTTTTCTTACCCCATTCATTCATTTACACGAGCAAACTTAAAGTGATTTCTAGTGCCAAAAAAAAAAAACAAAAAAAAGAAGCAAAAGAAGCAAAAACAAATGTATGCAATGTGTAAAAGACAAGAAGAAGAAGAAAAAGAAAGAAAAAGTAAAAAGAAAAACAACATTTTACTTGACATCTTCCATATTTCTTCATCATTTTTCCGCTTGAATTACTAACATTTGCTTGTACTGTTTGGTGATGAATTTTCTTTTTTTTTTCGCTTCATACTCTTTCAATGTGTTTTTTTTTTGTTTTTTTTTTGCTGCCAATTTCTATCTTTTTTTTTTCAATCCTTGTAATATCCTATTCCTAATATTAAAATATGTATATGTATGCATTAAAAAATCTTTAACATATTATAATATTTAGTAAAATCATTTAAAGTATTTGTAAGATATATTTTTGTAGAAATTATAATACAAAATATACATAAGTCTATTATAATGACAACAGCAACAACAAAATATAATAATAACAATATTATAAACAATTTATTCATCCTTCTATTACATACAATCCTCTAAAATCCTTTTGAAATCATTCTAATCGTATTCACAAATGCAATAATCCTACCCTTTGCTTTTCATGGATTTTGAAAAAAAAAATCAAAAAAAAAAGTTAAAAAGAAAAAGCTAGTAATAAGAACAAAACAACAAAAAACAACGTGTCTATCTTAAGATACATACATTTTTTGTGTTAAATTTTTGTTTTTTTTTGTTTTATTTTCCATAGATATTGAACACCTTTATCTTGTCTTTTCAAAGTTTAACTGTATTTTACACGAAAATAAACGATATATTGTAGGTATTAAAAATGATGAAAAGCAGAAGGAAAATCAACCGTTTAAAGAAATCAACGTATAACGAGTATCTGAAATAAAAAAAGAAAGCACAATGTCGGAAAACTGATATTCTTCATTTTTCCGTCTTTTACTTTTTTTTTATCTCTTTCTTTTTTCATTTCTTATTATCTGTAATACTTATGATGTACAATTTATATATATTATACTAAGATATATGTTTCTATGTACATATATATATAAAATAATATCTATAGCAAATAAGAAAAAAAAAAATAAAAAATTTATTTATTAATCCCTTGTCTGACGTATATTTCAGTCAAGTCCTCCATAGACTTTGTATATTATTATGCCTTGCTATTGTTTTGCCTCGTCAGAAATTACTTGGTTGCGTTGTTCACTTGATTGCCTGTTCGTTGTTCGCTTGCCTGCCATATCATCTTTTCCTCATTTACAGTTATTTTTCGATTTCAATATATATATATTTTATACACATATTTATAACAATATCTTAAAATTCAGTACAAGAAAATATTTTAAAAGAAATTTCTTTTTTTCTTCCATTTCGTTTTAGCTATTATCATCCATCATCATCATCACTATCATCATTATCAGTGAATTTGACTGAAATCCTGCCTTTTTAACATTGTGTACATATTATAATACTGTTATAAGACAAAATAAAAATCCTTTTACTTTGTATATACACTTCATTGGTGTTATCCAATTTTTTTTTTATTTTGTTGCTGTGACTCCATTTTGAATTCAGAATGACTTTGATGTGTCAGTGGATTCAGCATCAAGATTTTGTCTTTTTATTCTTTTTTTTTGATAAAATACTGATGATATACATGTTATATTATTTGTTGTAGTTATTTTTATTCTTAACCGTTATTTTGCTTTTTATTTTACGGTTATACATATCATTATAGGTATATTTTTGTTGTTGAATATTATTTTGACTTTTACAGTTGATGTTAATGCTGAATAGATGGCATTACTGTTAGATGATTTGTTCTATAGAAAATTTTTTTTTCTTAACGCGATTATAACATTTTTAGTAGTGTTAGTGTTTGTATTTGGGCTGTTGTTAGTGATGGTAATACTGTATCATGGCACGTCACAATATAATTGACAGCTGGGTGCCACCCTTCATCTTTATTTTTTTTTTGTTGTATTCAAAAAAGAAAGGAGAGAAAAAAAAGTTTTATTTTTCTTTTATTTCTTAATTTTTTATTTTTTTTTTATTTTTGTGTTCTTCTTTTGGGTTACTCTTCAATTTGATGGCTTTTCTTTAAGCAAAGTATATCTTTTAGGTCACCTTATCTGTCTTGTCTTTAAGTTTTGAAAAAAAAGACGTTAATTTACAAAGTGATTTTAGAAAATTAGCTTTTAGTGTTTGAATTATAGGATCTGTATAGATTTAATAAATAAATTATAGGTTCTTCTACAACTGAGGGTGTAGTCAAGAGATTAAATAAATCAACGCGTTATCTCAAAATCTTAATTAATACATTTTTTTATCTTATCTTTCACTTAAAATGCTTTATTTTTAAAGGAAAACATTGATAGCAACTTGAAAGTATAGTCTTTAAATTGTATATCATTAGGTATAGGAAAAAAGTTTTTTTTTCTCACCGCTCAGATGTAAATATTTGCGCATATTTTTAGGACCCTTTGCGTTAAAGGTATGTGGACCTTCTCGGTACAAGTATTAAATTATAATTATATTATTTATTTTGTTTACATTTGTTGTATTTTATACATTTTTTTAACCTGACCGGAGTTTAAACCCGAGACCTTGAGAACCGAGAACCCGAGACCGAGACCTGAAACACCGGTAACTTACGCAACATTTGTCAGATAGAAAAAAAAATTATATTCGTTTAAATTATTAATTAAATATGCTTAAATTTTCTTTAAAAATTTAAATTTTAAATGCTTAAATCAGATTAAAATTCTTTTAAGAACCATATAATATCAGGTATTTTTAGATATAAAAATATTTACTTGCACTTAATAGTCTTGTATGCAGTAGCTGTACAGCCGAGAAATCAACAGCTTAGTGAAGCTAATAATTCCAGAAGCAATACTTAAAGAAAAATAAATAACTTAGTGGATACCTTATGCCAAGAATCTAAGTAAAATTAAAAATATTTTCACCCCAAAGAAAATAAACGTTCAGAAAATTCCCATTTGCATGCTGACAAAAATTTTATAAAATTTCTCAGAAATCTTAAAAGCACTCAGTACCTTTAGCTCTTCTAAAAAAATATTGTTCCTTATACAGATATACATAAAGTGTTGGTACATTGTGTACATATACATATTACATATATACCTATTTATTTTTAACATAATGTAAATACATAAATATAAGAAAAACTATACACATATTTTTTTTTATATAGATATGTTATATATATAATATTATTCCTATGTAAAATAAAATATTTTACCGTTATTTTCTTTCATGTACACGTCTCTTTAGTTTCATTTTTCCATCATTTTAGTGTTATTCTTGAATGGTTATTTGAAGAAAACGAAAAACAAAAAAAAAAAATAAAAAAAAGGACTATAACTGTTATTTATATATATTTTATACAATAATATAAATTCAACCAGGACCCCATCAAAAGTAGAGTCCTTTTTCTCATATTTATTTTTTGATGTTTTCTTTTCTACTTTTCATTGTTCTAAACGTCTACTTTATTTCTTTCTTTTTTTTTTTTGTTACACTAATACACACACATTTAATGAGTTATACATATTATCCTATGATATGAAATTGTAAAAAGACAAAAAAAGAAAAATTATAAGAAAAAAAAAAATGTCTTCTCTCGTCTTATTACACAACAATTTGAATGGACGAATTCTTATTTTTCTATTTCTATCAAAGCACAAATCTTAGAAATGAGTCCTTTTTGTTTTTTGTTTTTTTTTTCTAATTTTATTCTTAAGATATTCTTAACTAGGTAAAATGGTGATACTAGTAAATGGATATAAAAAAAAAATAATAGAAGGAGATAGAAAGAAAAATCTAAAAAAAAAAAGGATATAAAGTAAATTTATGTTTTGTATTACCATCTACTGTAACTATATAATAATAATATTAGAAAAGATGGGGGAGTTTAAAAGAGTATGAGGTATTTGAAGGACATGACGGTTGAGATACTGCTATGATTTTAAGGTTGATTTAAACTTTATTTTATTTTTTTTTATTTTTTATTATTATTGTTCTTGTTTTTTTGTTTTTTTTTCTTTTTCTTATAATAGAGAAGAAGGCAAGGCAATAATATACATCAGTCAGTCAGAAAATGAAAGATATATGGACAAAGTACGCCTGGAAGAGTATAAACGCCCTGATAAGAATATTTTATATTATAAATTTCCATCTTTTGACTTGTTTTTTTTTTTTGTTTTTTATTTTCTGTTTTATAAAAATACGATACGTAACGTTAGTTCATCGTCTTACGGCCAAGAAAAGTAAAAGGAGAATAAAAAAAAAAAAGTTTTTTTTTCTTACTTAAAAAATAAAATAAGAATTTCGTCTTGTTTTATTTTATTTTTTGAATCCTTATGATGGTTATTTAGAAGATAGATTTATTTATATAATGAATACATAAAGGTATAAATTGTATATCTATACATATTCAGTTAAGTGTGTTTATGGAATATTGTCCGCTCGTTTCTATCATAGAATATGATAAAACCATCATAATATTATAATAGTTATAGAAAAAAAAAACTTCAATATTTTTTTGGCCTATAGGAAAGTTAACAAATTTTTAAGGAAAGTTAACAATCAAAGTTAAGGAAATATAATTTTTTTTTTCTGTATACCTGCCTACAATTTAAATATAAAGCAGACAGGGTAAAGCTTAAAATAAAAAAGGCTTTATCTTGTATGATTAATCTTTAAATTGCAGATGGTTAGATTTTTTCAGTTTATATGTGTTTCGATGATGTATTTGTGGTTGAATTTGTATTACTGCGGCTTCAAAAATGTTGTCCAAAAAGAATTGAGTTCATGATAACTGAACTGTATTCCAAACTGTTAATAAACAATACAAGAAATAAGTGAAAACTGAAAGTTTTATTCGATCTTTTGTTTACAATTTGCTATTTGTGTTAAGCTTCTTTAGCTAACTTGTATGAAATATAGCCACCATAAAAGCCACCACCAAAGTTAGTTGAATAAATTAAGGTATACAATTGATTTTTGATTAATAACATAAATGAGATTTTCAAGAAACTCTAATGGGAGATCTAACAGCATAAGCACATACGTGGCACAAGAGAGATTCATTTTGTCCATTCCAGTGAGTTTTTTTTTTTAAGGTTTATTTCGCGATGATATTGCTCTAATAGGAGTGAAATTTTTTAAGTTTATAAAATCTTTTTAAGTTCATGTTCGCGAATTCACCTAAATCTCGGAAGAGAAATTGTAGAAATATTTTTGCGTTTGCGTCAGGAGCAGATAAAATAGTTCTATGTTCTCTATGACATCTACTGTTCAAACAAACAATAGTACCAAACAATTTTTCGAACTCTGGGGAGATTCATTTTTTCAGAGCTTATTTGTAATTTTAAAATTATATTATATATATTATAAATTTTTTTAAAAGTAAATTAAACCTTGTAAGACTAGGGTTCTATTGAATCAACCACTTGTCACCGACTACAATCACCAACCACAAGTGTGTGTTTTTCACTAATCAAAACTTTATTGAGTTATTGATTAGTGATAAGTGTTTGATGCAAAAAGGCCCATAGGTTTATACTAGGCATATATTTATTGAAGTAGAAGTTAAAATGATAGATTTTTCTTAATCAAAATATAGCTATAGAGGTCGAATTATCCTGTATATACTTCAAAATTAAATGAAACATTTTCCTTAAAAATATTTTATAATTTTACTGACAAAAAAAAAAGAAAACAAACAAAAGTATTTGGTAGACTTCATATATATATATATTGTAGACTTCGTATGTATATAAAAATAATAAGATTATATAAATTTATAAAAAAAATTAAGTATTAAAGGTATATAATAATATATGTACAATAATATAAATAATATATAACATAAAACACGTAGAAATTTGAATTAGAATATATTGTAAGTGAATGTGAAACAAAAAAAAAAACAAAAAATAAAAACAAAAAAAAATTAAGATGAAATTATATCAAATAATTTTCTTTTTATTTTCTTTTTTTTTTGTGCAATGTTTCATGATGATGGTTCTATATACGATACATGTATAATTTTTATACTTATAAAATTATTTTTTTTTTACTCTTTATCTATGTAACAAAAATTTTTTTTTTCTTTGACCAGGATGAATTGTTATAGAGATGGATTTTTATGATCGGTTATTCTCAAAAGAGTAATATAAAAAACGTAAAAAAAAAGAAAATTAAACAAATTCCTAATTTTTACTTATTTTTTGTTTTTTGATCCAAAGGATATTTAGAGTATAAATGTTTATATAAAATTATAATACAAGGATAATCTTGAGATATTTTGAAATATAATGAAAAAATAAAAAAAAAAAATCAAAAAATAAAAATGTTAAAAAAAAAATTTATTTTCATCATCATAGGGTTAGATATTATTTAGTTAAAAAAGATATAACATGTATAGGGGTTTTATAAGGTGGGAGAGTGAATTGTTAAGTAAAAGGATATACAGTAGTAGAATAATTTATTTTTATATTCTGATGGAATATCCATTTTGAATAGGATTTAATACATATATATTACAGGTAGAAATTATTGATAAATCAGAAAAAAAAAAAAAAACAAAATAAAAATGAACTAAAAATTAAATTCAGTTTAGTAATTGTTGTTGCAAATGAATGGTGTTGAGGAAGAACAGAATAAATTGTAATGAGAACCTTTTATTTTTTTGTTTTTTTTTTTTTCTTATGTTTTTGATTTTATGATTATTCATCTTAAAAGGGGTGGTATAGTAATAGTTAAAGTTGTTATATAATATATAAGTGATAGGTTATTTAACAATCATTTCATCAGTATCCTTACAAAAAAAACAAAAAAAAACTCAACGTAAAAATTCTAATTTCCATATATAATTACTTTTGCTCTAGGATAGAAAATTAGAAAAAAAAAAGATAAAAAACAGGAGAAATATATTTTTTTTTTGTTTCTTGTTGTAAGTATTTATGTCTTTTTCTTTAAAAAAAAAAAACTCGTGTTCTACATAAAATTGTATAAAATATTCTCTGATGAGTTCTTTCTTTGTTTTTTTTTGTACCAAACCAAAACAAAAACAAGGACTAAATTGGGGGTTGATGATGAGAATTAGATTGGAGAACTAGATTTTTTGCATATATATACGTATATACATTTTGTGTTCGTTATCTTTGATTACATAATAACTATACAAAAGATTATATATATTCTATCAGAATCACAGAATCAAAGACAAAAAAAAAATAGAATTTGTATATTATCCTGCCGGTCTGTTTTTTAGGCCTATTTTTATTTTTTCTGTTTTTTTTTTTTTTAAATTGGATTGAGTTGAAGAATATTTGTGCGTTTCATTTGTTTCGTCATCAAACTTGGACTTATAAACCCCTACTAAATATTCTCTTCTCTTTATATTTTGAATATATTAAAATTAATCTACTTTTGTAAACAGTATAAATAAGTAAAGAAGTATAGAGGATAGGTAAAGTTTGAGGATTTTTCAAGTGAGTCCATTTTTTTTCACTGTATACTTTCTATTTTTGTTTTTGTTTTCATCTTTAAAATACATGTTGATTGTATAATACAGTTTGTTATCCTTAACAAAATGATTGTATCTATATATGTATTTTATGTGTATATGATAGAGATTATTATAATGATGAAGAAAAAAAAAAAATCATACTATTGAGTATCCTTTTGATAACCAATGCTGCTGTTATTATTGCTTTTGTAACTTATTATTTTTTTTTTTTTTGTTTTTCTTATTGTATTTTGTATTAAAATAAAGAAAGTTTTATGATTATTTGTTTTTATGGTGCAAAGTAAGAACAAAACAAAAAAAAAAAAAAACATGTATAAAATACGGATAATAAGGTATGAGCTGCTAATCAACTAAATGAAACAATATGGAAAATTTGATGAGTTTTTTTTTTTGCTTTTCTTTTGTTTTCTCTCCTTGAAAAAATTTCATTATAATGTAGAAAATTGACTTTTAAAAAAGTTTTTCCAATTTTCAACAAAAAATAAAAAAAAAAAAAAAAAGAAAATAAAATAAAGAAGAAAAAAAAAACAAAAATAATGATAGACAAGGAAAGAAAGATAAAATAATGTGTATTCATTTTTTAAGTGACGCAAATTGTTTCATTTTTTAAAACTTTTCCTTTCTCTTTTTCTTTTTGTTTTTTTTATATATGTGTATGTATATTTTAAACTAATTATGAATTATAATCAATTCACTTCCTTGGGCTTTTCTTAAATTTTTTAACATGTTTTTTTTTTGTATGGTTGGGACCACTTTTTTTTTTTTTTCTTTCTTATTCTAAGTTAAAAATTATTATAACATAAGTTTAATAATTTTTGTTTCATCTTTTCGAATGAAAAAAAAAAATTATAAAAAAAAAAGAAAACGAAAAAAAAAAAAAATTTAAGTTTTAATTAATTTTTCTTTTAAGTAAAAAAAAAAAAAGAGAATTTTAAACAATATCGAAAAAACAAAAAAGAAAATCTTTAATATTTGGTTTAATTAGTTTTAAAAGCAACAATAGAAAAATGAAAAAAAAAAAAGAAAATAGAAAAGTATGTTTTTAGAATATTAATTATATTATAGAAAGGAAATTTGTAATTTTAGATAATTTTCTATTTTTTTTTTTTAAAAAAAGTTGACCAATTTTTTTTTTTTTTGTTTTTTGAAGGAAACAACAAAATTAATAATAATATGACACGTGTTAATATTTAATTTAAAAAATATTTATAAGTTTATAAAGAAAAAAAATTAATGAAATATACAAAAAAAACAAAAATAAAATATATATTTATTGAAGAAATTTTTTTTAAATTTTTTTTAAATTTTCTTTTGTAAATACATAAAATGAATTTAATTAATATTTTTTTTAAAATAGAGTTTTTCTAGCTTTTAAATATTTGACCATGCTTTACATTTCTGGGTGAATTTAATGGGGACCTTTAATTGTTGCATTTCAATTTAAATGTTAAACTTTATTATTAAAATCCTTATAACAATTATAAAGGATACACAATATTTTCTTAATGAGTTTAGTTTTACCATATACCTATTTTATTCTGTGAAAAGAGAGTAAAAGTTTTCTAAATTATTATATGAAACCAAAATTTTGCAGAATTAAATAAATTTTAGTTTGTACGTATTGAAATTCTGGAACACTTTTAGTCACAACCTTGAATTTGAGTTTAGAAATTTTAAATTTTCAAATGAGAAAAATCTGAACATAAGCATAAGTTACTTACGGAGCGATCGCATAATGTCGCAACGCGCAAGTAAGATAAATTACCATAATGTTAAAGTTGGTTAACCATAATGACCATAATGTTAATGTTGTTAATGTTAATGTTACGTAATGTTAATATTATATAATATACATATATGTTAATGTTAATCTAAATAGTAGCTCATTCACTTAAAGCTCATTAGAAATGAAGCTCATTATAAATGAAGTATTTTAATTAATTATAACTGGAAAAACAATTTAGCATTCTTGTTCATTGATTTGGCAAATAAATTTTGAATGTAGTCGGAAATACATTTTGAATAAAATGGAAAAACCATTGGGCCATTCCACACGAGTAGTGTCCTCTTTCGTTATTTTTTACTTTCACCTTCGTTTCATTCCCTCTTGTCTATAAACTAAATTTGTGGTGGGGATTTTTAGGAGTAATTTTTTCAACCAAAATTTTAGAGTTTAAAAATTTAGTCCACTAACACAAACAAAACCTCAAATAAAAATTTTTTTAGGGTCAAAAAAATTTTATGTGTAAATTTCATTCTCGTATTTATTATCTACCTCTGACAACAAATTTAGAGTTTATAGTTTGTTCCAAAATTTGGGTTGCCATCCTTTCTGGAATAGTTTAGGTTATATTCTGGTTAGCACCACACGTACGGATATTATTTCATACACTGGCGCTGACCGTGGATTTTATTTGATACTTTAGGTCCCAGATTCAGGGTTCCAAAATCAGGGTTTCCTCCCTTTCTGGAATAATCAAGGTTATATTCTGGCCAACCGCTACCGGCCGGCCTGTCCGGCGTTTGAAATGCGGATAATATGAATGGACATTATGCGAACATTCCGTTAGCTACCTATCAAAAAGTTTCCTGTGTTTAAGAGCTATGAAGTATTAACAGTTTAAAATTCTATATTTTTAGACAGTTATGCAAAAAATATACATATTTAAAGTAAGATATAAGAATTGAAGCTGCATTATTATATTTTTAAGTGGTTTAAGGGCTTTTGTTAATCCTATATAGCTTTTTTATTAAAATTAAAGAAAGTACTTCTCTTCTTTTTCACAATTTTTCCTTACGTATAAAAAATTCGAAGAAAAATTACAAATTTTGTTATATAGAAAAGTAGTCACAATTTTTATTGTCTTTTTAAAAATGTTCGCAATTAAACTGTTTCGATTTTTTATTGAATAAGATTTCATTTATACATAATTTTTATTTAAAGCATCAAAATAAATTTAAATTAATTAATTTGAGTCTAGGTATAAACAGTTTCAGCTAAATTATTATAGATTAGGCCATTATTAATCACATAAAACATATTTAATGGACAGTTTCAGCCGAAATAGCAGAAATAGTGAATTTAATATACAAGAATATGGGGGATAGATTCTATCATTATTAAAATCATTTTTTAACTTTTATTAACAAACAGAATCTGAAGTTGAATAAATTTCATTCTGTTGCATTTCTATTATTGTATATTTTTATGTAAAGTTGAAGGTTTATAAAGTTGTTTAGTCGCAGACATAATTAAAGATGTTGTGTACATTTTTTAAAATTATTCGTATCTCTAGGCTTAGATCGTATACGTGTTACATAAATAGGATTAAAAATAGGAACTTTTGACTGTTGATCAGTAAACACCAAAACAAACAGTTGCCTAACTAGAGTTCTGAAGCCGAATGTTATCTTTATGTGTAATATATTTGGCTAATTTGGAAAATTTTGACGATAATGATCTGTTATCAAATTCTCTTAAATGTTTGGTTAAAAAAAAACTTGTTCCGAAAATCAAACGCGAATTAAAAATAGATATTTTATTTATTTTAAAAATTTACTATATATATAGATACTTATTTCTACAGGTAAATTCAGTTTTAAGTTGAATAACTCGTCAGTGTTGAAGTGTTTAAGAAATAATTCCAGCTTTGCAATTGATCTAGGCCTTTAGTTCAAACCTCGGATGGATCATATTATATAGATTAATAAAAAATAGTATAAATTTTTTTTATAATAAGTAGGTATGTAATATTTATTTTTTATCGAAATATATAATAAAATAAAAATAAAAAAATTCTTGTACAAGATAATAGATGTCGCACAAATAAAAATATTTATTTGCTTTCAATAGTCTTGTACAATAGCTATAGCTGAAGAATTAACGAATTAATTAATTATTATTGACAAAGCTTAGAAAGACAAATATGAATAATAAATGACATAATTGGACTTTTATGCTCCTTACAGTAGTGGAAAACTTTAAAGGTATTAAATATCTGCTATTGATCTAACTTATGACCTGAATTCACAATGTATTTCACATTATTCTAATATAATTTTAAAGTTTATTTCTCTAATTAAAAATTAATTAATCATATACTATAAAATAAAACAATTTAAAATATTATATTTTAAATCTTTTCAAAACAAAACACAAAAAAAAAAAAGGAATAACTACAAATTAAGAGCTAAAATTTATGAGATCATTTCAGAAAAATAAAAGAAATAAAATTGCTTTACTTTGCGCAATATTTCATCAAACTTCACTCCTTTAATTATTGAAAAATAAAAACTAAAAAAAAACTTTTAAATGGTTTTTTTTTATTTTTTTTTGAAGAATTATTTTTCTTTAACGAAAAATTCGTTGAAAAAAAAAAACAAAAAAAAACTTCAAAATCTTTTTCATAACAATTTATCATTTAGTGAAATGAGGGCGGTTTTTCAGTTCTAGAAAACATTTTCTCAATATAATATTTTTCTTTTACTCTGTTCTATACACTGTGAAATTTTAAAGCTATAAAAAACGTTAATTGCACAAAATTTGACAATTTTTTAATAATAATTTTTCGCAAAAATGGAGAAAAAAAAAATTAAAACATTTCCAAGAATTATTATATTTTCTTTCCTAGAGTGGAAGAGTAGCAGTGGCAGTTGCAACAAAAAAAGAAAAATTATTAAAAAAATAAAAACAAAAATAACAATAAAAACCTCATAACTATTTTCTTTTTCTTTTTGTATTTATTATAAAGAGAATATTTCCGGGAAAAGCCATCAACTGCATTCTTTCTTGCTTCACTTTCGCTCATAATTTTTCCTCAGTTGTTTTTTTTTTCTGTAATTCTGTTCCTGTACAAAAAAAAAATTGCATTTTATAATACTTAAGTATAGCTAAATATTATATTGTATTGTATTGCATTGTACTATGTGTTGTGCATCAATTTATTCACAACAATAAAATAAACAAAAAAAAAATGTTGAAATTGCTCCACCATTTTTTTTTTTTTTTTTTTAAGTAATTTTCTCGTTTTCATACGTATATTTGAAATGAATGAACGAATGAATTGAGAATTTGAGACGCAGCAGCTCCTATAAAAAACAAAATAACATCAACAACAACAACAACAACAACAACAACAACAATAAAAATAATACAATTTAGATGCATTCTTTCTATATATTTTCAACTTTCTGATGATGGTATTTTCTTCAAATTTAATGGGTTTTTCAATTTCGTTTTTTGCTTTTTGTACATTTTGGCAACGACCATTTTTGTTGTCATTTTCATGGCACAAGAAATCATTTACCAAAAAATTTCTGAAATAAAACAACAACAACAACAGAAAATTTTGAAAAAACAAAAAAATCTTCATTCCAAAAATGTTCTGATACCATAAAATATACGAAGAAACGCGCAAAATTATATATAAAAAAAGACAAACTCTTATGTATATGTAATATAACGGTATTACTATTACTTGTCACATTGCAAAATATGCGCGCCAAAACTAAAAAAATAAAAACATAACAGAAAAAAAACAAAAAAAAAAAACAGTTTTCATTTTATTGCGATGACTGAAAACGATGAAATACATACAAACAAACCTATTTACATTATTAAAGTTTATGTGAATTGTAAAAAAAAAAATGAAAAAAACGTTCGAGTGAAAATTTTTCTGAAAATTCGCTTAAATTTATTTTTGTTTCTTTGAAGAAAATCTACAAATATAACAGCCAGTAATAGTGTAACAGAGCAAAACAAAAATTCTAGAAGAATAGAACTCAAATAGCCATCCCTCATAATGATTAATGTCAGGGCGGGCATTTACCCTCTATCTATCTATACAATATATACAAATGCTCACATAATACAAAAAAATTAAAAACAAAAAACACAAAAAAAAAAAAAATAAAATAAAATGCCAAGAAAAAGGACGAAATTTATGCCGTGACATTTAAAAATGCTTAAATATATACATTTTTCTTTGCTTTTTATTTCATTGCATTATTATTGTTTTTGTATTTTTCTTATGAAGGACACTAACGAAAAATGGATAGAAATCCTAATAAAGAATAAAATACAAAAAAAAAAGAAAAATAAAACAATAAAGAATAAAAATTAAAATGAAATACCGTTCATTTTCAAAATAGAAAAATAAATACAAATTAAAAAAAATATATAAATATTTTGTATGGAGAAATTTTTTATTTCAAACGCATTTTGTAAAACAACCAAACAAAAAAAAAAATGAAACGGGACAGCAAGAAAATTTCTATGTCTTTTTGTCTTTTTTTCTTTTTTTTTTTGGAATTTGTTAGTCATATTTTTGTATTAATATTCAAATGTAAGAGTTTAAGTCATCTCATTTGTCAAATCAGTAACAAAGCGAGTTTTATCACTACTTCTTGAAACTAATTAATCCTTTTACCGAATTGTATTTATATGGAAATATGATATAATCAAATATTCCTAAAATTTGATGACTAATTCTATGATGAATCTTACATAGAAAATATCGTAACGAAAATACACTTGGATAAGAGCAGAGAATAACAAAATTTCAATATAAAAAAATATATAAAAGAGAATTATATCAATAATAGCACATTCTATCAGAAAGTCTAACTTTTAATTGAGTTTTTTGTTTCGCTTAGGAGCTATGAACAAAAAAATTAGTTTTCAATAATTTTAGGTAATAATGATTTTTCTCAAGCCAATACATAAATTTGGTCCGTGTAGTGAAAATGAAAAATTATTTAAAAAATGTGATGATTTTTTGACGATTCTTTGTTTACCTTCTTCTACAATAGGCGGTCTTGAAGCATCTTGTTAAAACAGTCATCAGTTTCAGATTCAGTTTCATTAAATTTTATTATAAAAGTCATTAAAATTTTTTTTAATAACCACAATTTCCTTTTTAAAATTCATACTTGGTTAAAATTAAAATGTTATTTTGCATAAAAAAAAATGACGGCAATTAATAATACGGCTTTTATTTTGATTTATTTAATTGTTTTGATAAAAATACACGTTATTTTCTAGATGGATTTTGGTGTGATTTTTAAAAAAGTATCATTACTATAAAATTTTCTTCAAAAAGACGGAAAAAAAAGGATATTGTTTATATCTGTAAGACAAAAAAAAAAATATTTTATTATTTTTTTCGTTTATTGTTATTCTTTTTATCCCCAGGAAGCATAAACAAGTTAATGGTCAGTTTGTTTTAATTTATTTATTTCAAAATTTTTATGATTATTTTAAAATATTTCAAAATTAGAATCAAAAAAATCTGTTTAGATAAGATAAAAAGATAAAATTTTTTATTATTATAATAATATGTAGAAAATAGCTCTAATATTAATTATCTAGGTGGTACGAACTAACCATCAAGTCATTAACCCCCAAGTACAAAAATGAACTAATCGCCAATATTTTTTGAAAATTTTAACTTCGGAATTAGTTAATTTTTTTTGGTTTTTAGTTCATTTTTGAAAAATGAAAAAAGTCGAGGTTATTTTAAATTTCGTAAAGGATATGAATCTGGGAATGAAACTGAGCAACTGAAGTCAGAAATTGTGTTTTTAAATTCCTCTACTTTAGGTTACTTTAGAAAAAGTTTATAAAGTCCAACTTAAAAACTTATTTACGTATTTTATAAAGGTTTTTTCTATTACTTCTTAAGTTGGCCCACATTCGAAAGGAAAAGGGCCCGTCAATTTGCAGGGGCATTGTATGCCCATGTAAATATCAAGTAAAATAAAAAAAAAAAATTTTTTAAGAATAATTTTAATACTCCATTTTTAATATTTTTATGGCTGCCTAGGTATTGAAAGGATAAATATTTTGAAATATTTGCAAAGTATCCTTTTTATTTTTTTTTTTTTTAAAACAGTGAGAAAAAGAAATTAAAGCTTAAAAGTTGTTAAGAAAAAAAAAAACGAAATTAAAATAAATAATAAAAAAAAAAAAAAAAAAAAAAAAAATACAAAAACCGTTGAAAAAAAGTTTTTCATTTACTTTTTGTATTTTATATTCTTGTTTCGTTTCAGTGTTGAAACAAAAACTTGTTAGATGAGTTATGATTTTGCATTGTCGCATTTTCGTCCTTTTTTTTTTAAATATAATTTTTTCTTGTATTTTATTTTACTTTATTTCACATCAAAGTTTTGTTTCACTTAAACTGGATTGTTTTTTTTTGCTTTAAAAAAATTTTTTTTTTATTTTAATAAATTTTAAGGCGATACAAGAAAACTATTAACAAAAGATAGAAAAAAAAACTTTTTTTTTTGTAATATTTAAACGCAATTCAAAAAATTATGAAAAAAAGTGTTTATTTAGTTTGTTTCAGAAGAGTCTGTTTGTCTATCCTACATTTTGGTGTTAAAAAAGTGTTTTTGAAAAATTTAGTATTTAGAGTTTTTGAGATTTTAAAGGGAATTAATAAATTCATACTTTTTTCATTTTATCGTTTTTTTTTTTGTCTTTTTTAATCCAATTGTATTAACTTATGAACCTATATTCTTGAATATAGGTATAGCATAAACTCCTAGTCTCCTTTATTTTAAAATTATGATTACTTTTGGAGTAATTTCATTGTTATTGTTTTTTCTATTCTCGGAATCACGGATGACAATATAAAAAGACTTCAAATTGAAGAGAGAAAAAATTAGTTAAAAAAAAATTGTAGCCTAAAAATTTTCAAAAATTTTGAAATTTTACACTAAGTATTTGGAAAAAAATAGTAAGCGGATTTGAAATCCATTATAACTCAAAAAAATACTCATTTTTTTAATATAAAAATTACTTTTCTATTAAAGTAAGCTTTAGATCACAGTATTAATATTGTGGATTCTCTTGAACGAAAAAATTCTAGAATGGGGCTTTGATTAAAAATATTATCACCACAATGTTCAGACATTTCAGAGTTGCAAAGTACTTTCATACTCTTCTGAAATAAGAACTATATTTTTATAAAGATAAAATATGAAACTATAAAATTTAGTTTTTCAGTTAGAATATAACCAACCCATAAACAACTAAGGTAATTATTATTTATTAAATTATTTAAGTCAGAAATTTTTTTAATTTTTTCTCTTTGATACAGCAGTATAATAATTTTTATAAAACAGAACCGCAATAATCGAAAATATACAGATATTGGTTTTTAGATTGCAATTAAATTTCCAGTTTTGTTTTAAAGGTGTGGAAACTTTCAGCAAAAGTTACAAACTCTGAGCGGCAACTTTTATGACGTTAGAAAATTTAACCTGTTCCTTTAAAATTTTTTCTATTTTGAAGCTTTTTCTTTTTCATCTTTTTTTTTTCTTTTTTTTGTATTATTATTTTCACTTTAAAGTAAAAATTATTACAGTTTATAAAATAAATTTCAGTTTTTTCCTTATCCTTCCATATTTATAATATATATATTTTTTATTTTAAAAGAAAATTATTTCTTTTCTACTTTTCTTTTCAGGATTTAAAATAAAATAAAATCAAACTAAAAAAAAAAAAAAAAACGAGTAGTCGTCCTTTTCTAGTAATAATTTTTCAGAGATGACATCCGTATTTGTTCATAAAAAAAAAAATTTATTAAAATAAAAATATAAAAAAAAAAAAAATTTATAAAGTTTAAAATTATGAGAGTAAAAGATGTTAAACGGTCATCAAGGACCTTTGAAATTTTTTAAAAGTAATTACCAGAAATTTTCTTGGCAATACAAAAAATTATAAGAAAAACTCTAACCAAAAAGATTTCTTCTTTTTTTATGAATTATGAGTTTTCCATTCTTTACTGAAGATTTTTTTCCTTTTTTGAGCTTTTCACTAAGTTTTTCTCAATGATTTAAAATAAAAAAGCGTTTTTTTTTTTACACTGAAATGGGTACTTATGTGCGCTATAGAAAATAGATCTTAATCCCTTATGAGATAATTTTCATTTTTTTTCATTGTTTTGTTTGTTTTTGTTGTTATTTTTTAATTTGGTTTTGTTTTGTTTTTCTTTATTTTCGAAAAGAAAAACTCTAAGAAAAAATATATGATGACATATTTTCCAAAAAAAAAAAAAAAAATTTAAAGTAATGCAAAACTTTTGACAATAAATTTGCTTTTTATTTTTATTATTTTCAAAGGGTTTCCAAAGAACAAATAGCTAGCGAATGCATTCATTTTCATATGAAATAGAAAAAAAAATCAAGAGAAAAAATAATAAATATTTTTTTGATGACAAAAAAAATATAAACTTTTTGAATTGATTGCATTTTTTTGCTAATTATTTTAATTAATATTTAATTTTAAAATACTTTGTTTTTTATTTAGAATTTAAAAAAAAAATAGGTTGGTATTCTTTTATTTTCGGTTTAATATATCGTAGAATCTATAGTAGGATAAGCCAAATTTGTTTTTTAAATTAAAAATTCCACTTTTATATTTTTCCACACAACTTTATCTTTTTTAACTGGAATTACTGTTACATTATGTTAATTTTACAGAAAATAAAAATTATTTTCAATTTAAACCGCCTTTATATAAAAACAAGGTAGAATGTAAACCAACGGTTTTTAAAAGCTCACATTTCCAAAACTCAATACAAACTGTTTAGAATTGTGACTTGCACAAAAATTTGAAAATTTCATGTAATAAGAAAAAACGTAAATATGACATTTTTGAAATTTTGAGGGGCCGTAAGTCCGGAATCCTATATAACTAAGAAAAGCCATTAACACACGTAAAAATATATTATTAAACCTTTAATTTTCATGTCTTGCCGAAGAAAAATTTTTACAGGTGCCTAAGTTACAGGTGTCTAAAAATAGCAAATTTTCAATTTTTGAAGCGTAATAACTCTTAAAGAGAAGGTGTTACCAAAAAATTTTCTGAGGAAACTTATACTAATTCTAAAAGTTCTTTCTTGTCTCAAAATTTCAGGTTCCTATCTAAAGGGGTGCCGGAGTTATGAAAAAAGAAATTTCATGCAAAATGTGGTTTTTACATAACGGTAAATTTAAATCGTAAATTACAAAATATTACATAATTTTGATGTTTTTTTATATAGATAATAAAATTTTCGATCTTCTGGCGGTTTCAGATTGCAAAACTATTACGTAGAGCACTGAGATATATACCTCTGAAAATGGGGCTTTTTCGCAATTTTGAAGAGCTGCAACTTTGGAACCCTTTAAAATTAAAATAAACCTTTAACACAGGATAAAATATATTACTGTAGCTTTAAGTTTTATATCTTGTAGAAGTGAAATGTGTACAGGTTCGTAAGTTACAGGTGTTTAAAAATAGCAAATTTTCAATTTTTAAGCGCTATTAGCTCATAAACAGGGGGTGGTCCAAAAAAAATTTCTGAGCAAAAATTTCAAGCCTCTATCTAAAAGCGTGCCGGAGTTATGAAAGTAGAAAAATCATGCAAAATTTGGTTTTCACATAACGGTAAATTTATATACTAAATTTAAAAAAAATGTATAATTTTGATATTAATTTATAAAGTTAAAAAAAATACCTGTCGAATGACGTTTTCAGATTGAAAAAATCTTAAGCAGAACATAAGATATATGCATTTAAAAGTAGGGCTTTTTCAAAGTTTGAGGGGCTATAGCTGCGTAATGGAGGGGCCTACATAAAAAATTTGTTCCACAAAATTATTTTTTTTATGAGACCTACCCATGGTTAAAATTTTTTTTCTCTATCTTTAACGGTGTAGAAGTTTTGTAAACAGTCGGACGGACGGACGGACGGACAGAGTGAAACTAATAAGCACATTTTTTCAAAATTTTTTTGGAAATGTGCTAAAAATTATTCTTAAGCTTTGGATGTGAAAATATTAATCAGATATTTTGCCTAAATAAAACCTGTACAGAAATTTTAATAGGTAATTTTCTTAGCAGTTTATTTTTAACTTACTGGTTCACATATTTTGGTTTTACATTTTCTCTTTTTTACTGCAGAATAATAAAGAGCGATTTAGATTAATAAAGATTATTTTTCTGTTGCATAATTTAATTTTAAAATCTGGCAATTATTGTGCAGATAGCATGATATTCTATATAATACTAGGTTATTACAAAAAATTTTCATTATATTTTTACTAAATAGACGAAATTATTTCAAATTTGACTTTATTACCGTTTTGAACTTCAAAATCTTGAACCGGAAAGAAAATAGTCGAATTTTTATTTTTATTGTTAAAAAAAGTCTTTGCTTGTAATTCAAAATATTGGAATGCTCAATAATAAATTGTTTTAATATATACTTACTCAAAAGTATTAAAACTGTATGATTTTTATTATTAAACCTATCATATTGCCATTTAGATTAAAAATATATTCTTAAAATAGTGGGGATAAAAGGCCCCAATAGTACCGCTTAACCAATCATTGAAAGTCTTATTTTATAATAAACTGTAGAATCCATCTTAGTTTAAAATCTTTCATAATGATATATGTACATAATATTCTAGGAAATAAATCGTGATTTTTAAACCAATCATAATATCTCTCCTAACTAGTTTTCTTACATACATATTTGAACAACAAGGTATATATAATTATCCTTCTTAATTATTTTAAGCTTTTCTGAAAAAAATGTATATATAATATCTATTTTATTTTCCAGAACATTTGCAATAAAATGTTTTGGTTTTACTGCAATTTCTGCAATTTTTAACCATTCTAGAAAAAAAGTTATATGACCCCATAGATATACACATATTGATAGCACCTCGGGACCAAACATGTATTTTGAAAAACTTCCAAAAAATGATAAAGAACTTTGTGGTATAAACGAAATAAACGATAAACGCAAAATGAAATCAAGATCAAAATATTTATTATTTTATTAATTAGAAAATATTTAGAAAACTAAAAGTAAGGTTAATTCAATTTTATTATTCCTTTGAAGCGGTAATAAGATTGTATTTAATAAAAATCTCGATTTCGCCTTTATCACCCCTTTAAAAAAGAAGTTAATTCAATCCGACCTTTTTAGTGAATTATTTCAGGGTACCATTAAAACTGATTATCATATAGTCTCAAATTTAATTTCTAAACAGATCGGACCAATTCTTTGTTTTTTTCACAATAGATTAAATATCCGTTTACATAATAAAATAATCATATCCTTTTAAAACATCATCTGTAAGTTAATTTTTGACGTTAAAAGAATTTCTTAACCAGAATGAGTACATATTTAAAACAAGGTTTCACTGTTCATTTTTATAGCGTTGCATTATCTCAATTTTGACTAAGTTATTTATTCCTTTTACCTTAAGGTATTTAATTATTAAAATTAAAATTTGAAAAAAAACTAACATCTTTTATTTCTCAGGATCTAATTTTAATTAAATTATTACATATTAATTCTTTTGAAATCAAATTCTTTATTAATTTAGTTATTAATTTTTTGTTTTTTTTTTTTTTTGTTTTAAGTATAAAATAGAACAATTTAATTATAATAAATATTAAATGATTTTTAGTCCTTTTAATTTTTCTGTTTCTGTTTCTGTTCCATTTTCTATTTTTTTTTTTCTCTTCCTTGTGATCCTATCAAATAATGAAATGCCTATAAATACAAGTTTTTTTTCTTTTATTTTTATATACAATCAACAGTTTTCTTATTAATTAAATAGAAAAAAAAAAAAAAAAAATAGTAAAGTTTTTAATTTTAATATAAATTAAAAGATTTGTTTTTTTTTTTTTTTCTTCAGTATAAAAGAAATTTTTTTTAAGAGCACATTTTACCCAAGGGACTACTCAAAATCTTGATATATAAATTACCTTGTATTATATATTCATATATGTATATATATATATATATATATATATATACTTATATAATAATGTATTTATTATTATTTGATTGTATATTTTATAACATAATACAATCATTTTATTTACAATAATTACCTGAAACTTAGAAAATTTATTCCAAAAATAGGGGAAAAACATTAAATTTAGATTTTTTTTTTTGAATTTTTTTTTTGAATTTTTCCGCTTACAATTAACCAAAATAATCTAATTAACTCTGAGCATAAGAAAAGGAAAACAAAAGCAAAAAAAAAATAAAAAAAAACAGCATTTATTTCTTTTCTAAAAATCCAAATTTAGCCATCTATATGTCGAATCAATTATTAATTGAAACCAATTTAACTTTTTGCTTGCTTTCATACACAAATTTTCTTAATTAAAAACTAAAACTCTTAAAGATTTCCAAACGTATATTAAATGAAATTGAAGGAACATATTATATAGTTAAATCGGGGAAGACAAGTTGAAATATTTTTGTTGCGAATTTTAATTTTTTTTGTTTTTTTTTTTTTTTTGATTTGGGAAAAAAATATTGAATGCAATAATAGCAATAACAACAATGAAAAAAGGTACTCCTTGTGTAACAAATAATCGAATCAAATTATCAAAATCCATTTTATATCCCTGTGCCCTCCTCTCCAGATTTGTTTATTTTTTGTTTTTGTTTAAATTAAGAAAAACTAATCAACACGCTACTTAATATAATTATTGTATGTATATATACAAGACCCCGTGAAATAAAGCCATAATATCTTTTTATCGCTTTTGAATGAGAAATAAAGCCATAAGGTCAATAATTTCGCGAATGGGTTTATTTCGCATACAATGGTTAAACTAAGACATGTTGCTTTATTTCTTTATCTTATTTTGTCCTTAAAAATTAAATCTATTCTCTTCAAATAGAAATAATTTAAATTTTGAAAACAATAATGATTATCCTTATAATTTTTTTCTTAAATTTTTGTTAAATGTACATACATAATGTACTGCTCTAAGAAAAAAATTTCTCCGGATGAAATATCTCAATAATTAATTTTAATTTAATTGGAAATATTTTGGAAAAAGAATTTGAATACAACTCTAAAATGACTCAAATATTCTGGAAAAAGTGTATTACTCTGGTTTTGAATCCAACATAAAGTCCCTCTGCGCGGCATTTTGTCCTCGCAATATTTTTGCCTCCCGACATTTTGTTCGCGATATTTTCTGCTTATGTAAATATTATGAAGAAAGAAACAACCCTGATTTGGTGCCCAACCATAAAATCCTCCCCAAATTTGGAATCAACCATATACATAAATATGCATATTTTGGAAAAGGGGGTAACTCTAATTTTGTAACCAACTCTAAAATATTTTCTAAGTAAGATTCTCGTATATATACATGCATTTAAATATTAGAAAAAGCGTATAACCCTGATTTTGAATCCAACTCTAAATTGCCTCCTCTAACAATTATTATTCTGTTCCAAAAAAGAAACTGTTCTGTTCTCTTTGGAACACATTTTAATACTGTACATTCATTTGAATTTGAGAGAGGGTTTTATTTCTCATTCAAAATCGAAATAAAGTCATTATGTTTTTATTGCGTATGACTTTATTTCACTGTCCCTATATACACCGACTCGTACAACAAAATTCTCTAAAGCATCAAATTAAAAAGAAAATGTTTCGAAATAAAAATTTTCAAGTTTCATCATTTAGTTCATTATTTTTTTTTTCTTATTTTTTTTTTTGTATTGATGAAGAGATGTAGTGAAGTGATTCTGTAACCAAAAATATTTCTTTTCTCTCTATACTTTGGTTATTCTGAATTACAAATACAAATAAAAATATCCTTGAATTGTGCGAAAAATGAAACGAGAAAAAAAAATATCCTTATCAGTATTCAATTTATCTGATCGTATATTTGCTGAGGAATTTTCACATTTCTTGAATTGTTATGAAAACTACATTATATTGTTGCAGGAAGACGGAAGACGAGGAAGAAAGAACTTTTTGATTCGATTTCGCTTATTTTTCTTTTTTTAGTTTTTTTTTTAACGATTTTAAAAAAAAAAGTTGCATAAACGAACATATTTTTTGTGTTTTTTTTTTTTGCAATTTCGGTTCGGAATTGCTAAGTCTATTATAAAAATGTTGCATTCACATCGTTTGAGTATATATAATATGGTGCGTTGCTTTTATTAATATCTATTAAGGGATTTCAGATAACTCTTGTTTTAGTTTTTTAATTTTTTACATGTTTGTCGTTTTTTTTTTTTTGGCAATTCAATCAAGATGCGAAACTTTGAAGAATATGGTTATTTTGGAAATTCAAATTGTATAATGAAGCAGTTGCTTTAGCAAATAAATGAATTTCAAATGGTTTAAATATAGTTTTAAATTGATTGATGAGGAATATTTTGGATTTAGTGTAAAATCGAAAAGAACAAAACACAAATTAATTATAATGTCGTGCAGAACACTAAAATTAACCAATATTGAAAGTATTATTATTTTATGAAGAGTATATTACGATCGAGATATTACGATATACGGCTGATATGAATAAAATAAAGCAAGTCCTTTTACTTTTAGTATTAGTAGCATTTGGTTCACAATTCATGAATAAAAAAAGTTTTCCTTCATACTTTGAAGTATAAGTATCATTTAATTTGAACTTAAAACACATCCTTCACTGAATGTAGTACATGTTTAGTTCCTAATGAATAAAATTAAGGTAATGCTTTAAGCAAAACATTCAAAAAATTAAGGTCTGCTGTTAAGACTTCACTTTTTTCAGTTTAAAAAATTATACAAAATTTGTGGTATATATCTATTATAAGTCATTATAATAGAAGATATAAGAAAATTGCATAAATGGATAAAATTTTGAAAAATTAAATGGATTTGCAAGAATTTAATGAAGCATGGAACAGAAAATACAATTTTTGTCTAGTGTGTAGGTGCTGTTGATAGTACCCATATATGCAAAGCAAAAGATCATGTAGAATAGTACAAGCTACTTGTGATGCTCAAGGGATGTTTATCAGTGTTGGCACCAGTTGACCTAAATCTATTCACGATACAGAATAATACCTTTATGAAAGATAATTCTAAAAATTTCTTGTTTTTCAATGTTGCATACATGTTGTGAAATTAGTGCTACAGCAAATTGTCTGTCAAACCGAAAATAATCTTTTGGTTTATATTTAAAATTGATAATATCAGAAAGAAAGGGAATAAAATGGTTCAAATTTAGTAAAAAAAAAAACAAATCAAATGTTTCAAGCTGTAATAGGCATTTGTTTCATTATATTATGAAGTAACTATCATTTAAAACCTTATTTCTGTGAGTTGAAGCACGTTCTACATGATATTTGCTTTACTTCGATATTCCTACTATCCTATCTTTAACTAGGAAACAAAAGCTTCGACTTTATTCATATCATCACTAGGGGCAGGTAGTAGTTAAAATTGTTCCGATACCTTTTAGTTAAAATTGATTGCATAGTATACAATAAAATTGATTAGATAAAAGAGCGTAAGCGTTTACCGCATATAATACGATTTCAATGTAAAGGAATTTTTTTTTGTATACCTAAACGCTTCTGTAAAGCAGTAAATGAGCTGGGAAGATGAATTAATGAGCCATGAATGAATTCATTAGTACATTTTTTGGAGTCCAAAATATCCTATATATTGGAAGTTAAAATTCCTCCAAAATTTGAGGCAAATGTAAAAAAAGTATTTGAAACAATTTCTTCAAAATTTGAATTCTTGGTTGTCACTTCACTAAAGATACAAATAAGTTTTAATAAGTTTTTTTGTTTCTTATTTTTTTTTTATACCAGCATATTGAATCTCGATCAAGTTCATTATTTTGTATCTTTTCTGTTTTCAGTCTTTGCTACTGATTTAAACTTAACTATTTATATATTTACATAATATACAGAATGTTTTTTTTATTTTTTTTCCCTTTTTTTATTTGGAAAGAAGTTTTAACTTTTACAAGCATTTGTGCATACAAAACTTTTTACTATTATAAAATTTGTACTTTTTTTAAACATTTTTCTTTTCATTTCGCGAACATACAAAAATACAGTGAATATAAGCAAGCAAAATAGAGCAAAAAAGAAAGAAAGGAATACCTTTAGATAAAGAGAAAAAAAACTAAGTAAAATTTTGTGCGGATATAATAAATATTGAAAAAATCGTGTCACTGATGATTTTAATTGTTTACATTTTCATAAGGAACGAAAGAGAAATGCGTAATTCGATTTAATAATTTCATCTATTAACTTGAATCTGTTTATAAATACAAGAACTTCAAAGTATTTTAGTTTGTTTTATGAAATTTTACAATATTGTCAAATATGGAAGAATACTGATCAACATGAAGAGGAGTGTTACCACTTACCATTTCAAACACAAAAACATTAGAGGGAAAATCAGATAGGTATGCTATGACTATAAAACATTTAATTTTCTATCTATAAAATGATTGGTGAATTGAACTAAGAAGCTTTTGTATAGAAGACAGAGGTTTAATAAAAATAATTTAACCTGTTGAAGAATTCATATAATTAGTTTTAATTTACTACTATTCAAATAAAAAAGTCTAAATGAACCGACTCGATTAAATAGTTCTTATAATAAAAATAACAAATTATAGGTAAGTAGTAATTAATCTTAACCCTATAAAATTTACAGCTTTTTAAGATCGCAACTGTTTGACAATCTTTAAAAATAACTTTGAAAGAAACCTCCTTAAACTAATCTTTATATTTTTTAACTAACCAGTACATGCGAACAGGTCCTTTCGATCTAAATCAATTGTAAAAGTCAATAACTCTTTTTTCTTGAGGATATTGCTCCTCATTTCTCCAGAAACTGAGTTTTAATAATTTTTGAAACAAAACTTGTTGATTTTTTAAAAACTTTATCCATATTTGCAATGTGAAAAATAGTGTGAGTTAGTTAGTTACAATTTCTTAAAAACTTTATCTTTATTTTGTTTTTATTTTAAATTTTTTAATCCAAAAATTATTAAACTTTGTATTGAAATATTTTTTTTTATTTAAAATAAAACTGCATTTTATTTTGCATCAATATGACTTATCGCGATTACTATAGCGTTAATATATTTCTCTATGTCTACATATTTTCGCTATTTGCAATCGAAAATAATATTAGGGTACACTTCAAAAGTCAAAACGGTAACTTCGATTTATCGAGCTGGGATGAATGTACAATTTAAGTTTAAACAGAAAAGATTTAAGAATTCATCTGGGTTCTAAAGTAAGTTGGTACACGTTTTAGCATATAAAATTAACGGGATTTCCTTAAAATATTTCTCTTGTTTTGTTAGGTAACCTCTAAGATTAAAAGAAAATTCGGGATCTAATAAAAAACTTAAATTATATATCTGAAATTTTTTTTGCAAAGATTTTCTCCCACTCTTTATATTAGAATCTTAAACAATGATAGATTCATGCAAGTTTCATAGATCCATGCAAGTAGAAAAGTTTCTTTTTTTTTTGGTTTTGCTATAAATTAAGCGATACAATAAAAGCAAAAGTATAAGAGAAAAATGAAGCAACGGAAACATATCGATATAAAAAAACAAAACAAATAACAACAAAATAAAAAAAAAAAACAAATTTGAATGACGACAAAACGAAGGTTTTCAACTTTTTTTCTTCTTTTTTTTTTTCTTCCTTTTTGTCTTTTTTTTACTTTTGTTTTTCTTTTCTTCTTTTTCGATAGTCGTAAATTTTGGTCTTTATCACCAAAACTGTCAAACGCGTAGCAATTAGAATATTAATGGCTCGTTTTGTTTGCTGTTTGCTTAGTATATTTTTTGTTTTGTTATTGTTGTTGTTGTTGTTGCTGCCGTTCAAAGCATCAAATTGCGCGAAAAAAAATTATAAAATAGAAGAATAGAATTGCGCGATTGTAAAATAATGAAACAAAAGAAAACCAAAAAAAAAAGAATAAAAAAAAATTTTTTTATAGATACTATTGTCTCTTTTACTCTTATTTTATGTTATTTTGTTTTTTTTTTTTTTGTGTTTGTTTAGCTTAAGATATTTTTAATAGGTATGTATGTAAACATTTTCTTAAAAGAGTATTACTTATTCGTTAAAAAGAAAAAACAAAAAAAAATTCTTGATGGTGTATTTTGAATTCTTGTTTGATGGAATCAAGGAAGTGAGATATAATAAAAATGAATAGGGAAAGAAAAGGACAACAATAATAAAAAAAAAACAAGTAAACAAATGAACAAAAAGAAATTTAACAAAAAAAAAAAATTACAAAAGTTTTTTTTTTTTTTTATTTTGAAAAACGATTTATTGGTTTTGTGAAGGAATATTGTACCTCAATTGTTATAAACTCAATCGTTTCGTTTCTTCTTTTAAATGCCACAGTTTTTTTTGTCTTCTGATCTTTATTTTTTTTTTTTGTTTGATTATTATTTTTTCTGATTCTATTGTTAATAATAAGGTGATGGGTGAATATAAATAGATATAGTTTGAGTTTTAATTTTTAAATGTTTTTTTTTTTTTTACTATGGTAATGATGGTGAGTATGAGCTGTTGTTTTAGTTCCAACTTGCAACTTCTAAGATACCTCTTTTACTTTATCAATAATAATGACTTTTTGTTTTTGTTTGATGCCACTTTATTTGTGTCCTTTGTGTGTAAATTTTTTAATGACGAAATAAATAAAAGAAATGAAGGTAAAAATAATAGAAATTGGTAAAAATTGTAGAATAATTATAAATTAAAAAAGAATAATAAAAATGAAAATATACAATAATAAAATTGCTAGAAAATATAAAGAAAACTTGTATTAGAAACTTTTGCTTTTTTTTAAATAAAAATTTTTTTATTACTTTTGGCGGGAAAATAGAGTAGAAAAAAATATAACATAACATTTAAATATAACATTTTTTTTTACAACTTATCGTTGTTTATGTAAATATTTTGACGGTAGAAAATTAACATATTATAGTTCTTTAAATACTGACTGTTAGAGATCTGAAATTATAAACTTCTTATTAAAAAATAACATTTAAGTTTTTCGTCTGCTTAAAATATCTGAGTGTTTATAGAATTATTGTATTTTCATGCATCAGGAATTCAAAATGATGTGGTAGATTTTAAAAAATCAATTCAGTTTTTAGAGTTTAGACAATCCTTATAGTCATAAATTTATTCTTTGCTATCTATTCTCTAATCTTCCAAAGTTTTTCAGTTATTTTCTTTAATTTATATTTTATATAAAATATAATTATATTTTATATAATTTCCTTGCCTTTGTCTGTGCTTCTCTTGTTTTTTGATACACATTTTTTGCTTCATATATGATATCATATTTTAATAAAAGATTCATATTCAAATATAATTGCGTTTCAGTCTTGTACAATAGCTACAGCCAAATAATCAACGGTTTAGAGAAACTAATGATTTTAGAAACTTATCTTAATCAAAATATGAATAGTTAATGACTTATTTGAAACCCTATGCTCCATAAAGGAGTTGATAGGAAAAAAAAAGAAATTATTATACTACTCCTAATTTATTATTTTATAGTTTTTATGTAGATAAAATTTCTCATATATCATTACTTTTAATTTCATGAATGGTTCCATTCTACGTCGGCGACCTTCGAGTTTTAGGAATTTAAAGTATTGTTCAATGTGGCCAATCAAATATATAGTTTTGATCTTTTAGTTTACCTTTTAAATTTGGTCTTTAAATTTTCTTTATATAATATTAAAATATTTTAATTTTTTCTACAGGTAAAATCTTACCGCTGCTGGCGATATTTTTAAAAATTCAATTTTATTATTATATTACTAATTTGATTAGATAATAATAACATTTATATTGATGATGAGACACTACATTTTACCTCACATATCTCTGGATATCTCTTTATCCAATTTTAAATTTATTTTATCACCTATGATTTTTAGTTTACTGGAAATTTTATATATCCTTTTATATTTGTCAAAAAAAAAAATGCTATTCACTGCTAAAAATTTTATTTGTTTTTGATCAAATTTAAAAAAAATATGGGTACTGGAGCTCCTACAGTACAAATTTTGTAAATTTCTTACCAAAATGTATTGAATATGTAACTTTTCTTCGGGTAAAAGTTTAACCGAATTTCCTTATATATTTATTTTTACTTTTCCTACTAGATACAATGTGATGAGGGAACAGAACAACCTTTACGGTCTTTTTTACTCTTATGGTGTAAATACGATAGGTATAATTGTATTAAATTATAAAAAATAATATTATTTATTTTATTTACATTATATTATTATCCAGCCAATTGTGTAGTTTTTAAGACACTGCGATCTTTCATTCGAAAAGTCTCCGCTTCACACCTCGGCTGGATCATAGATTAATTAAAAATATATAATTTTTTTTATTATATATAAATAATATAATATAATTAAATAAAAAATAACTATGTAATAATTATTAAAAATACTATATTATTTTTTTTTCCTCATTGCAAGTCGTCTACTTCAACACTTCAAAATTTTAATTGAAATTAATCAGAAAACATAATTGTGACATATGTAGGTACATAAAACATTATATTGATCCAACAAAGACATCAAACTTTACAATTATTAATATGAAAATAATTTTTTTTTTAAATAGGTGCCTTTAAAAAATCATTTAACTTAAACACTTTACTGTTATTTGACTGAACGTTTTCGAACGACCATATTACCATAATTATCAGGACAACAATCACCAATAATACCACCCCTTCTTTAAAATAAATTTTTTTTTTTAATTTTATATTGCAGATCCCTTGTCTATCTTAAATTTCAGACATTTTTTGTTCTTTTTTTTTTGGAACATCATATATCACTTTTAGTGACTTAAGTGACTCAAAAAAAAAAAACAAAAAAAAAAAATTGCGTCCTAAATAAAATAAAACAGGGAAATAAAAACAAAAACACCAAAAATAATATAAGATTTATACTTTTAATGAGTTATTTGAACCCAAAAAACTTTATATTTTATTTTTTGTCATTTTTCTTTTTTTTTTCTATTCCTTTCTCTAATTATAATACAAGTGTGTATGTATGTAATTTTATGTTACCCACTTCTCAATATTAAATAAAATATTTACTGGCAAATTTAAAAAAAAAAAAAATAAACTAACCTCACCTTTTTACATTAAAAATAGCTCACGGTATTCTTTGCGCTGTGTTTTTTTTTTTTAAAGGAATCATTGTTGTCCTTACAAAAAAAAAAAAAAATAACAGTAAAAGAATTAAAAACAGAAACAAATCAAACATAAAAAGACATTAAAAATGATTTATACGTTTTGCGATAAATTATATGAAAATTTTTCATTCTCTTCATAAAAAAAAAATAACGCAGACATAAAAATATAATTAAAAGAATGTATATATGTATGTATATAAATAAATACATAAGTAAATAAAATGTTAATCATCAAGAGAATTTAATTTGATATAAATGTATATATCCTTTATAATTTTCATTCATATAAAAATGTCATAAATATGTAAATCTATTTTATATGTCATACAAGATTATAATATAAATTTAAGAATAAATCTGATATTAAGGATATTTTTCGTGAATGAAAAGAAAAATATCAAAACCAAAAAAAATATAAAGAATCCTTTTTTTTTCATACTGTAAATAAAAAATGTGTGAATATATTAAAATTATTAATACTTAAATTTTAATGTATGATTAAAAATTAAAACAGACGAAATTTAAAATTATATTTTTTACTTCGTAATACTGAAATACATACAAGAAGGAAATTTTAATATAACTAATATATTTTGATAAGTCAGTGATATCTGATTTTATTTAAATTGATCCAGAAAACTCTCTTTATGTATATGCTTTTACTAATTTTAAGTTCAAATGATTAATTCGTTCATTTAGAACATCAAAGAAAATAATAAAAACATTTAACAGATCACCCAGGTACCGGCGGAACGGTTTAACGGAGCATAGCATATCATTATAACATTTAGGCTACACCTGCTTATACAGTTATGTATCACATCATATCAGCCAAAGATAATTAGAAGATTATAAAGAAATTATTTTTCAATAAGCCATACTTTCAATTGTGATTCACATAATTTATTGTGAATTACTTTTTGTATACTGATAGGAACACTCAAAAGGCAACAGAATTGAAGCTTTAGTGTTATTATAATTTTTTTTATTAACAAATGAAGCAATCAATAGGAATCGAAAGGGGGTTACTATTACAAGCCTGTATTTCTTTTCACTGTATTTTCATTAAATATTCTGGAAAAAGCGTACAGCCCTGCTTTTGAATGCAATTTTAAAATTTCTCCTAATTTAGAATGATACTACGGGCAAATGAAATACAGGCATATGACACACTTCCATCGAAAGGACGATATTTAGTCAGTAAATAATTTTCTCAAAATTTGATGATGATTAAAAATTTTGGTGACATATTGGTACAATATAATATTTTTTTTGATTTATACAAAGTGTCCAGCGAACAATAATCAATACAGCAGAAGATCAGTGTAATATGAAAGGAGATAAAAATAGATATAGAACTTCACTCTTATCTTAGTTTTAATTCGTTATAATATCTTTAATTGTTTGCCGACATCCGAAAGGAAAGAGGTCTTCAAATTTAGGTTTTAATATTGAATATTGTTTTTTATTAAAGACAAAAAAAACAAGCTACCCCTTTAATAAGTTCCTTGCTTTAAAAATCATTGTTTACTTAGAATTTTATATAACCAAATGTTTGTCAGTAATTTTTAGTTATGTACTTAAAATCTACAAAATATAATATTCATAAGTAATTATCACCTTTTTTCTTTTTTTTTGTTTTTTAATTAACAATCAATTTGATAGTAGCCGTCCTCCGAATAAATATTCCAAATTTTCCCAATTGTCATCGCTATTCAAAAAAATACAACAGACATTTGATCTCAAAAAATGAAATGAATATACATATTATAATAATAAATAAAAAACTAAATAAACTGGAGTCATTTCCTCTTTAACTTTAACTTATATAATATATAAGGACATTATAATCGATATCGTAATATTATCAGTCGCGCCACTGGGGGTCAAATAAGGTAGGATAATAAATCTTAAAAAACATAAATGTTTAAAATCTGAATTAATGTCACACAAGTCATACAGTACAATGTACTCGAACAATTTGAATCTTTATTTTAAATAGGTAATTAACTTTCAACGATAAATTAAACTTTTAAATTTTAAAAACTCTAAATTTTTGATTATCACATACATTTTGCTAGTCTCCGAAAAGTTCAAAACGTCAATATTAATTATTAAAACCACTAATCGCATTTTTATACGATTTCAATACTTTTCTTGTATTATGTATATATTTTTTTGCTTTTCTTTACATTTTTTTTGTTATTATTTTAAATTGAATTAGGAATTAAATAAAAACAACAACATTATTACAATTATTATAACTGGAAACAACAACAACAATAACAGCGGCTAAGAATAATCAATAAAACACTACATTTATTATTGCAATAAAATTATTATTTATAACTTTATAACTATAAAAAATTATTTTTTATATCGAATATAATATTTTTAAATGTTTGTGAATGTTTATAATATGAACGTACTACTAAAAACATGTCCCTCTTTTTTTTTTTTTAGAATTTCTTAAATTACACATATGTGAATTATTAGGTATGTGTTATAAGTTAAAATAAATAAAATAAAAATTTATGGTAAAAAAAAAAAGAGTAGCGGACATTTTATCAAAAGGCATTTTGCAAAAATATCTTTTATCAAAAGTTGTAAAGTTGTTTTACAAAACGATCACATTGCAAATTTCCCATTTAATCAAAGTGGTTGGTCATTAAAAAATAGCAGTTAAACATATTTGATGTTTATATTTCAGTCCAAAAATTTTAAAACTATGATCTTATGATCAATCTTTAATACTCACAGTAAAGTTTATTACCAAATATAATGTTACTAGTGGCCCTGTAGCTGGTGTGTAAGTCTATTTTATGGTGATATCTAAATTGCAATAAAAATTGCAAGAAAATTTCTTAATTCTAAACATACATTATGTATGTCACATTATGTTAACGTAAATTTTGTAATAGAAAAATCCTCTCCAAATATATGTAGTTATATTCAAAACTTAGCGGAATATCATAATACGTAGTGTTTGGCTAAAATCTACTAAATTATAATTATAGATATAACATACAATAATAACGTGCATAGTAACAATAATTTAAGTTCAAACTTATATTTCCGTATAACGGGAAAAAATTAGATCAAACTGTATATAACGTAATAAACGTAGAAGGAGTTCATCCAGAACAACAGTTACGTAGCAAATACGTTTTTCCCAAATCAGTTATAAAAAAAATTTTTTTTTTTTTGGAAAAAACGTAAATATCTATTTTTTTGCAAACAATTCTATATTCATATACATATTACGTAAAATATGACATTTTATTAAATGTATTCTTTTTGGTAAATATTGATTTTTGTTGAAATGTCCATTTGCAAAACGACTTTAGGGATAGGTATGTCTTTTCGCAAAAAAACACATTACATATTTCTCCTTTGCTAAAAAGATATTCTAATTTTTTTAATTTTTTGGCAAATAAAGTATATATTTATATATATATACATGATATATATATGTGCATGTACATATGTGATATTACTTTTTTTTTTGGCATACTGCAGCCAGGATAATATTTCAAGTTTCAATCAAATATCATAATTCACGTTTTTTTGACATTTTTAGAATAGTTTTCAATTTTTTTTTTTTTTGCTCCTCATCAATGACTCTAAAAATATAAAATAGAGATTTATTTGTTTAATAGTTGTGCAAATGCAATTTTGTGGGCTATAGTTTATATGATTGTTTTATTTATTAATTATTTAGTTTCTGGAATATAAAATTATATGAAACTTAATGAAATTTTTAAATGAATTGATTAAAAATAAAAATGCTTAGAACTTCTTATTAATTAAATATCGATTGTGTTCTTTACCAAGGTGTATCTTTTTAATGTATCATAAAGTTTAGAATTAAAAACTTCTAAACTGATTTTTTCAGAATAGCATTTGAACTTTTACTTGAATATTTTATACATTTCGATTTTATATAAAAAGTTTCTCTGGGTATGATTATCAAAAATAAACTAGGTAACCAACCATGTGCATCGATTAAAAAAGGCCTATTTAAATATTTTACTTATACTTTTACTTCATTGGTATGTGTTTTTAAATTTAAAGAGAAGGTCGAAGGGTTCGTGCAAAAGGTGGGCAGACCATATGCGTATCAGTTTTTATGAAGGATTATTCTTCGGATATATTTCGAAGTTCGTTATTTTAAAATATAGAAAAAAATGTTGTAAACTACGTCGTGCATGCTTTTTCGATTGGTGATATTTTAAACTTCCGGAAAGGACCGGAAATAGGTTTTTTAGACCGGAAATTCATCGAAATCAAGATTTTCAAATGGGAACGGGTCTTTTTTCAAAGCAAATTCGGATTCCACGTCAAAAATAGGAAACTTTTGTCTTAATCATTTTTTATTGTTTTTTTAATTGTAAAATTAATAAAAATAAAATAAAAATATTTTATATTTTTTCTTATATTCCTTATATATTTCAATTTGAAAATTAAATTACCTACTACATAAAATTAATTCTAGATAATTTAATCAATAAGCAACATATTTCGGCTAAAAGATCTGCCACAATGTCAGAACGTGATATAAAAGTTAAGATTTAATTAAAGATACTTGTTTTACAAAAAAATATTCCTGGGACAGATAATTTAATCACTTTTGTCCTTTACAAATCAAAACTATAGAAATTTTCTGTGTTTTTTTTTAAAACAATGACATGAATGTTGTCATAAAACTTTTAAAACATTTAAGTCATTGTGCAATATGTCTATCTTTTCTAAAACAAAATATATTATCAAAAACACTCTAATCTATACTTTCTTATCTAAATTTCTAAAAATTATTAGCCCGGCAAAGGTCTACTAATTTACATTAATCAAATTTACATTAATCAAATTGTTTTGTAATTCTCATGAAATATTTGTTTAGTTGTTTTGATTCGATTCAAATATTTAAAACTAGGAATCCTTTACATTAGTTCCTTGAAGAAGAGAAAGAAAACAAAAATCAAAAGAATAAATAAAATTGTTTTAATATTAAACTATCGTATATCTATGCATACTCAAAAGAAAAGTCTACAAAATTTTTTCAAAAAAAAGAAAACAATAATAAACATATAAAAAAGAAATAAAAACATAAAACACAAACTAAGAAAATAATAAATTTATATTACAAAAAAAAAATTCTACATTTTATTGAGAATTAAATGCAATTTATCATCAAAACTTCAAAAAATATAATAAAAATATAACCAAAAAAGTCATAATTTTCATCAAAATCGTATATCCTTCCCTATAATTTTCACATTTTTTTTTTTTTTTTATAAAATACGAGGGCAAATATAAATTCAATACTATTATATATTTAGGTCCTTTCTATAAGTACTGTCTACAATAAATAAAATAAATCAAAAAAAATGCCATTTAAAATGAAAATGAAAAACGAACTAAACTACGAAAAACTATTAAAGATGGAAAGTTACGTTTGATTTTATAATTTAGGTTGTTTCTTTTTTTTTTTATTGATTTCCAAGAATTTTTGATTTATTAGCATATGAATTGATTTGTTCAATTTTTATATTCGGTTTATTTCTTTATTAAAAAAAAATTAAAAGTTCTAAAATTTGAATTTATAAAAGTTGGCTGTACATTTCTAATAGACGGACATTAATTATTGCAATAAACACTATTTTTTTTTAAAAAAAAATAGGATTTAAAAGCTACCATAATCTTTCTTAGTATCTACAATTCTTTGCAAAATATATCGAAATAAAACCTTACTTTTTAACATACTTCACATTTTTTTTTTAGTTTAAGTCCTACATTTTACTATAAAGAAATAATGAATTCTAAAAGACTTAAAAGGCATAGGCCTAGCCTAGGCATTTAAATAAGCTGCTCTTAATTAAAATTTAGTAAGTATAGTATTAAAATGTTTGATAAATTTCTTATTTTTTTTTTAAGGAAATACAGTACAGATAATATGACTGTTATTTGTCCCTTAATTCTCCGAATAAATGTTGCGAAGACTAAAGAGAGATTTTTTCCTTCCTTGCAATTTTAGTTAAGTAATTAATGTTTCTTGTATGAAGTATACATTATAATTTGCTTTAATGTAGAATACAGCAGACTTAGAGTTAGAAAATTTTATTAATTAATAACTTATAATGTTATTTTTAAACTCTGCGACTTAAATAAGTGCCTTGAAAAACTTGTAGAAAATGTAACACATTATTTTTGAATCGCGCTACTTTTTGATTTTATCATTTATTAGGTACTTACAGAAAATTTTAAATGTGACGCATAAAAGTATAGAAAACCTTATTTAAAATCAAATGCTGACTCTTTAATTAAAAAGTTTTCCAATTTTATAGTTACATATTTTTTATTTTTCGAAAGAAATATGTTGAAAAATAGGTTCTAATCTACACAACAAAATAAAAATTCTGAATTTCTTTTTTGTTGGTGTCCTATAAAAATTAATATAATATAATTAATATAATTTTATTTAGAAATATTTTTTTTGTACGAGGGTTGGTGGAAAACTCGAAAGTCACCAAGAAGAACTGCACGTGGTCCCTCAGGGGTAGTGTTGGACTCTAACCAACCAAAACCACCCGCCTTTTAAAAACAAACTTTGGGATGGAACCTTAAATAAAAATGTACAGTTTGGTTTTGCGGATAAGAATATGGGAAAGATGATTAGGGAAATTAGTATTAGGAAATTTGGGACTATGGGGGATATGTAGGAAAATTTGGAGGGATATTTTGAAGAAAGATGTTAATGTTCCTCTTAAACTTAAGTAAATCGTACACATATGAATTACCAACTTTAGGGAGCATATGTGATGGTATATGGCTTCACAAACAGGAGAAACGTACGCATGAGAAACGAATTTATTCTCCATCTTGATAACACTACATGGTAAGGATGAGCTTCTCGTTGGAAAATTTTGAGTGGAGGTATTAACTGTTTTACTTCTTTGGAACATGTGTTAATCCCTACGAGATATCTATAAAACAAGGTCAGTGACGCAACTGTACGATGATATCTGAGTGAAGTGAGCATTGAAGTTACATTAGGGTCGTTGATAAAACGAATAGCTCTGTTTTGCATATTAACTAGCGCTGTTTGAAGGTTTGCAGCCAAGTGTGTACATTATACTCCATTTGCGTCCTAATGTATGTTTTATAGATATTGAGAAGATGAGATGCAGATTTGGTTTGAGAAGATAATGTAAGATTTTGTTTTAGGAACACGAATTTTTAACAAAATAAAAACAATTATTTTAAGATAATAATATTATATAATATGGCATTTATTATTTCCGCAATTGAACCAAAAATTGATTTCTTGTCAATAATAAATTATTTTAAAAAAAAGAACCACTAAAACCTTTTTTTAATTGTGTTTTTTATTACAAATAATAATCCTGAGACATGGTGGAAAATTCCTTGGTAAAACCGGCAAATCAAATATTATTCTTGAATATTAATCATTAAATCATCTATAAATTTTTATTTTATTTATTATAACTGGTAATATTTACAGTTTTTATTATTATTTATCACGAAATTTTTTACAAGAACCAAAAAGAAAAAAATTCTTTTTCCCTTTCCTAGATCCTTTAATAATTTCTAAAGTGTATTTCTAAAGACATTCATTAAAGACATTTTTTTTAAGTTTTCTGTAACAGTTAACGGTATGGTTTTGGAATGATACGGGGTGGGAAAATTATAAAAGAAATTAAAGATCATATGTAATTTTCACTATAAATCAATAATTATGAATAGTGGTCATTTAAAATACGTTCCATTCAATATGTGTATGAATATCCTTTTTTTTTTTTTTTGTATTCCTATTCTCAATTTTTTTCCCAATTTTTTCTTAAACAAAACAAAAATTCAGAATGGGAATCAATTTGAGTGTCTGATTTACTTTATTATTAACATTCAAGATTTGTATACTTGTATCAGTGCCAAACCTTATATCCAATTCCCGAGTTTTAAAACTTATATATAACACAAAAACAATAAAATTAACGGACAACTCAAAGGAATAAAATAATAAAAAAACTAAAAACTATAATATATAAAAATTTATTATTATATTGTAATAAAAATGGGGACGTTGAAAATCGACAGCAAAGAATTAAAAAAAAAAAACCAAAAAAGCAGAAAATGACAAAAAAAAAAACAAAAAAAAAAGACATAAAATTTCGCATGCATTTGGGCCATTTTCAATAAATCAAACAAAAAAAACAAAAAATTTTTTTTTTCTCTGTTGTTATCCTAAAAATAATTTTTAGGCAATAAATCAATCTTTAGATATACTATTATAGTATACTTATGTACATACGTAAATTTTTTTTTGTTTTGTTATAAATCGCGTGCGGACAGACAGCCAAAAAATATGATAGAATTTTTTTGTTTTGTTTTTTCTTTGTTTTTTTATTTAATTCGTTTTCGATTTTTACTTTTGACTTCTTTTTGATAGATGAATTATGATAATTTGATGTCTTATGGCATATATGTATATTATATACAGAAGTGTGTTATAAAAGTAAATTTTATATTATTGATTTTGCCTTAAGGCGAGGATTATTAGTACTAAAATAAAAATAATTATTAAAAACTTTTTCAATATATCGAGGGTAACAATGATTGATTTGTCGTGATCCATGATAGTTGGATCTACTGTACACAATTTGATGTTTTTAATTTAAAAGATAAAACGGGTTAACATCATAAATTTAATTTTTTTCCCTCAGTTTTTTTTTTTTTGTGTTGGTGTTGTCCACCACTTAAAATTAATTAATTAAAGACTGAATTGAATTATAAGTTTTTTTTTTTGCAAGGAGCTGATGAAGGATTAAAAATAAATTTTCTTCATAAATTATCTTGTCTCATAAAATAAAGTGAATTATTTTGTATAATTTAATTTTGAAGTATTTTCCTTAAGGATATTTGAATATTTTTAAAGTGAAGATTATTAGTGAAAACGAATAATGACGTTTAAAGACAAAAAGTCGATTGATGTATTTGTTTATTAATTATTTTAATATTTTATTAAAATTTATTGAGTTATTTTAGAGGTAATAAATCGATTGTAATTTTAATTTTATAAAAGTAAATCACAATTTATATTTTATTTTAAAATTAATATAAGAACTAAAGGAGGGATCCAATAATTCTTGTACAATTAAGAGTTACTCTTCTATCTACTATGCAAAATATTTCACCATACAATTTTATTGTATAGACGATTACAATATCATTTAACAGTCCACCACTTTTCCACCTTTCAGATTTCTTTAGTGTTCTGGAACACTTTAATATAAAAAATTGGTTTTAGAAACTATTATAGAATGATAAATATATCTGACTCATGGCATAGTAGTTATGTTGCCAGTATTTCAATCGGAGGATCTTAGTAATTTCGATTAACTCGTGTAGGAAGATACCCTTTATAAGTGCATATTGTAACCCACTGATGGTTTTAACTGTGTAGCAAACAATAATAATAATATTTAATACAAATAGTATTAATAACTGCTGCTATAGAGTGACAGTGAAGCTGTGTTCAATATTTCATGCAGGAAGGGGTTATATACTACTGCAGCTGGTAAATGTTGATAACTTTGTCACTGATATCAATAGTAATAACAATAAAGGCGGATTCATTGTTCCCACTCCCAAATTTAAAAGTTTCTACATCCTTGTAATGAATACTGCAGTCTCACTCTCAAATACATTGTAAAAAATTTTAAAATATTAAAATTCAATTAAAAAAATTAATAATTCTTTTTATATTTTTGAATTTTTTTACTAATATAAAAAACAATTTCAACTAAAATAAATCTAAATTTGTTGTAAATTTTTTTAGTCATATACAAATAACTATTTATCAAAAAACAAAAACCATAGGTACATTGAAAAATAAAAAATCAGAAAAGAAAATTTCATCATGTCCTTTTTATATTTTAATTGAAATGACATTTTTAGTTTGAAATTACTTTAAAAAAATTGTCTATGTATAAGTATGACATTTTTGTTTTAGTATTCACAATTTTTTTCTAGATTTTCAAACTAAGGAGTTGGACGATTTTTCAAACTAAGGACTAAGGTGTCTTGAATGCAGTGCTCTGTGACATTTAAAGTTTATAAAGTTAAACCAAGTAAAAAGACGCACAGTTTAATATTTGTTCTTTCCATAGCTGGCTCCATAAAGTTGTTAACCTTTATACCATAGGCTCAGATTTATTTCCATTATTTAAAAATTTATTTAAAAATAAGCGGTAGTTCTACTATATAGATAGACCATAATTAGACCGTATAAGCAATACAGAGTGAGTGATGATTTTAATTGATTGATGCTTGTACTAAACAATAAATATTTAGTGAGAATGTTTGAATGTTTAAAATAAAATTGTCGGTACGGTTTCTACAACGATTAATTTAAAAGGATTTTATATAAAAATTTTTAATAGTTGTTTCAACTCTCATAGTTTCAATTTGGAATAACTACATAATATTTTATTATTTTATAACATATAGTAATTCTATTTTTTTTTTTATTATTAACATTTTATATAAAATTCAAATTTAATAAATTGATTGTAATAAAATGCATTTCAAATAAAATTTAAAAAAAAAACAAATATTATTTACATTAGTTTTGCTGTCAATATAAATAAAAAACTATACAAAAAATAAAATAGAATATTAAAAAAAAAAAAAAAAACCCAACTAAAAATAAACATTAAAATTGACAAAAATAAAAGGACGAAAAAAAAAAAACAAAAAATATGAATAGAACATCATATATTGAATATTCATTCATTCAACATACAACCACACACACAATGCATCTAAAACAAAAAAAAAAACTTCCCATTATTATTATAAAAATCGTTTTGTAATGGTAATAAATTTTACGAATTTGACATTTTAACAAGTTTTATTTAATTTTTTGATTTTTCGATTTTGTTTTTTTTATTTTTTTTTTAGTTTTAAATTTGTGTTTTTGACGGTGTAAAAAAGTTTTTCTAATCTATACAATAAAAAAAAAAAAACATTGTAAATTAAATAAATATGACAAAAACTAGGACATTTTGTTATATAATTTTGTTTTCTAACATTTTGCATATAAATGTGTATGTATGTGTTTATTATTAATGTTTAGCCTAATTTTATTTAGTATTTAATTACAATTTTAAATCATAAAAATTGTAAATTTTAACTAAATCTTAATATCCAGATTTATTTTGTATAAAAATTTACTATATTATTTCTTCTTCTTTAAGGTCAGCAGAAAGTCCAATCGAACAGTTAGAGGTAAAAACAATATAGTCAAAATTCTGAGAAATATTTCCGTTCCGTTTCGTTCCGTAATTCCGTTAATCTGATTTTTTTGGTTTGAATATTTTAAGTTTATACACTTGATAAAATTTCAATCTGCTTTGAGGGGCCCCAGTGGATTAGTGGATAAGAGCTTATGAAATACATTGTAAACACGAAAATTATTTATTCATCCATCATTCCGTTTATGCGTCCTACCGTCTGTTTACAAAATTTTTACACCATTTAATATCGAACAATTTTATTTTAAGCATGGAGAGTCATTCCTCTCATTAACCTCTTGGCCAATCATAGTTGTGAAAGAACTTAGTTTGATCCATTAGTGAGGTGCAGTTCCTTAAATGTCTATATCTCAGATTCTGCTTTTAGATATAACCTTGAAATTTTGAAGGAAGAAAAAATTTTAGAATTATAATATGTTATATCAGATTGTTTTTTAGTACCTACCCTGTTTAATAGAGCTGGAGTTCCTCAAATGTGTATATCTCAGGTTCTGCTTTTAGATACAACCTTGAAAGTTTGAGAGAAGAAAGATTTTTAGAATAATTATCATATGTTATCTCACTTTGTGTTTTAGTACCTACCCTTAGTTTGATAGATATTAGGAACCAAAAATTTAAAATGTGTTACTTTTAAACACAGGTGCAAATTTTTTCTAAGCAAAACGCAAAAATTTACACTTAAACATTATATTTTTACATGTGTTAAAAGCTTTTCTTAATTATTATGTACAGTTTCCTTAAAATTGAAGAAAGTGTCTCTTGATTTTTCACATATATATAAACATTTAAGAAAACTTACAACTTTTTATAAAACCCCAAATTTTAAACTGTTTTTATTATATTTTAAAAAATGTACCACTTCAAAAACCTCCGGTTAATTTGTATGCGTCATAGTATTTTAATACTAATAAATTAAAATTTCCTTGTTGAATATAACATACAAATAGGCTTCCATTCTAGGAGGGGCTTCCATTTTTATATTCTGTTGTTTATCTGCTCGACAGTTTAAGTTCCATAATTTTTTTGTTTTGATTTGAAGATCAACTAAAACTTAATAGGGGTGCTCAAAGATATTTTCGAATTTAAAACTTATTTTTATTAATTGTTTAAAGCAAATAGTGTAAATTAATTGAAAATATAGTATAAAATATGTTAATTGTACTAAAGATCGCAGAAAGTCCTAAAATCTTACAACATTTTGTAGTAGGTTAGATGTTTAGGAAAAATAAATTTTTATAACTTATACTTGTGGTTGAGGCATTCTAAGCCATTGATAAACTTTGTATAGCAAAATGCAAAAGATTAAAGTTTGACGCAACACAAAAATCGTATTAAGTGAATAAGTTTTGAATATTATTTTTAAATTTAATTAAAAATTTAATAAATTAAACTGCCATAGTAAAGTCAAAAAAAAAATTCTTAATATTTTTTTTTTTTTGTAAAATCAAATTGTAAAAAAAAATTTTTTCCTCAATATAAAAAATTTTATGTTAATCCTTGACCTCGAAATTTTTGCAAAATTTAATATCTTTTCAATTAATTCTATATAAATTTACCTCTAAGAGAAAAAGAAAAATTGATTCACGTTTAGTCAACACTGAATATTTGAAATGAATATACACTGACAGAAATTAATTATAGGTAATAAATTCTTGAAAATTCAATAAAAAAAATGAAATTCTTGACATTGATTGTTATTTTTGTTTTTTCTTGTTTTCAGGGTTTAGTTTGATATATGATCCTTTGGCAAACACATCAAAAAAACAAACAAGGTAGAATGTAAACCAACGGTTTTTAAAAGCGCACATTTCCAAAACTCAATACAAATTGTTTAGAAGTGTGACTTACACAAAAATTTGAAAATTTCATGTAATAAGAAAAAAACGTGAAAATAGGACATTTTTGAGATTTTGAGGGGCCGTAAGTCCGGAATCCTATATAACTAAGAAAAGCTGTTAACACACGTAAAAATATATTATTGAAGCTTTAATTTTTATGTCTTGCCGAAGAAAAGTTTTTACAGGTGCCTAAGTTACAGGTGTCTAAAAATAGCAAAATTTCAATTTTTGAGGCGTAATAACTCTTAAAGAGGGGGCGTTACCAAAAAATTTTCTGAGGAAACTTATACTAATTCTAAAAGTTCTTTCTTGTCTCAAAATTTCAGGTTCCTATCTAAAGGGGTGCCGGAGTTATGAAAAAAGAAATTTCATGCAAAATGTGGTTTTCACATAACGGTAAATTTAAATCGTAAATTACAAAATATTACATAATTTTGATATTGTTTTATATAGATAATAAAATTTTTGATCTTCTGGCGGTTTTAGATTGCAAAACTATTACGCAAAGCCCGAGATATATACATCTGAAAATGGAGCTTTTTTACAATTTTGAAGAGCTGCAGCTTTGGAACCCTTTACAACTAAAATAAACCTTTCACACACGTAAAAATATATTATTGTAGCTTTCATTTTCATGCCTTGCCGAAGAAAAATTTTTACAGGTGCCTCAGTTACAGGTGTCTAAAAATAGCTAATTTTCAATTTTTGAGGCGTAATAACTCTTAAAGAGGGGGCGTTACCAAAAAATTTTCTGAGGAAACTTATACTAATTCTAAAAGTTCTTTCTTGTCTCAAAATTTCAGGTTCCTATCTAAAGGGGTGCCGGAGTTATGAAAAAAGAAATTTCATGCAAAATGTGGTTTTCACATAACGGTAAATTTAAATCGTAAATTACATAATATTACATAATTTTGATATTGTTTCATATAGATAATAAAATTTTCGATCTTCTGCCGGTTTTAGATTGCAAAACTATTACGCAGAGCCTGAGATATATACATCTGAAAATGAGGCTTTTTTACAATTTTGAAGAGCTGCAACTTTGGAACCCTTTACAATTAAAATAAACCTTTCACACACGTAAAAATATATTATTGTAGCTTTAATTTTTACATCTTGCAGAAGTAAAATGTGTGCAGGTTCCTAAGTTACAGGTGTTTAAAAATAGCAAATTTTCAATTTTTAAGCCCTAATAGCTCATAAACAGGGGGTGGTCCGAAAAAATTTTCTGAGGAAACTTATACTAATTCTAAAAGTTCTTTCTTGCCTCAAAATTTCAAGCTTGTATCTAGAAGCGTGCCGGAGTTATGAAAGTAGAAAAATCATGCAAAATTTGGTTTTCACATAACGGTAAATTTAAATACTAAATTTAAAAAAATTGTATAATTTTGATATTAATTTACAAAGATAAAAGAAATACCTGTCGAATGACGTTTTCAGATTGAAAAAATCTTAAGCAGAACATAAGATATATGCATTTAAAAATAGGGCTTTTTCAAAGTTTGAGGGGGTGTAGCTCCGTAATGGGGGGGGCTACATGAAAAAGTTGTTCCACAAAATTATTTTTTTTATAAGACCTACCTATGGTTAAAATTTTTTTTCTCTATCTTTAACGGTGTAGAAGTTTTGTAAACAGACGGACGGACGGACGGACGGACGGACAGAGTGAAACTAATAAGCACATTTTTTCAAAATTTTTTTGGAAATGTGCTAAAAAGAAACCCACCAATTCAATTCAATCAAATTTTGATTAATATTTCCCACATAAAACTATATATTTATAATATGGGTATGTAAAAATCTGAAATAAATTTCAATCACGAATCCTTGCACAAAAAAAAAAAAGAAATTTTTGTCTTATATACGAATTTTACAAATAAACAACAAAAGAAAAAAAAATCAATTTTAAATGATCTAAAACTGTCAAAAAAAAAAAAAAATTAACAAAGAAAATTTATTATCCGTAAAAATTTATATCACTCACTCATCACTCAAATGATTATACGATACTTTTGCAAAATGATTCATTCATTAGTAATTTCTTGATACAGTGATGATTAAAATTGTGAAAACACTTTTTTCCCATTTTTAATACAATTTGATGTTTATATTAAATGGCAAAAATTAATATGAAATTATGCACATTTTTAGAATGAAAAATTTTTCAAAAATCTTAGTTATAATTTAAAATAAATTTACAGGTAGTGGTTTTCCTTCGTTTCATTTCACTTAAATAAAAAGTGCTGGTTAGCTTTCCAAAGTTTTACTTCTCCTATTTCTCTTGGAATTATTAAACTTTTCATTGGGTATTTATAACTTTTTTTTTGGTAACTGTGGAACCTCTCCATGTATTTTGATAAGTATTTAATTCTAGAAGAATTGATCTGATGGTTACTTACAGCTTCTTGATCAAATCTTTCAATTTAAAAATAATTTTGTCTAAAAGAAGTCAACACAAGTGTATAAGAGTTTAAAATACACTGAGTTTTTTAAAAAAAAACTGCCATTCAAACATATTATTAGATAATTATAAAATCTATTGTTACTTATGGCGTTCACTGTAAACATATTCGCGAAAACTGAAATAGTCATAGGTATATCCTTACTTTGGTTTTATTTTTCTAAATTCATTTTCAAGGTTATTAATAAAATTTATACAAAAAGAATTTTTTTTTTTTTTTTTTGAGTTTTTTTGTTAAAAATTATATAGAACTAGAAAATATCCTGACACGATCATCATATTTTGAATTCAATAAAAACTAAAAATGAATCAATCAAAAATCAACATTGTCGATATTGCTGTCACTTTTAATGAATTTTTTTTTGTTTTTTTTTTTTTTTGATAAGTGAATAAGTTTAGTGAATGAATGAGTGATAATAAAATAAAACATCTGGTATTTTTTAGCACATGTTTATATTATGTTCATAATATAAGGAAATTGTAAAGTCCTTTTAAACTTAGGATTAGAATGGTAATTTTTCTTAATTTTCAAAGTCAATTAATAACTGACAAAACTATTTTTATTACAGTATAATGTTTTTTTTTTACCCTATCTTCTATCTCTTTCTTTTATCTTATGTGTTGGTTGTGGTTTTGAAGGTTAAAATGCAATAAAATAAAAAGGATATACATATAAAAGAACGGGATAGAATCAAAAAAGTAATTGTTGTGTTGTAACACGGATATCCTCTTGTTTTTGGTTGTTGTTGTTTTTATTGTTTTATAATTATTCTTCTTTATAGTATTATTTTTTTTTTTTTTAGTTTCAGATATATTAAAGGTAATTTTTCATTACTTTAAAAAATTTCAGAACAAAATTTGGCGTGATGTCAAAAGAGATGAAATTCATTTGATGCGTGGACAGATATTTATGGTGCAATATTTATTTTCGTTTGTGTCCTTTTGTGGATTTTATTTTATGCTTTTTTTTTTCTTTCGGAAGAATTTGGCAAAAAATTTTTTTTCTTTGGTTTCTTTTTTTGGTTATATTGTTAACTAAAAGGTAGAGAAGTTAATTTTTTGAAAATAAGGAAAATTTTCAAATTTGCACAATGATAGAAAAAAGAATAATTAGTCAAATTAATCTTGAATTTTAACAATATTTGACAATTTTGTTTTCACCTTTAATTTTGGTGATATTGTATTTAATTGTTGCCTAGTTTTGATTTTTAAGAAAATGAGTGAGTTAAAATTATTGTTAGATGTTCGATAGGCACCTATTGAGTTGTTATTTTGAAAATTTAGTCAAAAAGTTTGAAATGTTATTTAGTTTCACAAACCATTTAACCAACTTGAGCTCAAAGTTTTCATCTTAAAAATTATTGTTTTACTCACTTTTGCGAGTAAGATTTTCACTCAAAGATTATTTCCAATGCCCTTCCATTGGAAAGGCATAGTATTGTATTCTGTAATTACTTCAACTATTTTGGGGTAATCTACAAAACATTTTGGTAGAAATTAATTAAATCCATTAGAAAGTTTTAAGATTGTAATTATTAAGATTATTATAAAGATATCTTAGTCTGTTTATAAAACTTCCGTTAGACAATTTAAGTTAAAACAATGAAATTTTAACCATAGAAATGTTGTAAGTTGAAAGTTAAAAGGTTGAAAGTTGGAAGCTCCATAATGAGTTCGTTCTAAAAACAATTAGTATTGTAGAACAACTTTTTTATGTAGCTCTACTCCTTACGAAACTACTTCCGCACAAAGTTACAAAAAGCCTTTTTTTTAAATGTGTATATCTCAGATCCTGCTAAATATTTTTGAAATTGAACGCTTCGCTAAGCAAAAGTTTTTTATATAGGGTTTCGGACTTACAGCCCCTCAAAATTGCAAAATCAAAATGAAATCCTAAAAATATATATATCTTTTGGAAATGTGCGCTTTTAAAAACCGTTGGTTTACATTCTACCTTGTTTTAAATTTAATTTTAAACATCAGACACCTTTTAGATACACAATTCTTTTTGAAATTCTTTTAAAACCGTCAGTTTTCTCATATGTTTTTTCATTCATGTGTTATTTCTACACATTTTTTTTTTTTTTTACGAGGGACGGTGGAAAACATCAAAAGTCACCCAAAGGAACTGCGCGAGGTTCGTCTGAGTAGTGTTGGACTTTAACCAAGCAAAACCACCCCCTTTGAAACCAACCTATAGGATTGGTCCTTTAATACATAATAATATAATGTACAGCATTGGTTTTGGGGAAAAGGATGGGGGAAGGATTACTTGGGTGTTTGAATATAGGAAAATTGGGATTATGGAGGATGAAGGGAAAAATTTGGATAGTTATTTTGAAGAAAGATGTTAGTGTTCTTCTTGAATTTCGGTACATCGTACACAAATGAATTACCAACTTTTGGAAACACATGTGAGGGCATAAGGTTCCATAAACGCAACTTGCGCATGATAAACGAATTCCCGAATGCTGTATTACGCCATCTTGACAGTTCGACAGTGTAAGGGTGGGCATCTGTTGCACTCCTCGTTTCACGTTGGAAAACTTTGAGTGGAGGCATCAATTGTTTTATTTCTTTAGAACAGGTGTTCACCCCTACAAGGTATCTATAAAAGAGGGTCAATGATCCAACAGTACGGCGATGGAAAAGTGGAGTGAGCGTTAAGGTAACACTGGGGTCGCCAATAAGGCGAATAGCTCTGTTTTGCACTTTGTCGAGAAAATTCAGCGCTGTTTGGGGCGCTCCAGCCCAAATATGTGCATTATACTCCATTTTGGGCCTAATGTACATTTTATAGATGTTGAGAAGATCGGAAGGAGAGAAGTAAGCTTTACAGCGGTACAAGAAACCTAGACCTTTAGCAGCATCTTTAGCTATACCAAAAATATGATTTGACCAGGTCAATTTCTGATTTAACTCGATGCCCAGAATGTTTAAATCTGTTGAGTGCTGCAAAGCCTCACTCTGAAAAGTCAGGTTGTGTGTAGTAGTAGCTACTTTACGCGAGATTAAACAGCATTGCGTTTTTTTGGTGTTGAAATCAACTCTGTTGCTTTCACCCCATTTTTGGATTTTCGCTAAATCATTATTTAGCTCACTGATAGTGAAGTTTCTTGCTGTTCTATTAGTTTGGTGATTAATACCACAGCGGCTATGAAATTCATAGGAAGCTACAAGGGTGCTGTCATCTGCGAAACTATGGATTGGATTGGAGGTAATTGAAAGTAGGTCATTGATAAATATTAAGAAGAGAGTGGGGGACAAAACCGATCCCTGAGGGACACCAGCATTAATTATAAAATTGTCAGATGAATAACCATCGATAAGTACCCGAATCATGCGATTCGAAAGGAAATCTCCAATCCATTTTAGAAAGACCCTACCTAGTCCTAACGCTTTGCATTTTGCTAATAAAGCATCATGCCAGACTCGGTCGAACGCTTTAGAAATATCCAGAGCCACTACATCAGATTCACCAGAATGGTGAAGGCTGATATTCAACTTTTCGCAAAGGTAAGTCATAAATATATATTTTTATAATATTTTATTATGTTATTTTATATAAATTATAATTATGTCCGGTTTTTCTTTTGTGTTTTAATTGTTTAAACTCTTTGAGTGAATTTTATGAATTTTAAAAATGCTTGTAAAATAATAAATTTTTACTAAAAAATATTGTAATAGACATAAATATTTTAATATGGATAAGTATACATACTTTAAAATTAAAATACCAGAAAATTGTATACCTAAGTATACATTTCTTCATAGAAGTCCTAAATATATCCTGCACTTTTCTGAATTGAATAGTTAATTTATTTTACAATTTATTATTTGTTATATAAAATTTGGTAATCAATACAAGTTAATCTTAACTCATTACTTTTGCAGTTCTCTCTGTTCCTTTTCGCAGTTCTCCGCACTTATTAAATAATAATCAAAATAATGTAAATTTTAGTTTCCATATTCAATTTTTTATTAAATTCTAATTGGTTTTGTAATATATATTAAAAGTAAAAAATATGAGTTATAAAAAATACGTATATCTTAAATATAACTGGTATTTTCTTCAAAAGTGTTATACAAAGTAAAACATCAGGGATTCAACTGCTAATATTAGAAGACTTTTTAATCAAATCACTTTTTAGTTTGATGGGGTAATGAATTTATATTACTGTATATAAAGATTCATTACCCCATACTATACTTTTGTATATTTTTTCTTTGTAAATATTAAAATATCTCCTTGAGGAGCTTTTGTATCGATTTCATATATATTCTAGTCTAACATATCGCAGTTTGTCTTTACATTATCGAATTATTAAAGTTTAATTAAATTTTCGGTGATTATAAATTAAAACATTCATTTTATTTATAAATTATCATTAATAAACAATAAAAAAAAAAATTTTATAAATATCCTTCAAATTATATTCAATAATAAATTATTATTATTGTCATTTTCAATAAAATCTGTTTATATACTTAATTTTATTATTGAGTTAATTTTTTTTTTATGCTATATTCTTTCATTTCAGTTTTCTTTAATGATTATTTACTAATTTTATTTTTATCCTGTAAAGTCCTGTCATTCTCATAAACAAGAAATTAACAGAATTTTATTCAATAATAATTTTTGTATTATATTAAAGACTAATCACTAAAATTAATAAATATGGGGGCTACTATAATATATAATAATACATAGTACCTATCGTTTATTAGTCTTCTGACTGATTTTCATTTTAACTGTTATTGTATAGTAGTGTTAGTGAAATTTTATTTTTAACTTAAATTAATTTATTAACGACTTCTTCCTAATTCATATTTGGCGACTCAAAAACAATAAGGGGGAGAAAATTTAATTTATATATATATGTATATATTATATATGTACATTTTTTATATAATTAATTAATGGATCTCTTTCTTTGGAAAATTCTTTAGGCGACGTGAACGAATGAAATAAAAAAAATTGCTTTTGTTGCTATAAAAAGTTGATTTATTTAATAAAAATTTATTATTATTGCATTTTTATTGATTTATGAATGATATAAAGTTTTTTTTTTTTTTTTGTAATTTTTTTACTTTTATTTTCGTTTTTAAATTAAAAGATATAAATAAGGATAATTGGTTGTAGGGAAAAATATGATGGAATAATCAAAAATGAGGTGCCACTTTTATATGAAAATATTAAAATAATAAATTTTTACTTTTTTCAAAAAAAAAAATAAATAAAAAATTTAATAAAAATTTATTATCCTAAAAGGACACCATATTATTAAATTCTATAATGTGTACTGAATGAAAATAAATCATTGTCAGATATTTTAATTAAAGACATTTATTGTTAATTGTTCTTTTAAAATATGATCAAATTAAAATACTGAATTGAAATTTTTTTTAAATAAGTCAGTAGGTAAAACTAAAAGATGAAAAATTGTTGGATGAAGATTTGAAATAACTAAAGTTAGCTATTATCTAGAAATTATAGTTTTTAGATAACATTGATTAACTACATTCATAATGAATTGATTATAGTGAACCATATAATTATATTTCAACTGTAAAACTATAATTAAATCCTTATCGCGAAAAACCGAATCATTAGAATTTATGGTCGAAAAATTCTTTTCTAAGAATTTATGGTTGAGTCGCAATTTTGTATGAGATTTCATTGCTTCGATGTATAAATTGTATACGTTTTAGAATGTAAATAATAAAACAATAAACAAGAATATAATTTTTGTTCACACTTTGATTCAACATTTTTAAGAGCATAATATTGTACCATTTTTAGTAAAATAATTTTCGACACACGATAATATCTTGAAAAACATTTAAAGAAATTAATAAAAATATATCGAATCATGAAAATCTCAAATAGGGAAAACAGAAAACAGCCTTTTGAAAAAATTTCCCGAAAAAAAGACTATATTTTAAGAAAAAAAAAAATTTTATTTTTAAAAAAACAAAAAATCTAAATCAAAAATTATTGTCAAACAAAAATGTAATCTTATAAAGACGGTCAGTCACCTAGTTACATCACCTATATATTTTGTAGAAAGATTGGATTTAAGATTAGGATATTCCCTTTTTCCAGAATATTTATCTATATGTATTCTGTAAAAGGTGTATAACTCTGATTTTGAATTCAACTCTAAAATCCCTCCTAATTCAGAATTTCGTATATATACAATATATAGAATGTAAATATTCTAAAAAAACCGTATAATTCATATTTTGTAAAGTCCTTACTTAATTATCTTTTTACATACATATTTCAATAACATTGTATTTAATATAGTGGGGGCTGCCGCCCCCAAAAACCCGGTAAATAAATTATTGAAACGATGATTTTCAAACCAATTTTAAAATCCATCCTAACTCAAAATCTCATATATACATTATACATACATATTTATAAATATTCTGGAAAATATTCCGAGTTAGTACTCTGAAAAAAATAAGATTTTGATCAAATAAAATTTTAATTCACATTTTTATATGGAAAATTGACTTTTTTTTATCATTCTACCCAAAAACATTTTATCATAATTCAAAAACAAAAAGAACCAGAGTAACCAAAGAGGGTACCAATGAGTAACCAATGAAAGGTACCGTTATGTAAAATCGGACAATGTACTTAAAGTAGTGTATATCCAAAATTTTATCTCATTATTTTTTCGACAAGCGAAGAAATTGATCAGTAAATTTCACTAGTAAGTGATTAGTGAGAAATTTTACGTTAGCAAAAGGGTTTATGATTTCTAAGTGTTTTTTAAGCATTCCCACTTCTCTTAGGGAAAAGAAAATGAAAAAATATATCATAAATTATTTATCATGTTTTTGCATACCTTTTTCTCGAAACTATAATGCAAAATCTTAAAATAATTCTGAATCACGGTTATATTCGATTTATTAATTGCAGCTTATTTGAATTTTACTTTAATTAGTTTTAGTTTATATTTTATCCCGGTTTACTTTGTTTTAGTTTATATTTTATCTTTATGTTTTTCAATTAAAAACAAATATATAAATCGACACTGACGCATTAATATAAAAGCATATAAAACAAGAAACCGAATTCTAAATAATTATCATTTAAAATTAAAAGGACGTATGCACATTTATTGTAATTTATATTGCCCTTTAATGACGTTTTTTTTAAATTTATTTCATCTTTTAAAATAAATCTGAAAGTTTTTATTTTTCTTCTTATTGCAATAATTACAAATTTTTAAGAATTTCCAGTACCAATCATAATGTCGTTTTATATTTTTAAAAAATAGAGAAAATTCTTTGCTGTATACAACATAAGTTGTGAATCAAATACCTAGATTTTATTAAAAAAAAATAAAATACTCTGAGATTGAATAAATGTGCTGGAGAGAAGGATAGAAAGTGAATCAGTCTTTCATAGGGAGAATTTAAAATTTGTTTATTTTTTTTTTTTTTTGCTGCTGATTCTGCTGCATAATATAGCACACCCACAATGATATCTGATATGGCACAATTTCTTAGTTTTCTTTTGTAATTTTATTTTTGTTTTTATTTTGACTTTTCATTCTAGTATTGTTAGTATATACCGTTATATCCCACCTTCAATTCAGGTTAGTTCATTTTTGTTAGATGTTTGTTGAGTTATAATTAAATATCGAAAAATTGAAATCATAGTTCTAATTTTAAATTTTTTCGCTAAACATCATCTCCTTTTTTCATTATAGGGGCCTTTTATATGTTAATAGGCCTTTACTATTATTGTACTATTGGGGCAAGGAAAAATTCGGTTAAGAAATAAAACTTGATTAAAAGTTTGTAGCAATATATTATGATAAACTAATATATTAAGGTTCTGCTTAAACCTTAGCGAAGGCTTATAGTTTCAATAAGCTAAATTATAACATTAAAAATTTAAACTACATAGAAGAGGACAACTGAGCTTTCGTTGTTTCTCTTTGAAAAGTTTTCAATAGGAGCATTGAACTTTTTATTTTTCTGACATAAGAAACTACTAGATAACTGTACTTGTTTTGAACCTGAACCTATAATAAATAACTGTAAAACAAAGAAAGAGAATTTGCTAGGAAAGTGAAAGGAGCGTGAGGTGCTACTGAAATAATTTATTAAACGTATTCCTCTGTTTCTCACTTTATCGAAAAATTCCTATGTGTGCCTAAATAGTTTCTGTCTAACTATGTCGATTATACTACATCTTTGATTTTATTTACATTTTATAGATATTAAAAACATAAAAAAACTGTACATCGATACAAGAAACGCAAACATATAGTTGTATCTAAAGCTACATAAAAAATATACATACTTGACTTATTTTTGATCGAGCTTCATGTCAAAATGTTCAGTTTACCAGTTCTCTCCTTGAAATATTGAGGTATAGATTATGAATACAAAATAATAAATTTACGGGCTGGTTATTTTAACCATGCCTTTAGTTCCTTTAAATAAAGACAGATGTCTAAAATTTAGGCGAACTTAATAGATATCAAAAAAAAATTTAATCAATTAGATCAGGAAATTTTATAAGAAAATTAATTTAGATTTTAAAAGACCGAACATAAGAAAGGTTAAGATTGTTCTACGAGATAATGTTATCTTATGTGCAACAATTTGAATTAAGTAATAAAGTGTTTTTACATATCGTCAGTAGGTAAAACCGATTGTAATTGACTTACTCCTCCTGTTCTTTTATTTCAAATTATTTTTTATTTATTTTTACTTCCATTAATTTTGTTTCTTAAAAGTTTTTCTATACATTTTTCAAAGTCATTTCCACAAATATATTATACATACATCCATAAATTGCACAATTTTACAAGGACGTCGAAAAATGCATATTCATAACGTCATACCGTTATAATGTGAAAAGAAATAATATTAACAAAAAAATATAAAAAAAAAATAGCTAACTAAACTGTCATATGTATTTTGTATACGTTATAAACCAGTTATTTGCTTATTTTTCTATTTTGTTTTTATTTTCTCTGATTTTTTTTCCTATTTTCTGAGTTTTATACATAAAAAGAGAGAAATATGAATGAAAACCGTTATTTTTATATGAAATATTAAGGAAAAATAAACAAAAAATAAAAAATGGAACACAAATCAGGAAAAACAAAATGAAGAAAAACTACCGTTATATATGATATATATATTTGCTTTTATTTTCTATTTTTTGCATTTTTGTGTTAATTTTTAACAAAAATTTATTCGTTTTTCGCCTCAATGTATGCAATATATATATATATATTTTTTTTTTTAATGGATGTGCTTGAATATCATTGGAAAAGCAATTTTTTTTATTTTATATGCATATATGTATATTATATTGTGTTCTTCTTGCAGTAAAAACTGAACTGAACTGAAAATGCACATATCATGCACGAAGTTGTCACATAAATCATCTGTTTTGGAACGTTTTCTGTCGGTATTTATATTTATTTACTTTTCTACATAAAAAAATTAAATAAACAAAATAAAAAGGAAAATAAAAAGATGTAAAAAAAAAAGGATTAAAATAAGAAAGACAAAAAAAAAAAAGGAGAAAAAGATCAAAAATAGCGGAGAACTTTCAAAGTTACAGGATTTATTCTATTTTTTTTTTCTGTAAATTTTTTTTTTTTATTTAAGAATTTCAATTCAAGCTGGTGCTACTGCTGCAACTTTCAAATCTATTATTCTTCTGTCTCTTTCTATTATGATTATTATTATAAATTTGTATTTTGAAAAAAATCTGAAAAAGAAAAGGAGGTTTTCCCATTACTTTGTACGGATTTATGATTTTTTATTTTGACTTCTTTCTAAAGTTTCTCAGAAATTCTAGAAAAAAGAAATACATATATATATTTATATATAAATGTATACATAATGTAAAAAAATATGGTGGTTCAGTTTCGGTATATAAAAAAGAAGAATATGATTTTTGCTTCTATTATTTTTTATTGTTTTGGTACTAATATTTCTTTTTTTTTTTGAAAGAAATATAAATTTTGTTTAGCTTGGAGTTTGCTATTTTTTGATGTGATATAAAATATATAAAACAAAAAAGAAAAACATAAAACTAAAATTATAAAATATAAATTATGAAATAAAGTAAATGTAATAAAACAAAAAAAAAAAATAAAATAAACAGAAAATTGAAGATTTATAGAGAATTTGTTCATTGGTTTAGAGAAAATTGTGAATTTCTATTATGTCAAAAGTAATGGGGTAATAAGAACAAATATATTATGGGGAAGAACGAAAGAAAGAATTTTTAGTTTTTATAAAAAAAGAAAATAACTTGTAGAAAATAATTATGGCAAAAACAAATATATTTTTTAATATATATTATAAAATACTGTACATTTATTCTTCTTGAAAGTTAACAATTCTCTGAAGACGTTTAAAAAAAATCTTACTAAGAATTATAATGACATTTATAGAATACGACAATTTTCGAAGAATTCATATTCATATTTAGCTTATAAGAGCTCAAAATTTAACAAAAACGTTAATATGTTATTTTAAATAATTCATCAACATATGAAAAGGAGTTCACATCATATATGTATATATGTGTCAACTCGTCAGCCCGGTAAAGAATCCATTCTTAAAATATTCAGATTCAGTTATATAATAACAATAGTTTGGTATGATGTTTTTAAGGGTCCTGGTTATGTTACATCATACTATCTTCAATGTTCAGATTAGAATATTTTGTTTCTAACACATTATTCCCTTACAGCCCCACTCCTCATAATTCAAAGCTTTCGCATTTTTACCCTTATTTCGAGCCACTAATCAATATATTGCATTAGCGCAGTTAGGAGTTTCATCACTTTATACTGGCTAAAGAGTTAGGTGGATTTAATCAGTAAGAATCTGACACTACCAATATAGGATATTATTGGTCTCTGTAAAAGATTTCGACCACTACCTTTGGAAAAAAGAATCATATAAATATAAATGCATAAATATAAATATGAATATGAAATGGAATTATTAACAAAAATTACATCAGAGATTTTAATTACCCTATTTTATCCATATTACTACATTTATGAATTAAACCAGAAGAATAACGAAATTAACGAAACCATATCTGTCATTTTAATTTAATGCTATTTCTATTTTAAGCTTATTAATGATCCTAACATAGCAGTTGTCATTAACAAATAATTCACTTCTAGTTCAAATTGATTGGCTTCTTTAAAATTGTCTAAAAAATTCAAATAAATGTCAACTGTGTTGAAAGTGTTGACAATAATTAAAAATTACATAAAAACAAACAAAAAATCAAATAAAACAAAAACAAAAAACAATTTATATCCTTATATTTGAATTAAATATCTATAACTACAATATTAGCATCATTCTTTACTTTCATAATTCCCTAAGCGACCATTAACCAAAGACCAAAAGGAAAAATTTACAAAAAAAAAAAAAAAACAAAAATTGAATCATTTGTTGTATATTTTAAAAGGATGAAACCTAAATTATGCATTTTTTTTCTTTTGCACAGCCTTTTCACTTATATTATAAATAAATAAACACAATGAATGATAAATGTGACACAACAATATAATAATGATGACAATACTTTTTTTTCTCCTCTTTTTTTCTATCTATCTTTTTCTCTTTCTTTTTTTTTTGGTTGTTATCCCTTCTGACTTTACTTTAAATATTCTAAATTTTTGCATTTTCCACCCAAAAAAAAAAAAAGTTAAATATTTAATCCCCAACTTCTTATTTATTTTTTTAAACAATAACTTTTTCCAATAATGATGCAAGAGCAATAAGAGTAACATATATAGTAGTCATATCGTGGCATCATCATTCATGCATTCATTTATTCATCTTTTTAAAAATTGTTGACTGCAATTTTGCTTACTGTTCAAAATAATTTTATAAAATACGTGCAAAGTGATTTTAGGACAACTTATACAACACCACTAGCAACGAATGCAACAAAAAAATAATAAAAAAAAAAAACTAAATGGGGTTAATAAAATATTAATGGACAGAAACGTTGGGTAATAACCTTATAATAACCAACACCCTAAGTAGCTTCAATTTTTGATGCAATATTTATTTTTGTTTTATTTTGTTTTTCCTTGCTTTGAAAACCATGACCATAATTTAGAATGACAATAAAAATAAATAAAAATGAAAAACATTGTCAGAATGATAAATAAATATTATGGACATTTATGAACCAACCCATCTTTTACATCACATCAGATCATAGTCGTATATAGTTAACAATAATAACCAGTTGAAAAGGTCCTTCAATATTAGAAAATATTTTATGGTAAACGAATCATTATTATTAGAACCAGTGCCATTTATTTCTACATACATCAATGATGTATTGCAGATAGCTGATACCCATCAGAATTTTGAATATTTGATGATGCAATTTTCAAGTTATTTTTTCATCAAAAACAACAAAATAATAAAAAAAGAAATATGATACTAAACATTACCATGCATATTCATCTCAATTTAAATTTGAATAAAAATACTAGAGTAAAGAATTTTAGGATTGCAACAAGAACAACAAAAAAAAATCTATTATGGGGTATTTATTTTTTTTATGCATTGTTTTGCACAAAAAATAATTTTTTATGAGTTGAATGCATCACCCGCTGAGTGATTATTGTTATACCTTGCTATTGTTTTTGTTATTTTTTTTTGTTTTATTTAAAATTGGCTGTACTATGTCGTTAGTTACTTGAATTCAAATGCATTTTTTTTTCCTCTTATCATTTTTGATTTCTATTCTAAAAAATATTTTCTTTTTTATTTTGTATCCTGTGCAAGCCGGAATGTCAATGCAACACAAAAAAAAACAAGTAAAATAAAACAACAAGGACAACAAATCTAACCAAAGACAATTTACACAACGCGGTCATAAAAAGGTGGTAAAATACAATAAATCAGTCATTTACAACAGAATAAAAAAAAATTAGTAACAACAAAATGCAACAAAGGCAAAAAAAATAAAATAAAAAATTTAAAACTTTTAAAAACAACGACTAACTTAAAAGGATAACACATATACATTATTTATTATGCAATCCCTGGACTGGATTGGATCACAATATACAATTTTAGAAAATTGTTTATGTGAGGTGAAAAGTGGGGTGTGGTGATTTTTGTGATTTTTTTATTTTGCGTTTTCGAAATGCGTTAATTTATGCTGCATTGAAGCAGATAACGTTGTTTTGAGAAAAAAAATCATTGCTTTTTTTTTTTTGTTTCGAATTAATGTTGTTATTGTTGTTATAATGCACTATTGCACAAGGATATAATAATTTTACCATGTTAGAAAAAAAAAAAATTTTATGTTTGATGAATAACTGGGTTTTTCAAGGATATTTTTTACTTTTAGGGTTTTTTTGTTTTGTTTTTCAAATTGTATTAGAAATGTATGTATATGTGGGTGCAGATGATCTGAGGTAGTTTATTTTCAAGAGGAATTTCAAAAACATTTTAATAAAAATATTTTTGAGCTAATAAAAAAAAAATATAATAATAACAAAATAAGAAAATGTAACAAAAATAAATTTCAATTGATTTTATGCAGGAATAAAAAATAAAATGAATATGCAAGGATATTGAATTGTTTTTGTGAATGATTTGAATGAATGGATTGCAATTCATTGCAAAAAAAAAAAAAAAAATGAAAATATTAGCTTTTGTTGTTAGTGTTTTGGTTCGTTTTTAGTTTTCTTTATTTTTTTGTTGCCATTAGTGACAAAATTGTAACGAATGTATTCTACGTACGAATTATGATGCAACAGACATAGTATATGTTTTTTTTTTTTTTTGTTTGTAAAGTTTTATTTGGTTTAATGTTGGTTTTTTTCTGTTATCCTGTAATGTCCTGTATTAGGATTTATGTACATTTTGTATGTAGGTGATTCAATATAAAAATAAATTTATGTTGAAGTTGTTGTAAAAAAACCAATTTTTTTTTTTAATTTAAATATAGTAATAAAAAAAAGTTGTAATAATGTAAATCACTAATAAAGACATGAATACAAAAAGTTGTAAAAATACAGAGCTTGAATGTTGCAAGTGAAAAAAAAAAATTAAAATCATTGCAATTGCTGACAGGATTTCAACTCTAAAACGGATTTCCGTTAATGTGTTTAATTGTGATAGTGTAATAGTGATAGTCACAGTAGCAAAAAAAAAAAAGGAAATATATGCATGTGTCTGTGTACAATGAAAGATAGTTTTCAATTTTTTTTTTTTAGATTTGTATCAGTTGTATATTGTTGCGTTTTTTATATGATGCAACACATAATTTCATTGTTAGTGAATGCATTAAAATTAAAATTTTATGTTTTTTTTTTTTTTTTTGAATTAAATTTTTATTTTTTTTGAATTTTGTTTGGATTCGTGTTGCATTTTATGTTAGTTGTTTTATGATTTATTGGCGAAATTTTTTTTTTGTTGCTAGGATATTAACAAAACAACTAACCAACAAACAAAAAAATGTTGGTAAGATATGGATACTTAAACCTGTACTAATTTGTTTTTTTTTTTGGTTTTAATGGGAGATTTGCGGAATTTTTTCTGCTATAGGGTTAGAGATTAGTTTAACAGTTTTTTTATTTTTTTTTTTTTGGGATTTTAGAGGAGTTATAAATATATGATAGTAATCATAATAAAAAGTATAATTTATTGCAGATCTATTAGTCTGATAGTTTAATTTAGGCTTTTGTTATTTGTAAATGGTTAATAATGCATTTTAAATGTTCAAAAATTTTTAGGAGTCATTTTATTGATCAATAAATTTTAGTCAATTTTAAAACATGACTTTAATACAACATAATAATATAATATGTAATTTTTGGTTGATTATTACATTAATGATTTTTATATAGCATTTTCTCTTATTTACTACTAACCTCAAAAATAAACATTTACTAACGGCAATGCAATAAAAGATATAGCAATGCAAGGTATAGATATTTTTGATGAACTAAGAATTTTTGTAATATAAATGCATTTGCCTTATATTAATATTTCCTTATTTTCCAATCCATTATATGACTGGTTTATGTTGTTCAGTTTATTAAAGGACTCATCCTAAGGTTTCATTTTAAGAACTAAAATTTAGGATGGGTTTTAGTTTTTTAGGAACTTCGTTCAGTTTTGGTAGCCTTTCGGGATGGTTTTTGGGAATCTCGTTGAATGGTTCTAAGTGACATTTGATGTTTTTCAATCTATTGAAAGGAAATTGTAAGAGCTTAAATAAAAAATTTAAAAGTAAGTGCTTATGTAAGTGGTCTCCTCCTCTACCTTCTGTTTTACATTTTAAAAAGTTTGATTCATGTATAAACTATGCAGTTTTTTAAAAGTTTCCTTGCAATTTATAAAACTATAACTTGTTGTGGCTGTAGTCACTATTTTGCTAATGAATTTCGAATTTGATCAGTCTTAAATCTATAACGTAAAACTGTATTAAGTATATTGTATTGTTATTGAAGGTTGTAATGTTTGAAATAATTTCTGTCACATGAATGCCATCTTTTAAAATTTTATTTTTAAAAATTTATTTCCATATTTTACGAAATTATTTTTAATTTATTGTTTCTTTTTTTTATTTTCTTTATCTGTGTTTTCCTAGTGGTAATAGTAACTAATTATCCATAACAATTTCTTAACAAAAATTGTATACTTTGTAATTTTGTGTCTTTTTCTCCTTCATTTTCAACAGAAAATTATGATTAAAAACTTACTAAAACCACAAAATATTGGTTTTTAGAACTATGAAGGTAAAATATACCTTAATCTACTAGAATATATAATAGAGTATAAAGTAAACAAAAAAAGAAAAAATATTTAAAAATCCCCTTGTTATTTTATAGTTTTTCTTCTTTTTTTTTTTTTCAATGCAATTTCCATTGCATTCTCATAAATCAAATTTTATTTCAATTCTTTTGTCTCTTTCTATTTAGTTTTTTATATTTGGTGAAATTTGTCACTGTCATAGACGATTTCAGTCACTTTTTCACTGTCGTTATTGCGTTTTCATCGGTTTTGTCCTCTCAAATTTCAATGTTTTTTTTTTTTCTCCTTGTTGATGTTGCATTTCTTGTTTTACTTTTATTGTTAGAATTGCACATGCAAAAAATCAATTCTTTAGGCTGAAAAAGAGTTAAAAAAAAGTTTTCAGGGATTTTTAGGCTGCAATATTTTAGTTATAGTGTAGACTTACAGGGGAACTCATATAAATGGTGACGCAAATCGCAAAAAAAAACATATAGGATTACAGAAGTAATGGTGCAATATATTTGATGTGATTTGTGTTATGATGTAATTTTTATTTTGTTTGTTACTTTTTTTTTTTTATTAATTCTTTAAATCACCATTTTGATTTTTTAGCACATTTCCAAAAAAATTTTGAAAAAATGTGCTTATTAGTTTCACTCTGTCCGTCCGTCCGTCCGTCCGTCCGTCCGTCCGTCCGTCTGTTTACAAAACTTCTACACCGTTAAAGATAGAGAAAAAAAATTTTAACCATAGGTAGGTCTTATAAAAAAAATAATTTTGTGGAACAACTTTTTCATGTAGCCCCCCCCATTACGGAGCTACACCCCCTCAAACTTTGAAAAAGCCCTATTTTTAAATGCATATATCTTATGTTCTGCTTAAGATTTTTTCAATCTGAAAACGTCATTCGACAGGTATTTCTTTTATCTTTGTAAATTAATATCAAAATTATACAATTTTTTTAAATTTAGTATTTAAATTTACCGTTATGTGAAAACCAAATTTTGCATGATTTTTCTACTTTCATAACTCCGGCACGCTTCTAGATACAAGCTTGAAATTTTGAGGCAAGAAAGAACTTTTAGAATTAGTATAAGTTTCCTCAGAAAATTTTTTCGGACCACCCCCTATTTATGAGCTATTAGGGCTTAAAAATTGAAAATTTGCTATTTTTAAACACCTGTAACTTAGGAACCTGCACACATTTTACTTTTGCAAGATGTAAAAATTAAAGCTACAATAATATATTTTTACGTGTGTTAAAGGTTTATTTTAGTTGTAGAGGGTTCCAAAGTTGCAGCTCTTCAAAATTATAAAAAAGCCCCATTTTCAGATGTATATATCTCGGGCTCTGCGTAATAGTTTTGCAATCTAAAACTGGCAGAAGATCGAAAATTTTATTATCTATATGAAACAATATCAAAATTATGTAATATTATGTAATTTACGATTTAAATTTACCGTTATGTGAAAACCACATTTTGCATGAAATTTCTTTTTTCATAACTCCGGCACCCCTTTAGATAGGAACCTGAAATTTTGAGACAAGAAAGAACTTTTAGAATTAGTATAAGTTTCCTCAGAAAATTTTTTGGTAACGCCCCCTCTTTAAGAGTTATTACGCCTCAAAAATTGAAAATTTGCTATTTTTAGACACCTGTAACTTAGGCACCTGTAAAAATTTTTCTTCGGCAAGACATGAAAATTAAAGCTACAATAATATATTTTTACGTGCGTGAAAGGTTTATTTTAGTTGTAAAGGGTTCCAAAGCTGCAGCTCTTCAAAATTGTAAAAAAGCTTTATTTTCAGATGTATATATCTCGGGCTTTGCGTAATAGTTTTGCAATCTAAAACCGGTAGAAGATCGAAAATTTTATTATCTATATAAAACAATATCAAAATTATGTAATATTTTGTAATTTACGATTTAAATTTACCGTTATGTGAAAACCACATTTTGCATGAAATTTCTTTTTTCATAACTCCGGCACCCCTTTAGATAGGAACCTGAAATTTTGAGACAAGAAAGAACTTTTAGAATTAGTATAAGTTTCCTCAGAAAATTTTTTGGTAACGCCCCCTCTTTAAGAGTTATTACGCCTCAAAAATTGAAAATTTGCTATTTTTAGACACCTGTAACTTAGGCACCTGTAAAAACTTTTCTTCGGCAAGACATAAAAATTAAAGCTTCAATAATATATTTTTACGTGTGTTAACAGCTTTTCTTAGTTATATAGGATTCCGGACTTACGGACCCTCAAAATTTCAAAAATGTCCTATTTTCACATTTTTTCTTATTACATGAAATTTTCAAATTTTTGTGTAAGTCACACTTCTAAACAATTTGTATTGAGTTTTGGAAATGTGCGCTTTTAAAAACCGTTGGTTTACATTCTACCTTGTTTTTTTTTTATTTCAATTTTTAAATCGAAATATTTTACGTTTGTTCATTTGCACCATGATAGTGACAATAATAAAAAAGAAATTTCTCAATTTCAATTAAAAAAAATGAAAAAACAAGAAACTAAAGCTAACTGACTGAAAAATTGTAAAATATTTTTATGATTATTTATTTACTTGCAGTTTTACTAAAAAAATATGTAAAAAAAAATGTTAGCAAAAGAAAAAAATTAACTATAAATTAAAGTTAAAAAAAAATTCAAATATGAATAACTGATAATAAAGAAGAAGCCGTTGAGGCTGGCTAATCTAAACTTTAAATTTCATATCTTTGTCAGAAACAATTAGAGAAGAATTTGACTTTACTCGTACGAGTATTTCTGGTAGTAACCCCGACATTTTCTTTGAAAAATTATTGAAATATCAACCCGACTTGATATTTAAAATCATTCTAATTCTTTCATAAATTATATAAGCTTCAAACCAAATACTGACGACATCAATATATTGTTGATTATACTGACGCAATTCGAGAATACCAATCAAAATCCTTTGAAACTGTAAAAACTATGAAATGAGATTCTTCATTGTGATATTGTTCAAAGCTCCCGATAATTTGAATACTAGTTATATTAGTACTATTAGTAGTATCTATTGAATATGCTTTAATAAGCATTGCATTTAAAAATGAATTCTAATTATTTTAATTCATTTTTAATCGATGCCATTTCAACATTTGATCATTACTGAAACCAAGTTTCGAACATTTATTGCAGTTTTTTTGTTTACGTCTAATTACTCATTCAGTAAATTTTAAAATTTAACTTTACTTATAAATTTCGAAAATTTTCACTGTACTCTAAATTTCCTTCTTAACTGGTATTAATATTAATTTCATTTGAATCAATCTTACTTTTAAGATTAGATCGAAATAAAATTAGATCGCTACAATAAATAGAATAGGGGCATGGTGCCCTAGTGGGTAAGAGCGTATAAAAAGTGCTGTAAACACCGAGGGAATGTGGGTTCGAATCCCACACACGTCGTAAGGGTTATTCTCCCTTACGATATTTACAGCCACACCTGAATAGGAAAGGCTGTGTAATTTCCTGTCCACATTTATGTGGCAGAGAAATGCATTAAAATAAAAAAATTGAAATAGATTTAAATAGGTTCATATAGTTGCAAAGAGCCTTTTAAACTTTTATTGTATATGCTATTATTTGATCATATTCTTCTCAAGCGTATGCTTCTATTTAATCGTATTCCCAAAACGTCTTTCATTATACATTTCCATCCATTGCTTATTGCACTTATTGCACCCATTAACTTTGCATAAAATTTTTTATTAATAAAATTTTACCTTATAGTTTTGAAAAATTGATTTTTTTTTTTTTTCGTGCAAAAAACATATCCCCCCCTTTGACTAAGTTAGTTAATTTTTTATTGAATGTCATCGGATTTAATTTCGAACGTATCATTGTAATTCGTTGTGTTATCGCTAATGTTGTTATTGTCATCATTATGGTAGTTGTAGTCGTCATTGTCGTCGTCATCGTTGTAGTTTTAAACATAATTTTTTTTTTTATTTTACATTGATACGATGCTGTGTTAACTGTCATTTTCATTCGTAATTTTTTTTTTTTAATAATTTTTTTTTGGCTTTCATTTTTCTGTTTTGTTTTTTCTTAATTTTTTAATGGTTAAAACTTGTTAGTTCAGTTAGAAATGCATGCGGTCGCAGTCCATCATAGAGGATTAATGTTAGCAACCATCACTGATATAAAAATTTAATGTTTATTTTATTTTTGGTGTTGTTTTTATTGTTAAATTGCTGCATCAAATAAATGTACAAAAAAAAAAACAAAAAAAAGACAAAAAAGAAAATAAATTAAAAAAGTTGCACTTTTGTTGCACTCAATTATGATATATGATCTTTGGATTGAAGTTGAATTGTGAATATTTTAAGGAAAGCTACAAAAGATGGTTAATCAAAAAATTATATACATATACATATTATAATATATATATATTTTTTTAATGGTGTTTTTATTGTAATTGATATGAAAGATTTTCAGAGAAGTTGCATTTATTTAAAATTTCTTATGTGTAGTTTAGAATTGCAAGTGAATGATGCTTTTGGAATTATTGTATTGAAATGAAAAATTGCAAAAATTAATTTAATCTGATGATGAAATATTTCAATTTTTTCTTTAATTTTTCTTTTTCTTATTTTTGTTTTTTTTTGTCATCAAAAGACAGATTAAATAATCATTGTTAATCATTGTTAATGGTATAAAGAGAATATTTAAGAGGAATATTTAATTTAAAAATGATATTGATGAAATTTAATATAGGCGTTTAAAAAAAAAATGTCGTTTTTTATTAACTATATGTAAAATTGAACTAATAGTTGTAGACAGAATGCAATAAATGTATCTTAAGATTGGAAGATATGCTTCTAAAGTTAAATTAACTGATTTAGTAATATTAAAAACCCTCGAACTGAAAGTTAGTTGTTTGTTTTTCAGAACTTTGACAATTGCTAATGGTCATGAGTTGAAACTAATGAAATGTCAATCTAAAGAGAAAAGAAGGTGAAAAGATGAAATGTCAATCTAAAGAGAAAAATGAATCTATTATTTAAACATGTACAAAAATTGTTTTAATGTAGAAGTAAAAATGATTAAATTTATAATATTATAAGGTAATGTCTATTCCTTTTCATGTTTCAAAAAATATGATATTATCTAAAATGTAAAATTGCTGTAAAAAGAAAACGGTAAAAGTATTAAGTCTTGAATTTCAGACTTTACTTACTTAATTTGAATAATTCAATTATAATAATGAAAGGAGGGGCGCATTTTATATATTTTCATTATAATGTTGGTTATATGGTGGAAACTATTTAAAAATATTGTAAAATGTTGTGTTTCAAAATGGTTTGAAACACATCATTTTTGAAAAATTCACTATATCTGTTATGATTTTTCCATTGCAAGTTCCATCACAAGTTGAAAGCTAGCATATTGTTTTACCTGTAATTTACTTATTCCTTAATTAAGTTATTTTATAAGTATGTAACATTATAAGTACGTACAATTCTTAACTCTTTTCCATTTTATATTATTCAAAATGTAAAACAAAATACTCTGTTTAAAAGCGACCAAACAAATCAAGCGAGTATCAAATGATTGTGTGTACAGACGTCTATCAAAACTTTTTTACAACATTATTATATAAGATATCCAATAAAAACATATTATGCCATAAAAACTAAAATAGGAGAATCGCTATAATTAAAATCATTCAGAAATTTTTCATATCAATTAGCAAGTTTAGAAAATTTTCTAATGTTTTCTTTTATGAAGAAACAAAACAAAGAAAAACAGCAATTAATGGTATGATGCCCATTTAAAATAATTTTACATCGTACCGTTTCTTTGCTAAAACTTTTTGTCTTGTGACACCTGCTTAGTGGCACCAAGCATCAAATGATAAAAAATAAATAAAACATTAAAATAAAAAAATTGTTTTATACTCATATTTCATGATTTACTAAAATGCAATTTAATTTAAAAAAAAAATAAAAACAAAAAACAAAGAAGAAATAAATTTCAACTCCCCCTGAAGTAAATTATTTAGGATATTTTTCCTTTTATTTATTTTTCTTAAAATAGCACAATAAAAAAAAAAAGAGCAAAAAGCAAAAACAATTACGAATTGAAAAACAGAACCAAAAAAAAAAAAAAAAATTGAACAATAGTTCGAGAGAATAAAATACGTAGAATCAGCTCTCATTGCATCCTTTATGCAATTTGCAATCAATCTTAATGTCCTGGCAGCGATGGCATGTCTTACTTTCATAAAAATTTTAAAAATTATTGCAAAATTTTTATAATAACTTTTGTAAGTACGAATGTGTATGAAAAGAAATAACGCCGGTTTATTTTATTTGTTTTTTTTTTTTTTGGAAAACTTTGTAATAAAAATAATGTGGCAGAATTTTATTTCTTATATATTTTGTGGCTTTATTTTTCTTTTGCAATTTTTATTCTTTTTTTTATAAATAGTAATTTTTCGTGGGCATAAATATAAATTTTATAAAAAAAAAAATTTTTTTCTTTATATTTATATTTCGCTGCTTTTAGTTTCTATAGTTTTTTTTTTATGAATGAGAATGTTCTTGAAAGAAAGAAAATGCATTTTAGCTATATTAACTATATCTTTTTTCAAACATTGTTTCTCTCCATCTTTTTCTATTTATAATAGTTGATAAAATTTATTTTGAATCATATAATAAATATAAAAGAAAGAATATTTGAGGAAAAATTTATGAAAGAAAAAGAAAAATTTATTTTAATGGGTTTCATTTCGCGTAAACATAAATTACACTTATTTTTTGGGGGTTTTTTTTGATCGTCTCAAAATAGACAAAAAACCTAAGAACAAAAAAACATAAAGGAAAAAGGAAAAGGATCCACCATCCAATAAAAGAAAATTAATGTAAAGATCCTTTAAATATATATAATATGTAATAGTTTATATAAAAATACATAGCGTTTCAAAACAAAAATTAGGTTGGAATTATTAAAACAATTAGGTTGGAATTATACACTAGTAGTAGTAATAATAGAATTTCAAAATAAAAAAAAATGTATAAAATTTTAAGACTTTGAATTTGAGCGATTAATTATTTTAATTAATCGCGTTATTAGGATCTATTGATAAGAAACTTGAAATTTCAATAAAATAAGTATTAAACAGTAAAGTAATATTGATTAACGTCCAAATTTTCAACTAAATCTCAAGTAAATTTCAACTAAATAGTGATTCAAGATAAGGATAATTAAGATGAAAGCAAAAAAAAAATCTAAATAATATAATTGAAATTTCTCTTCTTTGTAAATGTCCTTATTGTACTGGATACTGTTTACTTGTTAAGATTAAAAGCATCGAGCTGAATGAGTTTGTTCCTACAAAGTCCTCCCCAGCATACTATAACATACCACGATTTTGAATGAAATAAGGAAAATAATGAATTAAATTTTATTTTTGAATTCTTTAACACTTTGGAATAAAACTGAGTTTTACGTAAAAAAGCTATCAGCCGTTAGCTGTTAGCTGTTAAAAATGTATGAATACTTATATAATAAATTGTATGTAATATATATTATAATATACAATTTTTCGAGTATATATTACATTAAAATTGACCTAATTATTAGATTATATCTTTATACACAATCATCCTATATCTTATGGATTTAATTATATTTTTAATTATATTTTTACATACATATTTCAACAATAAAACTTTTAAAATTGTAAATTTCCACCCCCAAACTCTCCCTAAAGAAAAAGGCAAAATAAATATATGAGAAATAAAGTATGAAAATGTATTTTTTATTAAAATTGTTGTTTAAATTTGGCATTTGTGTCCTATGGTGGGACTATTTTGTGAACGCATACCAAATTTGTTATATAACTTTGAAAAGGGTGTCAATAGAGCTTTCTAACAATAATCATAATAATAAATAACACATAATAATAAGTAAATAATATAATAAATAAATAAAATAAGTAACAGTAATAATAAATATAGGGTATCTTCGTAAATTTCACATACATATATAATCTTTTTCTTCAAAGGCTGAATTTTTCTTTTTTTTTTTAACGAAATTTCCACTTTTCATTGCAATATGGCAGAAATGGTATAATACAGATTAAGGTGGAAACATGATGTACATTAAAGATTATGAGTATTATGCTCTACAATATTATAGAAATATGGTTCTTGTATACTATCATAGAGCAAAAATATAACTGTTTAAGTAAAATACTACAAAATGTTAGGAAATTTGTGTAATACATGTTTCGGCGGTATCAGTCCTAATGGCATTATTCGGATACTTGAAGATGTAAGGTACCGTTACGTGATGACCTCATCATAATAGCTTGTCACACCTTTACGGAAGTTTATCGCTTTTCCTTATTTTTGTGTACACATTTACGACAAAAAATCTTTCTATTAAATTACTAAGTTGTTTACATGTAAAGAACATCATAATAAGCTATAGAAAATTTACTTTGCCAACACTGACTATGATAGTAGAAGTTTTTTAATCAAACTTTCCTAAATGAAAATCTTTCTTAATTCGAAGTAAATTTCAGTTCTCTTGAAATGAATTAGTTAATAATTTTTTTTTTTCTAGGACGCCAATCTATATAATAGGCCGCCAGATTTTGACACGTGAGTTTTAAAAATGCAAGATTTTAAAAAATGAGATATTAAAGCAGGAGATTTTAATTCACAAGACTCCGATACGTTCTCAAATTTTGATTCACCTCGTCAATTCGACATATAAAATTTCCACTGTATATGTAATCTAAAGTTTCATTGCTTGCATTTAAAAAATGTTTTTAAATTTTGTTTAATTAAAAAGAATTTTTTTTTTTTTTTAGTTAATGATAATATCTAAATTAAAAACAATATTTTCGTTTGCTTTTGACAAATTAATTAATTGAAAAAAATTTTTTTTTTGTTTCTTTTTACTTAGCAAATTAATTAATAGGTACTTATCTAAAACAAGTTAATGACAATGAAAATATTAACGCAATAATGCTAAAATAAATAAAAAAAATTAAAATCTCTAGTTTATCTTTAGATATGTACTTACTTTTTCAAATAGATATCTTTTGATATTTTATAAATATTTACATAATATACAAAATGAAGTTCTGAACAAAAATTGTTTTTTGATTAAAAAAATGGTTATCAGTTGGTTTAAGTCTTTTTTTTTTTTCGTTTTACCTATAAATATGTACTCAAAAGTTATTTAAATATTTACAATTTTAATTAATTGTAAAAATTTCAAAAATGATTCGAAAAATTTAATTAATTAAAAATTATATATTTTTTACTTTAATTTTTAATTATCTGAAATTAATTTTCAAGATAATTAATTTAATTAATTATTAAACTAATATTGTACAAAAAAAAAACTCTCATATTAATTGTTTAAACAGTAATTTTAAGATTATATACAAGAAAAAAAAAAGGTTTTTAAGATAATTTAAGATAATATTTAAATTTCAACAATTTTTTTTTCTAGATTTAGTAAGTCGACTTAAACATTTTGTGATATTGTACCTAGCTATATTTTATAAGCTTATGATTTTTCAAAGTAATTCAAAAGAGTTATTTTAAATATTATTAAATAATCGTTAATATGCTTGTATAGGTATATAATTTATTTTGAATGATCTTTTTAAATTAAATTCTTAAAATGTTATGAAACGAGAAAGAATGTAGACTACGTCAATACTAGGATACCCTCAGTTTTCATAAAATTTAATCATATTTTAGAAAATTTAAGATATCTATTATAGCTTAATTAAGTTGCAAGATGTGACAGTTACCTAGAATCTGTTGCGCAAAAACAGCGAAAACTTCACAGAAATTATAGTTATAAAACTTGATTATGTTGATCATGATTAAGTCAGATATGTATAGCTTTATGAAGTAAATAAAGATATAAATTATTGTGCTTATATAAAAAAAAAAGAAGTGGTTGTATGACAGCTATTGGAATCTACTGCTCTAGACTAATTTTAGAAAAGTTGTTGTCATAAACATGACTTCTTTTCTCAAAATTTCAGACACCAGCTTTCAATATTAATCCTGAGTTATTTGCATATAAAAAACACGAAGTCATGTGACAGCTATGTGAACGCGTCTGTCGAAATTTCTCAATTTAAATACCGAAACTAACAAACTAACATTTTACAAAGATAAATGGTAAAAATTTTAGAATTTAGCTTCTTTTATTTTGCGATCTATTGTGCGGACGGACAGACATTTATGGTTAAATCGGTTCAGAATTTGATTCTAAGTAAGTATATAATATGTACTTTGTCATATCTAGTTCCTCATCTTTAAGAGGTCAGAAATATAATGGCAAATTTAGTATACCCTTAGAACTACATTCATACGGTCTTAAAAATCTTTTTAGCCTTAAAAATATTAAAAATGAATATAGATTTTACTCACTATAGATTGTTTTACATGTTTTCAATCAATCTGGAATTGTAATCAAACTGGAATTTTAATAAGAAAAAAAAAAATATGTATAAAAATCAAATTTTAATATTCTACAATCATTTTCAAATAAAATCACAAATTATTTAAAAATAACTACATACTATTTTATTATCTAGTTAAAAAGTTATCGAATCGCTAATATAACGACTACTTTTAAAGCTAATGACCTGAAAGAACAATCAAGAATAAAATTAAATTCCTATTAAAAAAAAGAAAAAAAGAAAAAAAAAATAGAAATTTAAGCTACTAAATTTACAACTTGTTGTAATAAAATAAAAGAAATTTTAAATTATATGCATATCAACAGGTGTTTATAACATATTATTATATTCATATATTCAAAGTATATAGTGTCCTAATATATGCGTATATGTGTATACATTTTGATGACTAAACTGTAAATAGACTTTTACTTCTCTGATAATAACAATAAAAATAAAATAATAAAATCAAACAATAAAACATCTTCCAAAAAGTTATTTTTATTATGTTTATGGCTATATAAAATTGTATATATCATGTGTGTGTGTTGCGATGTGTGTGTGTGTGTGTATGAAAAACATACGATTATCCTTATAACTTTCTCCTCTTCTCATATTATTATTGACTTTTTTTATTTTTTTCTTTGTTTTATTTAACCGTTTTATGTTTATGTTTACTGTTATTTTTATGGTTTTTTTACGTAGTCATAATCAACGCTATAAAAAAAATAACATTATTTTAATTTCGTTTTTTTTTTTCCAAAGAATCGCACTATTTGAATTTTTGTCTGAGTATGTACATATTTAGCTATAAAAATTTTCTAGGAACATTTTAATAAAAACAAAAATCAAAATTGAAAAGTGTTTCAATTAATTGATATTAATTGTATAATATTAAAGGGAATAATGCAAAGGTAAACGTTTTTCTATAGTTCCTAGAAGTATGCAATATTATATAAAACTAAAAATTTTATAATTATAGGGGCTTCGGTAGCCTAGTGGGTAGGCGTGTGGCGTATTAACCGAAGGAGTGTGGGTTCGATCCCTGCAGAGGTCGTAAGTGCTTTTTTTCTTTACATACCCTCCTTACGACCAAATATAATGTAAATATATAGTATAATTATAATATAAACAAAATAAATAATATTTGTATATAATTTAATAGTAGTATTCGACCTATAATGGGTTTTGTAGCCGATAGTTTTGTAATATTGCAATATCCTATGTGATTTGTAATATTAATATAAATGAAATAAATGAATAAATTTAAAATAATAATTCCTAAGCTCCCTTATCCCCTTAATCTTACGCCTTTTAAATTCAAAATTGTTAAGGGGTCTCAGTGATAGACGGTTAGGCATATATGGCGTACCTAATAACAAATTTTTACATTATTTAAAATAGAACAATAAAATTTTAACCATGGATTGGTCGCTTAAAAAATTAATGTTGTTATATTGTTACTTATGTACAACATTGTTTTATGTAGGCCTAACCATTACAGAGCTACAGCCACCCAAAGTTTGAGAAAGCCTTATTTTCGAATTTTATATATCTCAGATACAGCTTAAAACTTTTCGAATATAAAAACGCAAATCAACAGAGCTTTTTTATCTTTATCATTCAATATCAAAATTATACAATTTTTATTACATTTAAAATTTAAATTTACCTTTATCTGAAAATAAATTTTTCAAGATTTTGCGTCTTTTATATTTGCGAAACACTTTCAGATAGAATATTGAAATTTTGAGAAAAAAAAGATCAACATTCTCTATTTAAAAGTTATAAGGGGTCAAAATTGGAAATTTTCTATTTTTAGACAACTGTATAACTTAGTCACCTGCACAAATTTTGACGTTAATATAACAAAATTAAACTTTAATATTATCTTTTTACATGACATGGATAACCACTATTTGGTTTCCTCAAAATTAAAAAAAAAATGTATATTGATTTTTCACTAAAATTTTATTTTACATAATTAGAAAACATTTTTACATTTTAGAAAATATTACAAATTTTAATGCGAGTCACAATTCTTCTTGGAAAAGGAGCTTTCCTTAAAAACTTTTGGTTTAACATTCTGCTTTGTTTTATATTACTCCAAAAAAATGTTTATATACTCATTATTTTTACAGTTAATAGTTAGTGCACATATTTTTACTAGTTTCTCTTACTATTTTTAATTTTTATTGACAGAAAAATATTATTAAATTAGGCATTTTTTAAGTTTTACCTCTTTCTGCAGAAGCGCGTCTGTAAATTTTTTACACTTATAATCTTCAATTAAAATGTTAATCTGCTTTTCCTGAAATATTTTATTATAGTCATTTTTGTATACTTATTAAGTTATTAAGTGTTTTTTAGTTCATAATTTCAATTTAAATAAATTTGAACGCAAAGAGAGGGACCTTAACAACACTTTAGTTTTTTACGTTTAGCCATTTCAAAAATGTTTCTCCATTTATGACACTTACTGTATTTTCTTGTCTTATAAATAATTTGAATACAAATTACATTGTGAAATGAAAAGTTGTTTTTTTTTTTATAGAATTCTCAAAAAAAAAAACACACACAGTTTTAATTTTATAATCAAAACAATAATAATGTACATTATTTTAAGGATCTGGTCTAAAATTATCTTGCGCGATAGTAGAAAAACTATACTTTGATATTTTTATAATTAATAATACATATATTCTTATAATAAGGACATGCAGGAAATTTATAATAATGAATTTAAGATCAAAAATATAACGGGCACTTTAACATCTAAATGAGTAAACACAAAACCTATAATAATCTATATTAATAATCACACAGGATAATTAAAAGGATATCATACTGTGTCATAAATAGATATATTTTGCTTTTGCTAGTTTGTTGTAAAAAAACAATTATTTTCTAAAATTATTGTATTTTTTTTTGTAAACATTTTTATTGCATTCTAAGTATAATGATAGATAATTTGTGATCTTTAGTTTTTAGTTCTTAATGTAATAAATTTTTTATTTTTGAAAGGAAGACTTACGATCCTTCTTTTGTTCAACCCATAAAAACAACAAAAAAAAAAAACAAATATACTAAAGTGCGTAAACTGTCCTTTTTTTTAATTATACAAAATGATAATATCTGTGACGTAAGGAAATCATTTTTTACGACATAAAAAATTGCCCTTGAAATTTCTGATGATTGATTTATAATGATTATAAGGACACCCAGTATTACGTAACAAAAATAATTTTGTAGAAGGGTCGCCTTTAAGAATAAATTAAAATTAAAATATAATAATTTCAAAAAAATAAAAAAAAAAGGATATGTTATTGTAAGATAATTTTTTTTTTTTTTTTCGGTTTTCTTAAAATAATTTTAAAAGGTCAGAACCAAAGAGTCATAAATCCTTCATGTTTTTCAAAATTTTTTTAAATTTAATTTAAAGTAGAAAATCTTGAATAATGAGTCATAAAAATTTTGAAAAGAATTTTATGACAAAAATAATTATTACAACAATTATTTCCAAAGGATAACAAAAAAAAAAATTTGAATTAAAAAGAAATATAAATGAGATCCTTGTGAAACTATTCCTGGTGTTTACCAAAAACAAAAAATTAAAAAGCAAAACTGACTTTTAAAACCCATTAAATGATAATATATGTATATACGATCAATTTTTATGTTTTCTTTATTTTATTTTATTTAAAAAGTTATTTAAGTTTTAGAGATTTATAATTTTATATATATTTTTCGACTTTAACAGTTTATTGTTGTGAGCTGGACTGAATTCATCCATATTTTTTTGTTCAACATTAAATTTCGAATATTAATTTGTGTGAATATTATTTTAACTATTTCAAATCTGGTCTTTTGCAGATTTTTTATCAATTCCTTAATTTTCAATCTGTTCCTTAGTTGAAGTTATATTTTAAGCCTATTAAATTTAGCTTATCAGTAAGATCTGCTAGCTAAGGTACGCAAAATTATCTAATATTTGGACTATGATCACATCTCAACTCTATAAATTAATCAAACGAATCAGTTAATGAAAAATCTTGTGAAAAATTAGCACAATTGTAATTATTGCACTTGTAAATCGCAAAAATAAAGTAATATAGCATTATACTTTGATGAAATAAATTATAAACTTTCAAAAATAAACATTTTTAAAATATTTTTTAAAAAAACTCGTCAGAAACCAAAATTAAATATTTTTTATAGATTTTTTATTTTATTTATCTTTCTTAAAAGTTCTTAAAAAAAAAAAATCTTATTTTTCTTTCTTAAATTTTATTTCGAACATCCTGCTGTGATTGAAGTATTCAAAATCTCGCGATTCTTATGTTTTTATATGCTTTTAAAGACAAAAAAAAAAAAAAAGCAACAACAATACAATAACAATAACTAAGAAAAAATGATAAAATAAATTTTAGCGATGATTTATTTAGCATATAAGAAATTTAAAATTGGATAAAAATGCCAAAAGAGAGCCATGAAATAAACCAAAAAAAGAGGCACCAATACAATACAATATACAGTCATATTCACTGTGTAACATTTTTTGTTGAATGTGTTGTACATTTTAGAGTTTTTTTTTTTTTTTTATGTAAATCTACATCAAATCACTTAAAAAAAAAATTCCTCACACGCAGTCAGTCAATGTATAAAAACCGCTATATAAATTATTATTGTCATAAAAATGCATTAAAGTTCAAAGGACATGACCAAGAAGATCTCAAACAAAGAAAAAATAAAATAAAAATCCAACCAAATGAGATAATTTTTATAGCAGTTAAAAATGATGATAGTGTTGATAAAACATATAATACGATATTCATTTTTGAAATTGTTAAATAATATAATAATAAAAATTTATTTTATTTATTTTAAAATTATTGATTTTATATCGTTTTAAATTTAATAGGAACTCAAATTCAAATTTTTCTTTTTTTTTTTTAAAAAGAATGCGATTACATATTCAATTTAAAAAAAATTTTTAGATTCATCCTTTTGGTAGTGTTTTCTTGACTGCCTGCTTCTTATCTGAGAATATATATTTTAGTATATACAGTATCTGACAAAAAAATAAGAACAAAAATATTTGTCACAAATTAATTAATAGAGAAAAAATTTATGCCTTCAGAAAAGTAGTTTTTGACCAGAAATTTATACCAAAAGAAAGTAGTTTTTGACAGGCGGTAACTTAGAGTTTACCTAAGTAAACTCCTAAGAGTAATACCTAAGAGTAATTTAGAGTTTAGAAATTTGTTCATATGAAAAGTTACAAGTACAAAAACCAGTCCAGTAATAAACTTTTAACCGAACGTCTATTGAACTACAGTGTTGCTGTTTGGAAATTTTCTTTTGTATCAAATCAAAATGTTGTTCCCAGTAAACAGAATTTTAGAATTTTAGTTTCTCTACTAATTCTTATGAAGTATTCGCTGAAAATTTAAGAAAATATTCCTATATTATTTTTTAAAACGTAAATGATATACTAGTTGTACCAGCGATGATGTTTTAAGTAGTGTTCTGATATTTCATTAAATCATATGCAACAAAATATTAAATTTTAAATAATGTTGAACAAAGTACCTATTTTATAAGAATAATCGTGCCAGACTATAAATAAATTAGGTACATTTTTGCCCTGAAAAAAAAAAAATTTAATAAATTTAAGTAATATATTTTGGTCGATACTGTAATTTAAACAATAATAATCAGATTTCTTGTATCTTTTTCTTCGTATTTTTACTTTTTCTTTTTTATTGTTGTCTTTGTCATAAATTGACAATTTACGATCCTTAAATGGGCTCATCACCAAACTATAGACAGTCACATATTTATGAGATTATGCGATTTTCATATGAAATTTGTTAACAGAAAAAAAAGAAAAAATTTGGTTTTTCGGAGTTCATAAATCTCAAATTATCGACTTTTTAATGTAATATATTTTTTTCTTTTTTGTCTTTTCTTGTGAATTATGATCTAAAGGACTTCATTCGATTTATTTGAACAGTTATTTAATGCTCAAGGAAAGAGAAAATAAGAAATTTTTTAAAGTTCTATTGTGTTCTTTTTTTTAAATTCTTAAGAAAAAATTGTATCTTTAGGTCGCCCGAATTAATTTTCTAAAATTTTCGATGCTAGTGAAGAAAAAGGGTCCTGAAGAAGAAAGAAAGAAGCCAGTAATTCAACTTTTTATAAAAAACACCTATGTCTTTATAAGAAGAAGCTCTTTTTAATTGAGAAAAGACTATATATTTACATTATGCTTGCTTGCAAAAATATTCGCACTGCGATCATTTTATTTTCTCCATATTTATCTAAGTCATATAATCAAGATTAGGTAAGCTTAGCCTTTTCAGACTTTCCAGAAAGTTTTCTAGATAGATTAATACTATAGACTTACCTTTATGATAAATGTAATTTGGATTGGCTGAACACATCAAGGCTGCTCCAATAACAATTTAGTAAATTATCAGTGAAAAGAGTTCTATTGGAATCTAGATCCTTCAACTTAAGGTAAGCTTAAAGAAATCTTTAAAAAAAATTTTTTAAACTAAATTCTAAAAAATGTTTGAAAACTTATATTGGAATCTAGATCCTTCAACTTAAGGTAAGCTTAAAGAAATCTTTAAAAAAAATTTTGTAAACAAAATTCTTAAAAATGTTTTAGCGAAAATATTTACAAATATTCAAAAAAAAAAAAAAAAAATAACAGAATAATTATAACATAATTTTATAAAAGAATCAGACAAAACGATACAAAAATTACATAAATTAAAATTTTTGCACAACAAAAACAAAATACACAGAAAACCAATAAATTTATAATCAGGATTCAGTATATAAAAAAAATGGATAAAACTAAAATACAAATGGAAACGAAAATTAAATTAAATATAAATATGATAAATGAAAAAGGACGAAATACATTTGTTAAGAAATTAAAGAAAACAAAACACATTAAAGAATTGAGACAATACAAGGATACGATTAGAAATGAATCCTTTCACTACAATTACAATAACAATACACATATTGATTGTTTGTACCCATTAAAAGGACGAAACCAAAAAGATTTACAATTATAAAATAAAAATAATTTTAATTCACAAAAAAAAAAACAACAAAAAAAAAAAAATCGACAATCTCGTAAATCAAATTTCAATTAAAATAAAATAATAAAAAGATACAAAAACTACGATTATAAGAAAAAATTTCCTCGTTCTCCACTTTTCTATCAACAAAAATTAAAAAATTTCTTTTTAGTGGTCGGTTACGGATCCAAATATTAAATCGTTTTTGTTTTTTTTTTTTAATTTATATTTAACAGAATTCGGTATATCCTTTTTTTTCAAAAATAGAAAATATTTTTGGAATGAGTTTGTCCTAGTCTTTTTTTTTTTTGTCCTTAGAAAACCTTTTTAATAGTATCTGTTTTTTTTTTTTTTTTTAACTGGGTTTCATTAGGACATTCTTTAAATAATCCTGTAAAAGAATTAAAAATTTTTTCTTTACTGTATGTTATTTTGCATTAAAATATTTTTCATAAATTTTCAAGTGAATCTGTATTTTATTGTATTTGTGGTTTCAAAAAAAAAAAAAAATCTATATTCTATTCTCTTTAGTATTTTCTCTTCTACTCTTTCTTGTCATCTTTTAATTTCTCCGTTACATCCATATACTAAATTACCACTTTCTACGTACCATGCATGATATTATTTTATGTTATATCTTTTCTATCTTTTTCTTAGATTCGTTTTTTTTTTAGTTTTTATTACGAAAATTTTCATATTCTTTGGTATTGCCTTGCCTGAAAATATGCTGTCATTGAATCAATTCCTATCTTACTATTCTCCTTTCCGTCCTTAGTATCTTGTTGTACCTTGCAACTTTCAATATATCCAAATAATTTTGAATTTTAATTTTGAATTATGATAAAAGAAAAACCCAATCCGGACAGAAAAAAAAAACTATAGAGAATATTGAAAAAAATCGACCTTCCTATCCATATGAGGTAACCTGTGAAGAGAAATACAAATTTATCGTTTGAATTGTCTTTGTTTGTAGATACTGGATTTTCTAATGTACAAAAATTTTAAAACATTTAAAATATTTATTTATGATTTTCAATTTGAAATAAAAGTTAAAGAGGAGTTTTTTTATTTCTTTTTTTTTCATTGTTGTAAGGAAATTTCCCATTCCTTTGTGTCAATAAGCAACGTATTGTAAGGATAACATAGAAAATTGAATTTTGATTTGTTTATTTTAAATTTATTTTTAGGTTTTTTTTTTTAATTTTTTTTTTTGTTGGAAAAGAATAAAATAATTAGTATGAATACATTAGAAATATACAAAAAAATAATAAAATGGTTTTTAATTAAAATTTATTATTGAAATTTAATTTTTTGAGATAAAAAAAAGATGTATATTTATGTATAGACAATGAATATATGTATGTATAAACTGTAAAGTACAATTTTTTTCATGTATTATATAAATTTATTTTGTTTCCTGTTTCTTTTCTTAACAAAACAAAAAAAAAAAAAAATTTTTCAAGGATATTCAGGATATTATATTTTAATTCGTATTGGTTCAATTGTTTGTATGTTAGTGTAAAAATATTAAGTTTTTATTTCATTTACTTTAAATTGATTAAAGTGATTTTTAAATGAAAAAAAATGGTGTTATCTGCAAAAAAAAAAAAGAAAGTCGTAATTGGCTCCAAAATTATGAATGATGTAAAAAAATAAAATAAAAGATTTATTTCGCTTATGTGTATTTTATAATTTAATTTTTAAATTGGAGCAAAAAAAATCTTTTTGATAATTAAAATATTTAATAATTTTCCAAAATTAAAAAAAAGGAAATATATTTCAAAAGTTTTTTATCAATACTTTTCGGTAAAGGATATTTTATTTAAATTCTTGTATCATGTTGTTGTATGTTATCTAAAAAGCTAGGCAGCCTGAATGTACTATTAATTCACACTTAAAGCAAATTTAGAATTGTTGTGATTCTCCGGATTTAATTTATCATAATTAAACTATGATGAATGTTTTACAAATTGCTGTTAATATAATTCAGTTATATCATCATCGATGAAAGAAGAATTCTGTCAAGGATTTCTGTTTTCTAGCACATTGATCGGATATTAATTGATACTTCCTCCTATGTTTGTACCTTTGTACTTTACTTTGTACCTTTGTACTTTATCTTTGTACCTTCCGCAAAAATCTTTTAAGGGAAATTCGACTTTTGTAGGCTAAGTTCGGCTTTTTGTATTAGTGATTTTTGTGGTTCTATCAACAGGACAGTGTTGTGTTAAAATCCATTACTTTACCCATTTTCCTGCGAATTACAAATAAAAGTGAAGTGTAGATCGTTTTAAGTTCAATTTTACGAAGTTCGGACAGGACAAATGCTATTAGATAACCATTGCCTAGTAAATCAACTACGACATCAGAAACTTAAAATAATTTGACTTTTCTTTCGTTTCTCATTTCTTGAAATTCTAGTTTATCAAGCATTCAAAATTTATAGTTTCATGAGAGCAATGAATCTGTCTATTATTATTAATATTTTGCTAACAGTGACAAAGCCTACAATCAGTGTAGCGTATTTTAAAGCGTATTTCAGTCGTAAATTATTCATTTTTATAATTTTTGACATACCATGGAAAGTATACTTCACGGTAAAATTCAGCTTAAGTCCATACGTAAACAGCTGTAAATAACTGTAAATAAATATATAAATTATTTATATAAAGTAAATGCTAACTTTTTCTATTTCTTATCTGCCATGTATTAGTTCTTAATTTTTAAAATAAAAATATTACAGGTGAATTTATCTATTCTGTGTTTTTTATGGTACATATTTACATTATTACTTATCGCAATCTTCTATACTTAAAATAATTTGACTTTTCTTTCGTTTCTCATTTCTTGAAATTCTAGTTTATCAAGCATTCAAAATTTATAGTTTCATGAGAGCAATGAATCTGTCTATTATTATTAATATTTTGCTAACAGTGACAAAGCCTACAATCAGTGTAGCGTATTTTAAAGCGTATTTCAGTCGTAAATTATTCATTTTTATAATTTTTGACATACCATGGAAAGTATACTTCACGGTAAAATTCAGCTTAAGTCCATACGTAAACAGCTGTAAATAACTGTAAATAAATATATAAATTATTTATATAAAGTAAATGCTAACTTTTTCTATTTCTTATCTGCCATGTATTAGTTCTTAATTTTTAAAATAAAAATATTACAGGTGAATTTATCTATTCTGTGTTTTTTATGGTACATATTTACATTATTACTTACCGCAATCTTCTATAGTAAATTACTAAATTTTTTACATGTAAACAACTGCAAGGGCAATATTAATAATTCTCTTAGTTAGACTAAACTCTCGCTTGAAAAAAGATTTAATATTGGAGGCTTTTATTTATAATATTCAAAAATTAATTAATAACGAAAATTACTTATGTATATACATGCATATTTATATATGTATATATTTCTAATTTGACAAAACACTGTATAAAACACCTAATTTTATAACATTAAGTTTTTTGGTCAAAAGAAGGGGATATTCTCAGAAAAATAAAAACTTAATAATAATTTAAATATGCAAACTTAAAAATAAATATAATATTTTCAAAATAACAAAACCAAAAATTATTATTTATCATTTTCATGTAACATTTTCATTTAACTATCATATTATACTGTACTCTATCTTCTGTACTGTATCTATATAATAATAATAATACCTAATATATTAATTTTTATAACTTTTCAAAAAAAACATAATCCCACTAATGTTATATGGGCATTTTTCTTTTTGTTTTATTATAAAGCATAAAATATAAATTTTAAAAGCGCGAACTTATAATATAATAAATAAAACAAAAAAAAAAAAATTTTTTTTTTTCTTGTGGTATACATACACTTATACTCTATGTATTTTATACTAACCATTTATTTACAATTATATTATTATATACACATACATTACATTCATACATTTATATAATTATGTACCTATTTACCATTTTACATTTTGATTATAATAATATACACAATAATGTGGTAAATGTTTCAAGAGAAAATAATGAACAAAATAATAAACATTGGAAAATATGTTGTTGTTTTTGTAATATTTACAACAATCTTCTATTATGATTGTTATAAATTATTAAAAAAACAAACATAATACACCTTTTTCAAACAGGGATTCAGTCATCCACAACTTTGAAAATTAAAAAAAAAAAAACAAAAAAAAAACCAAAATAAAAACAAATAAAAAATCTTTCAATCTTCCTCACCTTACCGCAACTTTTTCATTACAACCTCATTTTTGATTTTACTTCTTTTCTCTTTTTTTTTCGTTATTATTGTTTTTGTTTTTTTTTTTTTTTTGTTGTAGATCCTATAAAAATTTTAAAATTTTTGCAATGACAATATTTTTTTTTTTGTTTTTAGTTTTGTTTGATTCTACACTTAACGCGAATAAAAAGGCGAATAACAATAATAACAAAAAAAAAAAATAAATAAATAAATAAATATAAAAACGAAAAAAAAATAAAAAATATATAACATTACGAAATATTATATTTTAACCAAAATAACTGTAAATACGCGATGAAACAAAACAAAAACACAATAATATAAAAGGGGAAAACATCATAATATAACGGCATCATAATACAACATTAAAAATATATACAATATATGTACATATTATGTATATAAATTTTTTTCAAAAAACCTAAATAACATCAAAATATATGATATGTTTATATTATAATGTACATACAAAATATATAATATGTATGTACATATATGTATATTACATGATATGTATATTTCAAAAATTTATTATAACACTCATTCATTTCACTATGAAGTTTGTTATGTTTATTTTTTTCACTCTAGTTTTTAGTTGTTTTTGTTATATTTAATTTTTATGTTTTTCATTTTTTAACTTTTCTTTTTAATTTTGTTTTTTTTTTAAATTTTTTTTTTTTTGTAATTTTTATTACCAACCAAAAATTACGCGAAACAACAAACGCGACATGATATTCTGTTTTATTTTTGATGTTTTTGTTTTTTTTTATTTTGTAAATAACGAATGATTACTAAAGTAATAAACACACATAATGTATAAAAATTGTCGTATTGTCGTTTAACATACGTATAATTTATACCGAAAAAACATAGAAAATATTTCAATGAATTAATATTATGTATATCTATATATACATATGTATTTCAAAGTAGCTATATACTTATGTATGTACATAAAATTAAAGTTGAACTCACTTGTATATATTTTTGAATTTTGTATAAAGCACCTATGCAATAAAACATCCCATCTACTATATTATATTTCAGGTCCCATTTATTTCATTGCATTTAAACAAAAGTGACCACCAATTTAAAAATAAAATACGGTACACTAATAGGATTTAATTTAAACTCTAATTTTATAGTTTCATTTAAAGTATCTTTTTATAATAAAGTTTTTAAAGAAGAACTTTTTTAAAAAACTAAATTGAAACCATTATTATATGAATGAGTAAATAATGAATAAAAAAATAAATAATAAGTAAAACGCATCAGTAAATAATTTGACATATTTATTAATAAATTGATACATATACCTACATGGTTATAATTATATATATACCAACTGTAAGTTGTATCTTTAAAAAATACGCTTTTGCAAAATATATTTTTAAAGGTGTAATACCTTAAAAGTGTAATGAAAGATGTAATTTTGTTGAGTCGTTATTACAAAAAAATAACATAATTTATTTATTTTATAAGATTAAATTAAGTTTCTCTTTAACATAATGCAGTTCTACTTTAATCAACAGATAGTGTTCGTATCTTATTTTATTATATATATTACAAAATTTTACTGGGTATTTTGATAAAAGTATTCGAGAAAATCCTTTTTAGCACATTTCCAAAAAAATTTTGAAAAAATGTGCTTAGTTTCACTCTGTCCGTCCGTCCGTCCGTCCGTCCGTCTGCTTACAAAACTTCCACACCGTTAAAGATAGACAAAAAAAATTTTAACCATATGTAGGTCTCATAAAAAAAAATAATTTTGTGGAACAAATTTTTCATGTAGCCCCCCCCATTACGGAGCTACACCCCCTCAAACTTTGAAAAAGCCCTATTTTTAAATGCATATATCTTATGTTCTGCTTAAGATTTTTTCAATCTGAAAACGTCATTCGACAGGTATTTCTTTTATCTTTGTAAATTAATATCAAAATTATACAATTTTTTTAAATTTAGTATTTAAATTTACCGTTATGTGAAAACCAAATTTTGCATGATTTTTCTACTTTCATAACTCCGGCACGCTTCTAGATAGAAGCTTGAAATTTTGAGGCAAGAAAGAACTTTAGAATTAGTATAAGTTTGCTCAGAAAATTTTTTCGGACCACCCCCTGTTTATGAGCTATTAGGGCTTAAAAATTGAAAATTTGCTATTTTTAAACACCTGTAACTTAGGAACCTGCACACATTTTACTTCTGCAAGATGTAAAAATTAAAGCTACAATAATATGCTTTTACGTGTGTGAAAGGTTTATTTTAGTTGTAAAGGGTTCCAAAGCTGCAGCTCTTCAAAATTGTAAAAAAGCCCCATTTTCAGATGTATATATCTCGGGCTCTGCGTAATAGTTTTGCAATCTAAAACCGGCAGAAGATCGAAAATTTTATTATCTATATAAAACAATATCAAAGTTATGTAATATTTTGTAATTTACTATTTAAATTTACCGTTATGTGAAAACCACATTTTGCATGAAATTTCTTTTTTCATAACTCCGGCACCCCTTTAGATAGGAACCTGAAATTTTGAGACAAGAAAGAACTTTTTGAATTAGTATAAGTTTCCTCAGAAAATTTTTTGGTAACGCCCCCTCTTTAAGAGTTATTACGCCTCAAAAATTTAAAATTTACTATTTTTAGACACCTGTAACTTAGGCACCTGTAAAAATTTTTCTTCGGCAAGACATAAAAATTAAAGCTTCAATAATATATTTTTACGTGTGTTAACAGCTTTTCTTAGTTATATATGATTCCGGACTTACGGCCCTTAAAATCTCAAAAATGTCCTATTTTCACGTTTTTTCTTATTACATGAAATTTTCAAATTTTTGTGTAAGTCACACTTCTAAACAGTTTGTATTGAGTTTTGGAAATGTGCGCTTTTAAAAACCGTTGGTTTACATTCTACCTTGTTTAATACTCCAACATTATTTTTATGGTGGCGTGTCATACTGCTGTCATAAGCCAAAAATCTATAATGGGGATTTATCCCACAATTGTGACAATAGGGTTATAACACAATAATTGAAATTATGGTTTTATAATCCACTATGTAGACAAAGCCTCATAATGAGCTTATGATCTGTTGGGCTATGACATGGTCCAATTTTTATACAAATTCGATTAAATGTAGATATTATTCCATATTTCACAATTAATTTCTAAGCAGTTATTGAAATATATTTTTCTATCGTTGTACGACTGGTCACCTTTTAATTAAATTTACATTAAATGAAAACTTCATTTACAATCATTTTAACTTTTTCACTCATACATATTTTATTCACTCACTAGCTCTAATTCATTCACTCATTCATTCATTACCACTATTTAAACTCATACCAATTTGAAATAACAAGAAATTTATATTAATATTTTGAAAAACGCCATTTTCTATGTAATAATTTTTACCTCAAAAATTAATGTTCGTTCATTTTTGGTGTATGTTTTATTATTTGTTATGTTTTATATGTTTTTGTTTTTCTTTATTTTCTTATTTATTATGCGAAAATTATTATTATTAGATTTTATTAAATGAAAAATATGTTGTTTTATGATTATTTAATGTTATAACATTACTATACATATGTAATTTTTGCATTATTTTAATGTATGATTGTATTTTTTTTTTTTTTTAATGTTAGGTTTTCTTTTATTTTGCACCATAAAATGCAATTTTTTGGTGATATATTATATGTAAATTGTGAATGGAAAACTTAAAATTTAAACATAGAAAACAAAAAAAAAAAAAAAAACAAAACCAAAATTATGAGGACAGCCATTTTTTTGTTTATATGCTGATTACATTTAAAACAAACCAATAAAATTATTTTTTAGTGTATTTTTTTTTTGTCATTATTAAATTTTAGAAGAAATTATTACTAACGCGATTGCCTTGTATTATTGGTTATGTGATTTGAATATCTGCCAAAAACATTTTTTTGTAATAAATAATCAAAAAAAATAAAAATAAAAAATAGTGTAATTTAGAAAAAAAGTCGGTACTTAGAAATTAATGGTTTAAATAGTAGGTAGTGTTAATTAATGTGGTCCGATATTAGAGCAGACTATAAAAATAATTAAAATTATTATAAATATTTTTAGATGATATTTATATCACTACACTTTTCACTTTTATGTTTACGCAACATTAAAAATACTCAATTTGTTTATATTATGAACTCAATGATTTTCCAATATTATAGGGCACACTGCTCTATACTTAAAGATATTGCCTTAATCTCGATTACTTTGTATTGTACGTACTTTTCCGTTAAAGAAAATTTTCTTCACCTACATCACCTTGAAATGAGTGGGAAAAAGAAATTTTATGTGAACGAAAACACCATACATCTGTATACAGATGGCTCTCAGCTTCACATACCAATTTGAAATTCATTCATTTCATATTTGAAATCAATTCATTCACTCAGCTTCACATATTCAATTTGAAGTAAAGTCAGCAGAGGCTCTTTTACTATGATCTAGGCGTTAATTTAACTTATTGCCTGCCAAACAATTATATGTAGTTAGAGTTAGATATAGTTGCAAATAAACGGAGCAGTTAGCTTGTTGAAAAGAAAGGTGGTCTCCACTAGATGAGATTACATCTACACGGATAATTAACTACCATTAAGACCTTGAAATTCTACACCCTCATACTTAAATAAACAGTAGCAACATAAACATAAATAGTAGCTTTGTAGACAATTGTAAAGCTGATATACTTGCTAAGAGCGACACAAACTATCAAATTCTTCGAAATAGGTTGTTCCTTTTACAACCTGTCAATATTGACCTCAACAATAAGCCAATGTACTCACAAATAGGAGGTATTTTCTATTAATATTTGGGATGTGGTTAAACAGATTTGGGCTATATTAGATATTAAACGATCAACTTACACTCTTATCCCTAAATCGGCCAAATATCGGTACCTAATGGAAGGGTGATGTTAACGGAACACTGTCCGATTGGTCGTTAATAGAATAAGGCCACAAAAATATGTATCTGTATATGTATATGAGAGAATAAAAAATGTATATATAAATAAGAATATATGCATATGAAATTGAATAAATTCTATTTCTGTTGAAATCGAATATCTCTCTTCATTTAGCAGCAGAAAACGAAACTAAAAATATTCAACCATAAAAAAACTTTTAAAATTTCAATTTGAAAAGATATTGCAAATAAGAATGAAGACTTATATATAAAATGAGAAGACAAACTGGTATAGGGTAATAAAGAGTTTGATTGATTTTAAACCAACAGTATAAAATTTTTTAGAGAAACTTTTTAGTTCATCCTAAATTATAGCTGATCTTAAACTTAAAATCATATAATTTTTATTTTGTTTTGAAAAAGGAAAAATAAAATTATTTAGAACAAAATATAAAAAACTATTGTTAATATACAAAAAAACAAAAAAAATACCATATTTTAAAATCATAACAATGTGAAAAATATTTCTATAAATCCTTCAAAAATAATTTATTCGTTTTTTTTTAAATGAAACTTTTGCATATGTACCAGTTGAAAAATTTCTTACCTTAACATACAAAATACATATGTATGTACTCTCTAGAATATAAAACAAAAAAAAATATATATAATGATTATCCTTTTTAAAATAATATTTTTTAATATGATTATCTTTTTTGTATTTTGTTTTTTTTTTTTATACTGAATTACAATTGTAACAATCTATTACTTATGTGTTGTATATGCAATACGTTCATTGAAACAGAGGTACCTAATTTTAAATAATAAATAACAACAACAACAAATAAAACTTTTAAAGTTCTCATCTCAAAAAAAAAAAAAATTTCGCAGGAATAAATCTTATTTTTTTTTGTATTTTATTGTATTTTTTTTTTGTATTTATTTATTATGCAATTGCAACAAAAATGGCATGAATTATAATTTTCATAATAAAAATAAAAATATTATTATGATAAAATAAATTCTAAAAATTATTGTTGCATAGTTATGGGTGCAATAATTATTCTTTTTTTTTAATTCGCAACAAAACATACAAAATATGAATATCCTGGTATATCTTTTAATATTATGTCATAGAAAAAATAGATCCTGAATGTTCATATTTTTTGGATCCATATAGATCATATAATATATACATATATTATTATATACCTAAAGATATATACCTAAATATTATTATTTATATAATTTATATCCTAGATTATTATTTATATTTATCTATTCTCTTAAGTGAATTATATATGTGTATGTATGTATGTTTATGTATATTTATAATGTATAAATAGTGAATAGACATTAATAAATTTTGTACAAAAAAAATAACATTTAAGTGTTAAAATTTATTATGAGTTATTATGAAATGTTCCCATTTCAAATATAAAAGATGGAGAATCCTTTTTTTATTAAATTTTTGTTATTTTTTTTTTTGGTTTTTTTTTTTTGTTTATTATTTTATTTTTAGTTGATACACGATTTGTATATAAAAATTTTACCATTAAAACCGTTATGAAGGAAAATTTTTATGCGCGAAACTATAATTTGAATTGCTTCCTTTGGAAAATTTTGCAGCAATTTTCAGAGAGAGAAAGAGAAGACAAATATCCATTAATGAGTATTGGTATCAGTTTCATTTCTCGTAAGAATTATTAGTTTAGAATAATGTCAGACTATATGTAACCTGACGGAGACTAAATAAGTGACTTTTCATGGGATGAAATGTTAACACATTTAAATAATAGAACAAATCAAACTGAAAAGAAATTTTTGAAAACGCGATATAGGATCGGCTTTTTTGTTAAAGAAAAATTTTTGGGTAATTGAAAAATAAATGTCATCTGTTATATAAAAATTGTTCAATCCCATCTGTATAATAAATCCCATCTGTTATATAAAAGCATTAAGAAAAAATTCAAACTCATATAAACGAATTGAAAACGACTTAATAGTGACACTATCTAAAAATTTATATGGTATTAGAAAATTAATTAATAATTAAATAGATAATATGAAAGTTAAGTAAGAATCAAATAAAAGTAGAAGAGAAAAGATAGTTATTGATTCAGTTCATAAAGGCTGAAAAACTATACATTATTACTTTTTAAATTATTGTATTTTGCTCCGCGTTACTCCACATTTGTAAAATTTTATGTAGGTCTTAAATGCCGAATTCAATTAAATATAAAAATAAATTATATAGTTTCATAAGGGCAAAAAATTGCCCATTTTTTTATATCATAATATGTTTCTGTATTTTGGAATTACTTCTGTAAAATTTTACTATATAGTTATGGTTAAATAAGGCAACAATAATTTTAAAATTTTTTTCGATATCGTTTCAAAAATGACTAAAAAAACGTTAATCAAAAATTCATATCTGAACAAACTTACAGATTATACTTATTATCTTTATATTTTTAGTATTCTTATATTTCAATCATTTTTTTTTTAAATCACACTCTTAAAATACTACATTTAACCCTTTCACACCCTTTTGATCAGTTAATGGAATACAAAATTCTTTATGTTATAAAAGTGTTAATTATAAATTATTTATTTTACAATAAAATAATAATAAATAACATAAAATATTTACTTAAAAATTACGAATTATCCTTTTAAAAATTATATTATATATATAAATATATTATTATTATGTATGATTTTATTTAAACCATTATGCAGACATTTTATATTATATTTTCCCGTTAATTCGTATTTTGTTTTTGTTTTCTTTTTTTTCTTTTGTTTTTGATTTACCATGAGCATAAAAATGATTTATCAGTGACATTAAAATAATGCTGCGCGCGAAATACAAATACATTAAGAAAAAAAACAAAAAGTAAAATAAAGGATAATAAAATTTATATAATATGTGTAAATTTATTAACCGTTATTTTTATTTCTACACTATTATTTTATATTTTTCAAAAAAAAAAAACAAACAAAACAATAAAATAAATAAAAAGTAACTAATTTTCATTTTTGAATTTAGTTTTTTGTTGTTTCTTTTTTTTTTTTTGGTGGGAAGTTGAAGGGTTAGTAATTAATTTCATTATTTTTCCTGCTGTTTAGAATGAGTTTGAGTGAGGAAAAGGTTAAGAGATCGTTTTAGAATATGTGAATTAGCGAAGAATATGTTATGTTTGAAAATTTATATGTAGTTCATTATTTTAAGTTAAATTTAAGTATACGAACCGTTAACTTTTAATTCTTAATTCTAAGTAAATAGTTATAGTCTAAAAATATTTTAGGACATTAATGGAAAGTTAAGTTTTATTAGGGGCATATTCATTAGTCTTCTAAGTAGAGAAGAAATATTCATATAAAAATAATTTTGTGTGGATTGTTGGTTGTCAAGATAATGCAGAAAAAAAAACTTGAAAAGGAAATTCTTTTTGTAAATATCCATAAATACCGTTTAACAAGTTTCAAATTTCGATGAAAAAAACCCGTAAGTTTAAATAGTGTAACAAAATTCAAGGAGACAAAAATTCCAGGAAAACATTTTAATTGACTATTTCCATAACATGATGGAAGATCAAATAACAGTGAAAATACTATAATATTAATCGAATAATCGAAGTTTTGGTATAACAGAAATATAATTGGTACTTTGTAAAATTTAAAATGATTCTGTTTTTTTCAAAAAGTGCACTTAAAATAACAAAAAAATTCAATATAAAATTTATCTGTTTTTTGTTTAAACCAAATAAAAAATTATTAAAAATTTTTATTTTATTAAGGCCAAAATAATTTTAATTACTCAATGGAATATAATTATTTCCTATAATTTATCTTCACTTCTGTTTTAAACATTATAAAATGCAAGGATTTATTAATAGAAAAACATGGCGTATGTAAGACCAAAGGTTTCTGAAGGCGCACATTTTAGAATTGTGACTATATAGATACTGGAATTTCAGATTTTTGATACCTAATAGCTGAGGAAGATAGGAATCTCTGATGCTAACTGTTAAAGATACTTTTTTCTCTCAAATTTGCAGGAGTTCGAATAAAATTACTTCGTAGATTCGTAGAATTAAAAATTTAAGAATACAGTCTTTTTTGAATTAGGACATAATAAAATTCCGTATTGAGTGCGACTGCATAAAACAGTTGTTCTACAACATTTATTTTTTTTTTGTGAAATCCATTATTACAATTTCATAGTTTAATCTAGAACGGTGTAGAAGTTTTTAAACAGTTTTTAAAGGTCGGAACAGATGGAGTAAAATTAATTAGCAAATTTCTCCAATGGTTATATAATTGGAGATATATATTATAATTATTATTTCTCTAATATTATATAATTTTGTTTTTATTTTGTTAAAATAAAAATAATTATGAACATTTTATAAAACAAAAAATGGCCATAGCTAAATAAAATACTAATGTTAAATTCTAATGTTATGCAACAATCAATAATATGAATATGCCCACTAATACAACCATTAGGTAACTATTGAAAAAAACAAGATAGTATATAAAACTAAAGCTTTTTAACGGAGTATTTTTTACAAAAATACAATAAAAATATTTTAGATATTGTGATATCTAGAATTGTGATTTCTTTTGCACCAAATTTGGATTTTCCTTTAAATTTATTTATTGGAAGAAAAAAATTTGAAAAACCAAACGAGACTATATAAAATTTTTAAGAAGAAGACAAGAGTGGAATTGAGACGGACTGAGTGGAATGGAAAAGTAAATTTCTCAGAATGTATTGTAATAAAATTAAACATCAAACCAGTTAAACAATTTCTGAAATGTACTAGGTATAATACAATGTAAAGTTATGAAGAATATAATATGGGTGCTAATTTTAAATAAAAAATTCTTTTAAAATCAATTTAAAGATACTTTTTTTTTTTTTAATGCATTATTCTGCCACATAAATGTGGACAGGAAATTACACAGCCTTTCCTGTTTAGACGTGGCTGTAAATGTCGTAAAGGGGAATAACTGTTACGACGTGTGTGGGATTCGAACCCACACTCCCTCGGTGTTTACAACGTATTTTATACGCTCTTACCCACAAGGCCACCGAGGCCCCTTTAAGGATACTATCTATACTGTATAATCATGAGATACTTATCAATCGTAATATGTGTAGATAGGTGCTGATTTAAATTTAATTTAATCAAAAAAATCAATAAAAAAATTAATAAAATTTAATTGTGATATTTTTAACGATTGACAATTCGTTTTTATATTCAGTCAAAAAAAAAGAAAAAAATATTAAGTTATGATTTTCCAGTACATTTTTTAAGCTTTTAAATTATTATGCATGCCAAGCACTTATTTATCTTTGGAGGTAATAGATGGTGGCATATTCAAGAGAATATAAGAAGAGAGACTAAAGAGAAGCACGAACAATTTTAATTTACTTAAATAGGAGTGTTTTTTTTTTTTTACTTTATTGCCCTGTGGCATATATAAATGTCGTAAAAGGGAACTATTTTTACAACGTATGTGAGATTACAACCCACACTCTCGCAGTTTTTACAGCATATTTTATAGCCTCTTATCCACTATATCACCGAGAATCTTATCTACTAGAAGGCAACGGGAACTATTCTTACGAAGTGTGTGTCGCGAATCCACACTCTCTCGGTGTTTACTAAATATTTAATACGCTCTTACCCACTAGATGACCGGAGATCGAGAATCCTCATATAGGAGACGCGCAAATAAAAATTTATTAAATAATGATTACTATGATTAAAAAATATTTGTCTTTTATCGCAAATATCGAATTTTCACTGTAGATGGCTTATAAAAATATATTCTAAATTTATTTATTTATTTTCTTTTTTCTTTTTTTTGTATAATTTAAATCTAAATATAATATGAATAATCTCTTAATTTTTAATTATTTGAGTAATGCAGTATAGGTATATTATATTAATATATAATATTATTTTTTATTATCCTTTTTTAGTCATTTGTTAATTTTTAGTTATTTGAAGTTTCACTACTTTAAATTAGTTATCTTTACATTTCTCTGTATTGGTATATAAATGAACATACATATAAATTAAGGCTAATTTATTTTTGGTAATTTATTTTTTTTTGTTTGTTTAAACTATACCTAAATTTTATATAAAAATATTATACATATAGCTATATATTTTTTTTCAATTGGATGCAATGAGAAAAAGGATTTTGTTTTTTTTTTTTAATTGGAGGCCACAAAAATATGGATTTCATGTTTTATTATTAAATATTAATTTTACTATAGTTTTATTAATTTTATACTCATATTAGAATTTTGATTTCATTATATTGTCATTGTACCTAATTATATATCTGTATATATGTATATGTTGTATTATTTTATATTTTGGTTTAATATACGCCAAGGATTACTGTATATAGGCATTTTATAAATTGTATTATTGCAATTAAAAACACTGCATTAAAAATTTTAGATTCGCTACTCTAATTTACAAAATAAAAAAATCATAAAAGTTATTTTAGAGAAAATTAAAATTACATACAGTCTATAATAATACTTAGGTATTTAAAAAAAAAAAAATTTTTTAACCATATAGGAATGGGATAGTTAAAATATTATACAACCTTGATATAAATTAAAAGAGAGATTAGAATTTAGAAGATATAAAATTAGGCTAAATTAATTTTTAAAATAATTTTTTTATTTAATTTATTTCTGGGCTATTTATTTATCCTTATTATATATACTGCCTTTTGAAGATCTATTTTTTCCTTCAACGATAGATTCATTTTTAAATTTTCACGTGACAGTGTAAAATTTCTCTATGATGTTAACAAAATTGTATCAAACCTCTTCTACTTTGATGCTGTTTGAATATTGTTGTATTTTACGAAAGAGACGCTAGTCATTTTAATATTACTGTCTCTGCCTCTTTATTTCAATTTTTCAACAGAGATATGCTTTCGATTTCTAATGTTACATCAATATTTGATTGCTTTCATCTGCGCTGACTATCATATATTTTGTTTTAGAGGCATTAATTTGTAAACCATATTGGATAAAATCGGCTCCAATTAGCCATTTACTTTTCTGCTTTATTCATATTAATGACAGCTTCTAAGAGGACAAGATTCAGACACGACATGAATGATTAAACTTCTTACAACATTGAATATATATTAAAGAGCATAGTGAAAGATAATAAGCAACTTTGACGTACACCTCTGTGAATGACCTATATTCATTCATTTAATTTTCTGTTTAATGATAATAATGATTAATAATAAACCGAGCATCTTCTTTTTAAGGTAAATTTTTTACATGTAAAAAATCAAATTTTAGTAAATATTGTGGCTGTAAAAAAATAGAACTGTATATTCGAATTTTCTTGACAAAAACCAAGTTTTTATTCTCATTTGTTTTTTAAATTAATTAAAGCGTTTAACCAGTTTCACTGAATTGGAGTTATAGTCGTCAATTCCTTAATTTTTTTTATAAGGTTTTATTCAAATTTAAGCTTAATCGGGTCACATAAATTGGATCCTTTTATTCTCAAAAAATTCAGAAAGTTTTAAATTCGGTTGGATAACAGACGAAATACTTTTCTTTAACCTCATTTCATTGTGTTTCTATGCTAATGTAGTTAGAGGTTTCGTGTAACCGCGTGTTAGATGAGATCAATAGAGTTAAGTTTAATAAACCAAAACTTATTTATTTTTGGCTTAAAATGATTTTCCAATTTTGATTGAAATATCGGAACTTATCATAACATCATTAAATTAAATAAAGCTATATAATAAACGTAAAATCAAATATGGCATATAATTTTTAATAATTATAGATAATATGTTTTAAAATGAGATCGTCAGTTAAAAGAATACTCATAATTTTAACCTATCAGAAATTTATCTTTATGTTTGACTGTATCTTTAAGCAACTTTTTAATTTTTTAAACTTAACAATTTTCTTTTTTACAGCTGTAAATTTGTAACACAAAAAAACAAAAAACTATTTTTCAGTTACAAGAAAATGTCTCGACATTTTCTTTTAATTTTTGTATTAAAATAAAATATATAAATTTAGTTTTATTTTTGTTTTTAATTTCCTTTATATGATTATTTATTAACGAGTATTTCCGCGTTACATTTGTACCTACAATAATGTATACTAACATAAAAAAAAAAAAAACTAAGACCGTTATATTTTCAATGCACCACGAAACCTGCACCATTAAAATGAAAAGAAAAATATTATAATGGTAATTTCGCACATTTTTTTTTTTTTGTACAATATTAATACACATTCAAACAAACAGGATCTCATTTACTTTTAAATATTCTTCAGAAATAATAAAAAAACTAACACTCATACAAACATAAATACATACATCCATCTAAAATTATAACTAAAACTAAAAAAACCAAAAAAAAGGATCGTAATATTTTCCAATGAAAATTTATGTTTTTGTGTCTTTATCGTTTTTAATTCCTGTTTTTTTTTTTTTCTGGTTACTTTTAAGCGCTTTGAAATGAGTAGCACAACCAAAACAAAAAAAAAAAAAAAAGGAAGAGATGGAAAATGGAAAAGTATCAGTTGAAAAAAAGCAAAAATATTATAATTTTTCTTTTCATTTGTTATCGTTTTTAGCTATATTTTTTGTTTGAGTCCAGTTCCAGATAAAGAAGACGAAAGAAATTCGTTAACAAGTACCGTTAGAAATGGAGGGAAAAAAAAATTGTCAGTAAGGATTCAAACAGGATGTACATAAAATAGAAAGATGTTGCTTACCTGCTGAAAATAGATCCGGTCGATAACTGTTGAAAAAAATAAATTAAATTTTTTTTTTTTGTTAACAAGGTTGAGAACAATACTAAAGAACAACAAACATTAAAATTTGGGTGTACAGTGAATATGGTTTTTTTTTTGCCCTTTCTGTACAATTCTAACACTTTATTCTCCCAGTAATAATTTCACTCTTAAATTATAAGAATGGTGAATATTGTATTTAAAACCAAATAAAAATAGGATTTATTGAAATAATAACAAAAAAAAAAAGGATACACAAGGAGGACAATGTGTATTTAAATAAATAAATTCCGTTATTATGCAATAGAAAAAAACGAACAGTAATAAGGAACAGGACATAACAAAACCAATACAGAATATAAAAAAATGTACTTTTACAGAAAAAAAAAAAACAAAAACAACATTAAAATTATTACAATCCTTGTTCTATTTCAAATGAAGAAAATAAGAAATTGAAATCCTGTGCATAATAATAATAATAATATATCCTGTATGATCCCGGAAGGTTACATAAAATATTACCTAGGAAATATTATTATAGTAATAATAACAAAAAAAAAAAAAAACAATTAGGTAAATTTAAAAAGGAATCTCAATTCAATTTCGTGAATAATTTTTAATTTTTTTCTTATACAAAAGAATTCTGAGGTAGGATTTGTTTTGCCTTCCTTTTTTTTTTTAAATTGTTTTCTGAATTTTGTTTTATGGTTTGATTATGTTATTTTAATAGTGACAATGGCGATAACGTAATAGTCGAATATACACCATAAAGTATATTATTCAAGCCAATAGGATTTCATTGAATAAATATCATATTTTTAACTTATTAAAATAAGCAAAGAGTTGAGATACAAACGGATAAAAATGAGTTATTTAAAAGTATATTTTCAGTAGATTCAAGTTTTTTTTTTTGTGAATTTTTTTTTTGACTAAAAAAATTTTTAAAAAACTAAATTATGGTCTACATCAGAAAAAAGATCTTATATTTCATTATTATATTCAAAATCATAGAAAATTAAAGCAATTTTTTTTACCTTACTTTTTTAACTGAGGTATTCTGGTACCACTAGTACATTTTGGTAAAAAAGGATATGATAGATAATGTTTGGAAGTGAGAATATTTTCAAACTCCATTAATTCGCACTTAATTACTATGTGAGACAGAAATAGACCTAATACCTACTAAAAAAATTAAAACTTAATAAATACTTTAGGATTCTGCTAGGCATACAATAGTTTTAAATCGAATTTTTATTAATAATACGATAGTAATCATGTTAAAAATACTTGTTTGTATCTACCACTGCACATTTATTTTAAGATACTTTACTTGAACAATTAAAGATTTATTTTTGAGATACCAAAGATATTTTGCAAAAAAATATATTTGCTTTTTTGAGATACCAAATAAAGTTACCTTAGAAGCAAGCTCTAATGTTAATTTTAATTTCAAGGAATTCTTCTCGGAATCTTTTTTTATATTTCTCATAAAACTGAACTTTTAGAATACAGAACCAAACCATTGAGAACCGAAATATCCAATATGTTTGAAAAAAACTACGATATCAATTTGTTTTTCGTTTTGTGGCATTATACGCAGCAAGCATTTGGACAGTAATATAAATCCAACATAAGAAAAATGAAATTAAAATAATAAAGTCAGTTAGAAAATTTAAAGCATTACTATAAAACTCGCTTTTTCTGAAAAAACATCAGCATCATGATTTAATGTACTTAGAAATACTTTGCATTTATTTTATACTACTAATATATGCAATCTGTGTTGTATTATTATGAATTGTAGTTCACGATGATTTTTTTTGCATTCTAAAATTTTTGATTGTATGCAAGTTTTGTTTTTTTGTGTTTTCTTTTGTTAGGTTCTCACAAGAGTTAAAGTACAATTAAATAATTTTTGGCAGAGCTGATAAGACATGAAAAAATTTTCCCACTTTTTAGCATTATGACCATATATTTTTAATTTTGTTTATGCGTACCTTATAATTTTACTAAGTACGGCTAAGGTTTCTATATGAAGAAACCTGAAAATCTTAAATTCAAAGATCTTGAGAATTTACAAAGATCCAAAACTTAATACCGTATTTGGCTGATTAAGTAAATTTTCACTGTCACCTAAAAGAAATGAATTGCTTACCAACATTAACATTTGTGTAGGGATTATAAAGCTAAAAAGTTAATTTATCAGATAAACTCTATAGGCGTTTCCTTTTATAATCGTCGAAACAAAGAGTTCTCGAAATTCCGGTATATCAAAATTCTTTATTAAAAAGACGTTGAAAATGTTTCCAATTATCTATTTCTTGAAATTCATACTCATTTGTGTGTATTGTAAGAGAGAAAATGCATACCAGACCCCCATATTCACTTGTGAGTTTTACAATATTTTCACAAATATGATTAGGAAATAAAAACGGTAGGTTGGAAGGTTTTTCTAAAATTATGGGTATTTGAGTGTAGTAATTGCGAATATATTATAAAGCACATAAAAAATTCAGTTCAGGCTTCAAAGAGACACAAAATAACCTACTAGGATTAATATTATATTGTAGTTATAAATATTGTATAATGAAACTTTTTTATTTATATCTGGATATTTAAATATTTGTTTGTTATGTTAATTATCTATGAGTTATAAGATATCAGTTAAAACTATTTATTTACATTTGGTCTAACACTTGTTACATTTGGTTGGTAGAAAGAAGATACCAACAATACTTTTGCCAATAATTTCAATCCAATGATGAATAATAATTAAATCATATCAAAACCATATAAAAAAGTTTTAGCCTTTCCTGGGATTCGAACTTTGGCATCCCTCGAATAATAGTCAGGACTATTATTAAGGTTAATAAATAAATAAACAATTTTACCAAAATACACTTTTTAAATTTCAGAATTTAATATTTTATTGTCCCAAATTTAATTTTTACATTTTAATTTTAGGGAATTTCCTCAAATAATTCTTTTAGTTTTATTTTACGTTTTAAGATTATTCGAATCCTTATACCACCAAAGAAATTTCTTGAATTTTTCGAATATCTACTGAAAACTTTGACGGTTTTTTTAAATTTTAAATCCTTTTTTTAGGTCAAATATATGGTAAGATTATGAATAATGAACCAATTCGATTTAAAATTAACTTTAATTAAAGTGTTTTATCTATTTTGGTTAAACTGACATTTTAAATAAAATTTATTTCTCTTTCAGAAATCTATTTAAAACTTTTCTATCATCACGTATTTCTTTAAGAATTAGAAAATTTTTAATCGAAAATTTGAAAAAAAAAAAAACATTTCTTAAACTCGAACGAAAAAGAAAAGTTCATTTTTCTTTTGCAAAGAGTAAAAAATAAAGAATTTATTTTAATTAAATTACAAATCAAAAAATTTCTTATTTCTAGTAATTACCTGCCTTTCATAAAAAAATAAATAAAATTTAAACTTTTAAATAAAATTTCATATATTAAGTACAAATATTTACAAATACATAAGGAAGAAATTTTTTTCACATTTTTGAACCTATCAAAAAATATTTTGGTTATAGTTATTTTTAAATAAAAAAGAAAAATATTTGAACCTCCCAATTTTTGCGCAGATTTCAAATGTCAAAAAATAAAATCATTTTCTTTATCCTTCTGTTTCATAATATTCTTTTTTACTTTTCTTTTTTTTTTTTTTTGATTTATGAACACTTTATATATAGTAAAAAGTACTTCAGGAGTTATACTGTAATGCACGTTGCATTTATAGCATAAGTTGTACAATACTAACTATCATTGTCAGTAGACGTAATATTATTATGTTTTCTGCATCAAACTGATGCTGGTTTCTACTGATGTCATATAATACATTTTATTTACCATTTTACTATTTTTCTCTATTTTCTTTTTAACTCTTTGCTTTATTCGTATTTTATTCTCAGTCCTTTTTTCTTATTTACATACAAGATTCATTTTCTATAAAAGTAAATCTTAAAAAATGTACATTCAAAACATCAACCCTTTAAATACACAAAAATTTAAATACAAGGACATTTACTATTTATTTGTATATATGTATATGCATTATGGTGTATGTGTATTTTGTGTATATGTGTATTATGGTGTCATAATTCCACAAAAAAAAAATCCAAAGAAAAAAATTCCAAAATATTGAAAGAAGGCCCACAAAATTAAATATATTCTTTGTGATTGACGACAAAGTTTTTTAGCAAGCTTTCAAGCTTCAAACTTTAAAATTTTGATTAGTGAGAGCGGGATTTTCTACTGTGTGAAAATAAAAGCGGGGATTTGGGGACGACAGCCCTAATTAGTTTTAATACTTTGGTATTAAAATATGTTGGTAAAAAAATAATTAGGAAATTCAAAGTTAGTTACAAAAGCACGCACGTCTTTTACAAAATATGTATAAATGTAAATATGCGAGATTCTGAATTAGGAGGAATTTTAAAATTGAATTCAAAATCAGAGTTTTACGCTTTTTCCAGAAAATTTTTATATATGTATATGTGAAATGCTAAATTAGAAGAGATTTTTAGTTGGTTTAATAATTTATTTAGCGGAGGTTTGTGGGCGGCAGCCCCTACTTTATTTAATATATTGTGTATGTAAAAAAAATAAATAGGTGGGATTTTATGGTTGAGTACAAAATCAGGGTCCAATAATTTCTTTAGGGCGGTTTGGGGGTGGTAGTCCCCACTATTTTAAATACCTTGTTGCTGAAATGTGCATCTAAAAAAATGTTAGGAGCCATTTAACAGTTGATTACATTTGGTCATAGAGCCCCAACAACTTGTTTAGCCAATGCTTTCAGAGCTATTTAAAATATTTGCCATTAAATTAGGAATTTTGGAATTTATTTTTGTGCAATTTTTTTTTTTGGAATATACTTTTCTGTTTTTTTTTTTTAATTATGTAAATGGTATTTTGGAAATGGTTTTTTTTTTTTTTTGGAATTTCGTACCCAACCCGTGTATTTATAGATCCTTATGTACATAAAAATTGTCATAAAAACATGATTTAAATCTTTCTAAAATATATATTTACATATATAATATTCTATCGTATATACCCTTTTTTTTTTCTCGAAATATTTATTACTATCCATCGAGAAATTTTACATTTTAAATACTCCCTATATCTTCTTCTTCTTTTACCTCTACAATAAAATGCATATACAACAATAAAAATGTATACATTCATAATATATATATGTATTTATAAAAACTTTACAATTTTTATAGGTTTTTTTACACTTGGCCCACTTTTAACTGCAAATTTAAAAAAACAAAATAAAAACAAAAATAAACCACTCTTTCTATAAAAATTAATATTTGCCCTCTAAAATTTAACTTTTTTACAAAAAAAAAAAAAAAAAAAAAATTAAAACAAAAATTAAAACAGAATATGCAAAAACCCGGAAAAGTTATGACCCTAAAAAGGATACTCACAAAAGAAATAACTCTTAAATCTTCCCATATAACATCGTCTAATCCTTTTTCCTATAATTTTTCCATTTTTCCTTTTGTTTCATACAACGTATATCAATATCACTTCTATATAGATAATAAATACAAGAATAACTAGCTTAGGATTTAAGAACCTGTATTCTCTTAAAATAACCAGTTTTGTTCTAAAAAATTCTTCATCAGGTTTCAAAAACTTTAAAATTATAACAGTACGATATTTAAAATTCTTTATACTGATGATGCAACAACAATAATAAAAAAAAAAGTGAATATTAAACATTACAAATTTTCATCTAAAGAATAGAATTTGAAATCTGATTCAAACTATAGGTATAAATGAATTATTATATAATACATACAAACACTCATATATTCAATTCTAATAGTAAGCATAGAAACAAAACTCCCACCATTCATTCAAGTTTAAAAAAGAAAAAGGAAATGTTTAAGTCAAGTTCCCCACACCCACTCTCTTTTTCATTATCTCTACATTTCGAAAAGTACAAAAAAAAAACAAAAATTAAATTAAAAAAATTTTTGTTTGATTTACCGCCCATCAAAAAAAGGAAGCACCAAGTCCCAACGCAAATACAAAAAAAAAAAGGAAAATAAAAATAAATAAAAAAAAAACCAAAATACAAACCTACACTTATTTTTCTTTGTTGTATCTATTATACCAAGGAACCTATTTAATATTACATACATTTACATGTACAGTATATAAATGCATTTTATAACGGTAAAATATGATCATCAGAATGCAGAACATTTTCAAAGGAACAAAAAAAAAAAAAAGAAAAATAATTATTAAAAAGTGTCATACCACATAGAAAAGTTTCTACTAAAAGAAAATATACATCATATACATTTGGAATTACAACTCCATCTCATATTTTATTTTCTGAAATTTTTCTATCTATCCTTTTCTAACCTTTAAGTTTAAATTGCCAAAAAAAAATTTCTATTTTTACTGGCATGAGATTTATCTTAGCCTGCTTTAATCATTTAATTTTTTTTTATTTTTATCAATATAATGATGAAAATCAGCCTGCAATATCCACCTTAAATCTACTGTTATAGTCAAAAGTTACTATGAAAATTTTAGGAGTAACATCCAAAAATCATGTATATATTTATGACATCAGAACGCTGATTACTGATGTAATTTTATCCGAAAATGACAACTAGTGACCGAAAATTTCATGAAAATCTTAAAAAAAAATTTTGAATTGCAATTTTTTTCTTCGATAAATAGTGGGGTAACAATTTGTTTTTGTAAATTGAACATTAAAATTCATATATTTAAAAAAAAAAAAACAATGTTTTCGATAGAAATTTATCACTAAATGCAATTTAGATACTGAATTTAAATTTGATCTAATTATTTGACCGTTATTTAAAGAACTTTTTTAAGAACTTCGTAAATATTTTTTTAAATATCTTCATCAACTTTTAAGATTATTGGGTATTTGTATAACTTCCTAAATCTACAAAATTTTTCGAATGATTTACCATTTTGTAAATATATCCAATTCCATTTAAGTGTATGTGTCTTCATTAACAGTCTGTTTCAATTTCAGTTTATATCCCATAAAGACTTTTAGAAACCATAATCTAAAATAAAAATGAAGATTCTACAATTTGCCGTTAAGAAGAATTAGGGGAAGAATTTTGATTCTTTTTTAATTAAAAGCATTTTTTGTTCACTCGATGATATTTTTGTGCATAAAATGACATTGTTATTTCAGAATCCTAACATAATAAAGTACCGATATGTTATGATGTTATCTTAAAAGATCAGGGCTGATTACCGGAAGTGCAGCCAAGTGTTTTTTGTAATACCACTCATTATATTTTATACTTTATTATTTATATTTATATTTACTCTTATGCTATTACCATTTACTGCTGCAAAAATTATACCACTAGAAATTTATGTGTGAAATCCTTTTAAAAATTTTATGAATTATTGTAAATAGTAAAAAGAATATTTTTTTTGGAAAAAACTGAAATAAGGACAACATAAGAAGGATAATAAAACAGAAAAAAAAAAAAACGGACGAGTTGTATATTTAATTTTTATTTCTTTTATTTTAAGGATTTTTAGTTAAATTTTATTTTCCTCTTTTTTTCTTTTTGCCTTTGTATTTTTGAAAATAATTTTAGCATTTTTTGAAGGCTGTGACATTTTTTGGAATATGCGATATTCATTGTGATGCATTTCATAATCTAATATACAATTTTTAGTTTGCTGGTTTTTAATGAAATTTATGAAATTGTTATTAGTTGGAATTTTTAATCATACTTTGGTTCGTAATTGGGGAATAACAGTTACATTATGGGTAGAATTAATACAATAAAATACAAATTTTTTTGTCAATCAAAACTTAATTAAATTATTAAAACATTTATAAACATTTATGTTTTTTGGTGTTATATCATGGCTTAATTTTATATATTTTTAAAAAATGTACAATTATATTAAGGATCCAAAACTATCCGTAGGAACCACGTGCAATATCTCTGTTTCACTTTTGAAGTTCCTTATCTGATTTTTCTTAAAAGCTTAAAAATTTATACTTGGAATAGAACGTTAAAAGGACTAATATTTTTAAGAATTAGTTACTATAAATTATCTAAGTGCAAACATTTTAATTTTCTCGTATAAAAAATCGTGAAGTTATAGGAATATGTATATATATATATATTTTGTTTTAACTTAAACCACAGACTAAATAAACTATACTGACGATCAGTTTCATATAAAAAGTTTTAGTTTTTTTTGGAGCCAGACTAAGCAGTTTATAGAGCTAGAATAATTATTTTAGAATATTTAAATAACAAAAATTGAAAATACAAAAGAATATTCTATAAATTTTTGTTTTTGCTATTTAAATATCTAAAATACTTAGTCTGGCTCCAAAAAAATGTTCATGCTGGCTCCTAAAAAAGACTTAAAATTTTTATATGAAATTATTCGTCTGTATAATATATTTAGTCTGTGCTTAAACTCTAACATATATGCGTATTCTTTAAAGGTGAGGTGCAAAAATTGAAGCTCATACTTTTTCTTTAAAACTCACTTTTTCTAACTACAGCAGATTTCTTTCAAATTGTAGAAAAAATCTATGATTTTTCATCATTTGCTTGATTGTCAGAAAAATCGAAATATATATAAGAATTATAGTAACTATTGAAATTTCATTTACTTTTTCATAACTTATTTTTTAAAATTCTTATTTAAAAATTTGTATATCATAAAATTAAAAAAATTAAATATTTTTAAAAAATTATATTATATCATATCAGTTTTGACAACCATTCGTTATAGATTACATCTTAAGCATAACACATTCTAATTAGAAATTATTATGAGAAACTCTTTAACGGAAATTTTCCGCTTTTGACCAAATAAAAAAAACATTCTACAAAAAAAATGAAAGTATAAGCAAAAGAAAACAAAATACCATGTCATTTTTCCTTTTCTTTTTGTTGACTTTGTTTTGTCTTTTTGTATTTTAATTGTCCTGTTGTCTTCCAATCATATTTTTGTTTTATTATTGCAATTCTTTATCCTTTTTTTTCGGTATCCAAGAATAGTATAATATATCATATATTTATTTGTATATATAGGTAAGGATAAACTTAAACTTTTATGATAACTTTTTAGAATTTTCTTGTATGCATAGGATTGGACAGGACACCAAAAAAAAAAATAAAAAAAAAAATTTAAAACACAAAAGAAAAATTAGGAGACAAGGAGAGAAACAAAGATGGACGAATGAATTTTATATGAATTTTTCTGTCCTGTGATTTTTTTTTGTTGTATTATTGTTGGTGCTTAGATTTATAGTTAAGTTTGTTTTTTTTTTTAAGTTTTCTACTATAGAAAAAACCTAAAGAGGAAGAAAAAAGATATGTGATGCCGGATCAACAGCAGAAGTAGAGTATGAGATTGTAGTTATGTGTGCGCAAAAAATCATATAAAAATATAAAACCAAATTTTTTGTATTGACTTCCTTTTTATGCTTCATCTTGTTCCCTTCGAATTTATTTCTACTTTTTTTTGGGAAATACTGGTTATTTTATTCTAGGTTTTAAGGTATTTGTGAATATGTGTATGCATTAATAATTAAAGGTAGACAGTGTTACATTTATATAGTTAGAAATTAGAATGGTATAATATTATGAAGCTTTATATAGATAACTAATAAAAAAAATGAAAAATTTTATCTATAATGTAATATAAAAAATGAGACAAACTATGACTATGGGTTTAACTCGATAAAAAGTTAGAAATACTTAAAAATATAGACCAAAATATTGATTGAAGCTTAATAATGTAAGATTCAAAGAAATAAACATGAGTAGATCATAATCATAATTCGCACATTTGAGCTTGCACACCGCAAACGTCATTGAGTTATCTCGAGCAAGTCCAAAATTGCTCCTTTCGCCTAATAGGAGATCTTGCCATTTAGTAATTATTACTCTCTTAACATTTATCAAAACATTGTACTTTTAGATGATCTTGTAAGAAAAGACAACGTAGCATAAGAGAATTAAGATCAAAATTGGTAATCAAAACAATCAAAACTCATTTGTTGTGAAAACTGTAAAAATGTGGAACTTTTTGAAATTAGTATCGAGTTTATCTTCCAATTCCGCCCTTTCCGCTCTCACTTATTCACTTATTCTCACTCTCATTTATTCAAACTTACAGAATGAATATTCAAACGATTCCTTTCCAAAAGTTGGGCTAGCACATAAAAATAAAACCGCAACCTTGAAAAGAAAAAATTTGCTGCTGAAGAAAGTTGAATTGATTAATGCTAGTAAAATTTGACAGAAAAAGCCATAAAAGCCATGAAAAAAATTGCTCTTTGAAAAACGCTGTGACAATGTGACGCTTATTAATTGACGTACCTACACGCTTTAAACTGGAAACTCTGTTCATTTAAATTGTTTCAAATATTTAAGGATTCTATCCTTTTTTTCGTCATTAAAATTTCTTTATATTATAGAATTATCAATAATTTATTTATAATTGTAAATAAGTTTCAATAAGTTTTAAACAATAATCAAATATTTTACTTCCAAAACTTTTAGCATAAAATTTTTTATAAATGTCACTTTTCAAACAAAAAATACGCTTGAACTCGTATTTTTGTTTGAAAAAGTGAGATTTGAAAAAAATGTTTTGTATTTTCAGTGCTCTGAAAATGAATCTGTTTAATTTTTCTGAATTCTTCGTTTTTTTTTTTTTTATAATTTTCTTTATTAAAAAAGGTTAAAAGATCTGCTGAATGTCCTGTCAAACTGTTAAATTTAATATACATACATATTTATGTATGTTAACATATTTGTTTTATATTACAAAAAAATAGACAAAATATTATATTTTTAAATGTTTTGTTTTTTTCTTTTCTTAATTTTTTTAGAAGAATTTTTACATATTATATAATATAACCAACTACCGTTATTTTTTTTTTAATGTGTATTTTTGTTTTTGTATTAATTTTAATTTTATCACAAATTTTGTTATTTACTTAATGTTAGAGTATCCTTTTTTCTATGAAATCGTTCTTCTTTTCTTATTTTTGTTGTGTAATAATTTATGAAAAAAGGACTTTAAGAGTTTATTTATAATATTGCGCTATTATAAATTTTACTCAGTAATTTTACATATTATTTATAATTCATAAAAAAAAAATAAGGTAGTATGTAAAACCAAAGATTTTTAAAGGCTCACATTTATCAAAAGACAATAAAAACAGTTTATGCCATTGTGACTTGAACCAAAATTAGTAATTTTAAGGAATCTGACATAATTTCACAAAGTTGTTAACATATGCAAAAAGCTTTCATTTTGGCGGTTTACTTTGAAAAAATTGTATACAGGTGTCCAAGTTACAAATACATAAAAATACCAAATTTTTAATGTTTAACCGTTAATTTCTCTTAAATTATTTTTAAGATTAATTTTCTTTTTTCTCTAAAAATTGTAAGGTTCCACGTAAAAGAGTTTCGCAGGTATGAAAGAACCGAAATATTGCAAAACTTTGTTTTCACGCAACGGTAAATTTAAACACATACTAAATTTTAAAAAAATTTATAATTTTGAATTTGCTTTATAAAAGGAAATGTCCTATCATTTGAGATTTTTAGATAATTTGCCCCAATTTTAAACTGAACCTGAGTTATACTGAGTTTACAACTTTGAGAAGTTTGAAGAGTTGCTATTAATAATGGATAGTGCTAAATAAAACTGTTGTCCACAACATTGACTTTTTTAAAAGAACTTGTTTAAAGCGGTCTATCCCTGGTTAAAATCCTTGTTCTAACTTATACGGTGTAGAAATTTTGTAAATAGATTAACGGACAGACGGACAAACGGACACACATAGTTAAAGTAAATAGTAATATTTTTAAATTATTTTTGAAAACTTACTAAAAATTGGATGTTTTCAATTCTCCTTGCCGGTTTCTGTTCCTTATTACAAATATTTTTTTTCGTTTTAGAGATTTCATCAGAAATTTCATCTATATACACCTGACTTTACTCCTACTTCATTCTCCTTATGCAAATAAATAAAAACCTTAAATACTATTTTATATTTTTGTTTTTTTGAAATTTTTTGGTTTTTCACAAAATGTCGTGTCCATTTTTAAAGATATTTTATTAGTTACAGTTATAAAATAGGGACAACATCAAGTACTTTTTTACGTTTTTGTAGTGTTTTATGTAAGGATTTGTTGCATTTTTTATTATCCTTTTCTTATATCATAGTTTTTTAAATATTTTTTTTTTTTGTTTGGAAAATTTCTGTATTATTGTTAAACACAAACTAGAGTAGAATAATTCCTATGAAACATTGGTTCTGTAAATGGCTTGAATAGTACTTTTGACCATATTTACTGCTTTGTTTTTTTTTTATTAGAAAACTCAAGGGTTGAAGGGTGGTTGTTATAAAATTCATCTTTTTGGATTAGAAACGAATAGCATATTTTTTTTGGAATATGTCAGAAAAACAGAAACATATCCAAAATAATAAAAACAAAGGTTCTGATAAGCTCCTATTTTTGCTACTGAATAAGGATTTTGGTTATTTATTATTGTATGCATTTATGTTATATTTTTACATTTGTCTCAGGTGAACCATTGGATTTGTCGTTCTTTTGTTTTGTTACCTTTTTTTTTATTCTTATATGAATGTAATTCAGTTCTCTATTAAGAAATTTACTAGAAAGGATTTGAATATTTTAAGTGGTAAATTAAAATTTTTGTATAAACTTTTGTATATAACAGATATATACAAAACTTTTATCAAATAAATTTTGACAATTTGAAAAATATAAAGTTAATTTCATTAAGATCATATTATTGTATTTCTCAAACTCTACTGATTATGGACTCCAAAAAAGGTTTTCAGTCTTCCGCTTGTCCTGAATATTAGTTTTAGGTTAACTTTTTCTGGAACATCACTTTTCCAATTTATTCTTGCTTATTTTTGTATTATTTTTTCTATTTAATTTTGGATGATAAAACTGTTGCAAAGTCATTTCAATGAATTTTTTGTGAATATTCCATCTAAGTTTAAGTTAACTAATTCTTTTATTAGAGCAGAATATGTTACAATAACTGAGTTATACCCTAGTTTATCTAGCTTTTTCTTTAATCATATTTCTGCTTCTGAACTTATAACTATAATCAAAACTCTTAAAAATTCTAACTTATGTTCATTTGGCTCATGTTCAATGTTTCTAATAATCTGGTTAAAAAGATTTCTTGGTTTATTGTTGATGAGCTGGCTTTTATTTTTAATAAAAGTGTAATATCTAGCATTTTTCCAAATGATTTAAAATTAGCTGTAGTTATACCTCTGCACAAAAAAGGCAGAAAATCGGATATGAATAACTATCGTCCAATATCTTTACTATCTACGTTTTCCAAAATCTTTGAGAAAGCGATTAAAAGCAGAATTTTAAAGTTTTTAAATAGGAATAATTTTTTTCAGTATAAATCAATTTGGCTTTCTCAGTGGTAAATCAACAGAAGGTGCCTTATTAAAGTTTTTTGATGAACTTTATTATTCTCTGAACAACTCGAAAACTTTATCAGCTTTATTTATTGATATTACGAAGGCATTCGATCTAGTTGATCACGAAATTCTTCTTGCAAAATTACATAGTGCTGGTTATAGAAATTCTATATATAACTGATTTCGTCCTATCTCACCGGCAGATCTCAATCTGTAAAAATTAAAAATGTGCATAGTAATTTGTTGTCTGTGAATCATGGTGTGCCGTAAGGCTCTGTTTTAGGTCCTATTTTGTTTATTATTTTTATAAATTCACTTTATGTTCAACCTTTTAAAGGCAAACCTACGGCTTTTACCGACGATATTGTTTTCACTTACAGTAGTATTAATCACTTTGAAGTAGTAGTAGATATGAATTATAATTTGGATTTATTGAGGCGATGGTTCTTTAAACATAACTTATCAATTAGCAATAAAACTAAATACATGACTTTTAGCATTAGTTCTTCATTAGTTATTGATTATAACTTGTACTATCATGGGCCTACTTGCAATAAATTACCATTACAAATTGTTTCATTTATTGACAACCCTGTTAACCATTGTTGTAGTGATTGCTTTAAAATTGATTGTGTTCCAAATTTCAAATATCTTGGATTGTTTATTGATTCTAGACTTAATTGGAGCCGTCATATTGACTACTTGAAACTGTACCTTAATAATGTTATTAGGCAACTATATCACATTCGAATATATGGCTCTTTAAATCTAGCATCCATGGTTTATTATGCTCTTTTTCATGCTAAGTTTCAGTATGGAATTATATGCTGCGGTGGTGCCTACTGTAACAAAATAAGGCCTCTACTGATTGCTCAAAAAAGAGCTATCACAATAATCTGCAAAAGCAGCAGAATGTCACCCTCTTTTGAACTATTCAAAATGCTACTAAAAATACTGCCAATTAGAAACCTCTTTTTATACCCGTACGATAGGATCGGGTATAATAAAATTACTCCTCCGTTTGTAACACCTCGAAATAAGCGAGCTAGATATACCTTCAAAGGTATGGATCGGATCAGAAAAAATTCTAAGACTTTTGAGCCATGTCCGTCCGTCCGTCCGTCAGCACGCTAACTCAAAAACTAAGAAAGCTAGAATCTTGAAATTTACACAAAATATTCTTGGAGTAATTTGTAGGTTCCCTATTTTTTTTGGTTGAGTTTGGACCAAGCCTTAAGGTAGCTCTCGAACACCTAACTTTTAGATCCCGACATTTTGAAATAGAGCTATGAAATTTTAAATGCTGATAGATCTCACAAAAATATTAATTTTATTTTTAATAACTTTTTTTTGTAGCCCCACCCGTTACGGAGCTACAGCTCCCCAAAGGTTCAAAAAAGCTCTATATTTAAATTGTTATAGCACAAGTTGTATAAGGTATATCTTCATTTTGAAAACGCCAAACGATTACTACTTTCATTAGCTTTAAAAGTATATATACAATAAATATATATTTGTGGCATACGGTGTCTTAATTTACCGTTATGCGAAACTCAAATTTTGCAAAATCCTTTAACCCTTCTATCTTCTAAACGGTTAAAGTTGGAAACTTGAAATTTTGACAGAAGTTAGATCTTTGAAAATTAGTATGAGTCATTTCAGAAATTTTTTTTGTATCACTCCCCGTTTAGGAGCTGTAAGGGGTCAAAAACTGAAAATTTCCTATTTTTAAACACCTGTAACTTGAACACCTGTTAAAATTTTTTTGAAGTAATACACAAAAATTAAAGCTCCAACATTATACTCTTATTTCTGTTAACAACATTTTTAATAATATAGGGCTACTTTATAATTGACGAAAGTGTTACTTGATTTTTTCAAATTTTCTAACAAATTTCTTTAACTAATTTTTTGCATTTTGTTTTACTCGATAATTTGAAATTGTTGAGGATATAATGCGTAGTACAAAAAAATGTAATTAAATAAACAACATAACGGTTGCTTGAAGAATTTTTATTTAGATGATATTGATATATATATACATACTTATATAGTATCATGTTTATTTGCATATCGTATATGTCACTAGTGAATGAATGATAAGAATATAGATGTATATTATATAGCGCCGTATTTACATACATATATGTATTTTATTGTACTTATAAGAAATTATTCTGTCAGTGTTTAAAATTATATTTACTATTTTGTACTAAGTAAATTTAATATACATTTACCGCTTAGTATTAAATGGTACTATAGAATATTTGAAAAAGTTTTGGATTGATAATCGTTATGTGGAAGGTTAAAATCTGCTTTTAAAGAATGTATAAACATATAGTTTGAATATATGTACAACCCATAATTCTAGAAATTATAAAATTCACCCAAATTATTTTAAAATACTAAAATATTAAAAAAATAATATTGTGAGCAGAGTGACAGGCTGTGAACATACTAACGGTTCGTACGGGTATCTAAGAGTTGACAAAGTCAACTGTATTCTTCCTCGTTTTTACAAAACTCTAAAAATCTTTTATATGCGATCGGGAAATATGGTCTTAAGGCGTTCGTATAGATATAATCTGAGAATCAATAATAGAAGTCTGGTCTCTGTTCCTCTTTTTAATAGACATCATTACTGTCAATTCTTTATAATCACAGCACCTAAACTCTTTAATAAATTACCTTCTAATATAAAAAATTCAAACTCACTATCAAAATTTCTAAAACTGACTAAAGAGTGGCTTTTAAATATTAATTCTGCAAATTCTGATGAGCTTTTAAATACATTAGTTTGAAATTTTACATAAATCTTTAAAATTGTTATTTTTGTTATCGACGAATTTTTTTTTTATTTAATTTTTTATTTTTTGTAACCCCATACATACATAATTTTATTAAATGGATTCTAATTTTAAACTATGAATACTTGCTTTTTAGCAATATAATAGGGTTTCTTTATTCATATCTATTTTATTTTAAGTTTTTCTCATATGAATTATTTGGTAGCATTTATTGTTCTCTTTCTTTTATTTTAATAAGTTATTTTGAATACTTTTTACATTTAATTAAATTTAATTAAATTTAATTTAGTTATATTGAAAACATATTTTGAGTTTGTAATATAGTATTATAAATATGAATAAATGAATTGAATAAAAATAAAAAATAAATAAATATTACATCATATTTTTCTGAAACAACACTTCTTTTCTGAAGACTTATTTTTAAAGTTTTCCTAAACTAATTGTACAGTACCGGGTACCGTACTGGTTTTATTCACTTGGTACCAACTGATTTTATTCATCTGTTTTCTCTAGTCTTATCTTTATAGAGAATATAAAAAAGTAAAGACTGAAACTTATTATAATTACATATTTTATATGCCGAAGATAACTGCCAGACTGTCCTCTTATAATATAATCTAAGATTTCCTATTACCTAAAGCAATTTAAAAGCAGACATTATTATAGGTCACCCGATTATATTTATTTGATTTTTGGAGCTATATACTAATTAAAATTTTGTGCCGTTCCACTACGTCAAACTAGTAGCAAATATAAATAGAGAATAAATCGTCATGCTATATGGAACCTTAAATTACAACCCCTTAACAAATGATTTGTTTTCGTCCTTCTAATTCAATATGTTTATTTTTTTAATTTCTTTTTGCCACTCCTATTATAAGGAGCATATTATAAAGCATCCAACTAAGTCCTTTATTATTCAATATTTGAAGTAGCTTCATTTTTTGAAATCATTCATTTCACTAAGACATAAGGTCTATGTCTTAACCACTTCAGCCATGGTTGGATATGATAATACAGAACCTTCACATACCATTACAGATAACATTGAAATAGAACGAATGAATTGCGTGTGAGCTATTCAACTGTATTTCAAGTTATAATCAGAAGAATATTAAATCAAATTCGTAAACTGTAGCTTAAAATTCAAGATATTCCTGAAGATTAATAAACATGGTGTTTTCATCAATTAAACATATCATTAAATTTCTGTTACCTATATTTAATGCAATTACACAGTTAAAGTCATTAACTTAAAGATAAATATTATATGGTTCATTAAAGCACCAACATTATTAAAAGTTCCAAATCATTAATTATAAATAATTACTATGTAGTTTTTATTAGACAATCAATAACATTTTAGTATTAAACCTTTAAGCTCTCAATTCTATAACATAAGTTGTTTATTTCAATGTCTTACAAGCCACGAACTCCAATTAAAACAAAAAAAAAAAAAACTCTTCAATTATTACCTGTAATTAATTAAATTGTAAATTTAAAACAAAAACAAAAAAAAAAACCAAAAACGACATTTAACTTTCTAAATTAGGTGGGTACAAAATGTAAAAAAAAAAAAAAAACAAAACAACAAAACAATTGGAACAACAGAAAGACAATGATTTCCTCCATTTATTTGATTGTTTTACAATTTCATGATATACAAAAACAAAATGGAGTCTAATTGATTTAGATTAAAAATAGTAAAAAAAAAAACAAGAAACAAGTAAATATTAGAGACTATCAAAAGTTATCTGTTACAATTTTCGGGTTTTTCTATATTTTTTTTTTTTTTTGTTCCGCATTTCTACAAAAACAAACAAAAACAAAATATCTGAATCCTATATGTAGATCTCAATAAAGAGATCTTTTGGTATACATTAGTACATTAGTAACCATTCTTATAATAATAATAAATTTTAGAAAAAAAAACAAAAATAAAAATTAAGGAGGGGGGGTTCATCTTAAAAACAGATTATATTTGTATCTTAAGCTTTACATATTTTCTAATAGTAATTGTATCTATATATAAATACGAATTTATATATGAATAGTAACTTAAAATAATTGTACAGTAAAGTGAACCAAAAAAAAAAAAAAAAAAACAAAAACAATTAAATCGAATAGTAACAATAATAATAATAACAAAAACAATAACAAAAATAAAATTTATTACACATGTTACCAATTCGTTTTTGGTGGATATAACAAAACCACAAGAAAAACAAAAAAAAAGAAAACTCACAAATTTTTTTTTTTTTTTTTTTTGAAAAGTAATTGAATTTGATACACCCATGATTATGTTAAATATAATGCAAAATCGTGAGTTCAATTGGCATTTTTATACCAATTTTTTTTCTTTTGGTTTCTTTTAAAATTTATTTTTATATCTTAGGTTAAAATACAGGTATATTTATAAGGACTAGAAAAAAGTATATAAGTAGGTACATTACAAAAATAAAAAAAAAAAAAACAAAAGAAAAAAATTAAAAACTAAACATATTACAAATTAAAATCATGAAAATGAAATCATCTACGAAGATCTACGACAAAATGCGACTTTCGAAGCCATTTTGTATTTTGTTTATTAGTTTATACAATTTGGTTTTTGTTTTTTTTTTTTTTTTTTGATATTTTCGCATTAAAGAAATTGCATCTGCGCTTTATTATTACTAACTATTAGTACATTTTTGAAAAGGTCTAAACCTAACTATTTTGTTTTTTTTTTTCTGTGCAAAGTATGCAATATATGAGTATATGTGGACTATATATAATAATATATGTATGTTTATTAAAAATATAAGTTTAAACGGTATGTACGTATATGTGAATTAAGTTTGAGAGTAAAGCAGTAGATTTCGTGCACGTCGGTTAATTTTTTTTTTTTATTAAAACAAAAAGTGCAGTCATTTTATTGGACAGAGACCAAAAAGATAGTAAAAAAAAAAAAGTTAAAACAACAAATTAAAACAAAACTTAAGTAAAATAATTGCAATTGAAATTATATAAATAAAAGTTAGTAGTTTAAGCGCAAGATCAGTTGCTAAAAGATTAAAAGGACTATAGTGTTTTTAATTGGAAATATTATGTTTGACAATTATCGACTTTGGATATGTTCACAATTATCGACATTAATCTATTGGAAGACCTTAATCTTATTTTAGTAGCAGCCTATTAATAGGAATTAAAAAATAAGGTGTACCGCCTGTAAATAAAATGTTTGTAAACTTTTATAATAACATGGATAATAAACATTATAATAAAATGTTCTGTACTTAAATTATGCTATATAGAATGGGAGAACTTTCAACCATAACAAAATATTTCACTAACACTTATTAAAAAAGGATGAATATTACTTAGTAAAGCTTGATTCTTTTATTGAGAATAAAAATGGATTCGGATCAACTCAGTAATATAGGAACAATTTATGAAATGAAGATATCATCTCTCTATTTAAATTCTTCTTTTAAATTGCCAAAAACTGTAAAATTTAAGTTAATCAGTTTTTTTCTTGTATATTATGTAAAGTTTAATCAGGTCAATATTATAAGTCATATAACAAATATAATCAGTGTGCCGATTGCGGTAGAAACAATGGAAATTTTTTTAAAATATTGTTTTAAAACAGTGAATTTACTGCGTAATATTTGTCCATATGTCTTGTTAATGTATGACTCACAATCGTTTAGTTGGATGTCACTGTCTAAATAAATGATATTTGGTGCTACTAACGAAATGCAAAAAAATTGTCTGCAATGCAAAAAAATACATCTACTAGCTATCCATAGATAGCTAGTAGATGTATCTCCCTTTGAATATATCTCTGTTCTCTTTTTTGTTTCATTCATAAAAAAAGAAGGGTCGTCAGTAACCTAAATTCTTGTTTCTATTATTTGCAAGTAAAGGTAAAATTCTATTATTTTCCGTTTCTATATTAGATTACTATAAATTTTATGATCTTTCAAATACTATTTCTTCGCCCAGGATTAATAAAAGTTTAGCGCTGCAACCACAGTCAAATCTCAAAATATCTTCAGCTTCTACTCGGACGACAAGATGAAATACACAGCATAAGACAAGAAAATCCTTAAAAATATGAACTAATTGTGTTAAACTTATAATAAAGTTTTATATATTTTACAATATATTTAATCTACTACAATTGACTTAAAAATCCGATGCTTAAAAATTAATTAAATATCTCTTATATCAAAAAGAACTGCTGGTATATGCTGGAAAATGTTAAAAGGAAAAGTCGAATATGTCAAAAGTTTAATTTAGAAAACTAAAATTTGAAATTGGTTTCCATTTGTAGAAAATTTCAAAACAGTTTAAATATAGGCACCTTATAGATAATCTCTTTCAAACAGTCCTGGAATACGATAAATTGATATTTACATTTTAATATTAACAAAAAAATAAATGATAAAGAATAAAATACAGGGTATATCATTATGATATCATAAAGGACTGACATCTTTTTAAAAAAATTGATTATTACTTTATTTATTTATTAATTTAAATTATTTTATCTTTGTCCATTTTAAAAATCATATTAATAAAACAAACAAATAACTTAAAAAAAAAAGAAAAATAAGAATGAGATAGATATAGAATAATAGAGAAAAGGGAAAAATAGATTTTAACTATTTGATAACATTTGGTCAAATTTTATTTTTTTTTATTACTCTTTCTTTTTTTTTTCTACATTACTTTTATAAAAGAAAATTACAATTGTTTTTTCTGCATACATTAACTTCCTTCGGTCATAAATTATATTAAGAGAAAAATTTTTGAATAAAATTTTCTGAATTTAATACGAAAAAATAAAACTAATAAAAACCTCGACGCAAAAAAACACATTTTATTGCGCCATTTAATATCAATTGAAGGGGAAAAAATATTAATTTTTATTTTTCTTTGACTGGTCAATGGCCAGAAGTAAAACAAAAATTTTGCACAAAAAGGATCAATAATTTCAAAATATTGTAATTGGTAGTTATTTTGTTTTGTGTTTTTTTTAGTTTGGTTTTGGAACTGGATGCTGTTACCTGTATGTAGAAACTTTGAAAATTTTTTATTTGAAACCAAGATCAATTAACACAATATTATCAAGTTGCGTATTGCCAATCTATTATTAAAATGTGTTTTTGTGTACAACAATAATCTACAAATTCTTTGAATATATCCAATCTTTTGAAATTCAATTTATTTTTTTTTACTTTGTTTATTTTTCTGGACAAAATCATTATTAATTATTTTGTTTGACTTTAATTAAAAATTTTTTGATGGAGTCTTTGTTTGCAGTAACTTAGATTAAATTTTTACACAGAATATAATAAAATGTTGATCAGTCAAAGGCGAGTTCATTAGTTTTGCAAGGAATATTGTTTCTGTTAACCAACGTGCTATTATATCTCAAATTCAAAATACATAATAAATTAAAAATTTTTAGGCAATACTCCATGAATTTCATATATTATGAATTTTTTTTTTCTAATATCTTATATAGAGCAAAAATCTCCATTTTAGATTTACAAAAAATAATTTTAATGTTTACCAGTAAAAATAGACATTATACATTATAAAATGTCAATTAATTTAAATTTCAATGAAATTATTCAAATTCATTTATTGTTAACTGATTGGTGAGAATCATAAGAAAATATTGCTGTTCAATTTTAATTTAAAGTTCAATCACATAGAAATTTGTAAAGGAATTACTGGATTGAAAACCATTCAAAGTTACCTACTAAAAAACATCAATTTTTTCTTTAAATAATACGTTAAAGTTTTTTTTTTTTTGTAATAATAAAGTAATTAATATTTTTTCGACATGAAAACTACTGAGAGCTGCCACCTTTTACAACTAACTCTAAGACTACTTAATTTTTTTACATACATACTAAGAATTTCGCACTCCCCAATTTAAAGTTTCCACATCTCTGTCATTTCCATTGCTGACCCTACTTGCTAGCCATTATGTGCTGCATTAGTAGTTCGGTTTAGGTTTCATTCCATTATATTGGTTAAAAGAGGAGGTGGGGTTAATCAAGAATCTGACACTATCAAAGACATATTTTTTGGTACTTTTAGTGTGCTTCGAAGATTTGTACCTCCTTTAGGAAAAAAATATTAAGTAGTAAAGCATTAAAAATAATTAAATAGAATTAAATAAATAGAGATAAATTTTATAGTTGGTATAACGAAATCAGGGTTTCAATAATATGATGAACAGAGCTTTTGGGGCAACCCCTACTATTTTAAGTTGTTTGTTATTCAATTATATATTTAAAAAGGTAATTTGAAGGGATTTTATATAGTTTGTTACAAAATTAGGGTTATACGCTTATTTCATTGGGACTGTACGCGACTCCCATTGAAAGTTTTAACACTGCACTATATATTTCATCTATATATTGGTTTTATGAGTTTGCAAAAAAAAATTAATTTTTTTTATTTTGGTAATTATTTAATTTTTTTTTTTTGAGATCTTGTAGTTAGATCTTAAATTTTTATTTTGTTGTTTTTTTTCATTTTTCAATTAAATTTCATTTCAATATTACACCGCTTTTTCATTTATATTTAGATGTTATTTCACAAAATATTTTTTAGATATCTTTGTATTTGAAAATAAAATCTAAAAAACCCGAAAAATTTTAGATGTTATTTCATTAGACGCTACTTCGTAGAGCCTAATTTTATAATTGTTTAGAGTTACAATTAGAATTTATGTTAAAAAAAAATTAGAAAAAAAAGTAAGTAAAAAATATAAAGTTGTATTTGATAAATAAAATATTTGTTAAAAAATGAATGTTCGTTTTCAACGCGTTTGCCATTTTTACCGCAACATTTAACGACATTTTAACAAACGGAAGAAATCATCGGAATCTATAATTAATAGTCTAGACTCAAATAAAGATTCTAGTTATGAGGACCATTTTAGTTTTTACATTTTTAACCGGAAATATCGAAAATTTTTTGAGCTCAAATTGAAAAAAAAATATAAGAGAAAAAAGTTAAATATTTTCATATATGGTGCGAAATCAAAAAATCAACAAATACAATCCGAGTTAAATTTACAGCTCACCGTGAAAGGTTGATAGACGATATATTTAAAATAAATTTAACGTTTGAAATATTCCGGCCAATATCGGGATATTTTTTATTCAACCTTTGACAATATTAGCAGGACTATTAATATTCAGTCATTGACAATATTATCTAAATTAAATGTTATGGATTTTTGAAACCTTGCCTTTAATCGAACTTTTATGATAGGATGTTTTAAATATAGCATCATGTATACCAAACGCAGAAAAAATCGTTTAATATGGTTCAGTGTTGATGAACTACATTGTGGTTCATATTACCAAAAAATTTGTCGAATATCAAAACTGAAAATAATATTTCAATATATACGAAATTTTTAATGCAATTTCGAAACCTAACATTAATTACAAAAAAACAAAAAACACCAAAAAAGAAATATTAGAAATCTTAAAGTGACATTTTTTTCAATCAAAAGATTTTTATCATTTAATTAACGATTTCACTAGAAAATTTACACTTATTTTTTATTTGTTTGTTTGTTTGTTTTTAAATGTTATATATATATACGTAATTATGATATTCTTAAATATAAATATATATATAAATACCAAATATAGATATACAATAATTTGTGTGCAATTTAAAATTGAACAAAAAACAAACAAATTATAAAACGTTGGGCTTGAAGTTAAAATTGAATAATCTTGTTTGATACGAACATTACATTGTTTAAAAACAAAAAAATAACAAATCTTTTATTTTTTTCATTTTATTTTTTTTCTACTTTTTATTTTTTATTATTTACTACTAGAACTACCCTTTAGGCGTTCTTTGTTGGTCACAGATCTTCCGCAAAAAATCTTCAAATTCTTTTTAGTTTTTTCTTGTTATTTAGATTTATTTTATTTTTTTTTTTGTTTTTCTTGAATTCAAGTTCAATAATGACAATATTCTACTTCTTCTCATTTTCTTCACAATTTTTTTTCTCTATTTCGTTTTAGTTTTTGTTTTTTTTTTCTGTATTCAATTTTACCTTGAGTTCAAGTTATGTTCAACTTATATTGATGGAAAAGAAAAAAACAAGAATATTAGAAGAAGATATTATATCAGAAAAACCAATAATGCCATTGGCAAGTTCTAAAATAAAAAAAATAATAAAAAGTTAAAAATAAACAAAAAAAAATATTCAACTTGTATATCCAATAATACCTGCCACCAATTTTCAAGCTCACATTCTTGATATATCCAAAACCAAAAATTAAAATAAAAATATCAGTTTAAGATCAGCAAAAAAAAACAAAAAAAAAAAAAAGAGGGACTGCAACAATTGTTCTGAAGTACAAAATAATGAAATAAAAATAAAAATGGTAAATTTTAATATCAAGTACTACTAAATGCTTGAAATGATCGTCAAATGATAAACAAACAAATACCTATAAATTGAATAAATAAATAAAATGTAAAATATCATGGATAATATACGAACGAAATATAATATTAAAATTGTGTATAAGTTTTATTTTATATTAATGGAAAAATTGTTTCATAAAGTTACGGTAAAATGGTGTTTTTGTTCCTTCACTTCAAATTTTCCAAAGAGAAATGAGAAGAGCTTCCGCTGCAGGTGTCCCCTACGTAGTTAAAATTCCCTGATAGCAAAATTAAACATATGACAATTTGTTTGTGACTTAAATATCGCGTATGTGGAATCATCCTTCCACTTATATGTTTCCTAAAATTGATGATAATTTAATATTTTCAATTTACATAGGTTCTAAGAAGAATATTAACATTTTCGTTTTCATCACATCATGAAAAGCCTTAAACCTATTTTTACTCCAGAACAGAATCTTATCTTGTCTAAACAGTTCAATAGTATTAACGATACCTTAACCTATTATTTGGTAAAAAAGGGAGATGGTGTTTGGTGTGTTAAAATTCCACATGTTGATAGAGGAATTATGCTCATACTGCTCATCATGCTCATATAAATTAATTTGCTTAAAATATAAGTTAAAAATTTTGTATCTTAAATACTTAAGGCTATAAGTTAAAGCTATAAAGTTATACTTCTTTGGGTGAAATTATTAAGAGTTTGTCTTATTAAGATTATATATCTTTTAACATTACATCAACTGTCTACATTAGTTGCATTAATTTTTTAAAAAACTGGTTTTATATAATTACTTAAACCGGTTCTTATAATTGGTTGGTTCTTATAATTATTAATTGTTTTTATATTTCAGATAAACTGCTGAATAGCACATTGGATTTGAACGTTTTAAATAACTTATAAATACTGGCCGGATTTTAAACATAGCTTACCTATTTTTTTACCTATCATTTTGCTAATAATAATATTACTAGAGTCTAGAATATATTAATTATTATTAGAATATAGATATTATTTTATGAATACGTTTAGTGATCTTCATAATACCATACAAAAATAATTGTTTTTTTTATATATTAGTGAATAACAAGTAGATAAAAAGAAAAAAAAGCATTCACATAAATTCAATTGTATTTGCTAGAACTTGCGACTTACTGAAAATAGAAGGGCTCCAATATTATTTTAATTCTTTATACTTACTTATTTATTTTCCATTTTGATTTTAATTTTTTTTATTTTTCTTCAATGCCAAAGTTACTAAAACATCAAAAAAAAAATAAATAAAACCAAAAGAAAAGTAAAAAGAAGAAACTCTTGATCGTAGCTAAAAAATAAAAACAACAAAAATCAAAATCTCAAGTTAACGAGCGCTCTTTAAAATTTAAAGCAATATGATTTGATTTTGTGTTATCTTGTGTTCTATGGTGCCGCAAATATTTAACAATAAGAAAAACATGAAATAAAATAAAATTTAATGCAATGACAGTTACTGTGCATAACAGTAACATAATACAAAAAACAAATATTATATCGACACTGTTACATATCAATTGTTAAAAATCTAAAGGGAGGATCAAAATCGTAAAAAAATATGTGTTCAATGTGTTCACATATATAGATAGGGTTAAATTTTTCCATTTTTTTTTTTATTTTCTTGTTTTGTTTTTTTTTTTTTTTGGTTGAGTTGCCGAGCTCATTTAAAAAAAAAAAAATGTTACGGTACTCTTATGTATTTTTTTTATTTAGAACTGTTAGTAACCAAATTTTATTAAGGTGTCAATGCACTGTTTTCATTAATTAGAAGTAAACTTACAATGAAAAGTAATTTAAATTGATTATGGTTTTTTGAAAAAAAAAAATTTTAATTTATAAAATGTTCAAGCGTAATGCATAATACAATATTGTGACCGGATGCAATAATGTTATTAAAATGTGAGTGTACCGAAATCTTAATTTAATTTTATTTTACAAAATTTTTTTTCTTTAAAATCATATTTAAATGACCTATCATTTGAAATACTTGTAAGGCAGAAAAAGAAAGGAATTTTATAGTACATTATAAAAATCAGTGTTCTAATAATTAGGCAATTTTTGTGAAATCAGAATTAGATGGTTTCATTTACGGTTTAATGGCAGCCGCCCATTTTTTTAAATGACGGAATGTTGAAATAAGCATGAAGAAAATAAATTAGGCCAGATTTTATAGTTGGTTACGAAATCTGGGTCATACACATCAAAGAAGTGTGGGTTCGAATATCACACATGTCATAAGAATAATTCCCCGTTACAAAATTTACAGCCACGCATGAAAAAGAAAGTCTTTGTAATTTCCTTGTGACATTTTTTTTTTTTTAGTGCATTTCTCTGCTACATAAATGTGAACAGGAAATTACACAGCCTCTCCTTTTCAGGTGTGGCTGTAAATGTCGTAAGGGGAAATAGCTCTTACGACGTGTGTGGGATTCCAACCCACACTTCCTCGGTGTTTACAGCGTATTTTATACGCTCTTACCCACTAGGCCACCGAGGCCCCTTGTGACATTTATGTAGCAGGAGAATAAACTAAAAATAAAAAAGAAATGATTTGGAAAACAAGATATCGAGCAATATGATTTTCAAAAAAAAAATAAGATTAAAACTAATACGATTTCGCTGTGGACACGGTTGAAATGATAATGATGGCACTCATCATGCTTTTATCCTTTATATACTAAAATAATTTTTTATTAAGTATTTTGCGTTAACTCATCTGTAATTGAAAATAAAATTATTTTGTATTTTTGTGTGAATTTAATTACTTTTTTCAGTTTTTCCTTCTGATTGAAAAACCTTGCTATCTAGGCTATACCAAGCCGGCCTCGGCTATTTTATCCAGAATTACTTATAACTCTAAAATAAAAAAATTTTGCATACTTTTAGGCATTATAAATTCAACATTATTCTAGTTAGTAATTTAATCTTAAATAATTATTAAAATTATTTTCAGATGAAAAACGCTTTTGCTTGTACATATAGCTGAATACCACTTGTTCTTATCCCGTTTTAAATAGTGGATGATCACTTAAATAAAAATAATAATAGTAAAAGAATGAAACAATAATATAAGAAAATAAAAATAAACATAAGAGAAGGCCATAATTTACCTTGTAACTTTGACTTTATAGTTTTATACATTTTGATCGCTAACATTACAATAATTTTTTTGATGACGGTAAATTGTGAAAAAAAAACATAAATATTGAATAACAAAAAATAAAGAAAAAAAATAAACAATAAACAAATGCAAGAAGCATGCTTTTTATCGATTATATAGGGAGGTTTACTTCTTTTTTATTTAATGCTAAATCATTTTTTTTACACCAACGTAATTGAGTTTTCTAGTACTAAGATATAGTTTGAGCATTAAATATTAAAACTTCATTTTTTTTTATTAATTAAAGTTCCAACTTAATATTGAACTTTTGCAATCATAACTTTCTATCAACAAAACCCCTTGATCCTAGAATTAATTTCTGGAGTCGAGAAGTGAATACGTTAAAAAAATTAATATGAACTAAGATAAGGACAACAAGAAATGTTTAAAAAATCTTAATATTTTTTTTATGCCATTACAATATATTTGTTAAAAAAACATTTAGTATTCATTACGATATACTCCACATTAGTGTTATAAAGGAATATTTCCTCGCCTCTATTTGGTCTAGTATTGAGTTTCTATAACTATTTATCAGAATTATGTCAATATTAAACTAAAATATTTATTTTAGAATGCATTATTAAATTGAAAATGACAAAAATAAATTACTTTTGCATTCAGATTGTTATTTTGTAAATTTAGCTTAATCTTATTTCGTAACAGTTCAGACTAAAAGACATTTTACACTAAAAATTCTATTCCATTTTACGAAATTCTTTTATTCAATTGTATTTCTTCTTTTTAATTTTTTGTTTTTTTTTTGTATACCTTTTGATCCATATCACATTAGACCCCAAAAATAATAAAATTTAAGAAAAAAGAAAAAAAGCATCAGCGGAAAACCTATTTAATGCGACAAACGATCACATAACCAATATGGTGCACTTTACCCGTCAACCTTCTTTTGAAACGACAAAACGTTGAAATAACAAAAGTATTGCAGAAGTTCAGAAAAATAAGAAATAGAATAAACAAAAAAAAAAAAAAATAAAATAAAATCGGAACAAAACCGTGAAACAACGACAACAATTCACTTGATAAGTTAGAAGAATTCAAAAACAAAATAAAAACTAAAAATAAATAAACAGAAAAAGAGACACAAATTGTTGTTTGCTATTAAAAAAAAAAAAAACTAAAACTTTTAAAAATCGTGCAAAGCTGTCCTATTGTGTTGGCATTTTTTTGAAAAGCCAGCAACAAAAAAAAAATAAAAACAATAAGAAAAACACAACAGATTGAGATCGAAATTTAAAGATTGATTTTAATGTTAACAATAATTTTAATTTTTCTTCTTCATTCTATCTCTTTCTATTTTTGTTTGTATTTAAAATATCCCTTCGAAAACAATCAACTGATTTTTGAAAGAGATGGAAAATTATTTTTAAAATAAAAAATAAATAAGAAGATATAGTTGGTATTGCCTTGTAAAAGATACATTTGTTTAAAAATATTTATAGATACTTATTTAATTGTTATATAAAACTAATGAGAAAATAAACTTTTAAGACAATCGGTACATGTTAATAAACTAATTGATGATTTATTCAAATTAAAATTTAGACATGAAATTGCTGATGTTATTTGCATTTATCAATTATTTATCAGCATTTATCAGTTTGAGGTAAACAAATATATGTACAAAAATAGAGACTACGGAAATGACATGAAAAAACGAAAACGAAGTTAACGAAAGCGGGATTTCAGATAACATCGGAAGCAAAAACAACTAAGCAATTGACGAATGGCCAACACTTTTAACAATACGCTCAATAAATCTATAATTCCAAGATTAAATATAGATATACAATGGCCAAAAAATAAACATAATAAAGATGTCGAGATTTAGAATGAATTGTACATTACATACATGGTGCGATAGTGTCCACTAGATCAATACTAAAGAAAATAATAAAATTGCTGAAACACTACTAAATCTGATAACTCTTTAATACAGAAAAAAATATTACAATATTACTCTTTATATTACAGAACCCTTAACGACTTTAAACATAAATTTAATAAAGAAAAAATATGACATTTCGAAGTTAACACTAAGTGTATTTTATTTCAGTAATTATTATGGTAAAACTACACTATCCATACTATTGAACATACATTACAAAGATAAAATTTGACAATAACAACAACTATGACAGTAACAGTAACAATGACAAAGACGACAACAATGTACAATGATAATGACTATGACACTATCAGTAACAATATATTATAAAGAAAGAATTTTATTATTTTTATGTATTATATTCAGGGCCGGATTAAGACCCATAGATGCCCGAAGCACTTAAAAATAAAAATAATTAACAAAATTATACATTAGTATAATTTAAAATATTTACATATTTACATTTACCTTAGTGATGCAAAATTATTGACCCTAATATTCAAAATGTCGTGTAAATAAAAAAATATACCACATTTTTCGTACATTACCATGTATTTATATTTATATGAATATATGTATAGGCATTTTCATACAACCCATGACTAATAGCAAACGCATTTTTCAATATCATATAGACTAAAAAGCCCCCGCATTTTCGGAATCAGAAGTCGGAATATACTATAGAGTTGCTTACAAGAGGCTAAATCCAGTGTACCATTGAATAATCTGAGTAAAATTTATTTACGTATGAAATTATTTTAATTCTAGAAAAAAAAGTGACACTGTTCCTCATCGTAGAATTTCTGTAGTGTTTCAATTATCATGATGGCCTAAAAAGTGCTTAGATTGCTTATAGATTAATGCAGCACTGATTGTATGTATTGTAATGATTTAAGACACCCTACTTCTCCTACAAAGTTTTTATTAAAACATAAAATACATGCAAATTTAATATTTAATTAAAAAAAAATATTTATTTAAAGAAACCTTTACAGTTTTCAAATAAAAAATTTTCCAGATGTTTCACAAACGTTCAACAAATTTAATAATACTTCGTTGCAAATGAAAAAAATAAAACTTATATTCAATCTTGTTACCACATAAAGTTGCAGGTTAACAATGTGAAAAAAAAAACAAAAAAAAAAAAAAAATTAAATTTTACTGGACATATCCATGAAAAAAAAAAAAATTTTAAAATAAAAAAATAAAAATACAAAAAAACCTAAAGTTTGAAAAATTTGATAGAATTGAAACGAAACAAAAAAAAAAAAGACACAAAATATTTTTCTGCACAATTATTAACAATTCTTTGCATTTTTTTTTAAATACTCTGTAATCTATATATAATATATACTTAATATGTGCCTAATATATATATATATATATATATATATATATATATATATTATTATGTATTCATTTCTTACCTTTTTAAAATCATAATATCTTTTTTGTACTATTTAACTTTATTGAAAAGTTTTATTTTCTTTTTGTTTTTTTTTTTTTTTTTATTTTTTTAGAGTAAAAATAAATTAAATTCTTAAAACATCATGATGAAATCTTAAGTACCTATATGAGTACATATTAAATAGATCCCAAACTCAGTAATATTATATTGTTATTGTATAGTAAAAATGCATCCCATTTATTTATTGTTTTAAATTGTTGTTGTTTTTTTTCTCTATTAAAAAAATATCTGATAAATAAAAAACTCATTGTCGATTTGTCCTCTTTTTTTACGGGAGGGAAATTTAACGTTCTTATTACTATTAATTTTTTTTCATTTAATTTAAAATATTGTTTTTTTTTTTTTTTTTATTTGTACACATATTCTAGTTTTAAGTATGTATATATAGAAATAAAATTTTGATTTTTCCTTTTCTTTTATTATTTTTTTTTTTTTTTTGGTAATTCTTCTAGTTTCATATCTAATAGGGATCACATTTTAAAACTAAAATCATGTGGATTGGATGCATATATATGCAGATGTATATTTTGTATATTGTATTAGGATTTAACCAATCAGAAATCGATTTATAAAAACAAATACAAAAAAAAAAAAGCGAAACAATTTAAAATGAATTCGAAATAACAGAAAAATAAAAATGAATAATAATAAATGCATGTATTTAGAAAAAAAATGGAATTTATTTATTTCGTGATTATGTCTGAGATATTCTGATGAGATACTTTAAAAAATATATATGCATAATATAATATAATAGACTTCATTTTGACAATTTTGTTTTTTTTTTTGTTTTTTTTGATTTTTCTCTTCTTTTTGTATAAAAAGAACCTGATCAAAATTCATATTTTATTTTTTTTTTTTTTGAAATTAATTTAAACAATACGAGAACTTTATTACAGAAAAATTCAATTGAAATAAAAACCATTTACCAATATTATACAAATATTATTTATTTTCCAATATAAATTCCAATATACTGGAAAACTTAAAATATCATGGAAAGTCGTTTGGAGTTTGATCCTATTATATTGGGACTAAAGCGGGAGGTGAGTTTATTCAGTAAGAATCTGACACTACCGAGGAGGTATTCTAAGTCTCTTTGGAAAATGTCCACCTATCTTATAGAAGGAAGTTACTCCAAAGAATTCTTAGAAGTATGTTTATTTACTAAAAATTTGCCTCTACCAAAGGAGTATTCTTAGTGTCTTTGGAAAATTCCCGCATACTTTAGGAAATTAAAAAAAAAAATTCCCAAGTTCCTCCAAAGAATTCTTAGAAGTGGGTTTATTCAGTAAAAATCTGGCACAATAGGGTATTCTTATAGTATCTTTGGAAGATTCCCATCTACCTTAGAAAAAAAAAAAAAATTCCCAAGTTGCTCCAACGAATTCTTAGAAGAATTTAGGTTTTGTGAGAGTTGACAAATTATTACAATTTAAAAACTTAACAAAGAAACCGTGAAGCTTCCGTAAATTGAATCAGTTTATTATTGCCACTGATTTCCCCAAATTAACTGGTATTAGAAATTGAACTTAATTTTTTTTATTTAAAACAAATCGTAAATTTAACAGAAAGAGATTTAAAAAAAAATTAGAAAGAGATTTAAATTAAATAATAATTTAAAAAAAGAGATTTAAAAAAATATTATTAAATTAATTAAAATTAATTTAAAATTTCGTCCTTTCTAGTAGTACATGTTTAAAAGAAAGTAAAGTGTAAATTACATCAATTTTTTTAAACAGTTTATGTATACATATGTGATTGATTTAGTTATTTACTGAAAGGATTTCTGGCTATAAATTAGGTACAGACTTTAAAATAGATGGAGATCGACCATTTATATTTTTATAACATACGTAACTTAGAAAATATAGAATCGATGACAATAAAATGGGGATAACTGTAGATCTTTAACATATTCAAAAAAATTTATTGACAGATTAAGCTAAAATTTCGTAAAATATCTTATTTTAAACTTTTACCGTTGCGTTTTTTTTTAAACTTTTACCAATTTGTTTTATGATTACTGGATATTATTGTTTATGATTATTGTTGTATGGTTCCTGGAGAAAATTTTGAATGACGCAATAGATTTAAGAAACTTTTCTTCATATTTAGTAATCCTAATATTCTGAATTATTAAAGACTTTCTTGTTCAATATTCTTCGATTCTGAGTGAAGAAAACATATTATGTACAATCGAAAGTGATTTTTCTTTCTTTTATTTGGTAGTAAAGCAAATAATATTCATTTAAATATCTTATAAATAAAAGGATATCGAATATTGTAAACATTGTATTTTAAATATATAAAAAGTAGGAATGGTGAAATATATTATTATCGTTATTCATAAGGACGATATTAAGACAATTACTAACACAAGTTTCAAATTGTCAATTTATCTAATTTTTAATCTAAAAAAATTGAATTACATTTTATATTTTTTATAAAAGTTCTAAGAGTGATTCCTAATAGATTTTCACATTTCACTCAAAAAAAAAAGAAGAAAATGTTATTAGTTCTAACAGAAAATATTTTGCAAACAACTGTCTAGAAATATGATAGTATTTATTCCAAAATTGTTATCTTTAAACGATTGTTTTCTTAATTTAATAATTTAATATGAAAAATATCTTTAAAAACTCTAAAAATGGAAAAAAATCTCAATATTTATTCAATAAAAAACTCTATAAAACGTTAATTAAAATCTTTTTTTTCTTTTCTTTTACTTTTACTGAAATGCAAAAAAAAAAAACAAAAACAAAAATATTCGTTTATACTTTTTAATTTATTACTCCTAAAAAAACAAAAAAAAAAAAGAAAATATTAAAAAGTTTCCTATTTCACAATTATTTACATATATGTATACAAATACCCACATATATATACATATAAACATATTATGTATATTAAATTAACAAATGAAATAACAGGATGTTTCAAATAACAAAACATTATAATTCATCTAAAAAATAGCAAAAAACAGTAATAAGTAAAAAAACAACATTTTCTTTTTTATTCTTTCGTTTTTTACTCCATCAGACAGACACCTCCATTATAATTTACATCTATTCTAACACTTGCACAAACAATAGTATTCTATTTTCAAACTCTCTATATCAAAATAAATTTTTTTTTTTATCATATGCTTCTATAACTGTTTCTTTTACTTCTTCTAACATTATTTTCCTATTTTTTTTTTTTGTTTTTCTTTATGAAAATTGAAGAAAATTTTTGTATCATAAAATTTGATTTATTTCAGACAAGATTTCATAAAATTTAGAATCCTTTTTTTTTTTTTATACATCCACCCATCCTTACCTGTTAAACATAATGTTATATTGTTCATATGTGCACGTGTTTGTGTATTTCTAAGAGTAGGTGTTACTTGTATATGCAAAAGATGTGGAATTTTAACTTTATAGTTTGTATAGAACAAAAAAAAAATATAAAAATAATAATAAAAAATAAAATACAAGGAAAAATATAAGATAGATAGCTTTACCGTCGTTATTGTCGTCGTCTTCGTCGTCGTCAGTATATCGTATCGTCGTCATTTATTTTTTTACTCTTCAGTTGTAACGGTATATACAACATAAAAACTGAATGTCAGATAAAAAACAATGATAGATAACAAATATATTTTTAAAAAATAATATAACAAATAAAAAGAAAAACCAATATGTATACAGTAAAACAAAATGGTAGACAAATTTAAAGAATGAACAAACTTCAAAATAGGTTAAGATTCTTTTGAGTGATATAAAGGCGTAACTTCAAAAATTTTAATTTTGAATAAAATATATTTAAAGTATAACCATTTTTTTTATTAAATGGTTAAAAATTAAATAGAGATGAAAAATTTTATGTAACAGGAGGTGCAGGTGTTCTTCTATTAATTGATTTATCTCCTTCATCTATTTATTATTTTCTTAAATATTGAGCTTGACTATTTAATGTAAAATATTTTTATAGTACTGTTATGACAGAGTTGAAGAAAATCTTTATGCTATCTATTCTTTAAGCTATCATCAATGTTATCTATCTAATCTTTATGCTATCTATTCTATTTATTTAACGAGCTTAGGGCATCCATAAAGTCGCTTATTAATCATATGAGTTTAAACTTTCATTTCTTTAATAAGTATTGATTTAGCCGTTGATTTTTTTTTATTGATAAAGACTGGGCCAACATGTCAGTAACCACTAGACTCTAGGTTCGTAGTGTACATTCAAAACGAAAGGGAATTCGATTCGGTAAAATTCGGCCAGAGCAAAATTTCCTTAGATTTATTTATAAGCCATTGATTACTCCATTCGACTATTATAGCTATTGTACAAAAAAAAAAATAAATATTATATTTATGCGCCATCTATTTCTTATACAACAATTATTTTTGTTAATTTATTTTATATTACGATATTATTACGATATAAATTATTGATATTGAATAGACATGATCGGCGTGTCTTTATTAGAACTTTTGATATAAGTGTGCCTATACTTTGTAAATTTATAAATATTAATTAACGCTGTTTTTCATTAAGCGTACAGCAAAAAAAAAAAAAAACAAAAATGTTAATGGAATAGAAAAGTGAATAATCTCCTAAGTTCATATTGAATCAGCGTCTTTTTCATCCCAATATGTTTTTATGTTAAAAAACTAAATAAAATTTACCTGTGGTTATCGTAATGTATACTGTACCTCTGGGTTTTTTGGTTCATTAGGAGAAAAATTATGAATTATAAGGATAACAAAAACTCCATTAATTTTAACTCTTGTTTTGCTATTCAAAAAGTATACAGTAAAAAAGTAAGAAAATTCTGATCTGGAAAATTCATTTTTAAGATAAAAGTAGAACAATAATTTTTGAAATATGAAATTTTTATGATATATTTGTTGCTTTTTTTTACTCCTGCTTTCCCAGCTTCATTTATGGAAAATTTATTTTTCAAAAATCAAAAAAGTAAAAAAAAATTTAAATATAAAGTGTAAGTAATAATAAAATTTGTGAGTAGTAGTAGTTACAATAAAATTTTGTTTGAGAAAAACACAAACATATATGTGATAAATATTTTCGAATTAAGACCAAGTTTTAAAAAATTATTGCAAGGATCATTGAAAAAAAATCATATTTTGTTCTGTACTAAAAAAATTAAAAATTTCAATATTGGGAAAACCGAATAAAAACACAAAACAGTTTTTAACGTTATTCTGGAAAAAATCAAATGAGAAAAGGAAGCTTAAGAAAATAAAGGAAAGAAAAAATTGCAAATATATGCAATTACCAATAAATGATTCCAGTTAACTCAAAATTATCCTTTAAAATATCTATAAATGTTTATTTTATGTAAAATTATGAAAGGGTAATAAACCATGGTTGGTGTAGGAACCGTTTGATGTTTAGGTTTTGCAGACAGATTTAGTGTATATCTTATATTTTCTAAAAGGGTATATTATGTTTCTTAATGATTTTAGTACTTTTCAAATTATAAAGTTTCAAGAAATTTTTAGCAAGATTTGGGGTTTTCAAAATATTAGAAAATTTTGATTTCGCATAATAGCAAATTTTAATCACGGAAAGCAAAAAATTAACCTTTGATGGTTATCATTTTTTAAGATCTGATCATTTTTTTAGACTGAAGAAATAAATATCTTATTATAACCATGTATGGCTTTTTTTTAACTTTAGGAAATTGTTAATCTGTAATTGGATAGAGTACATAAAAAAATTATTCTCCAAAGTTTTTTTTTTGTACACCACGCTATTTATAATTAGAATTTTTTTTAAAACAAAATGACAAACGGACAAACAGAAGAACGGGCAAACTAACAGATGGAGAGTCCAACCAAGTTCAACTAGTAAGTAAAATTCTCAACGCCTTTTTCAAAAATTAGCTTAAAATTAACTTCTTCTCATCTAAAAAATTTTTAAAAAAGAATTTTTTCCAATATAATTTCAATCTCTTTTTAAATTTTCTGTTACTAGCTTAGCTTTATATGACTAAATCAATCAGAAGCCAATCATTTTATGTACAAATCCTATGCAAACAGATTTTTTCTTTTAAACAAATAAAAAAATGAGTAGCTATTCTAGGATTTTAAATATTCAAGTGCTGTAAATAATTTATTTTTTTTTTTCAATTTTATTTCTTTTTTTCTTTGAATTTTACTAAATCACTATATTCTTTAACCTAAATCAAATACAATAATAAATAGACAACTTCTGATAGACAAGTATTTCTCAAAAAAATTTTCCATAACATTGTTAAAAGAAACCCTTCATTTCAATTACTTGTTTTTTTTTTTTTTTTTTTCTTTTTTATTAGGAAAAGTAGATTTAACATAAATTACAGAATCTTAAATGAAGAAAAAATACAGAATTCCATAAATTCTTTTCATTTTTTTTTTTTTTTACATTTTTCTACAATTTATGTCTTTAGTCCCTATTCCTTTAGTTTTGTTCGTCATACATATTTCAATATCTTCTGAAAAATGTATATTTTATTCCTTCCTATACCATTTTAATTCTGTCCTAGTAAAAAAAAATCATACAAATTCTACCAAAACTAAAACTTATTATACTGTATTATATTTCAATATACCTACATATTTATGTATATATATATTATATAGATGAGAAATATACAAAAAAAAACCTACACAAATCTAATTTTTGTAATTTTTTGACAAAATTTATTCGACATTAAATGAAATTTATTCAATGCTTGACTTGCCATTCTGCCAAAAAAAAAAAAAATAAAAAACATAACAAAAAACATGAAAGAAATATTTTCTTATTTTATTTATTTTAGAACTTATTTTCTTTTTTTTTAGTACTTTTATTCCTAAAACTACCAAATTTTCTATAATATATCTAGAAACAGGACATTCTCACTGTTCTTACTATAAAAATGAAAAAAAAAAAATCTTCTATCAAGCTTAAACTTTATTTAATAATTTATTGTATAAAAATTCTTCTTTTATACTCCACAATTTACATGAACTTCACAAAATAAATGACATGATAAGAAAAAGTAACACAAATCTTCATTTCATTTCCATTTTAAAACACACATTTTTCACATCATTCTATTTCTTAAGATTTCTTTTCTCCACACATCTTCACATTTTATCTTTAAATCAAGTCACATTTGAATTCCTCATCAAAAATGATTATACAGAAGAAAATTAAATTTTTTTTTTTTAAATTTTCCAAAAGAAAAACAATTTTAAAAAGAAAAATCAAAAATTTAAGAAAATGTTTTTTTCTTTACAAGAAAAATTTTACATTTTTGCAAAGAAAGAGACAAAAAATTATATAAAACAAAATAAAACAACAAGGACAAAAATTTATATTCACTTTTTAAACTGACAAAACGAAAAAAATAAAAAAATTGTAAAAAGAAAAAAAAAAGAATAACACATAAATAAATAAATAAATTTTTAAGACTTGATCTACTTTATTTGACTTTTTCATATTACAAATACACAAACATATTTAAAATATATACATAGACACATATTATTTACAAATATATTGTCTTTTAGTTTGATAGATCCCAACCTAAATAAAGAAAAAAATGTTAAATCTATTTAAATATAGAATATATCTATCTATAGAAATCTATCTATAGAATATATCACTCAATATTATTTTTTTATTTATTTTGTTTTTTTTTTTTGTTTTTGATGTGGATGTCCTTTAATATTCTGTAAAAATGTCCATCCTTATAATACTTAGCACATAAATATACATAAGTATAAAAAAATAGAAACTATAAACTTTTCCTTGGGTAAACCTATAAATGAAAAATAAGAAAAAAAAAAAACAAAAGAAAAAAAAAATATCGAAATTAAAATAAAAGAAAAAAAAATGAATGGATTAATAAATATAAGTCAAAAAAAAAACAAAAAAAAAATAAATAAATAAATAAATTCTATATTGAAGGATAAAAAATAATATGAAGAAAAAAAGGAAAAATATTAATTTTATTATTAAAGTAATTTTCTTTCATGATTTCGAAGTATGTATGTATATATATGTATATTATATATATGTATAAATTATAATTTAAAAGAAATAGCATAATAACCAAATAAAAACAGTACAGATATGTCATTAGTTTATTGTGATTTTGTTTGAAACTATAAGAAGTATTTTCGAATGTTATAAAAGAAGAAGAAAAAGGAAGAAGAGTCTCCAGAACACATATACTCCAAAATTGCGAAATTTTACTCCGAGCAAGATATGTGCAACTAAGAGCATATTTTTTTGTCGACGATGAATTATCTTAAACTATATATTTATTAGATTTATTATTTATTAGATTTATTTCCTGGCATAATCATCTTTAAATAACTTCTTAAAAAAGAAATTACTTATAAAGAAAGTTCTAGCACCTTATATCATTTCTGAATATGACCAATGATATTGCTTTTGATATTATGTACGTTTTTGATTCAATTCGAAATATTCTCAATATTTGCCAATTATTTGTGTTCCTAATTCAGGTATCATATTTTTCAAGTATCATATTTTGTGAACTAACCAGAATCATCAAAAAAATGTACAAAGCGGACAAAAATAAATCAGCAGAACTTGAAAGAAAGGTATTAAGAAAATATGTTGGTGCCGTAAATAAAAACGAAGTATGGCGAAAACGATACAATCAAAAACTCCACCAACTATATGGCCACGCGAATATTATAAAGACAATTACAACGACAGATTACGATGGGCAGGTCATGTCGAAAGAACGGGGTTGAGAGGGACGCCTGTACAACAGGAATAATCGACTGGAGAACTTCAACAAGAGACAGGTCTAGACGAAGACAAAAACTGCAACTGACGAAGATCTTACCAGAGTTCTCCAGCTAATGTTGATGATGATTTTTCCAAAGACCAAAATTCATTAAAATTTCTTCAAAAAAAACTTCTTATCTCTTTGCTTCATATAAATTTTGGAAAGATAATTCAAAAGACATCTAAAAAATTTCCCAAAAGTATTCTTAATGTTCCAAACAGTTCCCTATTAGCTAGAATAATGAAATGTATTATGCACATGAAAATTTAATGTTATAACTTGACAAAATTATTATGATATATTTTTTTTAATGTCCCAGATAATTTAAAATCCTTAATACGTATCTGTGGCCATAACCTATCAAGAAAAAAAAAAAGAAATCAACATTTCAAAACCATTTCAAAATAATGACAAACCCAAAATGAAGAGCAATAATGAAATTTATTCTTATAAAAGACCACAAAAATGTCATTTTATATATACATAAATTCACTTAACAATATCACTATCTCCTTTTTTCTTATATAATACATTTTCTTTTTCTCTATAATTTTTCCTATAATAATTATCAGAAAAAGAAAGAAAAACTTCAAAATTTACGAGTATTATAGCATTATAATAAATAAAAAGTCACATTTTTTTTTAGCTTGTCTTTCAAAAATTTATTTATATATTTTTTTTTTTGTATTTCTCGTCTTCTTTATTTTTGAAATCATCATTCCCAATATTCATTTCTTTTAGTATAATAATAATTTTCTTCATTTTGATTGGACAAACTATCAATTCATTTTTTCTTTTAGTCCTATTTGTATTTTTTCGTTTTGTTTTTTTTTTTTTTGGGTAAAGAAATGGGCATTGACATTATTTACAATCTCATAAACTAAAAACTGAAACAAAATTTACTGTTATAAGGATAATAAGATACATAAAATTATATATATATATATATATATATATATATATATATATATCTATATATATCTATTAAATATATTTATAATATATAGTTATTTTTAAGAATAAAATGACACTATCATTCATGAAAAAACAAAAAATACTTTTCTTTTTACAACAAAAATTTTCTTATTGCAACAAAAAATAAAATTGTTAAGCTAACGGGAAAAATAACAGTATTTTTCCTTATAATCTTCTATATTTCATATACTAATAGTAATATTCTATTGTATATATTCTTCTTTACAAGTTATTACTATCAATTTTTTTTTTCTCCTTTTTCAACCTTCTTGATTATATTTCTATCTCTTTCTTGTTTGTTTTATTTTCTATTTTGTTTATCTTCTTTACTTGCTCTCCAAAAGTTGTCTTTATGTAACTGTAAAGAAATATGATGACCCATTCATGTCATTATTTATGCTGATGTTTCTTTCTTTCTATAATAAATAAATTTTCTTCTTCATTGTCGTTTATTTGTTTAAAAAAAAAAAAAAACATTATTTACTGTTTGTTGTTGTTGTTGTTTTTTTTTACTGTTATTTACAACCCAAAAAAAAAAAAAAATTAAAAAAGTCCTTAGAGAAAATATTCATAACGGCAACACCAGTAAATAATGTTATTCTCTCTTATTTTCTAACTTTAATTCTATCTTCTAGTTTTTGTTTTGATATTCTTATGCTACAATATTTAATTTTATATTGTAATTTATATATATACATGTACATAATATATATTATTATTTAGTATATTTAACAATATATATATATATATATATAATAATAATATAAACTTAGAATAAATTGTGATAAATGTCAATTTATTTTAAAAACATTTACTAAGGACTCAAAGAATGTCAAAAGGACCGTATTTTGTGAAATATAACGGTTCTTTTTATTTTATTAACAAAATTTTTTTTTTCTATTTTTTGTTGCTTTTTTTTTTTGTATTTTTTGAATAAATTTTTTCTCAAATTTCTGATCTATACTAGAATAAAATACCAACATATTACACAAATATACAAACATATACAACAAAAATAAAGTTTTAATTTTATTTTATGCGACAAAGAATAATTTTTCATATCATTTTGTTAGAATAAAAAAAAAATAAGTACAAAAAATGAGAGATAACTAATACCGTTATTCAAGAAAAACAAAGAAAACAAAAAAAGAAAAGATGTAACAAAAATTTCAAAAACATTCAAGAACTAATAACGGGAATTGAAAGCGAAAAGAAAGAATGTTCAATCTCAGTCAATGTTTTTCGACCATTTTTTTCACATAAATTATGTCCTTAAAAGATTTACTAAATTTGTTTTACTGTGTTCTTATTTTTGTTGTTTTTTTTTTTTGAAAACCATTCAAACTGTAAATAAAAAAAATAACCATCAAATTTAAAAAAAAAAAAACTTTAAGATCTGTATAAGACACACATTAGAAAAAGACAACAAATCCATCCTTCACATCATGTCGAATAAATTTCAGTCAATTTTCAAAACCAAAAACAAAACAAGTAGGTACCTACCTACCATATTCTGTACTTTTCTGTCTCTTTCACTCATTCTTTATATCAATTTTTTGAAATGGTAAGATATTATTTTTTGCAGTAATAATGTAATTTTTCCGTCGCCGCACTTCAATTTCCTCTCTAATTTTGCTATTAACTTTGTTTTGTCTTAAAACTTGACAGCATTTTTTATAATGTTTTGTGCGACATAAAAAATAACGGTTTCTTTTCTAAAATGACATTTTTTTCGTTATTTTTTTTTTTTTTTTTTGATTCTAGAGAAAAAGAAAGAAATATTAAGAAATGATGATGAAAAAGAAAGAGATGGGTATAAGACAGTTGAAAAAGAAAAATATATTTTAAGGAGTGTGTCGGAATGGTGACATTGTTGTCAAAGTTCGACTGATTTATTTGTTATTTTTGTCAGCATAAAAATAACGGTATATATAGCTTCTGTCAGTTTTTTTGTTATATTTACTATATATAATAGAACAGATTATTTTTCCGTCTGTATTTTTACAGTTAATTTCTTTTGAATGAAAAAATGTATTATATTTGTGTGCAGAAAAATATGGTTAACGTGGGTGTATATTAAAGATTTGATTTTCTAGGAAAATCCTATAGGTACGTTTTGTTTCTGAATTTTTTGATGTTTTACTTTGAAATTTAAAATTGTGTAAACTTTAAAAGTTTCCATATTCACAGTGAAAAATTTAAATTCAAAATTTTAGAGGAATATTTTTTAAAAAATTAAAAAAGTACAGAATAAGTAGGAAATAAATAATTGCAAATGAAAGTTTATTTATAGAGGAAACATTTGAATTGTGATAATAAAAATTAGGAAAAAATACATTAATGTTTAAAGCTATCCTATTTTTAATAATTTTTTGATTTAAATTTTATTAATGTAATGGGTTTACATTTGAGTACCTATACTAAAAAGTTTTAAGTTATATCAAAAAAAAAGACTTAGCACCACAGTTTGAAGATATCATTAAAAGGGTACTTCACTATGTATTTCCAGTTAAAATAGTTAAATACATATTAGGTATTTATTTATTTATTTAATTTGATTCCCTCACCCACATACAATGTATTAAGGTAATAAATCAAATTTTCCTTTTCAGGTGTGGTTGCGGTATAATTATTAAATTATTATAAAGCAGGGTTTATACTCTTAGTTAAAATTGAGCAAACTTATAGTTCAGATAATATTATTTAATTTATATCAATTTGATTTGCCATTTACATTTTCAGTTTTATTTGTTTTTCATTTTAATTAGTCACAATTGAAAGTGAAAATAATTTTTATTATTTTTCGCAGCAATGTGTATAATTAAAAAAAAAAATTAAAACGTAAACCTAGATAATGGTCAAAAGTCTGTTTACTAAAACGAGAATCCTTTTCTCATATAAATTTATTAAAGGACCTTCATAATGAACCAAATGATTTTCGCAATTATTTGCGTATGAATGAGTCAACATATGAACATTTATTAAATTTACAATGAATAAATAATAGTAATATATCATAATATTTCAAATATTTAGTAATTAACATAACATAACATATGTACCTTTTAAATTTTATGAAACAAATAAAATAAACAAATTCATGCACAAATGAATCAGCTTTTTTATTATTTTATTTGCATTGATTTTATAAAAGAATTTGCAACGATGTTTCCATATAGCATTTACATTCTCAAATTTATCGTATATCTGCAACGATCACAGATTAAATTTCAAAACGGAACAGAAATCACACAGTCCATTTTTTTGAATTTATATTTACACTTACAGTTTTATCTGTCAATCTGGTCGATTTAGATGAATTTGTGCAGGGTTTATAGCTTAAGGATTGAAATTTTTTTTTTTTAGAAAATAAACTAACTTTTAATTGAGTCAAATAAAAAGCGTATTAGTATTAGTAAAACAATTCAGAAAATATTTTTTTATATTGTGGAGGCGAACAATTTACTTATAGTGGAAGTTTTTCAACTTCAGGTACTTATCTTTAGTTATTTATATATGCAGATCGTGATTCTGAACTAGAACTAATATTCACACTAAGCAATAGCTTAGTAATCTGGAAGCTCTTTTCAAAAGAAGTGTTAAATATTATTTTACTTGATAGTTTAGATTATATGGTTTGGTATGGATAGTTTAGATTCGATTGTTTAAATTCTCTGCTTTAAATTCTATACAAATTGTTATTATTTGAAATTAAAATAAACTTTTAATTTCAATACACGATTTTGTAGATGATGTCTTTAAAAAAAAATATGAATGAAATTTCAATTTTCTGACTTCTAAAAGAATATTACAATCTTTATGCAATTATTTTTCATTAATATACAGTACAGTGAAACTTCTATAACTCGAACTTTCTAAATTTTCGTAAATTGGTTCGAGTTAAAAAGAATTCGAGTAATAGAGACTTAAAAAAAATTTCACAAAGCATAATTAAATTAATTTTTTCTCTTAAAGATAAATATTTTAATTTTCTACCGGGCATTTAAATTTTCTAATACAAAAAATATGTTATTTGCCTGAACTGAATGTTTATAACTGTCAAATATGTAACCATGTACAAGTATGTACCTACATGCACATCTTCTTAACAAATAATGGTGAAAACTAAATCAGAAATGAGAGGATGATAACAAAAAAAACAAAAAGAATAACAAAAGTCATATTTTGTTTTCAATTTAATTCAACAAAAAGTCTGAGTTACGGAATCTTTTTTTACTCTAAATGACATTAAATAGTTTGAGTAAGAGAAAAATTCGTGTTAAAGAGAAATTTTCGAGTAAGAGAAATTAATTTATATAAACAATTGAAACAAAATTTTAAATGCATTAAAATAGTTCGAGTTCAGGAGAAGTTCGAGTTTAGAAAGGTACGAGTTAGAAAAGTTCGACTGTATATATCTAATAATTTCTTTATATTTTATATTTTAATAAAAAAAATTTAAAAATATCTTTTTTTTAATTAAGTTTTTCCGTACTACCTAAGCATATTTTCTTTATACTTAAAATTTACTAAATTATAATTTTATATGTGTATGTACTAAAAGTCACAAATCTAAATATTATTACGAATTTAAATCATATTATATAAAAACAACAAAACAATAAATTAAATATAATTATTGAACAACTTCCAAAAAAACATATCATTATTAAAATATCTTAATTTCTTACAAGCAATAAACTATCCAATTCTTAATATAATATACATAATAATACTAGAAAGGATAACAAAAGGAATAAACAAATAAAATTTTTTTTTTTTCTTTTTGTTGTTGTTTTTTTTTTTTTTGTTTTCTTTTTTTTTGGTAATTTAATACAATTATTATAAATCATAAGAAAAATCTGTTTCAACACATCTATTATCATTAAAAATTTTAAATTACTAAGTATAACATAAACTTCTTTTGGTCCTTAAATAAAAACATTAACAAACTTATGAATATTTTATTTTTTCTACCTACACATATACAATTATATTATTGCAAATAAATTTTAATTGTATTTAGAATATTGTGTAATAATAATTGCAATGCGTGTATATTAAATGTGACAAAAAAAACTAAAAACTAAAACATACAAAGAAAATCTTTAATAAGCATATACTAAATAGTTACTACTACATAAAATTTAACTCCAAGATGTCATCTTATACAAATATTTATTTAAAAATTCATAATCCTTAATAGTAATATAATAATAATAATAATAGAAATAATAACAATAATAATTATTATTAATTTATTATAAGTTAATTCATATTTATTTGAAAATATTATTTTAATTTAGTTTATTATATTATTATTTATAGAATAATGGTAGATTTGCAGCGCTCTAAAATTTTAAGTATATTATATTATATATTTGTATTATATTTAATATTTTGCAATTGGCAAAATAAACTTAAAATATATTTTTAATTTAATACGAGTCAAAATATTTAAACTTTAGAATACTATTCTTTAAAAACTTAAGTAGTTTTATAAAACTGGTTTGTACCAATACTCCGAATTAATTATATATGTACAGTAAAAACTTTTTATAACGAACAAACATTTTTAACAATTTAACTAACGTTATAAGTGACATCTTTTGACAAAATCTTTAAATTATCCGACACAATTTTCGATTTGTTACAATAAAAGATTATGTTATTATATGCGATATTATTTTATTAGAACTTATATCCAACTGAAAAAAATTATGTCATCTAAACCGATTCAAAGGGTATAAGCGGTGTTGATATAAGTGATTTCCACTGTTTATTTCCATTCCAAACTAAAACAATTTCTTTTAGACTAGAACTGTTTGTTTTGTATCATAAAAATTACATTTTCATCCGTTGAATTAGATGTAGCTTAAGAAACAGTGGCTCAGATAAAAATCGTAGTAGTTTTACTAGAAGTAGCCACGCACCTTGTTAATAGAACATATTAAAATGAACATATTATATACCTATCACATCTATCATTGATATACAGGTAAATATCAACACACGTTTGAAGATATTCTTGTAAAATTTTTAAGTCAAAAAAACTTACACCCTATAACTAGAAACCACTGTTCCTTTCAAAAGTAAGAAAATCATAAAGAAAGTGTTCCAAAGATTCAACCTCATTCTTTTCTTTTTCGTTCAACTACTGAAGATTTCTATTGAAACGATATGAAGTTTTTTTTTTTAAATTCAGCTCCTTGTTCTGCCAATGTCGTACATAAATATTAGTTCTCTCTGTATTCTAAGTTCAATATTTATAAGGGGATTAATATACCAAATTTGTTGATTAGTTAAAAGTGTGTTTATCAATTAAAGCTTGAAATTTTTACTGAGTACAGAAGTTCTGAGACAATAAAATCAATACCGAAAAATATATTTGGAAATTCCAATTGAAGGTAACACTATTAGTTTAATAAAGTAAAAGAAATTTTTAAGATAAAATAAAATATAGACCCCATAGGATTTGAATATTATTATATTAAAATACATGTGATTTTACTATAAATTCAAATAATAAAAAATAAATGAGGACTGTTTCAACTCTAAGATACCGGTACGAACATAATACATCTATATGCTATTTCTTTTCTATAAATCTTAATATTCTTTTAAAAAGTTTCAAATAACAGTACTTATTACATAACTAAATACTGAAATATATTTATATAAATTTCGAGGTTGTATGACAGATACTCAAATTGGTTGAGCGGAACAAACCAAATATTACTGAATCTGCCATTAAACGTAACTAGTTTTGGCAAAATTTCAAATATTCAATTTAATTAGACACTGATTTATGCCCATATAAAAAACAAAGTGTAAATTTCTTGAGATTTAATAGCAAAGAATGCCATGATAAAAATTTTCGATTCATAGTACCATTATTTTTTAAAATATTTTGCGAACAAACAAACGTATATACTTAAGTAGCTGAATCGATTTTAAATACAAACCTGAAGAAAAATATCGTATATATAGATACTTTTCAATAACTATCTATTATCATTTACTGTGTCACAAACTATTTTCCTACGGTTATAACAAGCAATGATTCTTTTTTACTAAACATTGCTTTTGGTTTTTGGATGAATAGGACAAGAATAGGAAATAATAGAAAAAACGATATAACATACAGGACTGTTGACAAATCTCATATGAAAACGTTTGTAAGTGTTAATGTACATTGTCAATTTTTGTCCTTTTAAATCTATTTACCTCTATTATAACAAAGTTGCCGTTCAAAAGGATCATCTACTTTAATAAATTTATTCTGTTGCAATAATCATTTTCTTTCAGTAGTCAACTTTTAACTTCAGTGTACTTCATTACTTAAGTACTCTCTTATTTGTAATTGAAATTATTTTAGAAACTTCAAACTATCCTGACTGAAAGCTTGTATTATTGGCACCAATTTAAAAATTGTTTTTATATTATGTACTTGAATAAAATTTTGAGGTAGTAATAATATGATGTTAAATCAAAAATATTGATACAAATTATAAAATATTATGACTTATGTTATATTATATTATTGTACAATATACATATTATTATTATTATTATATCCTTTTTTTTTATTATATATAATTTTCAACAATTAAATGCTTTACTAATATAAAATATCTAATACTAGGAATACGCAATTAAAACGTGGTTAAAATGTTAAGATTTTCTATAATATTCAAAAACACATACATACATACAATTGAAAAATTTAAATATTATAGAATTGTTATTACCCATTATTTTAATTGTCATATCTCTTAAATAAAATTAAAACATAAAATATAAAATATATTGTGTATTTAAAATACATAATATATAAGGATATGCAATATTTAAATGTAATTGTCTTGAAAATTTTATTTATATGAAAATTTATATTCAAATTATATGTAAAGAAAGGATATAAGAAATCATTTTCTTAAGGTTTTTGAAATTGTTAGTCTATTTTTTTATTTTTTTTTTTTATTTCATATTTTGTGAGAATGTGTGTATTGTTTTATTTAGAAGAAGGACAAATAAAATGTATCATTCTAATGATTTCTTAATATTATATTTATAGGGTAATTTGAATACAATTTGAAATAAAATAAATATAATACAGAGTTAGTTATTATAAATTTTTGATTTTATGGTTTTATAATTTTGCAGATTTTTGGCAGTATTTTTTTCCAAGATGAAGAAGAAATACTAATTGAAAGACAATAAGGACTTCTCTACAATATTACTTATTTTTGGTACTTTAACCCACTAAACATTTCACCTCTTTTTTTTAACCAAACAATAGGTCAGATGAGCTTCAGTACTAATTAATGTACTGCTTAGACAAGGAAAATTAAGATTGAGGGGTCTCGGTGGCCTAGTGAGTAAGAGAGTATAAAACACGCTGTAAACACTGAGGGAGTGTGGGTTCGAATCCCACACACGTCGAAAGAGTTATTCCCCCTTACGACATTTACAGCTACACCTGAACAGGAAAGGCTGTGTAATTTCTTGTCCACATTTATGTGGCATAGGAATGCAATAAAAAAAAAAATTAAGATTGGAGAATGAAAGTTGTTTTTCAATTATTCGGAATTATGGACGAATTATATAATTTATTAATGTACACCTTAAATATTTGGGTGTTAATATATAAGTATCACCAAGTTTAGGGAACACAGTGGAAACAGCAAAATAAAGTAATCATCTTACATAAGATTCAAACTAAATTAAAAAAATGTTAGGTGAACGAAATAAAAGAAGAAGAAGTTGACAAGTTTTGTAATTGATGTTTTTAATTCCAATGTTCTCCATGGTTTGCCGCCAACTGACTCTGATAATATAAAATGAAACACTTATATTGAATCTAAACATTTTCCTCATTTGATTCTTTTTTTTAATAGAATGGGAGTACGGTTTCATGTGTCAAATAAACTATTAGAAGGTTTCAAATTAAGTTTATGAAAAATAGTCGTGAATTAAATTTTGAAATTTTCAATTGTCAAATATGTAAAATACTTGATATACTATGTTAAAGATCTTTATTTAATCAAAAAGAAACCAAAGTAAGTTCCTTGGGGAAATTTAATAAATCTCTACATTATTAATAAAATTCTTTCTATTTACTTGAGCCACCCTGTTTATATACTAATTAACTAATAAAATAATACTCCATAACCAATAATAGTATAGTTATTTATTGTGCAAATTGATTAAACATCAATATGTATTAGAATTTTACTATAAAATGAATTGTACAGTACCTACCTTGTTTTTTAAAAAAAAAAAATGATTTTTGTAATTTATTCTTCTAACTTTTTCTTCTTCAACTTTGTCTTTAACTTTTTCTTATCTCCAACAAACATTTATTGTCAATCAGTTTTTACACCCTCATTAATGAAGTAACATAATATAATATTGGGCTCATCGTAATTATTATATTTCATCGCATAGTACATGTCTTCATAAAATTAAACTCATTTTAATTTCAATGATGCTCCTCTTTATTACCATTTTTACATTAACTTATTTTCTAACTATTCCCAATGATTTTAAAAAGTGAATTTACAGTAAGATAGTAAATCAAATTAATTCTATGATAATTAAGTCAACGTATTTAGCCTGCCTCAGTCAGATGTTATGTGAAGGTACTGCATAAACCATCGCGCTATATTTTTATTTTGCATATTAATACGTTTCTTGCAAGGGACGGTGTAAAACATAAAAGGATGAATGAAGCTATATATAGTTTTTTATTATCTTGTTTTTGCGAGGGACGGTGGAAAATATCGAAAGTTACTGAAAGGAACTGCATGAGGTTTCTGTGGGTAGTTTCGATCTTTAAACAACCAAAGTCGTCAGATTTAAAACCCAACTTTAGAATGGGTTCCTTAATAAAAAGTGATATAATATACAGTTTGCTTTTGTGGATAGGGATGTGCAAAGGATGGTAGAGAAATTGAGTTTTAAGATAATTGGAATTATGTAGGATGAAGAAAAATACTTGGAGAGTTATTATGAAGAGATGACATATGTTTTAAATTTCATTAGAACATACACATATGAATTACCACATGCTGTTTTTGAACTGTTCTTCTTCCCATCGTTTTCTTTAGAATTGCATTGGTTAGTTATATTTATAATCTCTTGCTTCCCCATTAACGTTTTTGATTTAAATTCATAAGAATTTCTAAGACGTTTGACTTTTCTTTTGAAGTGAGACCTTAAATAGCTTTCAATAAATGTCAAATTGACAATATCAAATCTTAATGAAATAACACTAATTCCTATCTATACAAAAAAAAATATTTAACCTTATTTTATTATTTCTTATTATTAATACAATATAACTATCTCTTTTTATCTCATTGTTTAATGTTTGCCTAATTAACATCACTAAAAGTAATGCCATTTGTCTATAATTATTATTATTATTCCATTTAATTTCTTCTTTCTTACCATTCTTTCTATCAATTATTATTAAATTCTCCATCTTTTTTCTTTAAGTATACGGTAAACGGTAAATATTATTTATTTTAATATTATGTTTTTCGGGTAGAACATGAATATATTATTGAAGAATCGGTAAATACGACATTATTTCAAATCGATTTTATTCATTTTTATGTTCATTCATTTATTTTCATAAAATGAAAATTTATAATTTTCAATATTTTCTGTTCTTAATTTAGTTATTATTATAAAAAGATAGAAAAAGAAAGAACATACACATATATAATTGTATAAAGTTGTTTGTATGTTGGTATATGAGCTATAAAATAATATGAAGAAGGATAATGAACGTGCAATATTGAAATATTTAAATTCAACTAATTTTAAAGTGTAAATATATATATATATATATATATATATATATATAAATACTGTGTATATAATTACATATACAAAATAACTAAAAAGGACATAATTCAAAATAAATGAGATAGTAAATGTGTGATTTAAGAGAGGAGGAGTAAAAAAAAAACATAAAAAAATAGATGGTATGAGAAGAAGAAATATGAAAGAAAGATGTGGGTAAAAATTGGAGGTGAAAATATTATATTCGAAAATGATAATAATAAACATGTTGTGTCTTAATTAAATGAATGTCCTTTATTGTTCCGATTTTTGTTTTTTCTTTTATTTCTTGCTGTTCTATTACAATAAATTTTAGTTTTATGCCCTTTTTTTTTTGTTATATAAGATACATTTGGCAACAATTAGTATTTTTAGTAGATACAAATTTTAAATATTTTCTTTAGATTACTTAAATGATAATTTATATGATGTGTTGGACAGGGCTGTGTAGATTCACATTTGTATATATTGAATTTCAAAAGATTAATTTGAATTTGTATAACATTTTAGAAGATTCATATCGAACTTCTTGGATACCAGGAGAGTTCGAAATATGAAATACAAATTTGGTACAATCCAAAGAAAAATAATATGATCTGACTTTTGTTACGAAGTAAGTCAAACAAGAAGTCTATTTATTATTTTATAATGCGTAAGTAAATAGATACATAAAACTTCAAAAAAAAAAATCAAGTTGAAACTCTAAATTTCGAACAGATTTCAAAGAACTTATATGAATTCTTAAGGAAGTATTAAAAATAAAATATTGTCATTAAATGTGGAATATAATACTGATTAAGGTGTCACCAAACAAAAAAAGATCATTTAATGAAAAAAATTGACATTGACAGATGTCGAATATAAAGTGACTTATCTTCGTAAAAGTAAATAAATGTTACTAGACTTAAATTTTTTTCGGGAATTCAATGCACAGAAATACATTTACAATGGGTTTAAATGGTATAGATGGTATAAGATGTTTATTTAATTTGTTAAAAATTATAAATTGTTGGTAGAAAAAATCTATTTAAATTAAAATTCTCAAGTATAGTTAAGAACGTTTATAGTGATACAACCAATATTCTAAATAAAATCCGGGCAGCTAACCAAATTTAACTCATTTCTCAATGTTAAAAATTTTTTAAATGCAAGTATTAGTTCAGGTGAAAGTCATTTTCTTTATTTTAAATTTTAACTCATTCAGCCCTGTTTTAATGTGTCTTTTTATATTTCACTCTCCTTTCATAATATCAGATCATGCATTGAGGCATATTTTAAAAAAGAAAATTTCAATAAATTTTCTAAAACTTTTTCTAACTGTTCTTTTTTCTTTGTTATTTTTATTTTTTATTTTTTTTTTTGAAGTTTTGATTTACAACTGAAATTATTTTAAATAAATTTTATTTATTCTATTTTAAATATCTATAGATACTTAAAATTAAAAGTCGTTTGAATATAATATTATGTAAATTTTATATATATATGTATTATAAAATGTCTACAATATATTTTTTGTTTTATTTTTTTTTTGTAGAATTTTATATTGTGTAGACTATTATTATACCTTTTACAAATTAAAAATAAAAAAAAAAAAATAAAAAAAAATAGAAGAAAATAAGAAATATTAAATAATTTATTGAAAAATTGTAACATTAATCATGAAAATGAATTGGAGAGTATTTTTTGTTCTTTTATTTATTTATTTGGTTTTTTCTTTTTTTTTTTTTTATGGCAAACAAATTTAATAATAGAGGCTTTTCTTACGTTTGTTCGTTAGTTTGTTGGGTTGGTTGATTAGTTACAGGTGTTGTGTTGCATAGTAAATAGATTTTTAGTGTCAGATCGTTGGTAAAACTAAGAATATTAGCAATATTAGGTACAGTAGTATAAACTTAAAATTTCGCAATCGTTTTTTTAATTTAAAAATATATTTCTATATTTTGATTAATTCTTTCACAAATCACACAAATTGTTAAACTTTACTAAGGAAACTTTTATGTGGTCACACTTTGCTGTATGAACTATTCTAAGTTTTGAAAGTGAGAACTCTTTTAACTTAACGAACTCTTCTAAGTTTTGTATAATTAAAACGAGCACTATTAAAAATTCTTAATTCAGAAATCATTTTAAGTGTTCTAAGACCTTTAGTATTTTTACTGGAAATTCTGTTGCCCTACTGTTATTGCTTTTTCTATACCCGTACAGAACAATAGTTCACGCGTACATCAACATTTTTTTTGCGTTTGTAACGCATTGATTTAGGCATGATAGATATAGAAAAGTATAAATATTCTTGCTGGGGATTGAATTCTAAGTAGATTTAGTTACGTGTGTCTATCTGTCCGTCCGTTCCACCCATAACTCAAAAACTAATAAAGCTAGAGTCATAAAATTCAAGCAAAATATATTTTACCTTTCGAACAACGAACATTTTTATGCCGAATTTGTTCATATAAAAATAAAAATTTTGAATTGAACCTTGGGAACAATAGCACAAAAACCAATAAAGCTAGAGTTATAAAATTCAACCAAAATTTATCTGAAACTATTTGTAGGTTCCCTATTTTTTGTTGGTTTAGATTCGACCACAACTTCGTGTACCTGCAGAACAACAAACTTGCTTTCCAACTGATTTAAAACTCAAAAAACAAAAACTATTATTAAATAATAAATGTGTTTCAAAATGCATTTTTCTTGGGAAAGTTTTGTAACTAAATGGGCATCAAAGGTGATTAACATTCATATTTTGAGTTGTTAAAATTACAAACCCACATTAGTGTTTTCCTATAGATTTGTAGTTGGAGATAGCCAAATTACATGTTTTACTCTTACAGTTTAGTATACTCTTAAAATAACACTCGGTTTTAAAATAAAAAGAGAATCTACAAACCATCAGAATTAGAACTCTTTCTGTAATAAAGAGATATAGGGATGGAACTTTATTGTTTGAAATTTTTATAAATTCAAACAGTAAAGTGAAGTACAAAAAAGAGCTTTTCGTCTCATTAATGATCCCAGTGTTACCTCATCGCTCACTCCACTTAACCACCGCCGTACAGTTTGGTGGTTACCTTATTTTATACATACCTCGTAGGACTGTTCTAAAGAAATTAAACAATTAATGCCACCACTCAAAGTTTTCCAGCGCGAAACAAGGAGTGTAACAGATGCTCATCCCTACACTGTAGTGAGCTTTCAACATAGCGTAACACAGCTTATGGAATTTCGTTTGTAATACGCACATCGCGGATTTGGAACCATATACCATCCTATGTGTTTCCCAAAATTAGTGACTCATATATGTACGATATAAAAAGATATAAGAAGAATATTAACATCTTTCTTCGAAATTCCCCTCCAAATTTTCATACCCATCCACCTTAATCCCAAATTTCCTAATCCTTATTTTCCCAGAAATCCTTCCTACATCCCTATCCCTAAAATCAAACTATACATTTTGTATTAAAGGCCCATCCTAAAGTTTGGTTTAAAATGGTGGTGGTGTTTAGTTGGTTATAGCCCATTACTACCTTAGAGGAACTTCGTGCTGTAACAGTAATGTAAAAAAGGTCTTTTAAATCTATCGGCTGTCGATGAAAGCAGTTTTTAAAAAGCTTTGTTTTGAAAATAAAATGAGAAACACAATGATTATGGAAGTAGTTGAAGAAAGAAAAAATTGAAGAAAGGAAGGATTGATCTTTTGTTATTTTAACAAATTTTTCGTTTTAACAAATTTTGAAAGTCGAAGTTTTGTTGTATTTATTTGCTGCGAATCTTCAGTTTTTATAAGTTTTTATATTATTTTAATAATTCAAGAGAACTTTTAAATTTTAGTGCTTTAGGATCAAAAAAATACTGATATGATTTCAATTGGCATTCTTAATCTTTAATGACTCCAAGTGGGCCAAGATCTTCTTTATGTGTTTCAAACATCATCTCGTTTTCACTTCTTAAATTTTTCTAATGAAGAACATTCTGATGATTTGTTCTTCAAACCTATTACAGAAAAAACTGTTATTATAATAACGATAAAAATACCAAAGCATTGTTATAAAAATTTTCTAATATATTTTAATATGCAAAAAAAAAACATTTTTACAAATGTTTTGTTTCAAAAAAATAAAAAAATAGGATATTTTAATTTTTTTTGTTTTCTTTTTTATTACAATGTAAATTTTTAATGAAAATTAACGTACATACTTGCATAAATTCATGTTTTTTTTTTGAATTTTATGTAAAGAAATAAGTTATAAATTATAAAAATTTATGATTCTATTTTAAGGTTTTGTGTTCAGTTAATATGTTACAATTATATTTTCATAAATTAATGGTTTTTCAATGAATATTGAATATGAACAATAAATAAAGTTTAAGATAATATTTTAACAAATGAAATTAAAATATTGTTAAATAATTTTATAATATATCCTTGATATTTGTTTTTATTAGTAATGAAAACTAATGTTTCTTTTAATAGATTATCTCTTTTAAAATTAGACCTATCGAATTTACTGAAAGATATAAAATTTATTTAAATATAAAAAGGTCTAATTGAACATAATATGGGTTTAGGAAGCATCAAACATTTTCAATAGATCTGGTAATAGTCAATATTTTTTAATCCCGCATTTACGAAATCCCGTTTTCCAATTTTTCGCTTTTCAAAATTCCGCCAAAATAAAATCCTTCTTAATAAACTCCTTCCTATAATAATTTTTTGTACACACATATTTAAAGAACAAAGCATTTCAAATAGTGAGGAAAATTGTGATAAGTACGCCAGCAAAACCCCGCTAAACATATTATTGAAACCCTGATTTTGTGATTAACTCTAAAATCATTCCTATTTTACAACGTTATACATACATATATATATACTCTGAGAAAAAGGTACATATCATGAATACCCATAATAAAAAATAAAAGTAATAAAAGTATATTAAATTAAAATCGAGTGGAATTTTTATAAGGAAAACGGGATTTTTAACAATAGTGGGATCTTGTCATGACGACATTTTGTAAAGCAGGAATAAAAAATTCGATATTACATGTCGCTCTTCTTTTAAATTGTCCACAAAGTGGCAGAAAATGATGTATAGTTTTTTTCATGGTCGTTGTTAAATAAAATATTAGGATTAACCTAAAACTATAAAGATGTTAACAAATTTTAAAATCCCAAAATTAACTCAAAGAAAATGAAATGAGAAGCAAATGAACCCGGTTTTAAAGAAAACAAAAATATGACCCTCAACTAAAAGAAAAAGAAAATTTTGAATTTTAGATTTATCCTTAAAAAAACAAAATTTCCTTATTTTCAATAATATTAATTTGGTTTTATTTTTAAAGTGGTTTGTGTCTTAGATATAACTAGAAAAATAAAATAATAGATAATATTATCTTTCACCTAATTTTTTTCCCCCTTTTGCATGTTCATAACAGTATTTTATATATTTTTAAATTTTTATACGCTTTTTATAAAAGTATAAAAATGATTTCTCACTAAAAACAAACAAACAAAAGAAAAACTAAAATATTTAAGAAAAATTAAAAATTAATTTTCAAAATGTCAGAATCATAAAAGAAATCCTTTTCTTAGGTTTCTTTGTTTTTGTTCTTATTTTACTTATATTTTTTTTACATTATAACATTTATACATTGCGAAATTACAAGATTTTCTTTTTCCTCATGACAACAAAATTATTTTTAAAAAAAGAAAATCGCTGATATTACAAACAAAAAAAAATATTAAATGAAAAAACAAAAGAAAATTATGAAATGAAAATTTCAACAAACGACTCCTTCAGAAAAAAACCAAAAAAAAAAATAAAAAAATCCAGAAAAGAGTAACAAAAAAAAACATAATAAAAAAATTAAATCTTTGAATTTTAAGTTTGTGTCTTAACTTTTTGTTTGTGTCCTACAGGACATACTCGTTCTTTTTTGTTTTTTTTCTGTTATTTTCGTTTTTTTTTTTTTGAAGTCAAAAAAATATAAAGGGAATAAAATATTATTAACTAGTTGTATAATTTCTTTTTCTTATTTTTTTTTTTTTTTTTGTTTTGAGAAATTCAAGAAATTCGAAATATTGCCAATGGCTCAGGTTATTTTTGCGAAATCAAAAAAAAAATTATTTCTGATTTTACAAAAAAAAAAGGTCCTTAAAATGAATTTTATTCAGTATTTCTTTATTAATAATTTTATTTTTTTTTGCGTACACCTTTGTTAGTAAAGAAATGAGATGGGAATTGAAATTCAAATTTTTAACATTAAATGTGATTAAAATATAAAATTAAGGTATGATTATATTTAATTTTAGTTTTAGAATACTATTGGGCCTACAATACAATAATTATTAAAACTACGGATCTCCAATATCTCTTATATGTTTTATATGTTTTATACTAATCTGACAACTTTTATGTTTTAAAGAAAGTTATCGGGTTTAAAACTTCCATTTTTGGACTCCAATACTTTTACAGTACGTTTTTATATTATAATTTCCACCATTTTATACAAAAGCACAGTAGGCTTTAAGTAATAGCGGTTTAAATTAAATTATAGCTATTTTACCTTTCGAAACCACTATAGTAGCTTTATCCAAATTATCATCCAACTTTCTATTTTTTTGAAATTGAATAAAATGGAATACAATGAAAACAAAAGAGGAATATAATGGAGTTTTCTTCCATTTTAAAAGTTTTGCTAATCAAGTTTTACGATTCAGTAAATTTTAACTGAGTTAATTTGATGGGAAAAAATTATCAACTGTTATATTTCCAATCCATCTACAAAATGAAAGACTACATGTTTATTCTGTTGTTTTTCAAGTGTATGTTAAAAATTTCGTAAATACAACTAAATTTTCAATATCTATCTTAAAAAAAAAATCCATCAAAACACAGAATTTAATCCCTTATTTGGTTCATATTCGCTGGAATATATTGACTAAATTTGCATCATTCTTTAAAAGAAAGCAATCGCCTATCCTTAGTAACAATAATCATACCAATGCAAAAGTCTTATAACATAATAGCAAATTTTTTTTTTATATTTCTCTGCCACATAAATGTCGACAGAAAATTACACAACTTTTCCTGTTCAGGCGTCGCTGTAAATGTCCTATAGTGGAATAACTCTTACGATGTGTTTGGGATTCGAACCCACACTCCCTAGATGTTTACAGCGTATTTTATATGCTCTTAACCACTAAATCACCGAGGTCTCAATAGGAAATATTTATTTCAAATACAAAAAAAAAACCTACCTTCTAATAAAATTTTTTTACTACTATAACTAAAATAAAAATGTTAAAACACTAATTTTTTATGAAAATTATTAAAAGATCCATTGGGAACCATTAAAAACTTATTTGTTTTTGTTGTGCTCCAATGTAAGCTTTTGTAATATTACATTTCAAAGGTTTTGCAAATATACAAACTATATTGGCATGTGGGTCATGCCGTTTCGAATATAAAAAGCTTATAAAATCAATTTAGGTTCAAAACACCAAAAGTACGATTTTGGGTTAAAGTAAGTTCTTTGTTCGACCAGTTAAATGCAATAAAAATATAATTTAAAATTCTTAAGAATTCTTAACACCATCATACTATCATTAAAGAACACAAGTAGACCATTAGAATTACAGAAATTCTTAACAAAATATTAAAACTTGCAAATATTTCTAAGTAAATTTTTAACTTTTACAATCTTAAGTTACACCATATCTTCGGTGGCGTACTCAATTCATAGGAATATACCAAAAGTATTTCGAAACGCGTAATAATTACTAGTTAAGCTTTTAAAATCCTTTCAAATCTAATTTACGATAGTCATTATTCTGAAGTTCAATTTTTACTTAAAATTTAAATTGTTGTTGTTTTTCAAGAAATTATGTTATGGTTATTGTTCTTAGCTGATGGATGGTAAGTAATTTTTTCTACATAAAAACAAACCTCAAAATTATTTTATGATTTAAATCAAAATCATGTCAACATTGAAAAATTAAATTAAAATATATTATAATAATATAAAATGATCCTATGGATGTAAACAGGTTTTATCATTTTTAACCTCAAAAAAAAAAAGAAAAAAAAAAAAAATTTCATAATAATAAAAAAAAATATATAAATAAGAACCTTTTAATTCTCAAGGATAATTCAATTTCAATTTTAAATCAATTTCAGTTTTTTTTTTCCTTTTAATTTTTCTTTATATTTAATTTTTTTTTTTATTATTCTCATTCTTAAGATATAAAGGATAATTGAAAAATATTTTCTTGAGGTTTTACTTTGATGAAAGTGAAAACCAACAAATTTATATATTATTATTTGTGGTTTTAATAAAAATAAAATAACTTGGATTAGTTTATAACCAAAAAAAAAAAAAAAAGAAAAAAAAAATACAAATAAATATCTATAAGATATAGAATAAGAAATTATAAACTTATATCCTCAAAGGATTTGAATACAAAAACAAAATTTCTTAATTCTTTTTCATTTTTCATCTTTAGAATAAGATTTGAAAGTTAATATAAAATTTTGTTGTTACATTTTTCATTGTAATTCCTCAGAAATTATAAGTAAATATTTTTAAAATTTTATTTTTTGGTTTCATTTATGGAAAAAGAATTCGCACCTGAGTTTACCTGAACAGATTTTTTTTTATTTACTTTGTTTTTTTTTTTTTTGTTTGTTAAAAGTAAATTACAGTTTTTGATGTACAAAATATAAGGTAAAAAAATATTATTATTATTTTATTTTAGTTTTTTTTTTATTTTTTACCCTTAAGGATGAAATAAAAAAAAATCAGTTTTTGATTACTTTACTTTTTTTTTTTTTTTTGTTTAATACTTCTACTTCTGCAGTTATTCTTTTTTTTAGTAAAATTAACCAATTTTTTGAGGTTAAGTTAAAATTTTTTTGATTCTTTTCTTTTTTTTGTTTTTATTTTTTTTTTTTTGGTTTTACCAATAAAACCATCTATTAGAAGGCAGAAAATAGCTCAATTAAGGTGAAGATTTTGTGGTTTTTTATGATTTGTAAATTTTTTTTTCTTAGTTATTATTTTTCTTTTTAACAAAAATATTTCAACACCTGTTATGAAAATTTCAACAACAGGTACAATATTTAATAAACATAAGAATTTATTTTTCAATCTGGTGAATCTATAGGTGCGTTTATGTAAAATAATAAACAATAAATAAATTAGTTGATTTTTATAGAAAGAATATAATATTTTAAAGGCTTATTTTATTTTCATAGTATGTATTTCTTTTTCTAAAGTCAAATCATTTAGAATTAAATTAACCCTTTCGGAACCGTAAATTATTTATTTATTTTTAATTTTGTGTTTTGGTTTTTGAGGAATATAAAGAAGAATCATAAATTTTTTATAAAAATTTAATCAATGTGTACACGGGTGGGTTGGAAAAAATCTGGCAAAAAAAAACATAAAAATTTGAATTTTTTCTTTGTACATTGATGATTCTTATATTTAATGCTTAGTTGCAATATTGAAATAAATACCTTTTGAAATTAATGCCTATATAGTATATCTATTCATTATATCAGATTTTTTTTTTCTTTCTGAAGTTCAATTTTTCTAAAATGAAACCAGAATTATTTAAAAAACAAAAAAAATACTAAATTCGATTTTAGAAACAACTTTTTTTTATACATTAATCGCAAACTATAGAAACATGTTCCTTTGTACTATGTAGTTTTGATTATGAGACGATATAAGGATGTAAAAAATGAGGCGAAGGGGGAGACAGCTGGGGATAAATGAATTATGAATATCTTAAAATTCATCTAAATTTTAGGAAAATTGTAAATTTTAATACCGCAAACTTTTGGGAACACATTAGATGTAAGCTTCACATTTTTACAGTTCTGACAACAAACAAATTGCTATATTCAATAGAGTACCATTAAGATAGTCCCACAAAGTAGAAATGAGCATTTACATAGTCCCCTGACTGTGCGTCGCCTACAAAATATGTAAAATGTGTGAGTTTTATACAATCTTGGATATATATGCTTTAAAGATATTCATCAGATCCGTGGAAGAAAAATATGATCGACATCGGAGAGGAAAAACCCAAGCATTTGGCACTACTTTTTTCGCTATCAGTAAGAATCTGACACAACCAAGGGAAATTCTTGGTGTCTTTGGAAGATTCCCACCTCCCTTAAGAAAAAAAAAGCCTTCCTATGTAGTTCAGGCTTTTTCACCGTTGAACGAGTTCTATTTTGGTTCTCACACCACATACAATATAATACGGAAATATATTTATGTGGTGGGAGATATTATATACTTTGCTTTTTAGGTTTGGTTACTGTTCAAGAATTGTATTATTATATTATTTATTTTGTTTACATTAAAATATGATTATATTTTACATAATATTCTGACCTGACTGTATTCCTTGAATTTAAGTCTTTGCAGCTGAAAGTACTATTTTAATTTAAAAGCTATTTTAAAAATGTTTAATGATGTTTAGAAAATACTGAAAATTCTCTTCTCCTTTTGAATGGGTCTGTACCGAAATTCTTTTATTTTTAATCTTATTTTTTCAAAATCTTATTTTACAAAATTTTACTATCCAAAATCTTATTTTTACAAAATTTTATTTTCCAAAACTTATTTTTTCAAAATCTTATTTTACAAAATCTTATTTAACCATTTTTGGTTAAATTAGATCTTTGATAAGAAGAAAATGTAATAAATTACCTACTTAATATTTATATATCTTTATATTCATTCATAATATACCAATAACAATATAACAATATACAAAATATAATCAAATCGCTCCTAATTCAGAACCTCCCACATATACATAAAAATAAATATTCTAGAAAAAGCGTATAACTCTGCTTTTGAATCTAACTCTAAAATGCTTCGTTTGTAACATTTGGAATTTTTTCAACGAAATTTAAATTCGAGATTTTTTTTTCAGTAAAGTGTCATGCACCCTTCACAATTAGCATATACAAGTGTTTTGAAAAAAAAATGCTGTTTATTTTTTTTTTTTTGTTCTTGAAAATCAATTTTTCTCAGAAAAAGGAATTTCTGAAAAAACTAAGATTTTTGATAAGAAAAATAAGATTTACTAAAAAAAACAAGATTTTGAAAAAAGAAGATTTTGAAAAAGTAGGATATTAAAAAAATAAGATTAAAAATAAAAAGATTTCGGTCCGCTCCCCTTTTGAATGACTTAGTTAAGGGAAATCATTTAAAATTTTGATACTTTAATAATTTTAATAATGAAATGAAAAATTTCTATAGGGGCCTCGGTGGCCTAGTGGGTAAGAGCGTATAAAATATGCTGTGAACATCGATGGAGTGTGGTTTCGAATCCCACACACGTCGTAAGAGTTATTCCCTCTTACTACATTTACAGCCACGCCTACATTTACAGCCTTACAGGAAAGGCTGTGTAATTTCCTGTCCACATTTATATGGCAGAGAAATTCAATAAAAAAAAAAAAAAATTCCAATTTTTGTTTTCCTTAAACATATCAATTTTTATTTTTTTATTTTAAAATAAATTTTTGAAATTAAGATCACATTTTCATAGTATAGAAATTTTTAAAAAAAAAATGCTTAAAATCCTAAAAAATTTCTCAATGAGATATTTATTTGCATTAAAAAATTTAATTTTTTTAAGTATCAATTTTGAGCCAAAAAATCTCTAGTTGAATTATTTTCGGTATGTCCAAAACCACAATCGATGTTCTAGATTAAAATTTTAGAGAATTGACTAAAAAATTTTCATTGTAAAATGTCTTTCTTCCAAATAACTCTGCAAATTTTTTCCTTCATTCTGGTGTAATCCTAAATATATCCGAAACCAAATTTCCAAACATATCTCCAAAATCAAACTATAAATTCTGTAAATCACAATGTAATAAAGGACCCATCCTAAATTTCAGTTTAGATTGTTAAAGAAGATTGTTTTGGTTGGTTAAAACACAACAGTACTCAGAAGAAACCTCGTGCAGTTCCTTTGAGTAACTTTAGATTTCTCTCGTACCGTTTTTACCGTTTGTCGTAAAAAAAAAAAATTGTATCTTCTTTTACTTTACAAAATTAAGTTTTGAATTAATTTTTAAATTTTTAAAAATTGTGCAGTTAAATTTTAAAAATGCGTAGTTAAATTTTTTCAATTCAATTCAATTTATTATTAAAACAAATAAACTTATTAATAACTTTTATTTTATTCAGTACAATTTAATTAATTTATAATATAATTAAAATCACATTATTACCAATAGCTTATATATATATGTAATATATAAAATATATTTATAGTTTCTAATATTTTATACGATTTTATATTAACAAAATGAATATAATTACAATATAGGACTAGCCTCTAGTTTTGTAAGATTATTATTAAATTTAAGATACATACTCGTATATATATATATATATATATATATATATATATATATATATGATTACATTAGGTATATGCATTTATTTATTATTATATTATTATTATTGTGGGGTGTTTGTTTTAGTTAAAACATGGGTAATTAGAATAACATAAATGTCTTATTATTTATTTTCTTATTACGATATCATAAAGATTTATTTTGCCAATTAAAGTTCATCTATAAAGGGTACTGCGGAATAGCGTCTAAAGAAATAGCGTCTAAAACTAAAAAAAAATGAAATAACATCTAAAAAAGTGTAAAATTTTTCTTAGACCTTATTCATTTTTTTTTAGATTATATTTGTTAATTTAGAATTTTGTGATTGGGATGTTGAAAAATGAAAATTCAGACAAACAGAGAATAGCGGACAGAACTTTAACAAACATTTTTTTTGTCAATGCTGTCGAGTTACTATGAAAGATTATTTACAAGTTTTTATATAAAACTATAATATAAAACAGTGTATGTGTTTCAATTTTTGAAAAATAAATTTTGTTTTTTGTCTTATTTCATTTTTTATTTTTAAACGCAATTTCTTTAGAGGTTATTTCGTAGTTCCATCTTTGATATAATATACACGTTTTTAAATTTAGATAAAATCCCATTAGAACTAATTCTTTTGATATTATGTATATTTTAATTAAATAACACAAAGTTTAGATAATAGCTAGATTTATTATATTTATGTTGTCATAAAGAATTTACCTGTTACTGAAATCATTTATGTATATCGGTGATCTAAATTTCAATTTTATAAATTGAATTAAGCATCTAAGGAAATTTTAAATAATTCGTCTTTTATATTATATATATCCATGAGTTTACATTCAGTTTTTATTCTTTAATTAAGTTGAGGTTGAGTTGAGAAATTAAGTTAAATGAGGCATTTGGATCGACATCAGATCTTAAGTGCATCATTAGACTGACTATATATAACAATGAACTTTTCAAAATTATTTTTATATACCTACGGCTGCTATTAATACTCCAGTATTATCATAATACTATGATTTCTTTTTTATTTTTATTTATGATTGATATTTTATTAAATAACAGAAGAAACTCTCCATAAAATGTTAAATACTCGTTTTAAACATATTATCTAATCTGCTTTATAGAACGTTAACATCTCACCTGTTCTCTCTTTAATTAAAAAATTGTTGATATAATATTACATATATCATATAGAGGCATATAAAACAAAATATATTTTAATATATAATTTAAAATATTACTTATATACATATATAGATCCCTATATATATATTTAAAATTACAACTGCTGTTTTAAACCCAAAAACTCAATTTCACGGTAATAAATAATAAAATTGAAAAAAAAAAAAACAATAATTTCAATTGATTTATTGTAATTAAAAATAAAAAAGAAAGTATAACAAAAATAAAAAGTAAAATGTAAAAACAAAAGACAAGAACCCTCCTTTTCACTTCTAAGAATTAAAAAAAAAAAACAACAACAACAAAAAAAACATTTCCTATTTTTTTTATCAAAATTTTTTAAAAAGCACGTTTAAATTCTACAAAATTTCTTAACAACTCCATTTATTTTTTTTCTTAAACGATTTAAATGTCGTTTCAATTTTCGAAATATTTCACTTCACATCGTCATCAATCCATAAAACAGAACAGGAAAAAAAAAGAAAACAAAAAAAAATGTCAAAAATTTAACAAGCAATTTCGATTGGTTCGATAAATGAAAAATTTATATTCCTTTCAATCATTTTAATGTTTGATTTTGTTCTGTTCTCAATTTTGGCCTGCATATTATACCATGTATTCGTCCTTTCTCTTGATTTTTTTGTGTTTTTTTTTTTTTAATTTTATCGTTATGTTCTCTTCATTTTTTTCTCCTTTCATCTGTATCCCTCTCTCTCTCCTAATGTACTATTCTTTTTGCTCTTTATCATTAATTCTTTATATATATATTTTTTTTTTTAATTTATTATTTTTATTACTTTATAAGCTGTTCTGTGTTTTGTCTTCTTTATTATTATATTGTTTTTGTTTTTGATGTTGCGTTGCGTTACATTGCGTTTCGGTTATTTTGTTCGATGACGAACATTATATTGGGAACGCATTAACAAAATAAAAGTAATAAAAATCAGGAAAGAAAGGCAGATGCTATTAAATGCTCTTCTCATACCAAAAAAAAAAAATAAAAACTGTGTAACTCATGATTCTCGTCTTGTTTTAATTCATTCATCTATCTCTTTCTTACTTATAACCGAATAATATGAACATTACACCCATCAATGTTGTATTGTATATTATATATATATTTTTTTTTTTTTTTCATTTCTCTTTTCGTTTATTTCATTTGGTTTGGTTGTTTGTAATTTGTTGTTAGTAATGTTTTCTTCTTTCTCTTTTCCTCTCTTTTTTCCTTTTGTTGAACTTTTGTCTGTTATTCTGGTTTTGTTTTTTTTTCTTTTTTTCATTATTGAGTTTGAGTTATGTTGTTAAACAGCCTGGGGGACGTTTTTTGACAGATTTATGATTTTTGGATGGTGCATTTTAATGGATGTCATTCACAAATACATTAACAGTAATAATAATAATAATAAAAAAAAAAATTATAATAAGAAAACAAAAATGAAAATAAATATTCGTAAATGGATTGCTATTTTCTTTTATATTATTTTGTGTATTTTTTTTTTTAAATGTAGGTATATAAATTATTTTTATTTATTATTATATATCAAAAAAATATAATAAATAAAAATTAAAAAGAAAATTAAAAAAAAAAAAAACAATAAGAATTATTAACAGAGCAATAACAGAAATGTCAATAAAATATGGCGGTTGATCTTTATTTTTATTTCTTTTAGATTTTAATATTTTTTTTTTTTAAAGAAGAAGTTTTGTATTTTTTTTCAATTTTTATATAATAAAAAAAAAAAAAGAAAATTGTACAAATGATGATTAAGATAATAAATAATAATTTTATTGAAGCCTAAAGCTTGAACTAGTATCATGGTAATTTGTAACAGTGTTCAAAAAACTCTCCACAAAACTTAAAGATTTTGTAGTAGTAACTGATTTAACCCATGGTAATTAAAAAAACAAAAAATATGGTAATAATTTAGAGGAGTTGTATTTAGTGGTTAAAATTCCCAACTCTCATCCGATGCCCATATTCGAATAGTATATAATATATAGAATAATATATAATTAGTAGAATATAAATAAATTAAATATTCCTATCCTATAAATTATAATTAATATCATATTGTAATATATAATAAAATAATAATAAATAATATAATTCTTGTGTAAGATAATAATAGATGGCGTAGAACTAAAGAAACGCCAAGTCTTATACAATAGCTACAGCCGAGTAATCAACTATTTAGTGAAATAATGATTCCAGAAACTGAAGCTTAGTCAAATATGAATAATAAATGATTTAGTGGAGCTTATAAGGAGCAAGAAAAAAAAATATTTCAATAATATAGAAAAATATTGTTATATAGGTAATATTATAAATATCAAATGTAAATAAACAATTGTAATTTATAGTTATAATTCATAAATATATCCAAATATAAAAAATAAAATAAACAAACAATTTTACATGTGCGATAAGGCCAAATAACTTAATTAATAAGAGTATACTCGTAACATATTACTAGTTATATTTTCTGTTAACTGGATCACGGTATTATTCTATACTACTATAACTTTAATCTATAACTTAATCTCTTTAACTTATACTACCTTTTAGTTTAATCGTATTTGGTCATGTTTCGTTCCACCAAATTCCAAATCGAACGAAACGTAAAAACGCAAACTATCCAACATAAAGTAAATCTAAATACAGAATTGCCTTTATATTCTAAAAAAATAATTTTCTTTTTAATTAATAAATTTCCTAATCTCAATTGAGACTTAATTTTATCACTTACATACAGACGCATGTGAGAAGAAATCATTTTTAAACTGGAATACAACAAAAAAAAATTACCTCTTGACATAATTATTCTTATATACTTTCGAACAATATAATTAAGTTTAATTTTTGATTAAAAGAATTCCATTTCAGTTTACTTTTTAATAAAAGTTATGGTGTGAAAGTGTTTAAGATGGACTAATGACATTTTAACCATGGATACGTCTCGTTAAATTAATATTGTCCAATAACTTTTTTATATAGCTGAATCTATTATGGAGCTATAGTCTTTCAAAGTTTAAAAAGAGCAGAATTTTGAAATGTTATTATAACAAGTTCTGCTTAATATTTTTTCAAGCTAAAAACGTCAAAGAACAACTTTTGAGCTTTATAAATCAATATCAAAACTACATATTATATAATTTTTTGCAATTTAATATGTAAATTTGCCGTTATATGAAAACAACATTTCTCAAGATTTTGGTTCTTCCTTATCTCTTGAACGCTTCTTGTCAGAAAAATAAAAAATTTTGATGCAAAAATAGTTATAATTCTAATATGTTTTTTGTTGTCTTTTTGAAAATGGGCGGCATTAAAAACTTTTTGTTTTGTCTACTATCTTTCTTTCTTTCTAATCAAAACTTAAAAAAAAAACCTAACAAACATATAAAAATTGAAAGTACTTTAAAACTTACATATCTTCAAAAAATTTTAAAAATGTAAAAAATTTAAAATTAAATATAACTTCTTAAGCCTATCTAAACTTAAGGTTTGAAAGAGAAAATATAGGAATTTCAGTCATTTTACAAAAACAAATTGAACTGAATTCAATTAAAAAGATTCCTTTCAATAAACTCAATATGAGCGTTTAAGAAACAACGGTATACAGTAAAAAAACTTGAATCAGTATATTTTATTGTAAGAAATTAAAATTATTGTATTTTTTTCTTGTTATAGAACTTTATTTGTTAAAGTCCAATCTTCGACTGTACTTTTATTCTTTTTCTTTAAAACACATGTTTAGCCTTGACATTATAAAAAGGTACATATCATAAAAATTATTACAGTTAATTTTACTCAATTCAAATATTTTATAAATCATGTGTTCACAGTAAGTAATTTTGAAGTGTATTATTGACTTTATATAAGTTTACAATACTTAAATTTTAATTAACAAATAATTAAAACATAATTAACAATATTTTAAATCAATTACCTACATTATACATCTCATACCTTAACTATATAGTAAGTAAAATTTTCAACCATTTTTAAATTTTAAAAAGATCCTTCGAAATTTTTCTTAATCTTTTTCTTAATCAGACAACATTTTCAAACGTTATAATTCAAACTTAAAATCAATAATATGAAACACAAAAATAATATTTTCAACAAAAATTAAATCTATTTTAATGATTTCAAAATATCAATACATTAAATCTGAAAAAATATCAGAAAATTGAAAAAATCTTTACGTTTATATTTACTTTCACTAAATCACAAAAAAAAAAAAAACGAAAAACGTAGGAAAGAAAATTATAATCAAAAATTTACACTTGAATTGAAAAACTGAATCCTTCGATAACTTCAAAATTTCACATCACACACATCACATATACTTTATTACATCCATTCTTTTTTTTTTTTTCTTCTTACCATTATATAAACGTTCATAATATCTTAAAATTCTTTTATACAAAAAATATATTTACGCTCAATAAACAACCGGATGGATTGAAGTCATAATTTATGTCAAATTTTCTTTTTTTCAAATTTTTTTTTTTTTTGTTGTTTTTTATTATTTCAATAATTATATGTATATAATATTATTATATTATATTTTAAATACAGACACAATATAATATATACATTTCTGTCTTAAAACCGAAAAATGGAAAAAATAAAATCAAAAAGAACCAAAAATGAATTATTATATCCTTCACTAGCCAGTCAGATTTATTATTGAAAAAAAAAAAAAAAAAAAAAAAGCAAAAAAACAAAATTCAAAAGTGTACATACAATTTTATCTTTTATGAATGCGCCTTCATACCACATAAAAATAAAAAAAAAAACAAAAAAAAACCAAACAAATAAATAATAATTTTCTTAATGTAATTCACTCACATGCAGTGAATGAATCAGACATTCAAAATGTTATTTTAAATCATCTTAAGAAAAAGAAAAACAAAAACAAAAAGGACCATTATTTTGATTCCATTTTCTTATAAAATAATAGCTTTTACAAAATTTTTTGTTTAGCCTTATCTTACTCACAATATACTTACACAAACACATTATCTACCAATTCAAATTGTATTGTTATATAGTAGTGATCTCATCTCATCTTAAAATGACATTTTTAGTTAAAACGTGATCATTTATTAGTACAGGATTCAGAAGATTTTCATTCCTTTTTACTTAAATTTGAAAACAAAAAAACAAAACAAAAAACAAATAAAAAAAATAATACTTTAAAAGTATATTATTAAGGACTTTTTCATGTTTTTGTGTTTTTTTTTTCTCACATCCAAATTAGACAAAAATACAAACATATGAACTTGTATAATAATATGACCATATATGTATGTGTGTATGTTCTACAAAGAATTTCAAAACTTAAATAAAAAAAGAAATTCTTAAGATTATTTTTACTTTTTTTATTTTATTTTTGTTCAGTATCATATTAAAAATCCTCAATTCTATGTGTACTATGTAATATATAATATACGAATACATATTAAGGATTGGAAGAGAAAAAGAAACAAAAAAAAAAAATAAGCAAAATAAAAAATAAACTCAGAATGTATAACTCAAAAGAATAATTTTGTCATAAATCGCTCAAACCATCAGACATATGTCAAAAAGGATATTTTAAAAAAAAAAAAAAATTATTTTAATGTGTATTTATGTATGCTGGTGTTTAGAATATATGGTCTAAAAATTTAAGAACTCTGTGAATATAAGGACGAATAAAAACTTTCTATAAAAAAAATTTTTTTTTTTTGTTTGCTGCTGTTTTTTTTTTGTTTTTGTTTTTCTTGAAGATGAAGAGAAGATCATGTCTCTCAAATAGAAGACTAGAATATTTTAAGATTTACTTTTTGAGAGTTTCTACTTTTGGTTTTTTGTTTTTTTTTTTAATAATAATGTGATGTTAAATATTTTTTTTATTTTTAACAGATTTAAATATCAGTGTTTCTCAATTTAAAACAAAATTTTTTACTATGCAATATTTTGAAAGAATGCCCGTCTGCTGAATTCATAAAATTGGCTTTTGGTTATTCTATCATGAACTTTTACTTTCTGTTGCGCAAAAACGAAAAACCACATATTATCATTAAATCTAATTTTTGGCTTCTATTGAACCATGAAGCTTATATGATACAGTCTAGTTTTCAGAGGAAAATTAGGTAATTTATTCGTAGAGGATAGGGATATTATCACTTCAATGATGACAGTATCAGAAGATGAACATTTTTTTTTATCACAATAAAATTTTTATTACCTACTATAAAATTTTTAATAGCAAAAGTTCTATACGGTCTGTATTATTTCTCTAAAAAAAAATGTGTCTGGTTTGTGCTGTTACACTGCTATTACAGATTTTTCAATTACGATATTCTTATAGTTCCTAATTCACAATTTACCTCTAATTTTTTTTTAATATATGTGTAATTTTAGTATTTACCAATTTTTTTATTTTGTTTGTCCTTGCCTATTCCATTTGGGAACATTGATCTTCCACAAAGCACGTTACGTCATTTGATTTTGTTTGTGCTATCGAATTTACTTCTTGCCGTGTTTTATATTCTGTTTGATTTCAGTATATTTCTAGGTCTCCATATTTTCCATTTTCCCTGGAGATTCCCCTCTAATGGGTGTTTAGAAATAAAGAATTTCATTAGTATGTGGCCTATCAATCTATACTTTTTTCTGTTAATTTGCGTACGAATAGATTCTTGTTGCACCATTAGCCACAACTCTTCTTTCATTATTATTCGTGGTCAGCATTTTTTGTACATAATGCCATGTCAATTTGTTGACAAAAATCTGCAAATAGTATATACAGCTTTCGTTTATTAGCCAAGTTTCAATACACGGCACAAGTGAAAAATTTTAATTTTTTTAGTTTATATCTATACGTTTGCAATATTGATATTTTTTTCTTCCTAAAAAATTGAAGTTCTTCAGATTCATTTCTAACATTATTTAAATTGATCAGAAGTTTGAAATTCATTGTGAAATTGTCATACGAAAAAAAAAAACAAAAATACTTCAACATCAGCAGCAATAAAATAAAATCTAAGCAAAAATATTTATAAGAAAAGATCTTAGCCATCAGGCACATTTTCGAACAAAAAAAAAATAAATAAATAAAAACAGTTCATGTCCTTCAAAAATGAGATATTATGTATTTTTGTTTTATTAGATATATACATATATATTTTTATGTTAGTGCCTGTATATGTTTTTTGGATTCCCTCACATATCGTTGTTGTCCTTAAGAAAAGTAATAAATTCTATTTTGCCTTCTTATTTTCTTTTCAAAAAAATTTACAAAAATAAAACAAAAAAAAAAAAAACCAAAGAAAAGATGAATTAAAATAAAATATATTCCTAAAGAAGATCCAGAGTTTCAGGTTTTCTAAAAATTTCTACACATTTTTTTTTTTTTGTTTTTGTTTTTAAGAAATCTAAAAGGATATTTTGATGTGTTTTATTTTTTTATGTTTGTATGATTTTTGTTTTTCTTGTTGTTGTTATTATTGTTTTATCTTGTTATACTCGTGATTTGTGCATCAAAAACACATAAATACTTTTTGGAGATTTTCTTCAAAAACAAAAAAAAAATTAAAAAGAAAAGGATGTCGTAATTTATGGATTTTTCTTTTTCTTGTTGTTATTTTTTTATTTTCATTTTTGTCTTCACAAATATACTTTATGATCCGTGGATAAAGAATAAACAAGTTCTCAAAATGAAAAACAAAAAAAAAAAAAAAACAAAACAACAGCCAAAGGAGGGCGAATTTTTAAAGGGACTCATATAAGGCAATACAAAACAGTATTCAGTGAAAGAAAATAATAATGCAAGACAACTTTTTGACAAGTTCTAGAGCAATAAATTTTAAAGCTATTTTAAATCGTGTTTTTAGCACATTTCCAAAAAAATTTTGAAAAAATGTGCTTATTAGTTTCACTCTGTCCGTCCGTCCGTCCGTCCGTCCGTCCGTCTGTTTACAAAACTTCTACACCGTTAAAGATAGAGAAAAAAAATTTTAACCATAGGTAGGTCTTATAAAAAAAATAATTTTGTGGAACAACTTTTTCATGTAGCCCCCCCCATTACGGAGCTACACCCCCTCAAACTTTGAAAAAGCCCTATTTTTAAATGCATATATCTTATGTTCTGCTTAAGATTTTTTCAATCTGAAAACGTCATTCGACAGGTATTTCTTTTATCTTTGTAAATTAATATCAAAATTATACAATTTTTTTAAATTTAGTATTTAAATTTACCGTTATGTGAAAACCAAATTTTGCATGATTTTTCTACTTTCATAACTCCGGCATGCTTCTAGATACAAGCTTGAAATTTTGAGGCAAGAAAGAACTTTTAGAATTAGTATAAGTTTCCTCAGAAAATTTTTTCGGACCACCCCCTGTTTATGAGCTATTAGGGCTTAAAAATTGAAAATTTGCTATTTTTAAACACCTGTAACTTAGGAACCTGCACACATTTTACTTCTGCAAGATGTAAAAATTAAAGCTACAATAATATATTTTTACGTGTGTGAAAGGTTTATTTTAATTGTAAAGGGTTCCAAAGTTGCAGCTCTTCAAAATTGTAAAAAAGCCCCATTTTCAGATGTATATATCTCAGGCTCTGCGTAATAGTTTTGCAATCTAAAACCGGCAGAAGATCGAAAATTTTATTATCTATATGAAGCAATATCAAAATTATGTAATATTATGTAATTTACGATTTAAATTTACCGTTATGTGAAAACCACATTTTGCATGAAATTTCTTTTTTCATAACTCCGGCACCCCTTTAGATAGGAACCTGAAATTTTGAGACAAGAAAGAACTTTTAGAATTAGTATAAGTTTCCTCAGAAAATTGTTTGGTAACGCCCCCTCTTTAAGAGTTATTACGCCTCAAAAATTGAAAATTAGCTATTTTTAGACACCTGTTACTTAGGCACCTGTAAAAATTTTTCTTCGGCAAGACATGAAAATGAAAGCTACAATAATATATTTTTACGTGTGTGAAAGGTTTATTTTAGTTGTAAAGGGTTCCAAAGCTGCAGCTCTTCAAAATTGTAAAAAAGCTCCATTTTCAGATGTATATATCTCGGGCTTTGCGTAATAGTTTTGCAATCTAAAACCGCCAGAAGATCAAAAATTTTATTATCTATATAAAACAATATCAAAATTATGTAATATTTTGTAATTTACGATTTAAATTTACCGTTATGTGAAAACCACATTTTGCATGAAATTTCTTTTTTCATAACTCCGGCACCCCTTTAGATAGGAACCTGAAATTTTGAGACAAGAAAGAACTTTTAGAATTAGTATAAGTTTCCTCAGAAAATTTTTTGGTAACGCCCCCTCTTTAAGAGTTATTACGCCTCAAAAATTGAAATTTTGCTATTTTTAGACACCTGTAACTTAGGCACCTGTAAAAACTTTTCTTCGGCAAGACATAAAAATTAAAGCTTCAATAATATATTTTTACGTGTGTTAACAGCTTTTTTTAGTTATATAGGATTCCGGACTTACGGCCCCTCAAAATCTCAAAAATGTCCTATTTTCACGTTTTTTTCTTATTACATGAAATTTTCAAATTTTTGTGTAAGTCACACTTCTAAACAATTTGTATTGAGTTTTGGAAATGTGCGCTTTTAAAAACCGTTGGTTTACATTCTACCTTGTTTTTTTTTTTTTTGAATATTACTTAAGTTGATTTTGAATTAAATAAAAAAGAAAGGATTCAATTGAATTGAGAACCAGCTACTTAGTGGTATGACAGTTTTTATATTTGATGAACAAAAAATTGTAAAATTAAAATCCCTTTTTAGATTTTTAATGGTGTGTTACAAATTTTGATTTAATGAAGTTCAAATAAGCATTTAATTGAAAATGTTATATATCTGTAATATTATGGACAAGAATATGAGAATGATGTTATTTTTATTTTAATTTTCTTCTTTTTTAAATTTAAAAAAAAAATTTGTTTTTCTTTTTTTTCGGTTCATATAATTTTAATGGCTTCATCAATATTTTCTATTAACTGTAAAAACTGATACATACCTAAACTGATGCAAGTAAAAATTTCTTCGGGTATTCTAGGAATGAAATAAAAGCGTATCTAATTGTTATGGTTGAGAAAGTTAAAGAAAGTTGAAACAAAAAAAACAAAAAGTCATTACGAATTTTAAGGATGGAACAAAAAAAAAAAAAAAACAACAAAGATCCTAATCTCCAGGTGGTAAAAATGATCTAAAACTAATTTTAGAACTAAAAATTATAGGGATTTTGAAAAAAATTAAAAAACTCAACTAAAATTAAAATAAAATGTTATGCAAATTGTATTGTTATTACAATATTTTATTATCTAACAGTTATTTTACTCTTCTTTTAACAATTGATACAGTAAAACAGACAATTTTTTAGGATTTAATGACAGAATTTTAAAACTTTAAACACCATTTGAATGATGAAAGATACTTATTAAATGTTGTATCAATAATTTTATTACCTATCTATATATGAAACTGAATTATAAAATGTTATTAAATTTAGCTAAAATATATAAATTTAAAGTTTGTTTTAGTGATCTCAAAAAATTTGTTTAATTTATTAAACATTTTGAAAAAATAAAACAAATAAATGCACAAAAAATTTTAACTTCAAATCTTTAAACAAAAAGAAAAAAAATCAAAATTTGCAAAATGTTATGAATTACTTCTGAGAATAATTTTTATCCCCATGTCCAAATTGCACATCATCTGTATGTTCTGATTTTACACTGTATATTAAAGGACCCATTCTAAAATTTTGTTTTAAAGTATATGGTTTTAGTTGATTAAAGCTTAAGAATACCAATAGGAACCGCAAGCAGTTTCTTTGAATGATTTTCGTAGCAAAAAACAAAAAAAAAAAAGGAATTGGGAAGGAATTAATTTATTTCTAACAATTTAGAATCTTTCTAAACTTTTAATAATGCCATTAATATGTGTATAAGTAATCTCATTATATTCACCCTTTTAGCCAAATTATTACTCCTTTATTTTATTTATTTTTTATAAAATCAAAAATTCTGTAGTTCAGCCCCATCATTTTTTCCCAGTAGGTGTATTAACTGTTTTCGTTCAGTTTACCCTTTCTTGTTACAGTTATATTGTTCCTTTTAGATTAAGATTTTTAATTCTATTTTGTTTTTAAATATTATTTCATCTTATCTAGTTTACGCCTAGTCTTGTAGAATTAAAGTTCATTTTTTTTCACGCTTCATAATCCCTAGGAACGGATTCCTTTCTACTAAATATAGATTTATTTTCTATATAAATATAGATTTAGCTAAATGGGAAAAGGAATCAGGAGGGAAATAGAATATTAAGAGTAAGGGGGAAGGTAACTTCTAATGAATCGAAAAACTGGTTGCATAGTTGCATATTGTAGAATGGAACATTATTGACATTATAACGTCATCCTATGTATGACAGTTGTATTCTATCTCGGGGCGAACGCAAACTTAATACATATATTATATTTGACAGATTTCTTGAAAAAAATTAAGTTTTACAATGGGACTTAAGGCGGAGTTTTGGACTTTATCCAAGTAACTCTAAGAAGTTTGACAGAGCCAACCCAAATATTACTAGTTGTACTCCTTAGGACAAATTGTAGATATTTTGACTGCTCTCTTGTAGAAAAGTATATTTTGCAACGGGACAGAAGCCCCAATAATTTGGCATGAATCTTACCTATATAAAAATGTACAGATTTCAAACCATATTTTGCTGTATGTGTATTTAATTTTTGACCTCTGTATAATTTCTCCATGAAATCGTTGAATAGAGTCGAATTCATTTCTTTTGCAAGAAATCAAACAGCTAAATCAATCAGACTTGCACTAAACTATACCATTTCGGTTCGGTTCGTTCTAAACAATAAATTTCTCCTTTAAATCCGATCCGATTAAAAATCAGACACCTTATTCAATCAGATTTATATGAAACTATAAACCTATTCATTTACTAATTCAATCTGTTATAATTATTTTTAAAAATGTATTACTTCTTTTTTTATTTTTATGCTGATCTCTAAAACGTATAATTAAAATTTAATACATTCAAAATAATTAAAGTAAAATATTTAAAAACTTTAATTAACATACATATTATTTAAAATTTATATGACAAAGAAAAATATAATTAAAAAAAATAAAAAATTATTAATCTAAAGATATATATTATTATTTTAACATAATTTTCTTCATTCGAAAGAAAACAAAAAATCCATTAAATTCATATTAAATTAATGTTTAAAAATAAACAAAATTAATTAATTAAATTATTACTTAAGGGATTTTTTTTTTGTTTTTTCTTTTTAGTTATTGTCGACTTCATCTCAAAGTTCATCAAATTTATAACACATTTGTATCATATACATACATATATCTTTTTCTCATTCCAATACCCAATATTCAGGGCGTAGTGACATTATACTTATAAACATTATCAAAAATAAAAAATTAATAACGATTTTTTTTTTTTTGTTTTTTTTTTACTTAACTTAAAATCATCCATCGTTCTTTTAATCCTTTTCCAGGATTCGTATACAATCACTTAATTTATCCGAAAAAAAAATAAACAAAAAATAAATTATTTAATTTAGTGTAAAAATAAAGTAAAAATTAATTTAATTTATTATTATTGGTTTTAATACCTTTTAATACATTATTTTAACATTATTTTTTTTAAATAAAAATCATCCCTTTTTTTTTTTGCTTTTCAGATGATCCACAATTCATTCGTTGTTACTAAAGTTAAGTAATTTTTTTTTTTTTTTATTCTCATAAGTATCTTCTTTTTCCTCTCTTCCTTTTGTTTTTGGTAATAATATTTTGTATTTTTGTTATTTTTTGTTTTTTTTTTTTTTTCAAAATTGAAAACTTGAGTTCTTTTTACAAAATTTAATATTTTTCAATATACAGTAAATAACATTAAAATTAATCCCAATACAATACTAATCATAATCCCATATGTAATTAGTTAATTTTTAAAATAAAAACCAAAAAATATATAAATTTAATTCACACTCTCTTTTAACTTAAATATTCTTTTTTTTTTTTAGATTCTTTATGTATATACATATATATATGTATAAGTAAAAATTTACAAAATAAAGTCAAGGAACCCTTAAAACATCCTTCAAATATTAAAATTTTCTATCCTTTCATTTCATATTATTTCACTTCCAAAATATATCCATATCGTTTTTCAATGAAATTCGTTTGAAAACTTTGAATAACAAAAAAAAAAAAAACCAAAGCAAAAAACTAACAATATACGCACATACATACATATTTTATACTGTACGTAAGTACAGACTAACATATTTATTATATGCATAATAAATGAGTAAATTTTGTACTCATATGTATCTTTTTTAGAACATCAAAAACAAAAACAAAAAAAAACAAAAATGTCCTTTTTAAAATTTTCAAATACAAAAAAAAATTAATATTTAATAAAGAGTTGGTATATAGTAAAGGTAAAAAACAGTTTTTTTTTTAAAGTAAAAATATTTGAATACAAATTATTTGAAAGAACAAGTGAATAAAAAATAAAAACAGCAAAAAAAGCGATTATATTGGCTCTATGAAATTGTGTAGGAGGAAATAATGTCGATTTCAAGAAATGAAATAAAGTCACAAAATTTTTTGTAATTTTTTGCGAATTTATTTCATTTTTTGATTTTGCGATATTATTTCATTATGAAAATGAAATAAAGTCGCAAACAATGCCCATACATACAAATGAAATAAAATCGCAAAAATTAAAAATAATACTTATTAAGTATATATACACAAAAATAATTCGTAAATCTTTTTAAAGTTAGTGACGAAATAAGGGGTTATACGCTTTTTCAAAATATGCCTATTACCTTGATTTTGTAACTGACTATAAAATCTGACATATATAGTATATACATAAAATTTTTTCAAAATATCCATTTTTTTCTCATATTCTGAACAGTCGCACACATTGGGCACGTTATTTTATTTTTGATTGGTGATTTTATTTCATAATGATTTTCACCAAATTTTTATAAAAACCTGTATGAACATAGTTTAGTATAAATTCAAAATCAGGATATTTCCTTTTTCCAGAATATTTATATATTTATGTATGTATATTCGAGATTTTGAATTTGGAGAGGTTTTAGAGTTAGATACAAAATCACTATTATACACTTTTTGCAACCGTCTATAAAATGCTTTAATCTAAGAAAAGTATTGGGAAAAAAATAAGAAAAATGAGAATAAATTTAAAATTTTTATGTTAATTAAAGTTTTTTTTTTAACCACATTATATAAGTATTCTGGGAAAAGCGGCAATCTTGACTTTTAATCTAACACTAAAATCTTTCCTAATTCAAAATCTCGAATATGCATTTATATTCTTGAAAAACCGCATAACCCTGATTTTGAATCTAACTTTAAAGTCTACACTAATGAATATGTAAATGCATACAGATTTCTATTAGTATCTCAATGCATACAGAAAAAAATTTGGTGAAAATTATTATGAAATAAAGTCACTAATCAAAAATGAAATAACGTCACAGGAAACAATGTCGAAAAATTTTGCTACCTTAAATTTTCGAAATTATTTCTGTTTCTGGTTTCTTGTTCATCTAAAAATAAAAAAAGGAGAAACAAAGAATCAATTTCAAATTAAAATTATTTTTGTACTTATCTGAGTATCCTGGTTCCTGAGTGATGGTTGAATCCTGGTACCGATCAGCATCCAGCATCTTCATCTTTGCTTTTTTTTCTAAAAATATATTTATATATTTTATATATATGTCTATTGATTATTTTAAAGTATTATTGATACTTACAGTAATTGTCAAAACCAAACAAATTCACAATATTAGATAGAAATTGTCAAAATATAATTGTTTTAATTTTGGGACACAAGATGTCAGTTACATTCACTAAAATTAATTTAATTCACAATAATTTTATATTTTTTATATATTCAATAATTTTAACTTTTTATATACACTACATATGTTTTTTATATACTTTGGTTTTTTTTTTCATTTTCATTATGTACTTTAAATTCAAGGTTACTGAACTTGAGTTAAACGTTAGTCCTGAACCGTTTAATTCAAGTTTATATAAACCCAAATTTTCTAAATTTTAATCAATCGTTATCGTAGAGTCGCAAAAGAAAGATTGTTAAAATAAATTAAATTGAAAATAAAACAGTGCGTTTTATTATAATAAAAAAATAACAGTGCGTTATTAATTTTTTAAAAAATAGTGACAATTCAATTAAATTGAATTGAATTGAACATTTGAATTAAACATTTTGTTTTTTTTTTTGTTTTTGTGTTTTAAGCAAACAATTTCCTTTTTGCAATGTTATTTCATTTTTAATTTGCGACTTTTTATTTCATAATGAAATAATATCGATTGCGACATTATTTCGTGCGACACTATTTCATGGAGCCTATTATATTAAATATTTTTGTTGCTTTTATTTATTTTTGTTTTTTTTTATTCCTTTATTATCTTTAGTAGAAAATTGTTAACTCACTTTTCAATTTTAATACAATTTTAAAAACGCGAACTCAATCAGTTTTTTTTTTGTTTGTTTTTTCTTTGGTTTTGAACTCATCCCTTATTTTTTATTCCCACCATACTCAAATCCAATTATTTTGTTGTTCCTCTTTTTTCTTTTGTTTTATATTTTATTTTTGTTTTGTGTATGTTGTCTCTTTTTAATAATAATAAAAATTAATGGAAATTAAAATTTTTTTAAAACAAACACAAAAAAAAAAAAAAAACTGTTTCTTAATAATTCACCACGATTGTAAAGGCATTTTTTTTTATTGTTTTTTTAGTACTGTTAAGAGATTTTAATAGTGTGTTTTTTTTCGTGTTTTGTTTTTTTTTCTTTTTTGTTTTTTTTCAAAAATTAATAAATTTTTAAAATTTAATTATAATTTTTGTAAAATAATTCTCATAACGTACTTACTACAACTACAAAATACATCCTTTAATAAATTCATAATTCATATATTCAGTTATATAAAAAAAAAAATTCACCATACGTCTCGGCAAATAATATGTAGGAGCAAATCGTGAATTACAGAAATTAAAACGCGTCTCTGAAATAATATTCAAAATTTTTTTTTGTTTTCCAATTTTCAATTCAATTACAATTACATATTCATATTATATATATATATATATGTATGAAAAGAGTTAAGGACATTAAGATTGTACTCGTTTTAATTATCTATACCACAATTAAAAGGATTATTTATTTTGTATTCTATTTCTATTTTGTTCTCTTTCTAACGGTAATTATAATTAAATTGTGTATACACTGAATGAATGTGAATACACACACTGAATGAATGTGAATAGGTGAACTATAAATTTTATTTTTTTTTTCTTCTTCTTTTTTAAAGAAAAATAATATGTTAGACCAGGTGTTACTCTCTAATAATAATAATAATTATTATTATTATAGAATACAAAAATTTCTAAACATACTTAGGTAAAACTTTTTTTTTGTTTTATTTTGTTTATTGTTGTTACTTATATCCTTCCTTTTGATTCTTTCGCACACAACAATGAAACAATTAAAAACAATAATAGAAAAGGAAAAGAGAAATAAAATAAAAATTGCCCTGATTAGAATTATGTACGATTCTTTGTGACTTGCGGCTATAAAATTTGAATAGATAATATTCATGTATATATGCACCTGAGAAAATCATTAATTATACAGGTGGTTTATGGTGAAATAGAAGAAATAGAAATACAACTTACATTTTTTTTTTTGCGAGGGTAGATGGGAATCTCGAATCATACCTAAAAATCAATGCACGAATTCTATTTGATAGTGTTCGACTTTAACCAACTAAATTCGACTTTTCTTTTAAACGAAACATTAGGTTAGAACCCATGGTATAATATACTGTTTGGTTTAAGGAATGGGTTTGGGATTACTTCTAATGCAATTTTGTTATTAGTTTAGGCTCAAGAATAAAGCGTTGAATAGAATACAAGATCTTGAGTACTAAGAATGAGGGAAGGAATTAGAGTAGAGTAGAGAATAAGAACCATCATTTATGGACTAAATTTTAATATTACTTAATGTTTAACCTTAATTAGTCATTATTCATGACATATGGAATATGTAACAACTATATTTTTTTTAAATTCTTAATTACTTACTTGTCAATCCTTTAAGAATATCAATATCTAAGGCCTCAATATAATATGGACCCTATATGTACCTTAAGAAATATCTACGCTACCAACTTTATTATTTACTAATTTATTTAAGAAAAAAAAATAAAACTAAATCAATTAATTTACTCTTGCAAGAGATCCTTTCTATAATTTTAACTGTAGAGTCAGTCATTAATTAGAAAATTTGAGTATTAAACAATTTTGAATTGTATTAAAATTAAAAAGAGTATGCTTCGTTTACGAAAAATTATTTTGAAAAAATAATTATCCTATTTTTTGATTATTTATATTTTTTTTCTGTTTTTTTTTTCTTTTTTTTTTTTTGAATTTTTGGCTTTAATTTACTCGAAAAATGCATAAAAAGTTAAATATAAGTGTTAACTATTACATATTCTGTTGGGTGTTATAAGTTATTAGTTACCAGGATAATTTTTAGTTGTTGTTGTTTTTCTTTTGTTTTTTTTCTATTATTTAAAAAGAAAATAAAGGATTATAATAAATTCTTTTTGTTTGTGTTATGTGCAATGATTCCTTAAAAAATCAAAACCAAAAAAATAAAAACAATAGGAAAAATAATAAGAAAAATAATTTAATCAGAGTTTTATTTTTTTTTTTACTTACCTTCAAGGTAAAATTCATTTTCCTAATATGACTTGTAATTATGGTTTGTTTGGTATAACTGTGAATGAAAAATATGAGATAGAAAAATGTATACACAGTGTTTAGTCATATAATCGAAGAATTTTATTCCAAAATTCAAATTTAGTGGGAAAATTCGATTTATGGATTTTGAAATAAAATTAGCATTTCTCATTAAACCAAATTTTTGAAATTTGGATTGAATTTCTTGGACTAGGACTATTGTCCATCATAAAAATTCAAAATTTAGGATAGATCGTGTATTTTTTATGTTTCATTTATCTTAAAATTGACCAAAAATAATCGATAATTTTGAACAAAAATGAGATTTTTTTTTAATTAAAGCTCTGGAGATTTATCGAAAAATTACCAAAATTTCCAATTTAGAATGAATTTTAAACCACTTTTCTAAAAATCAATTCAAAATTTTCCTAGTACGTAGTTATAAATTTTAAATTCGAAATTTTATATTTCGTAATTTTAAACTTGTGTCCTTGTTAAAAAAAAAAAATTATGCATTTAGTAAATTATGATCTCATTTAAGTTGACTAATCTCGTCTACAAGTTATTAAAGTTACATTTAATTTCCAAAAACTAAAAACGTAAAACGGAAAAAAACAAAATTTTGCAATCGCTTTTAACCAGCCTCAGATACATGCAAACACACAATTTGCATTTTCAAACTTTTTTTTTTTGTTTTCTTTGTTTTCCTTTTTTCTTTTCTTTTTTTTTTTGTAGTTTTCTTTTGGAGGAATGTGATTTTATGTTATCTATGTTTATTTTGTTTGTTAATTGTGGAACTTTATATGTTATACAATACGATAAGGAAATAAATCTAGTTTACTCGTCCCACCACTACTGTTATTTTTCACTTCACTCATCCCTATTTTATAAATTATACAAAAAAAAAAAAAAATCCAAAATGATTCTTTCGTTTACCTAAAAATAGGGAACTGAAACCATTTACTTCTCTTCTTAATTACATGAAATCTGGTAAAATTTTTCAGAATTTAACCTAAGATGTGAGCTTTAAATATTTATCGTTAATGTTTTAGTATAGGTATGTAAATTTACTAGCATCCTCCCTATTACAATCTTTATCTAAATTCTTTAAATTTTTAAAGTGGAAAGAAATTTTTTTTTTTTTTTGCATAATTAAGAAAAGAAAAAAAAAAACTATTTTAATGCATGCTGCTATATAAAGTATCAAATTCTAGAACACCTTGTTAAATTTTCAAGAGGTAACAAAACCAAAGTATAGATATTAGATATGTTATAGGTGGTGCATAATATATAAATTATATATATAAAGAAGCATCCATTGGTGTTATTTTACTTAAGATATGCATAAATTTTTCAAAAAGTATTTTAATTAGAAAATTAGCTTAAAATATGCGATTCACGATAATCATATGAATAGTTGTGACAATGGTATATAAGAATCTTTAAGAGTTTGTAGTTGCTTTTATTTTGTTTTTTTCTTTTTTTTTTTGTTGTATGTTTTGTTTTGTTTCAAGTGCATATAACTAACTATTTAAATATGTATACATATATATGTATAAGTATGTATATAAAATAATAGATGATTTGACTTTCTTTATGATGTTCAGCAAAAGAAGATTTTTCATCCTGTAGTTTTTGTAATAATGCACTTTGCATTAAATAAAACTGAACGAAAACTAAAAGATAAATAGATAGAAATAATACTAAAGAAAACTACATACAACCATCTGTTTTTATTTTTTGTTTCTTTTGTGTAACTAAAGTCTTTATAAAAATGCTACCAATTGTCGTCTATATACTGGGTGGTGGTGTTAAAGTTTACATATATCTTAAAAGGATATCGTAATATTTTTTTTTTGTTTTAGTTTTTTTTTTGTTAATTTGGCATTTTTATGTTTTCCTTTTGAAGGAAAAAATTATTAAAAGAAATTAAAATTCACTGAATGCAATAAAAAGAAAATATTTATTTCAAATTAAGTAAAGAAGAATGAGGATATTTTTTTTTATTAAGAAAAGATAGGAAAATTTATCTTAGCAAAGATTCATTTTTATGTATAGTAATAAGTGTTTAGTTTACACGATTTATTCGTCATACATATTCGTTATGCATTTTTAATACTGATCTAAAGTTGAATGTTAAATCCAACCTGTTTTTTAAGTAGTTTGGTATATTATAATTAAATAAAGCATAGAAAACTTTAGTGAATCCTTTGACAAAAATAAATTTTTTATAGTCTAAAAATAATTTTGTTTAATCAGAATAGATTGATTTTATTTTTTGAAAAAAATTTAAGAAAACATACATAATTATAATAGACCTTGTTAATAAAATATTAAGCTAAAAATATTTCAAAGAAAAAAAAACTTGATTGTGATTTGATGAAAACTTGATGAAAACTTGTCTTTCAAGAGGTATTCATTATCATTAAATTATTATAAATATGGTCATAATAAATAATGCTTATAAAAATTATAAGTGGATAAGTCAAATCGATTAGTTCAGTCCAGCTAACTAAAGTAAAATTTTTAACTGATGATTTAAAACATTTCATTGGATTGAAATCAAGAATAATAATAATAGAGATCAGAAGTGTCAGAAAGAAACTAAATGAGGAACTAACAACAGGATGAATAAGACAAGTAAAAGATTGTAGAAAAGTGTTACATATGAAAAAGTTTCATGAAATCAAATTAGCTAACTAAACTATAGAGAAATTATAGATTAAAAAACCATTTAACTAACTACAGCTAACTATCTAATAGCTTTATTTATTTATTAAATAATAAAAATTTACGAATGTTTTATTGAACACGGACAGAAAATTTAAGAATATAACTTGTAAATATATTGGTTTTCTTAAATTTTCAAATTCAAAAAATAATTTTTATCCTTGTCTACTGTTCTTTCACTTTTGAGCCGTACGAACGTAGTTCTCATAAATTTGCAATTTCATTTTGGACATTTTAAAGGAGACAAGCTAGACATGAAAAAGTATACATTATATACTTTCTCAGAATCGATTTAGCTATGTATATCTTCTCGTTCGCTCGTACTATAACTCCAAAAATAAAGCAGCTAGGTTTCTGAAAATAATTTCTGTGAAATTTTTGTGGTTCGGGACAACGATTCGAGTAGCTGCCATCAACATTCAAATTTGCCTAAATATATCTCGCTATTTAATTAAGTCAAATATCTGAAATTTTGAAAAATATGATCACGTTTTATGGAAACAGGATATCGAGTAGTATGTTCATGCGTCACACTATACTTCTTCATCGTCACATCATCTTCTTCGTTTACTCCTATTAAAAATAATTTTATGTTTATTTATTTATTTTAAGAGATTAATTTAGAAACCGTTTATTAGTCCTTGTTAGTCCTCTGTATCTATTGTATTGTATATTTTTTTCATGTAAAATTTATTAACTAGATATTAATGTTCAATATTTGCTTGTTTATAGGAAAACTTTAATTCTAATTTTGTTTCCTTTTCAACTCGTATAAGGAGCATAGAGTATCCATTAAGTCATTTATTATTCATATTTGACTAAACTTAAGTTTCTGGAATCGTTGATTACGCGGCTGTAGCTATATTGTACAAGAATATGAAACGCAAATATTTTTATTTCCTGCATCATCTTATTCAAGGTACTATTTAACAACTTCACCATTGATTAGATAAACTATAAATAGAATCTAATAAAATACCGATGTTTTTTATTTAAAATTTTTTTTTTAAGTTTTTTAAAAATACAAATAAAAATCCTTAAGTTTTTCTTTTATTTTAATTTTTATTTTAAAATGTAATTAGTAATCCTGTTAATTGAGCGTACTTTACATTATTTTTCCTTTTACCTATAGTTTAACAACTTTTCTTTATATGATTATGTATGTTATTTCCTATCTTAATTTTCGATCTATTTTTTTTTTTGTGTGAAAAGTAAAATTTTATAAAAAACTAAATATTATTTTAAAATATTAAATTTACTCCTTCCTTAGTTTCTTTAGTTGTTATTCTTTTCTTTTCTTTATTTTTATTAAAAGAAAAAAAACAAACAAATGCAAGGAAGAACAGTTTTTAGAAAAAAATCATGTCCCATGCAATTAAAGTCATTATAGATCTAACTATTACACATATCGTGTTGTATTTATTCAATAGTCGTTCTTTTTTTTGTTTTTGTTTTGAATTTCTTAGACATGAAATAAAAATATTCTTATAAGGATTTTTCTTTATATCATAATCCTTTTTTTTTGTTCAAAAATATACATTATATATAAATATATCTATACTATATTAATTCCTTTCATATGTTTTCTTATTTTTATTATTTAACTTTTTAAAGAAGAATTAAATTCATGTAGAGTTCATATAATATGTGTAAATATAATAATAATAATAACAGCTCAGTTTAGAATTTGAAAAGTCAAGAACTCAATGAAACAACAAAAATATATTTATAAATAAAAAAAAAATACTAAGTTTAATAATGATAATAGTTGTAATAATAATAGTAAAATTAAAGCAGTACATTAAGACAAAGGAATAAAAAGAAGAAATAAAAATAAAAAAAAATTAAAAAAAGGACGAAAAAATTAAGACAAGAATTTTGAATTCAAAACGTATCATATATGGTTTCGTTGGTATTTTTTTTTATTAGATACTGTTATTACAAAACTAATTTTACGTTTTTATGCATATTTATCCTAAAAGTATGCAAAAACTAGTTTGCAAGTTATATTTAAAATAGATTTCAAAAGGGGGACTTCGGTAGCCTAGTGGGTAGGCGTGTGGCGTATTAAACGAAAGAGTGTGGGTTCGATCCCTGCACAGGTCGTAAGTGTTTTTTTCTTTGCATACCCCCCTTACGACCAAATATAATGTAAATATATAGTATATAATATAAACAAAATAAATAATATTAGTATATAATTTAATAATAGTATAAAAACGTCTAATGGCCTTGGTAGCCGATGGTTCAATAATATTGCATTACATTTATGTATGTAATATTAATATAAATAAATAAATAAGATTTCAAAAATAATCTATTTATTTATTTATTTAAATTAATAAAAATAAATAAAAAGAATCTTTGTATATATCCTTATAATTGCAACGGAAGGAGTAAATAAGAACAAATAATAAATAAACAATTACAACTATAGGAGTACAAAAAAAACAAAAGTTACAGTTAAATACACTTTTCATATAAGAAAACAATTTAAATTACTTAATTTATAAAAGATATCTACAAAATATAAAACTTATAAAAAGAAGTCTATTAAATAAATTAACTGAAAGTATACTAAATATGTATAAATTTTTAGATTTGAAGAAATTAGGTCTCTCTCTACATTACATCATACGACTTAGAATTTCTAATCAGAATACTTTTAGAATGCAACATTTTAAAATCTCATCTTTGCTTATGAATTTTATTATCTTTATGTACCTTATTGAGCAGAGTTTTTTTTCTAACAATTTTAAATTATAAAACAAAAACTGATACTTAGAAATTCTAAAAAGAGCTTAAGAACTTTGTACTAATTGAATCAATATGAAGGAACCCATATAACGAACTTCTTATATTGATTTAATTCATACCATAAGTGGTAATACATGCTCCTTTAACTTAATTTATTAAAATTTTTATTGTAAAAGGTGTTTAAGTTTTTTAAAAATAGTATATTTTATAAAAACTTGAAATAAGTTTTATAGACCCTTTATTTTTGTACTTAACTTTCTTTCTTTGAATAAAATAAAAATATTTTAAATTTATTTTAAACCTAAAAAATACCTTAAAGTTTAGAAATTTAAAATTATTTATAAGAATTCATTATAGTATGGAGGAATCACTAACAAATTAATACTCATTTCAAGTTTTACATTATTACAATGATAATTCGTCGTACACAAAATCTAAAGACAAAAACAAAACACACAAAAATATATTTAATTCCATTTCTTCATTTTCCATATTAAATTGTATAAATATTTCTCATACTTATTTTCACTCAAAAATAATAAAGAGAAAAAAAAAAATAAAAATTATGAAGCATTAAAAATATCCTCCCAGCTTGATCCCTGATCTATAAAAAGAATTTTACTTTTGTTAAATAAAAACTCTGATATCTCCAAAACTAATTCAATGAACACTGGGTAAGTACATATAAAATTCATTCACTTTATATATCCACCAAAACTAATATTTATTCATATACTTAATATTTATACATATATACATATATTATGTATATTTGTTTAAGTGCGGTCGGTTTTTTAAGTATTTCCTCAAAATTCTTTTGATATTTTATCCTAGAATATAAAAAAATAAAAGTTGCAAAATAATTTTTGCTTATTGTAATTTTTTTTTTTTTGGACTACTTAAAAAACAAAAGGCATATTAAATGTGAATAAAATAGAAACATCCTTATGTTCATATCCTTTTTTTTCTATATTTTATTTTAATAAAATTAATTTACAGTGATCCACGAGTATTACATATTAGATAACTGTAGATAAGATAAAAATTATTTAGTTTCTTTAGATCAAACTGTTTTTAGATTCGAACTAAGTAGAATTTAACTTTACCACAGTTTTTTCAGTCTTTATTCTCTTATAAAGTTACTTCATGGTGTTTGTTTCGCTGACTAAATAATCTTGAATTAAAAAAATCCTTATTATAAGCAGGTTCTCTAAATTTCATGGTATTATGATTTTATATCGGAAAATTTACTTAATATATTTACAATATCCGATCATCTGTCTGTGAGTCTATTTTCAAACTTTACATCGTCAAGGATGAAGCAATTAAATTTTAATCATCGACAGGTGTTAAATAGGATTCAAAAACTAACGATGAAGCAGTTGAATTTTAATCAGCGATAGATGATGCTATTAAAAAACTAACTTTGTAAAACTTTACAATGAGAAAAACTTTAAAAAAAATTTTTTATGTAGACACACCTGTTACAGAGCTACAACCCCTGGGAATTATTTTAAAAAGTTTATATCTTAAGTTCCAGTTCTTAAAAACGTTAAACAATGGAAGCAAATGTAAGCATTGAAATTTACTGTTTTATGAAACTAAACCTCCGAATTTTCAGAACGGTGTTAGTTAGAAGCTTGAAAGTTTGAGAAGAATAAGATCTTTAAGAATAAACATAAGCTTTCTCAGAAAAAGGATTTGCTTTTCACTCTGTTTAAGATCGATTAAGGATCAAAAAAATTGCAATTGTACAAATTTGTTTAAAGTTAAACATAAAAACTAAAGCTACAATATTATGTTCTAACAGCTTTCTTATTTATAGAGGGATCCCTTAAAATTGAAAAAAGTGTCTCTTGATTTTGACGCAAAGGTAGTCACAATTTTAAGATAATTTTTATTGTCTTTTTATTAACTTTTTGTTTTACATCTGACTCATGACGTAGTGGTTAAGTCGCCAACCTTTCAATCGGAGGGTCCTGGATTCAAACCCCGGTCAGGTCATATAAATAAAAAATAGTTGTAATTTCATATCATAACAATGTATATTGTATTATTATTAATTAATAATAATAATAATAATAATTGTAATAATAATAATAATAATAATAATAGCTGCTACAGTGGAGCTATCTTTGGTTATACCATGCAGAAAGGTGTTATATACTACTGCATGTTGTGGTACACTGATGGCCCTGACTCGGTAGTAAAATAATAATTAATAATATTAACAAGAATACAAATACCAATAATAATAGATGCTACAGTGACAGTGGGGGTTCTCTTCAATAATTACCTCATGCAATAGGGTGCTATATACTACTGCATGTTATAACTGTTGTAACAGCTATAGTAAAAATAATAGGCGGATTCATTGATTCCTTACAGTCCCACTCCCAATTCAATGTACTGTACAATGTACCTAGCCAAAATACTGCGTTAGCAGCTAAGGGTTCATCTCATTATATTGGCTAAAGAGGGAGGTGTGTTTAGTCAGTAAGAATCTGACACTACCAATGGCAAATTCTTGGTGTCTTTAGAAAATCCCCTTCCCTTCCCTTAGTAAAAAAAAAACATACTGACTTGTTTTATTTTTCATTTTACCTTTCTTATATGTAAGCCAACCAAACTGTTCTGTCACTTTAAAATTCTGTAAAAAATTCTTAAGGATAGCAACCTTCAATTTAATAATTCATAAGATAGTTTTAAGTCATTATTTTAGGAGAGCACAGTACAAAAGCTTCTAAAACAATATAACAACAACTACAATTACCAAAATTTACTAAAGTATAACATGGTATCTTATTTTTTTTTTTTGCTTATTTTTACTTTAAAAGATATTAGAATGTGCTTTAGAAAGGATTTTTGATGATGTTAACTATTTTGTTTCCATTTTTGGAAATTATTTGCATTAAGAATATAGGTATATGGAATAGAAAAACAGTTAAACTGTTATAATATGCGTGTATATTTTTTAACCATATTAAAAAAAAAATAAAAATACTCTAAAATCTCTCTGTAATGTTATGTTATGGTTTTGTAAAAATGGCATGAACCACAACAAAAATATCATAAGAAATAAAAAAACAAAAAACACAAAAAAGTAACAAGTAAAAGGAATTATCTTGATCCCTGTCTAGTTGTATTTATAGGATATGCGATGTTGCATATGTTTTGACAAGCAAAAACAAAAAAAAATTTAAAATAGAATTAAGATAAAAAAAAAACTGAATACCAAAAATAATTATAATCCTGACAGAAGTTTTTATATCATTCCTTTTTTTTATATCTCAAAATTTTTATATGCTTATTAAATATTTTAAAATTATTATTTTGTAAGTTTTAATATTTAATAGGTAATAATAAATTAGCAAATTTACTTTCAAAATATTATCAAAAAACAATCAAGAAAGTTTATAAATATTTCTGGGAAAAAATGATTTTCTAAAATTAAATATCGCATAGATATTAGCTATGCAAGTAATGATAACTATATAAAGTAGTGTTTGAAAAGGTTTTTAAATAGATAAGTATCAAATCGTTTCGAATTAAGTGCTGGGCTCCGTTAAATGTATTACATTTAGGTTTAAATATTATTGTCGAACTTCAAAGCAAATATAAAAATGGAACGAGTTACTATAAAAAGCCTGTATTACATTTGAGTGGATGTCACATGTCTATATTTTCATTTTACTGTATTACTTTTAACTGAATTTTGGATATGAATTTCATTTGCCTGTACTTTCGTTTGCCTGTATAAATTTTGCCTAGATAAACCTTTTCATAATTTTACGGTCAACGTTTATATTATTATGTATACACATATTCTGAAAAAAAGCTTATAACCCTGATTTTCTAACTAACTATAAAATCTATTTTAATTTTTTATATAGATTACAATTTAACACAAAGGACTCATTCAAATCCAATAAAATAAATAAAATACAATCAAAAGAAATCCAATCAAATCAAATCCAGTCAAATGATAATCCAAGTAACTTTCAAAAATACAGTTAAATGACACTTCAGGTAAATGAAATACAAACATATGACGCACTTCCTATTGGAACTATGTTAATCAGATTTTTGTTAATTAACAGAAGGATAAAAAAATTCTATAAGAGCAAAGTAAAAATTTCTAAATATTAGACAGCCATATTATAAAATATGAAATTTTACTGTACCTAAAAAAAATATAATACATACTTGTAGAATTTGGTTTACTTTATCACTATGAATTTCATAGTCGCTGTGGTATTAATCACCAAATTAATAGAACAGCAAGAAACTTCACTATCAGTGAGCTAAATAATGATTTAGCGAAAATCCAAAAATGGGGTGAAATCAACAGAGTTGATTTCAACACCAAAAAAACGCAATGCTGTTTAATCTAGCGCAAAGTAGCTACTACTACACCCAACCTGACTTTTCAGGATGAAGCTTTGCAGCACTCAACAGATTTAAACATTCTGGGCATCGAGTTAAATCAGAAATTGACCTGGTCAAATCATATTTTTGGTATAGCTAAAAATGCTGCTAAATGTCTAGGTTTCTTGTATCGCTGTAAAGCTTACTTTTCTCCTTCCGATCTTCTCAACATCTATAAAATATACATTAGGCCGAAAATGGAGTATAACGCACATATTTGGGCTGGAGCACCCCAAACAGCGCTGGGTTATCTCGACAAAGTGCAAAACAGAGCTATTCGCCTTATTGGCAACCGCAGTGTTACCTCAACACTCACTCCACTTTGCCATTGCCGTACTGTTGGGTCATTGACCCTCTTTTATAGATACCTTGTATCTATAAAAGAGGGTCAATGACCCAACACCTGTTCTAAAGAAATAAAACAATTGATGCCTCCACTCAAAGTTTTCCAACGTGAAACGAGGAGTGCAACAGATGCTCACCCATACACTGTCGAACTGGCAAGATGGCGCAATACAGCATTCGGAAATTCGTTTGTCATGCGCATGTCGCGTTTATGGAACCTTATGCCCGCACATGTGTTCCCAAAAGTTAGTAATTCATTTGTGTACAATATATCGAAATTCAAGAAGAACGCTAACATCTTTCTTCAAAATAACAATCCAAATTTTTCCCTTCATCCTCCATAATCCCAATTTTCCTATATTCAAACACCCAAGTAATCCTTCCCCCATCCTTTTCCCCAAAACCAAGCTGTACATTATATGATTATGTATTAAAGGTCCAATCCTATAGTTTGGTTTTAAAGGGGGTGGTTTTGGTTGGTTAGAGTCCAACACTACTCAGAGGAACCTCGTGCAGTTCTTTTGAGTGACTTTTGATGTTTTCCACCGTCCCTCGTAAAAAAAAAAAAAAAAAACTCATAAATGACAGTTTTTGTCAGTGACAGTTTTTCGAGACAAATAAATATAATACTGGAACACCTGAACATTGAGCTCAAAATCTCTAGACTAAAATCCTTTGATTCTCTTACATAACACTTTATAAAATATAATAACATACAGTCATTCAACTTTAAAATGGAACACCGTTCTCTAAAAAATTAAATTAGACTTAGATTATGGGCTATTTTACACTTGATGATCATGCTGCATGCACCAACATTACATTAAAATCTTTTTATATGAATGAAGTATCAAACATAAAATAAAACTCTTTTAAAATCGTTATAATGTTGATGCATGGATCATTATAAGCAAGTTTTTATGAACTGTTACCATTTATGCACTTGTTATATTATATTTATGCTTGTTATGCTGGACATGTTTGTTGGACATTTTTATGAACGTTGAAGATTTTATTAAATTATAATTATAAAATATGAAATTAATGATAAATCTGTGGGTGACACCGCCCGAAAAAGTCTGTTATTTTTAAAATTTTTTATTAAACGTCGCAAGAAAACTTCAAACTTTAAAAAATTCCACAGCATTTTCTATGTTATGTGTGCATCACAAATTTTTTAATTAAACATAATTTTAAAAACCTAAAATAATAATATTTATTTTACTTCATCAATATTAAAGAATTAAATTATTGAAATAACAGTTATAATTAACATTATTTAACTTTGATTTTAAACACTTTAATAATATTAAAGCATTCTAAAAGGTTTTAAAATCTCTAAAAGAAATAAAATGATTTTTAATCATTTGAAATAAAGCGTTTAATAACACCGATTTTTTATTCTATACCCTCTGGATTCTCTCTATTATATTCATGTATACAACCACAGTTCACACATACTTAAAACAAAAAAAACACTTATTTCTTATATTTAATTTAAAGAAAAGTGTCATATTAATTTTTTCATAAGTTATTAAAACCAGGACAAAACATTAACAGTATAACTAATATTTATATTCAAATACAAAAGGAAAAAAAAATAATAATAACAGTAGAAATGTCATTTTAATATAAAAGTTGATTATGACTGTCATAAAAATGTTCATGATTTTTAATTTGAAAATTGTAAAAGAAACTAACACGTCATCATTTTAAGTGTTATATCATATTATCATCAACAATAGTATTATTATTACACATATATATATAGGTACTACACACATATATCTAATATATGTATATGTATATACACAGCAAGTGGAAACATTTGATATTAACGGTAATTTTATGCTAAATGTCTGAAGCGGACCACATTAAGTGGAAAAATAAAAGTTCTTTTTTTTTTGTTTTTTGTTATCAAAGGACATCCTTTAGTGGAAAATGATACGATTAAAACATTGTTTTGTTTTTCTTTCAATAGAAACCTTATCTTAGTGGGATATGAATGAAAATGTTTTTTTTTTTGTTCGTACATACCTTTTTTCTTTTATAATATTATATCACCTGTACAAGAATTTATTAACAAGGTATTTTTAAAATATAATATTATAATAACCATTAGAATGGGTCATTGCAATTTTTTATGACCCTAGACACTAATCACCATTTTTACTTACATTTTTCAAGCATATAATAGGTATCTATTACTTTGTTATAATTTTTGTATTCTATTTTTGGCTGGGTCTTAGACGGTTCCTGTTTTTTAACATTATATATTTTGATATTTTGATTTAATTGAGGAAAATGTTCAATGATCTTACTGTATTTACTGTTCATATTTAGAATCAAATAGAAGAACAGTAAAGCGGTAGACCATATTTTATTAATGTTTAAAAATTGATTGATGAATTCTTCTACGATTATAAATTTTCTTTAATAAAAGAGTCTTGATGGAACCTCAGTGAGAAAAATAATTAAATATTTAATTTAAATGATGTTAGCGCAAAAGGATTACCTATCTATCAAAGGATTACCTTTGATTCAAATCTTGTCTTGTCTTCAAGTCTTGGTATAGCAAAGTATAACTTTCTATAATTAAATGGAAATCATTATTCATGGCCAATTTTGTATTTGTAATGAAGACATCAAATTCCTTTTTATATTATTTATATGCGTACAATTATGTATAACCAGCGTCAGACACAATATGAGAGGCTTACATTAGATTATATTATAGGTATTAAGTTTTTCCACCTTAAGTTTTTTTTCAAACTTCTACCCAAAAAAATGTTTCAAGAAGTGTGTATATAACCCAATATTTGCGTTGATTTTTCGACAATAATAGTTTAAATTATCCTTATTTTTCAGGGTTAATTCATTACTAAAGTTGGATTCTTTTTAATGTCTGTATAGATCCATATTTTTCTATAATGCAGCTAAAATTAATGTTAATTTTAAAATTGTTTATTGAATAACTTAATAAATTATGGTTCTAACAACTAAAATTTACCGGATACTTACAGGAATATTAAAAAAAAACCAAAACAAAATATATACAATATCGAAAAATTTTTCCATTTTTAAATAATTTTTTTCAATAATTTCCATAAATTCATTTCATAATTTTTTTTTTTTTGCTATCAAAATCATTCCTCTGGAAAAATGCCGTTTTTTCTTTTAAAAACTCTTGAAAATTTATTTTCAACATAAGGTAATATTTTCTATCTCTTTCTATTATTTTCTGACATCTAAAACTTAAATCTACATGATCTCTTACCATCACAACCCACCATTCAATGGTGGTCCGTTCATCAGTAATAAAATAAATAAAAAAAAAATAAAAATATAGAAAATTAAAAATTATAATCAGAATGAATGAAAGAGACAAAAAATAAAATTATTATACTCGCATATTGTAATAACTTTATGTAGATACATATACGTATGTATAATAGGTATTAGGTACCTATGTAAAAATATTTATTTTTATTGGACTTAGATGGCTAGCTGATACCATTCATTTTATAACTGTTCATCCTGTTTAAGCTACTTTACTACATATTATTGCATACTACTTTATTATCATTACTACAGAATATAATTATTATTGTTGCTGTTGTAATACTGATGTAGTATTCATTTATTCCTACTAGGTACCGCTATACTGTATTATCGCCCGTTTTATTTTTTTTTCTCTTGTTTTGTTTAGTTCTTGTTTTTCTTTCCTTGAAAACATTCATAATAAAATTTAGTGGTCTTTTCTTTTTTATGCTGTTCGTCCTGAAATAAAATAAAAAAACAAATTAAAACAAAAAAAAAAAAAAACTAATGTAAAAATGTATGAAGAGAATAAAAATTCATAAAAATAACTCATAATTATAGCAAAGTATAAAAATGAAGAGAATAAATATAATATAATAGTAAGTAACTTATATTTTTTTTTTGGTATTAAAGTTAAGGTATAATATGCGTATATTTATATATATAGTACAACCTATTATTAAATATATATACATAATATTTATGAACATAATTGTAAATGTATAAGGTAAAATGCTGCTGCCAGTTTTCTAATCACTTTTATTTCAGAGTCATTCATTTTTATGAGATAATATTTCAATGGTACCAAAGAATAATTTTGTAAATAAATGATAATAAATAAATAAAAAAATAAAAAATAAAAATAAAGCTCATAAAAATAATTCTCGGAAAACAGGAGCAAACATATAGATCCAAAATAAAGTAGACTAAAAACTAAATAGAATAATTATTAATAACTGTTTTATTAAAAATTGTTTTAAGAGTAAATAATATGAGGTAAATGCTGTTAAGCCCTTCGAGGACAGAGACGTAATATGAAGTCATGCTGGGGTTTCTAGTGGGACAAGACTTTATTTTAACATTCAATAGAGCCAAAACGTAATATCGCGTTTAATTTCTAATTAAGATTTATTGTAAATTGATATGTTGTGTCCCACTAAAAACATACAAAACAAAATATTTATCCCATTTTAAGTATTTTTAAATCATTTTTGTTTTGTCGCAACAAGTTGCTAGATGTATGACTTTGTTATCGCCATGACGTGATATTTCGTTTTAAATGCATTTAAATTATGTTAGTTGTTTATGAAGTGTCACGCAGAAAACAAGTAATTTTATATTGTTGTAAATAGATAGAAAAATCTTGATGTAAATAGAATGTTTTCAAATGTGGCACGATAATTTAAAAAATTAGTTTTCTCGTAAATTTAAAATAAATTTGCTTATCCATTAGTTTTTATTTTAACTTTGTTAATTGTTTTGTTATTTGGTTTTTATTTTTTATAACTAAGTTAATTTTTTCTTACAATAGAAAAGAATTACCGTTATATTTCTTTTATTTTGATGTATTTTCAATGAAGTTCCTATATTTTATAACTTATAATAAATTTCGCATAACAAAAAAGTGCACTTTTGTATATTTTTTAGATATTTTTTTATATAGATAATAGAATTTAAAAAAAAAATTCAGAATAAAAATGAATTCATATGAAATAAAGGCTGTCCATTTAAATTTTACTTACTATTCCTTATTGTCTTTGATTATTTCAATGTGACGCGATTAAACGTCATGTCCCATAAGCTGCAAAATATCTTTAGGGACAACACGTTTCTTCACGTCACGTATATAGACGTCACTTGTCCCACTAGAGTAATTTAATTTCTCTTGGGACACGACGTGCCCCCCACTTTTTGGATAAATAAAATTTATTCTGCAAAACAATTGAAGCCTATTGGTGTTTACACCAATGTTCTACTTAGCATATTATCGAAGATACAGCTATGTGGCCCACTAAAACACTTAAAAAAAATTAACTGTTCGCGAAGGGGTTAAAGAATTACGGTTAGTTTATGTGAGGATACTAATTGGGTTGGGGTCAATCCGATTCGCACAAAATTATTAATGAGATAACATTTTACTACTTACTTACTTCCTTGTTATTTAATATTCTTTTAAGTAATTGATTCACTGTATTTCAATTATTATTTGCATAGTTTAGAGATGAACTTTCATAGTAAAATTTTCTGCCAAATAAGAGATTTTCTGCTAAAATTTTTTAAAGAATAGGATATTCGTAAATCTGAAATAAATCCTTAAATCAATCTGATTCTAAAATCCATCCCAAATCTGAAGTGAATTACTTAGTCTGAAAATTAGATAGAATATATTCCAGAATTTCTTTAAATATCGATTCTTTACTATCCTTACAAATATCCGAGTCCTACCTATTGATTAAATAACCCCTGTTATGGTATTTTCACAGTACTATATTATACTAATATTATTCATAAGCATTTGTATGATTTTTGTGAAAATTAAAATATAAATTTTTCATCATTTTAACATAATATAAACGGCTCCCCATCGATATCCTGAAAAAACAATCTGGAAAAAAAAAAATCTTGAATAAACATATATATACTCTTTATAAATACATTATAATATATAATTATAGTTTTAATAAAATTATCAAAACGTATTCTTTTGAGAGTTTACATATCAAGTATTTAAGCTCGTCACTAAAATTCATTAAACATAATATGGTCTGTAAGGAAATCCCGACTTTTAAAATCCGGCAATATATTAATATAAATATTCTGCAAAAATACCCTAATTTTTAAACCAACTCTAAAATGCCTCTAAATTGTGAATCTCGCACATACATATAAATAAATATTCTGGAAAAAAGGGCAACCCTGATTTGGTTTTTTTTTTTGTTAAAAAACTTTTAATTTTTTTATTTTTTTAGTTAAAAAATTTTTTTTTTTTTTTTTAAAAACAAAATAAAATCCTGAAAAATATTTTATTTCAAGATTAAATTCATGATTATTTTTTCAAGAAATTTTTTTCCAAGATTTTTTTTTCAGGATTTATTTTTTCAAGATTTTTTTTTCAAGATTTTTTTTTTCAAGATTTTTTTTAGTCAAGATTTTATTTTTCAAGGAAATGGTGTGTTCCGAATATAAACATATTCTTTGATACCATTTAATAAAAATATAACATAAAATATGGTTATCATTTCAACTCAAAAATTACTGGTCATGATCCTTATTCATTGTAAAAACTTGCGCCATCAACTTTTATCACCGACTGCGTTTCATACCAAAAATAAAAAATAAAATCAAAACAAAAAAAAAAATAAAATAAACCAACAAGAAATTATGTATAGAATATAATAACTTTTAAGCTGTCATAGTCCTTGATGTACACTTATTACATTTAAGAATGAAATGAATATAATAACATACATATAGCAAAGTATAATCATAATAGAAAATATATACATACATATATTGGTATGTATATATATTGGTATGTATATATATATATATATTTCATATTTATGTATATATACGTATATAATAGAATCTTAAAAAAAGAAATAATATACAATATAGGTACATTGCATATTTATAATGTAATCTATTTGAAGAAATTATGCATTAAATTAAAGCAAAAAAAAAAGAAAACGGTGAGAAAGAGAAAACAATATGAATAAAAATAAAGTAAGAAATAACAATAAAAACAAAAAAAAAAGGTCAAAAAGTTATGGATCAAAGATAATGAGACTAAGATAGAAAGATATTATTATTGATGTTTAAGAACAAAAGATAAACAAAACAGAAAAATAAAAGAAGATAGAGATATTATATAATAGAAAGAGCCAAATATATAAATGTATATTATATCTATGTTAAAAGCACTTCAAAACTTTAGATGAATTTAAAAAAAATTAGAAATAAAATGAAATGAATTACTTGTCTTTTATTATTGTTCATATAACTTTTCTTTTTTGCAAAAAAAAAAAAAACACTTTTACAAAAATTTACAATATTTACTCTTGCTATCTCTTTCTAGTATAATATGAATATATTTTCTTTTGTTTATTTCTAACAGTTTAAAAATCATTATCATAAAATGCAAATGTTATCATCATTTTAAAATGAATGAAAAATTTTACAAGAAAAAAAAATAATAAAATAATATAATAGAAAAAATTAAATATGATAATATTATAAGAAAGAGATAGATATAGATAACGGTACTTTTAAATTTAAAAAAAAATATAAAAAAAAAGTTTTTGTTCAATATGTTTATAAAATTTTATAAAAATAAAAGCGTTATGATTTGTTATGAATTATTTAAAAAAAAAAAAAAATTTTCTTGCAGAAATGCGTTTTGGTCTTTTTATTCAAATAAAATTCTTCTGTCACTTATTTTATCTTCCAAGATAGTTTAATTTTGTGGCTATTTGAAAGCGTTTTATTTAAGTTTTGACCACCTGATGAATTATTAGTTCTTTTAAGACCTAAAAAAACTTATAGAGCAACTTATTTCACATCAATTACTTTCAATTCATTTCATTAGGGATATATTTTAGAAATTCCTTGCAACCCCATTGTTAATCTCACAATGACATAATTTTCAATTTATTTAATGGGACAGGAAATATTTTAAAATCTACTACTACAACTACTATTATATTTCAATTTTTTTTTTTATTTTATTTTCCTATTTTTTTTAGATGTTTCTTTTTTTTTAGATGAAATATCATTGCAAAGGCAAAACACCCCCAAAAACATTGCCATTATAATGATAAGTTTGTCTTTTTTACAATTGGAAAACTTCAAATTGAAGTCATAATGGGTAATTTGTCTATTTTATTTCGCGTTTTCATCTTAAACTTTTTATAATTTTTTTTATGCCCATTAAAAATTATTGTTATACAAAAAATAATATCCTTTTTTTTTCGTAGACCGTTCGCTTTACTCCCCAGTCTTCATACCACACTGTTAATTTTCATTCATTCATTGAGAATAATTTTCATAATTTTTAATTTTTTATGGTATTTGGAGTTTGAGAAGTTTTGAATTAAATGAAAATAAGGGATGGAAAAGAAAGACAAAATGAGAAAACAAAATAAAAGGAAAGCCATCGCATGGAATTATCATTAAATCATGCGAATAGCAGATTATTCGTCGTTTCATTTTTATTTTTTTTTTTTCGCCGTTTTATTTTTGGAATTTCTTAAGGTTTTTATATTTTTTGTTTCTAAAAATTGAGTTGATTTCTTCAAATATAACACAAACACAACCCTATGGGCTATAATTTTTGATGGTTAGAGTTTTTGTTATTCCTGCTGGTTATTGCTACAAATTGTTATCTAGCTTCAAAAAGAGCGTCAAAAAATTTTAAAAGTTTTTGGTTTTTTTGTTTTTATTTAAAAAAAAAAGAAGAATAGTAAAGGACGAAATAATATTTAAAAGAAAATGGCGTCATTTTCGCAATTTTTCTTGAAAATTAATAGAAAAGAATAAGAAAACGAAATTCATTTCGTATAGTGTTTTGTTGTTTTTTTTATTGTATACAAGAGTTTGGTGATAAAGATTGTGAGACTTTTTCGCTGTCTTTAAAATTTATTAAGGTAATTTGTACATAAAAAAAAAGTTTTTAAACTTTGAAGAAAAAAAAAACAAAAAAAAATTAAAATTAAATAATGGACGAAGTATTGTCATAGCCAAAAAGAAAAATCAAGCAAAAAAAAACCTTCTTTGGCATAACATTTTAAAATTAAGAAAATATTATCTTTAATTTCAAAGCTATTCTTGGATTGTTTTGATTATTTTGTATTTGTTTTAAGAACAAATAAAACAATCTTTCAAATTTATAATAAAAGATTAATGTATATAGGCATTCAACATAATTGCGTAATTGTTAATAAAAAACAAATTAAAGAAATTTTAATTTAAAAAAAAAAGTTCCTGAAGAATAAATATGAAAGGTTTTTTAAGTCCTTCCCATTCTTTCATACAGGATTGTGATTATATACGATTTTCTTAAGTATTTAATCCATGGTTTTGTTGGCTATTTACTTTTAAGATGAAAGTGGTAGATGGGCTATAATTTTAAAATAAATAATGATTTTTCCCTTCTATTATTGTTATTTCATCGACATTAGCACTTGACATAAATATTTTGCGTTAATTTTGCAAATATTTTTCCCTAAATTATATTTATCTTAATTCTACGAAAAAAAAATTTTTTTGTCGTTATTTGACAAATTGAATTAGTTTACGAAGTGCTTCCCAATTCCTTTGGTACTTTTACTTTTTCATCTAGAATAAGTTTTTAGGCTTTAATGTAATTATTTCGAACTTCATCACATTCCGAACTAAATACACGAGAATTAAAAGTTTTTAGTTTTAATCTTCATGATCTGACCACCTCATTAGTCGGAGCAGTACAAAGAGCAGTTGAATCTCTTAGTTTTAAAAGGTGATAGTTTAATTTAAAATCCTCCAGTTTTTTTCTATTAATAGTTCGTAAGGGGTATTATGACGGTTTCTGAAGAAAGTTTTGAAACAACACAAAATTTCAAAATTTATTATCCAAAATTTAAGATATAAATTTCAATTCCAAGAATATTGGAACATTATCTGTGTGTAATAATAATTTATATAACATGTTCCTGTTTTTAGGCAGGAACACAAAAATGAAAAATATATTTTAAGTTCTTATGGAAAGTATTAGTTTTGGATAATTTTTAAAAGTATATGTAATTAGTTTTTATTTAAAGTGTACATTTTTTTTAGCCCCTATTAATAATATCCTTGTTTTTAATTCTTCAATTCTGACATATTTTTGTTCTCTATTATCCTTATTTATTATAATACTGAACCGGATTAAAAAACTCCCTTGCAATATAGTATTAGTGTATGTATATTGTAAATTTAAAACCATCTAAAATATCTACTTAAATGTTATAACTAATATTTTACTAACACATTTACATTTATTATATATTTTCTGTACGTTTTGGCATTAATTCATATTAATACCTTAAGCACAAATAAAAGGATCTTTTTTTTTTGTTTTATTTTTTATTTAGATGATCTTCCAATAAATTATAATTCATATTTTTTTTTTTTGCTTGTTCTTTCTATCATTTTAATTTTTCTTTTTGTTTTCTCTTTCTAAATTAATCTACCGCTCCTTCAAGAACTCAAAATATTTTGTATTTTGTTGTTGTTGTTGTTTTTTTTTTTAAATTATTCCTTAAATAACAAAACTTTCGTCTAATTTTTTGAGGATATTTCATACAGGTTTATTTGCTTCCTTTCATTTTTTTTCGTATTATTTTTTTAATTTGTTTTTTTTTTTTGTTTTTTTTGATAGTATTAGTATAAGGATTTTATTTAAATTTTTTTTTTTGCTCTTATTATTCGGTTTTTTTTTTTTTTGTTTTGTATTATGAAATATCTTTTGACTAAAAACTCTTAACAATAAATGTCAACGACAAATTATAATCCTAATTTGTAGCCTTAGGTGTTGGTGTTTATGTGTTATCCTTAAACCATATTTATAATAAAAAATAAAAAACAAAAGAACAAATAAAAAAATAATAAAGGAATAATAAGACGAATAAATGAAAAAAAAAGATGAGAAAATTAGGAATAAATAATTTTTAAGGGGGGTAGCAAATAAAAAAAAATAAAAAAGAAAACTTATTTTTTGACAAGTACAATAGTGATGAAAAAAAATTAAGAAAAAGGAATGATTATTTCTTTTTTAGCCATAATGAACAGCTTGTTCTTTAAAATCAAATAGAATCCCATTAGCTTTTGGTTTATTTTCTATTTTCCTTTCATTTCATCTTCTTTTGAAAAGTTGTTTAAAAGCATATTTTGTTTATTGTAAAATCTACAAAGTGTTCAGAATGGCATATTTTTAACAACGGTTTATTTTTATAATTATCTGTTGTACTTCTACAAGATTTTTTTAATATTAGGTGATTCTTATTTGCATTTTGATATCTTCACAAGACGGTTTTTCCTCTTCAACTGTTTCTTGTATTAATTCAAAGATTTACACTTTATTTTCAATTTGTCTTAATGCCTCCATCTAAATTTAATTCGGGAAATCGGATGTAATATAACTTATCGTATTAACAAAGTCTTACATTTATTTAACAATTTCGTCAAAGTTTTCCCAAGAATGTTATTACGAATACATAGCTTTAATAGAACTTTGAAATGAATCAAATGGACAAATTTTTAACTAAATGCCGTTTAATAATTATTAAAAATAAATAACCAAAAATTTTCAGACCACTACTGTACAATAAAAGGTACACATTTACACGTTTGTATATATTGTAGATTCATAGAATATAATTTTAATTCCTTATGTTTCGTTTTTTTTTTTTGGAAAACTGAAAATATGTAGAAATTGTGGAATCAAAAATAAAGAAGAATAACAAAATTATTTTTGAAAGTTTTCCTTCAGAAAAAAAAAAAACAAGAAAAAAAAGAAATATTATTTCGTTGTATATTCATGATGGTTTTATTTATTGAACGAAAGGTGGCAGCACTAATTTTTAAATGTTTCTAACAACAACAAAAAATAAAATATTTTAATATTCCAAAAACAAAATAAAAAAAAAAAAAATTAAAATGAAAATGATGCGGGGTTTATATGATATGAAGGAAAGGCAATAATCCCGCATTTTTTACTTTACCATTATTTGTTTCTTTATGGTTTTCCCTATACTTATTTTATTTTGTTTTTTTTTTTTGTTGTGATGGTGGAATAGTCATTGGTTCTATCTTATCTTATTTTGTGGTACAAAAAAAAAAAAAAAAACGTTAAGGATTTACAAATTTACGATTTGTTTGCTCAAATTAGCAATAAATTTAACATATTTGTGAAAAATTGTGGAAAATTTTTTTGGTATATGTATATTATATTCATTTTGATAATCTTGAGATGTTGGTATTTTATTTAATTTTTTTTATTAGTTTATTTTATTTCATGGTAGATTGGTTCAATAAAATTATATTGAACAGATTAGAAGGTCATTGGAATCGAATTTAAAGACAAAGGATAAAAAAAAAAAATTAAATATTTGAAGAAGAAAAATTAATTATTGATTTGTATTTCTTTGGTATATTGGTATAATCTGATTATTATAATTTTTTTAATTTTTTTATTTGGAAATTTAGTTAATTTTTTTAGCTCTTGAGTTAAACTTAACTTAGGTTTTATGAAATAGATATTTATGATATATTTAAGTCTATTTCGCATAAACTTTCTTTTACTTATGTCAATCAATTTTTGCAGTATCTTTAAGACTGTCTGATATAAGAAAATGCATTTAGTAATTTATTTCTTCTAAAAACTAAAATAAGATTTGATATTTGATAGTATAATAGAGAAATTTTTGGTTTTTTTGCCTTTCCAATACATTCTTTTGATTTTTCCAATCATTTGAGAAGAACCCTATCTTATACTGGCTGTAAAGCTATATATAATTAACTGTAAGGCAATATTCTATCATTATCTAATTATTATCTTGAAACCTTGATTAAATTTTCAAAAAACTTTATACTATATATTAATTCAAATATTATAAAGCCAAAAGTCTTGAACTACTGAAAACTAAGAAAAACTTTTTTAAATAAGATTAAATTAAATCTGGCGGATTTTAAATATTCTTCAACTTTTTTTTTAAATTTATCTCACCTCACTTCAAATATCTAAATATAAATAAACAATTTGCATTATATACCTTCTTTATATATTTCAGTTAAAACGTATATTGAAACAAGATATAATAATTATAACAAAATATAAGAAAATATAATTACTACCGATTACAATGAAAACAATTCTATATGTGAAAAGGTCTGGTATTGCCGGATATAGTAATTAAATACGAAATAATTGAGAAGAAATCTACTAATAAGAGTATAGATATATTTCCATCATATTCTCCATTTCCTTTTACACTTATCCGTAATATCTCCATCTTCCTCATTCAACTCTTTTTTCGACATGTATGAATGGTGCAAATAAAACAGCTGAACAAATTTTTTTTTGTCTATTTGTCTGCTGCATAGAAATGCAATACTCTATATTTACTAACTATTAAATTGATTTATATTGAAGAAGTATACTTCTAAATATTTGTTTTTAATGTAAAGATATTTATGATGTTATGGTTGTACTTTTTTTCTTATTATGATGTAATTATAACATCTTAATTCTTTGTAATTTCAAGATCACCTAGAGGATGGTAGCCAGCTTTTAAGATAAAAAAAACTACTTCCTTGTTATTCATATTAGATTCACCTTTAATTTCTTCAATCATTATTTTTACTAAGCCATTGATTACTTGGACGTAGCTCATTACAAAGGATTATGAAACTCAAATTTATTATTGATCACGACATCTAATATTTTATACAAGAATTACATATTTATTTATTATTTATTTTTATATTAAGATTTAAACTATTACGATATAAATTACTATAATTTGATATGATTGTTCGATTGATGGAAAAAATCTTATGTTTTCCTTAAGTAATAAAATTTAAAACTTCAATTTCCCAATTGCAAACTCTAATATAATTTTTTGGTGAAACCTTTATTTAGTTCACTTTGTTTTCAAATAATGTTTTTCTTTTGAAGGTTTTAAAATTTACAAAAATTTCCCTTATCCATCTGGGAATAAATAAACACTTAAAGTCTACAAACATTTTATTGACTATAGTAAATTCAAAGTAAATTTAATTTCTTATTATTAAGTAGGTACTATATATCAGTAGCGTCCATGTTTTTTTTTATAAGTTACTCCTATCAATATAATTCTTAAATCTTCTGCTTTTCAAAATAATCTTCTCAAAAACTACTGCTGCATTTTAACAAAAAAATTTCTTCATTTTGTAAAAAAAAAATAAATTTAATTTTTTCTTATCGTACATTTTAACCAACATTTTTATTTTCTTTATTCAATTTTATAATTGCTGTCATGCTATCAAAAACATACATTTTCATTTTAAAACAAAAAAATACCAATGGGATTTGAAAATTATATTCACCACGCCCAAGTTATATTCCACTATTAATTTTCAATACAAATTTTCTCTATATAGGACCAATAAAATAACAACTATACATGGACCATCATCTTGAGAGCATTCAAACGTCAAATTCATCAAGGCAAAAAAAAAAAAAACAAAAACAACAATAAAAAAACTTCTATAACTTTTTTTTATTTTTTGCCTGTCAAAAGAAAAAAAATTCCATTCATCACAAAACCAACCTGAAATTATTGCTCCTTTTTCTTTTGTAGAACAAAAGCATTTCATTTGTTGGTGAAATAATTCTTCAACATACATATTTTTTTATGTATAGTTTTTTATTTTCTTTTTGAGCTCCCATCATTAATTCAATTTTTTTTTTTTTTTACTTACTCCCATTTGATAAAATTCTGAATCAAGTTGGAAAAACGAATGAAAATCCAGATGGATGAATCAAGAGACTATTCGTTCTTATAATATCATATACAAGTAGAATAATTTTAAGGATATTAAAAAATATAGTACGGTACTACTCTGTATAAATAATTCTGTTGATGCAATTCTCTTTCCAATCTTTATATTTCTATATTTTTTTTTGCTGTTGTTATTCTTGCTTTCAAAATGTCATCAACATTTCATTCTAATTATCATCATATTGTTTGTTGTTGTTATACTATTTGAGGCATCAGAGAATAAGGAACAATGATGAAACAAAAAATACAAAAATTTGAGCATAAAACACTTTAAAAGATTAAATTTAAAGCATATAAGAAAAAAAATAATAGGACATAGAACAGTAATTGATGTTTATTTTTTTTACAAAATAGTTGTTCTATAGGTATCTTATAGGTTAAAAGTAGAAAAATAACTATTTTTTATATAAAATATAAAGAATGGGCCAAATTTTTGGTCAGTTAATTGAACAAAGTTTAGAGAATAATAAGCAAATTTTAAAATCAAACCTTAAATCTTATGGTATAATGTTCTTCTGATTTGCAATGAATTTGTAATCGAACTTTAAAATACATTATCTTATAACTTAGATTGCAGGTTAATGTTTCAAAGTTAAAATTTGAATGAAAAAAAATAAGCATAAGTATCACTTAACATGCAACGTTAAAATGAAATAAAATAGACTATGACCGAAGAAATATCGAAGCTGTTGAAATACAAATGGAATAGCTAAACCCTAAATATTTAACTTCAATGATTAAGAAGTTAAGTAAAGTTCGGGTATATTAGAAAAAATAGCATTAATAAGTTTAAATAGAAATCAGACAAGAACTAAATTCAGCTAAATCAGAAAGTATCGCCTTATTGTTAAATTGAGACTAATATCTGACAAATATCTGTCATATTCAAGCTAAAAAAGTTACTCTAAGTTAAAATATCTAATTGCAAACGTTTAATGACGGCCTCTTTTCCAAATCAAATGTCTCCTAAATTTAGTTTTTTTTTAAAAACTGGTAACCGTCCTTCAAATGATGTTCAAGTTCTAAAGCCCCACTTTTAAAATAATAATAAACAAAAAATTCACAACAATTACATCTCCATTATATTTACATTAAAAACGAATATTTCGAAGCATACCTATACTTCTTCAATATAAATCAATTTAATATAGCTAAATGCAATTTAGTTTCAAATAAGCGCTTCCAACCAAAGAAACTTTGTATATATATTGAAGAATGAAAACAGACAAAAATTTAAAATAAAAACCCCATCAACATGCTCTATTCTGCTGTCATCAGTCACATTCTGCATTCATCTTTTGTAGCTAATTCCAAACAAAAAAACGAGAAGAATAAAAATTTCAATTGGTTCTGTACATTCATATATACATATATTATAATAAAGAGAGATTATGTTGGGACTATTAAATTTTGAAGTCAACTCAGCATATAAAAAAAAAAAAGAACAAACATTCTACAATTGGGATTGGATGAGATAATGATGTTGGGTTATTACTACCATAAATCTGGGAACCAGTAGGAAAAAACAATAAACATATTTAACAAAAATTTAAAATCATCAACCTGTTATTCAATTTTTTCATTTTCTTTCTCTTTCTATCACCGTAAAATAATATGATTATAATACTGAGTTATTTTTTTCTTTTGGTTCTAATGATGATGTTGATGATTGTTTTATTATAAAAAATAAAAAAAACTGAAAGGAATAAAAAAGAAAAGAGATTAATATTGTTCAGTGTGAAATGCCTTTTAATACCATAGATGGAGTTGGTATTCAATGCTAATGCATCCTCTATTCAATGCAAATTTTTGTTTTATGTTTGTTTCGATTTTTTTCCCCAAAAAAAAGCTATGGACAAAGTTTAAATTTTTTAGTGTTTTGTTTTAGTGCTTTTATATATATGTTGAGTTGATGAGTGCAACATTTTGGAAACAAGAAGATTGATTCATCATCGTTGATATACATATATATTGCAGTGTATAGTGTAGAATTATAGTATAATAATTAATGTATGAAATTTAAAAAAAAAAGGGATTTACGATTTGAGATGGACAGACCTATGAAAAAATGGGAATAAAAATTTTAAAAAAGAAGAGACGATGATATTTTTGATTGTTGGAGTCAATTTTTGTTTTATTTTTTTTTTTTTGTTAATCCTATTGGATTTTAATCCTTTTAATACGCCTTAAAATAGTAAATTGATGTTGGTTTAAAAATGAATCAAGCAACTAACAGTGTTATATTATATATTGGTTTTATATAAATGTAATAAAAATTTAGCTCTTTTATAAAGGATTTGGCACACTGTAGGATAATATCGAATGATGATTCACATATAATATGAAATAAGGAATTTCTGGGTTTATTTTTTTTGCAAAATGCTTATTTTATAAAATTATTATTTTTTGGAACTAAAATTTTACAATTCACTTTTTCTAGAATAAATAGTGAATGAACCTCATATATACCACCCATTTTTCAAAGTTTTTAGTTTCGGCACCTTGTAATTTTTTTATTTGAATTTTGTAATTCAAAATTTTAAAATTTAGTATTTTGTGTCATAGAATTTGATAATCCAAACACCTGATATAGGTATACAAAAAACTACCCGACACACTACTTGTATATGATCATTGTTTGAATATTTTGGAAAATTATATAACTAATGTACTGATTATTCGAGAATTAGTTTATGTTCTGTACTTCATAAGAACATTTTTTATTATAGTATATTTAATCAGTTACTTACCTGCAGAAATCTAGGTTCTAAGAAACCCGTAAATGCCTATTTTGTCATTTCCCGATGTTATCAAAAATTACAATCAATAATTTTCAACGATATTCCTTAAAGGATCTAACTAAAGGAAGTATTGAAACTTTCACCAACTGCATAATGGTTAAAATACTTGAATATAATGATTCTTGCTGAACAATTTAACTCAATAAATAGCATATGTTCTACTCGAAAACAACAAAATATTCAATGTCGACAAAAAAAAATAATCGTTTTGCTAAAATATCACTCAATCATTGAACATAATGTTTGTTGGTGTCTGATTTCCTTTCTCTCAAGACGTTTTGCATTAATTAACACCTTTTTTTCAGTAATAAAAAGGCAGGAAAGTAATTATTTTTCTAGGTATATGATAGTATTCTACATCCAATGCCAGATAATTATTTTATTTTCAAATTTAAATTCCTACCAGTGATATCACATAATTTTAAAGCGCGTTTTGCTATTTTTTTACGAGGGACAGTGGAAAACATCGAAAGTTACTCAAAGGAACTGCACGAGGTTCCTCTGGGTAGTATTGGACTTTAACCAACCCAAACCACCCCCTTTTAAATCAAACTCTAGAATGGGATCTTTATTAATACGTAATCATATAATATACAGTTTGGTTTTGGGAAAAAGGCAAAAAGGAAGGATTACTTGGGTAAATGGTGTTTACTATAATTGGGATTATGGAGGATGAAGGAAAAAATGTGAAGAGTTATTTTAAAGAAGGATGTTAATGTTTTTCTTAAATTTCGTTATATAAGTTGTTTAGTCTTGGAAGTTTATAACAAGTTGGGTAATTCATGTGTAAAAATTATGTCCATAATAGCAGTGATCAAAAGCTGCTTACATAATGTAAAGTACGAACTTATCTATTTTAATATAGATTTGTGTAAATTTTGGTAGTTGTTTCGAACAAAATCTGCACAGGTATACAAATAGTTATGTTTGCACTCTTTTTCTCTTTGATCTCTGTTACCAAGAAGATTTACATGGATGGTGAGAGGTCTAATTCGAATAGAGTAGAACGAATAAATATATTACAAAAAGTTGTTTTTCTGTTAATTTTAAAATAAAAAAAAGTGAATTGTTAATTTATTAGAAAAAAAACCCTAAATTATACATCTTAAAATATAATAGTCAAGTTATTTTAACAAATAACCTAAGTGTTTCTATTATTTAAGATAAATTTCAAGCAATATTTTGGCATTATTTCCACTATCATTACATTTTATAATGTATATCACCTTTATAATTACTAAGTGATGCAGGTAAAATTACAGGTAAAATAGTTTTAATATTGCACCATAATTGCGACACCAGTTTAAATAAATCTAATGTCATTTTGGAAAAAATAAAAACTGGGGAATTTTCATATTCTAGATATAATTTTTTTTTTTCAGGCGAATGCATTTGAAAATTTTCAACTCAAAAAATAAATAATTAAAAAATAATCAAAACAGTGGAAAGAAAAATATGTCACATTTAAAGAACAATTTATAAAAATTGTTTTATTTTTGTTATTTTTTTTATAATAAAAATCCATTATCCTTAGGCCGTTTTTCAATCTACAATACGATGCAATTTTGTAAATGAAATCTTACTTAAAAAGAAAAAAAAATTAAAAAGAATTACACAATAAAAATCAGGATAATGTTTATTATGAAATAAATATCCTGTTTTTTGTTCGTTTTATTTTAAATTTTATTTATTCATTGTTTTTTTTTTTAATTTATATTTTACTATTTATATTAAAAAAAATATACCCCCTCCCCTCTGTCCAAATTATGCTTTTCTGGACAATTAAGATGACATTATTTACAAATTATATATGTAAATATACAAACATACATGTCTTTTCTCTCTGTAATGGCATATATTCTAAATAAAAAATAAAAGGATACAGCTTCCAGCTAAAAACTCATTACTTTGATATTATATTCCTTTTTTTATATTCTAAATTTTTTTTACATACCTATGCACATTTGGTGGATCCTTTTCTTTTTCACAGTTATTTGGTTTTTCAAAATAGAAAAAAAAACAAAACAATAAACAGAAAAAAAAATATATACGGGCATTTCAGATTAATGCACATATATAAAATTCATTTTCTGCAAGGATAATTACTAAAAAAAAAAGTAACAATTTTTTTTATCATTCTCGTGCTTATGTTCTTTATTTTGATTATTTTCTTTACATTACTTTTTTTTTGTTCGTAAAGTAAAAAAATGCAACTTTTGTATCTAAATATTCATTACAGCCCTTGTCTAAAGAGAAAATTATTATTATATATGTAGATATTAATGTTAAAAATGCATTCGCGATAAAATTATCCAAAATAAAAATGAGAATTGTCATAATATCTATAGATAAAAATTAAAAGAAGTGACTATTGAATTGTAGAAATATATACGTTTTTCAAAGTCAACCTGGGTGCTACTATTAATTTTGAGCAGTTTATATAATTTGAAAGCGAATTCAGATTATCTAATCCTACTCAAACTTTATTAATAGATATTATACACTTACGTAACTATACTCAACTGTATTTTTTTTATGTTAAAGTTTGTTCTTAAAATAAATCAAGATCAAAATTATCCTGTCGGTTTTTCAAGTTTACTGGTATACAAAATTTCACTTGTGTTACTTATACTAGTTATACAAAGGCGTTGAATCCCAATGAATCCCAATTACATTTCACTTGAAGTTTTGTTCTGTTTTCATTCCAACTGTGTTAGTTAATCGAGGTTTCCTAATTCTTAATCACGTAAAAATGTCTCTATTGCGTTCCTTAATCCTTAATCTAATCGAGCTGTTTTTAGACATAAATTGAATGTGTTTAATTATGTAATTGATTGTCTACCCAATTGTTTTTCACGTCCAGAAATACCTAATTGCACTTTTTCAGAGTTTATTTTGAAAACCGAACTGAAATTTCAAGTTTTCCTTAAATACAAAAAAGTAATTATTGGATGTTATAACTTTAGAAAATTTTTTACCACTACTTTCAAAAATTCAAAAAAAAAAAAAAAATTCAAACATTAAACAAAAACAAAAAAAAATGGTTCTTTTAAAATTATAACAATCTGTAGTTCTATTTCTACTTCTCTTTGTAAAAAAAATTTCCAATGTCCTGCATCTAAAAATTATTGTGTCATTAATTTTTCACCATATATACAGTAAAAACAACAACAACAAAAATAATATACAAAAAAATTGCATATTTTCAGGCATCTCATTAAATATTTTTAGTATTTTGAAACATAGAGTGGGTTGTAATAATATACAACATTATATTGCAACATATAATCAACACGGTATAGTTTTTGTACGAAAATTACTGTTATTTATATTTATGTTTTTTTTTTTTTTTTGTACAAAAATATTAATATCAAACTCCATATATCCTAATTTATCGCTGGACCGCATATGATTATTATAAAAAAAAAAAAAACGAAAAATTAAATAAAAACTCACTAAATAACAAATTTTTGTCCTTGCAAAAAAAAAATCACATTCTTTCTCAAGATAAATGGATCCATCTACAATCCTTTTTTTATGCATTTTTTTTCTTTTTTTGTGCTTTTATTTATTTTAAAGTATGAGTGAATTTTTAAGTATGTATAATGTAGTAAAAGTATGTTCTATTTTGGTGGTTGGGTTGACGATGATATTTATATAGATAATATTGTATATGTGATCTAACAGTTATTTCAGCATTCTTTGGTACATTAAAAAAGTACCCGTATACAAAAATTATTACCTTAAAATTTCTTTAAAATTTTTTTTGTTTTTGTTTATACAATGATTACATTTTTTATTGTTAAATGCATAGTCGTATTAAAAAGTAGGCACCCAGTTTAAATGAAATCGGTATATTATAGCAATTATAATATGAAAACAAAACTCTAACGAAATTTAGTAGAATGTAAAACTTAAAATAAAAATCGAAATTAAAACAAAGAGATTATTAATAAAAGACTTTAAAAAGGATTTTCTTAGATCACAAAATAATAAAAGTTTCGGCATGAGTAAAATATTTAGTTGAATTTAAAAAACAATAATTTATTTAAACTGAAAATAATTAACATCCTTCCAAATATTTGATACGTCTTGTAGGGATACTCAAGAAAATTTTGAAATCGTGTATTAAGAGTCCAACAAAAACAAATATTTTGATTTTTAAATACAATGTCTGAATACAAATCTGAAAAACAAAATGCGAAAACAATAAAATTTCACCTACGTATTAACACCAGCGTAATAAAAATTTAAAACATTTTCAAAATAAAAACAAAAATTTTATTAAATATTAATCTTCATTTATTCAAAAATTTAATCTGACATTGTTCCAACAAATAAATTGTGTCACCTCTACTTCTTAACTGTTTAACATATTTCTGTCTTTAAGGTTTATTAATCTTATCATTTATTTCTACAAAATTTTACTCCTAAAAAACAAAAAAAAAACAAATGACTTCTCACATCCTGTAATAAATAATAATTTTCAAGTCTTTCTTAATGAACATTAATAACATAATAATTCTTTTAAATGTCCTTTAGAAAATTTAATTGTTCTAAAAAAAACGCAAGAACAAAACAAAAAAATCGAATAAATCAATTAAATATATTGTTTTTCTCTTTTTTTCGTTTATGCTATTTGTTTCATTTACGTCCATAAAAATTTAATTTTTATTATAAAATTTATTTAGTTCTTGACCATTATAAACCATCATATTACCATCATGATCATATCAGATCAATTCAATATTATTATCCATAAAAAATTAAACAGGTTCCAAATTTCTTTCGTTTCCCTTCAAGAATAGAAAAAAAAAAAACCAAAAACAAAACGAATCATAAAAATTCCTTTAGAAAAATAACATACGGTTTATCAACTGTCATAAAAATAAGAATTCTAAACTTTAATATAAAGTGAACTAAAACAGCGACTAGAGTTTTTTTTTTTTTATATAAAGAGTAATAATTTTTAATAATAAATTTTTTAAACAATAAAATTATAGAAAGTTCTTTCACATTTCTTTCCCATCAAAAAAAAACAAAATAGAAAAATCTAAAACAGAACAAAATATCTTAAGATACTTCTTAAATAAAAACTCCGAAAATTCTTTAAAAAACAATAAATATTCTATAATCTTGTCTATAAATTTTCCAATTTTTTTTTATTTTTATTTTCCAATCAAAAAAAAAAACATGTTTTTTTTCTAATCACTCTAAAACTATGTACGCATAATTTGATACATAATTCAAAGATGAGGATAACATTTTTTTTATTAAATCAAATCAAAACAAAAATAAAAAAATGAATTAAAAAACAGGCCAAGGTTTTAGCCTTCAAAAGTAAAAAACAAAAATAAAAAAAAAATAAAATAAGTAGGCAACAAATCATCATCATTTGTTTCCCACTTTCTTTTCTTTTATTATTTTTCCAGAGTCGCATTAAATTAATTGAGTAACAAAAATAAAGCCACATGTTTATCGAATGTTAGTTGCACTATATTCATACTTAATACATATGTATTTTGGTCTTAAGTTTCCTTAGATTTATGTCACGGTGTTAATGCTCTGACAGAATAAGTTTTAAAAGTTTCTTAGATGCATATCAGAGAGTTCACCTGAATCTAGAAAAAAGAAATTATCGAGTAATTTCCGTTTTTTTCTTAATAGCCTGGAACAGATGATGGAAGTGTTATATGTATAGCGAACACGCAATGGCAATATTAAGAAATTTTTTCCATTATTATTGTTCATTGTATTGTAAAATATGTACTTAATGCAGAAAAATTTTGTTTTTTATTGTATTTTGTCATTTATCCTGATAATATGGCAAAATATTTTACTGCTAATGATGATCCACCTCTCATGCTTGTATTGTGTGATTCTAAGTTAAACAAGTCAGTAAAAGGACGCCATTTTTTTGTGAAAATTCTGTATAACTTTATCAAATCTCTCATTAAATCCACTTCATATTAAGTCTATTATCGAACAATATCTATTAATTCTGGTTTCTTAAGTTGACCAACAATTTCACCATTTTAATGGTCATAAATCAGCCTTATATGAACCATCTTATGACAACGTATGACAAACTAATGAAACATTTTCTTGGAAACATTATCTTGATGATAATCCGGCGGTTTTAATGTGTCCTTTTATTACGCGTCAGTATGTTCCTACAAAGGATTATCGTTGCCACTGTAGCTTATTAACCAAAATAATTAAATTCAAACAAATTTTCTGCCACAACATTTTCTACCATTTGAATAAAATTTTGTTATAAGATTAAATTTCCTAATTTTTGTCGTAGTCCCAATAAACAACTTCAATTGGTATTAATTTTCAAAGGTTTTCTTTAGCCGTCGTTCATGTTTTTTTCTATGGTCTAAAAGTCTATAAATAAATGGATTTTGGATTAAGGAATAAAATCGAAAACTGCAAAATTTAGTCAAATAAAAACTAAGGCAAATTAAAATTCTGTTGTATTCAAAATTCGGTGAAATGCAAAATGCATGATACAGTGCTTTGAAATTTTTGGCACTATTTTGTAATCTTACGTCCACACCTGTGTTCATTTCTAAGTCGAGTATAAAATTAAATACAACTAAAAGATTCACGACTCTATTTCTGATTTAAATTTTGAAAAACTGCATTACAATAAAAACCCAAAAAAAAAGTCATAAATTTTACAATAATAAAATAAAAAAAAACAACATTGTTTCAAAAGACAAAAATTTCCATTAATTCGTTTAAAATGATGAAGAATTTCATATAATAAAACAAAATACTTATTTTCTATCTCTTTCTAAATTTCTAACTTTCTTTTTTCTTTCTATAATTCTTAAGGCACAAACAAAATAATATAAAAATTTTAATTGCCTCCTATATCAAATCAAGAACATAACAAATAAATTGAAGATAGATACTCCTCTTAACTCAAAAATGAAATTCTTAATTTAATAAATAATAAAATTAAATAAAAATAAATGACAAAAAAAAAACAAAAACAAAACTATCTTAAGAATATTATATACCTACCTATATATTTTTATTTTTTAACTTAAAACACATAAATAACGTCATTATATGTGATCAATTCTTGACAGTTTTTATTACACCATCTCACCAAAATAATCAAATAAAAAATCAATACCCTTCCATTTCATTTCACTTAATTTCATTTTCATTTGTTTTCTTTCTTTTTCTCTTTCTTTGTTTTTTTTTTCTTTTCTTTTTATTAAACTAAAAGATAATAAATTTGTGAGAGTGAAAAGGATAGAAAACAAAAAATGCATTTCTTTTCAATTCATAAAATTTATTACATTATATCCTAATCTATATTGATTCGAATAAAATTTATTTTCATCAATAATACAAACATGCCCGAATAATATACGAATTGAGATACGAATACGACTAAAATCAATATGTTACAATTAATAGATTGTGTAAAAGAGAGGAAAAGAATAAAACGAAAAAATTTTTTTTTGTTTAAATGGTAATAAAATTGATCCATATAAAATTGTCATTTCTTTAGTTTTTAATTTGATGATGCACTTTTCATTTTATAAGATTCTTTCTAGGGATCCATCCATTTTTTTATTATATATACAATGAAAAAAACCGATCGGTTTAAATGAAATTCCGTGAATGTAATTGAGTATTAAAAAAAAACTGTATAATTACTATCAAATGTGTGATTTACAATGGTATTAACAAATTTTTCGTTGTCAAGTCGAATATTTCTTTCGTTATTTCAAAATAGGAATTCAGATTTTGATTCTAGAGATTAGAATTAAACTCTAATTATCAGATTTTAATAAAGCCCAGAGAAGAGGATCTATGACAGTTGAATACTTTTAGAAGTTATAATCAATAATAAAAATATAAAACAAAACAATAAGAATATGTATAATTTTATAAGAAAGTGAACTGTTTTATAAGACAGTGATCATCCAAATTTTTAAATGTGTTATAACGGTGCATTATTCAATAAGAGTTATGTTCAAAAATTTAACTTTCAAATGATCTCTGCAAAACTATTTGAACAGAAAAGAAATTGAGTAGGTGGAACACTTTTTTTTTTATGAATGACAAGTTGTAATGAACTAAAACTTAAAGACTATGTGATTCAATAGATAGATATCAACCAATATGGCAGTGATAGGTTCATTAGGTCCATTAAATTACTATTATTTAAGTTCTTCTGAGGTAAAAATGCCTCTCACTTAACGTAACCTTAAATTTCTTTTCCTAATTTTTTTTTTTTTTCTTTGTCAACAACAGAATTGTATTTAAACCTGTCAATATCATTTCGTCATCGCCTTAAATTAGAAATATTTAGCCTTCCTATGGACTACCTAAAATAGTTTTTTTTCCTTAATTATATTTACATAATTTGCAAGAGCTTTACATAATGTTTTATTATATTAACATAAAAAACGAGATACCAGACTAACAGACATAAAAAATATCAAAAAATTAATAATTGACTTCTCAAAATGATTGTAATAATATTTTTAAATATTAAAAAAAATTAAATTTAAATATTATTTTATACCCCTTTTCTTTCTTTATATCGTCAATTTTTTATTAATATTAAAAAATATACTATTATTCACCACCAGTGGCAGCACTAATTTCATAGACAGATATATTTTTATTTTCTTTACCTATAAATCAACATAATAAGCACCCAGTAAGAGTGTAACCAATTTCTAATTTATTGCTAAATCTTAAGAAAAATACAAAAAAAAAATTTTTATTTTTCTTTGGTAATCGGCATTAGTTTAAGATGAAAGAGAAGGAAAATAATGTGTATTCTGAAACAAGAAAATACTAACACATTAAACACACAGATAATATGTAAAAAATATTAAAAAATAATAAAGTTAAAATAAAAAAAAAATATGAAAATAAAAAATATTTTATTTATGAAGAATCGATTTATGTATCCCGCAGAGATAACATATTCCATTTTTTAAACTGATTCACAAAAATATTGAAATTATTAAAAATTGAGAAGATAATAATATAAGAGTGAAAGTTTGATCTGTAAGGTATCACGTGTTTCTTTTAAAGTGAATTTATTTTGAAATGTCAAATCAATTATTTCAATTTTATATTTAGAATATTTGAAAAGTTATAATTGATATTGAATTAAGAAGTAATTTTAACTTAAAAGTTATTCTATATTTACTGCCATTTTTCTTAGAAGATCTGGAGGATCAATTTCGATTAAAAAATAATTATTAACTAATATTGAAAGTTCTAAAAAACTTATTTATTCCCAACAGAATTAATCAGAAGGAAAGGAGTCAAGCTAACTTCATTATTATATTTACATGTTGACAAATTTTATTCCAAAAATGTGAGGGTAGAGTAAAAAAATTTGTTAAACATTAAAAAATTAACTTTAACTAACTTTTAATAGTTTTTTTTTTTATTTAATTTCTAAGTACAACATAACATTTTATCTGCAGTAGCAGAATAAATTCAATTGCAGTATCAAAACTAATTTTCTGAATTTTGAAAAATACTTAACTTATTTTAGGCCATTTGTTTTATTTAAATAATATATTTATTTAAGTTAAAAAAATCTTAGCTTCTTTTTTTACTTCAATTGCCTTTATACCAACGCGGGATTTAGTCTACTACATCTTGGGAGTCAGATTATTTTATTTTGAAAAGTTTATCTTGAATAAAATATGGTCCAAGTATATTTTTCTTGTCTTCTTTTTATTTAATTAGCAATATCCATATACCGATGACTTTATATTAGGTGTAAGGATGTTTATTATATGTTGTCATTTGACTTTAACTGAAACATATATTTTATGATTATGTCGTTTATCCATAGTACGGAAGTTTCTATAATGTTTTTCAAGTTAAGTCAATCTTCTTCGTGTTCTTATTCGTTTTTCTCTCACCATCTTATATATTAGATTCTGTACGTTGTTTATCTTTTTGTGGATGCTACATAACAAATGGTACATTCATCATGCAACAGAATGAATATATAGTGAACTCATTATCATCCAATAAGATCAAATTAAAGAACGTTTTCTTAGAATTATGTGTTTTGATACAAAACAACATTGCAAAACAACAAAATTTTTTTTGTTTTACAAATAGGTAGGAATCATCGAAAGTTGCTGAGAAGAAGCGATACGCGTGCGATTTTTTTTATCAATGTTTAAGTCTTTAACCCCTTAAACATCACCTCCCTTTTCAACCAAACAATAGGTTAAGAAACCTTTAGTCCTATTGTACAGTATGGTATTAAATTTTGCAGGAATGTAATGTTTATTTATTTACTTTTCTTTTTTATTTTAACCGTATTATTAATTTTAATGAACAAGGAGGTGATGTTAAGTAGGTGAAAAATGTCCCTTTTTTGTAATGTTGGAGTCACAATATTATGCTAAATTTTGCCATATAGAAATTTGAACTACATTGAAGTGAGCAGCGGATGCTCTCCTTGTTTCTCTTTGAAAAACTTTGAGTAGAGCCATTAAACCTTTTATTTCGTTAGAACAAGTTCCACTTCTATTAGATATCTGTAAAGCAGATAAATAAAACCTACTAAATAGAACCACCCTACTACCTGAAGGGCCAAGATTTATTTCAAGATAAGTATAACCGAAATAAAATTTTTATTAAATAGAAATTAAAAGAGTTAAAAAATGAATTATCAACTCTTAACTTTTGTGCCATATAAACCCCTTTTAATATCCTAAAATATGTATATATTAGATAATTATTAGATAATTTTAAAATAAAATTTTAAGATCTGTTATATACTAATAATTTAATGATTTTACTAATGAAATTATTATTATTGTTGCAAGATGTTAATTAAAAAAAAAAAATCCCAATCAAAAATGAAGATGAATACCTATGTAACTACCCTATTTGACATATTTCATATTTTTCCTTCATTCCCTATATAAAATAAAACCTTTCAAATTCTATTCAAAATAAAAAAATAAAAACCTGCCAAGTAACTCCCAGTATCCAATAATTTTATTACTAACATTTCTTTCTCTTTTTTTTTTTTTGGAAATAATAAAATGATGGGATGTTCGATCATATTCAATCCTAAATTATTATTTTAAAACCATATTGGTTGGTTAGTTAGATTATAAAATACTCTATAGAGGGCAAAAAAAAAAACAATAATTCATCAAAGATTTTAAAATTTATGATCTAATCGTTGTACAAGATTTCAGATTAATATTTAAAAATGAAAAATTCAAATTTAATTCCACCTCTTTCCTGTCATTTAATTTTTTTTGTTTTATTTTTTTAATCTTTAATACCGTCCCATCACAAATTCTTTTAAGATTTTTAATGATGTCTTCAAAGATTCTTTTTAAAGAATGAACGAATTGATTATTTGATCGTTTCTCATTTGTTATAGATACTATTCAAAATTAGAATCTTTAAAACCATCAAAATCATACAAGCACACATATCCAAATGTGAAAGAAACAAAACAAAATTAAAGTGAATTATTTACAGCTGTCATTTTATAATATTATGGTGTGGTAAGAATAAAATTGACGCCAATAATTACCAATGTCAATAAATTGAATCTGAACTGAAAGATAAGATGTAATTTAAATATTAGATGAATTTCTTATGGCAGAGAAACAATTTTTTTCAATAAATTTGTTTTTTTTTTTTTTACTTTTTGTTAACTCTCTTGTGCATAAATGACATATTAGAGGATATTTGCTATATATTTCAAAATAAAATTTGGTTATTAATTTGACTATTCGAATTTCGAATTACTTTTTTTCTAATGATAATTTTGGAGTTGAAAAAAACTTTTTAAAAATCAGCTATTTCAATTGAGACTATTTAAAAACTCATACATTACACAAATTGGATAGCTGCAGTCGTTCTTTTCATATATTTTTAACTTTTTTGTACTATGGATTCTGAATAGGTTGATACGTTATATTAAACTTCTTTTATATTTTTTCGTCTTAAACTGTTCATTGTAATTCTTTTTCGGGTTGATTTTTTCATTAATGCTAAATGAAAGTTTGTGATGACACTTCGTAATGTAGAACAATAATAGAAAAATGGGTAAATTTTTCTTACTTAATTGGTAGTACTGAATCGGTTTTAAAATATTTTCGATTCTAATGTAAACAGGCGTAAGAAGACTCTACTTCTAATAAACATGCTTACCTACCAGTTGCCACATAAAATACAACCTCAATATTATGACCCAAACTCTAGAAGCACCGGAGCACACCGTTTATCAAAAAAAAAAATACTGAAAAATAATTTTGAAAAAACATCTTGAATTTAATCTTGAATTAAAAAATTTTTTATTTGAAAAAAAAAAAAATTTTTAGAGTTTCAATAATATTTGTTAGTGGGCATTTGGAGTTTCAATAACTTGTTTAGCGGAGGTTTACATTTAAAATCGCCTTGTTGTTGGAATATGTACTTATATAAAGAAAATATTTTAGGAGGGATTTTAGAGTTAGTTTCAAAATCAGTATCCCAATAATTTGTTTAGTGGGGATTTTGGGGCGGTAGCCTCCACTATGTTACATGACTCGTTGTTGTAATATATGTATAACGTAAAAAAGAATTAGCAAAAATTTTAGAGTTAGTTACAAATTAACTATAGTTACAAGGATCCAATAATAAAGAGTTAGTTACATTACAAGCTTCCAATAATTTGTAATAAATAATCAACAAGCTCTAGATTTTTTAATTCAAGATTTTATTTTCATGATTTTATTTTCCAGATTTGTTTTTTACGATAACATTTAAGATCCGCAAGGCTACTATATAAAAAGAAACTATAAAAAATTTAGCAAATTAGCTTTTTCTCTTTCTTCTAATTAAAATTGTTTTCTTCGAAACTATTTTCCTGACTAATAGAAAATTTAATCATAAAGCCATAAAAGAGTTAAATTTTTTTTTTGTTTTTAGTTTCTAAAACCCGGATAGTTTTGATGGGCTTTAATGTTGTCTTATTATTTTTTTTTTTTTTGTGTTTTATTTTAATGTTTTGAATAATTACTTAAAAGAAAGTTCTAGTTTATGTAAAGGGCATTGATGATTTTCTTTTATGTTTTATAGGTTTTTAGTTTTTCCAATTTAAGTTTTGTTTTTGTTTTTTTTTTTATTGGTTTTTAATTTATACCTAGGGGTCATTTGATGCGTGGTTTTTTTTTTTTTTGTTTTTAAGATATTATTATCTAATATTTTTCAATAATGTGTATAAATTTTTTGTCCCCATCTTGTAAATAGTTTAATTTAATTCCGAAATTCTTTCTCTTCTTTTAAATTTTATTTCATTTCTATTTCTATTTCAATTTTTATTTCTTTTTTATTGAACTGGAATTGTGGTCTTCACAAAAAAATAAAACATAAAATAAAAATATTCGTTTATTATCAGCGCCAGTGGTGTGTGTTATTTTTTTTTATTAATAAATTTAAGAAATTAAATTTTATAAAATAATACATTATGTACAAATTACTTTCTTTTTTATTGCATTCTTAAGATACAAGTATATTAAATATAGATATAATTAAAAAAAAATTGTTCTTCTCAACAACAATAACTTTCTTTCCGTTATTAAAAAGAAATTACAAAATATTTATTAAGTAATTTCTTTGCTTTCAAAATTGATTTAATAAAATCAACTAAAATAAATTATTGTCAATTTCGTACAAAATAAAATTAAATTTTAGAAAAAAAAACAATAAAAATTATTTTACCCTATAGTTTCGATCACTTTATACATATTATATAATAATTCATAATGTTAACTTTAAAATCTCTGCAAAACTAACTAATTTTTTTTTTTTTTTTTACCATATAATTTTTAATTTATTTGAAAAACAAAAATTTAGTCCCAGTTGCACTTTATTCCTTTATATAAACTCTTCCAATGCAAATACATATTATATAAGATTATTATCTATGAATACATATGTTTATTTAAAAGATTATGACCAGAAGGCATTAGAAAAGGGAACGCACTATAAATTCTTCTATAAAAATTCTTTAAAACTTAAATATAACTTTTTCCATGAACAACTATTATAGGTTTTCACCTTAAATCTGTATTTAAAAGTTTTCCATTTTAATAAAAACAAAAAAAAAAATAACAAAAAAATAAAAATAAAATTAAAAAGAAAAATTTAATGAGCTGAGCAAGCAAGTCATATACAACTCATAAACATTTATTTTCTTTCATATTTTTAATTTTTTTTTTGTTTTATTTTTCTTTTTTACTACAACTCATCCCCTCATAACTATAGGATCAAATATTTTCCGAAAATTAAGAAAATTATTATAATATCTTTTATAAGGCAAAAAAATAACACCCAATATAACAATAATTTTAGCATAATATTATTAAAATATATAAAATATATGTAAATAATAATATATAAACAGTATCCCTTTGAAATATTATCCTTGTATATAGGCTAAGGATAACATATTTAACGTTCCAAACTAAAAATAAAATAAAACCAAAAAACTTTTTAATATTAACACATACATAATAATATTTTTTAAAAAAGAAAATTATACTCTATTATAATATTATACTCCCCCTCCCCCTCCCTCATCTTCTATACGATCCTGTTTTCATCCTTTTTTTTTTAAATAGAAATTTTTATTGTAAAAGGATATTAAGAAGTTGTATATTATCCTTTACGTACATATTAAAATAATGATAGTTACTAAAAATGGTTAAGAATAGTTTCTTTTACCGTTATTATAATCAAAATAATACGCATTTACATACATTATTATTATGTATATATGTACATATATGTTTATTATTAATAATGAAATAATAAACTGATTACAATAACTATAAGAAGAAAAATTCGAAATCAGAATCAAAACAAAAAAAACAAAAGAAAAATTTTAAAATAGGAAGTGTTTGAATTTAATTATATGTTTGTGTAGTGAGTTCTTTTTTGTTCTATTTTTTTTTTTTTTTTTGTATTATGAGTGTTTTTATAAGGTATTCGTGATTATTATAAATCAGTGGTTTTTAAACTTAGAAAAAATAAATAATATTTTAATATTTTTACAAAATCTTTAAAAACCAACTTATAAAAGAACGGAAAATAAAGAGTTGGGTCAGTTAATTAAAATTCTTAAATTCCTTTTTTTTTATTAAATTATTTTTTGCTTTTTATTCTACAATTACTTACTTATAGCCAGTATGTATTGGAAAAGACAAAATATTTTCTTATTCCTAATTACTTTGTAAATAAGTTCTGCAACTTAATTAAGTTCTGAAATATATTTATATGTAAATTTCGGAAATGTATATGACAGTTATTTCTTTATGCCCAACCAATAAACTTTTCTATAAAAATTCTTACCATAAAATTTGTTCACCTTTTATTAGAATTCAGATGTTTAGCTTTATTATAAGTATACAAATTTATTAAGATATAAATTTCACCCAAACCTTCTGCTCTATACTAAAACTTTTTAAAACTGGTTAGCATAAATTTTAATTTCTTTTGTAAAAAATTTAAATCCCCATCTTATATAGAACTTATACTCTTACAAACTACAAGATTGTATGACAGTTCCTCAAACGCGTCAATCCAACTTACTCAATTTCAATAGCGAAACTGACATTTTCATAAAATAAAATGTTAAAATTTCAGAATCTTTCTATTAGTTTTCAAATTATTGTACGACGGATGGTCGGATAAACGAATGTACTTAGCTAAATCCTCTCAAAATTCAGTTCAAAGAAAGAATTTATAATTATATTTTCTATACCTATGTCGTCTCTTTTAAGGTGTGACAAATGAAAAAGCAAAATTTTTATATCCTTGAAATATGTTCAAAAGAGCATATTAAGAACAACTTAGTTAAAAATGCAAATATCTTAATTTTAGCATCAGAAAATATGAGTCTTATTCTGAGAGAGAATATAAACTAAAAGTGTGAATTAAAAGAAAAACGAATATTATAGCTAGATTTTCATCAATGGTTCAAGTTCTAAGATAATTGTTTAAAACTGAAGAAAATGAAGTCAAAATAAGGATTGGAAAAGCTAAAACTTGTAATGAATAAAACAATAAATTATAGAAAAAATTTATTGAAAATATTAGTGAAATAATAAAGGAAATTGAATATTTATATAAATTAAATATATACCTATATTAAAACAGTTATATTCCTTTTTTTTTTTAAAGACTTTTGAAAATAGATACTGTAATTTAAACTAAAGTAACTTGAATCAATTTTAATTTTAGTCCACTTATTCTTAAACTTTTTTTTTGTTTTGGTTTTTTTTTTTTTTTTAATGTTAATTTTAAAATTTTATTCAAACTTTAAGTAAGAAAAATAAAAAAATAAAAACTTAACTTTCTTTTCTTTTTCTTACAACATTAATTTTAATTTAACCCCTTATTTTACTTTTTGTGTTTTTTTTTTGTTTTTTTTGTTTTTTTTTTTAAATATAGAATTTTAATAACCTATTCTAGACTGGAATTACAAATCTTCATTAAAAACAATGTTGATATAAAAGATGAGCCCAACTGTTGTTGTTTACATTATAAGAAATCCACTATATCTATACATAAAAAGAAAAAAAATAAAATTAAGTATTATAAAATTCCAGAATTACTACCTTAAGAAAAATAAAATGAAAACTTATGAAAAATCATAAAATTCTTACATATACAATATTACCAGATTAATATACAATATTATTTTTCAAGTAAAAATCAAAAAAAAAAAAAAAAACTAAACAAAAACTAAATTAAGCGTAGAGGAATGCAAGAAGACAATACAACACAAATAATAATAAGAAAAACAAGAACAACAACAACAATAACTTCATTATTTTCATTTATGGTTTAAAAACGATCCATAGGATACATAGGTATGAATGAACAAATGAACGAAAGTGTAATATTGTACATATAATAATTACGTGTTGTGTTATTTAAAGAAAGACCAAAAAAAAAAAAAAAAAAAACAAGAAGTCAATATTAAGAATAAAACTTATATTACTACAAATTTACATATACCTATTAAGGACTTTATAAATAATATTATGTACATATATAATTTAAAAGGTAATAATAACATGAATATCTACATTTTATTTTTAATTATAATTTTTCTTACAAATGTTATGTTTGTTATTTGGCAATTTCCTTTTTTTTTTTTTGTTATAAATAATTTTAGAATATAAGCTGAATTTAGTAGAATTCAGAAACTGAGTAATTTAACTCTATAAAATAGGAACATAACCTCAATAAACATCGATTCTTATGATGTTGCAAAAAAACTCTTTAAAAGTAGTTTGTTTTCGTTGTTAATTTAAAGATCCCCTGCAACAATAAATAATACTATAAAACTTTCAAAACCAAAACAAAAAAAAAAATTTTATTACCTAATAAATAAATAAGATTTAATTACCAGAAGCTGAACATTTTCAAAAATCTTATTTCGAATTCATAAGTTTTACATTGCCACAATAATTTTTTTTAAATTTATTTCTTACCTTTTTTTATACTTATAAGATATCATCACAGTAAAATATTAATTATTGCATAATAAATATATATTATGACAAGGTACATTTTGTTTATGTTTATAAAAGAAAATTAAAACAGCGAATGCGCTATATCAAGTGAGCTTTTCTCTTTTATGTAAGAGAGTAGCAGCTATTCCAAAGAAATATCCTGTTCTAGTGTAGAAACCAGGAACACTATTGCAAGGGACTTTCTAATCTTTTTCAGCAAATAACAAATGTTTTAAAAAGTAAAGGACTACCGTTTCGGATTTCTTGAAGTATATTTCCCATTTCTTAAGGATATCTCTTGGAAGTAGTTATTCCCAGTCTTACATAATTCATACTATAGAATGCTTTATCTTAATCATTGATTGGGTAGCTCAATCAAAGTTTTTTAAGGTAACATACAATGAAATCTGTTTAGTAAGAAAACTCTTTGGATTGAAAGAACAACAGAGTGATTTAGAAAAATAAATTAAAAATTTGAAGTAAAATTTTCCAATGTTTTAATACCATTTAATTAGGTGGTAATCTTTAATAATTTAGGATTTCAAAAAGCTGTTTTTATTAAGATGTTCCAGTATTTTATAACTTTTATAAAACTTCTCTATATCAGTTATACTAAAGCTGTAAGGTATGGTATTCTTAAAAAATATAATTATTCAATATACAAATTGTAGAAAAAAATTTTTTATAATTGAATCACTCAGTTAATATAAAATTTCTCAAAACCTCCTCATATAAATAATTTTCATATGAATTTTTGTTTTTCTTTTCTTATAATAATTCGTTACATATAACAATTTCTTATTACTGTCATAGCAGTAACTTTTATACTTCTATTATAATTTTTTGTCTTAACATTATTTTTTTTTTTTAATAATATAATGATGTAATTATAGTTCCAATATGTACACCGATAGAATAGGCTAAAACCTCGTATATTACCTAGAAAAAATTTCTTAAAAAAAAAAAAATTCGACATAGGTATACCCCATATACACGTACATAATATATTAAATATATAATATTATATAAATGTGTATAAATAAGTATTATTTACACCAAAAACTAAATACAAAAAAAAAAAAAAAAAACATAACTAAAATAAATACTTGTAATGAAAGGATAATACTTATAGTATTATAAGGATTTCATTACAAAATTACAATACAAAATGTTTATTGATATAAAATATAATATAAAGGGGTTATTTTGGTGTATGGCAAACATATTATTATTTTGAATTTACAATAAGCTTTTAAATAATATAATCTTGAAAACAAAAAAGAAAAAAAAAAAAATGACAAAAGAGAAAAAAAAAAAGGACACAAATATTTTTTTTAAGGATTCTTTCATTATTTTTTTTTATTTTCTTGTTTTTAATGAAAGTAAAATTCATTATATCCACTCTTATTCAGTTATTTTCATTTTTGATTATAAAATATCTTTTTAATTTCAATGACTTACTAAAAAAAAACCAAAAAAAAAAAAAAAACAAAAATATAAATGTTTTTTTGTAAAACTAAATTTAACACATATACTATTATAATTAAAAAATATGTTCTTGTCCTAAATTAAATAAATTAAATTCAATTTATATGGATTAGATTATAGTTAATATAAATAATTTTTTAATTTTTTTTTTTTTTTAATTTAATCTTACAAGTTATACCTATAGACTGGATAATGTTTTACAGTTAATTATTTTTACAGAAACAGGACATTTTATTAAAAGAAAAATTATTAAGAAAATCTTATCGGATGGATGTAACTTTTTTTTTTTTTTTTTTTTTTGAGGGGTAATTATATGAATAAAAATTGAGCAACATATAAAAAAGTCTTTATTTGCATATAAAGGTCTGGCCCATGTTTTTTTTTACTGTTTTTGAGATTTAATTAAAATGATTAGTAAAATGACATAGTAATTTTATTTAATACCTATTTTTTTTATATTACACAAAAATTCAAAAAAAATAATTTAAATATTAATTTACGATTTAAAATAATATTGAAAAAGATTTTAAAGTCTACTGATATGCAGATACTCGAGAAAGATTGAAATTGCCTTCAATTCAATCGTAAGATATATTCTTTTGTCTACGTAGATTTGACCATGTCTCCTCCTTTTTCGCTATCTGTATTGAACTGTGATATATTTACTTATTTTGATTTTAGGTCTCTAAGTTTACTAATTAAAATTATGAAAACAAAAAATCCGCAGTATCTATATACAAGATTGTCATTCTCTAGATCTGAAAGAACCTCCTGTTTAATTATTCCGAGAAATAGATATTTAATAACAAGCCGACTATTTTTTACTCATGTGACCAAGATGTGGAATTCACTTTCAGTTGTTTTAGGAACTTCTATAAGCTCAAGGGTATCTCTTAACTCTATAGTTAACCAGGTTTTCAAATATCTCTCTTCTCATTAATTTTATTGTTTTTCGCTTCTCAATTTTTGGATTTTATTTTTTTTTTTTTTTTTTTTGTGTTTTTGATTTGTTATGGCAACTTCCTAATTTTAGTGTTAAATTTTTGAACTGGAATTTTGAATTTTTTTTTTTTAATTGTATGTACATGTTATTAATCTTATCTTATTTTGTTTTTTTTTTAATTTTGATTTCTTTATTTTGTAAAATTAATACTTATTTAATTAATTAATTTCTAATGTACATATAAAAAGACAATGTCTTACTTGTACAGAAAATAAATAAGCAAATAAATAAATAAATAAAATAAATCTTTCAATTCAGGTCTACCAATCATCAATTATCAATAAAACCAATGCAATTTTCCTTACCAAAAATGGTAAAAAACTTAATTTATCACAAGGCACATTAACATACATAATTTACAAAATATTAGATGTGTCAATTCTGTTAAATATTTAGAAGTGATTCATGACCCAAGACTAACGTTTAAATTACAGATCAGCTAACCAATAACAAAACTAATAGATGTATTAAAGCACTGTATCCGTTAATAAATAGATCGTCACTTTTATCTACTGGTAAAAAAATAATTATCATAAAAACTATTTTTCAACAAATATTTCTTTATGACTCTCCAATGTGGGGTACTTGTGCTAAAACGCATATTGCAAAATTGCAACTGATGTAAAATAAAATATTAAAGCTAATGCTAAATTTACTCTGCCACTATACTTTATTCGTACTCTTCATAATGAAGTTGGCATGGTTAATGAATTTAATGGTAAAATTGATAGATTGATAAAACACTTATCAGGTGGATCTGCATCATAAAGCAGATAATAAAACCAAAGAGGTTTTTAAAGGTGCACAATTTTCAAAAGACAATAAAAACAATTTAGAATTGTGGCTTATACCAAATTTGTGAATTTTCTTAGAATTTCATATTTAAAAAAAAATCTTAAAAATCAAAGGACACTTTCTTTAATTTTAAGGAAATTCCTATATATAACTAGAGAAAGTGTTCAAACATGTATAGAAGTAATACGTTGCAGCTTTATGTTTTTATGCCTTTCTGTTAAACAAGGGTAGGTACAAAAAAATTTTCTGAGAAGATAACTTATAATAATTCTGAAAGATTCTTTCTATTCCAAAATTTCAAATGTAAACCGCTTCGCAGTTTTTTAGATGAAATTAAAAAAATATTTATTATGATTTTTAGATTAAAATATGTTGAGTTATTCACATTTAAGAAAACCGTTCTTTCTAAGTTTAGGAGCTGCAACTCCAGCTCCGTAATCCTAAATAACTAAGAAAAGCTATTAATACATGTAAAAATAAAGTATTGCAATTTTAATTTTTATGTTTTATTTTGCATTTTTACAGGTGCCTAATTAAGTTACAGGTGTCAAAGCTTAATAGCTCTCAAAATGGTAGTGGTATCTACAAAAAAATTTATAAGGAATGCTAATAATTCTCAAACATCATCTTCTCTCAAAATTTCAAGATTTAATGTTTCTTATGTTTATTAAATTTTGCGAAATTTTGTTTTCACTGTTTTCAAATACAATATTGCAATATTGAATATTTCATTTCATGTTTCTTTCATATATCCACGGACCACAACGCTTCGAGATAGACCCTTCAAATTTTGAGGAAAAAGGGATCAAAAATGCAAATTACGATATTTTTAGGCACGTGTAATTTAGGCAGCTGTACAAATTTTTTTCAAAATAAAACGCAAAAACTTAAGCCTCAACGTTATAATTTTATCTGCGTTAATGGTTTGTCTTAGTTATATAGAATTGATTAGACAACTGAGTAAGTAGGACTACATAACAGCCACAAAAATAAAAAACAGAAATTAATATACAATGATGATATTTTTGCGCTACTAAACACCATACAATTTTAACTCTTCTTCTTGTTTTTAAAATTTAATTTATAGTATTTTTCTATAACATTTCGCCATATTAACATATTTTTAATTTTCATATTTATAAATATAATTTACTCCTTTAAAACTGCAATTTGATAAATATATCATTATGCAAAAATTTCAACTGATAAAATATTATACTTTTTCAAAAAATCAAAACACACTTTTAAAATAATTTTTAGAATAAAAATAGAAATAGCAAAACACGACGATAAAATAATTAAACTAATTTATGCCTATTACCATTTAAAAAACCATAAAAAAAAATACAAACACGCACACAAAAAAAAACAACAAAACTCCATTTCAATTGACTTCTCAACAATTGTGCACAGCAAACCAAAAAACACAAAATAAAAACAAAATAAATTATCGAATTTAAATCCTTTTCATACGCATAACATGAAAGGACATCAGTTATTATCAGAACATTCAGAGTATTTTAAGTATTTGAGTTACTTTGAAAAAAAGACAAAAAAAAAAAATGAAATCAAAATAAAATCGAAAATCTACCCTATAAATATAGTTATTATTTTTTTTTTTTCTATATAATATACATAATACATAGATATATATATATGTACCATATGTACATAAAATACTAGTATTTATAGGTTATAAACAAAAAATTAAAACCAATAAAGCTTTACTAAGGATTTATCAAAATGACATTCATGGTGTTAAATTGGCTTTATGTATTTTATAAACTGATTTAAAATCCATCCAGACTTGTTCAATTCAGAACAGTTCAAAAAATTCAGAACTCTGAATTAACTTGAATATTATATGTCATATTATAATATATTGTGATGATGAAGGGTTTGTCCATATTCAATACACACATATTTACCATTAAAGGGTAATATATACAGATAATACATATAGATACATATAGATGCTATTTTTATGTATGCTCATAATCATGATGCATTTTATGTTCAGAAATGGGATATTGAATGAAGTATCTTTAACTGAACAAAAATTGAATGGTTGTTATATATAAATATATACATATACATTTTTTCGGAGCAATTTTGTATATATATATACAAAATTAAAAAAAAAAAAAAAGTGTACAATTTTCCCCAAAAATGAGTGTTGATTACACATTTGATCCTGATGCCTTTTTTATTCCATCATCAAATTTATAAACCAGTAGGTACACCAGTTTATAAACAAAATTATATCTACATATACAAATATACATATGTATATAAAAATATAATATTATTATGCCAATTAAGCTTACAGATTGCACAACTAAAATTTTTTTTGTGCTTTTTGTTTTTTTTTTTTTTTTAATTTTTTTTTAAACAAAAAAATAAAAAAAATTTTGATTGTTATACCCATATTCTAGAATATTGGTATAAGTAGCTGTATTGTACATTTATACTATAGATACTATATATAATATAGCTACTATATTATATTAAAATTTGAATTGGAATCAAAAACCCATTGAGAATAAATTAAATAATGTTCTACCATTTATTCTGATTGTAATAATTTTTGGTATTTAATCTTAATATTATACATATATTTGAATATATTACTATGTATATATATCTTTTATGATCCTGTATAATATATATATATGTATATATATGAATTGTAATTAAATAAATAAAGTAAGTATATACATATTATATGATATTATTTTTGTGAAAATAAGTAATTAAAATCTACTTGACAATACAAAAAATGAAGTCGCTTAAGAATGATTGTCATTTTGAAGCTACTCTGAATATAATTTTTTGGTACCTACATATATATGTAGATTAACATTTTATACTATTATAATACATATTTTATATATTATATAAAGGTATAGGTATATATAAAAATTATAATCTGTAATTGATGTCATACATATACATATTGTATTGAACCAATAAAATTACAATTGAAAAGCAATCAGATTCATAAAATAAATCTGAAGTTCGTTTTATGTTTTTGTTTTTCTTGCTTTTTTTTTTGTAAATTTGGAAAATAAAAAATTATCTCATTGTGAAAATGTGAATGGAATGAATAAAATAAATTGTAAAAATTTTTTGAAAATTAACTCATAATCACACACCATATTAAAGGAATAAAATAATTTTTTTTAGACATCAGATTTTAAATGTTTTATTATTATATATTCGTGATAATTTTTTTTTAAATGGAAATTTTTAATCTTTATATTTATTTATTTAAAAAAATTTATTGGGACTTTCAAAATCTTTATATTTAACCGTATATTATATAGAACGTTTTTATTGTTAATGAGAATATGAAAATAAAGTTCGAAATTTCTGCTATACTTTCTTTGTTTTTTGACCATTTCATTCTTCTGCTGCTCCAACTTTTTTAGGTTAAATTAAATTTCAAACAAAAAATGTTTGAATGATATGTTATAGAAATTCCATATAATAAGTACTAAGTATTGAAGTATGCTACATATATTCCAAAAAAAAAACGTTTAAAAGCTTCAATTTTTACCTGTTTAATTAATAGGTAAAATAATATTTTTTTAATTATATTAATGCGAAGTCCACATAAACGGCTACTGCCAAACGTAAGGAATGCTACTCTGCTACAAAGCGAGACGAAACAGAATAACACCAAAATTTTGAAACAGAAAATAAAATTTTGTGGAATTTAAAATATAGTCAGGATACACCAAGTTTTATTATTGATGTTTGCAACCAGATCCTTCTTTTATAATTTTCTTAATCTAATATTTACATTTAAATATTTTTAACTCTTAAAATTATAATACTTGTGCATGAATGTTATGAAATATTTTCAAAGTAAAAATGACAAATGCGTCACTTAAACAGTATTTTGACATTTCATGAGATTCACTCGCAAAATGGTAATCATCACAATTCGAATTTCGGTATAGTGGAGCAAATTTTATTGCATTAATAATTAACAAACTTGGCCATCAAATTATATACATCATTATTTTGCTAACAATTGAATGGAACAGCTCATCATTCAATAAACTAAATTGTTAATTTCTATCGTCATGACGATCTTCAACTACCTTCTAGAGTTATTTTTTCTTCAGTTGCTTCTTGCTATGATGTACAAATGAAATAGTGAAATCAGTATATTTTATTTAATATAATATACGATACGATGTGCACTAGAGAACCGGAAAATTTTCAAGTAACATATTCTAAAAATCTAACGCAGAACCAAAAATATCCCGTTCCTAAAAAATAAAATCGTAAAAAAATTATTAAAGTTGTTTTTTAATTATCGCACTTCTTGAGAAATACATGTTAAAAACCATTTGTTCAAGTTTTAAAAGTCATTTGAAAATGTCATCGAGGAACTATCATTCAGAGATGCTAAACTTTTATAAGCTAAATATTCTATTGTTTTCCTTCCAAATCAGTTAATTAGTTAAGAAGATCGCTTAAGTAATAATGTAAGAAAAGCTATTGATTGATAGATATAGGTTCTTAAATATTAAACAAATTGAAGTTTCTGGTCTGCTTCAATATCTCCATAATCCATTTCCTCGAAATTTTTAGTAACTTCACGATAGACTTTAAAAGAAGTATGCTAAAGTTCAATTTAGAAACGCTTTTATTCAGAAAACATTTGAAGAAACCGAAGAAGGATACTATTTTTATTTATAATGTATTTATTTTTTATTAGAAGAAAAAAATGAATGTTCAAAAATAGTTTTATTATTATTTAATTACTTGAATTCTCGGTTCTTGAAAACATTTTTTTGGTATTTGTCGCGGTTCCTATAATTTTCGATGCCTTTGTACATACTAGCACATATTTATTTGTAATTTTATCGGCCTCCTACAATTTAAAATTAGTAGAGTGGAGTCTCTAGAGAGTTTTTTTTTCTCAAAATATTCACGGTCACGGGATTCCATATATAAATTTAAATTCCATATACAATATTCAAATTTTCCTTAATATTCATATTTGTTTGTACACAACTACTAATATATACCCTAATATTTATTTGTATTAAAAAAAACATCTAATAGCTCTGCATTTACTTTATAATTTATTAAATTTATAGGCGACTAATATCTTAAAAAATGTTTTTATTAAAATATAACTGTAAAGTTTTAAGGATTTTTAAAGCACAAATAGGCATTTATTGAACTAATATAAAAACTTTGAAAAGTGATCATTACTTTAAATTGAAAATTAATCATAAATTTAAATTTTTATTTCCCCCAAAGTTTAAACACTTTGAAGTTTTTTTTTTTTGTTTTGAAAATAAATAAACAAAAGTACAAAAGAATAAAATTTTCAAAGAAAAATTTCTTAATAAATTTAAATACTTCAAACGAAATATTAAAAATAATAATTCAATCATTCATCATTATTAAAATCTGTTTTTTTTTTAATCGAAAGAAAATAATAATAAAATAAGTCTAGTCAACATTAAGTTATGTTAATTTATAAAAAATTTTGAATAAAATTAAAATTAAATAATAATTAGAATAAACCACAACTAATTTACCCTCTTGACTTTTTCGTTTATACATATGATTGCCGTATATAAATGATATAGAATATCGATTTATTTAGAATTGATAAATCTTTACGTTCCGCTCTAGGATTTTTAATAAAATTTATTTCAAAATTGAATTTCTGGGGCGAAGGAAGCAGGGTTTTAAATGAGCACTTCACGACAAAACTCAAATTACGCTCAACTCAAATAGCTCAAATCACTTGAGTTCCTCAAAATGTGAGCGTATATATATTGCTCAAATTGTAAGCGAACTCAAAATTTGAGTTGTGCGATGAGTAGAGTCGAGGTCGCTTTTTATATATCTGAAAACGAGTATGTGCCTATTCGTAATTTAATTTTCAATTTTATAAAAGGTTAAATGATAATATTTAAGTTATTAAGTTGTTAAACAAATGGGAAATAATTATACTTTATCCTGATTTTTTGATATGAAAACTTAAATTTTCAAAGTTACTTGGTTTTGATACTTCTTTTTGACATAAAATACTTCTACTGAGTTTTAATCTAGTAAATGAATTTTACTATTTTTTTACATTCAAACATATAGCATTACAATCATAGATTTAAACATACATACCTACAAACCACAGCTAATATATCTAAAAGTAATTTATTTAACGGTAAACGGTCAATTTTAAGAAAACTTGTCAAAATCTCGAAGCCAAATTTTCGTATTTTTATTAACACTTATAAATTCGGCTTTATTTAAACATCAAAATTTATATTTTATTTTAGATTTTTTACAAGTAGGAGATTGAGGACTCTGAAATCTTTGTGAATTTCACCATTACGCACATACTAGGGACCATTTACAATATTGCATAGAACAGTATTCTGAAAAGTTTGTTTAATATGCTTTTGCTTGGTACAATCCTAAAATTAAATGCCATATTAGAAACCAACAATTTTCTCTGTAAACGTTGATGACAACCAATTTCAACTTTAAGTTTGCGACAATGTTAAAAAATTCGATTCCATTTTTGACTCTAAGAACAAAATTCCCAATTGTGCGTAAACTATAGTCATTAGTCAAAATCTTTATTTGGTCTCCATACTTCGTTTTCCTTTTGTTCTGCTTATAGTATAGCTGATTCATTATTTGGACAAAATTATAATGTAAACATATTTTGTGCAGGTTCTGTAAAATCTTTCAGATTATCTTTAATAAAGATCTTTTGTAATATAAAAATCTTTTTTGGAAGAAAAATGTATATATCCAACAATCAATTTTGTAATACCCCTACATTAAAAAATATTTCCTGTGTATATCATGTATTATGTTATTTAAAATTTTCTAATATTAAGCTTCCAATATAATATACAATATAACAAAACATAAAATAGAAACGTCATAACACTAATATAATGCCATAACTAATTACCTTGGTTTAAACCATACCATACCATGAGAACTTCCATAGGAATTTTCCTCATAAAAAAAACAAAAAAAAAACGCAAAAAAACAAAATAAATGAAATGAAAACTATATATTAGAACGAGAAAAAAAAATATAATTTAAGAGGAAATATTTTCAAATAAAAAAACAAAAAACAAGAATTTTTTTTTGCTTTTTGCACTAAATAATCTTAAAAAATTTATTAAACTCAACACACTGCATAATGTTTTAGTTTACTTTTAAATTAAGGGGAGGGGGAAGGAAGTAAAATACAGAAATAAAAACAAAAATTATTAAAGAAATCCATTAAATTTCACCTGACTCCAAGGTAATTTTTTTCATTTTTATTTCATTTTCTGTTTTTATATAATTTTTAAAAAAATTTTCAGTTTTCTTTTTTTTTTTTTTTTTGTTACTTTCCTTTATAAATTTGGTTCTTTTTTTCCAACACTGTAGATTTGTATCTTAAATTCAAAAGTATTTTTGTGTTTTAGTAGTAGTGGTTTCGTATTTCCTAGCGCATTTTTAGACTGACTAATAACAACAATTGAAATACAGCAGCACAACAAAAAAAAAACTGAAATCTGCTACTTCTATATTTCTATGATGATGGCAAGGCCATTAAAAATGATATTTATTGCCATCCAAAAATTAAAGCTTATGTAAAGAATAAAAACAAAAAAGGAAAATTATAAAATATATATGTTTGCGTTATTTTTTTCTCTTTTTGTTTATAAAAATATATAAAAGAAAAATAATAACAAAAAAAAAAAAAATTATGAAAGAAAACTAAAAAGAAACTAACAGATTTTCTTGTAATTTATGATGAAAAAATAAATAATACAGAAAAAACATTGGAAAAAATTTAAAACAAGTCACCAAAAAACAAAAAAAACAAAAACACTGAAAATATATGGACGACAATAATGAAAAACAAAAAAAAAAAAAAATCATTTTAAAGTAGCCGCCATTACTTTTTTTTTCATAAATACTAAACAGATATTTTGGAAATAAAACTATTTGAGTTATAAATTTAAGATAAAACAAAAGGGATCAAAAGAGATACCTATTAAATTTATAATCAAGAAAATTTTCCAGGTGGGCCAACTAATTTAAAATAAACTAATTCTATACAGTTTATAAATAACAGAGGTAGAATTAATTTATTAAAGAGTGAGTTAAAATTGTGCAAAAATAAATTATCCCTACCTTTAGCCGTCAAGTTGTTAATCCTTTGTGGTTACTAGACAATGTGTAATACAGATTAGAAATTTATTAGTATCGAAATTTTCAAAAAATTATAAATACAGAAGGTAACAAAACTCAAAGTAAAAAAGGAAAAAGGATTTAAAAACTGTGTTCTTTTTTCACGAGGGTCGGTCGGGTCCAAAGTCATCCCGAAGATATGTACGTGATCCTTCTGAATAGAATTGAACTTTAACCAACCAAAACCAACCGCTTTTAAACTAACCTTTAGGATAAGACCTTTAATACAAATTTACAGTTTTCACTTATAGAATAACGATGTGGGAAGGATTTTTGGGAAAAAAGTATTTAGAAGAATTTAGAATCATGTAGGATTAGTTAGAAAATTTGGAGGGACATTTTGAGGAAAGATTTTAATGCTCTTCTTAAACTTTATTAAATCGTACAAATATGAACTATCAAGTTTTGGAATACCTGCGATTGCATTTAATTCTCCATACATTTTTTTTATAAATGTGTACTTAACACACACACGCAATTTAACGTTAAAAATTAACTACAAAAGGGTTTTGTTCAAAAATGGAAAAAAAAATTAAAGAATCTCAAGAAATTACCAGTGTCAGATACCATTATTATTATTGATTGAAAAAATTAGGCATTACTATTAAAATTAATTTGCATTAAAGCGCATAAAGCACTTATCCTGATTTTTCTCAACTCAATCATAAATAAATGTAATTCGGAAATCTAAATAGGTCTTCAATCAATAATAAATGGAATGGAATGGAATCATTATTTTCATTTTTTTTGACAATTTCCAAATTTGCTTTCACAATTTTTTAAACGCTATAAAAATTAATTAATTATTAACTAATAATGAAATAAATACAAAATTTTAAATATAAGAAGCATCTCTTTTCAAATTTAAATTAATTGCAACCAATGTAAAATATTTAGATTAGATGCAGTGCGTAATTCTGTGTGATGCCTATCTTTCAGGCGAAATTTCTGGTGTTTATACCCGGTTCAAATCAAAATATTAGAACTACAGCTGAAAGGTTAAATTATTTCCTTATCAAATTCCATGTGTTTAGGGAATCAAAGAAAACAAATAAACAAACAGATGTAATATAAAATTAAAGTTTTTAAAACTGATTTTCTTCTGTTTAGTTATTAAACATTGGATAATTTTAAAATATTTTTACTATTTACTGTTTCTTATCTTAAAATAAATTTTAAACTTTAAATTCAAAAACCTAAAAAATTCTTTAACTACTTCAATCTCAATAATAATTTTTTTATAATTATAAATTTAAATTTAAAAAAAAAAAAACAATATTCCCCATTTTATTATATTAATTTTAATTTTACAATTATACGAATGTTAAACAACAATAATTTCAAAAATTTGAATTAAATTATTTATTACATCAATTATAATTCCTTTAACATCCTTTTCTTATTCCATTAAACTACAAAAAATAAACATAATAATATTTCTTTTCACTTCAAAACTCTTAAAAATTTATTGTTTTTAGACTAAACAAGAACATCAACACTTCCAAAAAAAATTCATCTAGCACTAACAAGCAGTCAAAAAAAAAAAAACAAAAATATTAAAATAAAAATAACAACATCAATCTAACACCCGACATAAAAACAATTAAAATTCATGACGTTAACTCATGACTTGTGGTGTGAAAATAATAAAACAGTAAAACAGAAAACCAAAAAAATAAAAAAGGAAAACACAGTGAAAAATTTAAATTTATTTTTTTGATGCCTTAAAAATAAATTTTCAAAACATCACCCAACGCTAGCACCTCTACTCTATATTTAATCATTTAACATTTAAAATCAACATCATCATCAACATTTTATTATCATCAGATGACATGAGTTAAACATAACCTCATTCATCTCATTAGATCACCTAAAAACATCAACACAATACACAGCCAAACACAAACTAAAATCCTTTTCTTTTTTTTTTTACCCAACCCTATCCTAAATGGATTCAAATTTTCTTACATTATTATATAACACATCAAGTCGTAAGGAATTAGTTAAGTTTTTATCGGTATTTTTATAGTTTAGTTGTTTGGGAGTGATGCTGATCCTAACAGACAAGTTAGCGAAAGAACTTTTAAATGGTTGAATGATTTTGTGATGAATTAAATATACTTTTAACAACCTACACATTAAAATATAATAAGAACAGAAAAGCAGGTAAAAACGTAAAACTATTAAATTTAACTGAAAATAATTTACATGCAAAAAGGTTTAAAACTTATTTAAATTTATATATTTACCCCTTTTTTTTGTTGTTGGCTCATACCAAACCCCATAACTTAAGATATAAATAACTAACATTGTATGTTTATTTTTTTCTGTTCTTTTTGTTGTTTTTATTTTTCTTCTATTTCATTACTGCCAAGGAAATAACTCTAAGTAAATTATCTTAAAATTATACAAAACTAAACATAATATATATATATCAATTATATGGATGTATGTATATATTTGAAATACAAATTATAACCTTGAAGATTTATATGTCTTTAGTTATTCACATGATTGGGTCTCATTCCGTGTCATCTCACGATGGTGCCTCATTTAATTTGTCACATTTTTTTCTTTCTTTTTTCTTATCCTCACATCTGCAATAGATCAAACTGTAAAGGTATTTATAAAAACGGTAACTGGGACTCTTAACTTTTCTATTAAACATTAGATTAATGGGATAACATTTGTATTCCCATCTATACGCAATTTCAGAAACGTTTGTTTTAATAATAAAAATAAAAAAAGGAGTTGATTTCTTCGTTAAGTTTCGAATGTATGGGATTTTTAATATTTCACATATGTAAATGAAAATTCTTAGATTTGTCTCGGCAAAAACATTAGAATTACCTTGAAAATTCTTACTGGAAAAAAAAAATTGAAAAATCAACAATATATTAAACCAAGAATGTGATATATTTCGTGACAGTTAGTTGTATACAAAACAACTTGAAATTGAACGTGAGGGATATGTTGTTGATTAAGATGATGTCTTCTTTTAAAAAGTGATTTAATGTTGAAAAGAAATTGAGTTGAAGGATTGAGGTTAGCAAAATATTTTCTTTTTTTTTTTGTTGTTGCTTCGTTCTTAGGTAAGTTGATAAATTTTTACCTATTTTAACCCTTTTCTTTACTTACAAAAACGTCTTCAATTTATCAATTCTTCATGAGTTCAAGAATTTTTGCTCACCCCATTCATTTCAAGTAATCGTCATAAATTGAGAAAATACCTTTGCTTGGGGTGAGAAAAATATTTAGATAACTAAATTGGAATTAATATATAAGACCTATATTGGTATTTGGTGTTTTATTAAATTGATGTAAAGTTTACGTTAACATCAGGAAATTTGTAGAAAAAAAAAAACAACAACAAAATCTATCTTTACGTTAATGATGACAAATGACATTAATGATTTGAATAAAAGTGGTTTTCTTTTTTTTCTTTTCCGGTTAAGATCTGACAGATTTTTGAAGGGTGAAAATTACTATGATGATTTTTTCTATCAATCTTTCCAAAATGATGAGTTAAGTGTTTTAGAAATTATTTTTATATAGTTTGTTTTATTGAGGAATGTTAAATAAGATGAAATTAACTTTATTATTCTGATATTAATTATTTTGGATATTGAATTGTAAGAGGCTCTTAGGAATAAAATTGAGGTTTAACAATTTAATCAAAATTGATTGTTCATAATAAATTAGTAAATTTTTTATTGGAATGTATTAGATAGAACCATTAAATGCACCTTAATAAGTATAAAAAAATAAAAATTAGATATTTTAAACGATAACATACTTAAATCACGGCAATATTTTCTTAGAATTATGGAAAACTTTTTAAAGTTATGTAAATGGATTTTTTTTTTTGGAATATCGTATGTAGTGTCCTAGACTCTGTCAGTTGATCCGCTAGAGTAATGAAATTTGAATCACAGGTAGGTCTCGTAAAAAAAGTAATTTTGTGGCAACATTTTTTTATATGATCTCACCGCTTAGTTCACTCTATTTTCAAATATGTACGTTCTGCTTAACATTTGTCAATCCAGAAACATCAAATTATAGCACTTTTTTAAAGTTATACAATTTTTTACAATTTAGTATTTAGTAGTATTTAGTATTCACATTTACTGTTATGAGAAAACAAAAATTTGCAAGATTGTGTTTCGTCCATATCTCTGGAACACTTTCTGAGGAACCATATCTCTGGAACACTTTTGGTGGTTCTATCTCCTTGATATTAAGGTTGATTTTAAGGAGAAAGATCTTTCAAAATTTAGATAAGTTACTTCAGAAATTTTTTTTCTAGATCCCTCTGTAAAGCTAATAGACGTCAAAAACTGAAAATTTGCTATCTTTAGATATCTGTAACGTCTTAAACGCCTTATATCTGCCTAATTTCCTACACTCTGTCTCATGTTTACAAAACTTTTACACTTTTAAATTAAAGAAAGTGTCTTTTGATTTTTCATAATTTTTTCTTATATTGAAAATTCTAAAAAAAATTACAAATTTTGGTGCAAGTCACAAGCTAAACAGAATTTTAGTGTCTTGTGGAAAATGTGCGTTATTAAAAACTTTTGGTTTTATATTCTACATACCTTATTTACTTTTGAAAGTATTTTTAAAAGTGTCTTTACCACAGGATAGAGAAAAAGAAAAAATATGTTAAGAAAAAAGTGATAATATAGAATTTAATAAAATTACACTTAATTAGAACGTAAGACATTACGAGGTAGTTTCATAGATAGTATTACTGAACGTTCAACAAACAGTCAATACTATTTGTTAAATATATTTTGTTATAATTGTTAATTTTAAACTTATAATAATTTTTATAACAATTTTGTATTTGCCATTGATCATGAAATATTCTACTTTTCGAAATAGTCGTTCAATGTTTATAGACCGCTTAGTGCTTCTTAGAGACAGGAGCTCACGAGTAATTAATTTCAAAAGGCTCACATTTTTCAAAAAGTTAAACATATATAAATAATATCGAGGATTATGAAACTAAACACTTTATATATACTACAGAATTGTAAAATTTGTTTGAAATTTTCGATGTATCACCTCATTAGGTAATCGAATATCATCATCCGTACATCATCCGTACATCCATCCATACATAACTTAAAAAAATATTGAATTTAAAATTCTGAAATTATTACGATTTCACTTTTATAAAATTGTATGTTTTGTTATTAAAATTGAAAACGTTCAATTTACAGCTTCAAGTATTTGTCATTTAACTTCTTTCCTTATGTGACCCTAACTTAGTGGCTATATAAGCTGGTTATTTAAAATTTTGTCAAAAAAAATTAAGTTTTATAAAAATTACTTCTATAAAATTTGGTTAGACAGTGTAAAGTAACAGTTTCATGAAATTTATATTCTCATATCTTCGCAAGAGTGTCTAGTAACTATCTTACAACTTCGAAATTCCCATAAATATATCTCAGTACTTAATTAAGTGATCTTAAATACAAATAAATATATCTTAAATTTTCGAAAAGTTGATTAATTTTTATCGAATCAAAGTATATAATATTAGGATAGCCACCATCTAAATGATCAAAAAATATTTTCGTACGTAATTTAAAATGTTGCCAGTCACATGTTGCCAAATACAGTCAAAAATATTAATTTTAAAATAGATAATAATTAAAAGATTCAAAAAATTCAAAAAAATTTTAAATTATAGCCTTATATTTTTAATCAAAATAACTATTAACTTATTTTAACTTACAAAATAAAATTCATATGAAACAAATTAAATCTTTATTAAAAGGTAATTAAAACAATTTAGTTAATACCTTTTACTGCATTATATATTCAAATATTTATATATGAGTCCTAATACTATCAATTTGAATAATACTATCATTTTAATTTTCAAATTTAATATAGCCTAACTAAATAGTAGTCAATTTGTCTATAGAAATTGCAACAAATTACAAAATAATTTGCATTTTTAATTCTATTTAATTAAAAATAAACAAAATTTTAAATATTAGATTAGTAATCAAAATGCATTTTGTTAAAGTCAAATAAAAATCAAATAAATTTTATTGTAAAGAATAAATAAGTACAAAATATTTACTAAATAATAATCTAATATTCTAAATTATAGTACATAATATGTATATAGTACTTTCATATACGTATGTATGTAATAATAGTTCAATTTTGACTTTTATAATGATAATTATGATTTACATGCTATTAAATTGTTCCTTTTCCCTTTTTTTTTTGTATAATCTAACACGTTTTTAATTCATTCATTTCACAATTTTACAAAATAAAATATTCAAAATTTAAATTCAGTCTATATAAAATTGTTGTTATATTGAACCATTACTAGATTATAATTTTAAAAGTCCTCTATAGTGAATTTCTTTTATATGTACATTTAGAAAATCACAGGAATTACAGAAAAACCATAAACATCATCAGAATTCTGGAAAATATCCTGAAAAAATTTCCGGTTATTATTGTTGTTTTTATGCATATTTGATTATTGTATTAACAGCAAAACAAAACAAAAGTAAAATAACAAAAACAACAACAATAATACCTATAACATAAAACTTCAAAAAAGTCTTTTTAAATGGAAAAATGACAAATTGTTGAAACTATTAAGCTACTCTTAAAGTGTATATAATACCTCCTTCTTTCAAATCTTTTTCTTTTTTTGTTTTATTTTTGTCTCTATTTTTCTATTTTTAAAATAATAAACATCAACAAACGGATCCTTAATTTCCAACACAATACACCTATATAAAAATATCTGTATAATTCTGAACAAGGATATAAATTGCTACTTGATAAACAAAAAAAAAATTTTTTTTTCTATTTTTTCTATATACCATATACATTCATAATTATTTTGTTTTTTAAGGATAAAAAGAGAATATGCATCCAATTCACATAAGAATTATCTAAAGAGCAAGGAAATAAAAACAATTCCTTTATTGCGCTTTTAAATCTTCTAAGCAATGATCGTTTTAGTAATAATTCGCTTGTAGTGTTACGAAAAAACAAAAATTGATGGCATTATTTTATAAAGTTTTTAAAAACTATTTAAGTGCAAAACAAAAGTGGACAAACGGAGAGAAACAGAGAGAGAGAGAAATGAAGATATAGAGAGTGATTGTAAAGACTTCCGAATAATCTGTAAAACGCATATTTTAATATTCAAATTAATTTTATATGCATCCTTTACAGTAATAATAACTTGTAGTACTAAAATAAATCTTTAAAATTAAAAGACCCCTTTCTCCGCAATTCAGTATTAAAGAAGAGAAATTTCTGTTAATATAAAATAAAGAAGAGAAAAACCTCTGTTTAAACAAAACAAAAGAAAATTATACTTTGTACAATAATATATATCTAAAGATGCGTTCATTGTTTATTTACTCATATCTAATACTTCAACTTCCTCATTTTCATTCAAAATAATATTTGAAACGAGTTGATATTTTATCATTTTGGTTGCTATATGCTTCTATCGTTTGGATGAATATAAAAATTTAAAATAACTATAAAAAAAAAAAAAAAAAAAAAATAATGTGTTTGCTTGTATGTCGAGTTTTATGTACTCATATGATAATACTCTTATGCGGTCTTTATATTCACTTTATGATAAACAGATTCAATTTTCAGTTTATAGAAGAAAATTTTAGTAGGTATATCATCAGTATACTATGTATTGTACACATATTTTAAAGTCTATTTAAAATTCTTTAACACTATAATATGCAGTATAACTCTGTAATATACAGAATCTAGGTATTACTATAGGAGTTACTTTTTGGTTTTTTTTTTTAAGTATAACAAACACAAAATTATTATCCTTTAGAGACAATATGAATATGATTCTACATTTGACGGAATATAGTATGTAAAATTTTGACAATTATTACGTAATGTACATACATTTTATATACACACATATGCAAGATTAGACAAAAAAAAAAAAAGAAAGAAAGAAAACAAAAATTTATATTCTAGAAAATTTATGATGGAAAGAAAAGTGTTATTATAAAAAATAAGCGGAAAAACAAGGATATGTTCTACACATTGAATAAATAAATTTTCACAGAAAAAATTATACTAACATAATATATGTACTTATATAGCAATTTAATTTAGTTGGTAGTTATGCATTAGAGAATGACTGTGATTTTTTCGTTTCCTTCTAATAAATTCATCATAAAATGTGGCAAATAAATCCTATAGTTAGATAGTGTTGTTATTATGTTGCTGTTATATTGTTGTTACTTAATTTTTGATAAACAGTTCCTTTTCCTAAAACAAATAAAGTTTGTTTTCAAGTTACCACCCTCACGTTTATTTAACTTAATTGGTTTCTAGTACATAATTTGTCATTTTTATTCTGAAATTATGAAAAAAATTTTATTTCTTTTGATGCTAACGTAAATTATTGTTTTGTAAAATTGATACTAACGTAAATCATTTTTTGTTTTTCAAATAAAATCAACTAAAAGTTTATTTTTTAACTAGATTAGAGTATAATAAAAGTTTCCCATACTTTTGTATTTAGGCCGAGCTAAAATATTTATAGTGTTCATACTTTGGCAGATCTTGATGAACACAAAATTTTTATGTAAATAAGTATATAACCTATTAATCTTGTAAAACTTTGAATTACTGCTACGCTAATAAGAGACTTATTTTAAAATAGATTTTCAGTATGACTACTTCAATTTAGTTTCCTTTGAATTCTATCTATACTTTTCAAAATGATAAATGATAAAAAAATAAATGAAGAAAAAAAAATTAAAGCAACTAAAACTTAGTTTTAAAAAAAACGAGGAAGAGAGTAGTAGAGTAGACTGTGTTAACTCTGGGATACCCGTATGAACGTAATATATCCTGTATCTATAAAACTTGATCATCTGTTAAAAACATTCAGATGTTTTAGTACCGACGTTAACTACAGAGATATATTTATATAAATTGTGGAGTTGTATGACAGCTACCCGAATCTACTGCGCCTAGCTTCATTAAGTTCCAAGAAATGCAAGAAGTCTGAACCGGCTGCTTTAAAGCAATAAAATTTTACAAAAGTTTTTGGCATGTAATTCGACACTTTTTCACCAAATTTTAGATAGATACTGAATTATTTTCATTTAAAAAGAGAAGTTGTATGGCAGCTAGCCGAAATTATTGCACCAGCAGAACCAAATTTTACAGAAGTTGTTGCCATAAAACTTGATTATCATTTGCAAGATTTCAGACGCCTAGCTTCATTAACTTCCAAGAGGTTCAAGAAGCCTGAACTGGCTGCTCTAGACCAACCAAATTTTACAAAAATTGTTGGCATGTAATTCGACACCTTTTTACTAAATTTAAGATTCATAACTTCAATAAACACTGAGTTATTCTCATTTAAACGGAGAAGTTGTATGGCAGCTACCCGAACCCGCTGTACCACCACAACCAAATTTTACAGAAGTTGTTGCCATAAAACTTGATCATCATTTGCAAAACTTCAGAAATCTAGCTTGAATTGATACTGTGTTTTTTCTATATAAAGAAAGAAGTTGTATGGCAGCTACTCGAACCAGCCGATCGAAAATGTTGGATTTAAATAGCAAAACTAATAATTTTGCAAAACTGACGCAAAAAAAATTTCAGCCTCCTAGCTCTTTTATTTTTTGAGTCATTGTGCGGACGGACGGACGAACGTACATGGCTTAATCGACTGAGAATTCGATTCTGAGCCGATCCATACCGTTGACCCTATATCTAGCTCGACTCCTTTAAGGTGTCACAAACGTAATGGTAAATTTATTATACCCATAACATAATTAATGAAAATTTACAAAAAAAAATTAAACAATTAAAATTTTTTTAAAGACCGTTTCCAAGCCTTTTGCACAGTAAATACTAGCTATATACACTAAATTAATTCCAAAATACTCCGAAAAATTTTTAGTGCACTCGAAAATATCGCACTAAATTAGCTGATCGAACTTGATTATTTCTCAAATTTTTAGTATACTGTCAACTACACTAGATATTTGTACCAATAGAGTAATACATACATGTAAGAAAAGAAATATCTAAGGTCTAGTGTTAAGAGTGCGATAAGCACGGAAACACCCTTAACTATTTTTTTGAATTGGAAGGTTTCTATCAAATATATTGCTTTATAAATAAATTAAATTAGCAATATTTAAGATAAAAACTTTGATAACATATTTAAGATAATTTATTTTATCATGATAAAACTATTTTTAATTCAGATGATCATGATCAAAGAAAAATTTGATCAATATATAAAGGTATAAGTTTAATCATTCAATGTCTCGAAATTTTGTTCAGTTATTTATAACTAAGGAAAATAATAATAATAATATAATTTTCAAATTAAATAGATTTAGTTTAAAAGCAAAATCCTCTAAACAAAGAAAAGATGAAATATTTTGCTTTTCCAATATATATGCCTTTGCAGTATATTCGATACAGAGATAAAGTAAATATTTAGTTTCGAAACATATATGGTTACTTTTGCTAAATAATTGATTCTTTCATTGTACATGTTTAGTTTGATGTGCATAGTTTTTACCCATTGTTTCGTAGAATAAGTTAATATTAGATTAAGATTAATTAGACAAGATTAAGATTTGCTAGTTAATTGCTAGTTAACCGTTAACATTAAGATTTGCTAGTTAATTGACATAATATAAAAATAGACGAGCCCCCACACGGTTTTCCTAAAATTTAATCTCCTAATTCGTCTCTAAAATTTTTCACTAATGCAGTAATTTAGTATAATTTACAAAGTAGCTTACAAAGTATAATATATAAAGTAGAAGTATGAATAACCACTTAGAAACTGATCTACTACAATTTCTTTACTGATAAAACATATGCATGAGTATTTTTCGATCTACTGACTCAAATGATTTTGTTAAATCATAAAACACAATTAAGATAAATATTATCATATTATCTATTTCTTTTTTTATAATATAACAAAAAAAAATTACTTAAATAAATTATAACCTGATGTCCTGATAATATAAGTTCTTATTTTAACTATTCATAATTTAACATTCATTTCGAAAAAAAAAAATGTTTATAATAAATTTGATCATAATAATATCATAATATTATCTTTTAACTTTAAAACAATAATATATTAAAAAAAAAAAAACCTCTTTCAAATTTTCGTAAGACATATTTTCTAACCTATATCATAAACACTGAACTTAAAGAACCAAAACAAAAACAACACTATTAACTATGATGATAAAAAAACACCTCATTAAAAAACTAAAAAAAAAAAAAAATACAAAAAAAAGACAAAAATTTAAAATTCACACAAATCATAATTAAAACTTAATGATATCAAATTAACAATCAAAATAACACATTAACAATAAATTATGAAACAAAAATATAAAAAAAACCAACAACCAACACTAACTAAAACATAACATACCATATAAATGTTTTTTGTCTCTTATTTAAAAAAAAATTCATTCATCCCCAACCATAAATAAGGAATAAAACTTCATGTTACTAAAAAAAAAAGTACCCCTATAAACATATACATATTTTACATATAGCTTATTAATATAAAATGTGGGTTCAGTACACTTTTAGTTGGTATATACTTGTTATAATATACCGTAATACCAAATTTTCCTACAATATCATCTTGCTCGAAGCCAATCATCTTTTTAAGTCATCACCATAAATCATAACATATCTCAAGGAAAAATTTTTTAAATGTTTTATACATATATATATATTTTAACAAAAATTATTTTATAAAAATTTTACTCCCATAAGTCGGTCTCACACCCTTTATATATTGTCCTTGTCTACTTTTTTTCTTGCTTTCTTGTTTTTTTTTTTGTTTGCTTTCAAAAAAGTAAAACTATATATCATTTGATATATGCCATAAACACCCATATATTTCCTCTTTTTTCCTTTTTTTTTTGACTACTCTATACCTTTCTCTTTTTAACAATCTTTACAAACTAATAAAAAAAAGAAAAGCTAAGATTAAAAAATATAAAATAAAATTAAAAAAACAAAAAAAAAAAAAACAAATTAACCCATTATTTTATCTGAGTATAATTTTAAAATATCGTTCTTCTCTTTCTTTTTATTCAATATATATTTTTCTTTCTTTTTTTTATGTACCCATTTCATACTCAAATCTTTTTTTTAAAATACTCGTATATCTCCAATATCAAAAATAACTAGTAGTAAACTACCACCTACTTAAATACTAAATTACAACCAAAAAAAAAAAATAAATAAATTTCAAAGAAGATCTCATTCCAGTTATAGGTAGATGGAGGATGAAAAGAGACAAGATATAAGTATTGAAGAAATATTGTACCGTTATATTATAATATATTTAAATATACCAAACAAACAGTATATTATATTATAGTATATATGTACCTAAATTATTATATTTCTTCTCTTTTTTAGATTCTTCAATCTTTAATCTAAAATACAGTTATATTATTATAAATCAACCCTCTTTCAACTCCGCTTCTTACTTCCTGTTCTTCATAAAGAAACGGTACATTAAATATTATTATAGTGAAGATAGTTTCAAAAAATCTCCTAGAGCAAACATACACACATATCTATATATACATTTTATTTATATCTAATTTATATATATATGCATATATTTATATACATAATATTGTACAATAGTTAGCTACATCTGTGTATATACATATATAAATTTTTGGCAAAATGTTGAAAGTAGTGTCATAAATTAAAACTTTAACTTTGGAAATGTCAAGTTAAAAACGGTAAATCTCTTTATTTCATATACACATTAATAGAAAAAAAGGATAAGCAAAAAAACAAAAAAAAAAATAAATAAATTTTAAAATAAAAAAAAATATTAAAATAAAACAAGAGGAAAAAAAACTAATCAGAAAAAAAGTACAACAACAACAAAATATGACTTAAAAATAGAAAAAGAAAAAAAATTATTATCTCCTAGTATATCGTACTCTTTCTTACATTTATTTCTATCTTTTATAAAATACTTAATGTGTACAAAACTTCAACTGTTAAGGCATTGGTAAAAAATATATTTTCTCACATAAATTCATAAAAACTACAACTATATTCACACATTAATACATACATACCTACATATATATTATATACATATAATTCTTTGGAAATGTAATAATTTATATATTATTTTATTTTTATTACAGTTATTATAGAAATAACTTTAAAAATTTATTATAACGGTAATTTTTAAAAATTCATAATACAATATTACACATGTATATGTATATTATTTATTTAAAATTTTTACAGCTATACTGTTTATAAGAACATTGAGGAACTGTGAAATATGAAGGCAATAAGAAAACTAATAATAAGAATTAAAGTTATTTGAATAAAGTATAGTTAGTTGCAGAAATAATGGTCAAGAAATTGAAGATCAAAACAAAGAAGAATTTTTTTTTTGCCAGGGTAGGTAGTAATCTTGAAATAAACCATTGAAATCATTGAGCGTGAATTTTCCTTGGTTGTATTAGACTTTAACTAATTAAACACCACCTACCTATTCATTTTGTTCTCTAAAACTAACAAGTTTTAAATCAAATCAAAGTAAATTTAAACACTTCTATACATACAGTCCTGAAATAAATTTAATTGCAATTTCTAAACCTTAAAATTTTTATTTAAATTGAAATTTAAATAAAATTTTAAACTTCAACAGAATTAAAAATCTAGAGAAAATAAATGACATATGACGAAATGACGAACAAAGATCTACCTTTCATATGGGTGCTGAACCCTATATTATATATTGTTGTTAATGCATATATTTTTTTTTTAACTTTTTTAATATTACATAAAGGATTTTGATATGCGTGGGATATAAACACAAAACTTCTACAGTTTTTTTTTTTTTGTTTTTCTACGAGGTTGGAAGCTTCAAAAGCCACCTAGGGAACTGCACAAAGTTTCTCTAAGGTAGTGTTGGACTCTAACCAACTAAACACCACCACCCTTTTAAACCAAAATTTAGGATGGGACCTTTAATACAAAAATTTACATAATTAGGAAATTTGGGATGTTAAGGTTATTATGTTCAGTGTAATATGACTATTGAACTTCATTTTTGTTTTGAGCTGATCATTCAATTAGATTTATTGAAAATGTTTAATATTTATGCCGTTTATGTTGGCAGGACATTGGCATTTTCGAAAACGATTATATTATAGATTTTAGTATATGACATGATATCAATTAGTTCTATTATGCTGTTTATACTTTCTAAAATAGAACTCTAGAAAGATAAAGCTTAAAGATTCTTTACTAGTCCACATCCGAAAGGAAAAGGACCATGCATTTATTTGTAAAATTTATTTAAACAAAATAATGTTCCAAAATTAAGCTGCAAATGGAAAAGTATAATATGTACAGCTCTAATAACTTGTATAAAAAATCATAGTTCAAAAGCAATTCTTAAAACGAAGTGCTGAAACTCCAGTACTTCATATAATTTTCCATTATATTTTATAATTTTAAACCAAACTTTTTTCGTCAATATTTAAATGATTTAAATATTTCTATAAAATCATTTTCTAAGACTTAAAAATTAAAATCTCCTATAAAATAAAATGAGTTTGAGATCAACTTACATAAAATATTAATAATGAACAAATAAAATAGAACAAAGAAGAAAACATATTACAAATTCAAAGATCATGAATTAAACCTGTATGACTTCGAAAAATCTTGTTATCTCTTATAAGAGATAAAAACCTCTCTTGTGTAAGGTAAATACATTCTTTTCATTCCAAGGACATTTACAACAACAAAACTTTCTAAATAAGATTTACTATAATTTTTCCTTTAAAAGATTCTTATTAGTTTTCATTCCATTTTAAAGGTAATAAAGCATCCTGTAATAAAAAAAAGGACTCACTATTCTTCTTTTTATTTTTATCTATTTTTTTTTTTTTTTGAAGAAGTTTTTATTGTAATAATAATTTACAGATAGATTTTGTGTCGGTTTTACGTTTTAAATGAGACCAATGAGACATTTTCCATTTGTTGTTCTGAAATTTTTTTGATTTTGGAAGAAAAATAGACGGTAACGAGCAAACAAAATTCATTTAAAAGCGATGCATAGGGGGACAAAAAGGATTTTATTTTTTAATAGGTAGCAGAATCAAAAGAAATTAAAGGACTCGAGAGGTGGGTATTAAAGATGGTTTAAAATGAGCATATGTGTATATATTACCTAATATATATAAGAAGGAGGTTTATCGTAATTTTTCTTTTTCTTTTATTTTTTTTTTATTTTTAATTTTATATATTAGTGATTATCTTAATGACTTCAAAATTCATGGCCATACATATATTCTTATGTAGAAAAAAAAAACATATGTAAATAAGTGTGTATAGTTGCATAATTTATTAAAATGGTTTTTTGTCATTAAGAAAATAAAAGATGATTATTTTGTATGGTTGCAAAAGATTTAAAATACGAAAGGGTTCTAAAACAAGGACAAAAAACCAAAAAAGGAATATGTTTTCCTTTTTTTTTTTTTTTGTTCTATAGGATTCTTATTTTTCTTTTTGTGTAATAAAATTCGTAAAAAACTTCTTGGAATCACCTTATCATCATCTGATTACTTAAGTTTTTTTTATTTTTATAGTAGGTATTTAAAAAAGAATTGTAACCAAAACTAAACATATTATGCCTTCAAGAAATATTTTATGTCTTAAGACATTTTTACCTCTTATTATTATCAGTTTGAAATAACATAAGATTTATGAGTTGAAGATATAAAGATTTATTTATTTGATATTATTTTATTTAAATTTAAATTTTATTATTAAACTTAATCTTCACGATATGTAGAAAATATTATCTCCATCATGCAGAATTTTCCGGAATAGTTTAATTCTGTGTGTAAAGCTATTATTGTAGGACAATTTTTTCTATTAAACACTTATTTGTAAAATAATGGTGAAATGAACTAGAGACACAAATGAATCTTTAATATTTCAATAATATAGACACAAACCAAAATTACATATGTATAATCAATAAGAAATCAAAAAGAAATAGGTATCGCATTTAACTGTCAATTAGGCAAGACATAAATTTAGTCGGCCATTTGTAAATATTCGATTAAATTATTATTAATTATATTATACACATTGAGTTTCTAAATCATTAAAAAAAAGGCTTATATTACTTTCGTTATTTATGATAGATTACGGATAGGTAGTATATATATTGAAGATAGCTAGTATCTTCAATAAATCTAGATATAGTAAATTTGAATTAAGTTTATATCATTTAGTTGTAATTCATCCATCCATAATTCAATCCATAATTAATTTAAAACCATCTTTACCTCGTCTCTATGAAAAATTTTGCTAACAGCATCGAAAAGCTTGCATATTTCTTCAAATTCTACTTAATTTGGGGATCGTTTCAGTTGAGCTTTTCTGAGTTTATATATTTCTTTTCGTATATAGACCCACCGTCTATGGAAATATATTTTACACAGCCAGATTAAAAGCATGATATTTGAAGTTAATCCATAGCTATTTAAATTAGTTCTAAAAGATTAGATTTAGCTTGCCAAAATTTAGAAATCTTCAATTAAGAATTTTTTGAGTTTATAAATAATTTTATAAAATTTCGATGTTAATTGGTATTTTTTAGTTTTAATTGTGATAAAAGATCCAAGCATTCTTTCAAAATCATAGTCTCATTGAAAAACATTTTATATATTGAGTGCGTTCAGTTGAGTAAAGCACTTTAAATTTATTAAATCGCTTTAAGAAATTTTTTACTGAACATTTTTTTAAGCGGTGAAATTTATCGCTTTAAAAATTTTGCAGCGAAAAACAACTATTCTTAATCATCGAACAGTGACAATTTATTTGACATTTATTTCTTTTTTATTTCTGAGCATTTTATTAAAATTTTTAAACAAATGTCTAAATTTGCCGAAATACTTTTAGAAAAATGTCTGCAGCGACAATTTTTTATACGCTGCAATTCATTATTGGTTCATTTTACTGAACGCAACCATTAGCTCGAATGCATAAAACTGAGGTTGAATTCAAATCTAAATTTTTCAAATGGTGTTCAAGCTTAATTTTTGTTCGAAAAAACGAGATTTGGGTTCAAGCTCAGTTTTATGCATTTGACCCATTATTTTTAATTTGGTAAAAAAAATTTATTCGAACACCTTTTCGTTCGCAACTTTAAAGTTATTAATATTTATTGATCTGAATGAAAATTACATTTTTTAATGCTGGAACTTTGTAATTGTAATAAAAAAGAAGCCTAATTTAATTTTCTTTCCTTTTTTTTAGTACTTAAAACACAATAATAAAATTTTTAATACTAAATACAAAAGAAAAATTTCTTTCAAAATGCTTTAAAAAATCTGATAAGAAATCAAATGTTTTTAAATATCCTTTTCAATTATTAAATACTTTTTTATATGATTGCAAATGACCACTGGTCAAAAAAATTTCTTAACATAATCCTTGATTTCTTTTTTTAAAAAAATGTTTTTGTTTGTTATGAGATCTTATAAAAGTTCTTGTATAAGTCTTATCATGTGGGTTCTTATACTCATAAGTTATAAAGCAAATAAAGAGTCCAGTTCTGATTTATAACATTTAAGAAATTAATATTACATATAAGAATTTCTGCTTCAAAGATTGGCATTTGATAATAATTGTCTTTTATTTAAAGAGATTTTTTTAAAAGTCTGCAAGAAACCTTTTCAAAATACATACTATAAGAAAATAAATTTCCTTAGATTCCATTGATTACAAAACCAAATTTTTGAAATCAATCATCTTTAGTGAATTCAAATTTAAAATTAAAATAAAAGTTATCATAAACAATAGGAATCCTTTTAAATAAATTGAATTAATTGAAACGCAAAAAGGATAATACAAATTATATCACAAAGAAAGAAAATAACCCTTTCTGTAACTAAAAATAAAAAAAATACTTTTTTCTTTTTTGTAAATAGATCTTAAGACAATAAGAAGAATTTTGGTTGTTCTGTTTTTTTTTTTTTTTTTGCTATTATGAACATTGGATTGAGAAACAAAACCATGAATATGATATAAATTTTCCTGTTGATTTGATTCGCATAAAAGCCCCCATGAATCAAAATTCTTAAACTTTATTCTTATAATAAACTTAAGTCTGTTCCTTTATCTAATTTTTATTTAAAATTAAATAAAAAAAAAGAAAATTGAAAATTGTATGCATACAGATATAAATTAAATAAAAATGTCCTTTTACAGGAAAAAATAAATATTCTTTTCTTGTCTTTTTGTTTGTTTTTTTATCTTTTTTTTTTTTTTTTTTTTATTGTCTTTGTTTTAAAAGTTAGACAAAAACAACAATAAATCAATAATAAGAAAACAAAAAGAAAATTTGTTTTAACCACATTGTCCATTAAACAATTACCATCATAATTTTCATCTTTTCAATATATATTTTTATTTGCTTGACAGATTTTGTTTTTTTTTTTTTTTTTTGCATGAATCAAGGACTTAAAGGGTTGATTTTTAAATTTAAGAAGAAAATAACAAAGGAATAATTGGTTAAATTAAAAAAAAATATCTGTGCTTTAGTTTAATTTTCGATGTTTTTTAAAAAAAAATTTAAAAGAGAAGTGAAGGGAACATATGAAACACTGATTAAATTCATCACTGATATTTTTATTCAACTATTGGTCATTGCGGTCTAATGTTTTAAAAATTAAAATCTGAAAGAAAAGTACTTTTATTTTAAAAAACAAACCACTTGATAACTAAAAATGTTAATAACATCTTAGAATGTTCTCTAGTTACGATAGTTTTGTCTGGCAAGAAATTCATAATATAAAGAAAATCTTTAAAATTTTATACAACGTGAGATGGAAATATGTACCTAATATATAAAAAATAAAATTGGTTGAAAATAATTAACTTCTGTTCTAATTCAGGACATTTTTAAATAAGCAAAAATCTTGAGGAGCATCAAACTTTCTACATTACAAAAATGTCAATAGGAGGCTTAAAAATAGGCTAAATGATTTAGCGATAAACTCAAATAATCTTCACCCAGGTCTGCAAAACCCACTATATCTATAAGATTCAGTGCAAAACTAATGGCTTAGTCTTTAGGAGTAGCTTTAATCGTTTAATACAATGTTAGAGTTTTTAATTAGTTAACGTTTCATTTTCAAAATTTTGAATTTGTTATAGATCAAATAAGGATTTTGAATTTTAAAGAACTACATTTGTTCCAAAATGGAAGAACATAGGTTTCCTTCCCCAAGTGAATCATTTTCAAGAATTATATCAATTAAGCTTAATTGCAACAGTTGAAAATCTAAGTTAAGAATGAAAAATTCCACAACAATTTGTTTTCAAACTAAGGAAAATAAAAATAAATTTTTTTATTTTAAATCATCAATTTCTAAAAGAAAACTTTATGAAAATGAAAACAAAAACTTAAAATTTTTCACATGCAATTTATAATTTTCTTTTAAAATTTTTGCACCTTAATATATACACCTTAAGAAATGAAAAATTTATGAAATTTTTCAAAAAAAAAAACATTTCACCAAAAAAAAAAACTTTCATCATTTCCACATATTTTTACTTTCTCTTCCTCTTAAAAACTTCTGATTTCAATTTACCACTAAAACTTACTAATGTCATTCGAAAGTTGCTGTTTCGTTTTTCTTTTCTTTTTTTTTCAGAAAATTGTCAAGAAAATTTTCCAAAAGAGTATGAGTTAAACTAATAAAATTCAAAATTAAGCCTTAAAAGTAATACATATATACAAAAATACATATATATATAAATTCATATATGTTTAAAAAGTATGAAGAACTGAATGCAAAGAGCCCAGGATTAATTTTATCTGCATCAAAAAATAAAGTTTAAAGTTAAAGTTACGTTAAGTATTTCTTTTTTTTTTTTTTGTTTTACTTGAGTTATAATTTTGCGGACAAGTGAAAAGATGAAAGGGTCAAAACTTTTTAATCTCTTTTCTCTCTTTCTCACAATTTTTTCAGTAATAGAATATAGTTTTAACTCGTTTTTGAAGGAATACATAATATTATGTGTAATCTAAAGGTAGGTATATAAAAATGTTAAAATGAAGTTCATCAGGATAAAAAAAAAAAATTTTTTTTTTTTATTTAGACGTGTATCTTAAGTACTTAAGAATTTGAGAATTTTATCAAAAAGAAAAATAAAAAAAATTTAAAACTTTTTAAAATTTTAATTCAAAGGTTTGAAATGATCAAAAAGGTGATACAGGTGGAATTTTTGTTTTTATTAAATTATTTAATAAAAGTGGGGGGTTTTTTTTTTTTTATTTCAGTTCATTGATAAATAAAAATTTTGATTTGGAATTTTAATAATTAAAATTTTTTTAAATTTAATTAACTAATATAGTATGTATGTATATAAATATATGTATGTATGTAAATTATTATTTTTGTATAATAGCGGTCGGTCCTGTGATGAAGACAACTGATTTTTTATTTAAGCAGAACTCACAATCTATAATTAAGTTTATACCCTTTTGAAGCATAACTAAACTCGGTAGTTGAAGAGAAATTTAGTTATGCTAACGGTTTCTGTTAAATTTGGTTTTTCTAAAGCAAAGGGTGCAGGATGTCATACATGTTATGAGTAAATTCAATGCAAATAATAGTCGGATTCATTATTCCATTACAGTACCACTCCCAGTTCAATGTTTTCACATCCCTGTCCTATATGCTCTTCTATCACTACTACCTAGTCAATATACTGTGTTAGCAATTAGGAGTTGCATTAAAGGAGGATTTATTCAGTAAAAATTTGACACTACCAAGGGGGAATTTTTGGTGTGTTTAAAAATTCTCACCTCCCTTAGGAAAAAAAAAACCTGCATATATATATTCAAAGGGATATTCTGGAGTTGACTATATCAGTAGCATAAACTTTTGCTCGAGTCTAGAGAACCACTTATCGTTTTCATTAAATTTAAAATATTAAAAACAATATCTTTTAAACTAATTTTCTATATAACAAATAATTCTAATATTAATTCTAAATATTTTCTTTTACCTCAAAATTTAAAACAAAAAAAAACAAAAAACATTTTTAAAAGTAACATATTTTAAAATATGACAACACAAAACTTTATTGATAAGATGCTGTTGTGTAGGTAAATTAAATATTCTAGGATAAAAATATGTTCATGAACCCACATTATTTTCTTAATGATTATACTTATCCTTTTTAAGATATTCCATACATATATATATTTATTAATATTCACATATATACATATTGTTATTTACATTTATTTTTATCATTCATTAACTCTTTTAACAGCTTATAAGCATCAAGTCAAAAAACTTTAAAATAACATTTTGATTCGTCTTAAATGAGAAGTGATGTGTTTACTTACCTTGTTAAGCACATATCAACACTCATCAACTAAAATTTAAATTGATTTAATATTTTTTTTTTTATATATTCAAAATCTTCTTATATACTTATATATTAATACGTATATGTACATATTTCTATTTTCTATTTATGTACAGTTACAGCCAATTAATTAGAAACACTTTTTTGAATAAAAGATTTAAATGTAAGCTTAAGTTTGAGTGGTTTCGGAAAAATCTATACTTATATTCTGTTTCTTCGGGTTATCCAGCAATAATTATAACAAATTATTTTTAAATTTTCTCAAAAATAATTTAGTAATAGAACTTAAACTTCTTGGACCTAGGGATATATTTTAAAGTTTTTGCTGCCTACAACTGATCTTTTGGTACTTTTCAAATAAATTTAACAAATAAATGCAGAGAAAATGGCCCCGCTCTAAAATTAAATAAGGTAACTTCAAGAAAACAAAACAAAATACCTAGACATTAGACATCAAGATCATCAAGTATTAGACATTAAGATATGTTGAAAAAAGAATGTCAAAAAGAAAAAAGGCTATAACTAGACTCAAAATATAGAGAGAAGTATTTGCTTCTCAGTCGAAACTTTTAATTACCAATAGAGTATAAAATTTTACACCGACCAAAATAGTTAATAATCAACTAGGTAAGTCTGTTTGATTATACTACATACAGATCAGATATGGGATTGTTCTAAAGGAACACATACTCAGAGTTTTCAAATTTTTTAAAATAAAATAGAGATTCCCAGTGTAAGGAATCAAAAAATATACCATTAAATATAAGATATGTGTAGTAAGTCATATAAATCAAGAAGCATAAAAGATATTAATTGCTAGGATTAGCGATAAACTCGGTGGTCTGCAGTTGAAGTTGATCAATAAGAGTTAGCGCAAAGTTAATGTTTAGTCTTCCAGATATAATAGTCTTGCATCTAAATCTTACACAATAAAATACGTACAAAGAAGTTCACAAAATTTTACAGCCGTCTAAAGAACTTTGTTTTTAAATTTATACTCCCTAGCCAATATACTGCATTAGCAGGTAAAGGTTTCATCCGATTACATTGGCTAAAGGGGGAGTTGGGTTTAGTCAGTAAGAATCTGACACTACCAAAATGATCTTAGTGACCTTCCTTAAGGGAAAAAAAATATGACCGTAACTTTTTGTAATCTATAAATATCAATTAATTATATATTATAATATATGTCAATGTCTTCTTCCTTTTTATTTTTTTTTTTATGTTTTTGTATAAATATTTTTGAAGTCCTTGTATCAACATCAACATAAAATATCAACTATTATCATTCATCATTATAATATTGTAATCATCTTTAATCATCATCCATAATTTTATTATGATAATTTTTAATATTGTTATATTATTATATAAATAAATTAATGACACAATTCACCACAAACTATTTTTAAAACATAAAAACAAAAAAAAAAGTTTATTTACCTGTAAAATTTATAATATATTAAAATTGTTTGTGTGTCGATTGTTCTCTAGTATGTCTAATAAGAATAGTTGTAATTTTAATTTTTTGAAATGTCAAGGGACATAATTTCTCTGATATATTTCGGATAATAAGTGATGATGTTTTTCATAACATATCAAAGTAAAAAATTTTTAAACATGAGATCAAAGAAGTGGCCAAATTATGAAAATACATTCAACAATACCCATAAAAGCCGGCTATATTAACATAACTAGAATAGTCCATTTAAGTCAATACAGCTGTTTTGTATGGAGAACGAATGAATAAGCAGAAGCAGAATATGTAATCTACCAGCAGTATTAGTTGATTTTTATCTTAAAGGTTGATAAACTACTTGGATATGGTTAACCGTATGTGAAGGTCTAATAACTGAGGAACAATATAAAATATGTTATTAAAATTTAGAACTGATGAATAGTATAGTGATTAGAATGATTTCATATAAAGAATATCTAACACTATACATATTAATAATAGAAAAATATAAGACTTATAAAGGATAAATAAATAAATAATTATTATTATTATATAATTAAAGTAAACTAAAAGTTTTTACTTACAGCTTATAACTCACAAATAAGCTTAATAGTCATAATGTTAACAATCAAAAATTTTCAAATAACTTAAATAAAGATTTGCAACAAGCTATTAGCAAAATGGAATTGTATTTTTCAACAATTCTATATAATAATAAAGAATAATATTCCACTCCCTTTTACTTAGAATACCTTCCCCTTTGTTCAAAAATAATTAAAGAACGAATGATGCAAACAGGCTTATGTGTTAGGAGTTGAAGAATTACATATGTAATCAGGTAAATTGAATCTTTTTAAACCAGATTTAAACTTCTTTCAACAAAAACTTAAATATTTAGTAAAATAATTTTTCCACATCTCTTAATTTATTTATAATTATATTTATAATATTCTGAAAGGATATATTTATTAAATATTAATGTTTATTATAATATTTTTGACGAAATTTCTTTAAACTTTCATTTTATATATTTTTTATTTTGTTTTGTTTTTTTCTTTGTTTTAACTCATCATCTTTTAACACTATAATCATCATCATTTAACAACCATACCATCATCATTATATTATTAATAATATTAACATTAATATCAAATATTAGATAGAAAAACATCATCAACATTCAAAGTTCATTTTTTGTCCTTTGTCATATAACTATAATTGACGAGGATATACTAAAAATAGTTATGAAATTTATTTCAACTTTTTTTTTAGTTTTTGTTTTTATTATTAATATATTTTTTTTTTTTTTGTACTGTCACAAAGGACACAAAATATAATCTCATAACATAAAAAAAAAGGAAAACTAATGAGCATATAACAACAGTTACCGACAAAAAATTTGAATTATTTGAATTTCCAATAAAATTGAATAAATTTGATTTTCTAAACAGATTTTCTTGTATCCTGACATAAATAATGTTAAGTTAAAAATCGTTTATAAAATATAAAAAATTTTTAAGAAACTATTATGTGTCTGCTATAAATATATTATCAATAGAAACTTTATCTTAAAAGGTCTGATTTAATATCAAAAGGGAACAAATTGTTTGGTTGCTATTTTAGAAATATTTAACTGTTAACTTTTGAATAGTTAGAGAGAAACCTTCGGAGAGGGCAATTAGGGGTATCTATCAGAATGCTTAGGCAGAGCAAATAAGGGGAAATCGTCCGATTCCTTACGAGCATTCACTGGTTCGATGAGTAACTGTGATAAATAAGCAGTTTACGAAGTTGAACAACGAGACTCATGAGGTAGATGTAGAGATAGTTGTCTATTCACCATACCAACGAACAAAAACTCTTAAATATTTGCAACTGTGCTGCTTACTAGCAGTAAAACTACTACCACCTATGATAATTAGTTTTTAACATTCCTGCAACTGGAACTGCAACTGCAAATTATTATATTTGAATGATGATTGAGGTAAAAATAAAGTGCTAAACCAATGGCTATAAAGAAAATTGTTTTTAAAATAAAAATTTTATGACACGGCATATTCCAAACTATAATTATTTCATTGGACATAAAATTGAAAAAAATGTTCTTAATCAGATGTCCTTAATTGTACTCTAATATAATAACACATCAAAAATAGAACACGCATATACTATAAATATTAACTAATATTATTAAAAATTATATGATTTTTAACACTTTACAACAACCACCTCTCTTCACAACTAAAAAAGGTAGATAGATATAAACTAACTAAAAGATCTCTGAAGGGTACTCATAAATGCAAACACAAATCGATACACATATGTTTATAAGGGGTTATCCTTAAGGATTTCTCACAAAAAAAAAAAAACAACAAGAAAAAACTTTATTATAAGGATGGCGTGCTGTGGTTTAAAATAACTTTGAAATTTTCTTTTTTTTTTTTTTCTTTGTTTTTACAAAATATGATGACACAGATTTAAATAAATTAAGAAAGCAAAACAAAAATAAACTTGTTTCAGAAAGGACACTTTTAAATATTAAATTTGAAAGGTGGAGGATTTCATCAAAATTTTTGAACTAAGAAAATAAAAATAAAAAATAAATAAAAAAAAAAAAAACAAAATTAATTTCTTAGTAGCACCAGCATAACTTTATATTTAGTATTTTTTCATTTTTTATTCTTATTATTATTGTTCTTGTTATTGCTATTGCTATTTCTGTTGCTTAAAAAATTTTTCAACAACGTGATCTGAATAAACTATACAGAATATTAATAAAATAATAGTTTTTGTTTTTTTAATTTTTATTTTATCGAATCCTTAATGTTTATTTAAAATCCTTTGAATAAGAATATTTTATATCAATTAAAAAATTAGTTTGTATGTTGTGAATGTCCTTTCATATTATCAAAAACAAAAAGAAAAAGGACACATATTAAATTAAAAATTTTGGTTTTAAAAACTGGGCAATTGAATTAAAAAAGTTTCAGGTTATTTTATTGAATATCTACTGGACACTTATAACATATCAAGCAAGTAAACATCAAATATTAGTATGTATTGGTAAAATATATAAATACATTTAAAATTTTAAATTTTAATTACTTGGAAAATGTTACACAATTTTTTTTAATTTAGGTAAAAAAAAGTTTATCTGAAGGAAGAAAAAGTTTTAATATTAAAGAAATTGAAAAAGAAAAATAAAAGAAAAGTTAATTTTGTGACAAAAAAAAAAAACTATGAAGAAGGATATTTATAATAAAAGGCAATACATTGAAAGAATTTCAAGATTCAAGAATTTCAGATTTGCTTTTTTCTTGATAGAAATTTATAATTTTACTGCATTTTAACACCTTTAACGTCTTTTGAACAAAAATGAATTCTTTAGAAATTTAAAGATTAAACAATATTCCTGCCATTTAACACTTAAATAAATATTTGACACAAAAATTTATTTATAAAATTCTAAAAAACTGTGCTAGTACTTTTCCTGAATGTTCTACAAAAATATATTTAAATTTTTAAGTAAAAAACAAAGCACTTTTCTGTGCTAGTACTTTCCCTGAATGTCCTAGAAAAATATATTTAAATTTTTAAGTAAAAAACAAAGCACTTTTCTAATCATAAAAATCATTAAACGTATCCCCCCAAACCAAAGTTTATTTTGTTCATTTTGGTGAACAGCACACTTTTAAATTAAAAATTCCATATAAAATGACCAATCCTCTTCTGGGTAGACGATAAAATAAGTGAACATCAAATAAAACAAAAATTAAATTTTATTTACCCTGAAAAGTTTTTTACAAGTTTTAAAATTTATTAAAATTAAAAAAAAAAAGAAAAGCATAAAATTAATTTAAAAAAAAAAAAATCTCTTAAAATCAGAGTGGTAAAAAATGAAATTGGTTATAAAATATTTGAGATACTTAATACAACAAATAATAAAGTGAAGCAACAAACCAATAGGGCATCTTGTCTTTTAGTAAATTTTCTGCTTTTGTTAAATTTGATTTGTGATAATTTAAACGAAAAATAAAACAAAAAAAATTTTCCAAGTATTTCTAAACACAAAAAAAAAAAAAATTTAAAAACAATCTTTGAAAGTAAAAGTTTTGTACTAAATTAAATAAAATAAAAAGAAATTAAGTGTCTAATAAGGATAATAAAACGAATTATGACTTTATTAAAAAAAAAAATTTACGAAACCATTTGAATATTGAAAATTACGATGTTGGTTTAAAAGCTGTGTAATTTTAACCGTTACCATATAAAACTTTGTCCTGTTTTTCATTTTTTGTTTTGTATTATTTTTTATAAAAATTTAAAAGTAGAATAGAAAAAATATAAAAATGTAACAATCGGTCCCATTATCTTTTAAATTAAATTTTCTTTATACAATAATTTCAATAATTTAGAAAATTCATTTAATATCCTTAAACAAATTAATTTTTGATCCTTTTTAATAATGACACAATATAGAAGAACATTTTTTATTACGTTTAAATAATTAAAATGCAAAAAATTTTTCCTAAATATATATAAAAAAAAAAAAAAAATAATTTAAATTACACTCCTTCCTCACATTCTTCTTCTTAAAATATCCTTCGAGTAACATATAATATACAATATAATATTATGTACCACTTAATAACTGAAATCAAACTCTGTATGTTGAAAACCATTTAATTAACACCTCAAAATTAAAAATGGAAAATCCTTTTTCTCGACAATTTATTTAAAACGGTTTCTTCTATTTTTATTGTATCCTTGTTGTATATGACAATTTAATTTGGGTTACACATACATATTATGATATTTTCAAATTATTTTACTAACGTAACTATCCGTAAAATATTTATACCCATTCAATTCAAACCATTTAACAAAATCAAAAATTCAAATTTAATTCATTTATTAGTACAGGGTGAATAGAGTATAATGTTTTTCTAATTTTTAAATTTTAAGTCCCCATAGATGACAATTTTCAAACGGTTTTATGTTCATTAAATTAAAGCTATTATGTTCACTATATTTGCGCCTTTTTGTTCCATATGTTCTCAAACCTGTGGTACAATAATTAATAACTTACCAAAATAATATATTAGTTGGTACAAAAGATTATCCAAACTAGTATTTCGTCAAAAAGGATAATCCAGGCTATTATTAAGTTAAAATCAAAGAATTTTGTAAATTTTAGTAAAACAATGTCCAATTTACTCATACAAAAACTCAAAAAACTGTCTTCGTTTACTTCACTTTAGTAGCTTTAGTACCAACGCATACTCTCTGTTGAATCCTCAATGCAAAAATATTAACTCATATAATGTTTTTAAGACACAATTACTACTGAAAAATCCCAACATATCTGATTTTGAATATTTCGAACCTCCTCATTTTGACGATTTGTTTTCAACAACGGACAATGGTCATTATTTGGTATTTTATTGATAAAAAAGAAAGGTACAGCTACATTATTATTGATTTTCAATTTCCCAGAGCATTTTTTTTTTATTACTTAAGAAAAGCTTTGTTTACCACCTGAGGTAAACCAATATAAATACAAATGATTCTAAACGTGACAGAATTAAAATCCCACCTACTAAATTTGCAAACGATTTCTAAATTTTTTCCTACCATCATAATACAGATTTTACTTAACAACATTTCAAAATTATCCCTTTCATTAACCCCCTCCATACCCCACCAAATTATTTAAAATATCAGAAATAAGATATTCAAAATATGTTTTTCTCCTTCACCTCACTAAAAAATTTAAAAATGACATTTTAAATATTTTATTTTAGTATAACCCTTTCTAAATATTTTTTTCATCTCTTAATAAAATGAAATTTTTCCAAATAAATTAGAATTCAATAAATAAAACTTTGAAAATATATTATCAAGCATATTATTTTACACATGTACATAATATATAAATATATACATATATATATAAAAATATTGTAAGATATATTGAAAACAAGGACTCTTTTCAAACAAAAAAACAATATTACGATTCATAATTTAAAACGTGAATTTTATTTACTTGTCTCAATCGTGTAAACAAAAAACGCACATCGAATCAAAACAACAAATATAAGAACAAAATATTTTTATTCTCGAATGTTGCTGAACATATGTTTCCAAACATATTTTATGTATCTTAATTTAATAAAAATATATGAAACGTTTAATATGAGTTTTTTAAGGACCCAAATGAAAAAAAAACAAAACACAAGACATGTGTGCGTATCAATTGTAAAAAAAAAACAAAAAACAAAATAATTGTAAAATATCCTTTACCAACAAAATAAAAAAACGAAAGGATTATATTGTAATATTTTGTAGAAAAACTATTCAAAATTTACATTCAAAAGATATTTGGTTTTATTTTTGGCTATAATATTAAAATTTTGAATTTTTTTTTTTTATTGATTCTGTATAAATTACAATATAACTTCTAAATACAATTGAAAAACTACATATGTACATACCAACTTGTACTATACTAAGAAATTTAACAAAATAGTATGGTTTGCATATTTGTTCTTTTTTTACTTTGAATAATTTTTATTTCAAAACCTTTTATATTGTTTTTGGCAACTTTTTAAAATAGAATAGAATTTTTGTTTGAAATGGAAAATGAAAAGAGTATATGATGGAAATTGGATATTAACAATCTTATTGAAATAGTTTTAAGTCACAGTTCAGGCTAATAAGGAGCATTTTTGAAAATTACATTCTGTCACATAAAAGTATTCAGTTTTGCAACATTTAATAAGCTAATATTTTTCATATTACATTTTTTATTACTGCACCTTGACATAATTCAGACTAAATTCTATGTTTAATGTCTATAACCGTATTATTCCAGAGTTGAAATATCTAATATAGAGATAGTATAACTAATATCTGGTGTTTAAGCATATTTTTAAAAAATAACTCTCACCTTAAGTTAGTAATATTATAACGTGTCCTTTTTTTGATAATTTAAAAAAGTCTCTAACAGTTTTTATCAATATAAATCAAAAGTTAAAATCGAATTCAAAAAATAACTACTCAAATAAATATCTACACAAAGAGGAAAAAATTATAAAAATTAATAAATTTATTAAAAAATTAATAAATTCTAAATCACTATGAAATATATATCATAAAATACTCGACAAACAGATATCTAATACTAATTTTATTACAATAAGGAGTACGTTAAAAAGACTTTGCTCACAGATTTTTTAGCTCCTGTTCATTTTAATTTTTTGGACAAAAATAGCATATAATGGCTATAATTTATACTAAGTATTATAAACATACCTATAGTTTTTAATTACGTTAAGTAGATTTCCACTTCTGGAAATAGCAACATAGAACATTCGCTATGTTTTATTTGACTATGTTTCTTTTTATGGAATCATCAGATTCACTAAGCGGTTGTTTATTCAATTGTTGATTACTGATTGTTAAATACTTATTTTTTATTTAATATATTATGCTAATTAGGTATATACTATAAGATATAATAAAAAAATCTATATTATTTTTCATTAGTTTATAATTTATATGAAACCCAGGGTTTTAACCCGAGGTCTTTCGAATGCTAGGCCTGTGTCTTAATCACTACACAATTGGCTAGATGAAAATAAATTTTAATATAAAAAAGAAATATTTAAATTTTAGCTTTGGAATTCTAAATTAAGATCATAGGCATAGTCAACGCTACCGTTACTTTCGATTTATCATGAAGTAGAAACTATTTCTTTCTTCCTCAATTGCCTTTTGTTTGAGAATCATTGTAATGTCAACTATTTGACATTATACCCTAATAGTTTTTTATAAAAAATATATAAATCATCTAAAATAAATTCAACAAGGTAGAATGTAAACCAACGGTTTTTAAAAGCGCACATTTCCAAAACTTAATACAAACTGTTTAGAAGTGTGACTTACACAAAAATTTGAAAATTTCATGTAATAAGAAAAAATGTGAAAATAGGACATTTTTGAAATTTTGAGGGGCCGTAACTCCGGAATCCTATATAACTAAGAAAAGCGTTAACACACGTAAAAATATATTATTGAACCTTTAATTTTCATGTCTTGCCGAAGAAAAATTTGTACAGGTGCCTAAGTTACAGGTGTCTAAAAATAGCAAATTTTAATTTTTGAGGCGTAATAACTCTTAAAGAGGGGGTGTTACCAAAAAATTTTCTGAGGAAACTTATACTAATTCTAAAAGTTCTTTCTTGTCTTCAGGTTCTTGTTCTTGTTCAGTTCTTTCTTGTCTTCTTGTCAATTTCAGGTTCCTATCTAAAGGGGTGCCGGAGTTATCAAAAAAGAAATTTCATGCAAAATGTGGTTTTCACATAACGGTAAATTTAAATAGTAAATTACAAAATATTACATAATTTTGATATTGTTTTATATAGATAATAAAATTTTCGATCTTCTGGCGGTTTTAAATTGCAAAATTATTACGCAGAGCCCGAGATATATACATCTGAAAATGGGGCTTTTTCGCAATTTTGAAGAGCTGCAACTTTGGAACCCTTTACAATTAAAATAAACCTTTAACACACGTAAAAATATATTATTGTAGCTTTAATTTTTATATCTTGCAGAAGTAAAATATGTACAGGTTCCTAAGTTACAGGTGTTTAAAAACAGCAAATTTTCAATTTTTAAGCCCTAATAGCTCATAAACAGGGGGTGGTCCGAAAAAATTTTCTGAGCAAACTTATACTAATTCTAAAAGTTCTCTCTTGCCTCAAAATTTCAAGCTTCTATCTAGAAGCGTGCCGGAGTTATGAAAGTAGAAAAATCATGCAAAATTTAGTTTTCACATAACGGTAAATTTAAATACTAAATTTAAAAAAATTGTATAATTTTGATATTTATTTACAAAGATAAAAGAAATACCTGTCGAATGATGTTTTCAGATTGAAAAAATTTTAAGCAGAACATAAGATATATGCATTTAAAAATAGGGCTTTTTCAAAGTTTGAGGGGCTGTAGCTCCGTAATGGGGGGGGGCTACATGAAAAAGTTGTTCCACAAAATTATTTTTTTTATGAGACCTACCTATGGTTAAAATTTTTTTTCTCTATCTTTAACGGTGTAGAAGTTTTGTAAACAGACGGACGGATAAGCACATTTTTTCAAAATTTTTTTGCAAATGTGCTAAAAAGCAATACAAATACAAATCAATGTAAAATTTTTTGTTTTAACGACTTTCTAGTTTTCTGCCAAAAAGTGATGACAATAAAATAATCTCTAACAGTTTATGTTATGTTACCTTAAACAATCTGTTAGGAAATTTTCATCTTATAACATAATTAAGTCTTTTAACTGTTATTTTATATGTACTTAAAAGTGGCTATATTTAATTCTAACAAGAGGTTCCAGTCAGTTTTTTTTTTTTTTAATTATATACCCATAACCGTACGAACATAGTTCAAGAGTATAATAAATTTGCTATTACGTTTGAAATACTATAATTTTAAGGAGATGAGATAGATATGAAAAAGTAGATATTATACTTTTGCTCAAGATAACTTAAAAAATAATGGAGCTACGACTCTGAAATTTTAATTCACTATAGTACCACTTCAATTAGTTCGACCAATGAATTTGAGAATCTGCTATACAACTTCTCTTTTTTTATATGAGCATAATTGAGTATCTATATAAGGTATAGGTATTTAAAAAATTTTCAAAAGAGTTCTACAAAATTCGATTACTTTAACGCAACAGGTTCGGATAGCCTCAAATTTATATGCCCATATATTTGTACTTAAAAAAGCTAGACATTTTAAATTATGTAAAAGATGATCAAGTTTCATCGGTGTCTAGTATCTTTCACACAATTCCGAACTTTTCATTATATCTCAATACTTAATTAAGTTAGATGTTTTAAATTTTCTAAAATATGATAAAATTGGAAACAGTATAGGTATATTACAATCGTGCGGTTATCCTAGAGACAAAATTTCAATATTTTTTCTTTTCTTAAAAGAGTATTTATGTGAGAATATTAAGGAAATACAGAGATTAACAAATTTTAATCTATTAAACTTAAGTATTTATATAATTTGTCTATTTATACAAAAATATACTATAATTATTTCAAAAAGACAATAAAATAATTACATATATTTATTTTGAATTCCTATCCACTAAAGTCAAAGAAAATAATTTCTTTCTAACCCTTATTATTAATTTCATATAACATTTAATTAAGATTTAATATTTAGTGATAATTATTTAAAAAGCATATATACATCACACGTACTTAAAATAATTAAACACATCCATTTGTTCTATAATATTTAACAAAGAAATGTTTAATTTAACTGATTTTCTTTCCAAAAAAAGGATAAAAATTAGTTACTTTAAGTTTTTGTATTTGTTTTCTTTGCTTTTTTTTCTTGGCACTTGAATAAGTCTTTTACGGTTTTCTTTCTCTTTCTAATAAATATTATTATTATTGTTACTATTTTAATTTAGAAAAATGAACTCTATATTTTTTATTTTTGTTTTTATTTTCAATTGAATTTTTAAATATCATATCCATCTTACTGATACTTCTCCTTTTCTATATATATACATACATATGAGCAACCACCCACTCTTACATATTTATATAAGTTTACACCTAAAATAAATTTAACTGCAGAAAATGTGGCAGGAGTAAAATAAATTCAAATAAATTTAAATAAAGAACATTATTAGGACTTGTAATTTAGATACAAGTAACCATACCAAACCAACATTAAATACTATATTTGTATACAAAAAAAAAAAACAAAAGAAAATTTTTAATTTATGGTTTTCGCCTTCGAAATATATAGAAAATTTTATTGCAAGGAAAAATCTGTGTACTATATATATGGTACTCTTCACTCTTTTACATGAAATACAACCACCCATCTTTTTATACCAATAGTTTTAAAAAACAAAAACCAAATTTATGAGATTTCAAAAATTTATACTGAAGAAAATAGTAAAGAACTAAAAAAGGACAGCGATAGACATTGATACCAGAACCAAAAAAAAAAAAAATAAAAGAAAACTATAAATAAGAAATAAAAGAACCTACAGATTTTAGTGCAATAACAATAATAGTAAAAGAAAAAACAAAAATCTAAAGAAAAGTTAAGAAAAAGTGAAAGAAATTAAAAAAATACAAACGACAAATTTGTTGCAAGTACTCTTCGCTTCCAAAAAAAATAAAAATTATAGTCAGAAAATTAGAAATATTACATGAAGATTCTCAAGACTTAATTATATGTTTATTTTTTTTTTTGTCTTGGAAATTTTCACTTTATTTGTCTGTCTGTAGGTATGTAATCATCTGTTAATTAAAACAAAAAATTAACATTGTAACTTTATTAATTTACAATAATATGATATAACATAACAGCTAATATCCGGTGCGCCCCTCAATAAATAAAACATATATGTTTTGTTATTAGAGTCAACTTCACTGTAAAAGAAATCGGTCAAACCGTTTTTATTTTAGAGCGAAAAAATTTAAATGTTTGCACGATAGCCCCAACTTGGTGGGTTGTTAGATAAGAAGTTTCTTATTTATATAGCCCCAACTTAGGTGGGCTATATAAATAAGAAACAACCAAACATTCCCTTTTATATATATAGAAGACAGATAGATAGACAGACAGAACAAGATAGCTAGACAAAAGAAGATGACAAGATATTTTAAGCTTTTATTGATTTTTTATTGGCTGGAAGATGTAATGAAAGTAATCTATTACAAAAGTAAAGTGAAAAAATATTTCGAATTTTATAACTAATTTTTTTTTCTTTTATTTTCACTTCGCCTGGAGCTTAGGAGCTCCACTAGACATTTCTTCAGAATATGTTAATTTTATTTAGATCCAGAAGAATTGTTTCTCACCATGGGTTGTTCGGTCAACTACGTCTTCTCGTTATTTAGGAACAATCTTCCTATATTCCTTTTTGTTGCACTATTTGTTTCATATAAATCGTTCCTCACTTGTTATATATTCCACAGTGCATCATTTACTGGTTTCGGCTAGAATACTCTGCACATTAGGCATTCTTATTGATAAAATTCACCAATTTGTTTTTAGTTAGAAGTTGACTATAATTTTCGCTACCATATAGTAGAGTAAATTTTATAGAGAACCAAAATGTTGTTAATTTGATGTTTCTAGATATCTGTGAGTTGCTCCACACCGATTATTTTTTTTATTCTAGTCCATTTAATTTCATTACTACTAAGTTTAAGAAAATTTAAAGATATATTTTGAAATTACGATTTTTTTAGCCTTTTAATGATTTATTATTAAAAAAGTTCAACAGTGGGAAATTTTTCTAAATTTCTGAAATTTCATGAGCAATTTTTTAAAAAATTTGAAAAATTACTGAGTCACTGAGACAACGATATTTTTGCTTCTCGTAAACTACAATTATAATGACGTCATTATTTTATCACAACTTTTTTCATTTTCTTAATACTCAGTCAATAGTTAGTACAAATAGTCTGTCTCGCTCTTTCTCTCTTTGTCACTCTGTTCATATTTTACTGAAATATATATACATACATACATATATAATCTTATTATTATTATTAAATTAAATTTACTTATTTATTTTTATATTGTACAATTTTATAAATGTCTAAATGTTCACATATATTTATATGTATAAGTTTATTATTAGTTTCTTCATTTTTTTTTCATTTTTAACAAATCACATTGCCTTTTTAACTATAAATTAAGCAGTTAATACCAATTAAGTAGAGACAAGCAGATGTCCTTAAATAAATTTTAATTTTTTTAATTTTTTTTTTTTTTGTTTCTATGTAACAAGTACATAAAATAATTTATGTATACATATAAAATACAATTTTAAATATATAAATATTATATTCATACCTACATATATGGTTTGTAAAAATTATTACTTCTTCTAGATACAAATTTTTTGGATCCTGTGATCCTGTTTTAATTTTTTTTTTTTTGTTTTTTTGTATTTTGGTTTATTTATTTATTTGTTTTGATGTATTTATGTATTAAGGTCCTTTCTAGAAGAAATTTATTGGGCTCTAGAAAATTATGTAAATTAAAATGAAAAAAGGAAGAAATAAATTGAAAATAAAGGACTAAAATCTAAAGGAAAATTTATTTTAAAATTAATTTAAAAAAACAAACAATTTTCATATTAACTATTTAGGTTTTTCCGAATAGAGAAATAAAAGATTGATGATTGTCATATGAATGACATTATTACTTATTAAGGATATAATATAAGGATATATATTTTGAAAATTGAATTAAATGGTTTGTAAAATGTTTTTTTTTCTTATTTTATTTTTTTTTTTTGTTTTGGGTTCTGTTTTGCTTCATGAAACATAATTAATTTTAAGGATATATGGATAAATTTCTGTGAATTTTATTTAATTATTATCTGATATATCAGATCCCTTTACAATATTTTTGAATCACTTATTTGCTGAGTTGTTTATATGTTTTATAAAACAAATTGTTATTATTTCAAAATTGATAGTTTTAAGTATTTTATTATATAAATATTTGTATAATTTTAAATTCAATTTTGTTACAAATTCAATTGAAATATCGTCTTTCTATTAAATTTTATATGGATACGTATTTTTTTTGATATTCTTTTTCTGTTTTCTTTTTTTCTTTATTGCCTATTCAATTATTGAATATTAGTGATCTATTATTTCTTAACTTTCATTAAAGTGTGAATATGCATCAACAATTTATTAACTTCTTTTCTTTTTTACCTCATATAATGTTTATTTAATTTCTGAATCGTGATTAATGTTGGCAATTTTTTTTTTACTCTGATTTTTTAGTTAAAAATACTCCTATAGTTACTCGTTATATTCTGAAAGGTTTAAAGTTACTCTTCTTACCGTATATTTACTGTATCTTGAAAATCATATGCAGATCAAAATACAATTCGTTCAGGAAAATAATATACTTCCAAAATTCAAAATTTTAGATTAAATACATATTAACAGAACATCAAATAGAATTAACTGAAAAAAATATTTAAGACTAATTAAGGAAAATTTAATACAATTTTGTTTTACGGGGATAGTTGGAAATCATCGAAAACGCTGAAAATGAGCATGATTTCTGTATTAATTTGTTGGACTTTAATCCACTAAACACCACCTTTCTTTTTGACCAATTAGTAGGTTGTGGTACCTTTAATACTATATGTATTGTTTAAGCAAGGGAAGATGCTGCTATAAATTAAAATAAGTTTAAGCTTTGCAGGAATGGGATGAACGAAGGTGAAGGTGTTATAGATTTTGTTTATGTTCCAGAAGTTGAATTATTTGTGCACAGAATCTGTAATATAGATCAAGATAAAGTAAACAGTTCAGCATGTAATATACGTTTAAATATACGTTATTAGCTTTAAAATGGCTATTTATTAAATGGGGTAGCTCTTAAATTAAGTATCGGATGACTTATTTCTTACGATCTAATTAAACATTCTAATTTCTTACACTCTCCTTCTAGAATTTAAATTTCAATTAGCAAAAAACATCAAAAGCCATACCTGAAAGCCTCAAAACTTATACCTTACAAGCTATACTACAGGTATTTTTAAATTGAACAGGTAATCATTATTCTTCCCCATCACAAAAAAAAATTTCTTTCTTCTTTTCAATTTCAAAATTTCCTTTTTTTTTACACTTTTAATTTTTATAGCTACATTTAAATATGTACATATTATATACAATTTACACTTTTAAAAAAATTTCTCTTAAGATCAATAAAAAAAACACAAAACAAAAACTAAGAAAAACCTGCAAAACTTATTTAAAACTATAAAGTATTCAACAAAAAAAAACAAAATAGAAAGAAAGAAAAGAAAATTAAAAGACTGCAATAGAAGTCAAAGGTCCAGAAAAATGTTCAGGTATGTGCTGCATTCTAGAAATAAATAAAAAGGAAACAAAAACAAAAAAAAAAGTACAGGACTTAAGTTACTTAAAAGTGTATTTGAAGTGTATATACAAAAAGGAAAAAAAAGAGTAGCGCTTGATTTCATTTTCACCGTTTTATTGTTTTTTTTTTTATTTAAAATTCTCGCGTCTGTCTTCACATTTTTTTTTTTTTATTAATTTTAATTTTGTCTGTGCCTTTTGAAATGAAAATCCTTCAAGTAAGACCCAATGCTATTTTCATTTTAATACACTATGATGACTGGAAAAGCCACATCAATGATGCGGAAAAACTTTTCATTGTTTTGTGTTTTTGTTTTTTTTTTACATTTTCTATTTTTCAGTTTGATTTGTTTTTTATTCCTTTCTGTTGTATTTCAATTTAATATTCTATGATGTCTCGGAATGACTAACTTCGTTTTTTCATTTTAAACTATTTAATCCTTTTATTTTTAATAATTCACTTCCAAATAAAATGAAATTTTTCTGTCTGTCTGACAATCTTCTACAGTATACGATCGTGTTTCACTATAATCATAATATGAAGTTGGAAACTAAGACGTATTAAAGGAATTGTATTTTTCTTGCCATCTATTTTCAAAGATACAAAGGAGAGATTAAAGAATTCAATTTAGGTGTTTGGTTTGAGAAGCCCTTTTAAATATTTTGGACACACATTTTGTGAATAAAGTGGCTGACAAAAGAATCATGAAAAACAATAAAAATAAAATAAACTGACTAGATACAATTAACCATAATATTTTAAAAATTTAATAAAATATATGTATAGTAAAAAATTTCAACACTGTGCCAATACAAATAATGAGTCGTTGATCTAACTAAAAATAGTCTACTGTTGATGATGTTGCCGCGAGAGACAAAAATTTAATAATTTAATTTATTGTATCTTATCTATAAGTTTATGCTTATTAAAGATCTTTAATACATTCGACGCGATTTTTATTAGTCGAAAAGGCAAATTGACCATAAGCTTGAAATTAAAAACATTTACTGTAATTGTAATTACGTTGAAATTTTTTCCTTTTACATTCATTACTATTTTGACAAGTTAAGTTCAAAAATGAACAAGTGAAAAAAGTGAGGTAAAGTTGTAATAAAGAGTTGGCCACGATACCAGTAATTAAAAATTCATGAAACGACTTAAGGGTATGGATTTTCAACTCAAAATGAAGACTACTCTGAATTTTCTCTGCATTTAGTATTTTATATCCATTTAACACTTGGGTTTTTTTTTTTCCTATTTCATTCTTTACAAATGTAAAACCTAAGCACAAAACAAATTGTATTTAAAATTTAAAACGTTTTTCTTTTTTTTTTTTGTATTTTATTAAATATAAATTAACTGTTATGATGCTACTAAGTTCATCAGTCAGTCAGGATTCAAAATGAATAAAATCATTGTAATAAAAAATTCCTGATGATTTAATTTGTTGTATTTTTTCTTTTATTTTTTTTGCTTTCTATTGTGGTTATAAAATTTTTTACTTCATTTAATGGTTTTTTCTAATTTCTTGGAAAAAAATTGGTTTTGATGAAATGGGATTACCTCAGGTGGAATTTTAAATGAAGCTGGCTGGAAAAAAAACTTTTTCATAAAAATTTATTTCTAGTCTTTAGAATAGTGTTAAATTGTCAGACATTTAAATTAAGAGTTTGATTATAACATGAATTAATGATGAATCTTAAAAAAAAAATGTTTCCGTTAGGAATATAATAAATAAATTGTTCAACTAATAATTGACAAGTCATTTTTTATGTTAAATAAAATAGAAATGATTTGGAATATATAAATGATAATAACAAATTTTAATATTTTTCTTTTATATTATTAAATTTTTAGCTAAAACTTTAAGACAATTAATTTTATAAAAATGATATTAAAAAAGATACTAAATTTTAAAATTAAACGAAAATAAGATTGGAAAAAAAAATGAAACTCTAGAAAATGTGAAGGCGAAATTAAATTGTAAAATGTCAAAAAAGCTCTAAAAAGCTTGACATGTGTCAATTCTATAGTTTTAATTCAAAATTTATTTAAATGTGTTTTTGTATAAATTTATTTGACCAAGAGTAACGATTTTTAGAGAAATGCAAATTAACACTGAACCTAAAAGGTCCAAATTAAAATTTGATTACGCCTCTATTAATTCTGTTTATAGTTTAATATTACAAAATTAAAACATTTTACAAACATTTCAATAAATTTGGTATCCATTTCAAATAAGACTAATTTTGTTTGATTCATCAGGATGAAAGTGAAAAATTTGAGTACTAATTTTATTTGACAGTTATACAAAAAACAAATAATTTTAGTAATATATTTTACTTTAAAATTAGTCATTATATTTAATTTATTGTCGTAAAATTTTGAAAGATTTAGTTTCACTCTATTCGTTTATCTGTTTCAAAACTTCTACACCGTTTGAAACAAAACAGTCACATTTTAAACATGAAAATGTCTCATAATCTCATAAAATACTAACAGTTGTTAAATAGTTATACTTAGCTTAAATTTTATTAAACATTTTATTTTATATGACATCGTTAAGCAGCAAAAATTTTTTAAACTTTTTAAATCAATTCAAAATACTTATATTTCAGCTAAGGTATTTATATACAGATAGGTATATACAAGTAGGTATTTATATAATAATATTTTGCAAAGTTTTTGACTCCACCATATTTTCGCACTTATGTATATATTTGCTGTAAGTTAAGAAACTTGAAATTTAAAGAAGAATAAGATCTTTAAGAGTAAACATAATTTTTGGAATTATAAAAAATTAAAATTTAAAATTTACTAACTTTAGGAATGTAGAACTTGGCCATCTGTGAAAATTTTTCAAAGTTAAGATGCAAAGTTTGAACATATAAGTTCAAACATTTTATTTTTACATGTATAAATCTTATATGTATGTTATACGGCTCTTCTTAATTATGTAGGTTAATTATAAACTAAGTAAAAAGAAAGACAAATTTTTAAGAAAATGTCTCGTAATTTTTTATAAAATTTCTCACAAAAAAAAAATTCAAAAGAAAATTAAAATTTTTTTCGAAGATGGTCTTCTTTAAAGATCTTTAATTTTCTATACTAGCTTCTTTAATAATAAAATTAAACCACACTAAATTTGCTAAAAGCATTAATGAAAAATTTACATTAACAGTTAACACTTTACTAAATAATAATAAGCATAATTAATGCAGAACAACTACATATAAACAACACTGCAATTAAACCACTCAATGGGTCAAATACATAAAACTGACCTTAAACTCGAATCTAAATTTTTCGCACAAAATTATGAGTTTAAGCGCAGTTTTTGTTGGAAAAAGGAAGATTTGAGTTCAAGCTAAGTTTTATGAATTCGATTTGAATGAGTTATATGACCTGGCAACGATTCAATTTGCAGTTAAAATTCTTTTTCACATTGAAATGTCAGCAATATCAACGATTGATTAATCAAATTTTTATTAGTTTCATAAGTTGATAACTAAACTACAATTTACATAAGAATATTGCAATAGAATTAAGCCGGCTTATAAAATTATTATTCAAAAATCAAAATTCAAAATGCATACAATAAAATTTGCATGTAATGTAATTAAATATTTAACAATTAGTCTCTATTTGACCTCGATGCACTGGACATGGTGTTGAATTTTTTTTGTTGTAATTTTAATAAAAACCATCCCTTATTTATTGATTTAATTGGGAAGCTCTACTTCAAACACGATTTAATTAAGAAATGATTTAATTAAAGTCAATTTTTTTTTAGTTGTTTCTAAAAGTCCTTCTAAAAATATAAAATTTCATAGTTTCTTTTCAATATTTCGTTAATTCTTATAGAGTTGCCATGTCAAGTTAAATACATATTTCTTAGAACGTTAGCACTAAAACTCTTAGATCCATATATAATATATATTTATCCCTTAAGAACTTAAAATATTTTTAAAATATTTTGTATCTTGTAACAATGGAAAAATTTCTTTTAATTTTCAAAGACAAAATTTTTAATCCTTTTTTTTTTTTAAATACAAAATGAACACTTTTGAAAATTTTCTGTTATTTTTTGTTCGCTTTTGTTTAAAATAAAAAAGAAAAATGTTTTTAATTAAAAAGGAAACAAAAAATATATAATACTCGCGTACCAAAATCAGTTTTCAAAAGATAAAAGGCTTAAAACAAAATTTAATCATCCAGAAAAACTTAGATTTCTTTTGCACAAGAACGGGTTTTGTTTTTATTTTTAAACTGCCCAAAACTAAATTTTACTGTTATACAAAATAAAATCGAAAAGTTTTACTTCTTGCAAATTTGTAATAACTTTTTGTTTAATTTTTCTATTATTTTTTTTTTTTATTTTCTTAAATAAATCCAAAAAAATTATTATAGAAAAATAGAAAAAAATAAATAAAAACTAAATATAAAATATGAATGAAATTATAAGTTTTTTAATAAACTCTCAAATTAGTGACCAAAAAGATAAAAACAAATAAACGAAAATAAATAAATATATGAGAAAAAAAAAATATGGTTACTTTATGGTAAATATAGAAGAGAAAAAAAAAAAAATATAAATAAATATAATGAGAATATATGAAAATATTTAAATAATAATTTCTTTTTCTTTTACATTTTCTGTGTAATCATTACTGCATTGATAAAAAGAAAAAAATATTATTCTTTTGTTTAGATTCAAAATTGAGGGCATAATATGGAATTCAAAGACTTCTCATTTTTCGTTTTATTTTTATTTTTTTTTTGCTTTTTCAAATCAACTACGAGTGTCTCGATGGCTCTATATTATGTAATCTCCAAAGGGCTATCTTTAATCTCTGAAATTTATTTTAACTTCACTATAATAATTTAAGATTATATATAGTTTCTTGTTACATCCTCTTTGTTGAATTCCATATATCCCAATAGATTCAATTGAAGCCTTGTTGATGAGTTTCAATTAAAACGTTTTATTAAAAGACAACCTAACAGACAATTAAAATTTATTGGTATTGAATTCGAAGATACATATTTAAACAGATATTTTGGTCCATATCCTGAGATACTAGAACCTGTTTTTAGTAAAATGTCCTGTACATACCTAATCCTTTCCTAAGATAATGTGTTAATTTTTTATAATAGCTAAAGTTCTTAAGTTCAACTGTTAGAGATAAACTTATAATTAAGATGCTTTTATTTTTGCATTATAGAAATTTCATTTATTAATTGAATCTGACTTTGGTAAAAATCTTATACTGAAGCAATTATCCATGGCTTTATTTATAGATAATAAATACATATCTTTTTTAATCTTTAGATATTAAAAATTTAAATTTAATATGACCATGTATACTTTTTGAAAAAATAGTAATAGATTAAAATGTCTTTTAAAAAAATGATTGAATTATTTCTTTTTCATCTTTTGTTCGGCATCCAATTCTGCTTCTTCTAATAAAATTTTCAAAAATGTTTTAATTTATTTAAGGATAAATTTTGAATTTTGAATGGAGCAAAATTATTATAATTTTCTTTAATCCCAAATAAATAATAATATGTAGTAACCTAAACTATCCTATTACCTTATTACTAATAATTTTCTAAATAATTGTTAGTATAGGCACACATATATAATATTAATTTTTTGTTTTTTTTTTTTTTACTTATGCATTGTGGTTATTAAAAACTTAGGCAAATATCCTTTTTTTTTTTTTACTCTTCTGTATTTTTAATAAACTCTCTCATTGCGGTAATCATAGTTCTGCCAGTTTATAAAGTTTCCAATTTTCTTTTATTTTTTTTTTTTTGTTCTTTAATTTTTCCTTTTTTTTAACTTATCCAATTTTTTTTTCTATAGTATCGTAATTCGACAAACAACTAAGTACAGAGTAATACGGTATGATTTTTTGTTTTTTGTTATTTTTTTTTTTTTAAATTACAATTTGATTCAAAAGTAAATATATGTACATAAGTTTCAAAAGAAGAAAAACACAATGAATAAGGAAATTATTAACATTATCTTTACCAAACAAATATCTTGGGACGAACAACCGTAAAGTTTAATTAAAAATGACGACAAAAAAAAAAGCAATAATCAAGTAACTATGGTAACATTTTGAATAAGAAAACAACAAAACAAAAAACAAAAAAAAAACGCCTATAATTTTTAGTCAGTGTTTCAATTTTCTGTTTTTCTTCCACATTTACTTTTGTCCATCTTTTGTCTCTTCCTTTTTTTTTCTAGTTTTATAAATTTTAACTTTGAAATCAAGAAAAAAAGAAATATCATATACCTAAGACGAGAAATTACGCCAGAACAATTTTTTTTTTTCCTCCTTTAATAAAAAGGACGAACCAAAAACAACAAAAAAAAAAAATTAACTTCATAAAAAATTAAGAAATATCTTCGGACTTTTCAAATAACTAAGAAAAAAAACAAAAATGAACAATAGAACAAAAAAAAAAATCAAAGTTACGACAAAAAAAAAAACAAAATACAAACAAAATTAAAAATAAAATGTAATCTACACTTGGTCTTCTTGATTGTGCCTTAAATACCTGAATTTATTAGTTAATAAAAATAAATTTAAATATTTCCGGATTTTCACCTTTTTTTTTTTTTTTTTGTTCACCTTCCAGCTATTCTCCACCACTTTATTTGTACCTCAAGAAAACGCATAGCAATCTCTTGGTAATTTTAATTTTTTTTTGAATAGATGATGCGAAAAGGACATGTTTGATTTTTATTTTTTTTTTTTTTTTTCATTTAAGAATGAAGAAAATTAGAAAATATGGTAGTAATCAACACAACAACTGTAAATTTATCTTTTTGAATATAATAAAAAGGAAACAATTTATAGATTCATGATTGAGATAACGGGAAAAACAATGCAAGGAAAGTAAAAAAAATTTTTTTTTTTTTTTATTTTTAATAAACGAGAAAGAAAGAAAATTTGTTGAAGTTAAGTTTTTAAAAATTTGATACCAGTCTTGAAATTATATCGAAAATAAAATTTCAACTTCAAAATAATTATTTTAATTAACTTTAATAACATTTTAATTGGAAATGACATTAAATAAGGCAAAATTTAAAGAATCTTTACAATTAAAAGGAAATGATGTCTTATTAAAAAAATGTTATACATATTTCACCTAATGGTGAAGCTTTTCTAATCTACAATCCTTTGATAATTTATTTGATTTTGAATAGATTTTTTAAAGTTAATTTTAAAGACATGGAATTTACATCAATTATTGATGCAACTCTAATTGATGAAAAAATTTAAAAATTTAAAAACTCAAATAATAATAGACATTTAAAAGATAATCGACAAAATTAACATACACAGCAAAGTTTTCGGGTTAAATATGAATTACAATAAAACAAAGTTTAGAACCGCAGAAAACCAGTCAATTATGCAATTTTAGCAACTTCAGATATTTTCGATACTGACTCAATCAAGAGTGAGATTACAGGTAATAAATTAAAATCAGAATCAAAATTGCTCGCAGTGTATTTGTAAAATATAAAAAAGTTTTTAATCATCGTAGTACTAATTTAAAACTACGACTACAATTTTTGAAACTAAGCCATTTTTCGAAGTGTTAAGTTTGATCTGTTTTAGTTATTAAGGTAAACTTGAATAGTAGGAAAACTTGAACACTGAAAACGAAAGATATAAATAGGCTAGAAGCTTTAAAGAATTGTGAACGTACCGTCAATTGCTCAAAATGTCATAATCAGAGAGAATAAATAACGTAAAAGTATTAAGAAGAAATGATATAAACCAAGAACTTTTACTCACCATTAAAAAGGGAAAATTAGCGTACTTTGACAACAAAAATTATTAAATGTTGCAGTTTATTACAATAGTTGACCTAGCTGCTAAATATTAGAAATAGGATACAGTTTTCAACAACATTTCGGATCGGAACTAATTTAAACTGATGCAAACAGAGAACAATATGCCATTGTTAGCGGTAACATTATCAAATAGGCGAAGCTGACAAGTAGAAAAAGAAGAAGATAAATGAAAGAATGCAAGCATATCTGAATATAGCTGAAGTTACGATTAATAGTTAAGTGTACTAGAGTCAGACCACAAATTAAATTATTTAATTTCTTTTATTTCCAAAGATAATATACTGCATATTAATTTGCTGAGCTGAGCTAGTTTTCCCACTTGAGCTAGACTTCCCACTTGGGAAAAATTTTCATTTAATAAATCGTATAAATTTCAAATCCTATCGATGATACAAATAACCATGTCCTGTGCCTAAAATATTTTAAGTACGTTTAGACAAAAAAAAACCTCTTAAGGTAAAACTCAACGAATTTCTTTGTTTTTTTGTTCTATTCTCAAAATATATCTCAAATTATTCTTAAAATCAATTCTTGCACTTCTGTATTATTTAAAACATTAATTTAGTAATCTATAAGAAATTTTAAAATCTTCTCCACAAAAAAAAAAACACAAAACAATTTTTTTTAAATAATTTCTCGTACCATCACCAATTTACCACCACCTAGGTAGTGCTTTAATAACAAAAGTATACCTACTCTAATTTAATATAATTTACATTTAATTATAATTAAATGAATTAAACGTATAATAAAAAAAAAAAACTGAAATATTTAAATTAAATTAAACAAATATAATTTTTATTGTAAATAATTAAAAGGATTTAAATACAAACAAAATTCAGCCTAAGTAAATAAATTCGAATACGAAAATCAAAAAAAAAAAAAACAAAAGAAAAGTGGGTATTACAAAGATTTAAATAGACGATGTCCAATTGGAATATTATTTTCATTTTCTTATTTTATATTTTATATAATTTATAATTTAAGGGTGGAAAACATTCAAAAAGAAAGATACAATACTATACGAGTAAAATAAAAATAAAATACTAAATACAAATATTCATAGTTAATAAGGGATGAATAAGGATTCGATTTTTCTTATTATTTTTTTTTTTTTTGTATTAACAAACAAAAGAATAGATTTTCACCTTTCTTTTATTTATTTAAAAACACCAATAAAATACAAAAAAAAAAAAAAACTAACACTAAATTAAAAATCAGCAGATCCTGATATAAAAACAGACATACTTAAAATAAAGAGGACAATATAATTTTTCTACCTTTTGCACGTGTTTATCCATAAAAAACATTAAATTATTTCTTATTAAATCAAAGCAATTGTAATATAATAAAAGAAATATATATTTAAAAAACAAAAAAAAAAACAGGACTAAAAAATATCCTTTTTTCAAATTTGGAAATTAAAATAAAATATTGTTTACATCTATGAATGGATTTTTTTTTAAGGTATAATGATTTTCTTTAGTAGATTAGAAGAAATTTTTTTATCACTTAACAAAAGTTTGAATATTTTTTTTTTTTTTCTATTGGTAAAAGTTGAGCTAAAGCATTAGTAATTACTAGACTTTAGATCTGTAGTATATCTACCTTAAAGATAGATCAGAAAGAACGTTCAAAATGTGATTCTCTACGTCTTCGATTAATAATTAATGCCATGTTCTTTAAATTAAATATTTAAAACCAGAGACATCGCATACTGAGATCTCAACATTCAAACTTAGAAATCGGAATTGGATTACTATTTGACTACAAACACGAAAATCTGAATTAAAAATCGTTTTAAAAAACTAACTCTAAATACTGTTTTCAATGATACCTAACAAATTTTTATTAGTAAAACATTCATAATAGATCGTACATGTGTTCAAACTGAGTTTAATTGAATGATTATTTATATAACTGTTTTTTTTATGTCTTCCACAACTTCATAAAACTATAGACAAATCTATAATTTTTAAATAGTTTTGTCTTAGTAATTAGAAATTATACCTTTTTTTTATTTTTCATATTAAATCGCCTCTTTAAACTATACAATAATCTCTTTATCTTCCTCAATTTTTATATTATTTTTAATTTTAAGCCTTGTTAAAAAGAAAATACAAATTAACTTCAATTTAAAAAACCGACTGACAAGAAGAAATAATTAATCTTTATTGGGTAACGAATAATAAAATATGGGGGGGCCTCGGTGGCCTAGTAGGTAAGAGCGTATAAAATACGCTGTAAACATCGAGAGAGTGTGGGTTCGAATCCCACATACGTCGTAAGAATTATTCCCCCTTACGACATTTACAGGCACGGCTGAACAGGAAAGGCTGTGTAATGTGGCAGAGAAATGCATTAAAAAAAAAAATATGTTAACAAGGGGTTTTTTCATATTTGTTTTAAAGACATGGTTCATTAAGGCCTTGTTCAAAAGATATAACCAAAAGATGTTATAAAACTGTCATAAAAATCATATTTTCATATCATTTCAAAATGTCAAACCTCTTGTCTTATTAATAGGCAATGATGTCACCAAATTAAGGCAACCTTACTTAAAAGAAAACATAGATTCTAATATGTTTTTCTTTAAATTTGAATTTTTGTATACTCACGCTTTTATAAATCCTATAAGAAAATTAAGAACAATCTTGCAATTCAATTTTATTCTAAAATACCTTATACTAAGCGGGTTATAAATATATTTTAATAATAACTTAAATAACAAAAAAAAAAAACAAAAAACATTGTAACAAAATAAAAGAGACAAAAATAACACAAATTACAAACAGTTTTTCTGAAAAAAAAAGGAATAAAAAGGGTTTAAATTTATATATACCTTTAACCCTATTAAAATTGAACAAATCTTCATTTGAAAATTTGAATTTTTATTTAAATTATTTTTATTATATTTTTTTTTGTTTTTTTTTTTTTATTTTAAAATTCCAATAACGCTATTTTTATTGTTTTGTTTTTTTTCTTCCTAAATGAAATAAAAGATTTTTTTAAAATTGCAAAATTTACACATTTTTCTTTTAAAATTTACAATAATAATTTTTCTTTGAAGCTTCATAACTGTCTTTGTTGACTAGTAACTAAAGACAATATTTATATTTACTATAAGACAAGAAAATAGGATTAAATCCTGTCTAGAAATTGCCTATTATAATATACCGTTCTAAAAAAAAAAATATAGAAAAGGATTTATAAATAAAATAAAATATTTGTTTAATTTATAGTAATCCTTTTTATTACATCAGACAATGATTATAGAGTTTGTAAAATACAAAAGATATAATGGAATTTATAATTCGTTTGAAAGAATTTTCAAAAATTTTCATTTTATTTTATGTTTTTTAAATTTAAATTAGGAAGTTACCCATAAATAATTACTTAAAAATAAAAAAAAGTGTCTGAAATCTTAGTTAGCGTCAGCATCTTTCATAAAAAAAAAAAAAATGTTCAACACCCACAATATCCATTTATTGTCTATCGTGATACAAAATGTATTACATTTAAGAAATATATTATCTAATTTTTCTTTTTTTAACATCCTATTTTTATTAGAATCTATTTCAATTTTAACATTGCACAACGTATATCATAAAGATATTAACTAATATTTATGTTTAACATTTTTAAAAAGTTTTGTAAACGGCAGTGGTTAGACGTCAATGTTTTCTGTCTTTTTTTTTAATCCCCTTTCTTTCCACTTTACTGAAATGACAGGAGTTTAGATTTTTTGAAGCTTTTAAAAAATGGAATGGAAAATTAGAGAAATTCCCTTTTTTGAAGCGTTCAAAAAAAAGAATTCAAAAATTAGACAAATTTCCTTTTTTGAAGCGTTTATTTATATTTATTTTTATTTACTTTTAAAACGAATAGTTCAGAACTTCAGAAAAGTTTCCAAGTTTCACCGTATTCAATAACGGCTAAAAATGTCAAAAAAACACGTATAAAATAATTGACAAAAACACTGAAATAAAAGTGTAGGCAAAACAGAAAACTTTTTTTCAGTTTCAAAAAAATGAACAAACAGGTATGAAAAGGTGACGCTTGGAGTATAAAAACGGAATAAAAAGATGACATCTAACCGCTATGTAAGGAGTATTTCTAATGAAATTCGTTCAAGTTTTCAATTTGTGAAAAATTGTTAGCCAATTATAATGGTTAACATCCTTCGAGGTTTCTCTAGGTTTCGAGGTTTTCTATTCAGCTGTTTATAAAATTATTTACAATTATATTTGAATGGTACCTTAATCTTTCTAGATATATTTTACTTGATACTGATCCAAATTCTTTTACAGAACACATTTTGTTTATGTCATTTCTTACCTAGGACTTTTTAATAAATCACGGAACGTTGACCATATCACGGAAAACTTTAAATTGAAATCACTCTATAATATTTCAAGGTTAAAATTAATTGCTGTTCGCTAGAGCTCTACTCCGTAGGTCCAGATTGGTTTTCATTTTTGTCATTCAGATTGGTCCATCATTTTGTAAACCAATCTTTGTTTTTATTTATATATATATATATAATTATATCTAAATTCATTATATTAATCTATTAGGTAGGTAGGCTGTTGATTTATAAACTAAATAGTATGATGCCAATTTATAATTCCTTTTTCATCTCCTGTTTAAAATTTAGAAATTCTAAGTCATAGTTTAAAAAAGTTTTTAATTAAAATGAAACAATATAAAAATAATGTCACTTTTTATTACCGTTTAAAAAAAAATGCTGGAAAAACTTTAAACATAATTTTTAAGGCAAAAAAGCTACTTATTTTAGTTGCTAATTTTTAGCATTTTTATTACATCATCTTTTCTAAATTTTTATTTTAAGCAATTATAGTCCCAATATTATCCGAAAATATCCCATAACTTTGAATGACTAAAAATTTTTCAATGAATTTTGCTAAATTTTTTGATTTAGAACTTCGACTTTGAAGTTCTAAAGAAAGAATTAATAATCAAATTTTATAAAAATAAATCTAGAAGAGAATGGGGTCTATTTAATAGTCATATTTTACCTTTACAAATTCCAATTACTTAAAATATTCTTTCATTTAAGCAATAAAAATCAAAGACTTTTCCTTTGTGTGTTTTCTTTTTTCTTTTGCAAATATTAAATCCTTAATAAAAATATAACTGTAAATTATCATATTTTTACTATTTTTTTTTTTGGTTGTTTTTGTCTATGATTCGATCTCTTTATAGCTTTTAATGTATTTTAATAGTGACAATTAAATTTATGTAATATTAATATGTATATATGATATAATGTAAATGTATTTGTTTTTATATTTATATTTAATGTATTTTTTTTTATTATTATTATTATTGTTGTTCTTTATCAGAGAAAATTGAGAAAATAATCCTTTTTTATGAATAAAGGATATTATTTTAGTTTTTATTTTTTTTTTTTATTTTATTTTCATTCTTTATAGAGTCTATTTAATTATTATTATTATATTTTTTATTTTTTATTTTTTTTTTTATTATAAAAATCACACCGCCATCACATTAATTTGTTTCTCATTGACCCTTTTGAATGCATTTACTCTTCGATCAAACATAAAATGATGGGTTTTCGATAATGATTTTCATTTTTTTTTATTTGGCTTTTTTTTAATGAAAATATAAAAATTTTCACAGAAGAAATTGTCCATTAAAACAAAATTACCTCTCTGAGTAATGGGATGTGTAAGAAACAAAAAGCTGGTTTAAAGCTGGTTTAAAGATGATGACCCAATATTTACTTTGCTTCCTTTACTACCTTCGAAAACTTTTACAATTTAAATTAATTACATTATTTCATATGTTACTTGCCCAAATACACAAAGCATTCAATATAACAGAACTGAGAAAAGTTACGATTTGACGTCATTTTATTGCAATGCTTTACATTGAATACTTTGACTGTTTCACATTTGAATATTTTGACAATTTAAAGTCAAAAATTTGTTATTTGAAAATTTTAAAAAAGCTTGTAAAAAAATCAATTGGAGATGTTTAAAAAAATATATATTATATTCGGCACAAATCAAGCTTATTATACACAAAAAAAAAAATGTATTCCATAAAGCTTGAGCATTCCTCAATTTTCCTTGATTGTAATATTATTTAATATTTAAAAAATATTAATATTATTTAATATTTATATTTAATATTTAATATTAAATTACTAATTCAAATTGTAAAATTTATTAACTTTCATTAGTAACAGATACATAATGGTATAGAAAGCACTTACCTAAATCAAATCAACTGCAATCTACGATTTATAAAAATAAATCAAAATAAGTTTGCCAGACGAACGCTGATGAACGTTTGTTTAAAATGAAAGCTATATTGTTTTTGTTATTATACCCTACACATTAAGTATAGGGTATATTAACTTTGGTATGGTGTTTGTAACCACCAAAAAGAAGCGAGTTAGGTATAGACATGTATATATATTCTGAATCAGGATCACCGCCTGAGTCGATTTAGCGATGTCCGTCCGTACGCACGATAACTCAAAAAATAATGATGCTATCTTGATGAAATTTATACTGTAGGTTAAAATGACTAAGGTAAGGCGGGGATTGTAAATGGGCCAAATCGGACCATGCGTTCGAGTACCACCCATACAACTCTCAAAACCAAATACGCATATCTTCGAAATTAATAAAGCTAGAAACTTAAAATTTTCTACGAGGGTATGTTTTTCTGAATCCCTGATATCCCTAAAATTTGAGATGAATTGGAGTGGTTGATCGGGTACCTCCCATACAAATCCCAAAACCGAACAAGCATATATTCGAAATTAATAAAGATAGAAACTTCAAATTTGGTACTAGGGTGTTGTTTCCTGAATCCCTGATTTGTCCAAAATTTGAGATAAATTGAAGGAGCTGTTCGGGTACCTCCCATACAACTCCCAAAACAGAACAAGCATATCTTCGAAATTAATAAAGATAGGAACTTCAAATTTGATACGAGGGTGCTGTTTCCTAAATCCCTGATTTGCCTAAAATTTTAGATGAATTGGAATGGTCGTTCGGATACCTCCCATACAACTCCCAAAACCGAACAAGCATATCTTCGAAATTAATAAAGATAGAAACTTCAAGTTTAGTACTAGGGTGTTGTTTCCTGAATCCCTGATTTGTCCAAAATTTAAGATGAATTAGAATGGTTGTTCGGGTATCTGCCACACAACTCCTAAGACCAAACAAGCATATCTTCGAAATTAATAAATATATAAACTTGAAATGTGATATAAGAATGTTCTCCCCTGTTGATGTCTCTAAAATTTGAGATGAATTGGGATGGTGGTCCGCGTGCCTTCACACACTTTCCAAGACCTAACAAGCATATTTTCGAATTTAATAAAGATAGAATTCTGAAATTTTGTAAAAAGGTTATAAAAGCATTTATTTTTTTAGCTTAGTTATATTAAATACCTAACTAAAATAACTTATGGATTTTTAATTTAATTTGAATTTTTTAGGTGTAGAGTATAAATAAGTCGGTTGCATCGACTTACTGTTACTTTTACTTGTTTAATTTTAGCTCTGTAAGCTTTCTGATTAGAAACCATTGCAAAATCTTAAAAATAAACGGCTCTTCTGTAGCAAATGTTGTATCCATGTAGGACTTCTATGACGGTATTCTTTAAAAACATTTTAATATTCTAAGTATTTATGTAAAGACCTTCGGCTCATTTAAAATCTCAACCAATAAACGTACATAATCAAATAAAATATAACCGTCATTGACATGAGTAATATAAGATAAGTGTCAAGAGACATATGAAGTCATGATATTTTGTTTTAAAATAGCATAATATGTATTCATATCCGATAGCGAGTTTCGAGCAAAATGACCGACAATAGAACAGATTACTTTAATATTATTAGCATTTTCATTTTTAATTTGAATCAGATGTAAACGTTTGTATGTTCAATTATCGAAAATTTACATCAAAGTAATAATAAAATTTTAATTTGAAAAAATCGAAAAAAATTCATATAAATAACAAGACAGTATAAAAAAACCAAAGGTTTTGAAAGCCGCACATTTAAAAAAAGACAAACAAAAATATTTGGGAATTGTGATTATTTTTGCATGAACATTTTTTAACTTTTAAAGAATTTTTTATGTAAAAGAAAATTTTGAAAAATCAAGAGTCACCTTCTTTAGGTTTAAGATCAAAATGTAATGTTGGAGTTTTAATTTTTGTATCTTATCTATAGATTGAGTATGAATTAAATCTAATATATACCGCAGAAAGTGTATTTTTTTAAATATTTGTTTGTTTGTTTGTGTTAGATTCACGTGAAAATCATCGGTTCGATTGCAACTAAATTTTTCAGGAACATTTTTAGAAGTCTGAATGCAGTTATTGGCTATATCGTGTTGCAGTTCATTAATCCATTGCGGCCCGACAGCCTTTTAAAGCTTTTTCTCAGAAGTTTGATTTTTTCGTTATCCTGTCTAAACGGTTTAAACGATTGAGTTACACAAATGTTAGACTTACACAGATGTTCTTCTTACCTTTATGGTGTTTTCAAATATATTAACCGGATTTGTAATATATTAATCGAATTTGGTCTGGCTGGCTTCCAAAAAATTTTTTGTTTCCCATTTATGTCCAATTTTGTACGGTGGTTTTATTTTCTGAAAGAAAGTCTGAAACAAATTTTTATTAACTTCTAGTAATCCGTTTGGACATTAGGGCAAATGGAAATTAATAAGTAAATTTTTCCAAAACAAAATGTGCTAAAAAAGAATAAAAGTAAAATCTGAAATATTGAGCAAAAAATTGACAAAAAAAAAATTGTTGAGAATTAAAAATAAAATATTATTTTATTATTCTTTATATGTTAATTCCACTTTAATATTTTTTAAAATTCGTATATTATTCGCGAAAAAAAAAAATGTAATAATAATAAAAATAACAATTTTATACATTTTTTTTTTTTTAATTTTATTGTGACAATTCTTTTACAATTTTTTAATTTTTCTGTTTCTGTTTCTGTATTTTTTTTTTTTTTGGTTTAAATGAAGAGTGAATCGACGTATTGACTGTTCATAAATTTCATAAAGTGAAAAAATAAAAAAAAAGGACATGAAATGTATATTATATATGTCCGTTATATATATATATATGTATATGCATATTTATAGTTATGCACAAAATTGTAATAATAATAATGACAATAATAATATTAATGGTAAAAATAATGTATGTTATATTTTTTTGGTTTTAATAAAATAAAAAATTGATATTTTAAATGGAAATAATATGTAATGAAAGATAAAAAAAATTTTCTTACAATGTCAATTCAATAGTTTCCAAAAACCCAGTCTACGATAAAAAAAATCCCAATACTGAATATCTTTTTTGGCAATTCAATTTTGGCAATTTTAATGAAATTCAGGAAATATCAGGAAAAATTATGCATTTTCTGAAGAAATTCACAACCAAGAAGGTACTAACTATTTACTCCTTTTTAATTTTCCAAAATTTTCAAAAGCAAAAAAAGAATATTGTTGACTTTTTTAAATTGATTGTCTTCATAAAAAACAATTTCTAGCATCTAGCACTGTTATTCAAAATGTTTAAAAAGGCAGCCTCTTGAAAGCTCGGCATTATTTAATCTCGGGTTTTTGAAATCTTCTTCTTTTTTTAATACTAACGCATTGAAAATCTCTTTTTTAAAATATCGATTTTTTAATCTCTTTTTTTTTGTAAAATCTTGTTTTTCCTAAAAATCTAGCAAAATCTTATTATTTCAAAAAGGAAGTAGAATATCTGCGTTTTTCCGAAGTTTTTCCACAACTAATCGTCAACTGTGAATTAGGATAAAAAACAAGATAAAAATTTACAAAAATCGAAATTATAAAAAAATTGATTTTTAAAACAAAAGAAATATTTTGGAAAATCAAGATTTTGAAAATAAAGATTTTATGAAAATGAGATTAAATAACACGAATATTCGACACCAAACCGTAAAAAAACAGTAGTTACACCACAGTCACTCTTTCAACTCCACAAATTTTTAAAAATCTTCAGAAAGTTATAAATCATATCTTTTCACAGCTATATGACTTAAAATGTATTCCTTCAAAATAGACTTAGCTATACATTTAGGTCCTGATTTCATTTAAAAGAAAACTTCTTCTACTATAAATTCATTCGACTTTGAATTATAAATAGACAAAATAGTAAAAGTTTTTAAAATTGGATTTTAAAAAACTTCAGATTATAATTGATCAAGTTAATTCCGATGGATAAATTATGTTTTTTATTACTCTTTTCATTTTTAATTCTTTTCTGTTTTATTTTCTACTCTTTTTTTTTTTTTTTATTTTATATTTTATTGTCTCTTTATTTATAAAAAAATAAAATGTAATGCCATCACAGATCATAATGTACACAATATAAAAAAAAAAAAAAATACTGAGAAATCCACATTATGTACATACGAAATCATTTGTAAATCCCTTTGAAATCATAAAAATGTCAAAAATTATGTAAAGAAATATTTTCTGAAAGGAATAAACATTTATAAAAAAAAATTTTTTAAAAAAAAACAAAACAAAAAACATTTTATTTTAAGTTCATTTTTCCATTTTCCACAAAAGTATGTAATTATTATGTATTTTATTTGCGCGAAAATTCAAGTAAAAAAATTGTCGCCATTTTAGTGAAACATCAATTTAAGGATTTAAAAAAAAAAAAAACAAAAAGTGTTTTATTTTTGTTTATTTTTTTTTTTTTTGTTTTAATTTTAATATTGATAATTACATGTAATAATTTAGTATAAATAATTTAAATAAATAAATTGAATATACATACATATAGATACCATTTTTTATTTGTTTGATCTTCATTTAAATATGATTAAAAATAAATGAAAAAATAATAAAAATCTTGTGTTAATTTCTTTATGAAAATTATTTAAAAAAAAATTTTTAATATATATTGGGTGTAAATTATTTTTTAAATAAATTATTATTTATAAATTGATGGAATTATTTTTGATCAATTAATTAAAATATATTATATTTTACGGCTGCCGGCAAAAAATAATACCCAAAAAAAAAAATTTAATGATACGTCAATTAAAGTGAAATAATCTCCCAAGTTCTTTTAAGATGTTATCTACTAAGAAAACTTAAATAACATACGTATAACATTAATTAAGCGATCACTACATTTGCACGACCAACAAAATCTAAAAAAATAGGAGGGCCTTTAAATTTGGCCCTTTTCCCAGATTATTTACATATATGTATATGCGAGATTTTGACTTAGATATTCTCTATTCTCCCTTATCTTCATTTATTCTATCAATATTCCGTCTGATATAATCACAACTAAAGAACATATTCCTAGTTTGTGATTAAAGTGTATAAAAAAAAAGAAAGATTTAGAATTCGATTTTAAATCAGGATATTCCTTTTTCCCAAAATATTATATGCAAGAATCTAAATTTGGCTCTTTCCATAATTATGAAAGTGAAATAATCCTCCAAAATAAAAATAAAAATCGCAAAATATAATTTTTTTGGAGGGTTATTTCATTTAGAAAATTATTTTGTTATAAGGTCCCAAAAAGAAAATGAAATAAGATCACAAAAAAAATGAAATAACACCCTAATTTTTGCGGCGTTATTTTCAATACAAAATTTTGCTGTATTTTTAATTTTTTTCGGGGATTATTTTTGGCGGTGTGAGTTTCTGGTGTGAGTTATGACTGCAACTCTACATTTATAACACATATTGACAAGAGTATCCATAAGTAAAGGAAGCTGAATGCTAGGGTTTATAAATTGAAGTCCCATACAGTATAAAATCTCTATGTATGAGATTCGTCCGCCCTTTTCTTGGGTACGCAAAAGAAATGTGATCTCCATACTTCTTTAATATTGTAAGAATTTACAGGAAGAAATACAAAGATATTTTCTAAGATTTTTTAACCATATATGTTGATCGATTTAACTTCATCATCATTCATTCGATTTATTGTCAATATATAGCTTTTTTTTCTATTTGGTATAGTCAAGTATTTCATAATCTTAAAAATTCACACCTAATTAAGAAATTTAAAGAACCCGTTTTAGTTCTGAAAACTTTTTTACCATTAAATTTTATAGGTTTAATTATGACACATACGAGTCTATTTACCGAGTGTTGGTGGATGTGATTTAATGTAAACTAAAGGTTTTTAATGTCGCATTTTTTCCAAAATGAAAATATTTTGGAATATCATGAATTATACCAAAATTTGTAATTTTTCTTAGGATTTGAAATGTAAGAAAAAATTGTGTAAAATAAAGAGAGACTTCTGTAATTTTAAGGAAATCTTATATAATTAAGAAAAGCTGATAATACATGTGAAAATATAATCTTGCAGTCTTAAATTTTAACTTTCATAATCTTGCAGCCTTAAGTTTTGCCTTTCAAAATTCAGGAGTTCAATCAATACAGGAGTTCAAAAAAAAGTAAATTTGCAATTTTTGAACCCTAACAACTTTTAAACAGAGGGAAGTATAAAAAAATTTCATGAGGCAATTTATGCTAATTCTGAAATATCTCTCTTCTCTCAAAATTTCAAGCTTCTAACTGAAAGAAGTCTGTTGGAGTTATAAAGGAAACAAAATCTTTCAAAATTTTGCCTTCACATAATGGTAAATATAAAAACTAAATTGCAAAAAAAATTGTATAATTTTCATATTGGATATTTTTAGAATTGAAAAAATATTTAGTACAACCGGAGATATAAATTAATAAGCCTTTTTATAGTTTTGAGACGTTGTAGCTCCGTAATGAGTAAAGTTACATAAAAAAAGTTGTTCTACAACATTAATTGTTTTAAGAGATCTATACATGATACATGATGAAAAATTCATTGTTCTATATCATAAACGGTGTAGAAGTTTTCTAAACAGACAATTGGACGGACAAATAAAATAAAACTAATAGGCAAATTTTTCAAAAATGTTGTCAATCCTTTCCTTAAAATTTTGTTATAATTAATTTCATCAAGAACCTGTTAAATCTCAGCCTTTAATTCTTCAACCATTTATGTAACCATTCTTTATATACTCTCATAAAAATAAAGTGCATTTAGTACAAAGAAAGGGATCAAAATTGCCAAATTTTCAAAATTTCAGTACTATCAAACTACTCATAGAATAGATACAATTAACTTTCTAGAATTTCAATTTTTTTATCCTAAAATTTCTCACTTTTGAGGGAACACTGGAACAAATATAAGTCATATAACATGGTATAAAGTTAATATCTTGGTTATGAAAATATTTTATTGTTTTAAAAAGAAATTTTTTTTAACCACATAAAAGAAGTATAATTAAAATGATTACTAGTACATATTTAAACAAAATTTTAAATTAAAATAAAATTTTTTACTTATTACTAAAGTACTAAACTCCTAACTAAAAATGCAAATAATGGTATTAAAAATAAATAGGGAATATTCAAATAATCTAAATTCAAATTATTATTTAAAAATTAAAAGTCATTTTTATTCATAATAATACAATTTCTACCAATAAAAAAAAATATTAAACATTATAATTATATTTAAATTCTACCAAAACCACTAGGAGTTTTTATTTTTCCATCCAAAATATTTTTCAGAAGAATTCAATTTCATTTAGAAAACAAATCAATTTTTGCAAAATTTAGAACATTTAGATTTAAAAAACAAAAAAAAAAAAAAAAAAACGAAAATAAAATCCGTTCCTTATTTGCCATTTGTTTTAGAATAAAATTCCCATTAGACTCATCATAATGCCCACTTAATTTTTTCGAAATTTCACTGCAATATCACAAAATTAATTATTAGTAATATAATTTTTTTGTAAAATAATAAAATTGTATATAAATTACTTAATAGTAAGTTTAGGCCTTTTTATTTAAATGCTTAAAAACTATAACTATGTATGTCCAAAAAATTATATTTTTTTTTTTTAGTATTTAAAATTTTGATATTCTGAAACCATCTGTACAAGATGTTATATGTAACTATAGAAACTATCTGTAACACCAATATCATGTTAGACTTGTGATGCGTATCATCAAAATTTGTCTTCGATTTGGAATACAAACTATACAAAAGTTAAATAACTATGCTAAATAACTCATATATCATACGGATAAAATAACACAAAAATCATATGGATAGAAAACTCGATAGAGTTTAAAATTTAAAAGATTAATATAGAAATAGATGAATCATCATAAATCCACTCTAAGTATAAATAAAATATAGAACATAATTTACAAGAAACCAGCACACATATAACAAATATAGTAATAATAAAAATTGACAACTGTAAATTTTAGAAGTGGTGTTTAGGACGACAATCTATATAATAAGTATCTGAGTGTTATAATAGGTGAAAATCTTATTTGGAAGCAACAAATTAATAAACACAAAGTAAACTGTTATTTTAGAAACGGTTAGAAATAACATCTCTCCCATAGAATATTTTTTTTGGTTCGACATTAAATAACGGATCTATACTGCTCTATATAACAATTATCATAGTTCATCTTATATACAACAAAGCGTAATAATAACAGTTAGCCGAACCTCAAAAAATAAATTAACTCCCTAAATTTAAAAGTGAAGTTAATAATTATTTTTTTCCCGTATATTTTTATTTTTTTTTAGAACTTTCAATTTTTTTAATGTGTCGAGTATCATATATCCCATCTAAGATATTTTAGACACATTACTAGATGCGAAAGAATAATGTAAATACTAATTTTCATAGAAAGAAGAGCTAAAAGAAGTAGAAAAGGTTGATAACTTACTAGATGCAGACAATCATAATATAATTTACAAATTCGTACAGGTAGCTAAATCAATACACTTGGTATATAACAAAAGACTCTAACAATATGTATAACAACATGTACTTATACATAACTATATAACATAATTTTATAATAACTAAACACTAGGAACAAATTATTTTACAGTAATATAGAATTACCTAAATGGTACAGGCAAAATGTTAAGAAAATAATGTTACCAAGTTCTGGTCTTTCAAAAAATGGCAGTAAAAACGATATAAATGATGGAACAGATTTTAACAATTGGACAGATTTTAATTTCATTATCTCAGGTAGAAATTGATTTTCTACTACTTGTTATTTTATAGGATAATTGATAATTTATACTTAAAGATATATAGACTAAGCTAAAGTGTCAGTAATCACTATACGCCATGTTCGTAGTTCACCTTCAGTACGTAAAAGAACCTATATTCGACAAGATATAATGTTAAATGTTCTTAGACTTATGTCACGTGATACCACTCTAACGGAAGAAACTTTGAAATTATCTCAGATACGTGTCATATAGTTCATCATAATCTTAGAAAAAGAAACTACCAAGATATTTCCGCCTTTTTATTGACAGACTGGGATAGATGCAGATAAAATTTAGGATTGTTGTTATGTAATTACTATATTTGATATAATCAATTTTAATTTCATTCTTCCTTTCAAATTCTAAACATATTTCATTTTATTCAAAAATCTACTTATTGACTTTTTATAATACATTCTCGTATTGTATAGTAAATACAATGATATGAACATATGTATGTAATATGTATGTATATATGTACATAGTTTTTAGAATTTTAAAAACAAATAAATTAAATTCGTATATATATATATATATTAACATTTCGTATAACGTATATAAACATTCGTATATATATATTTATTTATATATTTATAAAATATATTACATATATATAATATAATATATATATAAGTACATTAGTTAGCTAAATTTTTATTTATTTAAATTTGTATAATAATTATCTGACCACGACCATAAAATATAATGATATTTAAATGAAGCATAATATATAGAAAAATTTAATTCGTTATATTCAACCACCTCCTACTAATCTAATCATATGCAATTTTTTTAGATAGGTATACATATGTCATATATAGATATAACAACTACAAATACAATTTGTTTAGAATTTAAATATAGTATTTGGTTTCTGGTTAAAAATTATTTAATTTTTTTTTTGTTTTAGGTGTTTTTTTTTTTTTTTTTTTTTTTTTGTTTTTAAAAACTTTGCATCCTGTGAAATAACCATCAGAACTGAATAAATTCTTATATAGTATGTGTAAGTATGTATTAATATTTAAAATTGTTGTTTTAGAGAAAATGTATTTTAATCCAATTGGATGCAATCATTAAAAAAAAAAAACAAAAATAGGAAAATAAACTAAACAAAATTAGATTTATATGATTGGAGCAACAATATTAAAAATGACTATTAAAAAATGCTCCCTATATACACTGTGTTCCCTATATAATATGTAAATATTAGAATGGAAATTAGAATATAAAATTCAGACGAAAACTAAAAGCAATACAAAAAACAAAAAAAAAAAAATTTTTTTTTTTGTTAAATACATTATAAAACGAGGAAGAGTGCAGTAGAGTAGACTGTGTCAACTCTGGGATACCCGTATGAACGTAATATATCCTGTTTCTATAAAACTTGATCATCTTTTAAAAACATTCAGAGTTTTAGTACCGAACTACAGAGATATATTTATGTAAATTGTGGAGTTGTATGATAGCTACCCGAATCTATTGCGCCTAGCTTCATTAAGTTCCAAGAAATGCAAAAAGCCTGAACCGGCTGCTTTAGACCATTCAAATTTTACAAAAGTTTTTGGCATGCAACTCGACACTTTTTCACTAAATTTCAGATATCTACCTTCAATAGACACTGAGTTATTTTCATTTAAAAAGAGAAGTTGTATGGCAACTATCCGAACCTGTCATATCATCACAACAAAATTTTACAGAAGTTGTTGCCATAAAACTCGATCATCATTTGCAAAATTTCAGATACCTAGATTGAATAGACACTGGGTTATTTCCATTTAAAGAAAGAAGTTGTATGGCAGCTACTCGAACCCGGCGGCCGAAAATGCTGGAGTTAAATAGCAAAACTAAGAATTTTGTAAAAGTGACGTAAAAAAAATTGCAGCCTCCTAACTCCTTTATTTTTTGAGTTATCGTGCGGACGGACACTGAGTTCTTTCATTTAAAAAGAGATTTTGTATGGCAGCTACCCGAACCCGTCACACCACCACAACCAAATTTTGCAGAAGTTGTTGCCATAAAACTTGATCATCATTCGCAAAATTTCAGATACCTAGATTGAACAGACACTGGGTTATTTCTATTTAAAGAAAGAAGTTGTATGGCAGCTACTCGAACCCGGCGGCCGAAAATGCTGGAGTTAAATAGCAAAACTAACAATTTTACAAGAGTGACGTAAAAAAAATTTCAGCCTCCTAGCTCCTTTATTTTTTGAGTTATCGTGCGGACGGACACTGAGTTCTTTTCATTTAAAAAGAGATTTTGTATGGCAGCTACCCGAACCCGTCGCACCACCACAACCAAATTTTGTAGAAGTTGTTGCCATAAAACTTGATCATCATTTGCAAAATTTCAGATACCTAGATTGAACAGACACTGGGTTATTTCTATTTAAAGAAAGAAGTTGTATGGCAGCTACTCGAACCCGGCGGCCGAAAATGCTGGAGTTAAATAGCAAAACTAACAATTTTGCAAGAGTGACGTAAAAAAAATTTCAGCCTCCTAGCTCCTTTATTTTTTGAGTTATCGTGCGGACGGACACTGAGTTCTTTTCATTTAAAAAGAGATTTTGTATGGCAGCTACCCGAACCCGTCGCACCACCACAACCAAATTTTGTAGAAGTTGTTGCCATAAAACTTGATCATCATTCGCAAAATTTCAGATACCTAGATTGAACAGACACTGGGTTATTTCTATTTAAAGAAAGAAGTTGTATGGCAGCTACTCGAACCCGGCGGCCAAAAATGCTGGAGTTAAATAGCAAAACTAACAATTTTGCAAGAGTGACGTAAAAAAAATTTCAGCCTCCTAGCTCCTTTATTTTTTGAGTTATCGTGCGGACGGACACTGAGTTCTTTTCATTTAAAAAGAGATTTTGTATGGCAGCTACCCGAACCCGTCGCACCACCACAACCAAATTTTGTAGAAGTTGTTGCCATAAAACTTTATCATCATTTGCAAAATTTCAGATACCTAGATTGAACAGACACTGGGTTATTTCTATTTAAAGAAAGAAGTTGTATGGCAGCTACCCGAACCCGGGGACAGAAAATGTTGGAGTTAAATAGCAAAACTATCAATTTTACAAAAGTGACGTAAAAAAATTTTCAGCCTCCTAGCTCCTTTATTTTTTGAGTTATCGTGCGGACGGACACTGAGTTCTTTTCATTTAAAAAGAGATTTTGTATGGCAGCTACCCGAACCCGTCGCACCACCACAACCAAATTTTGTAGAAGTTGTTGCCATAAAACTTGATCATCATTTGCAAAATTTCAGATACCTAGATTGAACAGACACTGGGTTATTTCTATTTAAAGAAAGAAGTTGTATGGCAGCTACCCGAACCCGCCGCACCACCACAACCAAATTTTACAAAAGTTGTTGCCATAAAACTTGATCATCATTTGCAAAATTTCAGACGCCTAGCTTCATTAGGTTCCAAGAGGTGCAAGAAGTCTGAACCGGCTGCTCTAGACCAACCAAATTTTACAAAAGTTGTTGGCATGTAAGTCGACACCTCTTTACTAAATTTCAGATTCCTAGCTTCAATAAACACTGAGTTATTCTCATTTAAACGGAGAAGTTGTATGGCAGCTACCCGAACCCGCTGCACCAGCACAACCAAATTTTACAGAAGTTGTTGCCATAAAACTTGATCATCATTTGCAAAATTTCAGAAACCTAGCTTGAATAGATACTGAGTTATTTCTATATAAAGATAGAAGTTGTATGGCAGCTACTCGAACCCGCCGACCGAAAATGTTGGATTTAAATAGCAAAACTAACAATTTTGCAAAAGTGACGTAAAAAAAATTTCAGCCCCCTAGCTCCTTTATTTTTTGAGTTATCGTGCGGACGGACGGACGGACGGACGGACGGACGGACGTACATGGCTTAATCGACTCAGAATTCGATTCTGAGCCGATCCATACCTTTGACACTATATCTAGCTCGACTCCTTTAAGGTGTCACAAACGTAATGGCAAATTTATTATACCCTTGAACATAGTTCATACGGGTATAATAAATAAAATAGATAAATGTTATATGGTCAGTTATTGGTCATTCATAATGCAGATTCGGTTTAATTAAGTATGTAAAATTTATTGGTTTTCCAAAAAAAAAAATTAAACTAAAATTCTAAATATACCATAATACAATATTTATTTTTTTTTTCTCTTTTTTGTTCTAATTTTTTTCCAAAATTTTAAAATAAACCATTCCCCTCCTAATAATTAAATTTTTTTTTTTACAGAGTACATAAATAAAAAAAACTAGGCGAGGTTTTAACTGGTAGAAAAATTATTTAATTTTTCGTATCCTTGGTTAAAATAACGAGCAAATTAATTCTTTATTATTAAACTGTTTTTTTTTTTTTTTTTTTTTTGGTTTTTCCTCTGGCGAATTCTATTCAATAAAAATGCATCAAATTGTAATATTGATTACATAAGGTTCTAATATTAAATTTTAGAGTTATATATAAAATTATTAGAGAAATGATATTGTTTTTTTTTTTTTTCTTTTTTTCCCAATGAAAATATCTTATAAATATTAGTACGAATCCAATATGTGTGGAAATTGTTATAAATTTTTTTTTTTTTTAATATATTTATTGAACCTGAATATTTAACTGATTGCCAATTCAATTTTTTTTTTTTTTTTTATTACAGACATTATCTAATAATATCTTTAATGTAAAATGTATTGAATAAATTGTATTTACACTTGCAACGTCTATATAGTTATGGACCAGATGAATAATAAATGAATGTTACGTTTAAAACTGGACATTATTTTCATTTTAATGTTTAATATCATCGAAATAAAATCAAATAAACATTTACAATTTTCTTTACAATTTTCATTTCGATTTGTTTAAGTCAGTGCAAAAAGAAAAAAAAAAAAAACAACAAAACAAAAATAAATAAAAAATAAAAAGAAAAAATTAATACTGAAATTATTTGCAATTCTGCACGTATGATACACTCATCAAAGTTAATTGAAATCTCAAACACATAAAATAAAAAAAATAAAACCAGAAAATAAAAAATCACAGACCATTCTAACTTTAATTCTGCACCATCCTTATATTTTATTTCCATATAAAAATGAAAGTTTACAACCAATTTAAATCAGATTTTTTTTTGGTTTTTCTTTACAATATTTCCACACATTCAAACTCAACACAACCCTAAAGGAATTCTTGAACAAAAATTGAATCCCATTTTGATCTACTACTAAATACAAAATATAGTCTCAATATTAAAAATAAATTCACTGTATAGAGATTTTTCAGATTATAGGAGAATCTGAAACTGATTCTATATAGGGTATCATAATATAATGACCATAGATAGTGTATAATCCTCATATGGTTATACAAAATAAATTACCCAGTTATAGTGTTTTTTTTTTTTTTTTGTATCCGCTCTTTTTCTTCTCTTTTTTTTTCCACTTTTTTTATTTACCCTTCATTTAAATAAAAAACAAAGTCAGTTTTTAAAACTGCAACAGATAGTCATACAATATAGGTGTATACACAAAAATTTTTATATATCAGATTTAAACGAATTGAGATCCAATCAACTATAGTCAGCCATGAGTAAAAATATTGTATATAGCTATTTCAAATGTTGATAACTTAAACTCAATTTAAATTTTTTTTTCCCTTTTTTTTTTTTTGTTTTTGTTTTGATTTTATTGGATATGCCTTTGATCATGTCTTCATTTTACTCTGAACTTCATCTACTTTAAAATCACAACACTATTTACTAATAAAAATGGAAAAAATCAAAAAAAACAAAAAAAAAATGCACACCATAAAAATGAATTGCCGTGGTGAAAGCTGCAACTTTTTATTTTTCTTTTATTTTGATTTCGAAATTGATGATAGTGCTACTGACTGCTGGCTAATGGCTCTACTGCCATTCTGATTCTCTATCAAAAGCACAATAATTGTATACAATGTAAAGGAAAGTAAAAAAAAAAAAAAAGAAAAAAAAACTCAAAGTGCTGAAAGTTTATGGATCAAATTGAAAGAAATAAAAAGAAAAAATGTGAATAAAAATAAAGAGTTAAAACTACAAAATGGCTAAAAAAAAAAACAAAAAAAAAAAAATTAAAATCTCAACTTTACCGAAATTGAAAATTGAATTCAGATGAAAGAATTATGATATCAATCGACTGGTCACAATAAGTTACTGTCACTTAATATAGACTTCATGAGAGTATATAACATATTACATAGTTATCATTCACATCACTAGCCTTTAAGTTACTTAACACTTTTATTAATTTTTTCTTTTATTTTAACTCTGGCACGAGTTGATCAGATTTAATTGAAAATTTTTTGATTAAACTCGTAAATTATGCAACTTTTATATTTAAAAGAAGTTTTTATTTTGGAAGTTTATTGAAATGTAAAATTGGAGAAGCTTTTTATTATCTTTGTAAATATACATATATAAAATAGACAGTAAAAGATTTTAAATAATTTACAATAAATTTTATAAAATGTTTAACTGTAAAGAACATTAAACGTTCTGAAAGTGATTCTTTGTACAATAGGAAGTACCTATTTCAAAAATTTTTTCAATTTTTTTTTTTTTTTACGGCACCAGAAATGTCTACTTTCATTTTACATTCAACACACTATGTCAAATGGAGTTCTACATGATTAATTTTGACATTTCACTAATACAAAGCAGCCAAACAAAGCAGATAATTTCCTATCAAAATTTTATTTAGAATATATTTAAATATACACAAGTATTTGTTGTTGTAAGAGAAACAAGGAAAGCTTCAGCTACACACTCCTATTTAATTCCCAGATGGGATTACATAGGGGATATTCGTCTCCTGGAAATTCGTTTGTAGTACGAACATCGCGAATGTGGACCATCTCCCACCTCATGTGCTCCCCAAAATTGGTGATAATTACATTTACAACGTGCAAAGATTCAAGGTGAATATTAAAAACTTTGTTCACAATATGCCTGCCAATTTGATATCAATTTTCATTCTCTAACTCAACCTCCTGGCAGTATCTGAGTACTAAATCATAGTAAGACTCGTGCTCGCTTTCATTCCTTTATAGTCTCTTTCGATAATTCCCACCTACCCTCGCAAAAACAAAACAAAAAAGGTTTTCTTGATATATTTTGTGACAATTAGTATTTTATATCATATCATGAGAGAACAGGGTTTTGTCGATAAATTTAAATTTGTTTCTGTTAGAAAACAGTTATTTAAAATAGAAAAATTTACTTAAAATAAATGAAAGGAGGAAAACAGAAACAGAAATCTTGCATTTAGAGAATTTTAGAATTTTGACCTATAACAATTATATGGACTTTTATCTTATAACTTTTATATGGAAGAGTAAATTTTATTGATTTTAACATTCTTAACCGTTTATAAATTTTGTCGAAATAACTTTGTTTTGGACCTTATCATAGAAAATTCTATAAATTATTTAAGTATCGATTTTAATAATAATTTAATATAAATTAACAATATTTTCCTGTTAGATAACTAAATACACATCAATTACAATATTTTTATTAAAACAAATTAATTAGAAAAAATCTTCAAATTTATTACATGATTATTATAAAAATTTCATTTTTCTCCTCAAACTCAAATAGAAACACATTATAATTATTTCTAAAGTTCAATTTAATTATAAAAATTTCCTAACAAAAAAAAAAACTGCTTCCAAATAAAATAAATACATAAATAAGTAGAAAAAGAAAAAAAACCTAGCAATTAAAAAGTAGTACTGTTTTATTTTATTTTTTATTTTTATTTTTTTTTTGTGTGTTCCTAACATTAATTTTTTTCCAAAAACTCTTGTTTGTATTTTGTTGCGCGATACAAAACGTTAATTTCCTTTTAAATACTCGTTATTCACAACCCTGCCGCACTATATATTTTACTTTTCTTTTCTGTTTTTTCTTTTTATTTTTGTTCCTCTTGCTATTTTTACTTTTTTTTTATGTGTTTTTTTTGCAGTTACTTTTCTCTAATTTACACTAAAACATAACAAAAAAAACTTAAACTTCACATATAGGATACAAATTGTATCTACAAACAAAAAAAACAAACGTACGGGTTATCTACCAAACAACCAAAAAAACATATAAACAACAAAAATAATAAAAAATAAAATAAAAAATAAAAAGCAATATATAGTGACATGGTCATCCTTATTTTATGTCCTTTTTTAAATGAAAACATTTTTCACACGCGGTGTCCTTAAATTATGAGAATCGTCGTTGGACAATCAACAAACAACAACAATGAAAATAACAACAAAAATAGAAAACAAAAAAAAAACATTAACATGACCAAAAAAGAAAATAAGTAGAAAACTAGAAAACAAAAATAATAACGGCACATATATCCTAAATACTTATTTCTATAATAATTTTTACAGTAACAATTTGCAAAAACTTTTTCTTTTTTTTTACTACTACTTTACTTTTACAGTTACTCAAAATAAGACAAATAACAGGAAAAAAAATATTAAACCAACAAAATGCAAAAAAGAACAAAAAAAAAAGTTGATTTTTCAGTTGGTTGTTTTTTTTCTTTAAGTTGTGTATTTGTTTGTGTATTTTGAATCTTCGAAATAATTTAGTTTCCAAAAAATAGTGTGGTTTTAACATTTACCCATAACAAGCCAAAAACAAAAAGAAAAAGAAGGCTGAAAATAAGTAACTGAACATTAAATATAAACACATTGCCTAAATAAAAGACATTTTCTAAACAAAGAAAAAAACAAAACAAATGAGGAAAAACTGATTTTTCTGGTACTTTACCGTACTTTATATCCCCATCATTATACGTCGTGTATCATATGTATATCCAAAACTATCCACATATTACTGCTAAATCTTACGTAAAAAAAAAACCAATGTTTAGAGTAAGTTCATATGCGGGGATGCATGCATCCGAATGCAAACATTTGTTTGGTTAAAAATATATATCGTATTCATGAAATGCTTCTCCTTTCGCTCTTTTAGATGCAAAATTTATTGCATCCTTTATAAGAAGCATACAAGATGCAAATTTGTTTTAACGTCAAATACAGACGTAAAATCAAACATCAAAAATTTTAAACGTTAAATATTTGAAGATAGAAATAATGAAAAGGAAAAAAATTACATAATAAATATACATAAGTTAATAAATTATATTTAGTTTATATTAATTACAAGTTTTTCTTACATAAAACAACAATTTTCTCTGGTTTAATCATTTTGTACTTTGTAAACAAAAAATTTTTCCATCAAATGTCAAAACAATATACACACGGAGCCTACTAGGTACTTTCAAATAAAATCTTTAAAATAAAACAATCGCCGTTATGAATCTCGTCAACGAGTGGATGCATAATGAATGCAAAATATTCGTTAATATTACCGAAGAGTACACGATATGTAACCGAAATAATTTTTGCATCTGGATGCATGCATCCCATGTGAACCTACTCTTATATACTGAAATCAAATAATTATAATGAAAAAAATTGGATTTCAAATAATTTTTCATTTCTTTTTTAAAATAAACGTTTGGTAGCTCTAAAAAAAAAAAAATTATTTAGAATATAATAAAATTATTTGAAAATATGTTTGAAATCTCTTTACGAAAAGTTAATCTTATCACTGATTTTCAATTTAATATAAATTATTCTTATAGTAATAAAATAATTTATAATCGGTTAATAAAAGCTTTCGTTGTTCCTGTCTTCTCCAAACTTAATATTTGAAATAAAAACAACTAAAACATAGCTAAATGTTATGTTATATTATTTAAGTAAAAAGTAAGATTTGAATATTTTCATAAATAATAAGATATTTACGGCAATAAAAAGCTAAACGAAATATATACGTAAGAGGGTATACTGTCTAGTAGCACTTTCAACTATTGTTGCAAACCATTTCCATTGCGTATAAAGTTATAAAAATTACTTTAAATTTGTAATGCGTGCATACTAAGTTTTTTTTTATAATAGTACATATACATCACAGATGATCTTTTTTTTTTTTTTTAATGCATTTCTCTGCATTTTTATAAAAGATAAAGTAAATTTCAAATTAAATAAAACCTTCTGAACCATTTTTAACATTTTGAATAATTTTAATTAAACTTTCTGTATCGGAACCCTCAGGAGTATTAAAACGCTCATACTACCATAAACGAATGTTATTTATAAAAGCAACCATAAACGAATGCAATTTTTGCTTTACTACTTACAAAAAATTACTATACAACCCAAACCCAACTATAAAAGCAGGCTATTATTTTAATTCAACCAATCAACCAAAATTTACTTAGTTCGATTTATAATATCTTCTAAAAATTAAATCTGTGATATATAAAATATAAATTTAAAAAAAAATGTTTTTGTTTTTTGCATTTTAAAACATTTACTAGAAAATCCCCTGTGCAATTGCACAATTTCTATAGATTCAAAAACATTTACGGTATCATACTGACTCCCTTAATAAACTACCTAAAAATTTCATTTTTACATCAGCACCATTCAAAAAACGTTGGAATCGCTTACTTACTTGATGTAATAGAAAAAAAACATAAAACAATCTAAACACATAAAATTAAAAATGTTAGGTACAGTTTATTAATTTTTTCTCGCCGTTTTTTCGTGGCGGTAATTTTTGACAGTTTTTTAATCATTGAGAAAAAATGGTCCAAGCTAAAAACACATTCAGAGTAAAAGTTCGTGCCGATATTTCAAAAATTGTTTGAAACACATGTATAAAGTGCACAATAAAAACCGGCGAAAAAGCAACCAACATCAACCGCTACATTTAAAACAATCCCAATAATCGAAATAATTTTAATATTTGTTAAAATTTTACTGATTTTACTCTCTATTTTTCTTTAGTTTTAAAAAAAATTTTTATGTCCATGAAAAACAGTTGTTTTCGCCGCGAAATTACTTTATTTACCAAAACTACTTTCAAGTCTTTTGCGTTTATTTTTTTTTTGCTTGAAAAAAATTTGCTGAATTTATTTTATTTAAATGTACTTTGGAAGAGGCCTTTGGTATATTTAATAAAAGATTCATGTCTCTGATAATAAATTTCATAAATTTTCGGGGGCTTTTTTTTGTGACGGTCGTTTTCGACAGCTTTTTAATTTAATAGTCTAATAATAAATTAGTACAAAATTATGAATCTATTGTGAGAGAAGGCTTCTAAAATGACATTTTCTATGTTATTTTTATTTTTTTTTTAAGAAAAATATCCATTTCTATAATATTTAGTAAGTTTCTGATTTCTGTTATGAAATATAATTAGCTAAGTCTGCCGAATTTTATATTAATAAAAAAAAATCGAATATTTTATGTTATACCAGTTATACCGAAAATTTAGCTTAACAATCTAAATTTCAACCTAAATAAACAAAACTATTTTAAAGTCTGTTACGAAGCTTTTACCAGCTTTTATACTAATGAAAACAAAATCAAGAATAAAATCGGCCTATTATTTTTTTCTTATAAATATGAGGCTTACTAGAAATTTTGCTCTTTTTACTTTCAGGCGTTTTAATTTTATTAAGAGTACCTATTTTTATTTTATTTTTTTTCCAAAACAAAGATTGAAAACGCCAACAGAAGATTAATAATTTATTTTTAATTTACCGCTGCGACCAGTTCATAATGGATGTGGCGGTCAAATTTAAAAATTAAAAATTTGCTGAATTTATTTTTATTGAAAATGTGTTTTTTAAGTATGTACTTTTCCTTTTTTGACTGTACTCACTTTTAATGAACGGTTTGTGTCTCTGATAATACTTCTAGTGGAAAATTTGGTCTCGGGTAATAATATTTACTAAATTTATTTATATTTTTAATGAACGGTTTGTGTCTCTTGATAATACTTTGAGTCAAAGATTTGTGTCTCTGGTAATAAAATTTTAACTTATTAAATAAATATACAGAAATATCATCATTGCCAGTTTAGTTTATATTCAGTGTGAGTGTTTTATTATAGATATAAAATATATATTTTTACATGTTGGCAAGGTCTCGCCAACATCTTGTGTATTATATTATAGATTATTGAAATTAATCCAGCCTGTATTTTGTTATAAACTGAATAGAAAAATAAATTTTTAAGATTCACGGTATTTAGTACAAAATTCACTTATTTTAGATAGTTGCATGTCAGTAAGTCATAAAAAAAACTATTAGAATATTATTTCCTTTGAAAATTCTAAAGTATAGAATACCAATAAGAAAATTTTGAAAATTTTCTTCTAATAAATTCAATTTCACCAAATTGTTTCTAATTCAAAAGAATTTTCAAAGAAAAAAAAACGCTTAATGAAAAATGTGGACATATATTCATTCTTATATTATTTTCTTTTTTTTTTTAAAAACCACAAATTAAAAAAAAAAACAAAAATTGTTTTTTTTTTTTTCCTATCACACTCATTCATTCCTTTTTCCTTTGTATTTTATAATATCGTTGATAATATCAATTTAAAAAAAAAAATTTTCACAATTGTACAACATTCTCGTTTTACTAATTTATCCTTTTACTAATTTTTTTTTTTATATAATATATCTACATAATATACACACATAAATGTATATATACACTCTCATACATAAGTGTTAATTTTTCATCAAATGAATCGTAGCCACGCCACACCATATGTTTTAAATTGGTTTTACGTTATTTTAAACAAATATAATATATTAATTTTATTTAGGTATGTATGTACGTATGAACTACAATTTTATTGTGCAATAACGAATTTTTTGAAAAATAAATTTAAAATCTATAAATTGCATATTATATTTATTATATAACAGTATAATATTATGATTGGTATGTATGGATGATTGTTAGAACAAATAAAATTTAGAAAATATTTTGTGGATTTTAGCTATAATTGAACAAAACAATTTTTAAAATAAACACACACACACACACACGTGTCAAAACATACAGAATATAATATATTCTCTTATATATTGTATCTATATAATTGTCATGATATTATGTATAATTTTCATTATTATTAATAATATCTGCTATATCCTTATTTACCGTTATTAGCTGTTAGTTGTTATTGACAATGAAAAGGATAATTCATTTATTAAAAAGGATTCAATTATTATAAAAAAAAAAAAAAATTTATTAAAATATTGAAAAGGATTGAAATATTCTCAAAATTTCTAGAGTAAATACCAAACGGATTAAAATGATAACAGATTTTTGTTTTCAATTTTTAATAAAAAACAGAATAAAAAAAACCGGATTTTATTAAGATGGTTGCGCTCTTTTTTGATTAAACAATATTTAAAAATTATTTTTAATAAAATCAAAAATAAAGGATCAAAACGTTTTATAAAAAAAAAATATTTTTAGATTGTGTCATATTTTACCAAAATTCTATTTCAAGAATTTTAGAAATTAAAATTAAAATGTTTTTATATTAAAATATTTAAAATTATTATCGTAATTTGTTATACATTTTGTACAAAGAAATTTTAAACCACAAAAGATTTTTTTTTTAAATAAAAAGTTGGTTTTATATCCTTGCTTTAAACTAAAGATCAAAAAGCAGCATTAAAAGAAAAGCAATGTATCTATGTTTCAATATTATATTAAGTTTGGTTGCATATTGAATCTTTTTCATGTACTATATTATTTACTTATGATTGTATGGGAACTTTTTCACTAAGTCATCAATCATATTCAGATTACCATGGCAGCTTACGACAGTATTGTTCTATATTCAATGTTTCATGAATGCAGTTCTGTTATTAAACGCACCCCTACTTATATTTTCTATCATATTTAGTAAAATTATTCGAACGTTTTAATTCTACGAATGAAAAATTCTAGTTTCAGCACTTTTACCGTTTTATTTATTTTAAGAGTTATAATACATTGCTTTCAACTTATTTATTTGATACCATTTTAAAAGATCTTATTTAATTTGCTCTTAATTGATTTTTTGATCGGCAAGCAGTCAATTCGGAGTACAGCTTTTACAGTTTTAATAGTTGCCTCTACAATAATATCCTTTTCTACAATGGTTAAGTTAGCTATGATGATACATTGAATTCCATACATTGAATAAAGTTTATGTTTTCGCTAAATGTACTGGGAATTTTCACAAGACTAGTTTCTACTCGGTAGCGTGAAATTTTTACTCACAAAATCCATCTGTTCTGTAGTCATTATAATGAAATGATACTGTAACTGCTTTTACAATATAGTGGCTAGAGAATAAAGGTGATATAGGAGATGTATGCAGAACTTTTTTTTATTGAAATTGGAGAGTCTGATTATAAGGAGATAGTTTTTAATTTTATTTTTTTTTTTTTTTAGTGCATTTTTCTGCCACATAAATGTGAACAGGAAATTACACAGCCTTTCCTTTCCAGGTGTGGCTGTAGATATCGTAAGCAAGAATAGTTCTTATGACGTGTGTGGGATTCGAACCCACACTCCTTCGGTGTTTACAGCGTATTTTTTTATACATAGGATAGTTGATATGTTGATACCAACACTTCGTATCTTTACAAAAATTCTCTGATATACTTAAATGAAATTTTGAAAAAATCATCTGTGAAGTATAAAAGGAATCAAAAACTTTTGTTTTTGTAAAACTTGAGTTTTGTAAAAGAAAACATTTTTTTCAAAAGATTAAACTAGAAGTTGTGTAGGTAATTCCACACTATATGATGACTGAAGAGTTCAGTAGTGTTGAAGGACAAAACATTTTTAAAATAAATTAAAGGAAATTGCTTTCTAAAACTGAATTTTAATTTTTAAGTCAAACTATAAAAATTGTTAAGTTTTCGAAGACAACAGGCTAATTTATTTAAAACTTACATCCCGATTTCTCATCTAGACTCCAGAACATTTTCTAAAATATGCAAACTACTCAGACTGAATTGAAACTTAGTTGTAATAATTGTTAGTTGACAGCAAAATAATTATGAACCAATTACTGTATTCCTAGTCTTAATTGAAAAAACGAACTTAAATCGATTTATAAAATAATAGGATGCAATGTTAAATGATGTTTTTTATTTTTTAATTATCCTTGTATGAACTTTAGGATAAGGCTATTTCATATTTTCTATTTTTAGTAATTTCTAACAAACTTGAATTGGAATATATATAATTTAACAGTAAAAAAAAAAAAAAAAACATTAGATTGTAATTTTGAAATATAAATCGACTTTGAAGATGGCATTTATTCGTTTTTTTTTTTTTCTTTATTTTTTTTTAGCGGTCATGACATAAGATTTTTACCGTTATATAAATAAAATCTAATTTTTTTTTTTATTTTATTTCTTATCCATTCTTATTATCATAAATTTTTTTTTTTGTTTTCTTTAATATAAAAACAATGTTCATTTAGTCATGAATAGATGGTAAAAGGTCGCGAAACACGCAAAAATAACCTTTGGGACTGGTAATATCATAAAGAATCCAAGGTAAAAAAAAAAAAAAAGATACAAAATGCAAAAAAAAAAATTAAATAAAATAAAAACTTGTAATTTACTTTTTCTGAGAAGGAAATAAGAAAACTAACAAAAGATATTGAAGATAGTAACTATACTGAATTAGTACAACAACAGTGAATTTAGTATATAGCCCAGTTGAAATGAAACACCCATGAGGGATGTTAAATTTATATTGAAAAAAAAAACTAAGGGTTTTTTTTTCCTTTGTTTTATATCTTTCGTCCTTTTGCTCTTGTTTATTTTTTTTTTTTTTTTGAGCTGTATGTAAAATATGCCCCTTCCAATATTTTAAATTCATTTAAATGATGGCTATTGGTATGAGGATATTTTGTATTTATAAAATTTCAACTATAATTTAAATTTCTTTTTTCTTTTTGGGTTAATCACTGGAAGCAACTTGCCTATCTTTCATCTGTTTTTATTTCAAAGTTTAATAAAATAAACGATTTTTTAATGTTTTTAATAAAATTCTGAATACATAATAAATTTAATGTATCCATAAAAGAAGGTAAAGCCATATACGCCATAGGATTATTATTTATTTTATTTTCAAAATCTACAATGTATTGAATTTCGAATTTCGAAAATTACTTTATTTCGCTTAATTTTTTCTTTTTTTTTTAATTCATTTTTTTTTTCTGAGACCATGGTCAATGGTTTGAAGGTAGTGAGAATCACTTTATTACAAAGTATATGTAAAACTATTACAACTTTTTTAATTATACAATAATCAATTTTCTCAATTATTTGTTTTTTCGATATTTGAAAGTCAAAATTTTAATTCAATTTTTTGAGCCATATATTTTTTTTTTATTTTTGTTTTGAAAAAAAAAACTAATATTATTTGGCAATTTCTACCGTTATTTAAGGATTTTAAAGACTTAACTTTTGAGAAAACTATATTCAAGAACTTCAAGAAGAACCATATTATTATACATATGAATTGCCCTTAATTTTAAATTGCCACCAGCGAAAAAAAAATATTTAAAAAAATCAGAAACAAAATACAATTGTGTCTTTTTTTTACCTATGTTCAAAAAAAATGCGTGAAAATTCACTTTCTTACCTTTGTTTTTTTATTTTTATATTTTCTTTCTTTTGTTATTTTTAATTTTTTTTTGTCCTTTTGAATTTTTTGATCTTTGGATAGAGGGATAAATTTAGAGTCAGCAAGTGGGCTTGAATAGTATATTTGGTAATTTTTGAGATTTTTTATTCTAAATTACAGTTACATATTTTTTCTTTTTTTTGTTGGTAGTTTTACCAAAACCTTATGTTTTCAGTTAAGATTAAATTTACAATTTTGGCAAGAAACTTGTTACTAAAAAAAAAACAAATAAGAAAAAAAAAATAATTTAAATTTTTCAATGGTTTTATAAAAATTTTATATGCCAAAAGTCATTTGGGGTTAATATTGAGGTGAAATTATTAAATATAAGAAAAAAAAAATTTTTTTACTCTATTTTTTTTTTGTTAAATCTTATTTTGCACTTTTGTTTTGTTTTTTTTTCTTCCATTTTTGTTTTCGGTAACACATTTGTATAGTAATTTTAACTGATTGGTTTTCTTTCAGATCGTCCTTTTTTTCGTGGTTTATATACAAAAAAAAAAAAAAAAATTAAAATTAATTTTTAATCAAATTTTCTTTCCTTCAAATTAAATTTTTGATGCCCAATAATGTCAACGGAATTAATAATGAACAGGAAATTGAATTAAAAGAACAAAAAAAACAAACAAAATTTTTACGAAAAGATTTTGAAAAGGGTTCCATTTTGTGGTGATTGAAAAACTAAATCTTGTATTCTTAATTTTGTAAAAAAAACAACCATTTCAACCTTTTCAAAATTAATTCAAATTTTGGTAATTAACTAAAATTCTAGATTTTCAATTAATACAAAAAAATATTTATTATCGAAAAATTAACTGAAATACTCATTGGTCTAATTAATTTGTTTCCGAATTTTTTGGATAGTTTTAATTTTGTTAAATTGTCATATCACAGTATTCAACTATTAAAATGTAACTTATGTGATTAAACTGTAGATTAAATTAAATTAGATTATTACTAGTTACTTCATTTTGTGGACTTTACCGCCGCTTGTAATACGTCTGTCAGCCCTACTGCCTCTAAGAAACTAAAGATCATTGCAGTAAAGAAATTTGCTCCCCTAGGTTCACATATCTTGCAGTTGAGTATATATGATCTAGAAATTTTTATCCTTTTTGGCAAAATCTGCATGTAGATGCTATCATTCTCTATTCCAATTTTCTTTGAGAAGCACTTTAGAGACAACTGTTCTTTTAGAGGACCCAATCTCTTGAAAAGAAATATCTCTTCAGATTATAGTTTTCTAGAAGCTCTTGAAATTGTTTGAGCAGAGCTTTCCTTTTCAATTTGTAATGCACTCTTATTTTGTGTTTACCTATGCCACATGAAAATTTAGCAGTAAATCCAAACCACGATATTAAAAATATTGAAACAGAAGATAACAGTAGTAAAAAATTGAGACAGGTTTTTAGGTTAATGGAAACTAATAAATGAATGACAATTCTACTATGTGTTTTTTCTTTGCGAGATTATGTGTGAATCATCGAAAAACACTATAAAGAAGTGGAACGAGGATGAGTCATGTATCATTGTGTGGGACTCCAGTCTACCTATCCTTCAGTCACCCCCTTTTATGATGAATTTTTATGATGTCATTTAGTACTAATATACTGCTTATTGAAGGTACTAAAAATTAGAGTATGAATAAAATTCTTTGAAAACTACAGCCATATTGCAGCAGTGATTAATATTACATTTGAACTTTGGCGTTTAAAATATTTGTAACATACTGTAAACAGTCCCTTTTACGATTTTACCATTCAAAAACAAACTTTCATCCAAAATTATGCAATAATTAATAATTAAAATTAATATTAAATTATAAAAATTTTCTTAAATATTTCGAGTGAATATGTGTTTTTTTCTTTAATAAAATAAATAAATAGAAATCTAAAAGATTTTACATGAATCTTTATAACAAATTAAAGTGTTCTCTTGGATAAAATTATATAAATTTAAGATATATTATATATAAAATATTATGAAAATGCCGATCAAGTATAAAACATTTTATATGAAAAAAAAAAACAAAATTATAAATTAAAAAACAGAAAAACAGAAAAAGAGGACACACAGGATTACAATCACAAGAAAACAATAAAAAACAAAAAAAAAAGTTCTTTAATTCTATAAAATAAAAGAAAATAAAAGAAAATTAATGCAAATGTTGATGATTTTGTATTTGCACACAAAAAAGCAATTACATTACAACATAAAAATCTTCTCATCTCTAATCCAATGAATCTTAATTCATATAAATACATGAACATATAAAATTAAGGTTACCAATGTTTTACGTTTATCTAACCAATAGTGTAATGGTTAAACCATCATTCTTTTAATCAAAGGATCTTACAGGGTTCATCAAACACCGATTAGATCACATTCAATAGTTTATATCGTGATAAAATAGGATCGTAATATTTTTATTTATTGTTTTATTTCAATTATTAAATCTAGTTACAGCCCCTTTACAAAATAGTCATTATTAAGATGTGACTTAGGTTAGATGCCTTGTGAAAAGATTTAATAAGAAAAAGGTGCATCAATTTTTACAAGGCATTAAAAACCCTAAATTGAATATAAAATAACTAAATAAATAATTCTTGTTTAAAATAATAGATGGCACAAGTATTTATGTTCGTTAATCTTATATAATTAGCTATAGTCGGATTTGTTAATTATCCTTATCCTTAATGAAAATAGTCATTTAAGAAAGTGAGCCTTTGTCTAATCTTTGTAACTTTATGGATGTCATATGTATGCACCTCAAAAGAGTGAAGAGGAAAAAAATGTTTTACACATTTATTAGTGTTTAATTTCTAGTGGTAATTCTCTACAATACTCACTCAACGCTTAGCTCAGCTTTATAGCCTTTCTGTTTTTAATACAGTACCTTAATAAAAGATTCCCTTTTCACTCAACAAATATTATAAACTGAACTCATTTGCTATCTAAGAATTCCTCTGCCGGAAAATTTAAGAACTAATTTACGTTAACCCTAAAAATCTTATTTTTAATGTTAATTCATAGATTATTGTAAAATACACGCAAGATGTGTCAATACACCAAAAAAAAAAAAAAAAAACAAAAAAAAAAAAAAAAAAAAATTATGATATTCTCATGTTTGATTTTTATTTTATATCTTTTATTGTAATTTTATTTTACATTAGTTCAGTGCTTTTTTTTTCAATCCAATAATCATTTTCATCACCATTCTCAATCAATATAAATATAATCATCACTATTATATCAACACTATGATGGCCGTCACTTTTCTACAAAAAAGGATCAAAATCATCCTTTATGTATATGGTACATTAATTTTTTTTTTTTTTGATCCTTTACATTTCTTACATCATATGGTGTCGTTTTTTCGTTTGGTCGTCACTCGAATCAATTCTACATTTCAATAAAACATTAACCTCAAGAAAATTTTTTTGAACTCAATATTAATTTTTATTTTATTTACACTAAAGAGCAAAATTTTTTAAGCAATTCTAAAATTACAAGTAAACTTATAATTTTTAAAATAAAAATTTTGTAACAAAATCACAAAATTACACAAAATTGTCAAAATTAAGTACTTGGATACATTAAAACTAGAAAATAATGATATAAGTTGACAAATGGTTGACAATGGTTCGAAGCACCCAGGATCAAGTTCCAGCAGTAGATTTTTTTTCGAAACGAAAATTTGATTTTCAGGTAAAATTTATGTTTATTTAATAACAACTTGTCGTAAGAAATATGGTCAAAAGTGTCATTGTGTTCCAGAAATACCTTACATGAAAAAAATCTTTCTGTTGCAATTTAAATGCCAGATTTTTGATTGAATAAAGCTTTATATAATAAAATGCTAAAGCAAATATATTTTAAGTGAAATTAAGCTCAATATTAAAATTTTTTTTTAATTTTTGAAAAAAGATTTAAATTCGTAATGTCTTGTTAAATGTAGCTCTATGAGAATTTTAACTCAGTGCAATGATTGTTTTCACGAAAGACTTTTGTATCACAGTAGAAAGTTAAAAATTCCATTAGACTTTTAAGTTATTGTAGTGGTTTAAAAGTCCTTAGAAACTTATGGTAATGAGATTTATGATATGTCATCTCATATAATATATAACTACTTTATCTGGTAGGAATTGAGGAAATTTTACATATACGTACTACTCAAACATGTCGGTTGATTGCACTTATCCATTATATTAAGTTTTTTTCCTAATCTCATCTGTATTTTAAATTACTTTCATTTCCTTCTCTATCATGATCCTCCCGTTTCCTCTCTACATAACCCATAACTATTTCACTGTATTTCTTGTATATAAAGTTAGATTTTATAAAATATAAAAAATTTGTCTGTTACTGTATTCTCTATATAAAAAAAATAAAAATATTTTGTTATTATAATATGGAATTGAATATATTCTAAATGTTGCATGAGAAAAAAAAAGCAATATTGTAATAGATACATAAGAATAAATGAATGAATCTTTGTTTGCAAAATATGTTAAAAGAAAACATAACTAGAATGTCAATTTATCCATCATCATCATTATTCTGATGATGGTCTCTTCTATTATTATTATTATTTCCTCTCCAAAAAAAAAAGTACAATATTATTAAAACAAAAGTCATTCTTTTTCTTTTCAATATATGAAACAACCAATCTGCTTTTATATTACACCCATGAGATTTGGACATCATATATATCCACCTTTTTACTTAGAAAATCTTTTTTACTTACATACAACACAAACATATAAATATATGTAGTTATTTATATTACAAGTATATTCATTCTTATATCCCTTTATTGTAATTTTTTTTTTTTTTTTGTAAACCTATCGTCATATCAAATTTTGTTTTTCTTTTTGCTTATGAAAAGTGTATGTCTTACATATTAACCCTCATATTATATATATACAAATGAATATAAAAATTGTTATTTGTTTTTTTGCTTGGACCCACACTATTTTTATTCGCAATAGATATGAATATTAGAATCACATTTTAATCCTTATTTATATTTCTATATCCAAAATTCAAGCGAATAAATAAGAAAAAAAAAAAATCCGACATATATTTGTCCTTAAACATATATTACATATTTATAGTTTTTGTTTTTTTTTCCTATAGATTTTCAATATCCTTTTTTTTTTATTTTTACTCAGCATGTCTTAAATTTTTGATAGGCAAATAAAAAACAAACAAAAACGGGGGTTAACTACTCTATAAAAACCTGCTGTAACAAACAATAACAAATCTTAAGTTAAAACGAACATAAAATATTCCATTTAATACATTTTCTTACCTATATATCCAAATACACGTACAAAAAAAAAAAAAAAATTAAACAAAAAACAATTAAATTATTCAACATAAAGACTATGAACTAGGATTAAAAGTGTTAAAACTAAAATAGAAGTGTTATTCATTTAATATCATTGTTTGTCCACTCTTTTTGTTTTTTTTTTTTAAGTTTCTTTAAGACTATCGCTATCTTTATAATTTTTACACAACAATAAACTATTCTGTTATAGTTTTTTATTATTATTTTTTTTTTTTGTGACCTAAAACTCTTCTACAACCTTCTTTTAAAATTTTTTTTATATTTAAAAATGGTCAAATAAGAGTGTGTTTATTCTTAAGCACACAAATAAACCTTTTCTTTATCGTAAACTCATAAAAAATCAAAGACAACAACCATTCAAAAATAAAAAAATTTTGGGAATATTGAGAAAATCCAATCATTAAATTTCAGTAACAAACAAATATGATAATATACAGGTGAAAAAAGAAAAAAACAAAAACAGGATACTAAATTTATACCCTTTTACATATGTTATAGTTTTTTATATCCTTAAAATAAGAACTACTAATATCACAAAAAAAAAAAACAAGGATAAAAATAAAAAAAAATTTATTCAAAATCGATTCTTTAATTCACTGCATCTAAATAAAGGATCGTAATAATTTAACTTAAAAATAATATATTCTTTTTTTCATTATATTATATCCTTTCATATCCTTTGAATATGAAATCTTAAAAACAACAACAATCAAAACTAAATATAAACGAAAAAAAAGGACAAATAAAATGTCAAGTAAAATACTCGCAACTATAACAACTATTGTTTTAATATCATGTTTTAAAACCTTCATAAAACATGATATTTTAGAGATGTCCTCTTAATATCCTGATGACCAGTTATTTTAGTTTTTCAGTTATTTCTTATTGGAAATAAAAAGAGGTAAAACTATTACATAAAACAAAAACAATAATTTGTTTTTTCGTCCAGTTAAATGTTAAAAATACGAAAAAAAAAACATCCTGCATCCCACCTTTAATACTAACTCCTGCAATAAAAAAAAAAACAAAACAACACGAAATAAAAATTCTAGGATAACAAAAAAGAAAAACTTATATTTGATATTGTTGTTGCACAACTAAGATCGTATTTCACAACAAAAAAATAAGTTTCTTTTGTCTTATCTTATCTGGAATAAAATAAACAAAAAAAACAACAAAAAAAAACATATCCTACATAAATCCTTTACGGAAAATTCCTTTTTTCCTTCTTAGTTTAAGAAAAATTTACACACATTTTTTAGAAAAAAAAATATGGCTGATCTTACCTGTGTATTTTTTTTTCTTCCTTTCGGAAAAATGTCAGTAAATTGCTTGTCATTTAAAATAAAACAAAAAATCTATTGAAAAAAAGTTGCATGTTTTGCAACAGTCAGAGAAATATAATTTTATACAAAATTATTTTTAAAAATTATAAATAAAATTTTGAACTGTAATATTATTGATGATTAACTAACCTTTTAATAGAAAATAATTAAACATTTTAATATTTAGATGAAAGAGTCATATTATAGTCATTAAATTTAAATCATAATTATGTTTTTTACAATTAAGTTAATATATGCCGGGTCTATCGAAACTAAATAAAATAAAAAAAGGCCTAAAGATCTGAGTTATTATACACTTGGTATATTATTAAAGATGAGAATAGCAAACATTTAAAAAAAATCTAATATCTAAAATATCTAAATTACGTAAACATCAATACAGAATGTAAAACCAAAGCTTTTAAAAAGAGCACACATTTTAAAAGACAGTAAAAACATTTTAACGTTACGACTTACACCAAAATTTGTAATTTTTCTTAGAATTTTATTTACAAAGAAAACGTGAAAAATAAGAAGCTATATGTTAAATTTTAATGAAACCCCACATAATTAATTAAAGCTATTAACATATTATTTAAAAATGTAATTTTTAAGCTTTAATTTTTACGTTTTAGTTTGAAGAAATTTGACAGAAGTGCTTATGTTATCTGTATCCAAAAATAGCTGTTCTTCAATTCCAAAATAACAGTAAATATAAAACCTGAATTTCAAAAATTTGGTATTTGGCATCTTCAGATTGAAAAAAATGTTAAGCTGATATACACTATAGAAAATTTTGATGATCTGTAGAACCGTACCGTAATGGTTGTAGTCAACATAAATTTTTTTATAAAAACTGTCAAAAGTTAAAATAGCATTGCTCTTGTTTTAACGGTGCAGAAGTTTTGTAAAAAAAAAAACGGACCAAAGAACCCATGGACGGGCGGAATGAAACTAATAAACTAATAAGCTGTTACTAAAATGCTGTTGTAAAACGTATGCATAAATAATGCACTAAATGCACAAATTTAGTGTACAATTAATAGAAAAATTATTTTATCTACAAATTTTCATTATCTACAAAAAGTCCATTGCCACCACCTTAGGAACAAACTTCATAAATTGAAAAGTTAATAATTTTTATCGGTACAATATCTGTAAAATTGAAAGGATTCCGTAACAGTATTCGAATAGAATGATCCCTCCTTAAATTTTCTTTTAAATAATCTTCCAACTCTCAAACAAATAAGACATTCATGTAAACGATCGAATATATTTTTTCAACTAAGAGATTTCCTAATACTGCTTTTTAATAAGTCTCTTAGTTATAATTTTTATAGTTTTCTTTTCAAACTAATTCAACTTTTAAAACATTATCATTTATTTTTCCGTGACTATGTGTATATACATAAACTATTAAAATATATATATATATATATATATGTGCTTATTTTCATATTCATTTTTTTATTTTCTTATCCTTTTATATGTTTTCTTTTTTTTTTTTTTGTTTGTTTTTTTTTTTGTATATTTTTTGATCAGAAATTATTTGACAAGTTTTATTCCTAAGAGGCTTTAAACAAAATACACACAGCATTTACACATTCATACATTCAAATAAATATTTGCTCTTATTAGTTTTTCTTTCTAAATTATTTGAAGGAGTTGTGTATATATATTTACTAAAATTTGTAGTGAGTCCTTTTTGAATTTTCGAATAATTCCTTTCAACAAGAATTATTGTTAATAAGAATACTTGGGGTTATATAAGAAATTATTATTAAAAAAAAAAAAAGGAAAGAGATAGAAGAAAAAAAAGGGTCTAAAATATGAGATAGAAAAACAAATAATATCTTTTTTTTTTTTACCATCTTAAATTTTATACCTGATAATCACTTTTGATTTGTTTATTGAACATGCGATTCAAATATTCCTTCTCTTTCAATATATCTATCTCTTTTACTCTTAGATTATAACAAAAATATAATAAAAGTAAATTATTATAGTTGAGATATTACTATTCATATGAATACATTATTGTTATATATACATATATATATAATAATACATGTATATATATATATATATATAAATATATATATATACATATATTATTATATTATTAGAAAAGTTATAACTGATCCTTATTTTAAGAATTTATATGGATATTTAACTTGAGCTTAATAAATATCATTTTTGTGTTGATTAGAAATTAAATGAGGGGCTTAAAGTTTAAATAGTTTGGAAAATTATATAAACAAAAAAGAAAAAGGAAAAACAAAAATTATTATCTTTTTAAATTAATACTTATTTTAGCCGAAAGATGTCTTTCAAATAGTTTATTTTATTAAAGTTTTGTTTTTTTTTAATAAATTGTCAGTTTTATTACCTCTAATATTTTACCTGTTATTTTATACATACCTTTCTATTTCTGAAATAAATAGAAATAGAAAATTTTTATATTAATTATTTTTTGTTTTTTTTTTTTTATTATTTGAAATAATTTGAAGTTTATCTCAAACTTTTTAAAACTAAAGAGCAAAAATAGTACAAAGAAGTTATGGAATTTATAAAAGCTATAAATTGAATAAAATAACGGAAATTTCTTAACGTAAATGTAATATAATATAATATTAGGTATATTATTGCTATATTATATTTTATAACATTTAGAAATTAAAAACATATTATTTAAAAATAAACCAAATCGAAAATCTCATATTACTGAATCTCATTATTAATGTATTATACGAATACTGCATCTGCACTGCAAGAAAATTTAAGTTTAATTTTCCTCTTTCTATGATTCAATATATAAACAAGCCTTAAAATGCAAAATCAAAGGTTTTTAATGGCGGCATACATTTTCCAAAAAACAAAATTTTCACCAAAATTTCTAAATTTTCTCAGAATTTTATATGTAAAAAAAATTTTGAAGAATTAATTGACATTTTCTCCAGTTTTAAGAAAACCATTTAATTAAAAACTGGCTTTATTTTTTTTGCGTTTTATTTTGAAAAATATTGTACAGGTGTCAAAGTTAGAGTTTTACAGGTGCTTAACTAAGTTTTAAAAATAGCAAAATTTTAGTTTAGAAGTTCTAACAGCTCTTAAACAGACAGAGACATACAAAAAAATTTTTTGAGATAACTTATTCTATTTCTGAAAGATCTTTCTCCTTAAAATTAAACGTAATTTCTGAATTCTATTTAAAAATGATCCGAAGATATGAGAAAAGGAAAATCTTGTAAAATTTTGTTTTCACATAACGCTAAATTTAAATAGGTACTATGTAAAACAAATGTACAATTTTAACATTCATAACTATTAAAAGGGGTTACATAAAAAAATTGACAACATTAATTTTTTTACAAGATCTATCTATGATTAAAATTTCATTACTCTAACTTTAATAATGGTGAAGTTTTGTAAACAAGGAAGTAAACAAATGAATGAACGGACGAACAGACGTACGGACAAACGCAAGGTTATTTTTTCTCTCAAAATTTAAAGCATCTAACTACAAGCACTGTGGAGTTATGAAGGAGGAACAGATTTTAAAAAATTATCTATTCACAACACGGTAAATTCAAATGCTGAATTTAAAAAATATTACATACTATTGATATTGACGTTCCTGTCGATTATCGTTTTTACGTTATGAAAAAATCTAAGTATAATCTAAGATATACCCATTTTAAAATATGATTTTTTTAAGTTTTAAGAGGCTGTAGTTCCGCAATTTTTTCTACAACATAAATTTTTCTAAGAAACCTCATGATAAATTTCTTTATTGTATTTTAAACACTGTACATAGAAGTTTTTGTAAGCAGACGGATGAACAGAGTGAAACTTATAAGAAAAATTTTAAACTTTTTTTTTTTTAAACGTTCTAAAATATGTTTCAGAAATTACAAAGAAATTGAAAATAGTTGAAAAACAAAACAATAAGTAAAATAAAAAAAGAAAATTATTCAAGTTTTAAGACTATAACAAAAATAATGAAAAGAAATTTTTAAAAAATTTCAAATTCTTTTCAATTTTGATTTTTAAACTAATCAAAATAATTTTTTTTTTTTTTTTTTTCGTTAAGAAAAGAATTTTAAATGTTTGAATACATTTTCATTCTTAAAATACTTTCTTACTTACCTTAAAAATATTTTCTTTTAAATATTCAATAAACAAAAAAAAAATAAAAAACAATCATCTTAATTTTCTTAATAAAAAAAAATTCTAACCTTTTTTTTTTGGTTTTTTGTACTAAAGATCTGATATAAAATTAGAAAAATGTTTTTTTTTTTTTTTATCTAAAAATAAATAAAAACAAACAAATAAACAACAAAAAAAAAACAATAAACATTTTTTTTTGGTATTTTTTTAGCAAGGAATGTTGTATTAATGAAAGATTTCAATATTCAAAAAAGGACTACATATTATATTAAAAAAAAAAAAAACAAAAAAAAAAAAATTAGAATTCCTTATTTGAAAAAAAAAAAACACAAAATAATAACAAAAAACTAAAATTCATGAAAAATCACAAAAATGAGGAGGAAAATTTATTCAATTTCCCTACCAAAAAAACAAGACAAAAAAAAAAAAACTATTTACTCGTTATCTAAACTTTGAATTTTTCTTTGTTTTTCATGATTTTTCATTTATTTGCAAGGTGTTACATTCTCATCAAAATAAGTGAAAAACAAATTTTCATATCTTTGTAGATTTTCAATTTTTTAAAAAGATATTTTAATCCAATGATACCTTTCTACTGATTCTTTGCAAAAGAAAGAAAATAACTTGCAGATTTCAGAATTTGTAATAATAGACATTTTTTTTTTTTTATTTTTTGTTTTTCTGTTATAAATTCTTTAAAGGTAACAAAAAATGCAAAAAAAAAAAAAAAAATCAACGGAAAATAATTTAAAATTTTTGTTTTTCTTTTTGTTTTTATTTTCTAAATAAAATATAGGTGTGTATAGAAAAAAAAAAATTTTTTTTTTTTTTGTTGGGGTAAAATTGGAACTAAAAATAATATTAGTTTTATTTAGAATAAACAATATGACGCCAAAAAATAATATTTTTAGTTAAGAATTTTTTTTTTTTCCTTTTACTTGGAATATTAGTAGTTTTTTTTTGTCTTTTTTTTCTGTTTTTTATTTTCTTACAAAAAATCCACAATGGATTCATATAAATGCAATTATTGAATTTAAAATATTTTAAATTATTCAAATTTTAAATAATAAAAAATTTTTTATTATTAAATATGTATTATTAAATTTATTAAATTTAAAAGTAGTCATTATTTAAGGTTATGATACTCTATAGTGTTTTTTTTTTTTTATTTTTTTCTTTTTTTTTGTGGCTTAAATTGAATGTTTTTTAATTAGAATCTATTTTTATGCTTTGTTTACTCTAAGTAACATATTATCAAAAATTATAAGCATGTGTTATCAACAATAACATTTACACTGAAGACCAAAATTACGAAAATTTTCTTTTGACGCCAATTTGTTTGTCAAATAATTGGTGAATTAACACACAATTAGATAATAATTAAATTAGACAAATATTTTATCAATCAATAATAAGTTATAATTTTTGAAAAATAAGTCGTGGCAAAATATAGCAACTGAGACTTTATTAGTGCAGATGTAGTATTGAAATATCAAAAAAAATGATAAGAAATAATAAAATGAATCGAAAAATGTTGACATAATATGATACATTGTAAAAATTAAAACAAATCTAGTCTTCTTCTATGAATTCAATTTTTAAAACAACTGGTTTTTTATAAATATGTAACTATGTAACTGGTGCTTGTGGGAATAATTTTTCTAATACTTCTAATTGCTAATATAAACGTTATTTACCCCCTTTTTCTAACTTGAGATCATTTTTTCTATGTTTTTAAACATGAATTTTAAAAAAGATCTGAAACAAATTTTTTTTTTTTTAAATTCTTATAATTTCTTTAAACTGTCAAATAAAACTTATTCTAATAAAATTTCAATACACTTCCTAATACCGAATCCCCTGACTCAATCTGCATTATAAATTTGAATATAGATTTCCAAAAAAAAAAAAATTATTGCCGTTTAGGTCATTCTATTTAATAATGTATAAGCTGTCATTAGGTTTGATAATGTCACAAACTGTCACTGCTTGTCAATTTACGATTTAGACTGAAACGTGTTAACACCTTGATTGATAAAGATATAATATAACTTATACGAATTAAAGTATAATGAAATGTGTAATATCAACTCTACTCAGTTACCTGGCGTACTGGGTTACTGATATAGATGTATAAATATTTTTAAGACGGATAAACACCGATAAACACCTGTTTCCGATAAACACCTGTTCGAAAGAAATAAAACAAATTCCTTCGCATAAAGATTTTCAATGAGAAATAAGAATTACGGCAAATATCCATGATCCATCTCTTTATTTTAGAACTTTTCAGATGGCGTAATAAAACTTATATAAACTCGTTTATCTTTATAAATACTAGTATATATCATCACAAACATTCCTTAAAGTTGGTAATACGTATGTATACGATGTAGTAAAGTTTAAGAAGGGCATTAATATGGTGCCGACATCTTTAATCTTTTTAGCTTCTTAAAGTCCAAACAACTTAAAAGAATCTCTTGCAATAAATCTCAAAGTGATTTTCGAACTTTAAAACTTCTTTGAACTTTCCATTTTGCTCCATTAAGAGATTAAATGTTAATTAAATTTTTAAAACAGCTATCGGCTAAGTAATAATTAATTATATTCAATTTGTAAGTAACCACTAACATTTCATTTATGACAATAAAAATTAATTCTAAAGATCTACAACTAACTGAATAAGAAAATATAATAAGAAAAAAAGTGAAAATAGGACATTTTAGAAATTTTGAGGGCCCGTAAGTCCGGAAACCTATATAACTAAGAAAAGCCGTTAACACACGTAAAAATATATTATTGAACCTTTAATTTTCATGTCTTGCCGAAGAAAAATTTTTACAGGTGCCTAAGTTACAGGTGTCTAAAAATAGCAAATTTTCAATTTTTGAGGCGTAATAACTCTAAAAGAGGGGGTCTTACCAAAAAATTTTCTGAGGAAACTTATACTAATTCTAAAAGTCTCAAAATTTGAGGTTCCTATCTAAAGGCGTGCCGGAGTTATGAAAAAAGAAATTTCATGCAAAATGTGGTTTTCACATAACGGTAAATTTAAATAGTAAATTACAAAATATTACATAATTTTGATATTGTTTTATAGAGATAATAAAATTTTCGATCTCCTGGCGGTTTTAGATTGCAAAACTATTACGCAGAGCCTGAGATATATACATCTGAAAATGGGGCTTTTTCGCAGTTTTGAAGAGCTGCAACTTTGGAACCCTTTACAACTAAAATAAACATTTAACACACGTTAAAATATATTACTGTAGCTTTAATTTTTATATCTTGCAGAAGTAAAATGTGTACAGGTTCCTAAGTTACAGGTGTTTAAAAATAGCAAATTTTCAATTTTTAAGCCCTAATAGCTTATAAACAGGGGGTGGTCCAAAAAAATTTTCTGAGCAAACTTATACTAATTCTAAAAGTTTTTTCTTGCCTCAAAATTTCAAGCTAAAAAATTTCCAAAAGCGTGCCGGAGTTATGAAAGTAGAAAAATCATGCAAAATTTGGTTTTCACATAACGGTAAATTTAAATACTAAATTTAACAAAATTGTATAATTTTGATATTAATTTACAAAGTTACCTGTCGAATAACGTTTTCAGATTGAAAAAATCTAAAGTAGAACATAAGATATATGCATTTAAAAATAGGGCTTTTTTAAAGTTTGAGGGGCTGTAGCTCTGTAATGGATGAGGCTACATGAAAAAGTTGTCCCACAAAATTATTTTTTTTATGAGACCTACCCATTGTTAAAATTTTTTTTCTCTATCTTTAACGGTGTAGAAGTTTTGTAAACAGACGAACGGACGGATGGACAGAATGAAACTAATAAGCACATTTTTTTCAAAAATTTTTTGGAGATGTGCTAAAAAGGATATATAAGGATTTTTATAGAAAAGAAAACATACTTATAAAAATTATTGCATAGATTATAAGTTTCTTTCATTTAAAATATTCTTTTACTAAAATAATACTCTATAATAATTTTCATTTAGATTTTGGTCTCCATATTCCTTTACCATTATTATTATTATTATTATTATTTTATTTGTTTATTTTTACAAATTCTATATTTTAACAATTATTATTGAGGTTAGATATCATTTTTATTCCAAATGAAAAGGTTTTTTGGGTTGGTTGGTTTAAGTTCATTTTGATAGTTCGATCATATTTTTTTTTTTTTAAGAAATCCTTTTTGAATCCTTTTTATTTTTCATTCACGTATTATTTTGTTATTGATTTTTTTTTTATTATTTTGGTGAGTACTGAATCCTTCTAAAGAGTAGTTGAAATTGATGTCCTTTTATTTTTGAATTAGAAAAAAATTTACTAGACAAGAAAAATTATAATTGTGTTCAAAACCAAAAAATGACAATTTTTTCCAATACACAAACTTAAATCGAACTTTATTGATATTGGACACACTTAAATAACGGTTCTGTAACGTTTTTTGTTTTTATTTTCTTTAGTTTTTTTTTTTTTTCTGGTATTATTTTCTAGGACATATTTTACACATGAAAAAATAATAATATAGTAAAAACTCAAAGAAAAAATAAAAGAGAGTGTAGTTATAAAATAAATGATTTTGGTATGGTTTATAATATGTTATAGATTGAATGTTAGTTTAAAAGAGACCAGATCTTTTATAAAAATTAAATAAGTTTTAATAAAAACTATAATATGTATAATTAAAATGTAATAAACATGAATAGTATAATAAAAAAAATAAGAAATGAACTGGTACTCAAAGAATCCGAAATGAATCATTAATATAAATTAGTACAGTTTTGTTTCTTCCGGAATAAGGATTTAAGAACGTTACCGACGAAATGGTTTTTCGAAAATTTAAGAATTTAAAAGTTATGGAAGTTGTTAAAGTAAGATATTAATATCTATTATAGATTATATCGTCCATTTATACCATATACAAAAATTGAAAATATTTGACAGAACAGATCTTTTAGCTAAGTTAAAATGTCTTTGAAAATATTCAATACTCCGTTATTGATCTTCTAAATATATATATATATATTTTTTTACACACTAATTATAAGCACAAGGATCGGATTCCTTTATACTAATGTAGGTTTAGTTAAATGAGAAAGAGAAAACGGAGGAGAAATTGGATATTAAGAGAGAATTGGAGATTAATTTAGGAAACAAACCAGTTTTTAGCTGTAGTAACTGTGTTAAAATTAGCAGTTGCTTCCTCTGTGTCCACTGTGTAAAAATTAGCACTTGCTTACCTCTCTCAATGTATATGGGAATTGTTTTAGGAGACACTTAATTGATTTTAGTTTAGAGAAAGTGTCATTATCTATAATGTATCTGTAACAAATGAAATTACTCCAATATTTATAGGAAATTTATTATTTACCTATTTATTTAAATTCGCACATGACATTATTTAGATACGAACATGATTATGATAATAATTTGTACACCAGTATTAATTTTTTTCTTTTCACAATTCATTCTTTGTGAAAATTGATTGAATTTTCACAATTCATTCTTTGTGTTGTATTTATTCGCGCAATAAATCAATAAACTCTTTTTTATTCAAATGAAACTAAACTTTAATTTTATTTTTAATAATTTCTTCTTAAGCTACACTTTATTACATTTCTTCGTATGCAATTTTACCATTGTCATTTACTCAATTGTAGATATGGTTTTGAAAATAATATATATATATATATATATAATCGAGTATTTTTGAAACACTCACACACATTTCTACTGTACACAGTGCTTTATTTACGTAACTTGACTGGGAATTTATATTGATAATCACCTCTGCGACAAACATTAGATACAATTAAGTATTTTTGAAACACAAATACTTTTAAATTATTTGTAAACCCTATCTCTTCTTCTTCTTCTTACTTGCCCTATTCAGGGCGTAGTAATATTAGACTTTATCTAGGATGTAAAGTGGATTCAACCATCAGGATCGATTAAGAAAATTTAAGTAGTTGGAGTATTTTTCTTTTTAAGATCTAAAAAATCTAGTAAAGACCGAAAAGCATTAATAAGCTTATTTACAAATAACAGATACAAAATATATCTTAAGATATTCAACTTTTAACGTATTCATTAATTTTTAATTGTCAATTTTTACGACTATAAAGTTAAATTGTACAAAATAGAAAAACGCGACTATAAAATAATTATACAAAATACAAAAACGCTAACTTTAAAAAATTGTTAATATTAGATGAACAATTTCTTTTCATATTATATGATTCTGTTCTCATATATGAAAGGATACACATTTCAATTGTTTATGCATATGTGTTAGTTTTTTTTTTTTATTAAATAAAATTATATATAAATTTCGATATTTTATGTTACTTAAGTGGTAACAATTGTGGTTCATTTTTATTTTACATTTCTGTTTTTTTTTTTTTTTGCTTTACATATATTTATGTTTATGTATGTGTATTAGTTGGTTTTCCTTATACTTAAATGTTATAAAATATGTTATAGTTTTGTTATTTTCTATTTTCTATTTTGATATTTAGATATTTTTTTAATTTTATTATTTTATTTCTTGTTTTTTTTTTTTATTCAAAAACTAATAAAATACCAAAGGATCTTCATTTAGTGACAATATAATAAAAAAAAAAAAAAACGAAATCTCCTTTTCTTTTATTTATTCTACTTACTGTATATATGCGTGTGTGTATTATGTTAACATTTTTTAAAAGGGTTAAAATAAAAATAATAAAATAAAGTAAATGCTATCACTGAAAGAATTTAAAAATATAACAAAAAAACAAAAAAAAAAAAAAACAAAAAAAAAAAGTAAGCTAAAATGAAATGAAATGAGAAGGATGAATATTTTGATGTTTATGTGATTGAAAAACGAATCACATGTTCAATTTTAGATCGTCATATATAATATTATATTATATAGAACTAGTATATTATGTAGCATGTACCATGTGATGTAATATTTTAATAATTTAAATTTAAAAAACAAAAGTAAAGTTTTCAAATTCTAATTTAATATGAATGAAAAAGATAAAATTGAATTGAAGATTTTTCATGATTTCAAATAAATTCATTTAACTAAAATTGATTTTAAATGAATATTTAATTTATCAATTTATTTTGTTTATTTTTCTTTTCATTTGATTTGATGAAAAAAAGAAATTTAGTTTTAATTTATTTTTTCTGTTTTTCTTATTTTCATTTTTAGTATTGATTTTTTTCGAAATGTGATAAAAAGGGATACAATTTTTTAATGATATAATGCAATGTTAATGAAATTTTTTAAATATTATTATTTATTTATTTATTTACTGATTTCACATGTTCAAAAAAAAAATTATGTTGCAGAAATTACGATAAACAATACAGTTGCAATTTTTCTCTGTTTTTTTTTTTATATTATCGAATTTTATCGTTCTATTCATTGGTTTAGTGTCGAAATTTATTTTATGAAAGGTAGAAGTGAAATGGTTAGTAAATATTAAGCAACATAAATTTTTAGCAAGAAGACTGGGAATTTATATTGATGATAAATATCGCATTAGTAAGTTCACGATTCAAATACCTAATAAAAAGCAAATAATCATTGAGTTTATATCCTAGACTTGTAAAGTGATTATAGATTAGATTAAATTTATTTAATTGCTATACATGACACTGCAACCTTTTGATGTAGATTTATTGTGCTCCCCCTGTTTGTACTTGTTGTTGATCTTGCCTCCACTTATAATACTTTTGTCAGCCCTACTGTTTCTAAGAAAGTAGAGGTTTTTATAGGGCTTATTATGTTGTATAAGGTTTAAAACAATATGCTCCTAAGTGAAGATATCTTGTTCGGAGTAAATCTCTGCAGTTTTTGAGTATGTGACCTGCACCTGATTTTCTTCTTCACAGAATCTGCATGTACCGTCACTTTCTATTCTAATTATGTTTGAGCGTCCCTTTAGCCGGCAGTTGTCCGACGGGAATCCTGTTAAAATTCTCAGTTTATTTTTACTGGATCATATAATTTTAGCATATCTTTTCCGATTATAGCTTCCCAGAAGCTTTTTGGATTGTCTGAGCCCAGATTTTTCATTCCACAGTTTGCTCCTACAGTTTTCCTCTTCGATTTATAAGGCGATTTATATTGTGTTTACCTATGGCAAAGGTTCCGGACCTGTAAAGGGAGTTGCAGTTCCTTCTTTTGCAAGAGGTTTCGCTCATTTTTTTTATACCTTGATGTTCACGCACCCAGCTGAGGGTTAAAAGTGGTTGTAAGTCATTTTAGTTTAGTTATCAAGTTAGGCAAGTTAGAATTTATCCAGGACTTATGTTTAAAACTTTTTCTGAATAGCCTCTATTCTTTTACTATAGACTTCAATGAGAACGATGAATGCAAATAAAATAAGGACTCATACTTTTTTTTTTGCCGCTGTTTTGTAACGTTTATTACATTGAAAAAATTACAGTGAAACATATTGAAATTACATTTATTTTTTTCGCATTTATTTTAAAATTAAAAATTAGACTTACCAGCTCTAAATACCACAACCAGAATTGTAATGCGTGTATGTATTTTATTTTGTTTTTCATTCAATTTTTTTTGATTTAGAGTCAAAATTTTGTATCTTGTTCCCCTAGAATTTCGAAAATTTTTTTTTTTTTTGAAGAAATAATATTATAAGAAATTCCACTTTTAAACTCCATAGTTATTCACTCTTTTTCAACAGTTCATAGATGATTGCAGAATACACATTTTTTTAATCAATATTTTACAGTATTCTTCTCTAGTATTCTACTTAAGATCTAGTTATTATTTAAGACCTCAGATTTTCATTAGAAAGTTCTCAAGTTCAAAGACCGCCTGAATCATATAGTTTATAAAAAAAAATATAGATTTTTCTTATAATATAATTACTATAATATATTTTTTTTTGTTTTTTCTTTATTTATTTAATTCAATTATTTTTTTTTTACAAAATAAAAAAAATAAGGAAATATATTATATCCTATAAATAATATCAAAATCACTATTAAGGAATATAAGCATATCACCATGTTGCTGTATAAATTATATAAATATAAACAGTACCCCTCAATGATATATATTAAAATGCAGGAGTAGTCATCTTAACTTCAGAGATGGGACAATCTGAAGTTGGCATTTTTTCTTTTAACTACAGCCTAATAGGTGAAAAACATTCTACAGTACAATATCCCTTACTTATACGCGAGGCAAAAGGATTAAAAATGAAATTAGGCAATACGTTTGAAATTGATAGAAATATTTAGCCCTATGGAGTTCCAAGAGAAATGAAAATAAAAACTCTTCTTAATATTATTGTTTTAATATTGTTTTATACTTTTAAAATCACCACCTTTAATCCCCTGTTTTAAGTATCATCTATCAATCAAATTAAATTACTTTAATCATTACTTCAAAAAAAAGTTTTCAATAATACTATAAAAATACATATTTTCACCTATAGTTATGCAATTTATTGAAATAGTGTAATTGAACAAAAAATCAAATTATAAAATTAACAAATTATGAAATATAATATCATATATTGGTTTTATCATAATATTAAATTACATTTAGCAAACAAAAAAAAAATAATATAAATAACATTTAATTGAAATTAATTTATTAAATATTATATTCCATTTTCTCTTTCTTTAATTATATAATTTCTTTTTATGATTACATTTTTTTTATTTCGCTATCATATTTTCCATTTTCATTTATTTTTCGCACATTTCAATTAGTAATTAGTACCATCAAAATATGATAGTATACCTACTACTTTTATATCCTGATTTCATATCTGTTTTTTCCATCAACTATTTTCTTTATTTTTCTATTTTTTTTTTCTCGCTTAATGGAATGATACTCTAAAAATTATTACATAAAATTGTAATATTTTGCATTGGTTTCATTAAAAAAAACAAAAAAAAAAAGTAATATAATAAAAATTAACAATTTTAAAAGAAAAATTGTTGATGATTCAAATGTCTGATATTGTCTGGATGATTTCTTTTATATTTTCTTTTTCCTTTTTTTTTCATTCAATAAAAAGTCCTGTTCCATCAGATTTCTATGAAACGAATATAAGCCATTTACTGCTTTTTTAATTTTAACAAAAAAAAAAAAACGTTTTATGAAATGGGGAAAAAAATTAAATGAAGACGAAAAACAAATAAAATTGTTTAAGTGCTGTAGATTGAAAATGAGTTAAATGTATAAAAAAAAAATTTTTATGATACTGCAATAACAGTAAGACATTTAAACTTAAAACCTAGCGAAGCATAATAATAATATGCCAGTATTAAAATGAAAACAAAAAAAAGAAAGCAACAAGAAAGCTGGATATTACGCGCAATGCAGAGTTGATCCGAAACCCAACATATTATTTTTCACATAGAACTCTTATACTGTTCAAACTCTGTCTTTCAAACAACTATTTTTAAATTTAAATCTATTTACGAACTGTTACAAAAATTAATTGTTATTAGAGTTGTTGTCAATGTTAATTGTATTTAACTGAAAGGATTTTGATGAAATGATCAGTTAAATAAATTTCATGTGAAATCTTTTTAATCCTTTATGTACTTTTAAAATTTTATTCAATCATAAAAATATTTTGATATTCCAGAGTTTACACTACTTTGTAGTTTTCATTAATTACTAAATTATTTCTCTAAAAATGACTTATACTTAGTGATTTCAACAATAATATAAAATGTATGTAGTTGTCCCCTACAAATATGCAAAATGATAAGCTGAACGGACAACTATTATTTTGACTTTTTGAAAAATGTTTTCTAAATATTTTAATTACAAAAGAAATACTTTTCAATTAAAAATGATACTCATGACTTTTTAATATGTTACAATTATTTCCTCTTCCCAACTTTTTTTTTTCAAATTTGAAGTGTTATTTTTTCCACTATATCATAATTATCATTTTTTCTCTTGCAATATTTAAAAATTATTTCAATACTGCGATTTGAAATCTTCTTAAAATGGATTTGTCAGCTAAAACATACAGAATTAATTTGAAATATAAAATATAATGAAGAAATTACTATAGTTACAATATTTTTATTAAAAAAAAAATAAAATTACTTAGAGATTGTTTAGATTTATTGGAGAGTTATAATAATATCAAGGATTTTCTCTTACAGATCATTATTTTTTATTACAATTATTATAAAAATGGTATTAATAAAAATATTCTAATATATTATTTTTTTTTAAATGAATTTTCCAGTTTTAATAAATGGAAAATTTTTTTTTTTAATTAATAATTATAGTGACAATAAAAGATATAAAATCCTGCAAATAAAATATAAACATTACTTACAGCTACAATTTTAAGGTTTACCCTGAACTGTTATGAAAATACTAAAAACGCTATATATGTTTATTTTTCATTTTGCTCCTGTTAAATTAAGTAAACTACAAAGAATATGTAACTTCTTAGCTGAAATCTTTTTAGAGGATTTTAATATTAATTTAGAAAAGAAATTAATAGAAATAAAGACAACCTATATAGAAGGAAGCGTTAGTGCTTTTAATTAGGAGAATCCGAGAGATGGAACAGGCGAAAAGACAGAAAGAAGGATATCTAAGAATAAATTAAAGAGAAAAAAAATAATTTAGAACAATAGATAGAACATAAGATTCGGATACATTCAATTAGATCAATAAAATACAAGGAAATAGGCAAGAACAAAAAAAATAATTATCAAGATTTTAATTTCTTTTTAGGCATCAATGTCGATTTCCTTAAAAAGAGCAATATTCATCTATATAGTAAATAGTATAAGATTCTAAATCAATCAACTTTAATAATTTTTTTTTTTTGAAGCGATTTAACAGACCCATTGCGAAGCTAGTTATTTGAAACTGCATATAAGATTTTACTCACTTTTCCATACCTTTTCTATATCAAACATAATCATCATACAGAACATGATTTTTTCTTTAAATTTTTAATTTTTATAAAGTGTTATTACACAAACTTGAAAGCTTTAATACGAAACATAAGTACACTAGAAAATTCCATTATTAAATGTAAGATATCGGATAAAAATAAAACCCTCACCATATATTAAAGAAAGGTATAAGATTTTCAAATTTAAACTGCCATAAATAATACAAGTTACAAAAATAAAAATCTCTTTTAAATTAGTAAAAAAAAAAAACAAACTCCTATACAACAAATCTAATTAACATAACTATATTTTTCGCTCTTATACTGGATCAAATCGATTCTAATCCACTTTTAACGATTTAATGTTACTAACTGCCATTTGATAAAATTTTAAAGGATACAAAAAAACGGGTACAAAAAATTTATAAATTTTTGTGATATTAAATCATAATAATCACTTTATTATAATTAAATTATCATTTTCTATAATACACTGACATCCATATATTTACATAAGTTTGTTGTATCTAATATATATTTAATTATATAAATATCTATATATTATGTATTAATTTTATCTTTTCTGTACACCCACCATCAACTGTAACATCTGAATAATTAGAATTTTTTTCGCCAACCAATCAAAAATGATTTCATTTCAACTCTCATCAGTTTTCCAATGGAAATTTTCATTATGAAAATAGAAAAATCATTTTAACATACGTTATTTTATAAATTTCAAGCAATTTTCTCTATACATTATTCCCTTATTATATTTTTCCAATTCTATTTTCCTTTTTTTTTCATTTTTTTTTTATAATTGTTTTTTATTTAAATTATTTGTTTTTTTTTTACATATTAAATATACACACTCACACACAATTCAATTTTAACGTAAGTAAGTAAGAAATAAAAAAAGAAAATTAACACTATTTTAATACAAATACAATTAAAAATAGAGAAAAAAAAAAACAATAAAAAAAAAAATAATATTCATTATAATTTATTCTATAGCCATTAGCAACTGATGTTGTTTTGCTTGGTGCTTGATGATGCACACCATGTGCAATCAATGACTTAACATTTTTGTGCTCATCCTTTATTAATTCTATCTCTATCGTTTTTAATTTTTTGTTGTTTTGTTTTTTTCTATTTATGTTTGTTTTTGTTTCAGAAAATACAAATACAAAAACGAAAAGATTTAAAGGAATAAAAATAAAAAGTAAATAATAATAAAGATAATAAAACCAAAAAATAATTTTTATATTATTTGTCTCTTTCTAATTTTGAATTTTTAATTTTCAGTTTTATTTTAGATAAATACTGGCTGGTATCAATCTTTTTACTAACAGTGTCTCTCTATTTCTCTCTCTCCCACTCTCTTTCACAAAAATTCATTAAAGTTGATGATGCAAAAAACCTCTAATACAAACTAATAACAGTATTTTTTTTTTGCTATAATTATTTTTGCACAAAAGAAAAAAAAATTTACAACAAAATACAATTAAAAATGTATGAAAGAAAAAAAGAGATGGAATGTAAAAAAAGATTTATAAAATTTTCAAAATTTTACAAAAATAAATATAATGAGTGTCTTTTAACGTTGTTTCCGTTTTTTTTTGTTTTTCTATTTTTCTAAATTACCCCAATTCAAAATTAGTATAATAAATTTATCAGTAGTAGTAATATGGGCCCAATATTTTAGTAAGTATTTCTCTTTTTCTATTTTCTATCTATTTCTATCTCTTTCCGTTTTTTATTTTTTCTAATACTGTATAAAATACCTGGGTTATGCTTGGAAGAAGGACGTATATACTATAGAACTTTATAATAAAATGCACAAATTAAAATTAATATGTTATATATGTATGTATGTATGTATGTAGAGAGCATCAGTTTAGCATCACTTTATAATTTTTGTTTTAGTTTTGTAGTTTAAAAAATAAAATAAAAAAAACAAGGATATATGCAAGGATATGCAATCATAATTCATTCAATGGATTACATTGGTTAGAGAGATCTAAATAAAAATGAATGAAATAAAAAGCAATTGGATAGATTTTTGTGCACAAATGCATAAGACTAGGACAGCTTTATGACGATGTGATATAGATGGTGGGTAACAAAAACAAAAACAAAAAACAAAACAAATAAATAAAGAGTTTTTTCGATGGATTAAAAACAATTGACTTAAGTTGAAACCTTTTACTGTTGTATTGTACATTTATATATATTTATATTCTTTAAATTTATATGTAGACATTATGTTTCATTGCAAATCCATTGGATTTTTTTTTATTATGCAGTCATAAAATAAGTATTGGAAACAATTTTTGTAAACATTTTCATTTTTTGTATCATTTTTTTAATGTGTTTTTTTTTTTGTTTTTTTTTTTTTTTGCAAAGTGTAAAATGAACAACTGGTATTTTTCTATAATTTTTTATTTGTTTTTTTTTTATCGTTTTTTTTTTGCTTTTTTTTGCAACTATATGGATGGATCACTTTCAAATAATGACGCTGCATAATTGTTTAAACAAAGAAAAAACAAAATAAAGTTTTATATTTGAGTTGGAAAGATAGGAATAATGTTACCAGAATGTCTTCAATTCAGAAAATCTAGTTTTGAGGAAAGTTGTATAGAAATTAATAGCAACATTTGCAGGAATGAATAAAATTAAAGTTAAACGTTATCTTTAATTGTTTAGCTGCGGAGCCTATTTAAGGATTTTCTTTCTACCCCTCGCATTGTTTGTTTATCTGAACTTTTTTGACGAAAGTGTTCTAATTCAGAATGTAATTTAATGTTGGAATGCAATTTTTTGTTCATGTTGTTCTGTATTCACTGTAATTTAAGTTAATCTAAGTTTTTTAATTACTTTAATCTAAACAAAGTAGTAGCTTGTAAAAAATAAATTATTCTAAAAAAAGGTTTTAACTAAAATAGATGATTCATAGGGTCGAATACATAAAACTGAGCTTGAACTCCAATTTCACTTTTTCGTAGTTTTTGTTTGAAAAGTGAGATTTGAGTTCATGCACAGTTTTCAAGGCATTCGATCCATTGTTATTATTTTTATTAAATTTTTATTTAAATATATGTTCTACGAAATATGTAATGCAAAGCAGTAAACTGAAGTTGAGCCAAAAAGTCTTTATTCCGTTAAGAACTCGTTTCAATCTAAAATATTTTTATTAAATTCAATTTGGAAAAACAGATGAATTAAAAAAAAAAATTGTTTAAACATTCTATAAATATTTTATGGCAAACCTGCTGATATATAACTTCATATTAAAAATTTAGTAACAATCATACATTCATATGTGTTCGAATCATATTTATTGATTTGCATCAAAAAGAAAAAAAAAAACCAAACAAAAAATAAATAAATAAAACAAGCTTGCCATTAAAAACAATACCAGATCTTAATATATGATTTTTTTCCCAAACACAATCAACCCCCTTCAAACATATTATAATATAATGAATTAATATAGGCTACGATAAACCTATATATAAAGAGTAAAAGAAACAGAAATAAAAAGAAAAGGATGGCTAAAAAAAAATTACATTGGCATAATTTATAATAGTTTGGCAAATGGATTTGGCCAATATGGTATCCGGGAAAAACTATATAGAAAACAAAAATAAAAGAAAAACAAAACAAAACTAAAAATGTTGCAATTTTATAAATAAATTCAATTGACAAACAATAACATAACAGTAGTAGCGCAACACTAGTAAAATTGTAATAAGAGTAAAAAAAATATATACATATATTTTTTTTTAATACAGCAACACAAATTTAGATGTTTTTTGTATTGATTGTTTATTTTTTTCAATAAAATATGTTCTAGTTGCATTTTTTCCTAACGCTCTCTTCACTATATCTATAACTCTTTCCGTATATTTTGAGTGCCAGTTAATGGGATTGTAGCAAAGGAAACAATACATATTTAAATGTTTTTATTATTAGGTTTGTTTTTCTTATTTTCTAACAGAATATGAAGCAATTTTGATACAATTTATTTTTACATTTTTAAGAATCAGAACAAATCAGAACAAAATTCCAATGGAATATCAATGAAAATCTACATCAAGAGAATTTTCTTTTAACCCTTAGAATGAATTTATATATTAATCCATATCATTCATATTTTTAATTTTAATCTATAACTCCTGAAATTAAAATTTTAAAACTTAATCTTAATTTTGTTGAATTTTTTCAAGTTTAAGTAAAAGAATAAAGTACGTACATATTATGATCCTGTGAAGTAAAGAAAGAACACCTAATCTACACTCGTGTAAACACTCGGCGTAGTGATAATTACAGGTTATTGTCTTACAGAAACCCAACTAATACAGCCAAAATGAGTATTCCTTATAACTGAAGCAGTATTCCTTATAACAGAAGATACGAAGGGAAAGGGATGGGCGAGATTCTCCATGATTTTAAATTTTTTTCTGCAAATGTCTAACCGCTTAGCTACAGTCATAGAAATAATTTTTGGATTTCCTGCTTGACTGTGAAGGTAACGTAAAGTAAAGCAAAACTGGAAAAATAATTTTATTTCTGAACTCTATGGACTAAATATAAAACATATAGTATAAACCAATCCAAAATACGACGAAATTATAACAAAATGGCAGTTTATCTGTAAAATGGATTTCTAAAGAGAAGCGAAGTAAAATATTCAAACTGGTACATATTATATCTCAAATTCCAATTTCAATAAATTTTTGAGAAATCCCCTTAAACTTAAACTTATAAAACCTAATGCTTTTAAAATACAATATTTCAACTTAAGTTATACCCATTAGTTATATTCAAATGTACGAATATATGAAATGTATCCGTCAAGGTATACGAACCTTTGAAAACTTGAAATTTTCGCCCCCATTTATTTTAAATACATACATATCCTAAAGTATAATTTTTGTTGAAATTTACTTTGTAGGTAATACTTAATTTTTATTTCACTTTAATTTTTTTTTTTTAAAAAGATAATCTTTTAACCCTATACTACGGATATTAAGGTTAAAAATGTATTTATGTATTTTAAAAAAATAAAGTACAATGTAAAATTTTCAAAAATATTCGGTTCTAAATTACAAGTGGATTAGAATAGAAAATAACTATGAAATCTCTGATGATTATGTGCCTATTTTACATAAATTTGAAAAAAAAAAAACAAAATTGAAATTTATTCTGGTGATATAGAATTGAGCGGTTAGATGGTCGATTACTACAACAACTTATAACAAAATATTCGATCACTTTGAATATTCTAATTTTCTGATGCTGGAGTTTATAAGATTTTTATAATATTTTATGTTTCATATATGTATATATAGTTATTGGCTATTTCCAATGAGCGCCTCATAATTTTATAGAAAAAAGGGATTTTTTTTTAAATGTCCTTTAAAACACTATTATATTCCTTATTTAAACATTTTATTATACAAAAATTATGTCTTTCCGATTATTTTCTGTGTTTGTTGTTTTTTTTTATTTTTGTTTTATTTAAATTTCTGTGGTGGAATATTTTATTTAATATAATTTTCCCAATATTGGCCAAAATCTAACAATATTAGAACATTTTCTATAAAAAGACAAGAAGAAAAAAAAAATTTAAAATGTAACATCCTGATCAGGATTCTTTTCATTTAATAAAAAAAAAAACAAAATGGTTCAATTTCAAAATTTTATTTAATTTTGTGGGATCAAATTTATGTGAAATTTTTTTCTAAAATTCAAAATATTATGCCAATTTAAAATTACTGTAAAATGGTTGAAATTGAATGAGAGAATGAAAACTTTTGATTCTTTGATTATTTGTTTTGGATAATATATGAATTTTAAAATTTTTATTCAGTTATAATATTTAGTAGATATATATTTATACTTTTGGATCATTTCTGATTCAATTAAATCATATTTTTATTACATACCTACTGTGTTTTTCTCTAAACTATAAATTTTAGTTATTATGTCAGTATTATGTCATAAATGTCAGAAAATCTTCAAAAGAGTATAAGTTTTAGTTTCTAACACTTATATTTAAAAATTTCGAAATGTTCAGTTATTTTCTTCAATATTTAGCAAAAACATAATTAAAATTCCTTTCAATCTCTTTCAAAATTTCACTCACTCTAAACTGGCTGAAGTAGGATGTTTTCTTTTATAGATGAATTCTGAATCAACAAACTCTAGGTGCGTAGTGCACTCTCAAAACGTAGGAGAACCTATTTGACTATAGTTTGTTTTAAGTGTTGTTAGGTTTATACCACGATGATACCTCTCTGACGAAGGAAATTTGAAAAGCGTCTCATATCCATGCGAGAGAGTTCACTTAAATCTTGGAAAAAGAAACTACCTAGATATTCTCGCCTTTTTTTAACAGATTGGGATAAGTGCAGAGAAAGTAGTGATGGCTTAAGAAATTTTTTGAAGAAAAGACGTTCAAAAATCAACAACAAGCTAGCTTAGTAATTTTTATTACAAATAAGGAGATTTGCGGAATTTTTAATTCATCCCGTTTAATTTTAAATCTTAACTGACATCAACTTTATCTCCTTTGCTATTACTTTATAAGATGTCATCTAAAATCCACATCTTATATTGTAAAGTTTTGAGCTTGTTTTTACATTATTTCATAATTTAATATTCTTTCTCTTGAGGTAAATTTTTGGAGAAATTTAGGTACTATTTATATTTTACCTTCTTTTGAATTTTATGTGATATTTACTTAGTTAAACATTATTTAAATCCATCGACTCATTATCAAATACACATTTCACATCATCACCGATACTCATTTCTTGTAAGTAATTCTCTTAGATTGTAAGATTTTGAACTAATATCGCTTCTTTAATTTAATTTTTACAGAAATATTGTTAGCTTAGGCGTATTTTAGTCCCAACTAAGGAAATTTAACCTAAATAATATCGTCTATGGTTTACCTTATATTTATTTCGAAACAAAAAAGTGAATTAATGTTTTTTTTTTTTTCACCTTCTAAAAGAAAAACAAAACACCTTTTTACCTCGTTTTTCGAATTATTTTTCATATGTAACTATGTTAAAAAAATTTTTTTTTAGAGAATTATTTATACTTTACTTAATACTTATCTCATGCTTAATGTAATTTTAACATTATTTTTATTTTAATTTTTTTTTTATTTCATTTTCATGCATACGACAATGATAATTATATCGTAATATTGTTACCTCGTCCTTTTTTTTACAACACATTTTTTTCCTTGAGTTCACATTTTTTTCCAGCTTTCATTGTTTTAATTCAAAGTTTGAATTAAACAGAAATAGAAAAAAAAAGAAAGGGATCACAAGTAATCTTCCATCCGTTTTTTTTTTCTTGTTTTCCTTATTAGACTTTTAAAATTATGTGATGTGAAAGGCAACACCATCAAACAGATCAACTCAAATGTATATATAAAAACATTCTAAAACAAAACACTACACTAATAAGCAAAATTATAATTTGTATTTGATATAAGTTTTGTTGTTTTCAGATTTTGTGCATACTATTCAATCAATTTAAACTTATAGGCTAGAAAAAGCCGAGAAATTGAGGAAAATAGAAAGCAGATTAAAGTAGTAAAAAGCAACAAACGTCAGAGCTTATTAGATCCCTGCGAGATAAAAAAAAAAGCAAAGATTTTTATTAGTCTTAACATACGAATATCCTAGAAGAAAAAAGTGGCTCCCAAAAAACGAAGAATTTTTCTAGAGGATCTAATCAACGGAGCAAAATCAAGCAGGAAAATCAGTAAAATCAACTGAATACAAATTCTTATATAAAAGCATAATGAACTGATACTCCAATTTTATGTAAAGGCAAAAAAAAAAACAATTTATATTTTAGAAGGATCATATATTCATTCTATTTAATATTTTTACTTTTTATTTACAATTAAACTGAGCTCTCTAAGAAAATTTAAACCCTATTTCTCTTTTAGCATTTTAGATATCTATTTTAGTTTTGGTTTCCATGTTTTTTTTTGCATATCAGTGTATATAAATTACAACTCCTACCATCAGAATATACAAAACAAAATTAAAAAATGTATTGTTATTATTGCGTTGTTGTTGTTGACATCCTTTTACATTTTTACAATGCTACCACATACAGCAAGTGTAGTGTTATAAGTTCAGTTGATTGTTACAAACGTCTTCGTCACAATTAAAGCGTTATATATTTCTGTGTTTGTTTTGTATTTAGTGTAACTTTCAAAAAAGACAAAAAGGATATGTACATCCTCTCCTGTATGTTGAATACACCTCTAATGAATCCTTCTATTATTTTGCAATGATTGTTTTCTCTCTCTTTCTAATACTCTTGAGCATTGAAATAACAGAAAAAAAATTCAACGAACCTATCAAACATTCTTGAGGGAAGATTAAAAAAGTGCCAGTAAAAAAAAAAACAAAAAAACAAACAAAGAAAAAATATTTAAATAAAAAAGTTGAATGCAAGCAAGAATTAAGGAGTAGAAAAAATGGGATATGTATCAAAAAATAGGGATGAGAAAATCAAAAACAGAAAAAAAAAAACGTAAAGCGTACAAAATAAAAAGAAAATAATGATAAAATAGACTCAAAAAAAAAAAAAAATTAAAACATTAAATTTGAAGTTGAAGCATATGTGCTAAATGGGGCGTTTGTCAGCTCCTCTTTTATAACTAATTAGGGCGTTGTATCATCGTTTATGTATTTTTTTTTCTATACTTTTTTTTTCATTATTAAGTTGTTATTTGTGTTACATTTTATTTTTGTTTTCTTGTATAATTTTATAAATTTCTTTTATATATTGAACTTAACTTTTTTTTTTTCTTATTTAAAAATGTGTTGCTTGTTGTAATCGTTTCGAAAATGAAACATGGGTGGCAAATAATGTACTTTATAATAAAGTATTCATGTATTATTGTATTTGGTACAAGAATACAAGTATTATTTATTCTGTATTTTTAACCGGGATAATGTTTTCGTAGATTTTTTTACTTTAAAAGGCTGTGGCTAGTTCTGTTACTTAAGTTTCAAAGATCTAAAAAATTAACTTAAATTTTTTTCTCCCTGAATTTCAATACCGTAATATATCCCTTTCCTCCTAATGCACAATTAATTTTTTTTCTTAAATGAAGAATTTCTTATGACAGACAGTATTATCAATAATCAAATTTAATCTATAAAACTAACTCATAGAATCATTAATTTCTAAATTATAGCTTATGATCAGTTAATTCCAATGATTTGAACCGTTTTAACTGCTGAAGTTCAACTTAAAACTAATTATTGCTCAAACGAAATCAAAGTTGTTTCGTTCTACAGAAGAAAACTTTTAAGATTTCTTAAAATTCTTCATAATAATATTAATCAAAAAATTCTAATACAACATCTTTTTCCTTCACATTTCAATTCTTGTCTTACTCCTTTTACACTTTTACAAATTTTACTGGTTATTTTACTATATCTATTTAAAATTAACATAAAATAACAGTAAAATATTCGATAATTAGTCATCTTAAATGATGATAACAGCATATTTCCTTTATATCTACACTTTTTTACTCTTCTTTATCACTCTTCTATCTCACTCTTAATATTTTCCTCTATCTCTTTCATTTTTGCTCTCAAATAATTTTGCTTTGTAAGGTTTATTATTTTTTTAGGTTTATGAAAAATAAGAACAAAATCAAAAATAAAACTAAAAACCGATAAATTGAGATTATATATTATATGCAAAAAAAAAACAACAAAATTACCAATACATTTAAAAAAAAAGCAAACAGCTAAAACAATACATACTCACAAAAACTAATTTCACTATAATTTATATATAATATGCAAATTTTATAAAAATGGAAAAAGAAAAAAATGTAGAATTACCCATATGAAAGATGAGTACAAGGTAATAACATAACGGTAGAGATGTGTTATATAACAAAAGAAAATATCAGGAGAACAAACAAAAAATAACGGTACTAAGAAAAAAAAAATGGAAACAATAAACAACATCAACAAAACAACATTGGTAAGTTGAGAAGAAAATAAAAGGGATGTGATGTGGAAAAGAAAAAAAAAATGTATGCTGTATGATGTGATGTTGTTACTTTTGTTATGTTTCATATATTTGTTATTATTTTTGTTATATTATGATGTTTTAAAAGTACAAAAATAGAAAGATAGAGGGAGAGATAGAGAATATGAAAAAAAAAGTACCGTTTAGCACAGGCCATTTGTGTCAAACTTTTGAAAATTATGAGCCATTGGGAACAAATTTTTTTTATACGTTTATCATATTATAATTTTCATATTTTCATACAATCCATATTTTTTACCGTTAGTTGTTGTTATTATTTAAGAAATTTTTTATACACTGTATACCCATTATTTAGCATAAATATTTTTTCAAGCATGTTTTATTTTTTTTGTTACAAAATTTTTTTAAGTTACAATATTATGAATTTCTTTTTGTTTTTTTTTTTTTGATTTAAAGAAAATACAAAAAAAAAATTAACCAAAAATAACGTTAAAAAAAACTTAAGTATGTTTAATAGAAAATGACAACAATGATAAAAAATATACAAAAAAAAAATTATAAAGAAAAAAAAAGAAAAATCACATTATAATATTAAAAATGAAGAAGAAAATTGTTGTTGTTGGCTGGTTTCATTGAAATTGGTAATGAATAAATGAAACGGTATGGTAATGATGGGTTTTCTCGTATGAGTTTAAAAAATAATAAGAAAAACAAAACAAAAAAAAAATAAGATGAGTTGGGGTGGATTAAATGAATGATTTGAATGTAATAAAAGATGTAATTAAGACAATATTTTACAATAATTAAAAATGATATATTACGGTATTGTTAAGAAGTATAATGACTGGAACAAAATAAAATTGAGACAAACGGTATGATATGGATATGTTGTTGTCTCATCTGTGTTATTTTAATTGTTATTGTTAAAAAAAAATTTTTTTGTTGTTTTATATTTTATTCTTTAATATGTATTTACAATAATAATAATTAACTGCACAATTTGGAGCAGAATGAGACAATATTGAGTTATCCTAATTTTTTTTATTTTTTTTTTTTTGTTAATTTTAAATATAATATAAAGGTATATATATATATTACCCTATACCCTTTATATATAATATAAAGGGTATAGGGTAAAACAATAAATATATTATTTTTTTAACTCATTATCGAAAAAATATTAAAATAATTTAATCATAGCCCTCGGTGGCCTAGTGGGTAAGAGTGTACATAAAAGATACGCTGTAAACATGGAGGAAGTGTGGATTCGAATGCACACACGTCGTAAGAATAATTTCCGCTTATGATATTTACATTTATTATTTTATTATAAAAACATAACAATTTTAACTGATTTAAGCTTGTTTTCTCTGCGTATTATGATTCATAATAACAGTAGAATTAAGCTTTCGAATTGTTGAACAAAATTAATACCAATAAAAATAAAATAAATTCCTTTTGTTGTACTGGATAAAAATACATTTTGAAAACACAATTTTAATGAAGTAATTGTGTTAATGTTTCAAAATAAACTAGATTACTCTCTATTAGATTTTCTCGAATGTAACAGTTAAATAACAAAAAAATCTAATTCTTAACAAAATAATTTGCCGTATTTTACGCGCCTCTTATTCTCAATTTTTATATATAACAACAGATCATTAGAAAAACTAGTATTATATTATTAAAAGGGATATAAATTTATTTATGTATGATTTAAGAATATTTAAAAGCTAATTAAGACTTTATAAGCTTAGAGAAATTTGTACATAATTATGTATTAGACAAAATCATTATCAATGTATTTATATATTAGTGCTTCAATTTTAAATAATGCAAATAAAATTAAACAATTTTATGTATAAAAAAAATATAGTATCCTAAAAGTATGCAATTTTGTTATATCCTGTTTAATCCCAACTTTTTTTGTATTATTGAAATTTTTAAAAAAACAATACCTTTTTGCTTTTTAAACAAAAAAAAAAACAAATAGAAATTATGACTGTTTCCTTATTTTTTTTCTTTTACTTGTTTTTCTACTTTTTATTTACTCTTTTTCTAATCATTTCAGTTTTTTTTTCGCTTTCTGAATTTGTTGTATTTCAACCTGATGACGTTTCAATGTTATTATCATTTTATTTCTTTTTTTTTTATTTTCAGTTTTCATGTGTTTTTTTTGTTATATTTATCTTCAGTATTTCTATTTAAAATGTTGAAAAATAAAAATAAATACAAAATAATAACAAAAAATAGAAACACAGTTAAATTGCTTTTGTATAATCCGCTCATTAAAAAACATTAAACGAAAAGGTGATACACAATAATTTTTCTAATGTATACATATATGTATGTTTGAATTAATGTATCGCAATTTTAAATTGTTATACAATGTAAGTTTTATTTCAACGAACATCAAGTACAGCAAACAATAACAACAATAATATCAATAACAGTATTAAGAAAGAAACTTTATCCTTCCTCTTCCTTATTGTTTTATCATTCCTTATTCTTTTTTGTATTTTTATTTGTGTTGTTTTTCTTTTTATAATTTTTGTAATTGAAGCTGTTTGATTGTCACATCACAGAATTAACATTATAACAATAATTTTCTAAATACCAAAAAAACAAAAAAAAAACACTTTTTGTAAGATATGTATAGATAGAATTTAAGTGCACAAATAGATATTTTCTTCCAATAACGCAAAAACGATCTGCTATCATCAAGTTTCTAGACTTTGTTAAAGAAGAAAATACAAAAAGAAAATCTATTCAAACCTAGAAATTCTATAGCAGTATTATAAAATAAAAAATGCCTCACAATTTTTTTTTATTTTTAATTTTCAAAAAAACGAGAAAAGGTTGCAGTATAGTTTTTTAAAACCGAAAAAAGAAAATGATTGCCAGTTGTCAGTTAATTAAAAACTTAAACAAAATAATTTTTACTTATATAATATTTTACGGTTAGTCAAGCTGCTACTTAATCGTAGTCGGTTAGCTCAGTTGCTGTTAGCAACTACCTCTCATCCTGAAATGTACAAGAGAAGTTTTCGATTCCTGGATAAAATGGCTTCTTAGCAAATTTCTAAGCTATTAAACTCGCTAGGAGTGGCACAAACCAAGAAAAGGAAAATCTCGGGGCTCCTATTACAACGTGTAAATAATGGTTTTAACAACAAACCAATACACTCACAAAGCGCATGTGATTTTCTATTAATACTTACGATGTGGTCAAACAGATCTGGTCTATATTAGATCTTAAACGATGAACTACACTCCTATTCCTGAATCACCGTAATATCTATAATATAATAGGGGTTTTTAGCAGGACCCTGTTCGATCAGCAGACATGCCAGAAGGTTAATACGATTTTTCTCATATGATTTTTGTAGAAGCTGCAAAGATGAAGAGGAAGTGAAATCAATCTTAGCTTATAATTTTTTGAATTGAATTTTCACATGGTCAATTTCAGTTTTCAATTTCTTCTTTGTAAGAAGCTTTCAATGATTTTAATTAGGAAAATATACTGATCAGAATACCACAATGAACCTAAATTGGCCTAAATGTGCATCCGCAACTCCTATCTATCTACCTACTTATTACAGAAAAAATAAAACATTTTTAACGTATTCTGCATTCATCTAGAATAGATAAAACAAAACCTAAAAATAGATTTATTAAAATAATCTTCTGTATTACTTTTTATTTAAAACAATAGCTTTTTAATAACTTTAGAAAGGACGACTTCTATTTCAGCAAAGTAAACTGATTACCCTTTTAGTGAATTTAAGAATTTAAAGCTTCAATTTTATATCGATCCTACAGGATTAGTGTGTAAAACTTTGTATAAATAGGACTTTAGCCAAAAGTCCCTGAAGCATCCAGGTTAGCTATGACATCTATATTATTTCAAATAAAAACTTTACTGAAAAGTTATTATAGTGCCTAATAATAAAAATATTTTAAGGTGAACTTAATCTATATTTAATTTAAGGGAATTTTATTCAGCAAATATTTGAACATTATTTCTAAACTAATTTTCCCTCATATCAAAAATATACAGTAATCTGGCACCACTAAAAGAAAATTATTTTATTCATTTCATTTGAAATTTTTTTCGAAAATTATAAGCATATCATCTGATATTCTTAAGTAACATTTGAAATTGAAATGCTGACGATTGACGATGAAGTAAATATGCATGTGTCGCAAAATAACAACAACAAAAAAAATTATAATAAAAAAAAGGAAACAAACATTGCTTAAAATTTACAATCGAAATCATTAAGGGATAAAAGGTTACCTTTATATATACAATACAACTTTTTTATTTCATGTAAAATATACAAGGCGCAATGTATAAAGCACCTGAATAAAATGAAATTATTATATAATTTTAAAATGAACTTTGTTACTGATTATTATGAGATATTCAATAATTTTTTTTTTAATATTTATAAGAAATCGAAGATTTATAAGAAATTTTAAAAATTTTAAGTACAAACTATACACTTAATATTTTTTTTGTCAAAGTTGTTTTGATTACCAATAGCAAGTCATGCTATTTCATTAAAAAACCGTTATCTTACCACCTGTTAAACTACACGGTTTTTTTCTTTTTCTAAACGAATTTAGCAAATCTTTTTGTATTTACAGTTTTAACTTTTAAATCTCCAGCCTACAGGGTGTTAAAGATATGTTAACGGTTTTCCTATTCAATGATTTTTAATTATAAAACTTTTTTTTATTCATAACTACTGTTTTGTAAATGATTTAAGTTTAATAAGGTTATTATACATACTTATTATATATAATATACATAATCTACTGGAATTTGAAAGAATCATACACGTTGTTTGACTAAAAGAAAAACAAACAAAAACCTTAAGCGAAATTTCAAAAGAATACGATATTAAGAATACGATATTATTATCTATACAAATAAGTCCAAAAGAAGAAAAAACAGGTATAACTTTGGAAACTAAAAATCCTCAAATGTAGTATTAAACACAAAGCTCTAAATATATCTTATTACATGAATTATGTTTTTTTTATTACAAGGCAATAATTGTCGTGATATTCAAAATCTCTTGATTTATAAGCCTATCATTTTTTTTTCTTTCAAAATATGAATAACATTCTAAACGTTTCAATTAGAACCTTATAATATTTTTTTTACTTTGGCAAACTGAAGAAGGTATTCACTTTTTAACAACAAATGACAACTGATGCTAAATACAGAAATAATAAAAAAAAAAACAGAAAAAACAAAAAGATGAAAACTGGTAAAAGCCTTTAAATATGCTTTTCATTTTTTTTTATTATTTTTTCTTTGTTTTTTTTTTTTTTTGTTTTCTTTTATTATTATTTTTATTTTTTATTTTAAATTACAGTCACAAAGAAAGAAATTGTATAAATATTTTCTGTTTACCGTTATTTTTTGTCTTATTGTGTTTTTTAGTATTTTATTTTTCAGAAAAACATTTTTATGTTTTACTTTTTTTTTTGTATCTTTAGATATACGAGAAGTATAACGACTTTTAGATCATTTTCATATTTTTTACCCTATGCATGTGTATGTATATTATGTTTGTTTTAAACATTGAACTTTTTTTTTTTTTTTAAATAATTCAAATTAATGGCACGTACATAGAGAAAAAACAAAAAACAAAAAGTATTATGTATTAATATTTTTTTGTCTTTTTTTTCTCTTATTTTATAAAAAAAAAAACCGAAAACAAAAAACATGAAACATATTATAATTTTTTTTTTTTTTTCAAACTTTTGTAATGAAAAATATTGGTAATAATGGAAAAATAGAATATACTTATATAGGTAATAATATTAATTAAATAAAAGAAAATATGGAGGTAACAAAAGTATTTTAATTAATGTTTGTTTTATGTTTCAAATAAAAATGATTTGGTTGTTATTTCACTTTTTTTTCTTGTTTTTTTTTTTTGTACCTAATCCTTTCTATATGTCATATATGTAACCATGTTTTTAACCAAATTTTTAATTTAATTAAATTTTAATTTATATTTAAATTATAATTTATATACCTTGAAGAGAGAGAGCCTTAACTTAAAACATTTATTTCAGTCAATTTAATATTGAGTTTTGTTTTTGTTTTTAAATAAAATTTTAAGTATCTAAATTTTTTTAGATACTTTTTTTAAAAAGAGAAAATTATATTTGCTTAAAGGATGATTGATAGTTTATTAGGACATAATGAATTTAACTATTAACATTTTTTATTGTTTTTCGTTAGTATTTTTCGCGGAAAACAAAACATTTATAATTTTACCCTAAATTGTTCATTGCTTTATGTTTGGTCATCACAATTTTTCCAGTGTTTTGTCTAAAATTCATTTCACAGCCCCATATTTTTTTTTTTTTTTAATTTTAGACATTTCTGTAACTTAAGATTTAAATTAATTCAAGATTCAATTAAGGTAAAATGACTTTTGTTTTTTTTTTTATAGTTTTTCTTTTTGCGAAGGTAGGCGGAAATCTCGAAAGACACCAATGAGATCAACCCACGAATTTTTTTTAGTAGTGCTAGACTTTAACCAACTAAACGCCTATACTGGTACAATGTACTGGGGATATAGGAATAAAAATATTATTTAAAATAATATTAAAAAATATTATTGGAAAATATAGGAAGTAATTTATATAGGATTTAATTAAATTTATTGATATTATCATCTGTTGTATTGTAACTTAAGATATCAAATTTTATTATATCATTACATGTATTCCCCGACCCGTATAATATAAAAGTTTAAAGAATCTGTCAACTTGTATCTGCTAATATTCTCATTTAATCCCATTTCTACAATTTAAGCTAACAATTTTACTTCCTTATTCTTCTTCCTTTTTTCATCTGAGCCATTATACTACTATGCAGTTAGAGTGATTAGTCCATTATACTGACAGGGGTGCAGATTTTCTTGATGTCTTTTGAAGATCTACACATATCGAAGGAAAAAAAAAATTTTAAATCACTAAGTTGAAAGTTTTAATACATAATGTTGATGTAAATAAGTTATTTTGATTCTGCAGGATCGACACAAATACAAAGGGGGAAAAAATCACTTTCCAGTTACAGACATGTCAAAATACAAAATATTCAGTGTTTGTTTCATAATATGTATAATTTGAACAGGGGGAGTTACAAAAATTTTTTCTGCTATAACTTACTTATATTATGTATAAATATGTAAAATGTGAATGGCAGTTGTAGCACGATAATAGTTGGAACTGTAAAAAAAAACAATGTTTCCGAAGATTAATTTTTATTTTTAATTAATTTTCTCTTTCACCTCAATCTCCAACTTTTCTTTAATCACCAATTTTCTCTTATTCTTTTTAACAAATCCACGGTAGAAGAAAACCGAAAGGATCTAAACTTTCTTTTAAGATTTATGTTATAAATATTGATCAAAAAATAATGCCAGATCCAGTATAGTATATATTATTTTATTTTTTATACCAATTTATAAATCTAAAATTTAAATACAGATATATGCAAGATTAAAATAATGTAAACCAGTAATTTTCAAACAGTTACAAATTTATTTTTTGTTAAATGCTTAATATATGGAAACAAAAATTCTATTAGGATCTAAATTCAAAATATTTTTAGAATTGTTTTTTTTTTTTTATTAAAAATAGCCTAATAATTTCTAATTGGACACTCCAATCATGTACAGTTAAAAAACAATTTATTTGATCCCTATGCATTAATATCCTTTTCACATAAATATTCTGAAATAGTATACTCGTATTTGTTTTGTACATTTTTTTTTTTGTTTTAAATCGTTTCCACTCAAAATCATACCCCAGAATAAATTTAATTCTTCTAAATAATATTTTTTGAATAGAAATAACTAATTCATAATATCCAATATACCCAATATATACCTCCTTTTTCCTTTCATTCATCTAAATTACAAATAATTGTTCAATTATTATTACATTAGATACAGACCATATTAAAAAACAAAACAAAATAAAAAAAAAAATGAAATAAATCCATAAATAAAAATGAATATATAGGATGATCAGCTAAATAGAAATAATGGGACATGAAGGACATTTTCATTATTTTTTTTTTTTCTATTTCATTTTTCGAATTGGAAAATGCCTAAAAAAATTTTAAAAATTAAAAAAAAAAAAAAAACACAAACAAAAATATTAAAATAAAAATTCTAAGTCCAAATAAATGATGATGCCCAATTATTATTATTTTTTTTTTTTTTTTTGTTATTATTTGGTATATGCAGTCTTTAAATCTCCAGTTATTAAAACTAAACAACATCAGGATACCAATTTTACTAGAGAGAACTAAGGTGATTTCAAAGGATTGAAAAAATAAACAAAAAAATCATATAATTTAAATACTGGAAATAGAGAGAGATAGAAATAGAAATAGAGACTTAATCAAATTTATGTATATATATGTGTACAAATGTATTTTGAAAAAAAAAAATAAATACTCAAATACTATGGTAATAACTAAAAATATAAAATCCAGTTGAGATATTTTATTTCATATTCAATTCTGTTTCCCTTTAGTTTAAATACATATTAGTTTAGTTTATATTCAAGCCCAATATATACTATAAATATTAATGTATGCATATATTAAAAAAAAAAAACATATATACATGCATACATATATTAACAATTAAATGTATACAATTTTTCAGGGGTTTTATACTAAAAAGGAGAAATGATGTAGTAAAAAAATATGAAAATACATAACCTGTATATAAAGCTTATCCTTTGTAAATATCCTTTGTAAAACGCAATGAAATATCCGTTCGTAAAAATTTTTTTAGTAAAAAACTATTGAAGTAAAAGGTTTATTGCTTTGTGGAGTTCTTAAAATCCACATTAAAGATTACAAATGACAGAGAAAATTGGAATTGTCTAAAACCGTTTGCTTGTAGAATATTTAATTAATATAAAAAAAAACTCTCAAAGATTTTGTCATTATTACAGATATAATCCATAGTTAACCCATAATTTTTCAAGTCACCAACTACTAAGCTTCAGATGTATCTCAAATTAGTTTAATTAAAAATAAATAAAAAAAAATGATTTTATAAAAGTATTATTATGCTATTTTAATTTAGTAACATGGTTCTTCTTGGAGTCATATTTTGTAAAACTATTTATTTCCTATATCTATTCCATTCCCTGCCCTGTTTCACTCTGTTCATTTGTTTATTCGTCCATGTGTTTATAAAACCTCTAAATCGTTTAAGGCAGTTTAATGAATTTTAACCATGGATAAATTTTTGTAAGCCTTAATTTAATATTGTCCCACCCATTACTTAACTATAGCCCCTCAAACTTTAAAAACCTCTATTTTCAAATGTACATAACTCAGGTTTTGTTTAACATTTTTTCAATATAAAAAATCCAAAGAACAGACCATTTTTTGCAGTTTATTTTGGAAAATTTTTGATTCCTTAATAACTGCGAATTTTGTTGGAACCTTTCAATTTAGAAAAGAAAAATTTTTTAGAATTACCATAAGTTTCTTCAGAATATTTTTTTTTAAAAGGTGTGAGGTTTTTAAAAAAAATTGCTATTTTTAGACACCTGTAAAATTTTTGAATTGCATTCCCTATCTTCGTTAAAATTGAAGAATGTGTCTTTTGATTTTTCACAATTTTTCTTTTTATAAAATTCTAAAAGCTATTATAAATTTTGGTGTTTGGCGATAAGATTAATATAAAAGTGATAAGATTAAACCCGAAATACCATTAATACGTTTTCAATAGACGAAATTTTAAATTTATGGCAAAACATCATGCGCTCTTTTTTCATTCAAATTACAATTTAGAATTTTAGATTTGGTATTCATATAATCACAGGACATCATTTAATGTTTAAACATAAATTTTTAAATTTAATTTTTTTTTTTTTTTTTGAATAACAAAAACTATAAAATGGAGTAATATGTATGTTAAATTATCATTGAATTGATAGAGTTTTTAGAGATACTAGGCAAAAAAAAAAATAAAAAAAAAATAATCTGTATGCGATTTAAAAATAATCGTTCCCAAATGAAGTATAATATAGATTTGTGAGAAAAACTGAATTTTATGTCCATTTTTTTTTTCATTTTTTATTTTAATTTTTTAGTAAATTTTTCGTCATTACAAAATATTGATGCAGTATAAAATTAAAAAAAAAAAAAAAAAGTTAAAGTTGAAAATGAGTAAACTGTAAACTAAAATAACCATTATAATAAAATAATCATAACTTTTGAGTATTGGACAAAATAATAGTTGGTAGCAGTTGCTTAAACATTAAAATGATTTATCTTTTTGAAATGGTTGTTTATTTTTAAAAGGATACTCTGCTCATTTAATATTTAATTGTGTGTGTTATTGATGCCATTTGTTTGAATCAATATTAAATTAATTTAAATTATTACATTAATTCTGTATTACTTTCACTTTATCTGTAGTTTTTATGAAGACACTTTCTAAATATGCTGTTAAATATATTTTAAACTTTACTATTTATTAATAAGGTTATTTTAATGGAATGTAAGTAAAACTACGCCCTTTTATTGTAGATCTATTGTACTTTCCCTATTACAATATGTTGTTTATTTTACTTCCACTTATAACATTTCTGTCATCCCTACTACCTCTAAGGAACTAAAGATCGGTTTATTGCCGGCAGTTCATTTTCAGTATGGTCACATATCTTACTTGGAGTAAAGCTTCCTAGCTTTTGAGTACAATATGTGCTGTAAATTCTTCTTCTTCTTTACAGAATGTGCAACTATCGTCATTCTTTATTACAATTTTCTTTAAGTACGCCTTTAGTCAGTAGTTTTTTGACTGGAAGCTTAAGAGAATCCTCAGTTTATTTGTACTGGATCCTATGATTTTTATCCTATTATAGTTTCCCAGAAGATCCTAGATTACACGGATTCTTCATTTCTTACTTTGCTCATACAGCTTTCCTCGTCCATTATCCTCTTCCTAATCAGAATAACTAAACACAAACACAATTTTCCATGAGGTAAGACTTAAAATACTTTCTGAAGTAGTAATTGATCGCGAATTTATTGAGATCAATTCTAATAATAATAATAATAAAATTACGAATTTTATCCAACATTCCATTCCGGTTACACTTTATCAACAGTATTTTCATATTTCTAGCATAACTTCGCTCTAGTTTCAGCATTTACCCGTAATACAGCGAGGCTGATCGACCTAATCGTTGAACTGGTAGCATGCAACTCAGTAGAACTTACATATTTCGAGTCTACTACGAAAGCCTGTTTACCGAAATCCAGTTTTATTAGAATCCGGTTTTTTAAAATCTAGCTTTTTAAAATCCAATTTTTCAAAATTCAGTTGTTTATTTTTATTTATTGTTTTGCTTACATATTTTTAATGGGTTGGGTATGAATGGTCGTATCTCGAAATTTAATTTTTTTTTTGTATTTTAATTTTTGGAAAAAGGCGAATAACTCTGATTTTTTGACCAACTATAAAATCTCTCCTTATAATTTTTCTTACATATATATTTTAAGTACAAAGAATTTTAAATAGTGGGGGCTATCGCCCCCAAACCGCCGCTAAACAAATTATTAAAACACTGATTTTATAGCCAACTCTACAATCCCTCCTAATGCAGAATCTTGCATATACATATATATGTAAATATTCTAGAAATAAGAAATTCCCTGATTTTGAATTCAACTCTAAAATCTCTCCTAATTCAAAATCCCACATATACAAATATTCAAATATTCTGCAAAAAGCGTGTAACCCTGATTTGGTATCGAAATTAAAATCCTTTCTAATTTAAAATCTTGCATAATATGCATAATACATTTAATTAAATATTCTGGAAAAAGCGGCAATCCAGACTTTGTAACCAAAAGTAATATTCTTTCTAATTCAAAACCTTGCATATAAAATTTTCTGAGAATTATTTTTCCACGAATTGACGGGATACCCAAATATTTAATAAAAAAAAAATAAATACTTAGTACATCTTCCATAGTTGATTGTAAACAAAGGGAAAAAACCGGTTTTTTAGAAAGAACTGGATTGTAAAAAATCGGATTTTAAAAAGCTGGATTTTAAAAAACCGGATTTTAAAAAGCTGAATTTTAAAAAAGCAGATTTTGATAAAAACCGGTTTACGGTATTCCGGATTTCGTTACGTTCTCATATATTTCATAAACTAAAACGTCAAAAAACAAGAAATTTAATAAAACGTAATATAATCTCTTGCAATTTGATATTAATATTTACCGTTATGTGAAACCTGAAGTTTCCAAAATTTTCAACCAAATTAATATTATATAATTAATAAATTTAAGTTGTTTATCTAACAGAAAGTATTATTTTTTGATACATGTTTTTTTTCTTTATTTAGGATTCATTTTAGGTGAGTATACCCTATCTTAATTTAGGGCATTTTGTACCATTTTGATGGGTCATAACATCCAAAAACAACAAAAATTATTATGGCCTTATATCCCATCAATTTAAGGATATTGTGACTCACAGCTAATGGGACATTATCCTCAAACTCAATTTGGTTGATCATATAACCAAAAGGTATAATGGCCTAATGGCACGTCACCACCTATATTTTTTGGATAAATACGAGGCTTTACAAGATTATTATGTAAAATATAAAATTTTGAATTACAAGATTTTAAAAACCGAGATTTCGTTTTCCACCTCCCAGAAATTTGATTTAAAAACCAAAAAGAAAAAATCATTATTGATTCTTGTATAAAATAATAAATTTTGAAATTTCAATAGAATAAAAGTAATTAAGAAAATGTTACCTACCTTTAATTGATTGCTTCTAAATTAAAATATATATATATATATTTTATTTCCTTTTATTTTGAATAAAATTATTTAAAATTAATTAGTTATTAAAACAATATTATTAATTGTTATTTTAAACTAATACAGACATTTGAAGTAACAAATTTGTTTGTTTTGTTTTTTGTTTTTTTTTTTTTTTTACTATTATGCATAATTTATTCATTTTTTATACATAATTTAATTCATTTCAAATTTTTGTTTTTTTTTTTTTTTTTTTATATTTATAAATAAATAATAGAAATACAATATAATTTTCTCTTATATTTTTATATAATATATTTAATTTTACTTTAATTTCATTCTATATATTTTATATTTATAGAAATATTATATATATATATATATATTATATATCAATACATATATCAATATAATATGTTTAAATACTTGTATTTCCAATAATAAATGTATAAAATCCAATAATTTAACATAACAAATTACGGTAATGTCAATAAATCACATCAATTTTCCTGTTTTTTACCCGGAACAATGAAACAATTTACAACCTGAGATTAGAAAATTTTATTTAAATTTCTACATTATTATACATAATATAATATAATATTACATAATATAATATATAAAATAAATAATTTATAATAATTCAAATTTAAATTTATATTCAAAATTTTGTAAAAAAAAAAAAAATTGCAACAACTACAATAATAAATTTTCACAAAAAAAAAAAAAAAAAAAAACAAAAAAAACAATATAACAACTTTTATATCCTGTTTAATATTATTTCAATAATTTATATTCATTATAATATATATTTTTTTTTTTTTCATATCTAAACGTTAGATGTCATTTTTATATATATAAATAAATATCTATATATGTATATATATATGTATAAAATAAAATAAATTAAAACAGGATAATTATTTTTAAATAAAAAAGAAATATCCTTCCTACAAAAAAAAAAAAAAAAAAATTTAGAAATAAATAAATTTAATTATAAAATGGGTGATAATTATAAATTTTTAAATTAAAGGGTTTTCTTTACCCTCAATTATCATTATCCTTTATATAATTATTCTGTCCTGTCTCTTTCACTTCATTCTATTGATTCTATCATACATTCTGTAAAAGATTTAACATTTTACCTAATATATTGTATATGAATAGAATAATTAGAGTGGGCAGTGAAAAAAACAGAAACTAGATAAAAAAAAATTAAAAAAAAAAAAGATAGAAAAATATTTAAAAAAGATGAAATAACATTGCTGTTTTTTTTTTTTTTTTTGTAAATGTCATAATAATTTAAAAAAATAATAATAAATAAAATAATAAAGAGGATAAAATTACTTAAAATAGTTTGTGATTTAAAAAATTCAACTAAGCTATACTCTATTAAGGTTATATTAAGTTAAAAATAGAAAAAAAAAAAAAAATGTTTGTATAAACAAAATATAAACATAAAAAAATTTTTTTTTCGGAAAAACAAAAAAAAAAAAACAAAGACAAGGACAAATCATTAAAGTGTAGTTTATAATTATAAAGAAAGAAACGTTAAATAAAGTTTGTATCCTGTAAAATTTTCTTTGTGATAAATGGCACCCAATATACTGGGTATAATAATTTTTCCCTTTATTATTTTTTTTGTTTTCTTAATGTAATTTTTTTTTTTTTCTTTTTTTCTAAATTCCTTTACTTTAGAAAACTTTATTTGTAGTATTATTGGATTTTTTTGCAACACAAATTCACATTAAAATGAAAAAAATCTAATTTAATAGGGTGATTTAAAATATTTTTTTGTTATTTTCATCCTTTTTTTCATCATCAATTAACATTTAAAACACCTATACAAAAAAAATTCTTATACCATAATACAATGGGTTGTTGTGATATATCTAAACATATCTGAAAATAAGTTTAATCACATCTTCAATAAAACAAAACAGTGTATGTACAATTAAAGTCTATCAAAGTGATACTTTTCTAGACTTTAGTTGTTTCAGTTGCTTTAGTTCTATCTGCCATTTATTATTTTATATAAGAATTTTTTTTTTTTTTACACGTTTTTTAATAAAGTCAACATAATCATAAACATAATCAAAAGTTTTTTTTTTAAATTCGAGTTTATTCAAAAATAAGTATTGTAAAGACGAAATTATTAATTAATTCAGCGTAACGAATTAAATATAATTACATACCTACAACATTTTAAAGAAAAAGATTGTTAATTATAGTCGAATTATGTTAAAATTTTTTTTTTAAATAGTCTTCCATCAAAAGTTGTTGATTTAAATTTTCTAGGATTTAATTTAATTGAGGAACAGCAGGAAAGTCAAATATAGGATTATACAGAGTTTTCAAATAAAAATATATTACAATATTTAGTTTATATACATGTGAGAAATTCAGAGTGCAGCGAAAAATATCGATCTAATAAATAATTCACAATATGATAGCAAATACATTAAAACCGATTAGACTTCTGAACATACCATACTTCTGATAAAATTTATTGTTATTGATATCTTAAAATTAGCTCTATTAGCCCTTTCTTACTTTAGTTTTACCTTGTCTGTGAAAATAGATATATTTTATGTTACTTGGTGAAAAGTATATTGGTATTCATGTTTATAATCAATGTAAAAAGTTTTAAAACAATCAATTTTAAATCTGCTGTTTTAAGCTTAAGTACTAATAAAAATCCAATCTTAAATATAACTGAACTGATATTGCAAGCTAAAAAAAATTTATTTATTTATTTATTTATATTAATATTACATACAAAAATGTAATGCAATATTATTGAACCATCAGCTACCAAGGTCATTATAGGTTTTTATGCTATTATTAAATTATGTACTAATATTATTTATTTTGTGTGTATTATATACTACATATTTACATTATATTTGTTCGTAAGGGGGGTATGTAAAGAAAAAAACACTTACGACCTGTGCAGGGATCGAACCCACACTATTCCTTCGGTTAATACGCCACACGCCTATCTACTAGGCTACCGAAGCCCCCTAAAATAAATTTTAAACATTTCTGGTCACTAATATTTGCATAATTTTAGGATGAAAATAATAAAAGTACAAACAAAAAGGGTATTTTTGTGTGACATGTCACAAGTTTCGTGGCCATAAATCTCACTGGGACTTTAATTCTTTTTGTTGTCATTAAACTGTGTAACAAAAAAAAAACCTATGAAAAAATTCATTACTGTTAGTCAGTCCAATAAAGCAAAACTTTTATTTCTTTTTGAATAATTTTATTTATTTCGTTATTATTTTAATTATATTTTGTTATTTTATTATAAATTAATTTCTCATACTAGAAGGAGGTTTTTAAAAATACTTTGAAAAGAAAAATCAAATTTATGTTTTATAAACAGATTTGTTTTTATAAAATATATCATCGAAATTTAACAAAATCCTATATATAAACTGTAACAAAAAGATTCTATTATTTTAATTAAAATCCTTTTTCCTTCACGTAATCTAAAATCACTTAAACACGTCACCATCCTAAAATTAATAAAATATTTTAATATTTACAGAATTTTATATTTCATTTGATGGTAATTTTTAATTTTTATTTCTTCAAATCCACCTGTACTGTAAAACACAATTTTTTACCTTATATATATATATATATATATATTAAAATTGTCTATACTCTATGAATCCAATGAAATATAAATCCAACATTATTCATACTATAATGTATGTAACATATATATATATATATATATGTTAACATACATGCATTAGTATCCTTTTATAGGTAATTATTATATATGTACGTACATAATATGTATGTTGCGAAACAGCAAAATAACATGAATATATGGGAAAAATATTTTCATGTTTCAATTAGATTTACGATACTCTGTGACATCATTAATCAGAGGCAACTTGATTGGTGATCATGTTTTTTACGTTAATTAATACAATAAATGCCACAAGAAACATATATAAATACATATTTATATTGTATTGTACACACATACTATTTTGTACACACATTTATTTTAAAAATTTTAAGATTAATTTCGAATTTCACAAAAAAGAAAAAAAAAACAAAAAAACTAAATAAAAACAATAATTAAAACCAGTATAAATATAACATATACATATATGTATAGAATTTACTAAAACAATTATGGGACAATAGTCACAAATCAGGACATAATAAAAAAAAATTTAAAAGTTATACAATTTTGTGCTTTTAATTTTTTTTTTTTAAAAAGCAAAAAAAAAAAAAATACTGTCCAGTATATGGAAAACTAGTGGTCCTGCTTTCAGGAAATGTTTAGGTTAGCCATAAACTGTTTTACAGAAAAAAAATCTACATAAAAAAACATTATTACCATTTTTTTGTTTTTTTTTTTACTATTTTATATGTATTACAGTTATTTTAAAACTAACTATTATAAATTCTAAAAAAATAACAAAAAAAAAAAAACAAGAAAACGGGTACAATGTTTTAAAAACAAGTCATATTTTATGAGTTACAAAAAATTTTATTACTTTTTTTCTTTTTATTAAAGGATTGGGGAATTTTAGAAGGATTTATTGTTTGTTCCGAAAACAAAAAAAAAATTTATAATAAAATTATTTTACAGGTGTATGTTATATAAGAACTATAATAACTGTATTTTAAATATATAATAAAATTACTTTGAATTAAAAGTAGATATGGAAAATCTTTTTTCGAAGGATACAAATTTTATTGGTACTTGAGTAGTTCTAGAAAACAGAAGAAATTTTTATTATCTACAATAATTTGATAAATAATTATTGCAGGATTATATATGAAAACAAAATTTTAAAGTATTGTTTAAGAATAAAGTCAAATTCTACAAAATTTTGTACTAAATCAAAACTATTTAAGGGTATGTAAACGGCCGTCTGAATGAAACTTAATTAAAAATTGATTAATCGATTAAAAATCGATTTAAACTTGTAAGATTTTTTATTTATTTTTTATTTGTTTGCCAACTTCATTTTCTTTAATTTTACTTTCAATTCTCATATTGCATTTTTCAAATTTACATCATCCTCCTAAGATCAAGTTTCCAATTAGCTTTCACCTTACCCATTCTCTTTTCGTTTAAACAGAAAATATTTTTCTAATCGAATCATGTAAGTTATAGTTTAATTTTAAATACATACGTTTTAATTAAGTATTGAAGAACCTGTTTCTGTAAATATATAAACATAAGAGAAGTAAAATGTTATGCTATACCGTTTTATAACTATACAGAATTTACTATAAACCGGCTTTAAAAATTTCAAATTAGTTTATACTTAAACTTGCAAAGAACCGAAGAGAAATTTTCAAAAGAATGATGTACAATATACGAAAAATCGTACGAAAAGTGTCGAATCAAAAGCATTGTTTGTGAATTTCTGAAAGGTACATTTCTACGAAGACAACCATTTTATATCATTTTCCACGTATTCAAACGAGAAATATCTTTCATTCATTTTTAGGAATGCTCGGTTTTTATACGCGTATGAACTTAATTTAAGAGTATAATACACATTTGACACTACTTTTGGGACATCTTCAAAGAAACGAGATAGATATGCAAATGCATAAAAAATATATCTACTTAAGATCGAATTCTGAGTCAATTTAGGTATGTACGTCCACCTGTCCATCCTGTCCATCTCAAAAAATAATGTAAAAAAAATTCTGAAAATTTTATCATTTCATTTTCATACAAAAGTCAGTTTCGCTTTTAAAATTCAATAAGTACATTCAACTGATGAGTTCGAGTTGGTGCTATACAACTTCTGTTTTTATATAAGCATAATCCAGTGCCTAATTAAGGCGTGGGTATATCTGAATTAAAATAAATCAAGTCTTCAATGATTTGTAGAAAAAAATGTTTTGATCTAGGGCAAAATTTTTGGGGCATAACTCAGTGCCTATCTAAGTTGCATATTTAAAACTTAACTTTCTCAAATCAAAAACAAAATACATCTTTTTTGGAAAGTTAATAATATTTACGGAATATTAGACAATAGGAAGTTATGAATTTTGCAGAAACACCTTTTCATCGTCTCAGTGATGAGTCTAAAAGAATTATGTGAGATAATTAAAAATAATTAAATCGTTCTTTCGAATTAAACTTCTAAATCTATTTTAGACTTAAATATTGAATGTATCATAATTTATGTATACTAAGATATAAGTTTAACTTTTATAATAAAATCAATTGAAAATTTAAAAATACAAAAATATTATCCTAAATTAAATTAATCATAATTAAAAACGTAGAAGTATTAAATGGCGCAAAATAAAAATATTTTCGTTTATAGTCTTGAATAATAGGCTTAGTGGAACTAATGGAACAGCTTAGAAAACTTAGTTAAAAATTTTTCTTTAAAACTAAAAGATTTAGAAATAAATATCGTAAAAAATTTAGCTATATACATTTTGCGCTATACATTTTGATTAGCACCTACTTCCTTGCATTTTGACAATCTTTATTTTAAATCCGGAAAAAAATATTTCACCGTGTTTTAAATTTTAAAGTAAATTACACTTAAATTATTATTGGCTAGAATTAAAAAATAAAAAAATAAATAACGATAATCTTTAGATTTGATAAAAATTTACATTTAACTTTATATATATATATAAATATAAATATATATATTATATATGTATATTATAAATTTTTGTTTTTTTTTTTATATTTTTGAATTTTTATTTGATGAAAATCTCACTCAATCGCATTTCAATGTTATTTTTTTTTTTTGTTTTCTTTTACTCATAGTCATAAACATTTAAAGCTTATCAAGGATTCTGTGCTTTATTTTTCTGAATAGAGTCTCCGCAGACCGAATAAGTACTTTTCATAAAAAAAAACCAAATTTAAAACCTTTTTTAAATATGTTAAAAAAAAAAATATAAAAAACATATAATCACCTCACCTGCACACATTTAAATAAAACAGGCTGGATATTAAAAGGACACATTATTATATTGTGGTTCTGGTTTTTTTTTTTTTTTTTTATTATTATTATTTGAATTGCATACCACAAAAAAACAAAAAAAAAATAAATAAAATGAATAAAACTTGTCATTGTTTCATTCCATCACACAACAATATTCAAAAAATAAAATACTTTTTAAGTTAAGTTCTACAATCAAAATAAAAATAAAATTGCAAGTATTTTTAGTCCTTTCGCAATATATATATAAAAAAAACGAAATACATTTAACAACAAAAGAAAATTTAACTTAACTCTAACTTATTTTATGTAATTTTTTTTTTTTTTTTATTCTTAATTTAACTTCTAACAATACTTCAAATGCCAAAACTTCCTGTATATTATGGTAATAAAGACAAACATGGTTTGATCCTTAAATTTTTTTGTTTTTTTTTGTGTTATTTCGTTTAAATTTGAATATCCTTTTAGAATATTTGAATATACAAAAAAAAAAATGTTTTTTTCTTTTAACTGCAGTTACTAAAATTTCTTTATCTAAAACGATTTACCTTTCTCATATTCTATTATATGGAATATATTTTTTTTTTTAAAAGGATCAAAATGTCCTTTAAAAAAAAATTTTTTTTTTTTTTTCTATAAGAAAAATAAATATGAATGTATTGCTGTTTTTTTTTTGTTTTTTTAATAGTGGTTTAAACAAAATACAAAAAAAAGCAATAAGAATTGAAGTGATTGCTTTTTAAAGTAAAGGTGATATTTTAAATCGCAAAAACTAATCGCAATTTTTACGTGGATTTCAAGTCAAATAAGTTACCTTTAATATTGAGTTAGTTTGGTAATAGTAAAGTTAATTTAAATCATTTTGTCTAACGAATATCTAACTTTGCTAAAGTATATAAGAAAACCGAGAACATATAGCTCATTTCTACACTATGCGGTGAAAATAACATTGCATTTTATATTGCTCCCAGGTATCCAAAATTTGATTAGCGAGGGTTTGGGAGCGATCGCTTCTACTATTTTAAATGTTTGAATGTTGAAATATGTATATGCAAAAATAAATAGGAGGGATTTAATAATTGGTTACAAAATCCGGATAATACTCTTTTTCCGAAATATATAAATAAGATATGTGTATGCTAAATTTTGAATTAGTGAGAATTTTATTAGTATGTAGCTGATTACAAAAGCAGAGGACTTACGCTTTTCCAAAATTTATTAGAATATAGCTAGAAAAAATTTCAAAAAATTAAACGGAATGGAAAAAGATTTTAATCAAATAAGGTTTTGAAAAAATAATACTAAAAATAATAAGACTTCAGTGTCTCAGACCCCTTTCAAATTTATAAAATTAATTAAAAAGTTGATAATTTATGAGATTTTTTACAACTATTGATTACCATTTTTTTTAGCTACAAGGACTTGAACGGTCACTTATGACTTTCGAACTTCTGACGTACCGCCTAAAATACAAGAAGAAAAAAGAATATCGTTGTTGGAGATAACAGTGACATAAAGAAAAATTTCCATTGTCTACCAGTAAATTTTCACTTCAAATAGAAGAATAAAGGTATCAACTCGCTCTTTTAACAATTTGATTTCTTACAAAATATTTCGCTTGTATTAATTTTTGCTATAGTTTTTTTGCTGCCATAAACACTTTGTTACCATTAGATATAATATACTTTGTGTGATCTATGTAATGTAAGTTTCGATGTAGTTGGACTCCCAGATACTTAACTGTTTTTTTTGTTTATCAAGAGTGACCGGTTTGGAGCTCTAATAGCAAAACTCTTCCAGCTTCTTCTAATATCGCTGTTGGTTTCATCTACAGTGTTGCGAAATAAAATAGTTTCGCATTTGTTAAAGTTTTTTTATGCATCCATATTTTCCAGTAGTCGATTATAATGTTAAACATTTCTTGTACTTTTTACTTGTAGTTTTCAACTCTTTCATTAGCGGAATATATAATAATATCATCGGCAAAAGCTATAGCATAATTGTTACCTTTTATTCGTTCTTGCAGGTTCATTAATTCGGAAATATACAATGAAAATAATATTGGTGCATTAACGGTACAAGAGGCCATTATCAATAGAAAGTTCTAAATTAAAGGAGTACTAACTAATAAATGTTTTGCAGTTAGAGCAAGGAAAAAAATAACTATGTCCTATCTTTTTATTTTGGTGATTTTTAGAACATATAAAGTGTTTAAGATGTTTTATAAAATAAACAATTTTATTTAGCAAATATTAATATAATTCTAATTTTTACGTTTTGTAAAAAACTCTTTTAAATTTTATCAATATAAAGGATTCTAGTGATACTGTAATTGACTCATCCAAGGATAACAATTTTTATTTACCAACTAATGGTTAATTTTTTTTGTAATGGAAGTATTTTTAAATGCTACTTGAAAGCTTTATAAAGTGAATTACTCAGAAGAGAAAATTGGCCGAATGCATAAAACTGACCTCGAACTCAAATTTTACAATTTCAAAGAAAATCTACGAGTTCAGATGTAGTTTTTGTAAGAAACAGTAAGATTTTAGTTCAAGCTCATTTTTATGCATTCGACCCAATGGGTTGTATGCATAAAACTGAGCTTGAACTCAAACCACACTTCTTCAAAGAAAAATATGAGTTCAAGCGTAGTTTTTATTTGAAAAAAAGTGTGGTTTGAGGAAATGAGATATTGAGTTTCAGAATATGTATTTCAACTTAAGTATGAAATTTTCATTTGTCTATACTTAAGCTGTTTCAATTTTTAGGTACTTCTATCACATGTCATGTGTACGAAAAAAATTAATTGACATAAGTACAAAAAAAACCTACGAATTTTTACAATTACCAATAAATCTTTTAATATTTAACATACTATTCAATTAAATTTACAATCGTATGTTTATCTTAAAAAAAAAAAGAAAATTTAATCAAATTTTGAATCGAACGAATGCATAATAAATAAATTCTATGATCTAATTTTCTTTTTTAGATTACTATTCCAATTTCGATTCGGTCTGATTCAATCCAAATCGAATATCAAAATGTAAAAAAACTTAAAAAAATCTTATAAATATAGGAATAGAATAAATAGAAAAATAAATAATTCAATATGGACAATAATGAGATATTGAATCAATACAAAAAAGAATAACAAAACGATACAAAAAAAAAATAAAAATAACATGTCATAATCATAGAAAATCAATTTCTTTTTTGATTCACCTTTAGATTATTACCTCTGATATTTCATAATTTCTCAATTTCATGTTCTATTTCTAATTTTTCATTTCTATAATATTTCTTATTTCCAATTGCAAAGTTCAATTGCAAAAGCATTCAAACGTTAAAAGAATTTTCCAAAAAAAAAAAAAAATAAAATAAAAACAAGATTCAGAAAGTAATGAAGAATTCTAATAATCGAAAAGAAGAAAAAATCAAACCAATTTTTTGAAACCAGAAAAACATTTTCCTTTTCTAATAATTTCATTTAATACCATATAAGAAAAGAGTCAGGACTCAGGACTATAACAAAACTTAATATGAATACAAAAAAAAAAAAAAAATCAAAATATAAGTAAAATGTTCAGGATATTATTTTTTTTAAGAGTATCTACCTATCTCATAGATAAAATTCTTAAACAGACGGCCTATTGTTATTTTTTGAATTGCAACTACAAAAAAAAAAAAAACATAAAACACAAAAAAACTAACAAAATAATTGATATGATATCCTTTTTTTTCTGTTTTTTTTTTTCATTTGAAAAACCTTTTATATATGATTAAAAAATCAAATCCATACCTATTACCAATAAATGTTTCGTCCTGCTGATGAGTTCATAAAAAAGCATCAAAAGAAAACAAAAAAAAAAAATAACAAAATATCTTGTAGTTTCTTTGAAAAATAAGTGCATTATATGCAGTTCAATGCTTCTTCTATATACTATCAGAAGAGTTTTTTTTTTTTTTTAAATCCCTTTCCTTGACCTTTTAAAACTCCCCAAAAAAAAAGGAAAGGAATAAAACCATTTCATATTTCGAGAAAGAAAACTATCTTAAAATACCAAAATTGGAACTTGAATCATTATTTTGAATCAATATTATGATATAGGAAAAAAAAAAAAAGAAAACCTAAAGATTCAAAAAAAAAGAAAAAGATTCATTCAGATATTATGTATAGACCATATAGACTATAGAGATCTGATATTATCCTCATAATAATTTGTTTTTTTTTTTTTGCTATGCAATTCTATTTCTATAGGATATAAGGAAACACTTTCAGAAAATAAAAAACACAAAAAAAAAAGAAACAAATCAAGGTAATTTTTTGATTTTTACCTAAATTAAATTGTACATAATATTATAATATTATGAATGTATCTAATGTCAATTCCAATCCAAGTTAGATTTTTTCTTGTATTTTTTTTTTTTTTTTTTGTTAAGTGGTACAAATTTAAGGGTTTTCGAAAATTATAATTTTTAATAAATTTTTGTATGTTCAGAAGAAGTCTTAAATGTGATTCTGACATAATTTTCTTTAATTTTATAATTCCAGTACTGATAGATAGAAGATTTTATCAGATAGTAAGTGTGTTTTATTTTCTATCGACTATTGAAAATTATATTAGGTATAATAATTTTTTTAATAATTTTTTTAAAGTCCGATTTCATTATTTTAAAGATTTTGAATTTTAATTCTGCCACTTTACTCTTTTCGAAAGTAAGTTAAAATACATTTGCTACACTTTTAACCCAACTAATATGTAACATTCAACCAATATTCAAAGGTATATGTTTTAGAAATGACACTTAAATCTCTAATAGAAATTTATTAAAGAAATTTAACCTTTTGGCTTTTAGAATTTTGACCTTTTTATACATGTTACATATTAGTTGGATTAATTTGATAGGATCTAAAAATAAACCTTTAAAAGAATCCAAAAAACCATCCGACTATGGTTCAGTTAACGAAAAAATGGTACCGGGATGGCGTTACATGGTGTGCCAGCTGCAAAAGATATCGTTTTTTATTTTAACAAAGTATGAAATTTTTTTTCAATATTTCCAGTTTAATTAATCTATATCTTGGAAATTCACCATATATATTGTTTTGTTTCATTGTTCCTCTTGTTTTTGATCGTTCCTACGAGTTTTATCTTTTAATTGAACATAACCTAAAGACTATACCATGAAACTTAATTTCATTACAATTTATTCTAGCATTATACTTCAATAAATTCTCTTAGTTCAAATGCTAAAACTACAGTAAAAATCTAAAACAGGACATCACTGTAAATAATTCTTACAAAAATTCTAAAAAAGAAAATCGTTTCTTTATGTTTTCCTATAAACGCAAACATTTACAAAATCTAAAAATTAAATAAAAAAAAATATCAAAAAGTCAATATTACCATTAGGAAAAAATCTTTCATTTATTATGCAATTTTTCTATATGAAAAATCAAAATAAGAATTTTCTTTTTGTATTTTGCATCTTTTATTGAAATCAGTAAAAAAAAAAACCACCTTTAGAAGTGAAATCTTAATTTCGAAAATATCTGATATATCATAACAGTATGTATTAGGTAACAGTGAAACAGATCCTTGCATTTTCTATTATAAGCTATATCTTATTATTTTCTTCTTTTTTTTTTCTTGTATTCTTGATTTGGCCTGGTGTGTGCTATTAATTTTTCTTTCATTCTTCAAAAAAAAAAAAACAAAAACATAAAAAAAGATGCAAAGAAAAATTATTGGGTTGAATTTTTTTTTTTGCAATGGAAAATTAAGAGTTGATTAAACAACAAACAGAAAAAAACACTGAAATTTGTTAAAGTTTAGTATCGTTCGTATCAGAATGGTAATCAAATGCAGATATTTGACGTTATTTCTATTAATAGGAAACTATATAAATTGAGGCTACATTGAATATTGGATTTTTGTTGTTGTTGTTGTTGTATCTCCTAATATCATAATTTCAAAAGATAATTCTATCATTTCTATAAGAATTGTATCTAGTAGAAGTTATTTTGCTTTTTGTTGAAATTTTTCAGTTTTTCTAAATATCTTCAATATTTTCTCTAGTTTTTTTTTGTGTCTCTTGTAACTATTTTATATCTACAGAGTTTTGAGATATTTTCGTTTTTTTTTTTGTTTTTAGGTTTATGTCATACATTAACTATATTTTTGCTTAACATTTATAATGAAATGAGATTATTAGAACCATTGGACGTTCCAAAATAATCTCGCTTATAATAATTTTTGAGAGTTGTTTTTTTGCCTTTTCTAGAAAACTGGAAAAAAAAAATATAAAATAAAAAAGAAAATTTGTACATTTCTAATTCAACAACATAACATTTTATGAACTAAATTTTCAATTGATATTCAGGAAATAATTTTAATTGTGGATGACATTAGAAATATCGATTTTCGATTAGAAGAAAATGAATAATCCTTAAAGTGATAAAATTTTATAAAATGATGTTTTAGAATTCTTATGAAGGATAATTTTTTAAAAACTTCGCGGAAAATTCAAAGAAATATTATCGAGTAAGATGATGATGAAACTCTGCACCAGAATGAGAAAATGCTAAATGATAACTCAAGACATACAACTTAGACTGATTTGTAATATTCTAAAAGATGAAAGAGATTCAAAATTATTTATAAAACTAAAAGGTACTAAGAATTCATTTAGAAAATAAAATTTATACGATAAAAAGACTGAAGTTATTTGTTATGAAAGATTTAAAAATTCAGTATGCATTAATCTATGAGATATTTTTGTCAGTTATACTGCTCATTTAGTGTAATCAATAACTGATTGAGTTATAAATTTTAAAATGTTAATATGTTAGTAAATTATAGGTAAATTATATTAGTTGTGTTATATTAATTTGTAACCACAACTATAAGAAATCTGAATACAGCTTGTAATGTACTTTAAGTCATGTAAACTAATGTTATTATTTATAATACTTAAATTACTGTTATTATTCATTGTTGAACAGTCTGGATTTAGGTGTATATTTATTAAAAAAAAAAGCCTCGATTATGGGCTGATCTTTCACAGAATTTTCGATTGAATCAAATTATCTCTAAAAACCATTATCGAACTAAAATTATTCGGATTCTTCCTAAACCTTACCACCTTTCCATGTCAAATGTGTCAATGTCAATTTTATTCCCATTAGCCACCTGTTTAATACTAGGATATCACCAACTAATGGTGGTGAATAAAGAGAATTCAAACTAATTTAAGATAATGTGGCTTCATATTATTCAGATACATCACTGATGCAATGGAAATTATTGCTGAATAGGAAATAAGCGAAGAGAAAACTAGTTAAAAAACGTTATTTATATTAAATTTTAGATAGAGTAGGACTTTAATAAATTCGAATATAAACATATACTTTTTGTTTAATAATGAAAACTGAACTAATACCATGCGTTGATATTAAGTTTTCTTAGATTTATACCACGATGATTCCAATTTAACGAAAAAAAGCTATATATATATAAACACATAATTTTCTATTAAATTTCTGAAAAAAATTATGAATAGGAAATGAAAAAGAGTGATTGGGATGAATACATAAAAACTCTTTACCACTTCAATAGATTATATCTCGTTTCTTCCTTAATTTGCACTTTAATATTATCCTGATACAAACATTTTTTGTAATTATTATTTTTTCTATCCTAGAGTAAACAGATAGACCTTATTTTAATATGTACAAGATATAAATAAACAAAGTTGTTTTCTTAATTTTCAATGATCAGATGCATCGCTGCAACCAACATTCTTTTACAAAAGAAAAGAAGAAAAATAAACTTTTCGGATGATAAAATTTTCAATTCAAAGGAAAATTCTATAAAAAAAAAAAATAAAAAAGAACTAAACAAATAAAAAAAAAAACAAAATTGAAGAGAATCTAGAGTGATATCGACAGATGAAAAACATTATTTGCACTCTTTGAACTTCTTCAAAAATTTTCTATAAAATATTTTTAAACCAAGAAAATATTATTTTTTTTTTTTGATTTGTCCTCATTGAATAAAAATTTTTCTCAATTTTCAATATTTTTTTTCCTACTATATTTTATTATTTTGAAAATTGGAAAAATCATGGACATAATTTTCGATTAATGACCATGAAGAAAATTATTTTTATTCTTTTTTTTTTTTTAAAGAGTTGATTTTTTTTTTAATGAACCATCCTAGAAAATTATTAGAAAAGTTAAAAATATTACATATAAAAAAAAAACAACAAAAAAATTAAAAAGTTTTAATATAGAAAAAATTTTAAGATGTTATTTAAAAAATAAATAAAGTAAACAATTTTAAAATGGTGCCACAAATATATGTTAGAATAGGATGAGTTTTTTTTTTTCGCATTAGAACTTTTGAATATTTCATTGTTCTAGTAGTAAATTTAATCTAGATTTTTTTTTAATTTAATCCTAATTTGATATAATCCTGGCCCAATAATTATATGTTCTACCAAGAACTGAGTACAAAGATAAGTCAGTACTTATTAATCATTATATTAATACAGTCAGTACAAGTCAGTACAATAATTGATAATTATGCATACTTTTATACATTCTTTTCTATTTTAACACATTCTATTACATTTTATCTGCTAGTTTTTATTACTTAACATATGCCTGCCCTGTCGAATTGTCAGGTCGACGTAACACGGCATTGGGAAATTCGTTTGCCATGCGCAAGTCGCATTTATGCAACCATATGCTAGCACTTGTTTTCCCAAATGTTGGCAATTCATATGTGTACGAAATTTAAGGAGAACTTTAACATTTTTCTTCAAAATAACTCTGCAACTTTTTCCTTTCATCCTCTATAATCCTAAATATTCTAAACCCTATTTCAAAGTATCCTTCCTACATCCATATCTCCAAAACAAAACCTTACATTAGTTTACTATGTAATAAAAACCTATTAAAAGTTTAGTTTTAAAGGGGATGATTTTGCTTGATTAAAGTTTAACACTGCCCAGAGAAGTTTCATGCAGTTACTTTAGTGGCCTTCGATGTTTTCCCCGTACCATAAAAAATTAGGGTTAGAACTAGGGTTTTGCAATGTTTAACAATGGATATTATTTAAATTAGTTTGATTAATTTAATTATTTTATCCATTAAATACTACTAAATAGAAAACAATCTATGATTTAATCAATGTATATTGCTTATTCATTGATTTTCTTAAGACATAAAGACTCATAAAATTCGCTTTAAAAGACACTTTTAAGTCATCTACAGATTAATTTTACCCTTTCTACAAAGGAAATTTTTAATTTAGCAATCACGTCATTTGTTATTAAATCTTAAATCTAAATCTAAATTTTGAGTCCTAAGATAATACAAATTGAAATAAAAGAGTTAAATTTAGGTGAGAAGAATTTGGGATATGGAAGTGTGAGTTGGGAATTGTTAAAAATGCTGAATAAAATTTACCGTCTAATTATGAAAAAAAAAGATATGAAGACGAAGATATGTTCATGTTATTTTCAAACTTTACTATATCGTATACACACACAAATTTCCAATTTGAAGGAACAAGCATGATGACATATGGTTTTATTACGGTGCTTGCGCATGAATCTTTTATTGTGATTATGATTCTTTTTTTTTATTCTAATGCGCCGATTTATTAAGTTTTTAATTAAATAAGTTTAACTGTTATACTAGACTAAAATTACCATTTAACGAAATTTTTATTGCGTAACCTTTTATCAAAATCATTTAGACATAAATAGATTTAATTAATAAAAATTCTTTTATGTAACTTTTCAAATAATTTTAAAATGAAATTTAAAAAATTTATTTTCAAAAATTTTAATTCATTATCATTAAATTCTTTTCTCACGGAATTTTTCTAGCTTCTTTCTCACATTAAAATTGTCATACCTCATTCCATACCTTAGCAAACTTTTTCTTAACACTTTTTTTTTTTTGGTAACCACATTTCCCAAAAGATTTCATCGTTTTCAAAAAAAAAAAAACAAATTTCTTAAACTATATCAACATATTATAAATTATGCAATCATTTTCAAATATATTATAACTTTATACATTTTATTTGCAACAAAAATAAAAGAATATTTAAACCATATAAGTTCCCATTTTAGATAAAAAAAAATAAAAATAAAAAAGAAATTATAATTCATTAAAAAACTTCTACTGTAAAAAAACTCATATCTAAAATTTCTCAAATCCATGGTCAAAAGTCAAATCAACAACACTAAATTATTTTATTGTTATCTTTAGTAAATTTTTTTTTTTTTTTTTTTATAGAAAAATAATACAAAAATAATATTTTAAAATCGAATAATTTTAAAATTAAAACAAAAAAAAAAAAACACCAACCAACTTACAAACATTTCAAGTAAATACTCTGAACAATTTTTACAATCCTCCCATTCATAGATATATAATCGGGCAATTCTACTTTTTATTTTTCTTACAACATATATAAAACATAATATATATATATATATATATATATATATATATATTATATTCATATCACCTAAAACATACCTGACTTCATGTTAGAAATAAATTGGTGAAAAATAAAGTAGTTATAATAAAGCCACCATCAAAAAGATTTGGTTTTCAGAAAAACACCCTCCATCAACAAACCAAAAATAGAAACTTTACGCCCGTATGTGCTTTGTGTTACTTGGAATTGAATAAATGAGTTTATCTTTATAATTCAAATGAATTTTTTTTTTCTTTTTCTTTTTTTTTTTGTCGAATACTTCTGCCATACTTTTATATGTTGGTCTTATACGTTTTGTCTCATGTAAAGAAATTATTCAATCCTTAAAGACAAATTTTAAGAAAAACTTTTTGTTGTTTTTATTTAAATTATTTTAAATTTAAAAAATTGTCGTAAGCTCTGCTAAAAATATTTTACATAACACAGAGAAAAAATTAAAATGAAAATTGGCTATTTATTTCATTTCATGACTAGTTTTCCACGACTTATTGTCTTGTTAATTAAAATTGAGGTTCTTTGGGGTATTTTAAGATAACTTAAACTCAACATATAACTTAAAAATTTTTAAATAAATTTAAAACTGTTATACTAAAAGCAATAATTTTCTAACAGAAAATGTACAAGGAAAAACAGTTAAAACTGATTGTAATTAATTGAGGAAAATGCGAAAAAATCTTTTATGAACTGAATATGGATAGAGTTGCATTAAAGTTTTTTTCTTTTTTTTTTTAATTAAACTTTTATTTTCATCCTTTTTTACAAACTTAAAATTAAAGCCTTAGCCTATAAAAAAAATTTTTGAAAAAAACAGCTCTTATTATTTACACACTCTTATTATTATTTGTAATTACACAGCTCTTATTATTTGTAATTAACATTTAAATTTGGAACAATTTTTATGTTAATGTGTTTCTCAATTTTTTTAATTTATTTAAATATAAAGTGAATATTTTGTTTTAACAATTTTTTTGTATTTTTGTATTAAAAAAAAAAAAAAACTATAGGATTATAAAAAAAATTTAGGGGCTTCGGTGGCCTAGCGGGTAGGCGTGTGGCGTATTAACCGAAGAAGTGTGGGTTTGATCCCTGCACAGGTCGTAAGTGTTTTTTCTTTACATACCCCCCTTACGACCAAATATAATGTAAAACTACTTAACTAATTAAAACTACTTAAACAATTATACTAATGTGTATATGAAGTTGCATTAAAGTCAACCGATTTTTTTTTTTTTTTTTTTTTATTTAACTTTTATTTAATAATTTACATTCTAATTTAACCTAAAAAAAGTTACTACAAAAACGGGTTTATTTTCAAAATATTAATTAACATATAAAAATACAATATTTTTTTTTGTTAAATTTTTTTCATATGTTTTAAAATTTTTTTTGCATTTTCTTATATCTATTTTTGAGGATTAATTTATAATTGTTTTAACATTGAAAACTAGAAAAACAATGTTTCTTATTTATTTTTTTTTTATAATAAAATTCCTAACCTAATTTAACCTATCTTAACCTAATTACCCTAGCTTATACCTAATATTGGTTCAAAACCTTATTTATGACCTATCTAACCACCAATAGTTTTTTCTGAGACGTGTATCTCTAAATGGCATGTTTGTATCAAATTTTAATCTATCTCCGTTTATATTACCCGGATTATATTCAATTTTTTTACATGTAGCCCGTCTACTATAATGATATCAGTCAACCGATCTAGAGAACAAATATTTTTCTTACACATTGCATACATTTAGGGGCTTAACGAAGTAACTTTTTTTTTTTTAAATTTCAATTTTATATAATAATTAAATTTTTTTTCTGTGTATTTTTAAAATAAATCCAACCCATTAATTTAATTCTAAATCAATATGTAAATAAATTTTTAATATTTAAATACCTAACACATATCTACTTCTGATATTTGTTAGTTTTTTCATATTGATCTGTATTAATGGTTGTATGTTTAAAAGTATATATTTCTAGAAAATTATATAAAATTATATATAAAGATAATGTCATTATTTAAACCGTTATTGTTATCTTGTAATTTTTATTTCATAATTTTTATATTCTTCTTATATGTTTTAATATTTTCAATTTAATTCATACCATCTAAAAAAAATAAACCGTTCATTTTTAAAAGGAATTAAATATACACTCTTTTATTCACTCCTCACTCTTTTTTCTTTATCCAATATTCATATATTGTATTCTGAAGCAGGATATTGGAAAACCGGAAAAATAATGTTTATAAGTTAACGGTATAAACAACTGATATCTTAAATCAAAACTTTTTTTCATATAAGGAAAAATTCATATAAGTACATTTCCCCGTAAAAACTTTTTTGACCGAAGAAACTTTTTCTTTTTTAAAGAAATTTTCTCTTTCTCATGAATTGAAAAAATCGTAAATTATATTTGTGATAAGGAAACACAGCCTTCCCTTTCCAGGTGTAGCTGTAAATCTCGTAACTAAGAGAAAATGTAAGAGAAATTTTCTTACGATCTCTGTGGGATTCAACTCTCTAGGTATTTACAGTGTATTTTGTATGTTCCTAACGACTAGGCCACAGAAGAAGCTTAAATCTACACTATGTTTTTGGTTTGGTCTTTCAAATTAAGATGAAGCTGACCTGAAAAATTAAATTCGAAGATCTCGAAACTTGTTAATTACGGTTAATTAACTTTTAAACTTACATCAAATTGTTGATTATAGATGCTATCTTTAATGCATGGCCAGAACTTTTCCTGGATTTAATATCGACAAAATTAATAACTTTTGAGTAACACATTAAAATCCTTAGATTTAATTAATAATTTATAAACGTAGAACAACATGCTTATACTATTAGATAAAATAGTAACGGTACATAAGCATATTACTAACGTAAATATTAGTTCACTTAAATGTAGCTCCAAATTTTCGATATTAGCTTCTCATAGCTTCTCATCTAAGCCAGGTGACCCATTAATATGGAGTGTAGGTCATCTTAAAGTAAACGTCACATACTCCGAAAGACAATTCTTTTCCAAGCCCTAAAATAGGTTTCGCAATATGGAAAAAGTACTAAAAAGCCTAGAGTAACTTGGAGAAAAAAAAATCGAATAAACGATTTTTAAGGGAAGTAAAAAAGAAAGAAAAAAATCTTTCTGTTTGGGAGAAAACAAATCAAAGGACTTTAATTTCAATATAAATAACTAACAATTATTTACTACCACAACAAATATAATTTTCAACTAAAAATTCATATTCATATAATCGAGGTTGAGTTCAAAAACTTTCATCCATTAAACACAAATTTTTTTGTTTTTTTTTTTGTTTTTAGAAAAATATTAAAATAATAAAAAATAATAATATCCCAAATTCCTCATACTTTTAAACTGAAAATTTTTCTTTTAATAATTTGTTAATTTGAAAAGAAAATTTGTTTAATTTCTTTTTTACGAGAATAAGTTGTCAATTAAATACTTTAAATCTTAATTATTAAATGGCAATGTGTTTTCCTTAGTCCTTTTTGAGCTTACCGTTTAAACCAAAAATGCGATATGATTATTTCTTAACCAAATTATTGGCTGACTCTGAACTTATAAAACTAAATTTTAAAAGTTGTTCTTTCTTAAAAGTTGTTAAATCTCCAAAAAAAAAGTACAATTTAATTAAGTGAAACTGACCATCTTTGCATTCGATCAATAAATGTACATTTTCTTAAATCAGTTATCTATAGTGTTATTTAGATTGTAATTAATAATTCAGTGGAATATTTTGAAGTCGAATTCGAAAAGGAAATTTAAAATTTGTTATAGCTATGCCGTAAAATGTTAGTTCTCTATTACTTTTCTCTGAGTGATTCCGGATCATAAGATCATAGAATATATATTGGGATCAAATGCATAAAACTGATTTTGAACTCAAATCTCACTTTTTCTAACAAAAACTACACTTGAACTAGTAAATTTTATTTGAAAAAGTTAAATTTCAGTCAAAGTCAATTTTATGCATTCGACCCATTAAAGGCTAATCCATTAAGGATCTATAAAAACTAAAATTTGGCTGGAATAGGTCGAAAATCTGACTCATATTATAACTTCAAGAGACTGAATGAAATTTATATATTTTGTACCACATATTTACTTGTAGAATCTGTGTATTATTTTTCATTAATTCACTTCTTTAAAAGTGACTAGCAATGACTAAAAGTGAAGTGACAGGATTTTAAATAATATGATGATGATGTAACATATGAAACCTGATTGATACAGAAAACGTGCAAATCTCGCCAAAAAATCAACAAATCTAATCAAAAAAACTTATTTAAATATAATTATTATCTGTATCTCTTACCTCGTATTTACTTTTCATAATATATTTAAAGGTTTTTTTTTTTTATAGAATATGTAAAATTTTCACATATTATTTTAAAATAAAATTTCAGGACAATAAACAGAAAATTCTAAGTATAGGGGTATCGAATAAAATATTCTTTATATTCGAAACCAAATGGGTGGTATAGTCATAAAATAGTGTTAATAGTGTTTTTATAAATATGTACATATATTGTACATATATATATGCAAATGTACGTATATATATATATATATATATATATATATATATTTGTACTTATATACATATAAATAAAAAAAAAATTAAGTTCTCCAAAGATTTCCGAACAATGAATATTAAAATTTATGATATTTTAGTAGAAATTAGCTCAAAAAGTCAGAAATAGATAAATCTTTCGATTTGAAAGTTCGGATAAAAAAAAAAAAACAAAAAATTCAGAAAATCAAAAAAAAAAAAAAACAAGTAAACGAAACGACAAAAATTATTAAATTTTCAAATTATTTTTCTGTTTTTGTTTTATTTTAAGTTTTTTTTTTTTTGTTTTTTAATTTTATATAAAATTTAATTCATTCGTTCATAAAATTTTATTATTAATATTTTTTGGAAAATATCCTGGTGAAAGATAAGATTTATAGCAATTAAAATTTATAATATTATATAGAAATATTATGAATATTTTCGAAAGGAAATCATAAGGAAAAACGAAAAAAGTCTTCTATAATAAAATGTGTTAATTTTTTTCTTGTTATCGTTGAAATATGCATAAATTTTATTTCAACTATTTTTCATATAAAATTTTTTTTTCTTTTTTTTTTTTTTCTTCTAATAAATTGTACAATAAAATATTTTTTAAAAATTTATTTTAACTGAATAATTTTTAATATTGAGATTTATTTAAAACTGAAAGTTTTCTTCAATTCAATGTCGTCCAATTTAAAATTTGTAACTTTGTAATAGACTTTATCTAATTTTCTATCAAACTTTCAATGATGAAAAGTACGAAATTTCCAGCAATTCTTAAAATTTGAATATTAATCATTTTTAGAAAAATCGTTAAAACCTTAAGTAACAAAACGAAATTTTCAAAAACCGCATATTTTAGTCTTAAATGGAACTTTTTATTAAGCTTTTAAAATTTTGAAAAAAATTTATAACTTTGTAATAGACTTTTTTTAGTTTTCTACTAAACTGTTAATAAAAATAAGTACGAAATTTCTGATCTTTCTTTAAAATTAATTTTTAATAATTTTTAGAAAAATTACCAAAATGTCAAAGTAACAAAACTTTATTTTCAAAATTAGGATAGATATTATGACATATTTTAGTCTTAAATCAAACTTTTTATTAAATGCATAAAATTGCAAATTTTAAATATTTAGAATTACGATTAGTTTTTCGGCTAATTCCCGATCTAATCTACAATCTAATTTACTTTTTACAGAAAAAAAAAAATAAAAAAATTTTAAATTTAATAATCTGAAATTTACAGTTTATTTCAATTTTAAAAAGTCTTAATTTAATTTGAAAATAAATCTGTAAATTGTAATAAAAAAACTACTATATAAACAATTGGCAAAAGTCAAAATGAAACACAGTATTGAATTTTTTATTACAATTTTTTAAAGCTTCTTGTCAATAATATATAAAATAATTTCTTATTTATTAAAACGAACGAATTTAAACATTGTCAATTTTTAAACATTAATTTTAAAAACAATTAGAAATAAATTCTTGTTATAGTTTATGTCTTCATAATTCCGAAACCATAGGAGGGCATGAAGTGATGTATGGCATAAAACTTTGATTAACCGGGATGTCACATCTGATAAAATTAGAAAAAGTTGAAATCTTATGTAATTTAAAAAATTAAGATTTTTCAAAAATGAAAATCTAAAAATTTTAAATTTTTTAACTTTGGAATGGAACTACCAAATTTTTAAAACCAAAACAATAGAAACCAATTTAAATATTCGTACAAAAACTATATAGCCTATAGTGCCCATTTGAAAATGTAAACGCTATGAGCTTTGCAAACTATTTATTTATCTTATCTACAAACAAAATTACACTCAATATTGCAAAAATAAAAACAAATTATCTTTAAGCCCCCATATCTCAGAAACTGTTGAGCACTGAACATTAGCTCTGTACGAAAAAATTCCCAACCTAAATTAAGGCCTTTGTAAAGGTAAATATCAATTCACTTATTTATAAAACATCCTGCATATAGAGAAAATTTATATTTCCGCATTAAGTAAATTTTCGATCAACGATCTCGAGCGTTGAGAAAATAAAGTAAACACCCCCTACCAAAAATTAATGAAAATATTAAATAGTTTCTACTTAATTTATCTATAAAAATATAATGCAAAAAATATTTTATTTTTGATACTAATGATAAAAAGTACAAAAAAAATAATTTAAATAAAAATAAAATTATTATTTTTATAATACTATATAATATTATATAAAAACAATTTTTTAAACTTCATTCAAAATTAAAATTATTAGAAAAATAAAAATTAAAAAAAAAACACTTTTTCAAAAACTAAATAGTTAAGACGCCATTTCAATGTTATTTCTATTTCCTATATACATTTTAGTTTCGCTAATAAATAAAAACAAAATAAAACCGTTATATAAAATAAATGTATTCTTAAATATCTGAAAATTTTGTATATATATATATATACATATATATACCTATATATTGCATATTAAATAAATATGAATCTACAAAATTGTATCTATATATTTTTAAAATTCATAATACAAAAATTCAAACTTACATTATTTTACAAATACATACATAATAATATATACATTGCAATATATTATATACTAACAGTAAAACCACTACCATAATTTCTATATTCTGATCTATTCTCATTCCAAATTTTCAAAAACTAAAATAGGAAAATTTTACTTTTTTTAACTCTTTTTCATCTTCTTCGTTCTTCAAATGAATATCATCTTTTTCTAAAGTAATTTTTGTGTATAAAATGAGCCGTTTGCTGAACCGGGACCATTATCTATAATAAATTTACATTCTCCATCTCTCTTATACATCTGTCCCTGTCTTTCTGTTTTACTTTTTTATTGGTTAGAAAATATTATAGAAAATGACATTTTTCAATGTATAGAGTGACTTCCTTCTTTTCAAAAATGAAAAAACAAAAAAAAAAAATGAGCAAAACAAAAATTTTCTTTAATTTTTCTAATATTTTTTGAATTTTTCTTTTTATTTTTTTTTCATAAATTTCCATCTAAAATTTCTATCTTTGTGTCATATTCATACTACTGCATCATCATCATCATAATCATTTTCATAATCATCATCATTATCATCATCACCATCACCAGATGAAAAACTTTTGAGCAAAACACATCTTTTCTGTTTTCCATTAGGGTAAGAAAAGGATAAAATCAAAAGCAAAAATTTTCAAAAATGAAAACAAACAAAAAAAAAAAATAAAAATTTTGCACAACACAAAAATTTTTCTTTCTTAATGGATGCAATAACGTCAACTATTTTGAATTTTATGTTGCGCTTATTTTCTTTTTTTATTATTATTTTGTTGTTTATTATTGTTTTTTATTGGTACCCATTTTTAACTTGGATTACATTTGGGGCTCCAATATAAACTTCATGTCTTCTTCTATTACTGCTATCATCATCGGATGCTGTTTATTTTCATCTTCATCTCTTTAATAATATATAATATACAAAGTATGCTATATGTTTTTTTTTTTTTTTTGTGAGACGAAGTGCATCAATTTTCCAGTTTTTCTTTTCTTTTCTTTTTTTTTGTTGTTGTTTTTGTGGGGAATTTTTTTGCACTTAAATGGTTGGTGGAAAATAATTTTCCTAACAAAAAAAGGAAAAAGAAATTGAAATCATATTATAAATTTGTTTGTTATTTTAAAATATATATGTTTTAGAATACATACAAAAATTTATTTGATCGAAATATTGAAGTCTTGAGTATTTATACCTTTTGAGTGTAATTTTATCCAATAATAAACACTAAAAGTTTATTAGAAGTTGTTTCCTTCTTGTTTAATACTCAACACTATAGGTATAAAACAGAGCCTTATCTAGTCAACTTCGAAAAATCTCTTCAATTTACAAACCTTTATATTAAAAATTAATAAAAAGATCTGTGAGTTGAGAAAAAAATGTCACCCAATTATAATTTAATTTATTGTTTAAAAAATGATAAAATAATAAACCACCACATATAATCTTAAAATTATTAAGCGGAATTTCGAACTCAAACACACCCTTTTTATAATTAAATGAATAATTTAATAGAATTGTTTTTAATTTTGATCAATTTTAAAACTAATAATTTTTTTATTCTTTACAATAAATATATGTTTTTGGTGTCTGGATTTTATATTAAATGCCATAATATCTGAAACTTACACTTTTTTATACTGTAAAGGGAAGTTTAAAATATTAGACTGTATTCATGCTACGAATCTCATTGAATACGATTAGAATAATAACTGAATCTTAGGCTATAAATAATAGTAAATCTATATAGTATAGTATACTGCCTTAGGAGCTTATATAGAGCTTAAAAATGAAAAAGGGGAAATTATGGTATGAAAATAAATAACAACCAAGATAAGATTTAAATGCTGAAAATTAAAATAATTTCAAATGCTGATTTTAAAAGTTTTTTTTAGTTGGCATAAAGAACATTTATTAGAAAATATTATTGCATCCCTTATTTATACTCAAAAGAGCAAAATATCTAAAGTAAACTTTTAAAAACCAATTACAGTAATCGTTAAGAAAATTTAAATAAGGTAATAGCATTTCTATCGAAAGATCTCACGTTCAAACTCTTTATTGTGTAAGAAAACAGATGTCGCATAAATATAATACATTGTATGCGTTCCAATATCTTTTACAATAACTATTATGTCTACAGCCGAGTAATCAACTACTTTTCGATTGAAACTCTGCAACTGAGTTAAATATCAATAACAGCAACTTAAAAAATGCGCTGTGCTCCTCATAGCAGTGGAAAGGAAAACAAAAAATAGGTAAACTGATACTAAATCTTTTTACTGTACAAATTAATTTACAAATATGTTAAATTATCTTTTTTCTATTACAAAGTAATAACAGCAATAACAATAAAGTTAACAATACACATATTATAACATATTTTGTTAAAGTTCAATACAAATTATGTATTGTCCTTTACAGTTAGAATACCTTTATTACTCCAAATTAAATTTAAACCGTTTTACCTCTTAACATTTTTAATTCGAGTATTATATTAAATATAAAGAAAGCAGCCAAAACATGATAGATTAGCTTTAGATAAATTCCTAAAAAATAACGGTATTTTATTCAGTTGTTTTTATTTTCTTGAAATTTTTTTTGTTGATTTTCAATTATTCTTTTATTTTTCTGTTATCTGCTATTCGTTCTGTTGTCATCGTTTTTAAAGTCACCGTCAACGTTACAGGATTGGATATTCTATTAAGAATGAATACTTGTGGTTTTTCTCTTTGCTATATTCAAAAAAAAAAAAAAAACGAAAACAAAGAATAAAATAAAAAAAAAAAAACAATTTTTTTTGTAAAAAGTATCGTTAAAGTAGTTTAGAATTTGTAATGACTGCGCTGACTGCTGCAAGAATTTTTTTTTTTTAGTTTTGTTTTATTTTTAAATTTTTATCCTTGCTTACTTACTTTTCAGTGTTATGCAATCTATAAAAGGATATAAGTTTTTCATGGTAGTAATTTTCATGAAATTGTGTATTTCATTTTTGTTTTTCATTTTTTTTTTTTTTTTGTGTTCAGTTTTAGTTTTTCTTTTTCATATCATTTTTCCCACAGAATGATGTGATGAAATTTTATATACAAATACATTTATACAATATATGATATGTATATATATGTTTATAATATAGAATCCTTTAAAAATCCATTTTGATGAAAAAGGATTTTTTTTCTTCAACAGTTTTAAATAAAAAACTTGCGAGGATAATAAGTATTATGATGAAATTTTAGAATTCTATTCTAAAACTAAGTATAGTTTAAATGTTATTTTTATCTAAAAATGCTGTTAGAATTCTTCTTGTTATTTTTTTTTTTTGGTTTTAGTTACTAATGCTATTTCTATTTTTTTTATTTTTTTTTGTATTTTGATGACTCCAGTTGTAAATAAAAAAGTCGCCACCATTGCCATAATATTAGAGTGATGAAAGATTCTAAATGTTCATGTTTGTTCGTTTGTTTTTTTTTTTTTTTTGACTCTCCATTTTTCTATATGCATAACAACTTTTATAGATCTGAAGTTGTTGTTGTTGTTGTAAAACTAAAAAGATTATCATAGGTAGGATATACAGGTGAAATAGTGTCGTAGTATTTCTTGATTCGTGACATTTTATATATAAAAAAAAATTAAAAATATATTATATAGGTAAAGTATATAATATGTATATGGAAGGATATTTTGTAGACGAATAAAATTTAGATGGCGTGCATTTGTACAGGATGTTATTTAAGAGTTTAAATAGAAAAATAAAATGTATAAGTGAAGGTGGTATAAAGTTTGTTATAAATGTTGTTTTTAAACAACAACAAAAAAAAAAAAATAAACTCATTTGTGGAAAATTTTAAAATGTCAGCACTTTCATAATGAATGTATCAGAACATTAGTGATAACTGATATATATATATATGTACTGATGTTTTAAGTCTAATACTTTAGAATTTTATAATTTTTTTTTTAAATTTTAAATTGCTAATAATTTTTTTATTTATTTATAGTAAAAAGAAGTTAGATAAGTTACATTATTTGTTGGAAGAATTTAGTACAGTTAACTTAGAACTAAACTTGTAAAAAATATTGAGTAATTTGAGGTGAAAAGATGAAGTTAATTTTTGAATACAGGATTATGAATTCAGAAAATAGAAAATCTAATTCTAAGATTATAAATATACCATCTAATAAACACCAAATCAATTTATTACTAAAAACTAAATTTTTTTAAGTAGCATCATAAGGCATAAAAAATTTTATTTACCTATGATGAAAGGTAAGACTTTCACTGTAACAACTTTTAGAAATTTTCTAATTAATTCAATTTCAGTTAAGGAAATGATAATTCAGCACTTTAAGTAGGTTTCATTAAAAATTAAGTACTTTTTCAATTCTTGTCGTTACCTGAATCCTTATAAAATAATATATATCTATTCAAATTGATCCCACTTATTTATAAACGACTATCAAAGCTTTTTAAAAATACATATGTATATCAAACTCGTAAAAGCACTTTAAAGATGGAAATTGGCATAATATAGAAACGAATGTCTTAAAGAAATTTCATATATGGGTATTTTTTTTTTTTTATTTTATTTATTTATTAGTTTTAATAACTGTACAAAATACGTTAGTTTAGATAATTTATCGATATTAAAATATATAAAAAAATTAAAATTATTTACAAAAATTCCAAATTCTAAACTAAATTTCAAATTTCGTTTATAAGTTTCATATATAGATGATATATATAATTTTATATATATATATATTTTTTTTTTTTTTAATTAATTCTTTAAATAAAAAGTTTTTAAATCTATTTAAGTTTGTCACTTGTTTAGTGCGTTCCGGTAGATCGTTAAAAAGTTGCATTCCTTTGTACAATAGGCTATTTTGCGTCCTTGTTCTTCTATAAAGTGGGAGTCTAAAATCACCTATATTTCTTAAATTATAATAGCTCCCAACATAAATCAAGCTTTTTTGAAGATATACTGGTAAAAATCCATTTTTCACCTTAAAAATAAATATTAACGCGTTGAATTTTAGTTTTTGCTTAATTGACATTAAATTTGGTTGCTTTAAATGTTCTTCGCTATTTCTATACCCATTATTTCTTAGTATTATTCTTGTTGTCCTATTTTGAAGTACTTGAAGTCTTTTTCTTTTCTCTTTGTTAAAAATGAATAGAATAGACGAATAATAGTCAATATGCGGCATTATTAGAGAGTTATACAGCATTTTTGCACATTTATTCGAAATTTTGTTTCTTATTCTTGCCAGGAAACTTATTTTTTTAGCTATTTTTTTACAAATTATGTTAGCATGGTCATTAAATTTTAATTCATTATCCACTAAAACACCAAGGCACTTCACATCATTAACACATTCTATTATTTCATTATTAATATTTATATTTACAATCGCTCCTCTTCCATTCACACACATATACATTACTTTTTTGATACATTCAATTTCAATTTATTTTTGCACAGCCATTCAAAAAGGTTCCTTCCGTTCTCATACATTTGATTTTCCGCTATTGTTACATCCTTATACTAACTATATAAATTAAAGTATCATCAGCAAACAAACAAATTTTTGAAAATTTTAGAGAACTTTTAATGTCGTTGTCTTAATATAAAAAGAGTAAAACTCCTAAAATAGATCTTTGTGGTACTCCAAAATCAACTTTATTTGGATTAGATAGTACATCATCTAATTTAACTTTTTGAATTCTATTGTTTAAATAATTAAAGAACCATTTTTGTTCCGTACCTTGAATTCCGTATGAATATAATTTTTTGAGCATTACTTTTCTATCCAGCGTTTCAAAGGCTTTTTTTAAATCCAGGAATAGTGCAACGATTATATTTCCTTCATCAGTTTCTTTTTTCCATTGATTTAATACCCAATTCAGTGAAGTTTTTATTGAGTGGTTTTTTTCTAAATCCTGACTGTTCTTCACATAATACATTATTCTTATTCAAGTAATTTTCTATTTGACTGTATGCTACCTTTTCTAATATTTTTTCAAAAATTTGTAGCATATTGACAGGTCTAAATATTGATCTGGAGTAATGGTGGAGTAATGAATGTGTAGAGTATAATTTTACAGAAAGAATTAAATTATTTGGCATATTTCAATACACACACATAATAGCACTTCGATAACATTTCCAAATTTACTCAATTATATAAGACATCAGTTTAATTTATTGAAATCAAGAACAAATAACGTTTTAAGACGCAAAATTTGATTTTATTTCAATAGAAAACTATTGAAAAATTCAGTATCTTCAACCACGAATAATACTTTAACCATATGAAGAAATGGTATCTACCAATTTTATGTTGGGTGATTGGTTCGATGTGTAAACGAGTATTTGTAAGATTTTATGTTTATAAAACGTTTTATTGAAATCTATTAAATTTTATGTTTAAAAAAACTTAATGATGATCGTTTTTATTTGTAATAGACTTAGTTATTTGCTTACAACGATCATATTAAGAAATATATACATGATAAAAATGAAAATTATTAAATGTTCAAAAGTTAAATAAATTTAAAACGAAAACAAAAAAAAAAAAAATGTTTTCAAATGATACCATAATTCATACGAAATGCAATATTTTAAATAATAGACATTATTTTTGAGTTTGTTTCCCGCCTTAATTGTCTTTCGATATACATATATTAAATATTATTACCATATATATAAAGTTTCAATTCTGATTTTGTTATTTCTTTTATAATTTATTACAGAAAAATATATCTTATTTTTTTTTTCTTTATATTTTGATATTTTTAATTTCTCATAGTCTACAAAATTTTAAATTTCAACCCCTTAATTTTTTTTTTTAACATTATTCATTTGTTTTGTTTTTTTTTTTGTTTATAATCTTTTCTACCATCTGCTCTTTTTTATCTTATTCTTTTCTTTCATTGTATATTTCTTTAATTCTTTTTTGATATCTTCTTTTTTTGTTTTTTTTTTTTTTTGCATTAGTAAATGATTTTTTTTTTTATTTAGATTTTCGAATTTGATTCAATCGAAAAACTGCATCTTGTATATATCTTTTGACTATTTCATTTGGAATTCTTTTTTTTTTGATTTTATATTTTAGATCAAATAATATATCTGATCAGAAGAATTTTAATAGCCTTAAGTGCCATATAACATGTCCTTAAATCAAGAAAAACAAAAATACAAAAACGACCTTTGGTTTATTTCCAGTCTGTTTTTTTGTTTTTTTTTTTCTTTTTGTTTTTAATTCTAAAAGTTAAAATAATTTTTACTACCATCAGGTATAATTGAAGTTCATCTCTGTATTAAATTATAATATTCCTACCAATTCTACTAATTTTTTTTTTTTTTTTTAAATCCAATACAATAAAAAACAGAATTAACCAGAACAATAAAAGAAACGCGAAAAAAAAAACTTGCGAATCACGAAAATTATAGAAAAAAAATAAATAAAAAATAAAAATTTAACAAATTTATAAAATATTCGCGTGAATTTATAATATGGAAGCCAAAAAAAAAAAAAAAAAATTACAAAAAACAAAAACAGAATGTGAATTGATCGTTTCTTTTTATTTATTGTCTTCATAATTTTTTTTTGTTTCTTTTACCTGTTATTTATAGCAATACCTGTATTTAAAAGATGAATTTTCATTTTTTTTTTTTTTGTTTTTTTAACATCTTTTCATTTTTTGATTTCTTAGTCGTCGTTTTAGTCGTCATCATCATCATCAATGGACGTTATTTGCAATGTAATTTTATTTTTATAAAAAAAACAAAAAAATATTTTTTCTCACATGAAATAAAAAAAGTAATCGCGGGCACAATGATATCGCAAGGTGTTCATTTATATATTGCTATCCATTTTATTATTATTTTTGTTGTTATTTTTATATTTTGTTAAATGACGCGCGATTAAAATACAAAATTAATGTGTTCTTAAGTTGATTTGTTTCGATTTCGATATGGTTTTCGGATATACAAAATGAAAGGAAGGAATTTAAAAACTAAAAATCAAAAAAAAAAAACAAAAGGAACAGAAATGGATCAATCATATTATAAGTTATATGTATTATGATTTTATTGAGGCAAATCTAAAAGATCTTTTAAACGAATCCGACAAAATGAACTCTAGTAATGTAAATGGTAACAGTAGATTATTAACTTTAAAAAATTAGGTATCGATGCAGCATGAACATTCATTGCTCTTGTGAATTATATACTGAAAATAATGTGTCTAACTGAATAATGTCTCAATAGATTAGATCAAATTTTCTAGCCTAAAAAAATTTGTATTATGGTGTTAATGACAGTTATGTGCTAATAAGTTGAGTAGATCCTTTTTATCATCTTTCTAAAAATATTATTTATTGAAAAGTAATTAAACTCATATAGCTTACGTTTAAGTAATAGACTTCCGATTAATCTAAAATAAAAACCCTTTTTTTTCTAAACTTTCTTTAAGGGAATGCCTTTCATTCACTTAATACTTCCTAAGGGATCAGTCTAAATTATCAATTACCGTATGTTTTATTAAAAATAAAATATTTAACATGTTGAATCCAACTCTCACCAGTGAACATAAAAAAATACTTAAATTAAGTTCCAAGCGTATTACCGATGAACATCAGTCAAATGTTTCAAAATCCCGTGCTAACCGGTTAACATAAAAATGAGCTTACGTCAAGTTCTCATGTATCATCGGTGAACATTTTTAAAGGTAAGAAAAAACCATTTGACACCATTCAGCAATGTTGGTAATACACGTGCGACTTAACGTAAGTTTATTTTTATGTTCACCTACATTACATATTTTTATGTTTTATGTGAGTACGGGATTTACAAATATTTTAATGATATTCACAGGTGATACAAGTGTAACTGAACATATAATATTAAACAATTATAGCTATAGTAAAAATATGTACTCTATTAACAACATTTTTATTAAATCCAACCCTGTACCGTTTTTTGTCTTTTTTGATTTTTTCCTTTTTTTTTAATTCAATTCAATCTTGTACAACAATTACATGACTGAGTTCAAAGTCATTCGCTGTTTGAAATTTTATTTCTTCAGAAAAATAATAATAATAATACATTTATATACATACATATGTATATAAAAACATCTCGCAATTGAAGGATCCGCCTTTTTGGCATCAATCAAAACTTCTTCACAGTGAAAAAGACGTAAATTGTAAAAGAGAAAAAAAAAACCAAAACAAAAACGAAGACTGGAAGAATAACAAAAGGAAATACGAAAAATGAAATAAATTTTAAAAGCAAAAAAAAAAAAAGAAGGATTTGTGTAATGTGTTTTTTGTTTTTTGTTTTTGTTGAATTCAGCAGACATTTCCAACAAAAACAACAATAACTGAAGCAACTGAATGATGAAACAAAAGTAAAAATTAAAAAGGGGGAAAAAAAAAGGAAGAGAATAAAAGGCAGGAGGTGTAATTACAATATTTTCCACCTTTTTTCATTTTTTTATTTGTGCAATTTTGCGGTTGACTGACTGACTGAAGAGACTTGTGGTTTTTTTTTTTTTCTTTTTTCTTTTAATTTTTTTAATTCTTAGCAGTTCTGTTTAAAGAATTATTCCTTGGATACGATTGTTTTTTATTTTTGCTTTTTTTTTTAAACTTTAAAATATATGAGTTTTTTACTTTAGAATTTCATTTTATATTCTTTCAAATATACAGTGGAATGCTTATGATTACTTCAAGACTTAATATTTTTATTTAAAAGTTTTACTGAGTGAATAAAATCTAATTATTTTACATGTACTTAAGTTGCTGTAATCTATAATTTTAAGTAAAACTAATTGCAATTAAAAAGTTTTAATCCAAATAATTCTACAGAAAATTATAGGACATATCTAAAAGTAAAAAAATTATTTGGATACTCTTTCTTAAAGTTTTATATTAATGGATTCGAAAAATTTTTACAATTTCGAGTATACGAAAGAAATTGCATATAGGCCTATATTATACTTTGAATAATATTTCCTTCCGCAAGAAAGTACCTAAATCATAATATAAGGTTAATTTTTTACCGAAAATATTCGAAAACAGAAAAATAAGTACATTAAAAACGTTTTTTTGGTAGAACAAGTATTAAACTAATACTATCATTCCTATTCCTATTAATTTTAAATTAATTTATATTTATTAAATGTAATTTTCCCTTACCGAAATAGAACAATATTACTTCAAATTTTTTAATGTATTATTAGTTGGTTATGGTTAAAAATTATGTGGGTTAAAGTTTCCTACACCCATTAAAATAATCGTGCTGGTTCTGTTGCACTACTGCGACACAAAAACAAAATGTATTCAGTTTCATTTCTCTTAAGACACCACTATGTTTGAGTTTTCATTATCTTAAGTTTGCCAAAGCCAGTGATAAGACTAAACTATAACCATTCTACTAATATAAATATAACGTACTGTTCTTTTTATATCACTTATAATAGAATTTTATTAGCTGTAACAGTCGAATATCTCAAAAGGATTATAATAACTTTCGAGAATAGATCATGAATAGAATGATTTTTAAGAAAGAACAACTGATTTATCTGACTGATGACGTATTGATTAAATCACCCACCTTTCAACCGGGATTGCTTCAAACTCCGGCCAAGTGATTTTAAAAATAAGTGGTAATTTTATATAACATGTAATGACATATATTATATAAAATAATAATAACAACTCTTACAGTGCAACTATCTTTCGTGAATCACATGGAAAAAGATACTATATACTACTGTATGTTGTAACTTTTGATGGCCTCGTCAATCATAGCAAAATAGCAATAATATTACGTGAATTCATTGTTCTCCTAAAATCACACTCATTTTCAGAATCCTTATCCTATCCTCTCTTATCCCTACTCGCTAGTCAATATATTGCGTTAGCTGTTAGGGGTTTTATCCCGTTATATTGGTTGAAGGGGACGGTGGGTTTAGTCTCTAAGAACTTCACAGCACTAATGAGAGTGTATTTTTGTTGCTTTTCCAAGATTCCCATCTCCTTAGAGGAAAAAAAAAACTAAAATATACTGAAGGATATCGAATGTTTTATATGTTACAAAAATAAATATCCGTGTATATACAATTGAACTCTACTATTATTAGTATAATACATACATTTTATTATTTTCTTTATCTATTATTATTATATTATAACCATTATTATTATTACTATTATTAATACATATATTTTTTATTGTAGTTTTATACAAAAAAAAAAAAAAAACAGTAGAGTTCCAAGAATAGAATTGTAAGTTGAAGAAATAATATAAAAAAAAAAAAAAATTAAAAACAAGAACAAAAAGCATTTAAAATGTCCATAAATTAACAATAAGTCTTGTTGAATGATGTATTGACCATTTTTCATGTCAAACCCATAAAGTTTTTCTTATTTTTTTTTTTTTCTTTATTATACTTCTGCTGTGAAATGCTATCAATTTTTTTTTAAGTAAAAATTAAATAAAAATAAAAGAAAAAAAAGAAAAAGTAACCATTTTCTTTAAAAAAAAAAAAAAAAAAATTAAAAAATAATATTAGTTTTTTTTTTCGCCTGGCGGTTACTTACTAAGAAAACATGATGTACACTTTAAATGTATATAATATAAGTATCTATAATAAATATAGAAAATGAATAGGAGTTCTTTCTATCAAGAAAACAACAAAAAAAAAAAAAAAATGGTTGATGGTTATTTTTCTTAGATATACAACAATGTATTTTTGCTGCTTTTTCTTCCTTTTTAAAATAAAGTAATATATAAAAATTGTACAAGACATAATGGATTGATTGTAATAATGAATCACCTTAATACAAGCATTATTACTTTTTTATTACTTCATTTTTTTTTTTTTTCTATTTTAAAAAATTTTCTTTTCTTTTTTTTTTTTTTATTTTTTATTTTTCAAATATGGGAGGTCCGATTTATTTATTTGGTAATATATTAAAAAAAAAAAAAAAATCTAGAAAATTTTTCCAAGAATTAATTTTTTTTTTTTATTTTTGATCAAAGACTAAATTAAAGTATTGCAATCCTTTTCCATATCTTACATTTAATATTCATTATTGGTATTATTGAAAATTATTGTAATATTTTTTGCAACTATTTTTATTTAATTATATTTCTATTTTACATTAATAATTTATTGTTATTTTTATTTTTCCCGGTTTTAAAAAATTGGAAAAAATTTCGCAAATCTTTTCTAGCTAGAATATTTTTATAAATACTATTATTAATTTTTTATAGTTGAATAATTTATTTGGGTATTAACTAAGAGGTGTTTTTGAAGAACAACCCGAGATATTTTAACTGAAAGGCTTGCGACTTAAGCCATGCGTCACATTTAATACGATCATCAAATTGATCGATGATTATTTTAAATTTATTTTTATGACTATTAACATTTTTTTATAATTTTAATGAACAAATAACATTATTTCCAGTGAAAAATTAATTACTATTACTTCAAAATTCCTTTCTATTTTAGGAATGTGCCTAACAGAATTTTTTAGTTTTTAACAATTCTTTTAAAAGTTTTTAAAAATTTTTAAATTAAAATTTTTTTTTACTTATAATCTTAAATTCTAAACAACAATTTTTTTTCCAAGTATAGATCTTTTCAAAACCATCTTAAGGTATGCTATTGTTTCTATGTTGTTTATGCTATTGCTATGTCTATTAGTTCATAAAGTTCTGATAAAAGATCTGATAAAAGTTGGATTTAAAAGAATAAAAATTTTGAAACAAGAATCTATAAAAGTAAAGACATGAATGAAAATTTAAAATTAAAATTTTTGTGTTCGATATTTTGTTCAAAATGCATTTTTTACCGATTCCAGATTTTTCTTAAAATATTTTTCAAAAATTTTCAAATTTTCATTTTAGATTTTTTACTTCCATAAATTTGTTCATTTTTAATAAAAAAGTATCCGCAAACACTGATACTGTTTATCACTTTATCAATATTATGTTTTTTTTTTTTTAACACATTTCTCTGCCACATAAATGTAAACCGGAAATTACAGAGCCTTTCCTGTTCAGATGTGGCTGTAAATGTCGTAAGCGGGAATAACTCTTACGACGTGTGTGGGATTCAAACCCTCACACTTCCTCGGTTTTTATAGCGTATTTTATACGCTCTTACCCACTAGGCCACCCAATTATGAAATATATTTTGACTCAATAAATTTAAGTACAAAAGTCGATAATCAAAATTCATTTAATTGCTATATTATTATACCCTTAGAATAAAAATTAATCTATTGACTGTGTAATTACTGTGTCGCATATGATATTTAGTAGCATTATGTTAATTAACTAAAAATTCATTCCTGTTAACTATTTTAAGATTAATAAAAATTCGTTTTTTTTTTTAAAAATTCGAAATTTTCAAAAAATATAAAATACCTCAAATCTAATATAAATGCTAATTAACAATTTATGCTTGACTCCAAGCTTAAAATTTAAATTGAAACCAGTTATTATTAATATTTACAGCAAAATTTTTAAAAACTATTACAGAGATGTTTAAAATATTTGTAAGGTATTATCGTATTATATTGTGTTTGGAAAACATTTACCTAAAGATTAAACTTTTTTAACTTTTTTTTTATTCTCCAAGCCCTAGAAGATTAGAATTAATAAAAAACACCAATCTCCAACATATTACACTAATTAAAAGTTAAATCTTCCCACATCGTAAACCAATTAAAACCAGTCAACATAACTAATAGTGAATCCATAATTAATAGTGAATCGTTCAAACAAATTTCAATAATTTTTTAAGAATGCCTATTTCTATACCGTTGGAATTCCTAAATGATTTAAAATTGGTTATGGAAACTCAATTATTGTAAGAAATGTTAAAATGTTAAACATACTTATATTCAATGCGTTCCCGTCTGACAATAATCCTTCATTTTACAATTTGCAACTTGTCAAAAGAAAAAAAAATGTTCAAGTTTATCTCCAACTTACCTTCCAACTCCTCCCTATCATCTCATTTTCCTTCAATCCTTTGAACTCTTTAACGAAATCTTTCAATAAATTTGTATAAGGAAATTCTTTTCTATATTTTGAGTCGCAAGTAAAAGAAAACGAGTTGAAAAAAGAAGACATGATGGATTTTTTTTTTCAGAAACTAAATTATAGAAGAACCAATTACTTAATATAAATACACATACTATAGGAGGGGCCTCGGTGGCCTAGTGGGCAAGAGCGTATAAGGACGTTGTAAACACCGAGGGAGTGTAGGTTCGAATCCCACACACGTCTTAAAAGTTATTCCCCCTTACGACATTTGCAGCCACGACTGAACACGAAAGGCTGTGTAATTTCCTGTTCACATTTATGTGGCAGAGAGCATTAAAAAAAAAAAAACATACTATAGGCTTAAAATTAGAATAAGGCTGATTAAAGAAGGAAATCCAGAAAAGGGCATTACAGTCAAGCTAAAATCATAATTCCATTAGCAAATCCAAACTAAAATCATATCCTATTTAACAATATAATTAAACATTATCAAATCAATATCTATAAATTTTCAGTTTACCGTACTTCAGTACTATTTTTTATTTCGATGCGCTAAAAAATCAATTTCTTTAAATTAACAATTAAATTTATTTGTTCAACGATTAAGATAATCCAAACAAATTTACAATATACATACATGCACTTGACAGCTTTGCAAAAATTATTTAAATTATTTCTTAAGATATTGAATTACTACAAACGGATGCTTTAAATCAACTAAAAATCAAGTTATACAATTATTTTAAAAATACATAAAGTATCAAGGAGTCAACATTAAATCTTAAAATATTCAAAGAAAAAAAAAAAAAAACAATTTCATAAATTTAATTAATTTTATTTTTAATATTAATTAAAAAAAAAAAAAAATTCCAAATCAATTATTTTTAATAATTAATCTTAAAAAATTTCATTTTGCAAAAATAAAATTTTCCATACCTGATACCTGTTATGTATCAAGTTGGTGGTCATATAAGAATGGATTTTCTTTTGATCAACAATTGAACAATTAAAATAAATTTTTTTTTTTTTTTTTAACTCGTTATACAATTTATCATGTATACGAGTACATACATCCAAGACAAAAAAAATCAATTTATACCCTTCAATACACATACAAAACAAAAAAAAAAAAAACCAGAAAAAGAAAATATAACCCTTTTTATTCTTTTTCAATATTTATACCCGTATGAACTATGTTCAAGGGTATAATAAATTTGCCATTACGTTTGTGACACCTTAAAGGAGTCGAGCTAGATATAGTGTCAAAGGTATGGATCGGCTCAGAATCGAATTCTGAGTCGATTAAGCCATGTACGTCCGTCCGTCCGTCCGTCCGTCCGTCCGTCCGCACGATAACTCAAAAAATAAAGGAGCTAGGGGGCTGAAATTTTTTTTACGTCACTTTTGCAAAATTGTTAGTTTTGCTATTTAAATCCAACATTTTCGGTCGGCGGGTTCGAGTAGCTGCCATACAACTTCTATCTTTATATAGAAATAACTCAGTATCTATTCAAGCTAGGTTTCTGAAATTTTGCAAATGATGATCAAGTTTTATGGCAACAACTTCTGTAAAATTTGGTTGTGCTGGTGCAGCGGGTTCGGGTAGCTGCCATACAACTTCTCCGTTTAAATGAGAATAACTCAGTGTTTATTGAAGCTAGGAATCTGAAATTTAGTAAAGAGGTGTCGACTTACATGCCAACAACTTTTGTAAAATTTGGTTGGTCTAGAGCAGCCGGTTCAGACTTCTTGCACCTCTTGGAACCTAATGAAGCTAGGCGTCTGAAATTTTGCAAATGATGATCAAGTTTTATGGCAACAACTTTTGTAAAATTTGGTTGTGGTGGTGCGGCGGGTTCGGGTAGCTGCCATACAACTTCTTTCTTTAAATAGAAATAACCCAGTGTCTGTTCAATCTAGGTATCTGAAATTTTGCAAATGATGATCAAGTTTTATGGCAACAACTTCTACAAAATTTGGTTGTGGTGGTGCGACGGGTTCGGGTAGCTGCCATACAAAATCTCTTTTTAAATGAAAAGAACTCAGTGTCCGTCCGCACGATAACTCAAAAAATAAAGGAGCTAGGAGGCTGAAAATTTTTTTACGTCACTTTTGTAAAATTGATAGTTTTGCTATTTAACTCCAACATTTTCTGTCCCCGGGTTCGGGTAGCTGCCATACAACTTCTTTCTTTAAATAGAAATAACCCAGTGTCTGTTCAATCTAGGTATCTGAAATTTTGCAAATGATGATAAAGTTTTATGGCAACAACTTCTACAAAATTTGGTTGTGGTGGTGCGACGGGTTCGGGTAGCTGCCATACAAAATCTCTTTTTAAATGAAAAGAACTCAGTGTCCGTCCGCACGATAACTCAAAAAATAAAGGAGCTAGGAGGCTGAAATTTTTTTTACGTCACTCTTGCAAAATTGTTAGTTTTGCTATTTAACTCCAGCATTTTTGGCCGCCGGGTTCGAGTAGCTGCCATACAACTTCTTTCTTTAAATAGAAATAACCCAGTGTCTGTTCAATCTAGGTATCTGAAATTTTGCGAATGATGATCAAGTTTTATGGCAACAACTTCTACAAAATTTGGTTGTGGTGGTGCGACGGGTTCGGGTAGCTGCCATACAAAATCTCTTTTTAAATGAAAAGAACTCAGTGTCCGTCCGCACGATAACTCAAAAAATAAAGGAGCTAGGAGGCTGAAATTTTTTTTACGTCACTCTTGCAAAATTGTTAGTTTTGCTATTTAACTCCAGCATTTTCGGCCGCCGGGTTCGAGTAGCTGCCATACAACTTCTTTCTTTAAATAGAAATAACCCAGTGTCTGTTCAATCTAGGTATCTGAAATTTTGCAAATGATGATCAAGTTTTATGGCAACAACTTCTACAAAATTTGGTTGTGGTGGTGCGACGGGTTCGGGTAGCTGCCATACAAAATCTCTTTTTAAATGAAAAGAACTCAGTGTCCGTCCGCACGATAACTCAAAAAATAAAGGAGCTAGGAGGCTGAAATTTTTTTTACGTCACTCTTGTAAAATTGTTAGTTTTGCTATTTAACTCCAGCATTTTCGGCCGCCGGGTTCGAGTAGCTGCCATACAACTTCTTTCTTTAAATAGAAATAACCCAGTGTCTGTTCAATCTAGGTATCTGAAATTTTGCGAATGATGATCAAGTTTTATGGCAACAACTTCTGCAAAATTTGGTTGTGGTGGTGTGACGGGTTCGGGTAGCTGCCATACAAAATCTCTTTTTAAATGAAAGAACTCAGTGTCCGTCCGCACGATAACTCAAAAAATAAAGGAGTTAGGAGGCTGCAATTTTTTTTACGTCACTTTTACAAAATTCTTAGTTTTGCTATTTAACTCCAGCATTTTCGGCCGCCGGGTTCGAGTAGCTGCCATACAACTTCTTTCTTTAAATGGAAATAACCCAGTGTCTATTCAATCTAGGTATCTGAAATTTTGCAAATGATGATCGAGTTTTATGGCAACAACTTCTGTAAAATTTTGTTGTGATGATATGACAGGTTCGGATAGTTGCCATACAACTTCTCTTTTTAAATGAAAATAACTCAGTGTCTATTGAAGGTAGATATCTGAAATTTAGTGAAAAAGTGTCGAGTTGCATGCCAAAAACTTTTGTAAAATTTGAATGGTCTAAAGCAGCCGGTTCAGGCTTTTTGCATTTCTTGGAAC